>CM077221.1:26558879-28032629 GCA_039654775.1 Spinibarbus caldwelli | reverse complement strand
AGCAGCCTAAAAATATGAGATGAAGATGAATTGATGTGATGCCTAAATGTTTCTGCTGAGGGAGGAGTAAGTGGACTTCCTGGCAGAAGCAACGCTTTCTGTATTTCATCGCCTCTTCGCTGCCAATCCACCAGAATAGATCATAACTGCAGATAACTATATCAGCACTATTTAAAAGATAAAGATGCCAAAGTCTGCACGGTTTCTTTGTAGAGGAACCAGTCATCGCTCAAATGATATGTTGTTGTAATTGATCCCTTCCATATCACAGTAATTGCAGTGATGGGAGATACTGCTACCTGTAAATGTGACGAGGGCTGCTGACAGCTTGTGTGAATCACTGAAGAGATTAATTATTACAGGCGACGCTGTGGGCTGGGACAGGCAGACACACAGACTGCACCTGCATTCTATTCCAACGCACACCCGTCCTCTTCCTGTGCGGCTAATGGTGTTGTCCCAGCAAAATTAATTAACTGATGTACTTCCGTCTGTCAGGAGGCCCTGTGCAATTAATCACGTGGGGAACAATGCAGGGCACCTATAAACTCAATTCACAAGTTTCAAGCGCTGTGAAGACCTCAGTCTAAACCCTATGGATTAGATGTCAAGTGCCTCATAACTCAACAGAAGGTGCTGTAAAATCAAGTTCATCTTAAACCAAAATATGCCTCTGGATGTCTAGGGGTCACTCGTTTCTCAGTTTGATGTCAGTGCTATAAAGTGCTCAGTGTGAACCTGTGGCTTTGCTTCATGCAGGCTTCCTCATTTGCACAAATTAATGCACGAAGACTTCTTAGCATGAAAACGATGTCTAAATGGGTTTGTGGATCCATGGGTGTTACAAAAAAAAAAAAAATCATTGGTTTTAAAATAATCCTATATGCATATAAGCAACACCGTAAGATATAACACCGTAAGTTATTGTGTGCACACCCTAGTGAAAAATAAATATACTTATGCTAAGTATACTACAAATACATTTACATATTTACATACTTAATAAAAATACCCTGCGATTGTATTTTGAGTAAACTAAACTGGTATACTTAAAGTTGGCTAAATTGGAACAATTCATTTTGTACTTTATGGACTTTAATTGTGCGTAAATAGTGCTGAAGTCCAACTAAATATATACTTAAGTATATTTGATTGTGCTAAAGTGGAATTATTGCAAGTATACTTCAGGTACACTATTTATTATTAGTATTTTTTTTTTATTGAGCAGAATGGAATACATAGATTGACAGCAACATAGTGACTTATACATAAATTGACTTATACACACACACACACACACAAAAGAGACAGAAAGCGAGAACAGAAAAGAAAAAATATATATAAATATATATATATGCACATATACAGACAAATGGGGAGGAGAAGAAAAAAAAACACACACACACACACACCAAAAAAAAACAAAAACCAAAAGCACAGGCTGTAAATGTTACGGGGCTGATGAGACGTGAGACGTGGGGATCCATGTGCAAGCTTTTATTTAAAGACATGGTCATAAATACAGGCAGGGTCAAACAGTGGCAAACAGGTATGGCAGGGACGAAACAAAGAGTAGTCCTAGGGCAAGCGTGGGTCGACGATCGGCGAACAATATCCAACGGGGCAAGGCAGAGCAATAATCCAGGTACACGAGCAATAATCCAAACGAGGTGCAAACAGAGTCCGAACGGCAAGGCAAGGGTTAATCCAGGAAACACGGGCAGAAATCAAAACACGGGAAAACAGGCAAGGCAAGACTAAGACAACTCAGAGGGCTTTGTAGGGTAGCTATCACTAGGATATTTGCATACAATACTCGGCCGAGACAGAAAGGAAGTCCAAGGCTTATGTAGCGTGTGTGATTGCGAGATGGGTATCAGGTGTGAGCATGTGATTAGAGAAATGGCTGCTGGGAAATGAAGTCCGGGGTAGTGTGTGGTGTGAGAGTCAATGTGATGGTAGGGTGACCTCTGGTGGCGAACAAATGGAGGTCCATGGACCAGATTCATGACATAGCCCCCCCCCAAGGAGCGGTTTCCAGACGCTCCAAACATTACACAATCCAAGAAGGTGCTGGAGCGGAGGCGGAACAGAGCGAGGGACGGAGGGCCAGGTCCACTTGGGAGTGGAGAGGTCGAGGACCGAGGCAGAACAGGGCACCAAGGCGGAGCAGGCGGGACTGGAGCCCACCAGGGCGGCGCAGACGAGGCCGAAGCCTTCCAGGGCGGGGCAGACGAGGCCGAAGCCCTCCAGGGCGGCGCAGACGGAGCAGGAGCCCACCAGGGCGGAGCAGAAGCCCACCAGGGCGGAGCAGACGGAGCAGGAGCCCACCAGTGCGGAGCAGACTGAGCAGAAGACCTCCAAACTGGAACAGATGGAGCGGTAGACCACCAGACCTGAACAGAAGGCCACCACGGCGGAGCAGACAGAACAGGTGGAGCAGAAGACCCCCAGAGCAGGACAGAAGACCACCACGGTGGAGCAGACAACCTTCACAGCGGAGCAGACAGAGCAGGAGACCTCCACAGCAGAGCAGATGGAGCAGAAGCCCATGGCAGAGACTGGGACCTAGGGGAAACTGAGACACAAGGAGGAGAAAGAACATGCACAGACACAAGGACTGGGGTCGTGACTGGACTAGTGGGGCAAATAACAGGTTCATTACTGGTTTCCTTGGCAGTGACAGGGTTAACTGGATAGATATGGGGTGCATTTACAGTTTGTGAATTCATGGCAGATAGTTCATAATCAGCCACTATGGCTGGTTCAGAATGGGGCGAGAGTTCAGAGATAGCCTCCTCGGCCGGCTCAGAGTAGGGCAAATGTTCAAAAGCAGCCTCCGTGGCCGTAACCGGACAGGACGAGGATTTGCAGACGGCCTTCATAGCCGTTACAGGGCAGGACGAGAGTTCACAGACGGCCTTCATAGCCATTACAGGGCAGGACGAGAGTTCACAGACGGCCCTCATAGCCGTGACAGGGCAGGGCGAGAGTTCACAGGTGGATACCACTGACACCTCCAGAGGTTCTGCAGCAGATGCCGCCACCTCCGGAGGTTCTACAGTGGTACCATAGGGAACGAGAGAGAGTTCTTTGCTGGGCGCCACCATCATACAAGGGGCTGAGGCGAGCCCCGCTGCTTCTGGAGGTTCTGCAGCGTGTGCCGTCACCTCGGGCAGTTCTGCGGTGGTGTACGCAGCCCAAACGCAACATAAAGCGATTCCCATCCTGGGGAGCACTTCCGACAGAGGAGTTAGTTCATGGACAGAAGGGTTGGAGTGAGTGGGTTTGGGGATACCAGCTGCACGTGCAGACACCAGCGGTGCATCCCTCACACTGGATACCAGAATAGAATACCGAAAAACTGACCTTGAATATCTGGGAGTGGCGGACAGAACGTGACATGACTCTGGATGATCAGCTGAGACGTGACGAGACTCTGGATGATCAGCTGAGACGTGACGAGACTCTGGATGATCAGCTGAGACGTGACGAGACTCTGGTAGATCAGCTGAGACGTGACGAGACTCTGGTAGATCAGCTGAGACGTGACGAGGCTCTGGCAGATCAGCTGAGACGTGACGAGGCTCTGGCAGATCAGCTGAGACGTGACGAGGCTCTGGCAGATCAGCTGAGACGTGACGAGGCTCTGGTAGATCAGCTGAGACGTGACTAGGCTCTGGAATGACAGTTGTGACATGACGGAACGTCGTGGTGGCCACCATTTTGTGAACGGGCTCTGCTACGGCCGCCATCTCAGTCATAGATGCGGTGTCATGTTCCTCTTCCGCGACACCCACAGTAAACGAAGAGCCAGCGCACAGCAAAGCATAGTCTATAAAGTCCTTTAGACTGCAATGAAACTTCCCCTCTGGTAACCATGACTTTACAGGCTCACTGAGTCCAAAACGAAATATGTCTTTTAATACTACCTCATCAAAGGGAATCTTATGCGCCAGCTCGCAGAATTGAATGACGTACTCTTCAACAGATGAATTCCCTTGTCTCAGATCGAGCAGCTGATTGAATGGGTCCATACCTGACCAGAGTTCCTTCGAAAAGCCGCTGGATCATTGTGAGGCCGAGTATTCTGTAACGGGGCTGATGAGACGTGAGATGTGCGGATCCATGTGCAAGCTTTTATTTAAAGACATGGTCATAAATACAGGCAGGGTCAAACAGTGGCAAACAGGTATGGCAGGGACGAGACAAAGAGTAGTCCTAGGGCAAGCGTGGGTCGACGATCGGCGAACAATATCCAACGGGGCAAGGCAGAGCAATAATCCAGGTACACGAGCAATAATCCAAACGAGGTGCAAACAGAGTCCGAACGGCAAGGCAAGGGTTAATCCAGGAAACACGGGCAGAAATCAAAACACGGGAAAACAGGCAAGGCAAGACAACTCAGAGGGCTTTGTAGGGTAGCTATCACTAGGATATTTGCATACAATACTCGGCCGAGACAGAGAGGAAGTCCAAGGCTTATGTAGCGTGTGTGATTGCGAGATGGGTATCAGGTGTGAGCATGTGATTAGAGAAATGGCTGCTGGGAAAAGAAGTCCGGGGTAGTGTGTGGTGTGAGAGTCAATGTGATGGTAGGGTGACCTCTGGTGGCGAACAAATGGAGGTCCATGGACCAGATTCATGACAGTAAATGTATGGATGTGGTAGTTTGAACAGGTACAGAGATAAGTTAAATCCATAGTTTCATGAGTTGTAATAGTAATTATTATTATTATCCATTCAATTTCTGTGTTATTTGGTGAAAAAAGAGATTATAGATATAACTGCACTAAGTATTAAATAGACATCAATACAATTTACAAAAGTAATAATGTTGTAATATACTATTATACAGCAGAAAGAGCAATAGGTGTGATCATCAATATGAGTTTACAAGCGTATCCTATTAAAGCGTAGTTGGACTTTTTGGTTGAGTGATTTCAGAACAGTGTGCCATGCACAGATTCTCATGTAGGAAAATTTTCAAAGTTATTATATAGATGAAAACAAAACAAGGATCCAATAATGACACTGACAGATGATAGCCTACTTTTAAAATTGGAGGACAAAAATTGGGTCCTAGTGGAGTTATAATAATATATAAGAATTAATAATAATAATAATAGTAGTGGGTATAGGGGTGGAAGCAGTGGGAGCAGCAGTGATTATAATAATAATAACAACAATAGTAAGAAATGGACTAGTCGGTAACATTATTGCATTACATATTATAACCTCATACCCCTCTAGGTCCCGCAGCCACTCCATCCCCGCTGGTTAGCGCAATCAACAGACCCATCGGCACAGCCACCAACCCCGTCTATGATCTATCTCGTCTCTCCTCCCCACCAACAATAAGACCAGACTCCCGTACCAGTAAATACAGTTTTGTAATTTCTTTTATCTTCTTCCCCGAAGGGGAACTGGGCCACCATGACAGGCACCTCTAGACCAGGCTCCCCTAGTCTGGGTGTGACCTGAAGGATGACTATTCATTATTAATATTTGTATATATTAGTGCTGTCAATCGATTAAAAAATTTAATCGCGTTAATCACAGTCATGGACTGTGATTAATCATGATTAATCGCACATTTAAAATACTAGGATTTACCTGTAAATGTGTTGAAATGAAATGCATGACAAACTAGTTTAAGGAAACAGAACCTTTCACACCTCCGCCAGGTATGAGACATAATCCTTATTATTCTTTTATCGTTATTCTTTTGTTTTTATTCAGCCATTATCAGTCTTTATACTGGTAATAAAACGTTTACCAAGCCACATCGCTTCAATCCCAGTTTACATTTACCCAACTATTATCAAAAGTATTTCTAAATAAATACAACAAAACATTTTCTTGCGACCTTACGTGAAGTATTATGACACAATGCATTATGAAGAAGAATTGGACCTGTTCTGCAGGTGCATTAGCGCTAACATTAGCATCATGCTACATAAGACAATTTATGAGATGAATAGTGTACTTTTACTCAGAACTCACTTTAAACCACCATCGAGTGTTTGTAATAACTTCCTTTTACGATCACATGTGGAATTTGGTCGTTTACTGTAGTTAAAATATGCTCTTTATAGCCTTTTATATCGCTGCACAAATTAGCATTTCAGATGTACACATTCATCTCAAGAAAATCACATACAAATATCCTATCGTAATCGTGTGTTTATTATCTTGTATAATCTATAGTGGCTGTTGTCATGTTTATTTCTGCTGTGTAAAAGCCTTAACATGTATGCTCTGGCTGAACTCACGTTGTTTGTGATGTTTACAACCGCCTCTTCGTTCTTAAATTGCCAGGTATACATTCCAACCATAATACACATTAGTAAAAGGATCTATTTTGATTTTCATTTGTCTATATACACTTTGGACGGCCGCGGTACATTATAAAAGTAGCGCAAAAAAAAAAAAAAAAAAAAAAAAAAACGCAACCCGCGACTAATTTTTCCCCCGACTGTATTTTCAAAATAGCTCTCTTGTGCCCTTACCCTGGCAACACTGGTTCACTGTACCCTCATCACACAATGATAGATAACCTTCCGCGCTGCGATGACGGGAAGAAGTTGGGGTCAAGCATTATCAATGATTAATTTGCGTTAAAAAAAATATTAACGCGTTAAAAATTTTAGATTAATCGCATGCGTTAACGCATTAACGTTGACACCCCTAGTATATATATTCCAGGTGTTTATATGTTTGCATCAGTTGAGCCCTTTTTACGTTGTAACCTTGGCTATAATCGTGGTGTTTACTAGTTAGCTCCCTAGCCAGAGACACCACATACAGCCCAGATTATACTCTTATTCTGTCAAATTAGGTGAGACAGGGCAACGCCTGTGTTGTGCCCATTTTCGACCCCTGCCAAATTATTACCCCCTCTTGTTCAAATCGCTACCTGATTGCCTAATCCTAACCCCACCCCTAATCCTAACCCCTCCCCCACACCTAACCCTTAACCTACCAATACTAGGGGGGTAGTAATCCGGCGGGGGTCAGAATTTGGCACAACACCGGCAGAGGCAGCAAATTGAGGGAGCAGGCTACCAAAACCAGAATGTACATAGTGCCCGTGCCGACAAGATGTGCCAATCAGGCCAACCGACAGGGATAAAGCAGCCGCAACACCCAGAGAGCTTATAAATTATTAATGATAAATTATAAAGATCATCTAAATTAATACATAATACATACATACATGACAGATACATATACATATACATATCCATATACATATACATACACATATACACATTCATACACACACACACGCACAAACACACATATACATACATATACACAAGTACATACACACAAACATACAAATAAATATATATACATATATGTATACACATATATATATATACATACACACATATGCATATACAAATATCAATACTACGACCACTACTTCCACCACTGATAATAATAATAATAGCAATAATAATGGTAATAATATACAGAATTTATAAGTATCTATAAAAAAAAGAAAAAAAAAGATATAGGACATCCTCATAGTCGATTATCATATAGCTATCATATAGTTATAATATAATCATATAGTCAGTTACATAAAGGCACTGTGGCCTGCAGAATTCCAATTAAGTTATTTTTCAGAAAAGCACTTAAAGGGATACTCCAACCAAAAAAGAAAATTCTCTCATAATTTACTCACTCTCAAGATGTGTATGACTTTCTTTCTTCAGATGAACAAAAAAAGATTTTTAGAAAATAATCCATGTTTTTTAGCATATAGTACTTCCAAAGTTCATAAACCACACAAAGGGAACACAGTGGTAATCCATATGAACCCAGTTGATGAATCAATGTCTTCTGAAGCAAAATGATCTCGTCTAGGACAGTTGGCCAGAAATTATGGTTTACCAAAAAAAAAAAAAAAAAAAGTTAAAAATGTGGTGTTAGTTTTATTAGTAATATTAATTGGTATTAGTTGGTTAGTTAGTATTTTTCTTACAGACACCTGTCATTTTGCTTCAGAAGACATTAATACATCAACTAGGGTTGTATGGATTATGGTCGTGTTCAATTTTGTGCGATTATTGAAGAATCAGAGAATCAGTTTTGGGGGTCACATGCACTTGGATTAAATGGATTCAAAAAGATGGATTTATTTTCTAAAAATCTTTGTGTGAATAAAAAAGTTACATACATCTGTGAGAGCATTACAGTTAGTTCAATAGGAAAAAAAAATATGCCCTAAATATATATATATATATATATATATGTATATATATATATATATATATATATATATATATATATATATATATATATATATATATATATATAATACATTTATTTCATACTAAGTATAGTTCAAATCTGATTAAAATATTTTCTGACATATCGCTCAAAATTAAAATTAAACTTTATTT
Organism: Spinibarbus caldwelli; assembly: GCA_039654775.1. NCBI lineage: Eukaryota > Metazoa > Chordata > Actinopteri > Cypriniformes > Cyprinidae > Spinibarbus > Spinibarbus caldwelli. The sequence goes on along the minus strand of CM077221.1, from coordinate 28,024,212 downwards.
GGAGTACTACTTAACACATTTAGGCTTAGTGTTAAGAAATGTGCATTGTGCACAAGTAGTACTCCAAATAAAGTTTAATTTTAATTTTGAGCGATATGTCAGAAAATATTTTAATCAGATTTGAACTATACATTTCATTATCAACGTTTGACTCCCCACCCACATACTGTACTACTACTAGTTTCTAAACCTGTGTCCAATTTTTAAATGAAAACGCGGGTGACCAGATTTCAGCTATTGTGACCTTATTATGGAAGACTTATATTTGTGATTGCATGATTTAAATAGTCTATGATTCACACAAGAAATCATGAACATGTGGCTTTCTCCAAAGTCTCGTTATAACAAGTCAGTTCACTTGGCGGCCATATTCTTAATATCCACAGGCAGCTATTTCCAGCTTTGCAAGTTCAGCTTATATTTACTTGTGTAGGGGAATTACAGTTAAAACCCAAGGACCAGGTATGATGAACAAAGACCAGGAGTCAGAGATGCGATAAATTAAAGAAAGATTTATTGAAGAACATAGCTTGCAGTTTCATCAGCAGAAGTCAGCTTCAACACTTGCACGGAGTTCGTCGGCTACTCTGCTTTAAATCTTACAGAAACCAATAATTATACTCTAACAGAGGATGCTAATTGCGTCAATACATAGGTCAGCAACATTCTGATTGATTCTAAAAACTAGATAAACTTAGACAGTTTCCACATATGGACGTGGATGGATGTCTTCCTTCCAGACACCTATTCTTGGTCAGGATGGCGGCAGCTGGCAGAAACAGTTTTCTAACACAGAGAGAGAGAGCTACCAGCACACATACATTCACACAAAGCACTTATCAGAACTTCAAAGCTGCCTAGCCCTAGCTAGAATTTTTTCAGTATGGTTCGTTACACACACTCTATGCAGTCATCATCTTAGAGAGTAGAAGTACAGAATAAAGCAGGATTCTTTAATATCTCTTAAGCACACACGTAAGTCTCAGATACTGTTGTTCACGTAGATGGAAGGTCATCCTGACCTCCTGACATGGCTCTGTGACCTTTAGGGAAGGAATAGATCTCGGCATGTAAAGCATAAGGTTACACATTTCACTCTTGCTGCACTGCTCTAATGAAAGACCAAAAACTTCTGTCTATAATTATTTTTATAGATGGCACCACTAATTTAAGTGAATCATCCAATAATCTAGGAGGTGAAGTATTGATCCGTAACTCGATTAATAGTCAAACAAGACATAATGCAATCATTTTAGTAAGAAATAATGTAATGATATGATTAATATCACTCTGGAGGATATGGCAGATCAATCTTTACTTCATCCACTCCTTCAGTCCCCCGTTTTAGACCGGTGTGGGGTCCAATACCCCACATCTGGTCTACCAAGTGAGGTCACTACGGAAGGTGGAGTGATGACGCATGATCCCCTGACGGTTCACATTTGTCTCTTCACCCCATCATAGACATGCTGGATACTATAAATCCAGTCCCCATGTTTGGGAATCTCCCAACCCTTCCACTCACAACAGGGCATTGACGCCAACCTTCGTCAGCTGTTGCAGGCTGTTTGTCAGCTTCAGTAGTCACATCTCCTCCTCCACAGGATTCACGGTCCTTCAGGCACATTTAAAAACATAGGACAGACAACAGCAGACCAACATCCACATAAGTAGGCATAAGACAACCAGTCCTACGAATCCTCCAAAGGCGTACAACACATATTTTATTACTCCCATAATCATGTCCTCTGACGCTGCAACAAAATCGTTCCAGGCTTCTTCCACAAATTCTTCTACAGAATCTGTCACATCCGTAAAAATGTCTCCTACCATAAATGCAAACATCCACGCTAACGCCAAAGCCGTGGGTTCTTTAGGATCTGACAAAAACGGTGACCCTGTCGATCGAAGCCACAAAGAATTCAAATATTCATATCCTGCAAACACCTCAGTAGTCTCAACCTGCCTCAAGAGATCATTAATATACTTCTCGTTAGCCCGCTGGGATTTCAATTGAGAGTAATACTCGGTGGAAGCAGTCATATTAGCGTTACAATACTCTTAGTCAGAACAGTCACCCTGTTTAGACTTATCAGGGGTGTACCACTCAGGGCCAACAGCATGGACTATCTTATGGTACAGACAATGACCTAAACCCGACATATAATGCAAATCTCTTAATTCTTGAACCGAAGGAATGGGCCTTAAAAACTGAGGAAATAGTTTTTCCCTATCAAACCATTCGTCTCCCATAACAACGTCAGATACCTGCGGCCACATGTAAACTTGATGAGGCTGGAAATCTTTCCACAATAGATAATCAATCGTAGTTTTCCTACTGGCAATAATCTCTAAACACAAGTGAAACACATTCACATGCATCCACGCAGTGACATTATAGACCATCGAGATGGGGCTATAACACTTACTTTCGAGATGGTTGTGTAGTTATTCCATCTTGATAATGGATTTGTCAGCTAATAGCATAGCAATGTCATTTTGTAACAAAAACATCTATAAAATTAGTCCAAAAACATATGGTACATATTTCTCAACTCCTATGATTGCTTCTTCAATGGCTGAAACAATTCTTCCATCAGTCCTCTCGCAACCCCTGCAAGCATAATTAAATATCTTTTCCCTTTAAGAACTACACTGGAACTGAATATCAACACGTAGTGCATTGGTGGCCTTCATGGCCTTAGACAAATGTCTTTACCTGTCTTATACAGCTATAATGGCTTTTTGTTAATTTGGTCATATCAGAAAATGAGCTCATTACTAGAAAAATACTTATTTATTCTCTGGAAGACGGGCTAAATGAATAAACACCGTTATTGCATTCCTGACATGGGTCAGACCCTCAGTCACCTCACAGATACCAAATACAGACATTGTCTATAACCTAAATACCAGGCTAAATACGCTGGTTTTACAAAAACTATTATTTCCATTATATGGTGCAAGAAGAGGGATTGTAAATCCACTCATTCATTCCCCCATTAGAAACCATGTTGGTCTAACTTAAAATAAACCATAAATAAGTAAGACCCAGATTAAGCCATCTTTAAAAATAGAAATGAAAGGATTAATAATCATTATTTCCTCGAAAACCTACAACAGTTCCTAATTTTTACTTAATAGCCCTTTTATTAAGTTTTACTTTCATCAAAGATCCATTTGCAATCATAATAGCCCACATATTATTAAACATTAAACATAAATGAATATAAACCTAAACTTGTCAATGTTAAAAACATTTGGTCCAAATGAATCAAAGTATACAACCTCAAATATAGAACTAACTTGTTTAGTTATTGCCTTGCATATCTTTATATCATAACATTACTGTTAATCATACTCAATGCCTAATTATTTGTAATGTCAGTTTTCTCAGATTATCATGCCATATTACTGTACTCATACTAAATTAACAGCATATTCAGAAGCAAATTCTCAGGACCTTGGTAAAGTCAATTTAGTTCTGACTGTTTTGTCAGTTAGAAATGCTTACAGATCAGCTACCTGACAGTCTTTAAAAACTTTTCATTCATATTTGTCATTTGGAAGTGATACTTATTGAATCAAAATTATTTTAAACTGAGCAAAAACAGACAGATTTCACAATCCTATCAAACAATACTACTGCTCAGATCTAAACTGCCAAATTTTCATTAAAAGGCATCCTCAGTTTCTGTAATGCTCTTTTGAAACAGTGTACATTACCAAAAGCCCTGTCAGTGTTCACAATAATATTAATTTAATTTGACTTGACAGGTGTTCATAAACAGCTCCATAGATCCTGTTACAATTTTGTTGTTTCAAACATTAACTTTAGCTACTATATTTCATTTAATTATAACTACTTGTCACTGTATTCCTCCATCACTGGTTAGCCAGCAGATCAAAAACTTTTTGTTAACTTATCTCTGTTCTACATAAACCAAACTATTACGTCACTCAGACCTTGAGGAAAACCACAGACGGCTTTATAGCAGCTTTTGCCTTTAACCCATATTACCTAAACTGTATTCACTCCTTTGTTTTCCCACCAGCCTTTCTTTATGTGAGGGCTCTCTCTGGATAATTTGGTTAGTGACTTAACCAATATTTCACTGTTTCTGCCGTCAAGTCTAAAATATTTACCTTTACCATTCGAATAACAAAGCGTTAAATTGTTTAAATTTAGACCCTCAGTTGAATTTAGACATGGGTTTTTAACCCATTATTGACGGCAATCTTCAATTCCACAGATCCAAATCATATTAACACTCTTAAACATAACCCAGAGAGTGATTCAAATCAGCATTATAAAGGCCAAAATAAGGCGTTATTACCCGTAGCAGACAGAGCTTGGTAAGTTAAAGCTCATCCCATGTTCTGTATCCTCTTTTTGTCAGATTCTCTCAGAATTATCGACTTCTGTAAAGTTTGCCATTTCGCTTAACCCATCTGTAATGATAAAACCCTCATTCCAGAGGTTAGTGTCACAATATACACAAAACAGCAACAGAATAGTACCCCAAAACAACAAACACATAATATAAAGTAGTTATCCTCACACTCGCAGATACTAGACACATGAATATCGAAGCAGCTCATATTCAAGGTTTTGATTTTGGTGTTAAATTGGAAGGAGTTAAACTTAACATTTTCCTGTCAGTTTTACCAAGTTTCTTATCTAGTCTCAAAGTTTGCCTGTTCATTAATGATTTTTATTTTGAGAAAAATCAGCTGGGTTGTTTTGGTCGTAATATCATTGCTTTGTTTTGGTTGCACTTGCTCAGCAGGCACGATAAGAGAGGCAGAGCACAATCCCTGCCTCCACTCAAGCAGTCTCTCTCTCTTACTGTGCAACTTATCTTTTGACCGTCTCACCATACTTTAACTTAGACTATAATATCAAATTCATTACAACATAGAACCCTTCATCATTCAAAGAGGTTAAAACTGTCAAAGTTTATATATCTCACATCTCAATTTAGACTATTTAAAATAAAATATGCTATGAGCAGTTCTTAAAATCATTTTTACCTCAAATGCTTAATTCCCTTAACCTTCATTATCCAAACCATCTCTTGATTCAGCAAAAGCAGTCTTCATTTTTAGTCACCACCGTGTCTTGTAATTATCCTATGCCATGCCTTAGGACCTGCATGAGTAAAAACTATGATATAGGCATATTAGTTCAATATCATCTCAGCCTCATAGATTCCGGGATTCATCATAACTCTGCATATGAGACTTTTTATACAGTTCTTGCCAATAAAGCAACCAACTTCGTGATACTGATATAAATAAAAAAAAATTGTCTCAAAGTATTGGCTGTCATTACATGGTCTCAGATGGTTCTTGAAAGTCCATTGCCATTAACTCTTTATAAATGTGCTCCTTTCCTTCAGGGTGTTATCCCCTGGCATATATAGCTGCATCAAGTTGTGCACGCTTGTCACAATGCCATCAAGGAATGCGGTTGCTGGTGATCAGGTCTGGAGGAGCTCACATTTTTGAGGCAGATTGCTGTAACTTCTTATAGTTCCCCCCTTGATGATGCTCTAGGCCTATCGAGCATCCGCTCAACTCCACTACCATCTCACTTATAACACCTCCCTTCTGGGCAGGTGCCCAGTGGTGGTGACCCCCTGTCTTAGGTTGTCCTCCGCTGGCCAAAAGAGGATCTTACCCATCATTGAGAAATCACCTCATGCACACTGGTAACCGCTCTTTCCCGTTGCAACATCCTCGACAGTTTTCTTCCAGAATCCGGTATTTTCTGCAGCTTAGGAAAGGTGCACTCAAGAACCATGAGAGCCATTGAGACCACCTACTAATTTTAAAACATTGAGACAGGTTAATCAGAGCAGTATTTAATTACTAAAATCAATTAGATATCTTCAAACCATCATGCTGAGATTACTCAGTGAATTTAGATATCACACCCATCCATTCAGTGTAATGTTCTGCTACTTCTGTAGCCGGAACCATCGGGGCCTGTATGATGGTGGAGACTAAAAATAAGACAAATAAGTTACTGGTCATAGAACAAGCAGCAATACAACTGTTTACTATTCAAAATCATTACTTCTATAGCTCAGAATCTGTATTATGATTTTAAAGACCTCATGTTTCTTCAACAATAGCCCCTAGATTGTTATTCATTATTTTTACAATCTCTTATTTCTTAAATGCATTGGGCAGTTGAAACATTTAACTACCAATTGCCGTCTTAATGCATTAAATCGGAAATGTAGAATTCCTAAAATATAGAACTCCTTGGAGCATGTCCTTTAACATCTCAGTGTCTATGATTTGACTGAAACACTGTGCTTTACTATAAATAGCTTATCACTTTTGACACTGGCTCAGATAACAGCATTTAGCTGACTTTGAATGAGAGAGAGAACTCTGAGGGATTCACGACTGGTAGCAATGCATTTTCATTAGCTTTTAACAATTTCATTGTACTGTATTTTCAACTAAACATCTTCATTTTTGTCTTTTTACTTCATTTTTGCAACTCAAAGTTTACCTTAAAGTTAATTCTTTTGCAGTCCTTGTCAGTACATTTACATCAACTTGTACCTATTCATTCACTTAGTTCTGGCCATGGCTTTGGAATTTCAACAATGGTTTTAAATCTGTCAGGGGTTATCTGACCCAGATATGTTACTTCGGGTCGTGCTAGCTGCGCTTTCTTCAAATTAACTTTGAAACCCCCGTTTATGTTACTTGTTTACAACATTATCAGTTCATATGCAACAATAATTTTTCACTGGAAATAGGCATTTAGTTATGATGCTGAGTGGCTAAATTTTTGCACTCCTACAGTAAAATTACTCTTTTGCCCATACATCAGTAAATATATCAATTACAAATTTACAGCTTAAACCAAAGTCATGGTGAGGGCCAGCATGAGATAAAAACAACTGCTTCATTGCAGTAAAACGCAATCTTATCTTTTAAAGCAAAACATAAGCTTCTGAGTTTTTCCATAATGCTACTGCCGATTTTTGTGTGCCTACAGTGTTTTCACCAATCCCAGAATTCAGTTCAATACATGCTTGCAACAATTATATAAGGTCTGGAACATATTTATGACATCATTCTTTGTCATTTAAACCTTCTATGCACAAAGTATCAGATTAAATCATCACTCAGTTACTTCTGGGATTATTTTTAACAGATAGCCACTTTATACATCTGAAAATAGGCACATACATTTAGAAATTTTTATCTCTCTGGTTCTTTCTTTCTTTGAAGCCAATCAAGTTTTTGTTTTAACTTTCCAATCCGAATCAAAGCCCAGACTGACCATTCTTGCAATGAATTCAGAGAGTATCTTTAAGGTGAGAGCTACATAGCCGAGCTGTTTACAGCATTTGCTGTCTTCTGTTTCATTATTTCTATCAGGACTAAGCAAGTTACCAAATTTGTCAGTCATATTTCTAGCACAGTTGAAAACCAAAAGAGATATCAGCAAGAGATTGAGACGGCGATCTTACCAATAGCACTTGACTTCTGCATGATGAAACTACAAAGTATATGCCAGAATTTCCATATACTGGTCCAATCCAAATAGGCTAATAAAAACAAAATTTTAGCGCTTTTGGGGTTGTTCCTGATGCATCCCAGATCAATCAATTAACCCATATATATATATATATATATATATATATATATATATATATATATATGCGCTTATAGAATATTACTATTTATTTTTAACACAAATTTTTGGGTACTCTGTTCCCTAACCACTGACCTGACCTATTCGCTAAAACTCAGGGTGCGCCCCTGTTTGTAATGGTAGGAATCGAGAGTTGGAAGAGTGATTTACGACTAGAACCCCCCTTCTAGCTTCTCACATTCTCCCAGTATTTCCTATACCTTCACACAAATGCCCTATCTGGCTTTTATGGCTCTCAATGCCACAAATGCACTTTTGCCTCTACGGCTCTCAGTGCCTCAAATGCACTATTTGCCTCTACGGCTCTTAATGCCTTAGAGAATGCGTTTTAATAATGCAAAATAATAATATTAAATAAATTCTTGCCTATCTTGGTTTGTTGATTGATAAGTGATGTCCCCAAAGAACGATTGCCTGCGGATTCTCCACCATTTAACTGTAGGGGAATTACAGTTAAAACCCAAGGACCAGGTATGATGAACAAAGACCAGGAGTCAGAGATGCGATAAATTAAAGAAAAATTTACTGAAGAACATAGTTTGCAGTTTCATCAGCAGAATTCAGCATCAACACTCGCACGGAGTTCATCAGCCACTCTGCTTTACATCTTACAGAAACCAATAATTGTACTCTAACAGAGGATGCTAACTGCATCAATACATAGGTCAGCAACATTCTGATTGGTTCTAAAAACTAGATAAACTTAAGACAGCTTCCACATATGGACTTAAACGCTTCAAGCATATCTCCAACTGATTGGGCAGACGTCAGCGATCAGGGATCATACACGATAGGTGTCTTCCTTCCAGACACCTATTCTTGGTCAGGATGGCGGCAGCTGGCAGAAACAGTTTTCTAACACAGAGAGAGAGAGCTACCAGCACACATACATTCACACATAGCACTTATCAGAACTTCAAGGCTGCCTAGCCCTAGCTAGAATTTTTTCAGTATGGTTCGTTACACACACTCTATGCAGTCATCATCTTAGAGAGTAGAAGTACAGAGTAAAGCAGGATTTTTTAATATCTCTTAAGCACACAAGTAAGTCTCAGATACTGTTACTCACGTAGATGGAAGGTCATCCTGACCTCCTGACATGGCTCTGTGACCTTTAGGGAAGGAATAGATCTCGGCATGTAAAGCATAAGGTTACACATTTCACTCTTGCTGCACTGCTCTAATGAAAGACCAAAAACTTCTGTCTATAATTATTATTATAGATGGCACCACTAACTTAAGTGAATCATCCAATAATCTAGGAGGTGAAGTACTGATCCATAACTTGATTAATAGTCAAACAAGACATAATGCAATCATTTTAATAAGAAATAATGTAATGATATGATTAATATCACTCTGGAGGATATGACAGCTGAATCTTTACTTCATCCACCCCTTCACTTGAATGGGGAGAGACCGAAATCTCTGCAACAGTTTGTTGAAAGTGTGTTTAAATAGTAACATATTTCAAACCAGGAATCAAATCTGACAACAACAGTATCATAAAATGTGCTTACGATTTCTTCCATGCATATGTCTCTGCTTTCTCAAACAGACAGGGTCATCCTGTACATCAATTCATTTACTAGTTTGAAAGTTATTTAGTTCGAAAACTTGACCCCTGTTTAACACAACAACATTAGCACTTATTGGTACTAATTGGTGTGATATGAAAAAAAAAAATATCGAAAATATCACATATAGTTAGAGCTTACAGTGGATCTCACTACCAATCAAGGCTTGGGCAACAAGTCAGAAACACAGTATTTCTATATATGTAACATATTATTATGCCTCAGAAACAGCTTATTATATAAGGTTTAATATGTAGTTCATGGCTTAGACATGGTTATCATCTACCCTAGAGACCTAATGGCATGGCTGTTCGGAGTGTGATTCTCCAGCTTTTATTGGTCTGAAATGATTTTTCTTTTTATAACAGAGAGAGAGAAGGAAAAAAAAGAAATATGGAAATTATAGGTTTTGTGGAAATTAGCATTAACCCTATAATGTAAAATACTGAAAAGCACAGTTTAAAAGTCCCCACACTTCACACTTTAGAAAAAACATTTTATTTACATTTACAGCATGTACCGTATGAACTACAATCTCTGGTATTTTATATTTTTTTCATGGTTAACGCTTAGTTAGCTGTATCCCCATACAGTAGCATTATGAATCGATCAGCAAATGTGTAGTTTGACAGAAATATTATTGGTTATTTTTCAATAACAGTTCTTGTAGAAATATGTCAATAAAGAGACATTCTCTTGCCAAAAAAAATCACTTCAGTTCAGCATAGAAATCTAAAATGAGTTACCAATAACAAACAAATCACAAGAAGAAAACAAAAGAGAATCCGCTTAGTCCAACACCACAGATTTCTATGTAGGCCATGTAGGTATCAATGATCTAGTCATAGTAGCTTCTGTAACTGATGCAGTGCTCAGGAACACTGAAGCAGATAGGAGCAAGCTAGCATTCATATACAGACCCTCTGAAAACAGAGACATTGTCATATTTTTTTTTTTCAACAGCACAATGCTGTTTTTTCTAGTGTCCCAATTTATCCCACCTACTATGTACAATAAAAACATTTTTAATTGAATACAAAAATGAATTAATTAAAAAAACACATATGCTGGGGAAGCAACAGTTTATCCTTTATGAAATGCTTAACGTGGTTATAATTAATCTTTCATAAATGAATGGCAATGAGGGTGAAAGTAAAAGTCTGGGGCCACCAAAAAAAGAAACATGTAATATGTTTTCTTGAAATTTGTCACATTCAGTAGATGAATCTGTTAATTCACTGCTAAAATGTAAGATTAAAACCTTACATACACAATGTTATGTGATGAATTCCCTGCGGGCAAACACATCTATTTAAAATGAAACTTGTCAGCACGTGTGATGAATTAGAGGTATATACTTCATGTACCGTTCTGATGCCTTTGACATATGAACCTATTAGGTTTATTTCAGCAGTTGACTGGTGAGACCAGTATCACATCTTCTTATCATGCCGTCCAAAATGATTAAAAGGGGGGAGATACATCACACATCAGCTTTTATGCTGAGAAGCATTTTGAGAAAGCAATACACAAGCTGGTGAAAAACATTTTCATGGCAGACTGTACAAACACACAACCCTTTGCACGTATGGACACACAACACATTCACACACTCATCATATTAGGTGAGGTATGCAGTTGCCAGTTAAATAAAGTGACTTTAAAATACACAATAAAACATAAAATTCTATAGACAATGGTAAAATAATAACTCATGGTATATGGCAGATACAACACAAACATATAAAAGCACACATACACCCTAAAAACCAGTGGTTTGCAATCACCTCTATTGAAAACAATGCAATTCTCAAATAAACAATACTGGGCTATTTTTTATTTCATTATTTATTTCCTCATAGCCATTTTATCTGAAACTTGCACAGCAAACAATTTTAGAAATCATATTCCCTTGTCCTCAGCCACTCAGGATTATTTCATATCTTGCATTTCGTTAACATACTATTATATCCCACACACGTGGCACTGGGGATATAACTGTACTAGCCTGATGTTGACCGATGTATAGAATTAGGTTTTTTTTATTCATAGGTTGTTGGGATTTACAGTTATAAATAGATTTTATGAAAAAATTGCTAAACCTGAATTGCTGAATTTCCAGTGCCACATTTTAGATGCTATCTTGACTTGAGAACTGTAATTCAAGGCAATTATGCAAACCTTTTTTCTGAATTGAAGTTAATTGATGTGTGTTCAGAACACTGGCTTCTATAAATACTAGAAATATGTCCTATCCCACAAGCTGCATTTGCAGAATAATCCAGGCCCTGACAATGAAAGCTTTCCCTTTTTTGTTCAGTAACAGGATTTTTCATGGGGAAATGTGACCATTTAGACACCTCTCTAGAGTCGCTGCATCCATCAGGCCCACCATTCATATCTAAGTGCTCCATGCGATTTAAAGTCTGCTGTTTTCAGTGTCCAGTTTTTGTTTCCAGTGTCTCAAAAACGAAAACATATTGGTGCAAAGGGATGTAATATGCCAAAACTAAAAATCAAAAAACACAACTCTTGTCTCATTGCTATCACAACCACAGAAGCTGACCTTAATTCTACCATCACATGAAAGTAAATCATTCATTCCCCCAGTTCACAAAATGTAGAAATGAAAAAATAAGATACCTTTTTTGACTCGTGATTTCATGATTCAGTCACTTCACATATCTTTAAATAAATAAGATTTGTAAAGACACTTGTTAAAATAATTATACACCCAGGCTCTCACTGACATTGCTGAAAGTCTTAATACACACTGTCATCTTCATTACGACAGCGTGTCCACAACCAAAATTTAGACAGCATTAGTAGAGTTCAGTTTGTCTGACATGGTCAAATTTGTGTCTCCTGCACGTTATCCTTTGAGCTGGCTTGGATTAATAAAGGTTCATGCACTGAACTATGCAGCGAGCTGAGAGCGGACACATGGTTATAAGAAGTTTTGTAGGAGTTATAGTGGTTGTAATGCTCATGCTCCAGGGACGGGAGAGTCAGGTGACTCTCCATGGCTGGAACCCTTGTCAGCTCCTCGTGTACGTTGATGATCTCGATGCGGGTCGGCCCATCGTGATCCTGCTGGTGGTGCTGCTTGCGCATCTTGTAGAATATTATGAGCATGACAGCCGCCATGAGCGTGATGGCCACAAAGCAGCCGATGATGATCTTGGTGGTTTTCATCACCTCCTCCAAACCATTAAGAGAGCCATCTATGTCTATGTCAGTCACGGGAATGGTGTACGCTCTCTCAGTGGCAATAGGTGTTCCCCTTGTGGTCGAAGAGGACGCCCAGCCAAAAGATGGCTGCACCGGTGTCCTACTATCCCCATCGATAGCGGTTTCAATTGTCTCTACAGTGACTGTAGTGAAGTAACTAAAGCCGCTGTTGTCGACGGATGTCACATTGAGGACAGCGGAGGCCGAAATGTTGCCTAGCAAGTTGCTTACGATGCAAGTGTAGGTTCCCGTGTCCTGGATGGTGACGTTGGTGAAGTTTAACGTTCCGTCGTTTTGGACGGAGATGCGCATCTTGAGCGCCCCATGTGTTATCATGGAGCCATTTGGTGTTAGCCAGCTGACCGAGGTCACTGAATTCGTCCGACATTTGAGCTCTGCTGCCATTCCCTCAGTCAAATTGAGGTCGGCAGGCGGCTCGACGATAACAGGCGCATAGCACTGAAAGTAGCTCTGGTCCAGCTCGCCAATGTAGCGCCCCTTGAGGCTGGGAGGGGAATTGCAGCGGGCGCAGCAGCTGGTGTTCGTTGGTACGGTCTCTCTCAGCCACCAGCTCAGCCAAAGAATGTCACAGTTGCAGTTCCAGGGATTATGATGCAAATGCACTCGCTGCAGGTGGTGCAAAGGCGTGAAGAGATCGTGGGGCAAAAAGGTGAGGTTGTTGTGAGCCAAGTTGAGCTCTCGTAAAGAGTGCAGGTCGTCAAAGGAGTTCCGCTCTATGGTTTGGACTTGGGCATGCATCATCCACAGCTTCTGGAGATGGACAAGACCCTTAAAAGAACTGGGCTGAATGACGGTGAGCTGGTTCCCGGACATCTCCAGCTCATCCAAGCGAATCAAGGGCTGAATATTGGGGACCTCTTTGAGGTTACACATGCCCAGATTCAGGTAGCGAAGGTTACTCAAGCCCTGAAATGCTCCACTCGAAATGTAGGAGAGACGCTTCAGCTCTCCCAAGTCCAACCGCCGCAGGGAGGGCAAGCGACTGAAGGCATCAGACGGTATGCTCTCAATAGGGTTATTCCTAAGCCACAGCTCTTTCAGTTTTGATAGATACTCAAAGGCGCCATTTGGGATGGTCGTGAGGCGATTGTCAAAAAGCTCCAGAGTGTTAAGGCTGGTCAGCCCGTTGAAGGCGCCAATCTCGATGTTGCGGATGTGGTTTCTGCTGAGCTGAAGAATCTCAAGGTGTCGCAGATGCTTGAAACTGTCTACTTTGATGACCTGGATCTGATTGTCCTGAAGGTTTAGATACCGTGTATTGGTGGAGATGCCATCAGGGACATCCTTTAGCCCTCTGCGTGTGCAGATGACCTTACTAAACTGATTACTGCAGGAACATACGGAAGGACAGGTTTGGGCTCGTACCAATCCGGCGACAACAAGCAACTGCAGGGCTAAGAGCAGGAGAAACAAGGGGTCAAACCAAGCCCCTTTCCATCTAGGACCTCTCAACATCTGGTGCTGATGGTAAGAGGTCATCTTGTTCAACATTCATAATTTAATGCCCGCTGATTTTCTCTCCCCAAACATTTATAGGCAGTCTGAAAAAGAGGAAAGAGGAAAATAAATCTGTTAGCAAAATGTCATGTTGAATTGTTAGCGTAGCAAGATGGCAGTCAAACAGAACATCAAATTCTGCTGATGTTCTGCAATTTATCAAGAAGAACATTTTTCTGTCAAATGGAAATGCATGTACATTTCTGATATTCTGATGGTATCAAAGAAAAAACAAGTATTGCTGTTTAGAAAGTGCATATGCAAAATAGAGTTTTCCAGTGTGATTGATGAATTGAGCATCATTACGGTCACAGCTGTTAAATGAGCCTGCACATAGAAGCACACACCACAATACATTCAAAGTATGTGACTGAAAGATGCCATTTCTTGATTTCTTTTTGTTTTTGCACTATATGTAATAGCAGACCTAAGCTTAGTCAACTAGTTCACTTTGACCTGAATTTTTTCTAACCCCACTTTCAAGACTTCCTGCAATTAACACAGGGAAAAAGATGGGTAAAGATAGTTTCAAAAATGAATAATAATATCTATTTTTTAGGAAGGTCATTTTCAAAGGAAAAACCAGCCACACCCAGTAAAGAAAATGCATGTGTGATGTCATTGTAATGCTTAAAAGCAACATTTGTTTCATTGTAATATTATCAAGTGCCTTCAGTGTGAAATTCCCACTCCTGAATCTTTTATGCTATGGACTAAAATGAGATATATGGAAATCCTGTCACAGCAAGCTGTCAGAGAGATGGATTAAGGTGCAGACAGGTCCATCATTGGGCATATCTAGCAGATAAGGATGTGTATTTGGTTCGTATATTCAGCGCTATGTGCTTGCACATGCTATGAAGATACATAGCAACCAGATTGTCAAAACCCACAAGAAATGTGGCACTGCTACAGCACACACTAAATTTAAAATTCCTTCACCCTACAAGTCTCTGCTCTCATTACCTGCTCAAGTGTTCTTGTGAAAAATAAGATGTCTTATTACCTATGCTGCTTGCAAATTGGCTACTATAATCAGTATTGTTATAAATAATGAAAAGGAAATAAAAGAAGAGAGAAATTCAGAACCCCTGAAACTCACTTTGACAAGCAAAATTGAATTTCAGTTTATTATGAAGTGAAGCAACTGAGTATCTTGGAATACATATAAATGCTTTCATTTATGAGATCAAGATTTATGAGATCTTTTCATTTATGTTATAATTACTCAGAATCCAAGAATCACAATAGGAAATGAAATAAAGTATGAGACAGAGAGCTTTCCGATCAGTATGGCAACAGGCACTGTGGATTGAAGCTGCACAACACCAATAATAACATCAACCTCAGTGCATGAGTGGGCTGCATGTTGGTTGATATACAGTTTTACACAGTAAATAAATGTTGCAGATGATTGTGAACTTGACTTTTGTCAGTATTAGATTAGTCTGTTGTTAGAAGCAGTCTGAATCCAGACTGAAAAATATCACATGCTTTGTCAGTGATGATCAAGTTTAAATATCTCAGCCTCCTTAGAATAAAATTAATGATTCAATTAGAATTATTCGTCTCTCTTGTCTGTGATATCCTATTATACTATAAAACGTCTCGGATGGTCTCACTGTGCATCTGTGCTGCTGATCATCTTATAAAATTGTTAAAAGTGAGGACTCTGATTGATTTAGTCACAGTGAGACGTTAATCTCGCTAGTAGGCAATGAATGTTAGTTAGCAGCAGCGTAATTGACACCTTACTGTGAGAAGCTGAGAGAACTTCCAGTGGACGCACATTTAATGGGATGCGTGAGGTAATCAGGGCATGTCCTGGCAGGAGCCTCTTTTTCATTACCAAAAATAACCAAGGAATTTACAGAGGTAGCACACTAATCTCTCAGGTATTGATTGAGTGATTAGCTCGAGGCCTGCGTCAAAAATTTGAGACGTGAATTACTCTAAAAACTAACATCTCATTGATTACATAACAATCCACACATCATCCTACATGCATAAAACCTACAGGTATAAAACAGTCTTAAGTTTTCTGACACACACTTAAGATGACATTTTCACAACTGTCACATTCAAACTCACATGTATTTGTCATATTTTAAACCAGTCTCATTCTGTCTGATTGTGCAAAGGCCTCATTATACACAGAAAAAAAGATACAAAACTATCACTGGGGACATACAGTGCCCTTTCAAATGGTACTAATATGTACACTGTAGGTACACGTAGTACTATTTAGGGGTAAACAATTTTTAAAGTACTAATATGTACCTTATTGAGTGTCTTGTTATATACTTTAAGATATAAATATGCTGCAGGGAAAAATTCCAAATAATTTGATGATATTTCCATAATATTTTGTTTCTTTAGAAACTGCTGCCATTTCCTATAAGAATCAATACTTTTTAAATCACAAGCAATAACAGCATTTTAATAATCATAAGCAATTTTATAATTATTCGAACGCATATACAAGGCTTGTCCTTGCTCTTTGTTGATGATGATGAATCTTGAGAGTAAAGCGCTAATTTAATGCTTTTTGACTGAATTTTTCCCTGCAGTACACTTTCTAAAGCCTGCATATTCCTTGAGGTCTCTTACGCCAATCAAATTAATTACTTTAGTGCTCCACAGATAAAGCTTTAACATATATAATAACACATGCACGCACGTGCACACACACACACACACACACACACATAAAAAATAAAGACAAAGATGAAGTTGATGAAACCTTTTTTGAGTAAACAAATTAAAATAAGATTTCTTTATAAAGTTCAAGATGAATAAAATAAAGGGACATCAGTATAAAAAACTAATAAACATCAAGCTCCTTCAGAGAGCTGTTGAATTTTTTTTTCAGCTTTTGGACTAATTTGTTTTAATATCGTCTCAAACAGACAACCTACTCTTGCTCAAACATTATGTTCAGATGAGTGCTACAGTCTAAGCTCATTCCCAATCAAAAAGCACAGCTGACAGAGTCCTGTAAGATCACTGGTGGCTATAACTTGTTCTGAGTCATTCTCTGCATTTTACTTCAGAGTCAGTCTGATAACTCTTTAAAATGCTAAAATGCTAAGACATCAGAGAGAAGAAGTTAAATGAGTGGACTGGCAAATGATGAATGTTTCTTTTTTTTAACAGCTCCTATAGGACACTGGGAGGGATACTGATTAAAGTCATTATACTAACTGCACTCTATTGCACTATTGCTCATTATCATTTTATGTTGTTTATCCCCAGATTACAAAATGAATATTTTAAAAATAAATAAAAACAGCTCATAATGATCTGAATGATTAACTGAGATCTTTTTTTTCATGGCAGGGTTATGTATTTGGTGGTAAATCAGCCAATTAATATTCACAGAATCTTATAGCTTATCCTTGGAAGCAATCCTTCGGTACACTGTGCTCCTCTGTTTGTTATCTCAGTAAATCTCTGTTTCCTACATTTAGGACACCAAGGGTCTCCACAAGGACAATGATCGATTCAGAGTTATAGAGGAATATACATTCAAAAGCAGTAAAGTCATGGTTGTGTTGTGAGTACAAAGTGGTAAACATCTCACACTAAGCAAATGTTCACCTAATAAAATGTGTGTGAAGTATTTAATGCTTTTAACTAAGGTAAATGGTATGTGCATAATTTCCCTTTTGCATTTTCATTGCTGGGCTTAGAGGCAACATAAAATTGCATAAGCAGTTATTAACTAAATCTAAATATTATGTAAAAAGATTTAAATACACAATACATTGTTCTGGAGTGTGCTCTGCTTATTTGCCCTAGAAGTATAAAAGGACAAACCAAACAACACGCTAAAGTGAGTTCCCCTTTCAGTCGGTCACTCCGAGTCACGTCGGATGACCGACGAAATTGGGATCTCGCCAGAGAGACCAATCCACTTCGAGTGTAACTAAACGAGCCAATGGACATTGGCATGCGATTATTGCATCCAGCTGCCGCTGATCACAGCGTGAGCATAAGAGGCAGCTGATGCACCGCATCAATTATCCTTTCGCTTCGGAGCCGAGCGGTAGTGGTTAAAGCTACTGCTCTCCCTTCCAAGAGAGTGTTCTGCGAGCGAGTGCGGGCGTTACGGCGCGGCAGCGGTGGTCACGGTGTCCGGGAGAGAAAGATCGTCTTCCTGCTGACAGCCACACTAGGAGTGTGCGGTGGCCAGCTCCCCTGCGTGCTTCAGCACTAAAAGAGCATTTCTCTGAAAGAGCAATTTCTCTAAAAGAGCAACACGGGTGATCGCGTCTTTTTAAAGATGTCTTTTCACCCGTGCGTTTCTGGGTGTGGTCGTTTCCTGGCGCCTCAGGACGGTCACGATCGCTTCCTCACGTGTCTGGGCATTCAGCACGCTGAGGTGGCTTTCGTGGATGGTTCATGTTCTTCTTGCGGGGACATGACCATCTCGGAGTGCGACTCTGCTATGTCAAACATGGCAGAGTCCCTCTGCCTGCCGTGATCCGGCGTGCACACTGGATCCGGTGGAGTTAGAGGTGATTTGAGGATTACGGTGAGGGCTTCCCCAAGTGGAGCTCCTCACCCCTCAAGCACTCCGCAGCCGGTGGAGCTGCCGAAGGAGCGCGCTGGCCACGCGTTTCCTTCGGTGCCCCCTCTGACGACCAGATGTCGATCACCGCATCGGAGGGCGGGCCCTCTCTCTCCGGGGATGACGACCCGGCTGCGTTGCCCCCTTCGGGTGTGGTAGCGTTGTCCGTGCCAGACCCAGAGATGACGGCTATGCTTTCCCGGGCCGCCGAGAATGTCGGGCTCGTGTGGAATCCTAAAAAGCCACCGTGTCCCGATCCTTCGAGGCTGGGCGAGTGGTTCCTCGGTGGGGGTGGCGCTGGTTCTCAGCGCCCCCCTCCGGTGCCATTCTTTCCGGAAGTGCATGAGGAGCTGACAAGATTGTGGAGGGCACCTTTCACTGCCCGAAACACATCTTGTAGTTCTTCCGCTCTCACCACCCTCGATGGTGGAGCCGCTTTGGGGTATGCGGGCATCCCCTCGGTGGAACGGTCTGTGGCCATGCAACTGTGTCCAACAGCCGCTTCCACCCTGCGGGGTGATCCGTGTCTCCCCTCACGGGCCTCTAAGTATTCGTCAGGTCTAACTGGCAGTGCTTGTAGAGCCTGTGGGGAGGCGGCTTCCGCCCTCCACGCTATGGCGTTGCTGCAGGTCCACCAGGCCAAAGCACTGAAAGACCTGCACGAGGGTGGTCACGACCTGGCGGTTCTACATGAGCTGCGTGCTGCGACGGACCTCGCGCTACGAGTGACGAAGGTGACCGCACAGTCTCTGGGTTGTGCGATGTCCAGGAGCGCCATCTCTGGCTGTGTCTCGCTGACATGACGGGGCAGGAGAAGGTACTCCCGTGTCACAGACCGGCCCTTTCGGCGACGCTGTCGAGAGCTTTGCCCAGCAGTTCTCGGCAGCCCAGAAGCAGACTGAGGCAAACACATCATGCGCCGGAGGAAACCTGCTGCTTCCACCCCGGCTGCAGCCACTCAGCCTGCTCGTCGCCGTGGGCGCCCCCTGCGGCCGTCCCCGCTCCCGCGCAGCCGCAGCAGCCTTCACCAGGCAGCGTCGTGGAGCCGGTCGCAGGCAGGACGCCCAGCCCGTCCAGGCCCCCGCCAAACCTGGCGGCAAGCGCAAGTGCAAGAGGCCCTGAGACGGGCGACCCAGAGATGGAGGAGACTGCTCATCGGGAGATGGTGACTGCACCACTCCCTCCCCCGGAGGAGGGCCGGGTGGAGTATCTTTTGTTCATTTTGTTCCGCCACTGGCCCAGCAGCCAGCGGTACCCAAAACATCAGTAAAGAGCGGTCTCCTCAATCTCCGGGTCTCAAGAGGAGGAGAGTGGTGATCCGTGCATCACAGGATCACTTCCCTCCTCCTCTCTCGCCAGCAGGCAGCGGGTGGTTGCCCAAGAGCACCCCTCCTGCCCATTCGTGGAACCAGGTAAGGGCAGTAGCACTCCAGTCCCCGCTTCAAGTCGTCAAACGCCGGGCTGTCACAAGCCTCAAGCCGGGTTCCTGTGTCTCCTCCCATGCGAGGAGAAATCAGGTGAGTGCTACACTACACACCCAGACCCCGCCCCCTGCCGTCACAGGCCAGGCCGTCACAGGCCCTGGGGCCGGTCCCTGTGTTCCACCTCGCTGCCCCACCGCGGGCATGTCGGTGGGCCCGTTGGCCCCGCTGGTGCGGTCTCTCGGAGCCTGGTTAGCGCTCCCCAGCCCGTCCCGGTGGCTCCTGCGGACCATCAGACTCGGCTATGCGATTCAGTTCGCCCGGCGTCCCCCCCAAGTTCAGGGGCATCCGGTACACTTCAGTCAAAGCCGTCGATGCCCCTGTCTTGCTCGCGGAGATTGCAGTCCTACTGGCGAAGGATGCAATAGAGCCGGTCCCTCCAGCCGATATGAGGTCGGGGTTTTACAGCCCTTACTTCATTGTGCCCAAGAAAAGCGGTGGGTTACGACCGATCTTGGATCTGCGAGTTTTGAACCGTGCACTTCACAAGATGCCGTTCAAGATGTTGACGCAGAAACGCATTCTTGGATGCGTCCGTCCCCTAGATTGGTTTGCAGCAATCGACCTGAAGGACGCGTACTTTCATGTTTCGATTCTCCCGCGAGACAGGCCATTCCTGCGATTCGCGTTCGATGGTCGGGCATATCAGTACAAGGTCCTGCCCTTCCGGCTGTCCCTTTTCGCCTCGTGTCTTCACCAAAGTCGCAGAGGCGGCCCCTTGTTCCCCTGAGACAACGGGGTGTGCGCATTCTCAACTACCTCTACGACTGGCTCATACTTGCACAGTCTCGAGAGCTGTTGTGCGCACACAGGGACCTGGTGCTCAGGCACCTCAGCCAGTTGGGCCTTCGGGTCAATTGGGAAAAGAGCAAACTCGTGCCAACGCAGAGGATCTCTTTTCTCGGCATGGAGTTGGATTCGGTCAACCAGACAGCACGCCTCACCCAGGAACGTGCTCAGTCGGTGCTGAACTGCCTCAAGACTTTATCAGGCAGGACAGCGGTCCCACTGAAACTCTTTCAGAGGCTCCTGGGGCATATGGCTGCAGCTGCGGCCATAGTTCCGCTCGGTCTGCTCCATATGAGACCGCTTCAGCACTGGCTCCATGATCGAATCCCGAGGTGGGCGTGGAAACGCGGTACTCACCGGGTTCAGATTACACCGGCCTGCCGCAAGACCTTCAGCCCGTGGTCAGATCCTTCGTTCCTTCGGGCAGGAGTGCCCCTGGAGCAGGTATCCAGGCATGCTGTGGTATTCACGGATGCCTCGGCCACCGGCTGGGGTGCCACGTACAACGGGCACGCAGTATCAGGGGTTGGACGGGCCCCCTTCTGCGTTGGCATATCAATTGCCTCGAGTTGCTGGCAGTACGCCTTGCCCTGTGCCGCCTCAGAGGGCGCCTTTGGGGCAGGGACGTTCTGGTCCGTACGGACAACACTGCGACCGTTGCCTATATCAACCGGCAAGGCGGTTTGCGCTCCCGTCGCATGTCGCAACTCGCCCGCCACCTCCTCCTCTGGAGTCAGAAGCATCTGAGGTCCCTTCGTGCCATCCACATCCCAGGAGTGTTCAATCAGGCGGCCGACGAGCTGTCTCGAGCGGCACTTCCTGGGGAGTGGAGACTCCATCCCCAGGCGGTCCAGCTGATTTGGAGTCGGTTCGGAGTTGCTCAGGTAGACCTGTTTGCATCTCCAGAAACCACCCACTGCCAGTGGTTCTACTCCCTGTCCGAGGCAACGCTCGGCACGGATGCACTGGCACACAGCTGGCCCCAGGGCTTGCGCAAGTATGCGTTTCCCCCAGTGAGCCTGCTAGCACAGACATTGTGCAAGATCAGGGAGGACGAGGAGCAGGTCCTGTTAGTGGCTCCATATTGGCCCAACAGGACCTGGTTCCCGGAACTCATGCTCCTCGCGACAGCCCCTCCCTGGCCGATTCCTCTGAGGAAGGATCTGCTTTCTCAGAGACGGGGCACCCTCTGGCACCCGCGTCCAGACTTGTGGAAACTTCATGTGTGGTCCCTGGACGGGACGCGGAGGTTCTAGGTGACCTGCCCCAGGAGGTAGCGCTCACTATCGCTTCAGCACGAGCACCGTCCACAAGACGGGCCTATGCGCTGAAGTGGAACCTGTTCGTCGAATGGTGTTCCTCTTACCAGGAGGACCCCCGGAGATGTTCGATCAGAGCCGTGCTTTCCTTTTTGCAACAAGGGTTGGAGCGTAGGCTGTCCCCCTCCACCCTTAAGGTATATGTTGCTGCTATTTCTGCCCACCACGACCCCATAGAGGGGAGGTCGGTGGGGAAGCACGATCTGGTCGTCAGGTTTCTTAGGGGGGCCAGGAGGTTAAATCCTCCGAGGCCTCCCTCCCTTCCCTCTTGGGATTTGGCTTTGGTGCTAAGAGCCCTACAAACTGCCCCCTTTGAGCCATTGCAGTCAGTCGAGTTGAAGTTTCTTTCTATGAAAACCCTACTCCTGACTGCATTGGCCTCAATCAAGAGGGTGGGGGACCTGCAGGCATTTTCGGTCGACGAATCGTGCCTTGAGTTTGGGCCGGCTGACTCCAGTGCAACACTGAGGCCCCGGCCCGGCTATGTGCCCAAGGTTCCTACCACGCCCTTCAGGGACCAGGTAGTGAGCCTGCAAGCGCTGCCCCTGGAGGAGGCAGACCCAGCCCTAGCTTTGCTCTGTCCTGTACGCGCACTGCGTCAGTACGTGGATAGAACTCAGAGCTTCAGGACCTCAGAACAGCTCTTTGTCTGTTACGGAGGACAGCAGAAGGGGAAGGCTGTCTCCAAGCAGAGGATGGCCCACTGGATAGTGGATGCCATCACCTTGGCCTACGAAGCACAAGGTGTGCCCTGCCCGCTCAGGTTGCGTGCTCACTCCACTAGGGGTGTCGCATCGTCCTGGGCGCTGGCTCGTGGTGCCTCGCTAGCAGACATCTGTAGAGCTGCGGGTTGGGCGACTCCCAACACGTTCGCTAGGTTTTATAGCCTACGTGTCGAACCGGTTTCCTCCTGTGTTCTCACCTCAAACGGGTAGTGGCACTGAGAGGGCCGGCTCAGAGTCGGCTTGCGGCGTCCTTACGCCTAATTCTCCAGAGAGTTCCTTAACCAGGCAAACCCTGTTGAGTCCTCCAGCACTCCGGCGTCCGGACACGGCGGAGCGTCCGGCGCCAGGCCTTCAGCCAATGAATTCTTGAAAACTGGTGCGAGGCTAGTGCCCATATGAGAGACCCTGTCGGGATCCCATATGTGTATTCCACGGTATTCTTATTAGAGCCGTGTTTCCCCTGGCGGACCACGTTCTGCCATCTCTAAAGATGCAGCCTGAGCCATCTCAGAGACTTCCATGTGCAAAAGGGCCCTCTGGGTTACTTCACATGTTTGAATGTCACTTAAACCCCCTTTGGGAGGAGGTGACTCCGCAGTGTGCCTCTTCCAAGTGGAAGGGCACGCTTCCCAGTGTTATCCTAGTCCTACTGTTTGGGTTGCTCAAGGAACACCAGTAGTTGACCTTCTCTGTGTAGAGCCCGGTCCTATCGTCTGCCTTATAGGAAGGGTCAGGAGCCCTACACAGGGCACTGGAAGGGGCAGCTCCTGTGGCGCTTTGGTAGGGATCCCAATTTCGTCGGTCATCCGACGTGACTCGGAGTGACCGACTGAAAGGGGAACGTCTCGGTTACGTATGTAACCCTCGTTCCCTGAAGGAGGGAACGGAGACGTCACGTCCCGTCGCCACAGTCGCTGTACCACCGCTGAGCTGCCGGGTCGCCGGCTCGGCTCCTCAGCGAAAACATAATTGATGCGGTGCATCAGCTGCCTCTTATGCTCACGCTGTGATCAGCGGCAGCTGGATGCAATAATCGCATGCCAATGTCCATTGGCTCGTTTAGTTACACTCGAAGTGGATTGGTCTCTCTGGCGAGATCCCAATTTCGTCGGTCATCCGACGTGACGTCTCCGTTCCCTCCTTCAGGGAACGAGGGTTACATACGTAACCGAGACGTTCTCAGGAGACACTGTGTTGGCTCCTCAGGACCTGGAAACAATGGCTTACAGAAAGGATTTTGCTTATGGGACGCCTGCCAAGGTCTTTACTTAAATGGGGAGACTGTGTTGAAGCCAAAGAAGAGGCTTTACAAATGGAAGCCCTCCATTTAAACTGACAAAGACTGAAGTGCACAATATGTACATGTCATGTTCACCTTGAGTAGACAATAACATTAAACAATGGGATAAAACTGACGTTTTATTCTGAAAGGGTGTGATTTCAAAGTAATTGCGAAAAGTACGATCCTTCTGCAATTTATTTCACGCTAATTCAAATTATTGCAATGTTCCAGCTCATTGAAATAAAAGCAAAATCCTTTACTGCATTAAAAAACAGAGTGTATAATACAATTCAATTCAGCATCTGTGAACGTCAGTATATTCTAAAGAGAGTGATGCACATATTTCAAATGATCGAAGCCCTATCCTACCAGTGTGTTTAAACAAGTATAAAATCAATACCTTACTTGCCTTTTAGAAGGGCTTTTCAAGCAGTTTAGCCAGAGAAAATAGATACAAAATGAGGGAGTAATGCAAATTACTCCCACATAGATCTTCCTCAGCTTCCTCTGCGCATCCAGTAGGAGTCTCAGACTGTCAAGTCATTTAGACTGAAGCATCTATGGCCAGGTATAATCGCCATAATCATTGGATTGTGCCAAAATAACTTGCTTCCCCCATTATCATAATGACACTGATGAATAATCAGATGAAATGGCCGTAATCACTATTTTTTTTCCCCCTCGCTCTTCTCTGGCTGTGTGAGTGGATCAGGCTGCAGGGGGATGTTGTCCATGGATCTAATGTTCCCACCAAATACGTCTAAAGCCAAAACTTTATAATTTTAGTAATAGCGTTGTAGTACTCAAGACCAGTCTTGGTCTCAAGACCATTTTTTTAAGTTTCGCTCTTGTCTCTGTATCGGCCACACTTGGTCAGTCTAATACTGCCCACACATTACATGATTTTCAAACTCATCAGATCGCTGTTCCTTTCACAGCACACGACTGCTCATGAAGCTGCTGTGGTTTGCACATTACATGACGGACTGACAGCCAAGGGTTACACATTACACAATTTTTCACTATAGGAAGAATCCTCTGTCTCATTTACAAAACGCATTCGCTAGTGTGCTGATGTGTACTGATTTGCAGCAGGGGAAAAAACAAAACAAAATGAGAAATATACTTTGCCCTGTAGCCTGCTCTCTCTTTGGCTGTATGTGGTAACTGGTGTCATTTTCAATCATAACATATTTCACACTGCAAGGCTCTGAGTCGCAGACAGGACAGATATACTGTATAGCCTACTAAATATTTCCTAGGCATCTGTGACGCATTGTGCTTCTCTTCGATTGCTTCTTTGATAATTCACACTATGCAATCATCGCTGATGTTACTGAGTACTAATTTGCCTTAGATTTTGTGTATTTATCGATCCTCAGAAAACTGTCAGCGGGTAAAAATCGGGCCTTAAATCATGTAGTGTATACCCAGCTTAAGAGGACTTGGGGTTTTATTTCAAGACCTGTCAAGACCACAGCTGCAGGGATAATCACTAAATTGCTGGTGCATTGTCTGATTAATTTATTAACATCATTGATGTGACTGGATGCAAAACTTACTGCTTATGCAATCAACATATTGTAAATAAATATATTCTAATTTGATTTCTTTTGTTGTTTTGTTTGTGACTGTTCTTTTGTCACAAAAATTATTACAAATGTTCACAAAATTCAAGATATGATTGCAATAAAAGTACTAGTATGAGATCTTGTTTTTTATATTCTATTTTATATTATGTAATTGATAAATATCACAAGAGCAAGAGAGCTGTTTTAGCAAATATCAGCACAGTTGCAAACGTGTTATTGATTTTATACAAATGTTCAGTAAACAAGAAGCTAATATTAAGTGAATTACATTTTAGACACAATTTTAAAAGTTTTCGCGCCAACAAAAACAGTTCCAAACAAATCCATATCAGAACTGTTGTGTATTTCCGAGCAACACACAGTGGTGTTCTGTTACTGAATGAATCAGCTTCTTTGAACAAATCAGTTGAATAAATTATTCCAGGACTCGCTCATTAAGTGATTTGCTGCCACTTACTGATGGTTTTAGTTTCATATTATTTAGTTTCACATATTTTCCCATCATATTTCTATATTCAAAAAATGACATTTATAACATTAATCTCATAACATCGCTTACATAGTTGTAATTGTAGTGAAATTACAACTACAACAGTTTAAGAAGTGCTGGTCTGGTCTTGGTCTTGACCCAGTCTCACTCTGGCTTTGTCTTATCTTGGTCTCAGTTTAGGTGGTCTTTGGCTACAACACTAGTTATAATTGGGATTACCTTATGGTATCCTGTTAACATTCATTTATAATTATCTAGCCTTTAATACCAAGTTCATGTAATTACTATTGATATTTGATCATTCCATTAGCCTTGCAGCTTTTAATATCACTACTAATAGTATCAATCTGATGAACTTGTTAAAGAAACTACCTCAGAATTATCATTAGCTCAGCCCAGATACCCTTGGGCCTTCAGACGAGAGCTCAAACTTTCAAGAGTTTGAATCTGCGGAGATAAACACAGGCACAAACACACAGAGAATCACTTGCAATTTAATTGTTTTTCCTCTGGCCTATTAAATCAAGAAAATGAAATTGCGATCATTACTTGTAAGCATGTTAGCAACCCTCACTTGGGAAATTATGACCTTCCACAGTTAATTTAGTCACCTATTTATATTCACAGCAAAAAGAGAACTTTCATTCTCTAATGAACAACACTCAACTGTGCAATACTACAGGGAAACTCACAGTTATAGATGAGTTACAGATATTGACTTAAATCAAATCCGCTGTCTATATTTACGGCTAGTTACTAAATCATTAGAGGACCTCATGCCGATAGTCAGTTTTATGGTCTTGCGATGGCCTTAAATATTGACTGGAATCATTTAACCATGAGATATGGTATGTACTGTCCTGCAGAATGCTAATTTGCTGGAGAATAGACGGTGCAGTGCTGTATTAAGCATGTGACTGCAAAATTCAGTCAGAGGCAGGAGTCGTGGGGGTAATTCATTGGCTGTGGGATGGTGCACCCCCATGTTTCCTGATGTCGTGAGGGCCTTGTTAGCAAAACTATTGGTGCACTTTTAAACTGTCAGGACTTCTGCCAAAACCACATCCCACAGCACTGCAGCAGGTTAGTGAAAAAAGCTGGTTAGTGAAGATTTAATCTCCATCTTGATCATATTCTTGAGCTGAAAACATAACGCCATAGGAAATGAAACTAAAGAACGTATAGCACTGCTGCACCGGTTAACGTGGTTACTGAAAGCAGCTCTCGACAAATTAATGTCAATGCGGCACCGAACATTTCTGTGTAGCTATTCTGAACACACTACGTGGGAACATCAGGACTTTATCAGATTTGCCCATATAATGGTATTAGTCATCTTCATCATAACAGACCTGAGCAGATAATCTTTCAGAGCTGAAGTGTTCAAACGACTCGTATGTGTCTCTCCAACCACATCCCTGGGAGAAAATCCATATTGTAATGGGCTAAGTTGTTGAGTAAGAATACAATTACAAAGAGAGTCTTGGCAGAAGTTGGCCTTGGTGGAAATACACAGCTGGAGGGATGAGGATCTTGCATATTCTCATTGTGTTTTAGAATTTTTTAGTGAGCTGTTCACAACTCAATTGTCTGTGTGTGAAAACACAAAAATACATTACAAAAATAAAAAGTCCAGAGAATGTAGAGAAAAAAATTAGTTACACTAACACCGGTTAGTTAAACACTTATTGTCTCTGCTGTTTCCTCCTGTGGTTAAGTCAAAGTACTTGTAATATCTGTAGTGACAGAGCACAAGACGCTCTTCTTCCAGACTATGCAAGCAGAGCAATAACTCCTGGGCCTGGCCCCTTCAGTTAACATCAGTGTTCAAATTGAAAATCAGGGAGGCAGAGTGCTGACCATGCTAAAACACAGCAGACAGCAATCTTTAAAAGCGCACTGCACTGACCCCTGAATGCAATATAAACGAATCCAGAATCACAGGGACTGTACCTCATGAAATATGAAATGTAAAATCAAGAGTCACCTTTCAACATGTACCTGCAATATTCTAGACCTCACACTATGCCCATATAGACAAAATATGCTGTACAATGAGAATCTTATACAGTATATCTGCATTTTTTTTTTAAATGTGGAAAGTTTTTGCACTGAAAAGTTTAAAACAAAACAAAAAAAAAGTAGTTTTTTTTTTTAAATGCATGAAAAAAAAAAATAATTCACTCCAATTGTTATGCAGCCAATGTATTTTAAAAAAATGACATTAGAAAAATGGGTCCCACTTTATATTAGGTGGCCTTAACTACTATGTACTTATATTTAAATTAATCATTTGGTATATTGCACTTTTTGTGTACATACAAGTTTTTACATTGTACTTATATTTAAAAATACCTGCATGTAATGACATCTGTAATCAATTTATAATATCACTGTTGACCTATCCGTTACACCTTAACCCACCCTTAAACGTACCCATACCACCAAACCTGTCCCTAACCTTACCTGTTTCCCACCTCAATAGCAGCAAAAGTGTTTTGCAATACAATATGAACACAATAAGTGCATTGTACTTATTTTTTTGATGTAAGTACATAGTAGTTAAGGCCACCTGACATAAAGTGGGACCGAAAAATGCATATTTTTGCACCTGCTAGCCTGATAGTATACAGTAATACCGGTTGGACCAGTGGTTCTTTATGCTTACTTTTTTACTAAAAATCGTATCGTTCACATTGTATGCATTTATACGAAATCACCATCTCATAAAATAGTGAGATTGTTTTGACAGTTCCTATGTAAATATCTAAATAAACAGAATAGCCTTAAATACTGTATTATTACCTTAAACGTTATGTGGTAAGCTCTCATATATGTGCCGCATCTCATGTGTACAGGTGCTTTTTACATACAAGAAACATTTTCAGAGGCGAAGCGCAATTGGTTGCTGTGATAACAAACAATAATACATGCTTGTAATAGTGAGGGGAAATATCCCATACTTAGGCTATCACTAAATATTGATAATATCATGAGGAAAATCAGCAATTTTGCATATAATTGTTTTTTAAATTTTGTTTTAGATCATGCATATGCTCACTCGTTTCAGTGAATGACCCAATTAAGGGAACACACGCGCAGTTCCTTGATCTTTCCATAGGCACTCTATTCTCTCAGACACACCATTGCGCATATTTCCTTTTTTAGTTGAGCTTCCTTTAATTGTGTAAATTTCATTTACTTTATTTTTCAGTTTCATTTGATTTTTTAGTTAAAATAAAGATATAAATAAAATTCAAAGTTTAAAATCGAATTGCTTGCGTTACTCAACTGTACTCTTTTCTGTACTTAACTGCACAGAAAAATTACCTCATAGCGCCACCTAATGTTAAACCAGTACTAATACCAGTATAATCCATCCAACCATTCTCCAAATTGCTTTTCCTAGTGTCGCAGGGATGCTGAAGCTTATCTCAATTGTCTAGGATAATTGTCTGGTATATAATTGTAAAAGTCTAGTACCTGTAGTACAAATACCCTTCTCAGTAGAGATATCTAGTTATGTATGCATATGTACAGTAGCATTTAAAGACTCAACTAAGTGTATGTTTAATAGCTTCCTGGCTAGAAATTAACTTAAACCTTTAACCAACTGAATTTCCACAAGCCTAACTTATCAAGCATCATGTATTCTGAGCTGCCTGTACTGATATGACTTGTAAATGTAAATGTCCATTCTTAACTCCAGGGCAAAAATGTTGTAGGCATCTTCTATTAAAGATGCTAAAAATATGTAGTATCATATGCTAAAATTATAAAGTCTATTTACAGTTACTCTCCTCACAAGTCCAATAGCTTAAAATCCAAAAACAGACATCTGAAAGCAGGGCTAAAATGTCTAAGCAGCTCCGCTCTGCTGTGGCCCCTGTTTGACGGTAGTATGATTTAAGAACAAGGGGGCGGGTAGAGTGAAACATGCTATGTATCGTGGTTTTTCAGAGAACTGTGCCATGTTTTGCTGCAGTGAATGCAGGCTTTCCTCTTTCAAGTTGCTGTGATTTTAATTCAACGACTGGACCCCACATTGTGTCCAGGCTGTTGCACAGCAGTTGTGAGTCAGAGCTTACTCTCACTCTCTCTCTGTCTGTCTACTTCTTTCTGTTTCCCTTTCTCTCACACAGACAGCTTGCTTAGGAATAATTCATGGCTTTGCATTAGAGCCTCTACAGTCACTACTAAACAATTGCAAAAGCAAATTGACACCTTTGTTTACAGTTTTTATGGTCTGTATCTTCCAAACGGGTGTTTTAATAATGGCTGAGATCAACCAAGTTCAGTTCCACTTTGAAGTGCCTGTCATTGTTTCCTGTTAAATCTACTGCACAGCCAGTCCATAAAGCATTGCTCTGGCAACGAAAAAGAGATACTGTCAAGAGTATACAGCAAGACTGTTTTCATCTCACATCAAACGGAATGGGAATTTACAATGCTGCATGGCACACAATGTTATGTAAACACCTGGGGTCCTTCTCCTCCATTTGTGCAAGATACCTCTCATATTTAGCAAGTCACTCTCCGACCATCTTGGTGATGCCCCCGAGCAGCTATTTTCAATGCAGGCAATGGGTATACAAGCTACTATCTCCCTGAATGGGGAAAGCTCTAAAAACTGAAATAAAATCTCACAACAATAGTACTACAAGTTTTACTTCTTTAGCTCAAATCACACAGTTTATCTGGCTAGGTCAGGTATTGTGCATGCTAGAGCAAACAAACACTCTCTCTCTCTCTCAAAAACAAAAAAACAAAAAAAAAAAAAACAAAAAAAACAATTAGCTTTTTTAACTAAAAGTCAGGACTTTCCATCCTGTAGCTGCTAAATTTCCTTGTGTGGCCCATTTCCATCCTCTATACTGTCTCTGAGGATATGTAAACACTTTGACAGACCTTGAGTGTCACAAAACTTAACTGTCATTAAGGCTAAGCTTCAACATGTTCAATACTTCTGTCTAGGGCATTTCAAAAGGGAAACATCACTCTAGTAACATTTATACAAATGAATTGCAATGGTTGTTGAGGCAGAAACTTTTGAATTTTTAAATGAGTGAGGGACTTGAGTGTTGTGGTAGAGGGAAAGATATTCAGTGAATATCAGCTTAAAGGGAAAATGTTATCATTCACTCACCCTCATGTATGACCTATACATGACTTATTTTGTGTTCAGTAGAAGAAAGAAAATCATACACAGATAGAATATTCTACTTTATGATACTTCTTTTTGTTGCACACAAAACAGAAAAAAGTATGATTAAGTAATTTGTAAACAGTGACAGAATTTTCATGTTCTAATTCTTTAACAGTTTAGTTGATGGAATCCTGCCAAACAAACTGAATCCACACTTCCATTTTTATTTATTTATTTTTTTTTAAGAAATTTATGTTTTATTCAGCAAGAGTGCATTAAATTGATCAAGAATGGCAGTAAAGACTTTTACATATTTCTATTTCAAATAAATGCTGTTTTTTTAACTTTCTGTTTTCAACATTGATAATAATAAAACATGTTTCTTGAGCAGTGAATCAGTATATTAGAATGATTTCTGAAGGCTCACGTGACACTGAAAACTGGAGTAATGGTTGCTGAATATTCTTGCAATTACAGAAATAAAATTGTTTTTTAAAATGTATTAAAATAGAAAAGAAAAGTTATTTAAAATTATGATTGTATTCCACTGTATTACTGTTTTGTACTGTACTTTTGACCACATAAATGCAGCCTTGGTGAACACAGAAGACTCCTTTCAAAAACATAAAAAAAATCGTGTTTTTCAAATACAAGAGTGATGTTTTGGTGGTGCAGCATAAAAGTCGCTAGAGTGATGTTTACTAATGAGTCTATGTTACTCTGCCCACAATCAGAAAGAGTCATTAGCTTTGCTTCACTTTCCTTTCAATATCTCCTTTTTTTTGGCAAGCTGATGTGAAGATATAGTCATTCTGTCTGCCTCTTAAACTGAACTCAAGCGACAGAGGAAGACAGAGCAGAATAGAGAGAGTCAGGAGACTGAGGCAAAGAGTGATAGTGGTGCATTAAAAGGCAGAGCACATACAGTGCAGAGCCACATTCATTATTCATTAGCTAAGTTACCATGTGTAGTAATTAAAACACAAAATCTTTGTCTAAAACAGGAATTACTTTAGCAGATGATTCTACACTGAATGCCAAAATTCATTTCTGGAACTAGATTCATATTTAGATTGTACAACAGACATTCAAAAGAATCATTCGATGGTGATGTGTGTCAGTGTACAGATACTACAGATATGGCAGATTCGGTGTTGCCATGAGAACTTGCTGTTTTACTCTGTGCATCTGCTCGAATTAAACTTGACGATTGTGGAAGGCAAAAATAGAGCAGCCAAGAAGAGTGAGGAAAAAGACAGCAACGGCCTGACCCTCCTGGTTGGGCACAAATGAAGGAGCCACAGCTAGCATGGTGCTCATCCCGTGCATACAGATTGCATTACACAGCCAATCCACTCAAAGAGCCTTTGCTCTTCTAATGCACTGACATGCCTTAGTGTGTGGAAGCGGCCAGTTTCACTCAGTTAAGTGGTCCCCCATGGTCGATTAATACAAGGGAGACTGTTTTACTCATCAACCACCAAGCTCAATATTGATGAAGGCCCTGTTAGTGAGATGCTAGCCGTTGTCATTATCACACCTACCACTGTTGCTCTCTGAAAAGTAGGACATATAGCGGCTGACTCTTCTTATATTGACTCGTGGTGGATGAACCGAGGCCTGTGTTTAAGTCTTCAAATGAGATGGGTGGTTGCTGATGACAATCTGCTTGATTAATTTAGCGAAGTATGGAACGCCCTCATTTGTTTGCGCTCCTGTCAGCAGAGGGATTATCCAGCTGGACACTCGGCATCCATTTGCGGGAATGAGATGTGGCTGAAGCGCTGCCTCTGCCGAGGTATCTATCACACAGACACGGCGCTGTCACATACAAAAAACATGAATTACAACGTGAGCTTCTGCTGCATGCTCGTTCGAGCGGCAGCACTCAATCCATCGAAGTGAGGGGAACGTGCTACAGCAGCCCAACATTTTACTTCTGGTGGAGAAACCTGGTGTGAAAGCAGCACACTGCCCCAAATCTCATTCAGCACACCTACATGTTCCTGTGAGCTGTTTTTTACTGTTCAAAACAAATATTTCCACCTAGTCATTAACCTTAATGACTGCACAACACAGACAATGCAGAAGAACCGGGGAGGCAAACAGTGGTAACCATTACTTTCCCTGCTTGAGATGACAATAGGAGCAGCTGAGGGCCTCCGAGCTATAATCTGACTGTGGCCGTATAGTCTCCTCCGTCATTAGTATTGACTCGGCATGAAGCCTGGCCAATTGAAGCACTCAGCTGCAAGCATGCTGGCACACATAAATCCAGTGTGCTTCAAGACCCTGAGTGGCTCTCAGAGG
This sequence comes from Spinibarbus caldwelli, assembly GCA_039654775.1. NCBI lineage: Eukaryota > Metazoa > Chordata > Actinopteri > Cypriniformes > Cyprinidae > Spinibarbus > Spinibarbus caldwelli. The sequence goes on along the minus strand of CM077221.1, from coordinate 27,990,492 downwards.
AGGCCGCCACATTACCTCAATTCGTTATGTTTTCCAATTTCATAAAACAACTGGAATATTTGGATAGTGTGGTAGAATCTCCAACAGAAACCAAATGAAGTGGCTTAGGATGAAATCAATTATGATGCAGGAATTTTCTAACCTTTTTAGGAATATTTTTTAAGAACAGATCTGCCTCTAAAATCTGACTTGATGAGTGAAATTTGAAGCCTATGACTATACATTAACTGCAATCTACATTACAGTTTTCTCAATCGCTTTGGCTCATTTTTTTTGAAACAGTCTTACTATTCTCTAACTGAAAGAGAAACAACACTTTTTTTATATATGGGACTATATCATACTTTTTTTTTGACACCGACTGTCTATTTGTCCAGCTTAATGCTACTGTACTGTGTATCACTTTGAGCTTTTTAAAAACAGATTTCAACAGTAGGCAAAAGTTTACAAGGAAATTTCAATACTGTATACACAGATATACACATTTGTATGTATACAGTACATTTATATTTTTTGCAGCAATGTTACATGTAAACAGAAAATATTCCATGTCCAAGATATTTATCAAATATAATTGTATGCCTGACAAATTTTGATGTTTGGATCATTCTGCATGTGATGACTTAAACAATGAAACAATAGAAGTTGTAAGGAATATGACAGTTGCACTGAGAATCATCTCATCAGTTTTGATTAGCAAGCTATTTAGTGCAAATTGTACTCTGCTCTTGTGCCAAAACACATGCAGTTCACTTAAATGAATAAGAATCTGGTGTGAACAAGAAACTAATTTTCAGTAATCTGAACAATCAGTCTCCCTTTAGAACTCAAAGTCTATTCAGTTTCAATTAATGTAAAAGAGGTAGTAAACAGGATATACAATTGCAATTTAAATTTGAGCGTAAGGAAGCAGTTTAAATTCAAATTAAAAAATTAAAAATTAAATTAGATTCAAAGAAATTAATATGACTGCAATTTTTTTTATTAGAAAAGTCTGTCAAATTTTTTTTTAAGTTTTAAAAGGTTTGAAATTTGAAGTTTTATAGGCCTAAAGGGACAAATACAATGACTGGACAATAGTATGACAGAACAACAGATAGAACAGACAGACAGACAGATAATAGATGCTTTATTTAATAAATGGCAATATGATCACCTAAACCAAAAGCGTCAAGACAGAGTGAATGTATTTACATCTTTCAGCATTTGCTACTCAACCACTCTGTACAGACACTGTCTCATGGATAGCAGTATGTGTCAGAATGTGTCTGCCGAGATGCCAAGCTGTTTCGATCTATATCCGCCTCTGCCATCATATTAGGAGAGTCTGTTGGTTGGCGAATGTTTTTATTGTGGAACGAGCTTCGACCCCGGACCCTGTCACAACAGTGTGTATTCTAGGAAGTCTGTGATTTATCAGCCTCAAAGACACAGGTCTCTTTGACACACTTCTGTTTGTGAATCCAGCTGATCTGAGAGGCCTGAAAAAGCCAACTGCCTTCAAGTTCCTCTCCCATATCCGAAATATGCTGAGAGTGGGAGAAGACATCCTCTAGGGGAGGGGAGGGTGGTTGTTTGAAAAGGGGTTCCAATATAATGAGCAACCCAGATTTGTACTGTGCCTTCCACGGCGGTGATGACAAACATACAGTGCAATCAAGGCAAAGTGATATTTATAAGCTGAGCTGAGCTGAGAACACCTCCCTCTCTGTCTCCACTGACTAATCTCACTGAACAGTACAATTTATGCCATTTGGCTAATCTGTAGGATATAGTGTTGACATAGGATTTCTGAAGTAACAATCAACACGGAGGCTGTCGCTATTGTGTTTCAGCACAATCTCTATGGCGGCTCTGGCTGAGCCGCAAAGCCTGAGTATTTCAAATGCACAGACATTTATTACAGTTACCGAGGCCTGAGGGCATGGGAGTCAATTTTAATTTTCACTGAAATGAGAGGTTTGCTTAATAAGCTACTCAAAGGACCTATCTCCATAGATTTAAAATGCACGAACTCTAACCTCTCCTTTCCTATGCATCTGTGCAACACCCTGGCTCCTCTCCAGTGCGCCAAATGTCTGTCAGAAAGGGTTTTTGCGTCCGCGTATGGCATTAGACATCTGCTGCAGAACTAAAATCAGTGCAGCATGTTCGCGCCGTCACTCATCTGTAGCCATTTGGGCTGCATCCTGTTCCCCAAGACCTACATCTTTTTCTTACGTAATTCACATTTAGGCGATCTGCTCCTTGCAACGATCACAGGCAGACTGATTATAAATCACAGACTGATATCTCCATCAACAACTGATTCATGGCACTATCACATAATAAAAGAGACGATGAAGGATCTAAAATGCGTTCGCGCAAAAAACATCAATAGCGTGCGCTTATATATCAGTTCTCAGAGCTTCATGGGTCTATAAAAGAAGCCATTTTGGATGGATCTAATTGTTAGCTTGTGTCACTATGCAGGGTAGCTCATTACATATATGCTTGATGAATTTTGCAATGGCTCCAAGTGGGATTTGAACCCATGACCCCAATATTACTCGGCAGGCAAGTAGGCAATGAGCAAGGAAACCAGGTTAGGCCATTCCAGGAGCACATTCACCTCAGCACAGTCTAAATTGTTAAGGGAGATCTACTGTGACAACCAACATACTGCAGGTAATAAACCACGGTATCTTCGCTCCAGTACAAATTCACAGAAGAGTAATGTGAACAGGCATTCACAGAGGCCACATGACCTAGCAACAGCCTTTGGTGATTCCAGTTAGCAGAATGATTCTTTAATTTATTTATGCATGAAACATCTGAACAGAAAGACGTAATTCAAAAGATATTTTTTTTTGCATTAAACTGTAAAAATGTGGTGCAGGATTTAATTTGAAATTACATTTCTAGTAAATTTCACAAAAATGACAAAGAAATGGCAAGTAAAACTTTGAATTAAACATGACATTTTGAATTAGAAAAAGACATGTTTTATTTACAACTTCAAACAAGCATTTTTATAGTGTATCTTTGCTAGTATGGTATTTGGGATGTATAGTGTTTTTGATATTGTCTTCAAACACAAAAGATAGATTTCATCAATAACCACAAAAGAATTGAATGTTGGTTGTTGCCATTTCACAATGGCTGACATAAGCATGAATGCATCTAACAAGTGCTATCGATTCTACACTAATGGTCCAAAGGTCAAACATTTTAGCTAAAGAGGAAGTCGGACATTTATCCTACTTAAAATTCCATCATTGTACTATTGTTACTTTAAATTCTGCTGGGACAGAGTAATAGGGACGCGGCACGATTAATAAAACACAATTTTTAAAGAGAAAGCCAGTGTGGCTGTGTGTTTGGCAGAAGCGGTGCTCACTGCTGGCTGGATTATATCTTGTCTAACAGCACTTCCTCTGACCCGAGAACAGTACACCAGCGGTGCGGTCATTCATTCGGCCTCACTGCATTAACACTCCAGCAATGAGAGCAAAAAAAATTACATTTACAATTTTGCCACAGTGCAATCCTGCCCATTTTTAGCACGTCTTTTGCATCTAAAGATGAAGAAGCTAGTCTATACAATCCCTTCAGTCTATGTCATTAAACTTTTTTAATTTTGCACAGCCTGACTCACATTAGAGATGGTCTGTATGAAGCATCAGGGTGGGCAGAAGCATTTCAACTGCTTCATTTTTCTTTAAATAGCAGAGATTAAGGAGGTTAATGTGTGCGATATTGGCTAAATGCTCTCGTTTACAGGCTCCTCCTTGCCTTAGGTTAACTGAATGGTATCTGGCATTTTTTTGGCTCAGCAGACACATTCAATGCATTAACACTCATCTTCATGACAGCACGCCAGTGCCTGCATTACACATTGAACCTTGTTTCTTTGAACTGCTTCTGACATATTATCAATCAAAAAAGAGCTTGGGGATAAGGAATGTCCAGCCCAAGAATTAATTTCAGGTCACAATCTTAGAAAAGAGAGAAAGAGAAAGAATGTTTCCACAACAGAAAGGTGGAGATACTTTAGTGGAAACAGTAGCACTCGATTCTTGCAAACTGCAGATTAATATAAGGTTTTTTTTTGTTTTTTTTTAAATTGCGACCCCAATGGATATGTGATTTTAATCACACATTTAATTTTAGAGAATTCATTTTCTCTAAAATACTGTAATTGAGCTATTTGATGCTTTCATTTAAGCTGGCTAAGATGATTATGGTCCACAGTGGACTGAAAATGCTCAGAACATCTGTCATGGATTATATGCAGTGAAAGGGAAAGTTAAAGCCCATTTAGTATATTTATCTAACACAGAGAGAATCTTTATTATATCTGCAAGCATTAACTTGTCAAATATTGTTGTTGCTCTGTAACTCTTTCATCTTAGGAGCTTAAGAATGCTTGAAGGAAAGTATGCATTAAGGACATCCATAAAAACAAAAAATATGAATTGGCGCATTTAAGTCTTATATGATTGAACTTTTTATATAACTAAATTAACCAATACTTTTGCTTACACTGATAAGTACCTAATGCAATAATTTGATAATTATCGCAGCCCATTTTTTAACCTTCTCAAAATGTTCTTTCCTACCATAAACAGTAATGGTTTTCAGCACCTTCCCAAAAAAGACAGCTCCTCAATCCTCAACACCACTGGTGAAGCAACAACCCACGAATCCATGAATCATCCATCATAAATTACATAAGCTCTCTCAAAAACCAATACATGGCACAGAAGCCTTTCCAATGAATCAGACTTGCTTATAGTGTCCATTACAGCACCTCTCCACCTTAGTGAAGTTCTGAAGCCTTGTGAGGGTTGAATGTTAAATGCAGATTAGCACCAGTGTGAGCTGCCAGCCTTCCTGGAACTTCCTGTTTTTTTTTTTTTTTTCCAACCACAAATTAATTATAAAATGGTTATGATGCAATGTGCTAACTAATAACATTTACTTAGAAGCCTCAAAAGTCACTGGGGTCTATTAGAAGCAATGAGAAACAGTTGTGTCGACCATCATGGATACACTGCCTCTTCCCCCTTGTCTCTTTAGAGCATAGCAATGCACATGTGAACAGAATATGAATGACCCAACGCCATATTCTAGCAAAAGTAATGGTAAGTAGAGCAACAGAAAAGCATAAGACAGCTGAATAAATATCCCCAAATCTACCATATCGCAGGCACAGTAATAATGCAAATCATAACCCCCTGCAGCACGGATAGATAGATAGATAGATAGATAGATAGACAGACAGACAGACAGACAGACAGACAGACAGATAGATAGATAGATAGATAGATAGATAGATAGATAGATAGATAGATAGATAGATAGATAGATAGATACATAGATGGGAACACATTCAAAAGATGAAATGCATCCATTCAGCGTCAACTTGAGAAGAAAATAGGTTCGCTTTAAAACAAATCTGTACAGACTGGTTAGATTAGGCTACGGTTCCTTACCCATTTCTGTCAGGAAATGCGAGCTGTGAGGCGATATCAGTAAATGGGGGCATCACTGCAGCCCTCACAAAACCCCCAGTTCATGTAGAATCCATGCACGATGTACGGAGATGCAAGTAAGAGCAGCGCGCTCTAAAGCGCTCGGTGAGCTTTGACAAAGCAAAGCAGGTGCAAAAAAGGGGGAGGGGGGTTGGAAGAGAACAAATCTTCTACAAAATCTGTAAAGAAATGGGGGATAAATCTACCACCGTTGACATGTTTTGCTGGACACATAAAATAAGCCTAGTATCCACATCCGGGAAGGAAATAGTCTAAACCACATGGGTTTTCAACAGCCTCCCTTTGGGTAAAATCCAGTAGAGTTAGTACTTGGTAGGTTTCTCTGATCGAGATGTGCTCTTTAAAACCACTGCCATACACCGCCGTTCTTCAACGCGTATTGGCCCCATGCTCCTCAGATCTTGCCCACATCCACCACCGCAGTCCATAGATGTAACACAACGTGCTGACTCCGCTGAATGCTGTTGAATGTGTTACAGCACCACCTCAGAGCCTCCTTGAGTGCGCACTCCTTCCTCTCGCCTTCATCATTTCTGGTGAGCGATGTCCACTGCAGAGCCTCCTCAAAGTTGAACCATCGGCTCAACATCCAGCAGTAACGTTTAAAGTCGTGCTGCTAAGGGATTTTCTGGCTAATTCTGCCGTTTAATGCCAGTGTGCTAAACTTAAAACGTCCCCTTCGTGAATCTCAGCTCAGCTCGTCCGGGCTCAATTAAAGCGACGCTTGTTTGGCGCTGCAGTTTTCTGCTCCTTTCGTATTGCTTATAAATCGCTGTTGCGCCGGCCAGCTCTATGTTTCGTCAGAAAATATAAATAGAAAGTGTAAGCACACGGAAAGAGGCACCGTCTGTGAAAATGTGGCTGAGGAGAAGGAAATATTTGCAGCGATTGACGGATGATATATTAAACCTGACACTGCGCGTTTGAAACGCATCTGTTGCTGAATGATGCGCATTACTGTGTGTGCGCACGCAGGCTTTAGTTACTCATTTCGTCTAAAAGCCAAAAAGAACAGCATGATATCTTTATTTAAACTTGGCTTTATTAATATGTGTGGATTTTCTCCGCAATATTTTTTCTTCTTGTTTTTTGGCACAAATTGATGTGGGATTGCCACCTACCGGCATGCATCGCCCTCTTGATATTTCTGTTCCCTGCCAACCATCAGCAGGATAACACTACATCTCTAAATTGTGTATGCAGGGAAGCTTTATTGTTCCTTTAATACATATACCGTAATGAACGCAGATATTTTGTTTATATATAAAAATAGTTGTTAATGATTAGTTAACAGCGAATTAACGCATTCAGCCGAGTGCTATTGCTTATTGTTCATTAAATGTAGTTTGTTGTTAGTTAATAGCTACTAGAATGTATTACTCATTTGTTCCTATGTAGTTATTCATAAATGTTGGAACAGTGTTCTGAAGTGTTAATTAAACTAAAACAAAGTAAACCGTAACGGTATACTAAGATGTTTTCTCAAACAAAATGATCTGTGAAAATCCATTAACTTTTGACATAATTGTTACATTAGGTATTATAACACTTCAATCATAGTTCACAAAATTCTTAGTGGAGCTGAATCACAAAGGAAGATCAGAGAATGATTTAATCTACAAATAAGGCAGGAGAATTAATATGCTTTTAAATTAAATTTTAGTTTTCATCTGTGATTTTGATCTTTGTCTTTGACCTTGTTCTAAGCCGATGTGCTGTGCCTCAGTTTACAGAGTGTATCTCTGTTTGGTTGCATCGTGGAAAAGGGGAATGGAGTACTGGGACATTACCTGCATGAAAAAGTTACAACTCACCACTGGTTTTATGTATGCGGGAATACAGAATGTACTAGAAATACATACCAATGACACAAGGTTCTTCACCCATGTTCAAACTCACAAGATCGCATTATATAAATATATGAGATTGAGGTATGTGTTTTAAAAGTTTGGAGTGATGGTATTATGCTTTTTCTTTTTACATTAATTGCAGCGACAGTCCCCCCAAGTTAGCTATGGTTGAGTGCCTTACTCTAAGCCATAATGGCGATAAAGAGAGTGCTATCAGTAACTCTGCTTTCATTAGATCACAGAATAGTGGAATAGGGTGAACAGTATATTGCACTGATTAAACTGAAGGCTGATCTAATGGACCATGCTACTACAAAAGACTGCTGTTACAATTTAACATAAGGTAATCTATGCAAAAGGACAGTTTTTGGTAGATTTGCAGTGGAGCACTAAAACAAGCTTTATATTCTCACTCTATCAAGCTTATATGAACAATAAATGTATCAAAACAATAATTAGTATTATTTGAATATGACAATCATAGAAGTTTGGTTTCTAGCAGATATGTTTGGGGTGTTCGCTGGAAATTTGGTCTAGATGATTGATCGGTTGGACTAACAGGACTGACGTTGACTTGGTCTTATAGACTCTATCAGACCAGGTTAACGTCAGCCCTGATAGTCCAGTTGATCAATCATCTAGACAAGCGAATTACCGTAAATGAGCGACTTGCTCAAAGTCACACCAGTTGCCATCATAAACCGCATTTCCAGAAGGGGTGACACAAATGAGCTTTAGCACTGCTATACAATTAAGCTATTAAAGCATATTAGGAAATATCCAAGCTCTAACTTGTATGACATGATATCTCATGCATGATGATTAATGATCATCAGAACAATTATACAAAGTGTTCCACTTTGTATTCTTTATAGAAGCTTATGATTAAGAGCATTCACATTTGCTAGTGAATTTTCCAGAGATCTGTGAGCTGTTGAAGTTTGACCATATAAATTATTAATTTAAGAAATGTTAAAGAACTTTAAGATACAGCTTCTTCAAAGGCATCCCTTTTCTTAGTTACTTTCAATCACTTTGTCATTTCATACTTTATAACAACTTAATTATTTTGTGTTTAAGCAGTTTTTGAATGGGGTATGACCAGTAAAGACCACATTTGGAACATTTGAAAAATAAATAAATAAATAAATAATATATATATATATATATATATATATATATATATATATATATATATATATATATATATATATATAAACCTTTACAAATCTTAAATCTTATAAATATTCATAATGGTTAGGAAAGATATCCCCATGCCCCATCATTTTATAGGTTACATTTCTTTTTAGCTTTTGAGGTATGGCTGATGACTCAACATGTTCCTGCAGTCTCTCCATGACTCTCTGGATCTAAGTGTGGATCTAAGTTGCCTTCTCTTTCTTTAAGTAGTAGCAATAATAATGTGAAATAAATTAATACAGAATACAGCTTGAAGTTCAGAGGGATGCTGAAAAATTGACCATTGGATTAAGGTCCAAAAACTGCAATTGAATATACATTTCTTTAAAATAACCCATACTGATAAAATGGGCTAATTATTAACATATTATTACCCATTGATTCTGTAAGTGGTTAAATGTTAAAGTAGTGGATAAAATCAAAATTAAAATAAAAATGTCCACTTATTTACAAAATGTTATGTAAATACGATGTTACAAACTTATATTAATGTTAATATTAATCAAATCCCTGCACTAATTCTCCTAATGCTTCAGGTATTCAGAATATTTGCAGCTTATATTAATAAAAACAACTGATATTGTATTTGTAACTGGGCCCTTCAATGATTTCAGGTCTGGGGTCCTTTTTTTGTGCCCCCAACAACTCCCAAGGCCATTGGGTGACTGTCGGTATACATCAAACCTCATTACCCCCTATTGTCTTATGCGCCTGTTGCTTTTTTTCATTTGCTGGTAATTACTTTATAGACAGGATGAAATATACGAAGTTTTCTTTCTGCTGGTTCTGCTGCCAGTGAAGACGGCAGGAAAAAATGCTGCCTCAACTATTATGGTTCATCTGCTTTTTTTTTTGTTCTTTGTGGGGGTGGGAGTTAGGCTGTAATAATTGTAGAAGAGAGAGAAGACTATGGTGAATAAAAAAAAGCAAATGTTAAAATGAAATTTATCTATAAGACTGTACTTTGAATTGATAACACTTTAATATTCAAAATACAGAGTTATTTTGCTTTCTTTGAATACATTTTCTGAAGCTCAGCAGTTTATGCATATGTTGACAAAATGAATGAATTCATTTTCTGATAAAACTCTATGGAGTGAGAAAATGCTACAGCAGGTATAGGCTTTATGATTTTAATTTGCTATATGGCGCAGTGCAGTTTGTCAGATGTGGCTGAAGAGGTGCATGGATGGATGGGTTGTAAAATCTGTTGTAAAATCTGTCATTTTCCAGCAGTTGCTTGTTTGATTGAACTCTCTAGCGTTCTTGTACCTCAAGCATTAATTCTTACGTCTTTTTTGCTACATCCCACACATCTGCAGTTCAGAGACAGCTAGCTTGCATTCAGAAATCTGTCAGCTTTCTGGGACAGACTTCAAGAAGTAGACAGAAAGACAAGAGGAGAGACTTTTTAACGCTACTATGGCTATAGCTTTAAATTATTAATACTGCTGTCCCACTGCTCTTGTTTTTTTTTTTTCCTGTCTCACTTTAATATTAAATGACTTATACCTCAATGTAGAATATCCATATGATAAGGACCATGCAGAGAGCAGAGATGAGGCTGCCACCCTTAAACTCTTTGATTTATACCATACAAATACCAAAACGTATTACCTAACTTTACAACTAGAAGAATCACTTTATGCAGAGCACCTTTTACAACCTTAATGTATAAAATTGGAATCAGAGGAAGAGACTGCTAACTGGTGGTGTATTTAGTTTTATTTTTAATTTGACTCCATAAAATTACTATTAGTGTAATAATTCTTTGGGTTATATAAGTCTCTCCCGAATGCAGTGTGAGAAACTATAAGAGTTCATTCAGTACTTAACGACATGGTACAGTTTTGGCTAGGAGCCTAAAAGGCCAAATAATGAGCAGGTCAAATAATGAGTCACAGTAAGTTACATACTGTAAACCAGCAGGGATTTGTGGGTGAGCAAAGATAAAATCACTTTAGTTTTCTAATTTAGAAAAAAACTTTGAAAAGTCAAACATTTAAAATGATTTTGATTAAAAAAGTTTTGTAACACTTCAATATGTCAGTCCACTTCACATTTTCCTAACTATAAGTAACTTTGCAACTACGTCAACTTACTCTACTAAACCTAAGCTTAACCTAACAGTTTATTAATACTCTAATGAGAGTTAGTGGACATGTAGTTGCAAATTCAATAGTTAGTTGACGTAGTTGGAAAGTTACTTAAAATTAGTAGAATGTCCAAAGCATGGCCAAAACTTTACCATGGAGTGACCAAAAGACAGGGTGTAAAAAAACAACAACAACAAAAAAACCCCCAAAACATAGCAAAAAGCAGACAATGATGTAGAGTTTACTATTATATTTAACAGTATTTTAGTACACTCAGATACATCATGTGGACAACTGCATAGTATAAACAAATAAAAGTTAAAATAAAAAGAGTTAACCTGCTGAATAGCTGTTACACTCAAAAAGAGTTGCTCACTCAGAGTTCTCTGCTTTTTATGTTTTTTTATGTGCTAGATCTAGACAACTATTGACATGCTGGCTTTGCAAGTATTTTGTGTTGTGTAGTATGTTTTATTGTACAAAGAAAGAAAATTCATTTGAAAAAAAAAAAGAAAATTAGTTTGAAGCACACATTTAAGGTGAATGCCACATGATGTTCGTATGGTGTGCAGTTTTCAAAGAATTAGGATCAGAAGACTGAACTGGATCCTGAAAATTAGTCATTTATCACCTCAATCAATGATTTTTGACTCTTTGGTGAAACTGAAAGAATCCAACAGGGTAGATGGTGAAATTGTGGCATTTTTTCAAAACTTCTCATTCCTCATGTTCTAAAACACCAAGCCAAATTTATAACTCTACTCCAAAAAGAAACAAAGAATTGTTCAATGCGTCATTAAACTATTGTTTGAGGACATATTAGTTTAATTTATTGCTTTCATTTTAGTGATAAATTAACTTATTCTAATGCAATACATTTATTAATTTAATAAATTGAAATGTCTTTCTATTTTTTCACTGCAGAAAGATTCCACTTGCCTCTGAGGCACGTGGGTTTAGATCAGTGCACTAACACACCTAAATAAGGAATCAAACAATTAAACACTGCACGTTTGAGTTGAATGCAGGTACTTTAGTCAGTAAATTGATTCAGTTCCCACTGCAATCTACCAACAAAATAGATAGGTTTACATTCATTATTTTTAAAAACGCTTTTCACATATTCTCTAATTCATTTATCATAATCACATTGGTTTATAAGTAACATAAAAATGGGCATGGAAAATATGGCACATAAAAATAATACTGCAGCACTGGCATAGACGTTTCACTTACAGTAATAGTGAAATGAAAAATTGGCCACAAGTCCTGACATTAAAAATAATCACCTGGGTAACAGAGAAAGGTCTCAATCCACTGCAAATTCCTTTACTGTACTCATCTAAGTAAGAATCATTTATGCTGAGTAAGACTGTAGGAGTTTTACTTTAGTTTTGTGTGTTTTTTAAACAAAAGTTCTGATGTGATGCCTCATAGGAATTACTTTGGAAATTAGCTGCAACCCATGTTAAGCTGAAGTTGGTTGAAGTGGATAAGCTCAAAATTAATTATATACCCTACTAGACTTGGCTGACTTTTCAGTGGAGAATGAAACCCTCTTCCCTTTATGTCTCTTCCTGTAATAAGCCATTAACTCATCAGACAGGCTCTTACAATTATGTAACACTAAAATGTCAGTCTTTTGTGTGTGTGTATGTGTGTGTGAGTGTGTGTTTTGAAAAAAATAAATAAATAAAATAAGCCCTATGATTTTGAGATCAACAGGCAGGTGTTAATAAATGACTGTAATAAAACAATAGACTTATATTTAGATAAACTGGTAGAGGAAAATTTGCACTTTTGTGGTCTAGTCCAAGCGATGAGAGGAAAGCAAAGGCACAGCACTGAACCACATGAAAACAGCAGCCACATTCATTATATTAGCACTGAACGGTGCAGCAAATCAAAAGAGCCAAACATTTCATCTATAATTCATTTAAAGGCAAAGTACATCCTTCTCAAAAAGTTCAGGGTAAAGTTGTGCTAAGGTGGAAGAGGAATGCCAATGATGTGTTGTGGCTTTAGCAAAACATTGCAAATATTTAGCAACTTGATTAAAAGCCAAAGAATTTTCAAAATAAAACCAGTGTTTGGAATTTTAAGTGCAGGGCTTTTGCTCTAATCTTATCCTAATGGAGTACTGGATCTAACACATTGCGGACCCTAGAGGGCCTTTCTGTTCATTTTGCTGAACCAGTGTCTTTTGAATATTTATTGCATGCATTGCATAATGAACTTTAAGACATTTTGAAGTTTGATGTTGCTCCTTTCAAAATTGCGAGTACAAAAAGAGATTTTCATCATCCTCAGCTTGTTGGATTTATTAATAAAAATGAAAACAAATATTCTGTTTGGATTTGATATGTTTGTATTGCATTATGTTTATTGTAAGTCCCAAGTTTAAGGTTTCAATGCATTTATAATTATAGTACATCTCATCTTATGGGTCAGGTGTTTTATGGTACTGAATATCATCACTTTGTGTTTTTTTATTTACTGTTTACTAAAGTGTCACCGATGCAGTTTGAGGTAAAACTAGCCTTTCTTGTAGATTTTTACTAAAGATAACTGCACCATGCTAATGCTGTAATGTTGTCTTTGTCATCCTTTTTTGATCATTCTGTCTTATCAGTTCTTCTGAATAACAGCAGCTGTGACCTCTCTACTGGAGCATGAAGACAAAATGAACTAAATGAAATAAGAAAAGAAGTAAGGAAAGGAGCATTTAGCTTTTGTCTTCAGTCACCTTTTTTGGGTCTAGTCTGCTTTATATTGCAGTAAAACATGTCTTCCTTGAGACAGTCATGAAATTAAAGCAACTTTTTAAAAAGAAAAGCAAACCTTCCATCTCTCATTTTCAGTCCTTGATTTATTCTGTTTGCCTTGAGATGTATTATACTACACAATCACCCTTCCAATTCAAAAAGGTACCCAATGTATTATAGAACAAGTGGGCTGTGAAACTGATGTTTCACACATGGGAACAGCTCTCTGGTCATCGTCTGGAATTATTCAAGTCTGTGTTCTTGATACTTCCTGTTACAATCAGAAAAAGTGCTTTTGATCTTCACACGGAAGCGTTTTGTATCTCTGGATTTCTGATGCTTAATTGCTGATGCTGTTAAGCTTAGGAGCCTATTCTAATTAGCATGATTGATTAAGTTCCTTTTGAGGTACAAAAAAAAAAAAATGTGTAGTGTATTAATTTTCTGAGTTAGGTAAAAACATTAAAATGAGATTCCTGGAATCTAGAGACAGTAAGCCAATAAGGTTGAATGGATAAATAGATTGAAAACATCTTGATTGTTTATTAATTATTTTCATAAACAGTTTATGCTTAAAAGTACAAATGACAACATCCTTAAATTATCAAATTAAAATAAGCAATTTAAAAATATCATTAAAAATTTGCAATGTATTTGGATGAGTATTTTCCCCCCTAATAAAAATCATATCTATGTTCAAAACCAGAGGTTAGTTAGTCCTGAGCATGTTGGTTTCCTTCACATACAATTTCATCAGCAAAGGACATACAAAAACACAACAAAGCCCCTGAAGATATCCATGAGGCTTCTCCGGCCCACTAAATAGACTGGCAAAATAAATCATTCAAATCTTTACTTCAGGGCACAATCATTCTCCGAACTCTTCTCTTTCTTTCTTTCTTTCTTTCTTTCTTTCTTTCTTTCTTTCTTTCTTTCTCACCCATCCAGGTATAGTAGCCCATGAAACTTTCATCTGGGATGGTGCCTTTTATCAGTTGTATCCCCAGGCTATGAAGGCAAACCAGATGGTGACTAGAATCAAAGAACACTTCCCCCCAAAAAGCAGTCCTCTGGTGACACAGCCTTACAACTCAAGATAACAGGAACGGTTGCTACTCAGAATTACACTTGTCCTAAGATATTCCCAATTGAGCGTGTGAAGAGAAAAAATGAGATATGAAAGAAAGAAACATTGCACTACCATGGAATAGTCCGTCTTTGGTATACATTGTTACCTGAGCACTGCGGCACTACAGAATGCCACGGCTCTCAGAGAATCACTTCTGTGATATAGTGCTGCATTGCATTCTGCCCCAAATCCCCAACCGTCTCCATCACCCGCTTTCTATCTCTCTCTGTTGCTCGCTCTCTCACTCAAGAACATGTGAGGATGCGAGGGGACAGTCTAGACTACAAATCAGATCCGTGGCCCATATGTCTCAAAAACAACTAAGGCTTCTTTTCTCCCAGCCATATTGCGTTATGTCAGAAATACAAGAATGATATTTGGAAATGAATCTGAATTAGGGTATTCTATTGTTTTGTTTCGTTAGACTCTAAAGAATAATGTAAAGAGCCTAATTTAGAGGACATAGTCTATTTTTATAGTACTGATGCCACATACTGTGGGTGCTAATTAGTGCATTGGACTTTATGGATCATCAGATATGGAAGCCTCTGTGGTCCATGAGTTTAAAAATTTCATACATTTTTTCATTCACAGACATTCCTATTTTATGTTCATACTCCTTGTATTTTCATACTTATTGAATTTTCCATAAATAAAACACTGGCATGAATAAAACACTTCGTGACAACACTGTCTGAGGTTGTTTAAGAAGCGAAAGGCTTTTGTATACAGCAATGCTAATGGTATTGTTAGAAAAAGAAAAAAAAACTGAAAAAGAAAAAAAAATATTCCATGACTCCATAGCTAATAAAAACAGTAGCAAATAAATTTAGGTTCTATGAGTCACTCATTTGGTTTTTTTTCTGTTATATAAATGTTTTGTTTCTTCAGTTAAGCAAAAGTTTATTCTGAAGCTTAAGTTTTAGTCATTCCACTTGCATCAGCCACTAATTTTGAGAATATTTTTGTGATTAAAGTGGCTTTTGTTTTTCATGTTTTTCAAAGTTTTAATAAAGCACGTTTTGAAGTTACACTGCATTGTGTTACATTTTTAATGTTTCAAAGGCTATATTTGTACATTGTATTAAAACATGGTTTTATAGCAAGACTTTAAGGGGTAATTCATAAAATCAAAGAAATATCTAGAAAAATAATTCCACCTTTTTTTCTTAGCAGTCCATTTCTCAATATAATAACATATTTGTAGTTTACAGTTAAAAAAGTGCAAATAAACATTAATTAACTGTTAATGGTTTTGAAAGTAATTTACTGTTAATGTAGAAAATAACAGCTTTATGCTGTATTTCCAAAAACAGTAACAAACTGTAAATTTCAACAACAGCAAGACACTGTTAATTTAACAGTAACTTGCTGGCAACCGTGCTACTTACTGTTTTTTAATGGGACAATTTTTAACAGTGTAGCTCTAACAGAAGGGACAAACCACACAGCAAATCAGTGCATAAAGATTCTTAAAGCAAATGACAAACCAAAAAGAAAAGAAACTATACCAAAAAACACCAAATACACTCCCCTTCTGTTAAGATTCAGTATCACAGCTCGTCAGGCATTCACCTGTGGATATATGCTCACTGACCAAGACACTTACAAAACAAAAGAAAATACATACAATCAAAACACAATCAAAATTAGTAATATTCAAAAATCAATCAAACTGTTTCAATGAACCAAAATACAAGCGTGTTGGTTTAATAGACTTGCACAATAGACAAAAATGTCCATGGTTTCATCCCAAGTATATCATACAGATCGATTGAACAAAATAGTCTTAAGAACACTCGGGGGAGCAGCGGCTCAGCACCACGATGGCCACACAGTCAGCTGTATGCACAGGACAATGACACAGTAGGATCTAACAGTACACAAAACAGTAGTATGAACAGCCATAGATGAAACTGGTATAAGAAGCAGCCGTAGATACAAGGATAAGAAACAACAGCTAACGCTCTCAGGCCGCACCTAAAATATAAATATAAAACACAATTAGACATCCACTTTTGCACTTGCAATAGTTCTACTTTAGCACAATAAAATATACTTCAGTATGTCTTTAGTTGGACTTCAGCACTACTTCCACACAATTAAAGTGCATTAAATACAAAATTAGTTGTTCCATTTAACAGACTTTAAGTAGCAGTTTAGTATACCAAAAGTATAATTGCAGGGTATTTTTATTAAGCACATAAATATGTAAATGTATTTGTAGTATACTTAGCATGAAATAAATGTATTTCAAATATATTTTAGCATATTTATTTTTCACTAAGGTTGGATAGTATTAGGTTTAATGAAGGTGGGTTTAATGAAGAAATCCTTACAATATATTATGTATAAAACTACTGAGTGAATAAGAATTACTGAAATATTAGTGAATAAGAATTACTGAATGAAGAAAGAATTCAATGAAGAATGAAGTCAAAATTTAGGTATTCAAGAATGAACAGCTGAAAAAATTGTGCAACTAAAACCCGATTCGGACGGTAACTGTTTCTCATATGGACGTCTGTAAAAATAAATTTACATATCACCTCAGGGATAAAACTCATGGATTCGGATGGCGATTTATTCACAGTGGAAGAGCGAGTTCTGTGATCCTACGAACCCGGGAACGCGCTGCTCACGTGGGCAGTCACATGATTGTCTGCTGTAAATAAAATGATTTTTTTTTACAAATTTATTCTTATTATTGTGTAAAATGTATTTAAAAATACTTATGTAAAATTTATTCTTATTATTCCAAGCATATTTGATCATGTATAATCCTATTTATTAATTGATTATTTAAATCTCCTGTTTAAAAATAGGAAAATAGACGCGCTATAGTTGTATATAGCCTAATTATATGCGATATATATCTGTTTATAATACACATTTTAAAATTGTATTGCATACCTGCTGCTGCCATAATAAAGACCCACTTCGAATGTTTACGTGCTTTTCTTCTCTTTCTGCTCCCAGTCGCTGTGGTGGAGCAGTTATGAAGTATTGTTCTTTTAAATACTTTCCAGCATTTCAGAAATAAATATGTATGCAAATTACACTGAAGTACAACATTACCTTACGGTGTTCGGGAGTGCTCAAAAAGGGTTTAAACACTGAATTTTGAATTGATTTTTTCTTGTAAACTCAGAGATGTGGATTCGGACGGCAATTAAATTACCACACGACCTTGGTGTTTGTCAAAAAACAGTAGGTAATTCGACCGGGGATTTTTACGGGGGTGGTGAGAGGAAAACACTGACATCCTGGATTCAGACGGCATTAAAATCAACAACTACCCCCTGTAAATGGTGAAAATCACTTACATCCCCCTGAGAAACAATTACCGTCCGAATAGGGCTTAACACACTAAAAGAATGTTTTTGTCGTGTGTGAAGAGTATGTGTAAGGTGTGTGTGTGGTATGTCAGTGAATGAGTGGGTTCACTTATATGAAGTCCCACTCAAAGTCCATTAGTTTCTTAAGTAGACTGGCAACCCGAGTGTTGACTGATTTCTTTTTGTGGGCGACCTTCCCTGTCCGCTTTGATAGGACTTGTCCACCCTTGGTGCCTTTTTCAGGATTTATACCAATGAAGCGCCTGAAAACAAATGCGTACATTCAGAATTAGTGTGGATAAAAGTTTACATAACGAGAATGTGAATAGAAATTAATATATGAATCTAAGCATCTAACCTCTTAATGAATTCCTACGTGCATGCAGCCTCAGCTTGGTACTCCACAGTGAAATTGTAGAAAGTCGAAAACACAGCAGCAAGTCCAGACAGAAAACTTGGCTGGATGCCCTCACAGATTATTTGCCCCTCAAAACTGATCATACATTTATGACTGCAGCTTCCTGGTTTTTCACCTAAAACATTCCAAAGAAAAAAACAATGTCAAGCAGTCACATAACATATTAATTTCTACTGCCAGATTGCAAATAAATGCAAGGGAAACTGAAATCATTTTACCTAGTCACAGAGCCCTGTTCTTTTAACATAACAAATGCATTTCAAAATGCTGATTGTGGACTGGTCTGGACAGACACTGAAGTCAACACGTGTATATGATCTAGGCACCACCACACACTCATTGTGGTGTCTGTAAAGATGTGATTTCATAGCTGCTAATTTTGCGAACTTCCTGTTACATTTACATTTATGCATTTAGCAGACGCTTTTATCCAAAGCGACTTACATTGCATTCAAGTTACAGTTTTACATTTTATCAGCTCTTGCTTTCCCTGGGAATTAAACCCATGATCTTGGCGTTGCTAGCGCCATGCTCTACTGTTTGAGCTACAGGAAAGCTGATACAATCCTGAATGCAACAATGAAGAAACAAGTTAGGGGTATAGCTGTGAATCCTCATGTGCTTCACATGGGCCACTGGAGTACTGCATTGCTGCCCACATAACTGACACGCAAACATGCTGACAAGTCAAAATGGACAGGCTTTGGGCATGAAAAACTTAACTCAAAAAATATCAACAACAACAACAAAAAAATCTCTATCGAAATAAAATGTCCATTAGCTTACTGTACTGGGCAAAGTAACATTACAATACAAACCAACAACACAAAAAATTTGAACAGGAATTATTCTTACTGAGTATTCTTACTGAGTATTACTATCGCGTAACTTATTCTTTCAAGCTAACTTGGATCGAAGCAATCCAAAATACAGCCAACATTAAAGAAACAAAACAGCAACACTAGTAAAGAAAAACACCCCTCAGAATACAGTTATGTACAAATTAGAACAAGCTTACCCAAATTTGCAAGCACAACATTATCGAAATCAACGTTTTGTCTTTATACACGTTTTATACACTAAAGGTATATTAGGCAATAAATGAAAAAATAGCAAGCTAAAATTAGCAAATGAGATGACAATAATTTCAGCTTGATACAGATACATCAATATTACTTCGTTGCTATGGTGTTAAAGGCTTACTTTGCAGAAGAGTTTAAATCATGTTTGATTGAACTCACCTTGTAATCGGGGAATACCTGAATCAGAAATCCAGCTCCACTCTATGACGCTGTTGGCACGTTGACGGGTTTAGCACTGAAATGGACATATAAAACAGTTACAACTTCAGCATCCACAATTATTACAGTTATTTGCACAGTTATTTGCAATTGCAAACATGTAGTTTGTGTAAAAGGAGCAAGGCAAAGGTGCACTCACCAGTTAAATCACAGTATAAAGACGGATGAAAATTCTCATGTGCTCACTGCAGTTTTCTGTTCCCAAAATACTGTTAAGTACTGTTTTCTTTCCTTTGTGCAATAAATACGGTAAAATACTGTTAAATTTTGTCTACGTCATTTCACCAACAGTAAAAAAACAGTAATGCACTGCTTTTTAACATAACAGGATTATACTGTTAAAATTTTGCCGTAAATTAACAGCAATTTTTAACAGTGTAGATTTATTATGGTCTCTTTGTAACTGTGGGTATTTAATTGGTAAACTGTTGATGAGACCCATTTTTTAGAATGTTTTAGAATTAATGACCTTTGTGTAAAATAAATGTTATTTTGGTAAGTCAGGTCTCTTGCTTATTTAGTAGAATCAAACCTGTGTTTCCTTCATTAGCACCTGAGGGGTGTAGTATTTTCCTGGGTGCAACTCCTAGGGTGGCGTAGTCATCTCTCCAGTGTTTCTGTTGCGCAATGCCACGTTGCTACAATCTGAAGAACCTTTCTGTTTCATAAAAGGTTCTTTGTGGTGAAAGAAGGTTCTTCAGATTATAAAAAGGTAAGAAAGAGATTGTTCTTTAAAGAATCTTTGACTGAATGGTTCTTTGTGGAACCAAAAATGGTTCTTCTATGGCATCGCTTGAAGAACTTTTTGAAGCACCTTTGTTTTTAAGAGTGTAAGAAATGTGCATTGTGCACAAGTAGTACTCCAAATAAAGTTTAATTATAATTTTTATATCAGTAAGTCTCGAGCGATATGTCAGTGAATGTTAGTAATTTGAAATATACTTAGTATGAAATAAATGTATTTTAAATATATTACTTTTTTTTACTAGGGATAACATCAGATGGCCCTGAGAATATAATGCAACAACTCAAAAGATATTTAACACAAAAATAGTAAAACAAAAATACCTATAAATAAATATCATAGTCACAGTGTAAAACAAAATGGAAGGGCGGACTAAAAATAAACTAGTAATAAAAACTAAACTGAATGTAAAAAACAACCCTGTTATACAGTGCTTCAGGGAGCATTGTCCTGTTGCTGACACTTTTCCTCTTCTCTGAAGAATACTGTACTTCTCTCACTCCCCTTGGAATGCAATATCTGTCCTTAACCAACTACCACTTCAAGAATGTGTAAGTGGCCCATAAATGGATTAGATTCTAAGATAAAACTCTGATCCACCACTGCGACTGATCGTTCAGTATTTGAACTCACTGGCCTTTCCTTTGGCCTCTTTTGAAATAATAAGAATCCTATGTGATATGCTCATCCATCACAGCATGGAGTGGCTGGAGGAGAGACTCCCCGGCTGAGCTCAGCGCTAGATGATGGATGTCCTCCTCCTTGGCCTCTTGAAAGCCCAGAGACTCAGTCAGGTCCTCCCACTGCCATCATGCCTAAATCAAGACGCAGGCACCCATTCTTCCCCCATTTCCCCTCAGTCTGGACAGGGAAGGACGGACTGGTGACGGAAGACTCTTTCATCAGTTTGATCAGACCTGATGGTGACACAGTTCAAGATAAACGACATGGACATAAACTGACAGCAAATTTCAAATCTAGCCCAGCAGGTTGGAAAATGACTGATGTAGAGCAGTGAGATCTGTATGATCACACCTATAGAGTGCCTTCAGAAACTCAGAACACGCATACATTGTTGTGACAAGTTTGACATCAGTCTTCTTAAATATGACTTTTGTTTTGAATTTTAAATGGCTTAACAAGTTATATTTTAATAGAGAGCTTGCCTGTGGAGCACCAGGAGTGTTGTTCTACAAAGAGTTTTGTGCAGGGAAGTATGAAAATACATGCTTAATATATTACATCCATGCACATCCATGCATTTATACTTGAAAATGTAATTAAACTTTCTCTTGAAATTTTGAGTTTATATTGTATCTCACAATGAAAACTGATGGGCACACATTTTTCTATGGAAGTCCATTTCCACCACAGAATACAAATGGTAATTGTGACTTTTTATCTCACAATTCTGTTCTGTCAGAATTGTGAAATATAAACACTTCTGAGATATAAACTTGCAGTTTTGAGAAAAAAAGTTACAATTATGAGATATGTACTTACAATTGCAAGAAAAAAAATGTCAGAATTTGAGATAAAATGGTTGTAATTACCTTTTTAGTTTTTATTCTGTGGCATAAAAAAAATTGAGATGTAAACTCAGAGAAAAAAGTCAGACTTGTGAGATGTACATTCAGAATTCTGAGCAAAAATGTAAGATTTGTGAGACATAAACTCAAAATTGTAGGATGTAAACTCAAAACTCTTAATCCAAACAGTCTGAATTGTGACATAAAGTAACAATTACCTTTACAATTACCTTAACAATTTTAGTGCCTTTGTAATTGGTCCGAAGGACCACAAGATGAGAATCGAACCTGTGTCACTGCACTAACCACAGGGCTATCGGCACAGACGGAATTAGCTTTAAAAAAAGTCACAACTTTATTTTTGATTTATTTTATTCCGTGACAGAAATAGGCTTCCATAGAAAAACGTTTCCCCTCTGTTTAATCTCAAAGATGGATCATGAAACTTTATTCTAAACACACAGTGCAAAATGATTTACTGTGGCCTATATTGGAACATGTAACTGCAAATGCAGAAGTAATTCAATGTAAGTTGAGGAAATGCACCATTTTATTGCAGCTCTTAAATGGGCAGCACAAAGCCACAGATGAAAACAGCCTACAGAATAATGTCCCAAAGTTATGAGAAATTCATAGACTCATTTAGCCAAGCAATCCCTGTCTTACCATTCAGCTTACAACATAAATGACCTGGCCTGTTCAAGGATCTTTTAGTGTTTTATAGAATCACAGCATGGTGCTCAATAAGGGCTTTCGTTTGACTCCTATTAACTGCCCTCATTTCAGACGGCTCTGCATGTTGGTTTAATTTAAAAAATAAGAAACGCATGGATCCTAAACCACTAGGCTTTCCCACACACACGAGAAACATCTATATGTGCACATGCATGCTCACACTTTTTCATTTCTGGTTTATGTAAGTTTTTCTGATGTGTATGTGAAAGATCTCGTTAACATATATTTGTATGCAATTCTGAATAGACTTTTAGTCAGGGTGCTGCCATATTTATTTTTTTACAGAAATACAAACGAGTCTGTGAGGCATAAAAGTACAGTGTGTTCACTGGATTGTACTGTTGCTTAACAACATTAATTTTTCAGCTGATGAAAAATCCTTCCAAAAAACTTTCAGTAGACAAAAAGTCCATAAAACAGTTTTGAAAGTTGTAAGTTGTGAAAATTACATGAGATGCCATTGTAAAGACTGCAAGTCTGTGAGGAATACCTCACAGCCTTATTTTCATCCGCATAAAATTCGATATGGCATCTACCCTGACTAAAGTCTATTCAGCCTCAGGGTTTTTTTTCATCTTGCAAATGTCTCTATGGGAGACTCCACAGTAATGGACAAATGCCATAATTTTCTCATTCAGTCCTCAAAGCAATATAACATCATTTCTGCTTTGGGTTTGGGTCAGCTGAGGGAGTTTAGGATTACAAATTATCCTAATCTGATTCATAGGTGCTAACCTGTTCTGTAACATCCTATCAAGCCAAGAAACACAGATGTTATTCATTATCTGTTGTGCCCAAGTGAAATTACCCAGTGTTACCTTGGTGTGTGAACATCTCTATAAGGTCTCGCTGAACAGAGTGTTTGTTTTAGAAGTGAGACTGGGGAATAATATTCTCAGAGGCTTTCCACACCCTGGGGACTTTCAGTCACTCATCAGTACAATCATATGCAGTGTGATCTCATTTGCGTTATCTCAGCCTTATTATGGTGGACTCTGAAAGGTGTCTGCTGCCCGGAGACAAAAATTGTCCCCACAGAGCAAAAACACCTTCCTAAGCTAATTGACAAACACATTGTTCTCAGCAGGAGAGAACAGACCTCAGGCTGAATGAGAGGAGGATGGAAATGATTGTTACACATCAAGCTCTCCAGCGCATCGCTCGCAATAGGTGCCTCTGAATAAATATCACTGTCTTTTCTCAAGATGCTGTTTGGATGTTTGCAATCGGTGTGTCTCTGAGATCAAATTTTATGTTTTGGGTGTCGTTTGTGCAGTCAGGAAGAAAGAGGAAACGCGAAATTGCTTCTCTGTGATGAATGAAATTGCGTAATGCTAACTTGACCAGAACTTTACAAGCGATTTGGGTGGATTCATATAACATGTCGCATAAATTTGGTTTATTCCTGTTTGGTGTTATCTGTGCACACACAAACAGACGTCAAAGCAGCCTTTATGATAAAAGTCTGAGCGTGAAATGGGTGAAATTAGATTCAGGTCTTGTCTGCTTTTGAAACAAAAGCATGAAGATATCAGTGATAAGATCTGACTCATTAAATGAGGGTGTCATCTACTATATCATCACAAAATTGCCACAAATCATAATGTTCAGGAGTCTGGCTCAACCTGACATCTGTAGACTTCTATAAATCTATTTAGTGTCTTGTCTGCTGTGAACCATAACTATCTGTCATTGAATCTCCCTCCTACCATTTGCCTGGGGAGTGAAAGGCACCTTTACTCTTTTTTTCCTCTTCAGAGATTCACAGAGAGACTGATATAAATCTCACAAAAATGCACATTCAACACAGCGCAGGCATAGATGGGCAGAACGTGAACTCACCAGACAGATCTCCCTGTCATGGGTGAAGCTGCGGTCCTTTGGTTTACACACTGAAAGTGACTGCAGAGAGGGGCAAACGAATTCAAATATTTATCATTTCCTTTCGCTTTCCTGATAAATGTGTTTATGACAGGCTGTGAGAAATGGCAGCCATGATAGTGATTGGTGAGTGTCAATGCTGAGAGGCAGACATGTCATCATCACATCAATATGTGTATATCATTATGATTCCAGTATATACTGTACATGCCATCTACCATTATTTGTTTGTTTTTTAAATGATTTATTAGGCAAAGTATTGTGAAACTACAGAGACTATTAATTAAACGTAGTTACAAATGTTAAAATTTCTTAACATTCTAGAAAATGTTTTAAAACAAATCCCACTTATTTGGCTAATTGGCCTATTATGATCTTCATAGTGTTGCACTAATGTATCTAATTATGTAGTGCATTCTGAAGCATTCCAGACATTTTTCTTTATTTTTTATTGGAACATGGAAAACAGCATACCTGAGAATACAACAAATGCGCGCACACACACACACACACACGCACACACACACACACACACACACACACACACACACACAAACAAACTGTATAAACTATATTTTCTATTGCCCTACACCAACTCTACACCTAAACCTACCCCTAACGTTCTGCATTTTTAGATTTTCAAAAAACTTAATTCTGTGTGATTTACTGTTAAGACTGATGTGATATCTGTCAAAATTTACTGGCATTACTATCCTTGTGGGGACATTTGGTCCCCATAACGTCATAAATACCAGTTACACACACTCACACACATACACACACACACACACACACACACACACACACACACACACACACACACACACACACACACACACACACACAAACTGTTTCCCAGTTCAATATATTTAAAAATTGTGATGGCAAAGCTGAATTTTCAGCATCACTCTTCAGTGTCACATGATCCTTCAGAAATCATTCCAGTACGCTGATTTGCTCTCAAGAAATGTTTCATATTATTATGAATGCTGAAAACATTTGAAGCATCCAGCTTTACTATCACAGGAATGAATTACCTTTTAAAATGTATTAACATAGAAAACAGTGATTTTAAATTAGCAAAATAGTGAGTGACAACTAACAACATCATCTAGACAGTGTGTAGGTGGTTTAATGTAGCTTCTACTTCCTTGTAATTGAACAAACAGAGCTTATTGGGATATCTAAATATGTATATTTACATTTATTCATTTGGCAGAAACATTTATTCAAAGTGGCTGACATTGCATTCAAGCGTTATATGCTATTAGTTTATACATTCCTTGGGAATTGAACCCATGACCTTGGCATTACTTTGCTTCACTCTGCCTCATTTTCATTTTCTGCTGTTCAGTCATTTACATTCTCAACCTCAATAATAATACTTTAATTATGACATTTTTGTGAAATGTATGAAGTTAGTTGTCTGGGATAATGGCCAATACAAAAATATTTGATATATATTGTAATATATATAGTGTAATGACATAATCCATTCATATTTGCACCTCTAAAACATACCAACAGTACTATATAATTCAATAACTTAGATAGAAACCATAATATTCATTATGTCCAGCCAGAATATACTCATTTAAATATAAGATTTAAGCATTTAAATGTGTGAAGTAGGCAAGCAAAAAGCACAGACTCTAGGGCGACGCTGCAGGGTTCTTGGCATGGCTTCTCATAGAAAAGCATATGGCCATCATATGGTGCAGGCAGAAGATAACTGCACTATTTAGCCTGAACACAAGTAAACCAGGTCAAGTCACAGACCCATTGCTCAGCAGTCACCTCTATTTATATAGCTGCTCTCAAACCCCACAGAAATGTGAAAAAGCCGATTTGTGTTTTGTAGTATAGTGTGATAGGAAGTTATTGTTGTGAGGCAATCTTAATGAACTCTGTAGAGGCTCTATTTGTTCAGCGTTCTCATTACGGAGAGCAAAACTGGAACATTTTCAAGAAGGCTTTTACCTGTGTTTTGGCATACTTCTCTTTTAAATTTGAAATGGTGCCAATAAATATATGTCTTGAGATTAGGACCCATCCTAGGCATACAAATAAATCTGTGTAAATGTGGGTGATAAAAATACAAGGTGAAAATTACATCTCAAGTTTACAATTAATTTAATCTCTTAAATATTTTCTGAATGTTCACCCTAGTTGTTCTTAACTATTATGCACTGTAAATAATAAATAAAAATATAAATAAATAAATAAATAAATAAATAAATAAATAAATAAATAAATAAATAAATAAATAGGTAACAGTAAGGTTACGGACAGGTTTTGTGATGTGATTATGTTTAAAAGTGGGTTAAGGGGTGGGAGCAGTGTTAAGAGTGTAATTATAGACGTAATTACAGAAATTATTTACAGATGTAATCATATGCAGGTATTTTTAAATATAACATGTACATAGTAAGTATTGTATTACATCTAGGCTAGTTACAGACAATTAATATAAAGTGGGTACAAACAGTTACTTTAAGCCTTTAAAATCTTTGTCTTCCACCAGGCTGAGTATGCTGAGCACAAATAATAAAATCATATAGTAGAAGTAGTTTGTTGCAAGCAAGAAATTCAATAATGTGATTCAATGTGTCACTCATCAGTGACATACAGACCCATGAGGCCATGCATGTGACGAGATTTATTATTAACAACAAATTCATGCTCACCCTCCTTTCCTTATAGCTGAGGGAGTACCCTATATATTGAACCATGGTGACATGGAACCAGACCGCCTAGAAATGACTGAGTAGTTTGAGGTATTAAATTCAGAAGTTTTGTAGATTTGTGATCATTTTAAAGAAACAGATGGCTGGAACAGGAATGGATGTACAGTATAGGTTGTAGGGAACACAGAGGAAACTGTTGTGTATCAAAAAGGAAGCTCCATGCCTTTTTCCAGTACAACAACAGGAAGAGCATATTTCTTTGCTTTACTGTAAACTGTCTAAAACTGATACCCACGAGAACGTATGTATAATGTACAGTCAGCCTATCATTATTGCAAAATAAACCCAAAAAGGTGATCAAGGCCACAATATAAAATTAAATTTCATGTGGCCATACATGTATTGTGTACTTGGGTTGAAATATATATATATATATATATATATATATATAAAGATTAATTCTTTTTGCACCTGAATTAAACGTTGTCAAAAGTTATCATTATGCACTTTTAAAAACTATCTTGAAACAGATTTCTTCTTTAGGGCCTTTCCTTGATTTTTTTAAATTATTATTTTTTTATTGTTGCATTTTTGTTTTAACACACTGGGTATTGTAGGCTACTTTGTTTTACTTTATCTCTTTTATGTTTGTATTTTGTTCTTTTCTGTGAAATATTTTGACAATCAAAGAAGGATCTTTAATTTCTTTACAGTTTAATAATATTTAGCAATGTTAATCAAATGTATATTTGGCTAGAAATTAGGTGCTTGGATGATTTGTACATATAAATAACCTCTGTCCAATTACAGTTGGTCAAACCCCTCAATTTATCTAAAAACAGCTCATGGCTCTAAAGACTTCATATAAAAGGTCAATGTTATGTCATATGTCAGATACCTTAACTGAATTTAAAATCATTGCAATATCAGACGATATCATAACACACTAAATGCTCTGATAGAATCGCTGTTTGGACATTTATTGGGAGTTTTTTTTTTTTTTTTTTTTTTTTTTTTAATTATCTATATATTTTTAAATCCAGTGTTTGTTTTCAGTTCTGATTTTAGTTAGATTTTCTTTTCATGAAAACTCACTTCATATTAGCAACACATTCAATGACACTCTCCTCTAAAACAGGGAATATACAGTTATATGACAGTTATAGGTAATGACACTGTCTGCAAATGCATTAAACCCATAGAATATAATGTAGTGATATTATGACAAATACGATAAATTCATTATAGTGTTATATTTGGTCTCCACATCTTAAGAAGGCTATTTAGGGAATAGTGCATCTGACCCTAGTTCTGTCTTAAATCAGAAGATATATATATATATATATATATATATATATATATATATATATATATATCAACATGAACTTTAAGATACTTTTTTGTTTGTTTAGGATAAATCGCTCAGAGGGGTTTGACCAAAGGATTAGACAAACAGGTTATTTATTTATTTATTTATTTATTTATATATATATTTTTTAATAAATCATCCAAGCACCCGATTCCTAGCCATTTCTAATATACATTTGATATGACTAAATATTATTAAATTGTAAAGAAATTCCAGGATCAGTTCCCTCTTCACATAGGCCTAGTATTTTAATCGGGTCAGTCGTAGAAAAATCTGATTGGTTGATAACTTTTGACGTTTAATCCAGGTGTGAAAAGCATTAATATCTAGCGCAAGAGCACGGAGAGATTTGCGAGTGCACAGGACAAAGTTTGAGCGCGCGCACGCACACTTTGAGCGAGAGGAGAGACACGTTTTAAGTGCGCGCACTCTCTCTGCGCGAGAGCAGCGTATATCCGAGAGCGCGCGTCCGGTTTTGTGCGAGAGAGCGGGGAGATTCGCGCTCGCGCATTATATTAATCTACTTTCACGCTACAAAAATGCGCTCTCAATTGTACTTTTGGTATACTAAAATGGTATACTTGATGTTGTTAAACTGATTGGGTAAAGGGGTATTTACAGCACAGAATAATAAATGTTCTGGGGACACCTGAGACTTACATTTTAAATGACAAAAAAAGTCATAATAGGACCTTTAAAATAAATTAATTACAGTAGTTCTCTAGGGGTGATTTTCACTGCAATTGCTAATTGATGATGCCAGCTGCATTTGTATGAAATAAGAGATTGGGAGTCTACGGCGTGATACGTGAGACATGAAAGTAGCATTGATTTCAGTTACCTGGATGAGTGGACTGATATACAGGGTTGCTACAGTATATGACTGAAATGTTGCAATTGACCAATCAGAATCAAGCAGAGAGCCCTATAATAAACCCACTAATTATAACAAATGCTATTGCTATATATCTTTTGCAGACAGATCAGCATCACCTTCTAACCTATGAAAATGTAACACAATTTACAAAAGGTCAAGCTGAATTTTCTAAGTATCCCATTCACAGCTAACCCGTCCAACTCCTCTGGCTGTTGTTCAAAGACACAAGAGTGTGAAAGGAAGTTGCCAAACGAAGGTCTGTGTGTCACAGATGGACATGATGGCTCTCAGGGCACGCCACTCTGCTTCTTCACATGCAAAGCAATCATGGATAGTCCCCTTGGTCCTGTCTTGTTTGTTCAACCTCCTGTGAACGTGTGCTGTCTTGACCTTGGCTCCACCTTGACAGATAGATAATCTTTTGACAGCATGCAACCGACAGCATGTTAGATGGCTTACTGAGAGACATGTCGACACACAATGCATCTTTACACCCTAGATTACATTTAGCCCCAGATGGCACTTAGGAACCTGTTATATTTAAAAAATTGGGTTTTCATTTGGACGAAACTGCACTTTAAGGGAAATCAGACATTAGAGGGAAATCACCCCTGAGACAATATGTTGCACAAAATGTCTGGTTCATAAGATTTATGCAATATGTTTGCACTATCTCAGCTCATTTCCCATTACCAGCCCTGTGAATAAAGCACAAATGGGTTTAGCTGAGCGATTGCAGTCCTGCTCACAGTATTATAAATGCAGACATTTTGTGTTTTTCACCAGCATTTGCTCATTGTGCTTGTGCTTATCCTCTGGAGCTCCATTTTTCAAGCTGAAATAATTAGCACTAAAACCAATGGAGAATGTGCCAGGCAATTACTCAGTTACTCTTTCAAGAGTAACATCACTACTGATATATCTCTGAAGTCCTCAAAACATACAGCCTCATAGTTTTGGCTAGATAACAGACCAGTATGAAATATTTATGACAACTTGTTTGACAAGCCGAGCAATAAAAAACACAGTCAATGTAGGATTAAATTATGTATAAAATCAACTTTACATGAGAAAAAAGATCCAGTCAACGACCACTAGCACTCCCCAGGACCAATCTGTTTTATCTTAACGCTCAATGCATTGTTTTAAAGTAAGCCATTCAACAGAATTATAAATCGCTCACCATTAGTTTGTACAGTATTGTTCATCTGAATTTTCCCTTGTTTTTGGTAGATACGGTAGAAAAGACAGACTCAACCTGCATCCCCAACACTGGAGCACCAATAGTCAAACCAACCAAACTACAAGCTGAACCACAGTTCTGACCAGCTTGTCCATTTTTTTGTTTGATATAGCAAAAAAAAAAAAAAATATATATATATATAATAATAATAAATAAAAATAAAAAATAATGGAAATCCAGCATTTTCATATCTGATTCTAAAACAGTTTGTGACATAAATGCAACAATAGCAGAATAATAAACACTCTTCTGAATACAGTAAATAATCATTTGCAAGAAAAAGCAACTATCCATTTCTCTCATACTGTTTAGTAAGGAATTTCAATGCATGTAGCTGTGTAAAACAGGCATTTGCTTAAAAGACAACATGTCTCTGTGGTGGGAAGATGTGTCTTTCCCTCTTTATCTCTGTCTGTGTTTCTTTACCCTAAAGCGATGATAAAACTTCTAAATAAGGCACTGGAGGAGCCCATCAGGACCTCTCACCTGAGAGTTGAATCAAGATTCAAACTGAGCGATGAATTTACCCATGAAGCTTCAGCTCGACCAGACTGCTGATAACAGACAGCTATCAGATGAATCTGCAGACTTCAGAGAAATGCTGAATTATATCACTTCATATTATATAAGCCTCCACATTTTGTCTTATTTTCTCCGACGTGCTTACACCCCAGAATACACAAGGAGAGTTATGATATGAAAACATTACACAATAACACATTTTAATTAGCTCTCTTGCTACTCCAAACTGAGGATATTCAGTTTAAATGAAATCCATTTAACTCCTGTTATTGTTTTCTGTTTTGCAATTTCATATTAATGGGAATACTTTTGACTGAAGGGGGTGTATAATATAAAACGGGTTAAAATGACGTGAATTACCTCAAGCTAAAATTACCTTGCTGCCACTAGTTAGTTGGTGTTTACCACCGCAGGCAAGATGAACATTTACATGTTGCACAGATATGGTAAAATTTGTTTGATTCAGGTTTGGTTGCTTCTTTTGTCATTAAAGTTTTAAACACACCAATTGTCTGTACCACTACCCTTAAAATTGTGAATTTGGCAACACAGACTAATTGGAAAAATATACCTCTACCAACATTTTTACTTGATTTTGATTACAATGGCAAATTTGTGATTGATAAAGACATATTTTCGCACAGTCTTAAGTCTTTACCAGTCTTAAGTAGCACTGGTATATTTGTAGATATAGCCAAAAATACATTGTATGGGTCAAAATTATTGATTTTTCTTTTATGCCAAAAATCATTAGGACATTAAGTAAAGATCATGTTCCATGAAGATATTTTGTAAATTTCCTACCGTAAATATATCAAAACTTATTTTTTGATTAGTAATATGCATTGCTAAGAACTTCACTTGGACAACTTTAAAGGTGATTTTCTCAGCATTTTGATTTTTTTGAACCCTCGGATTTTCAAATAGTTGTATCTCGGCCCAATACATCAAACCATACATCAATGGAAAGGATATTTATTCAGCTTTCAGATGATGTATAAGTCTCAATTTCAAAAAAAATTGTGATCCAGGGTCACAATTGCTTTTGTTAAAAGTATCAGTTAGCTTTGTGGTAGGGTTCCATGTAGGTGATACATTATAAACTGTTATTATTAACAAAAACACAATGTTGATCTATGCTTCATGTTTTACACAGTGGCTGCACACACTTAGTTTAGTCTCATTCTTGTTACCCTAAAGACTGCTCAGTTTCCTCTGCATTCACCTGTATCTCTATCCTTATTGTGTTATTCTTTCTTGTTGTTATCTTTGTGTGAACCTCTAAGGGTTTTTTGCTGACTGTCCTGCAAAGAGATGGGGTTATTCATCTAGCTAAGTCATTTCCAGAACCATTGTTCATCTGTTTACTCACCTGTATCATTTTCCAAACGTGCAATAAAGTCTTGCGATTGGGTTCACTGACATCTCGCGTCTGCATTGCCCTGACAAGTGTGTGTGTTTATATACAGTATTTGGGAAAATTATAGATAACAACAAAACACAAACCAAAATGCAGGATGAGCAATCTGATTTGCTATCCACAAAAACAAA
The DNA here is from genome assembly GCA_039654775.1 of Spinibarbus caldwelli. Lineage (NCBI taxonomy): Eukaryota > Metazoa > Chordata > Actinopteri > Cypriniformes > Cyprinidae > Spinibarbus > Spinibarbus caldwelli. The sequence goes on along the minus strand of CM077221.1, from coordinate 27,957,719 downwards.
ACAGAGTAACAATGACGGTGAAAGAATAAAAGAAGGATTGGCAAAATGGTGGTCTTGAATAAAAAAGAGGAAATCTATGAAGAGCACATCCACCTCTCAAGGACACAAGCTGTTGAAAGCACAGATCAGGTTGTGGATGCAACTGTGCCTCTGTGACTGAATTACAATGTGACTGCATCTCACGGCTGTGACAAGAACCTTTTGTCTTTGAGACGACGATTGTGTTAAGAGCTGACTTGAAGTCATAGCTTTGGCAGACCGGAGAGTTTCACAGTACCAAAACAGCAAGAGCACAGAAGGATTTCCACCAAATCACACAGCAGCATTGACAGACCTCAGCGATGAAGACAACATAGATATATCTCCTGCCTGGCAAAAGCCATGCAAAGATGGATAGTAATGGATTGTGTGTGCTGCTTCTGAATCCATATTACAGTGATACTTCCAAGTTTGTGTGTATCAAGATGTCATGATACTGTTTTTTTTAGTAGCAGTACAGTTGTCGCTTGCAGAAGCACTGCATTTCAGTGGATAGCACAATAGCTGATGCTGTCTGGAGACCATGTTATGCCTGCAGGGCTCTCTTAAATTAAATATGTAAAATGCACTGAGTCTGCTCCAATGGCTGATGTCAAACAATTTCCCAGACCAAGCTCAGCTTTCCTGAACTTTTAGCTGAACACATACAGACCCCCACTGTATTTAGTCTGTATTTAATCTATAAATTAGTACATTTAAGGGAATCGTGAGCCAACTTTTTAGGTTTTACATAGGATATTAAAGCACAATTCCATTGTATAAAGTGGTAACCTGCAATTGCTACCTTAAAGAGACATTTTTACCTGATTTAACAATACAAAATAGTTTAGTTGGTATAAATGAATGTATTTCAATTGATTGTGTGTGATGTAAAATAATCTCTCTCTCTCTCTCTCTCTCTCTCTCTCTCTCTCTCTCTCTTTCTCTTTCTCTTTCTCTTTCTCTTTCTCTTTCTCTTTCTCCAAGATGCTTAAAGAAACCTACCTGCAAAGCTACAACACTATTGAAAGTTTTAGGCACTTGTGTAAAATTGCTGTAAAATGAGGATGCTGTCAAAAATAATGTCATAAATAGATTTTCTTTATCAATTAACTTCTATTAACTAAATTAAATCAACATTTTGGTGTGACCATCCTTTGCATTTAAAGCAGCATTTGCCTAGGTGCATTGCGCATAGTTTTTCAGGTAGCTTTGCTATTTTAACATTGCCACAGTTTTTCTGGATTTAGTCTGTCTCAGTTTGTTTTGTTTCTTCATGTTATTCCAGACAGACTGAATGATGATGAGATCAGATCTGTGTATGGAGTACTGGCTGTTGTCAGACAAAAATCTCACTAGATTATTACAATTAATGACAGAATGAATGTTTGGAAATGTAAACTGATATTTCCTACTGACACACTACAGTAAAAGATAGAAATAACTGACTTAAAACCATTTTTTAGCTGGTGAAAATACTAGTGTTCTAATCATTTTGGCCACCACTGTATATATAATTTTTTAAAAATAAAATCAGTTAATGTGACAAGTTAAACTGTCACAACGTCATATTTTCAGTACATGATTTTCGTGGCACAGTAATAATCACATAATTATTTTGAAAATGCTAAAACTAAAAATAACGCTATCAGTCATAATGCTATACATAATTATGTATCTTGTGAATATCTAATGTTGGATGTGTTTGAATGCATTGGATGCAGTTAAAAAACTGTTATCAAAGCTCTTCAGTTTACCAGTGTTTATTCACCTTCCAGCTTCTGCTCACACAGCTCAAATAGCAATGCCCACTATTATTGACAATAACTGGATTATATGAAACCATCATATTCTTTCTTTTATTACTTTAAAAAAATGAGCTATCATTAGTACTGGTATATTGTGACACCAGATTTTCACTACACAATTCTCAGTTTTATTGGTTTTATTTAATATTTTAACATTGACATTTATTGTCAATACTGGTATATTGCAACACCCCTAAGCACAATATGAACAGTTTAAGATAAACATGCAGCTTATGAATACAAAGATACAACATTTACCATGCTGTTCATTCACAAACCCCAACCTCTGCTAAAGGTGCATTCATTTTCCATTAATTAAAGCTATGTTTTGGATTATGTTGCCAAACAGAATTAAACCTGTTTATCCAACGGCTGATGGACTGGACAGAAGGCTAATTTTAGGAGCTTGTCTGAGGGCTAATCCACTCAGCAAGCCAGCAGAGAGGAGCACAGCCTGTCTGTCTTCGGGTTAAGCAGGTATCATGCGGTCTAGGACGGACACTTGTGCACTACGCCCCATGTCATCATTTGATCCCAACTATATCTGACAAAGCATTTGTCTCATTAACCGATAATTAAAAGAGAGGGCCAGTGGAGAGAGTAAGGAGAACAAATGCTTTGATGCATGTCTGAGAGTGACGAGCTTTTATAGCAGTGTAATGAGAGTAACAATCGCCAGCTGGGAGCTTTTTGATGACATCATTGGCTTTGATTTCTCAAGCGTGCTAATGTCATGTGCATATGGGCATTGGCTAGTTTATGATTCCATTAAGAAGGAAAAATGTTCCTATAGAATTATGCAAATAAAACTATAGGAAAAATATTCTTTCCTGTTGTTCACTTGATAAGAGTACTGCTGAGAGCTCATGTTTTATGATATTGAAAAGATTCACTTTATAGCTGTTCACAGTTTATAGTCATTTAAAGACCTCACTATGCTGTTTGTACAATGATAACCTTTATAAATGGGGATTCTCTTTATCCTGGTATTTACAGTGCAGAAAGCCTGGACTACATTTTGTTGACAAAAGAAAATATTGGAGAAGCTAGAAGCAGTATAAATTGGTTTCTTGTTAGATACATGTTCAGTAGACTTTAGGGCACCTAGCTATTGTTCCTGGCCTCCCTTTGCACAGTTCTTTTAACAACAGGCTTTGTTTTTTGTTCCAGTCTGCCAGCACCTGCTGCAGCAAACATTTTCATTAAAGTCTGGCTGAAAATAGACTTGATTTTGGATTTACATGAATATGTACTTGACAATTTGGCCTGTCAAAATGCTTTTAACCAGCCTGATGCTCATAACATATTGATCCATTTATTAGTACTCTGGTAAATAAATGATCAAGGACAATCAGTTTTCTCCACTTGTCATGATTTGGTGGTTTAATATGTGTGCATATGATTTACATGTTTACTTTTCCTAGGAGAGGATGCTGTGTTTTGGCTTTCATGCATTATTTCAGAGGTGGTATTTACACTTACTGCATTTTTACCGGTTGAATAACTATCCCATCATGAAAAAAAACAAGCATAAATGCCCTCAGAGAAGCATTGAAGATGGATAGCAATCCAGTCGCTCGATAACCTCAGGAGGTTTGAGATGCATACAAGATGCAAAAGTGTAAATGCATCTGGTTGTTCAGGGCATAACCTTTACTTCTCCCCAAACAGACCTGTGTCAGCACATATGGAAGTTGAGAAGCCCTGTATTCCACATGTGAGCAAGCAATCATCGATAAACAATTTTAACCACCCACTGCTTTTAGTTTTAATGAGCCACATCAAGTGCAGCAAAATTCTCCTGCTCGCTATTAGCATCAACACAAAAGTGAATATTTGCATACTGCGCAGGAATAGTAGATCAGATTTATATCTGTTTTCTGGAGACCAAGTGGAATTTGCGTACACAACCGGATAGAAATCTGAGAGCTCATCACCTAAATAAGCCATGAGTGAATGAAACTGTAGTGGTTTGTCCTTAAAAAAGTTCAAACTCAATCCATAATGAATGAAAGTAAGTGAGTTCATAGAAAACACTGCAGGCAAAACTGAAAAGTTTGTTCAGGGTATCAGATAATGGCTTAATCATAACAGCTGAAAAACTTACTTGAATGAATAATAGATTTGGAAAGGAGTAAGGACACAAGGAGACAGAAAGAGAACAAAAAAAGAGCAAAGGAGGGCAGAAGCTGTCTACATTTTTGCCAGGATCTTTGTCTCTGCAAAGCACATGCTTTTTAAGCACCCCAAAGATACAGCTTTGATGGAACACTGTTATTTCCTAGTCTCACCATGTTCCATGTCAGACACTGTTGCTGTAAATCTAATACAGCAGGGTAGATGCTGCACTGCAGATATTGCCATACTGTTTGATGTGTAAGCATGGCAGCCGCTTTTTCTTATCCCCTTTCTTGTCCAGCAAAATGCCTCTGTGTGTGTGTGTGTGTGTGTGTTTGAGTGTGTGTGTGTGTGTGTGTGTATTGTATATGGTAGTCTGTGTGTACGTATAACATAATTACACTTGATTATATATAAATATGTTTATGTGTATTTTTGTTTGGAGGTTATTTGAAGGCTAAATGTGCTTCACCATTAGAGAAGCAAATTGAAGTTAATATGACTGCGCTCTTTCCCTTCGTTTTACATTCACATTTACGAAATACTCCATCAGACATTATGCATAATTACTTTTTTTGTTAGGGCTATATGAATATTCATGAGGGCCCTCACTTTCAATCTCGTTCATGTCAGTCAGATGTGAAGCACCATGAGTCACCACTCAGAGTATGATAATATCACAGGAATGAATATTCATGAAGGAGGAGTGTGTGGTGAACACGCATGTGTATTATAAGCAGAGGAACCGTGTCAGCTATAATTAGAGAGTCTGAGCTACTTTTATGCAGGTAGCCCAAATCCTAAACCATTAATATTAAACCACGTCCTTCATGTTTTTGAAAATTGTGCAAAAAGAATTTGCAAGGATTGTCTGATGCTTGTCATCCTAAGTTCACTATCCCTTCATCTACAAATGACATTAATTCACATTCACAAGTGTAACAAAGCACACACTGCTGGAGAGACAGTCTTATTTTCCTTTAAAACGTCTGCAACAGATTTTCTTGCTTAAAACCGGCCAGTCAACAATGTTATGCACCAATGGATCCTGTGAGACCCCAGCACATGATCTACCTGATTCACCTCAGTCATACAGCTGAAATTGAGGCACAATGGAGGAGAAGCTCTGTGGCTCTGAGGAGTGTGTGGATGGTGTATCTTTAAAGCTGTCTTCCAACAGCAGATAGTGAGATTAGTGAGTCCTCTGAGGAAAGGACCAGGAGGTGCAGTTAACCCAGTGACTACCAAAAACTAATGCTTTATGGCACCATTTCATATATATATCCACAAGAGAAAATAATAGTTGAATTTATAAAAATGTCCCCGTTCAAAAGTTTACATTCACATGATTCTTAATACTGTGTTGTTACCTGAATGATCCACAGCTGTTTTTTTTTCTTTTTTTTAAATTTGTTTAGTGATAGTAGTTCATGAGTCCCTTGTTTGTCCTGAACAGTTAAACTGCCTGCTGTTCTTCAAAAAAGTCCTTCAGGTCCCACACATTCTGTGGCTTTTCAGCATTTTTGTGTATTTGAACCCTTTCCAACAATGACTGTCTGATTTTGAGATCCATCTTTTCACACTGAGGACAACTGAGGGACTCATATGCCACTATTACAGAAGGTTCAAACGCTCACTGATGCTCCAGAAGGAAACACGATGCATTGAGAGCCGGGGTGTGAAAAATTTTTGAATTTGAAAATCAGGGTCACTTATTTTGTCTTCTGGGAAACATGTCACTATCTTCTGTAGCTTCTGAAGGGCAGTACTAAATGAAAAAAAAAAAAAGATATTTAGGCAAAATAAGAAAAATGTACACATTCTGTTCAAAAGCTTACACCCCTGGCTCTTAATGCATTGTTTTTCCTTCTGGAACATCAGTGAGTGTTACATTATATTAAAATTATAATGCCTGTCCTATTATTTCAAATCTAGTTTAAATTACGGTAACACTTTATTTTAAAGCGTCATGTTACACGTTAGATGTACTTACCGTTATAATAACAATAAATTATGCATAATTACATGCAAGTAACCCTAAACCAAACACTAATCCTAACCCTAACATATAGTAAGTACATGTAGATAATTAATATTACTCAGTACTTACATGTATAATTACACTGTAACAAGGACACCTTAAAATAAAGTGTAACCGAAATTAGATTTGACATGAAAATGAAATATAATGTTCATAACATTATGAAATCTTAAAAATCTGTACTGCTTAAACATATTCATTTTCATGAAAACAACATGAAAAAAAAGAAAAAAACTGATATTACACAAACAGAAAATTAAGCCATTGAGAATCATTGACCAACCTAACGAGAGTTCATTATTAGGAGTGTCTAACAATCAACCATCTGTCAAAAAAATCTATTGTGAAGGTTTTGAACATGGTAATGTCTCTTAAGTGACAGTACTGAGTTACCACCAGTATTTATCTCTTGAACTCCTTAACAAGCAAACTTTTTTAAGACTTACTATTCAAACACTTAAGAGATTATTTAGTTATGAGGAAAACATCATGAACCTCCATATGAATTACATGTTGAAACACATTTTATTGACCTTACGAACATCGTTTTTCTGAAATGTAACGGATTGTTGGAGGACCTACTGGAGGATTTAATAGTGTTTAAACCTGACTGCAAACTGAGAGCAAGACAAAGTTTAAACAAATATACCAGAAGACTGCTTTTATTCAGCTGTCTCTGGGCTGCATTTCAGTATCTCAACTTCTGTGGCAAAAGAAAGAGGTGTGGCAGCGTAATACTGCAATATGGAATTACTGGCATTAGAAATATCCTCTATCCTTCCTACAAGGGAGGGCTTGTCCCAGTTTGATAGCAAATTGTGGTCCAGGCAATTGCCTGAAATCAAATCCAGATAAAAAAGTCAAACATTATTAAATCGCTGCTGTTAAATGATTATAAGGGCTAAAACTGCTTATCTTTGTCTCTGAGTCACATATCATCCGTCTACACGCGCATTTCCTCTCATGACTCCATCCTTATTTATTAATTCTCCTACTTACTCTGCACCTTTTGATCCGTTCCCTATAAATTGGAACAAATTGAATCCAATTCATTATCTGAAACAGAGAATATGTCACAAGTCCAAGGATGGCACCGATCCTAAATCCACAAGCTATTTTCATGTGGCTGGTCTCACCTCGCTGAATGGGAAGGACACTAACAGCAGTACAGTCCTGTGAACCTGCAGCGTGAACAGCATGCATTTGGAGGAAGGCACACTGCTTTCTGATTAATGAGAGTGATCTGTCAGCTTCTCTGTATTAATATTTCTCTTGCTTTCTTTTTTTAAAACATTTTTTTTCCCTTTCAATAATGTCAGAGACTTGCTGAATGTGCAGTTGTGATTAAATTCCTCTCAAGCCTGCTCTGATAATGACAAACTGTCCTCATTTCCCCTCCTACAGAGAAAGCTACCCAACCATTGCGAACGTGAGGTGCTAGTCGAGCCGACGGTGAAAGAGGAGCGAGGGTTCAAAATACAAAGATGGAACAGTCAATATTCATGTGCCAGTGTCAAGAACAATATGCCTGTCATTAGCCAAATGAGAGACTGTGTTTATTATCATTCAGGGTGTTTAGCAAGCTGAGATAGCAAATGCATATGGAGCAGTCATTTCTATTCATTTCACTTTCAATGTTAGCTGCTCCTTTGTTTTCATTTGGATCGTGACTTTTTAAATGTGCAACTGAGTGTCATTATTTACAACAGATTGAAAATTATGGAAGGCTCATCAAGGAAAGGAAATAGATTCATATGAATCATTTCACGCGTTTGCTCCTCTCCAGCTTTAAGTGCTATAAGAACCCAATCAGAAGCAGATGACGGCTGGTAGGACGGTTGCAAGGACCATGCCAGGAAATCGATGTGCCAAGTTGCATCATGAAACAACAAAATACAACTTTCTTACAGATCCAGCCTAGTTCCTCCATATTTAATTCAGCTAAATGCCATTAAAACTGTCACGATTCTCATGGGGAGATGGAGACCAGGAATGAGGAGACGTGAATAATCCAACTAAAGTCTTTAATGAAATCAAACAGGGAAATACATCACAGGCTGGAAACACACATGCAACAGACAGAGATGAGATTTAATACTCGACAGGAAACACAGGGCAGGACACACTATAAGTACATGACATAACTAGATAATTAAACACACACAACTGGAACATAATTAACTAATAAACACAGGAACAGGAAACTAACCAAATATGGGCATACAAGAGGAAGGGAAACACAAGACACCCAAGACAATCCTGACAAAAACACCTTTTATCTTGGTAACCACAAACCACAGCTGGGGCATTTTTAAAGCTGTGATAAGAAGCACTAAAGTATAAGATGCAGCAGAGAAATGTATTTACTCTAGCAATATTTGGGTAAGATTAAAAGAATGAGTCCCATGGTAAGCAAAAGCAAAAAATAACTACACATGAAGTGGACATAACAATAACAATAAGTACAAAAACTCCTTTATACTGTCAGCGAGTGCTATCTCAAGGGGCTTGAGTGGAAAAATGATCTGGGCTTGTAATTCATCTTGAGGAGACATATTTATTTTCGTTTGTGCTCCCTTTTTAAACCTATGAAAACACATGTAACGAATCGTCTCTTGGGCTGGAACCAAAGTCAAGGAAGTCATCCTATCGGATATTTAACTATAAGCCTGTATATCAAAAGGTAAGCTCAAAATGCCTGTGCCAACAATGAAATGGAATTGCTCATTAATTAAACAGCTGACTCATCTCATTCCTCATCTTAAACATGCATGATATGATATTAGGAAAAAAAAAAACCAGCCATTGACTTCAAGGACACCATCATGTCGTTCTCTATTTGCATTTCAATTTATTTCTCTCTTGGGCAGTTTACTGAGATGTCATGCTGATCAGAGCAAATACATCTCGTCTTTAATACTGTGCTTGAATCTAAGCACCATCTTGCATTCGGGGTGGAAGAGTGTTTTTGAAGAGCTGTGAAATATAATGGCCCAGAGTGGTATTTAAGCAAATATGTGGCCACATGATCAAAGGCTAATCACAGGCGGAGTATTTCAATGTTCCTGTGACACTTCCTCTATGGATTGTCTGATTTACAAGGCTGAATGGAAGGGCTCTCTGCAGGAGCTTTGCCCATGTAGCCATTCCTTCATGTCCTTTCAAATAATAGAAGGGTAATGACTTCCCAAGGCGTCTCTGTTTAGTCTGATTAAGACTCAGCAAATTGCAGGATGGAGGACCATCTATCCTCCTGTTCGCTGCAAAGATTGCATGAGGGAGAAAAGTCTTGATAAAAGGAACTGGCAATGTCGTCAACAGTGTTTTATCTGCTTAGCAAAAGGGGGCCGATCTCTCTGTTGCCTGACTCCTCACACTTGATACCTATCCCTCTCGAAATAAGAACAAACCGACCTGTCAGAAGACTTACGGCACTATATGGAATGTTAAAAATAAGGAGCTCAGGAGAATAGCTCCCAAAGGACTCACAAATTGATGTCACCCTCCTATCACTCAATGAGCTCCCCGTCTTCACAACCTGCTGGTGCAGTTTGCCGCAGGCAATGACTATACTTGGCAAACATTGTCACTACTAGGAAAGTCACAATACCTTCATCTCAGCCGCTATGGAGTTCTCTCGGTAATCCACCGCTTCCATAATGATTTGACTGTGGAACGTTGTCACAATCCCATAATTAGCAATAAAGGACTGTTATGAAACATACGACTTTGAATCAGTTCTCTTGAGTTGTCTTCAGAGAGGATGCCTAGAAGTTTATAAAATGGAAAACATCAGCATGCAGTCTTCAGATCAATACATTATTACCCTTAAAACCCTCCAAATTCCAGAATTAAGCCCGAATAGACACAAGAAACTAGGCTTAGTGGGAAACAAATCACACAGGCACCTCACTAACTGGAAGGCTTAGAATCTTAAGAGTGTGATTTATGCTCGAGTGCTCACTGTTGGCTTATAAGACTAGGTAGTCCTTCTTCTCTAAGGGTTTTGGCTAAGGGATGCCCACTTTAGGGTGGACCTCTCCTTGGAAAGCAGTGAGCACTTTCAGCCTAGCATGGCAGAGAAATGTGCATAACATTTCATTATTAGACTGTAGCACAAAACCTACACACAAAAAATTCCCCTAAGCACTTCTGTGTTTTCATACAAAGGGAATCTTCTCATTAATGGTATCAAATTGAATTTCCGTCAAGGCACCTGCGTCCTTGTTAAGAAACGAAGAGCAAAACTAACAGAACATCATGAACAACAAATTGGAAGGCAGGCACAGACTGAGAGACTGCAAGAGTTATTTGTCTGATGTTATGTAACACTGGGTTTATTTCAATCCTGGTTTATTTTTGTGTCTGGAAAAAGTCTCTGCAAAATGAGAGTGGTGTATCTAAGCACCAGCAACTGGCTTGTGCTGCATAACAGAATGCTGTGTGAACACAATTCCCTGCAGTTATGTATGACGCAATGACAGTTTATTGAATAAAACTAAGGATAATAAAATACTTTCACTGAATTTATGAAACACAGAGCTCTGCAGAACCCCCCCCCCCCAAGTTTAAAGACTTTATCTTCCTAACACGAAATTGAAACATCTGAGACTCCTGAATGTTACTCATTGCCTCCTCTGATGGACTAACCTTTCCATGGCCTTTATTAATAGCTTCAAAATCAAAATACTAATATTCATGCTGACATATTCTAAAGACAGCAATGGCAACACAATTCCTGGGAACTCTTTCAATAAGTTAATATTAGAGCCAGAGCCATGGCCTCATTGTTATTCTACAAGTGCTCTGTGTCTCCCCTCAGTTCAAAACCTGTTCTGATAGGAATCTCCCAGCAATAGCCAGCAATTTCAAAGAAATACAAAGGGAGCGGCGAGTGGAGCAGTGGACAGGAAAAAGACAGGAGGATGAAAAAAAGAGAGTGAGTGAGGAGAGAGAGAGAGAGAGAGAGAGAGAGAGAGAGAGAGAGAGAGAGAGAGAGAGAGAGAGAATGGTCATCAAAGCACCTAGTTTACTTGTCAAATCATATATCAGCTTTTTTTTTAAAAATCTGGTTTACAGAAGTTCATTACTGTTGATTAATAACAGGCATGCAGGTATTATTATATAATCTTTTTGGCTTTAGTTTGTTAAAGGAATTATTCATATAAAACTGAAAATTCTGTTATATTTATTAAAAAAATATTTTGTCGAATGTTGGTGTCCAAACTACATTTAACCTTCCTCGCTTTGAATGTATAAAAACACATTTTCAAAATATTTTATTTTTGTTTCACAGAAGAAAGAAAGTCATACACGTTAGGAATGACATGAGGGGGAGTAAATGAGGACAGAATTTTCACTTTTTGGGTGAATGATCCTTTTAAAAAACAATCTGAGGCATTTTGCTTGATGGAACTGATTTGGATCATCTTGACATAAAGCAAAGCATCACATGTTGCATGGTTTCATGCAGTGACTCATCAAAAATAGGGAGATCAAATTTGGATTAGAGAGCAAAAAAAAAAAAAAAAAAAAAACCTCTCAACCATTTGCAAAGCTTGAAGTAATATTAAGATGACTCGCATGTCTGTTGTGCCCTCTGACACCATGCAAAATTGCTGTTTTTGCAATAAACACTCCATCAGATGTGGTAATGTATTGGAACAAACCCTATTATTTTTAGCTACTTCACTGTCCCTCAGACCAGGTGAAATCTCACCAGAAAAATGTCTCCAAGGAATAGTTCACCCAAAAATTTAAATTGTTGTCATTGTTTACTCACCCTCGTTCCAAACCTGTATAAGTTTCTTTCTTATGTTAAACACAAAATAACATATTTTGAAGAATTTTGAAGAATCAAACAGTTGTTGACTCCATTGACTCTCCATTGGGAAAGAAATACAAGGGAAGTCAATGGTGACCATTAACTGTTAGATTACCAGCATTCTTCAGCATTCTTCAAAATATCTTCTTTTATGTTCAACATAAGAAATAAACTCACACAGGTTTGGAACAACATGAGGGTGAGTAAATGATGACAAAATTTTCCCTTTAAAACTCTTTAGTATATGTTCAAATGCACATGCTCATCATATTGTTCAGGCAAGGCCATAACCTTTTCTTGGGAGGCAGATGCTGTCACAAATGTAGGTTATTTTATTCATTTAAATTAATTAAAGAACTAAAGAACTGAATCTATGGACCCTTTTATGATGCGTTTCCACAGTTAACAATTAACAGCATAAACCTAGCAAAGTTTTATATATATATATATATATATATATATATATATATATATATATATATATATATATATATATTAAAATTCTAAAGGTAACAATTAACATTTTATTATCATTGTAAAAAAATATCATTCTAAAAAAAATTTAATGTACCCTTGGCATTAAAAAAAAAAAAAAAAAAAAATTCAGAATACATTTAAACTATTTGTAAATAATTTTATTTTTTTTCTAAAATATGCACACTGACTCTAAACTGTATGTCTGATGTCTTAACAGCTCTGTTAAAGTTTCTTGTCCCTCACATTCAATTACGAATTACATTACATGGTTTACGTAAATTATATGGGCTATTTTCAAATCAAAATGGCAACAACAAAAAAAAGTTTGCATCACTGGATGTTACTTACATTTCTGTTAAAAAAAAGAATTGTTGGAATTCGAACTTGGCTTCTGTGAACAGTAAAGCCTGCCTTCTTTCATCTCAAACATTTTGACCTTTACTTTTAAATTGCTTTTAAATTTGAAAATGAGCGGTGCATAATGGATTAATGCTAGGGGGACAATTTTGCCATATACAATTTGGCGGACTTGTTCCCCTCAATGTCTATAATGGTTGGCCCTGTGTTCTGAAATTGTTTTCAGGGTATTTTATGATATTTAACTGTAGTAGTATGATGCAGGTTTGTCATTGTTCACTCAGCTGCATATCTCTGTTGCTATGGCTGCCTCTATGAAGTAATGTGAGCATTGTTACCTGCAATTTGACTGCTCTCAGACACACCTGACTCTTGAAATAGAAGTCTCACTGAAAAACAGATGCCAGATTTTCCATCAAGAGCTCGCTGTGACTTTTATACACTTTATAGCTTATTTGCAAATATACTAAATAAATAAAAACATGAATCACAAATAATTTCACACTGCTAATTCACACATGCCCACTGGTCTCACAGCTTTAATCGTCAGTGCCTTAGCTTGTGTTTTACTTCAGCGATGGCCAGGGATATAAGATGTCACTCTTGTAATTATGAGGACATAGCTGGTTGATTCAAGGCTTTGAATCGATGGGGTCTGAATCAATCTGCAAATGAGCATGTGTGCAAAACAAGCAAAGCCTGTGGAAGGGACCTGGGATGATCAATGTCTCTAGAGACGCAGCTCAGAAAGAGCTGAATACCCTGATTTTCCACTGCTAGGCATTGATGAAGCGTAGCCAAAAAAGCATCGTGATTACCTGCTTAATGTATCCCAGCGCTCTTGCCCATACTTTTTTTTTGCCATGCATGAGTTAACCGCATCAGACCTTCATTACAAACAGAAAAAAATATCACATATCCTGTTGTATATTCATTGCCCACCTTGTGACTTGTGTGACTCATTTCAAAACTTTTCAGGGTGGCTCAAAGGTATTTTACAGTGCTGATGAAAAAAAAATGGAAAAATAATATAAAAAATTACATTTTCTCCAGCAAACAGAGTTTGTTGAGTCACAGAAATTACCTTGAATCTACATAAAAAATTGTTAGCCCAACAATATTCCTCCAAATGTCTGAACTATTTCATATTCAAGAATATTGCTGATTTGTCAAGGGAGCTCCCAGCATGCATTGCAGCATGAATGAATTATTTGCCTACTGTTAATATTGTTTTGCTTTTTGCTGACTTAATTTATGCCGTTGTTATTGTTTTTCGTTGTCACTGTTAGTTATTTGTGATGTGTTGATGTTCATCCTTTTACTTGATGTTTTTTGATCGTCACAGTGATTGATGTTTGTGCGTTACGTATTGAGCTCTATGTGCATCTAAAAAAAAAAATAAATAAAAAAAACCGGTTAAGCAAGACAATTTGCATTCAGCAAACCATCAATGTTTGTTAAATAACATATTAATATTAACAGTAGACTATTATATTGCGTATTATATTATATTCTTCTATATTAATACGTATTATTATGAGGTTATTATGAAAACTCAGACATTTCAATGTATCATCTCTCCTTGATTTTTAAATAACTTTTTTTTTTTTTTTTTTTTTTTTTTAACATTAACAGTGTGATAACATTAATTCAGTTATAACCAGAATATTTTTTTTATTCCGATATTAATACCTGATTCTAGACAGGTTGTTTTTTTACCCACAGCACCATACAAATGAAAATAACAGACTCTGAGTATTATGCACCTGGTAATAAGTTATAATTCAAGAGTTTCTCAGACTTTAATGATGTTCTACTCTTCAGTCATAACTGTTAAACATAAAACATAACACATGCACTGCAGGACACACAGAGGCCAACCTGTGTCTACACCATTGTTACCTCACTCTTCATATGCGCCCACTCTAAATCCTCAAAAACCTGTCAGAGAAGGTTATGTGCTTGAAATCAATAAGAGCAACTTATGTTCAAAGTACCTGCATACACACACAGTCAATTTAGGTGGCATTGGTTCACTGCACTCCTGCTCACACATTTCCCTGTTTCATTTCAGCCCACAGCAGACATTTTCAGCCTTTTGATAAACAGGTTTGGTAGTCTCATTGTGTCCTCGCCAAGATATTCAGGTCATTAGCCACATTCCTTTCTCTTGGATTCATTCAACAGGGCAGTTGTCCCTTATAGAGAGAGAGAGAGAGAGAGAAAGAGAGAGAGAGAGAGAGAGAGAGAGAGAGAGAGAGAGAGAGAGAGAGAGAGAGAGAGAGAGAGAGAGAGAGTTAGCCGTCCACTTGACCCGTGATTTCCTTCAATACGGCTCTGCTGTTTTCAACAAGTAGCCAACATTTTCCTTCATCTCTGCAGTTTGGGACCTCTATGCAGGCAGAATCTAATATATATTTTTTTTTTTAGCTTGGATCCATACGTAGACATGTCTGTATAAGATGTTGGTCTCAAATACAAAAACAAATATGAAAAATACAGATTTCACATTTTGATTTGATTCTGATTCTCAAACGCTTGATTGAGTTTGATTTAATTCTGAGTTTGATTCAATATTAAGGCAAATTTTAATCTCTCAGAAATTTTGTAACTACAGCAGCCTATAACCCTCTTACTTTGGTACATGTAATAAAAAATAACAGAGCCAAAACTTTTAAATTAAATTGCTACTGATACCTATTTAAATATGTCTATCATCAGCACTCAAATAAAAACTTATTTGTATACAAATATTAAATTGTACAGTTTTTATATAATCTCTAATGATATAGTATTATTGTTTCTACTTCAAAAACAAAATTTAATTTAATGATAAATTTATTCAAACAGATTTAGCAAAATGTTCCTCTCTAGACTAGAGTAGCCTATTTTTCCTAACTAACTAACCAACTATACAGTGATCGGCTTGAGGTAGTAGCCTAAATCTAGATAAATGGTAAATGTGGATGAGTGGTTAAACATTTCATTAAGTTGTAATACATTTTTAACATATATTTTAAGGTTCATTCATTTCTGTTGTGTTTATTTTGTTATTGAAAGTGTGCAGCACACATGCTAGGCCTATTTACATATCCATCTAAATGGCGTCTGGATATTCGTAAACAGTATTACGCTGCAAATGTATTTCCAATTTATTTTTACTTCTAAGCAAAGAATGAAAAAGAACTTCGCCGTGAATTTATCTTATAAGTTGAGTGCATCAGTACAAGCGCAAGCATAGCCTACTTAAAGCCCTTTTAAAATGATGAAAAAAATCAGGATAATCAATATTTTCAAACTACAGGTGCATCTCAATAAATTAGAATGTCGTGGAAAAGTTCATTTATTTCAGTAATTCAACTCAAATTGTGAAACTCGTGTATTAATTCAATTCAATGCACACAGACTGAAGTAGTTTAAGTCTTTGGTTCTTTTAATTGTGATGATTTTGGCTCACATTTAACAAAAACCCACCAATTCACTATCTCAACAAATTAGAATATTTCATAAGACCAATAAAAAAAAAATAAAACATTTTTAGTGAATTGTTGGCCTTCTGGAAAGGATGTTCATTTACTGTATATGTACTCAATACTTGGCAGGGGCTCCTTTTGCTTTAATTACTGCCTCAATTCGGCGTGGCATGGAGGTGATCAGTTTGTGGCACTGCTGAGGTGGTATGGAAGCCCAGGTTTCTTTGACAGTGGCCTTCAGCTCATCTTCATTTTTTGGTCTCTTGTTTCTCATTTTCCTCTTGATAATACTAAAAATCAAAAACAAATCCCGCACACTATTTATGCCAAAAATATATCAAATATTTATTAACGACGTTTCGGTTGCATGACCTTCATCAGGAACTTTTTTCTTTTCAAACATGACAGTCACAAAGTTAACCACATTTAAAAACAAATTCATGACCAATCTCTGTAAAGATCCATTGATTGATAACAACCCACCATGGGTACATCATTAACAACATTAACCCATATACATGTGCACATAAACACATCCTATACATACATGCTAACACACATATCAAAAACAAATTACATCTTGACAATACCCCATAGATTCTCTATGGGGTTCAGGTCTGGTGAGTTTGCTGGCCAGTCAAGCACACCAACACCATGGTCATTTAACCAACTTTTGGTGCTTTTGGCAGTGTGGGCAGGTGCCAAATCCTGCTGGAAAATGAAATCAGCATCTTTAAAAAGCTGGTCAGCAGAAGGAAGCATGAAGTGCTCCAAAATTTCTTGGTAAACGGGTGCAGTGACTTTGGTTTTCAAAAAACACAATGGACCAACACCAGCAGATGACATTGCACCCCAAATCATCACAGATTGTGGAAACTTAACACTGGACTTCAAGCAACTTGGGCTATGAGCTTCTCCACCCTTCCTCCAGACTCTAGGACCTTGGTTTCCAAAAATACAAAATACAAATACAAAACTTGCTCTCATCTGAAAAGAGGACTTTGGACCACTGGGCAACAGTCCAGTTCTTCTTCTCCTTAGCCCAGGTAAGACGCCTCTGACGTTGTCTGTGGTTCAGGAGTGGCTTAACAAGAGGAATACGACAACTGTAGCCAAATTCCTTGACACGTCTGTGTGTGGTGGCTCTTGATGCCTTGACCCCAGCCTCAGTCCATTCCTTGTGAAGTTCACCGAAATTCTTGAATCGATTTTGCTTGACAATCCTCATAAGGCTGCGGTTCTCTCGGTTGGTTGTGCATCTTTTTCTTCCACACTTTTTCCTTCCACTCAACTTTCTGTTAACATACTTGGATACAGCACTCTGTGAACAGACAGCTTCTTTGGCAATGAATGTTTGTGGCTTACCCTCCTTGTGAAGAGTGTCAATGATTGTCTTCTGGACAACTGTCAGATCAGCAGTCTTCCCCATGATTGTGTAGCCTAGTGAACCAAACTGAGAGACCATTTTGAAGGCTCAGGAAACCTTTGCAGGTGTTTTGAGTTGATTAGCTGATTGGCATGTCACCATATTCTAATTTGTTGTTTTTGTTAAATGTGAGCCAAAATCATCACAATTAAAAGAACCAAAGACTTAAACTACTTCAGTCTGTGTGCATTGAATTTATTTAATACACGAGTTTCACAGTTTGAGTTGAATTACTGAAATAAACTTTTCCACGACATTCTAATTTATTGAGATGCACCTGTATTCCTAAAAATTTCAGAAGTTTAGAGGCAATAAAAACAAGTTTGTGCAAGCCAGCCATGTTTAGCCTACCTAGTTTGGATCTCTGTTGAATGCAATAAAATGAAGTGTACTGCGAAATAATGGCAAGAAACTTTCTGTTGATTTCTTCGCGAGCTGCATGCAAAAAAAAAAAAAACTAAAAAAAAAACTAAAAATTAAAAAATTCATAAATAAAACATCCTTAACCAGCAGTCCGATTCACAAATAAATGACTTTTAGGAGCCACTTAAGTTAATCACAAACATCACTGTTTATAACTGTCCATACAAAACCATCCCTTTTAATCAGCTTGTATCAATTAATAAATATAAATATGCAGACTATATCTAATAAATGAAAGGTCCTCAGCGGGCCCCAACTGAGAAACAAAATTCTGTAGTAAACACATGGTACTATGGCCTACCATAATATCAGAAAAATATTAAACAGATAGGCCTAATATCTCTATTTAGTGAAACATGTATCTGAATGTTATCCATGAGCTTCACTCAAAGGAACTGCTCATGGAGATGACACACTTTATCCATATAAACATTGATGTAAAGGATTGTACTCAATCAAATACGCATTCAGATTCTACAAATAATTGGAATCTATTTGCTTAAATGGTATTTGATATCTTGTGTCAATGTTAAAAGACATTGCAAAAATAAGATTAAGACATATTGTGTTCTGTGGGTCTACTGAACATTATGGACATTCTTCACTCACCATCAGTTGCATGTATATCTGTGCCAGTGATGGCCTGCAGCAGTTTTGAAAGGAGAGTGCATCAGATATGATCATATTTTGATTGCACTGAGTGAGCTGATGAAACCTGCTCGACAACAAGA
This sequence comes from Spinibarbus caldwelli, assembly GCA_039654775.1. Classification (NCBI taxonomy): domain Eukaryota; kingdom Metazoa; phylum Chordata; class Actinopteri; order Cypriniformes; family Cyprinidae; genus Spinibarbus; species Spinibarbus caldwelli. The sequence goes on along the minus strand of CM077221.1, from coordinate 27,939,023 downwards.
AGCACTGCTAACATTGTTAACTACAGCATATGGAGGGATGATGAGACCAGCCTCTGAGGGGGTTTGAATCACCCAGGCTCAGTTCAGACCAGCCCTGTAGCTTCTAGCAGGCACGGGCAGCTTGTGAATTACAGGGTCTTTGAGAATAATATTCATTCAAATGGATAAGCAGGCAGAAGCAGTACAAAATGGATGGCAGTAAAACATGGCTACATGGATTCCCTCAAATAACATTTGATAAGAGTCTTTCTCTGAGCCCTGACTCTGGCACAATACAATTGTTTCCATATTCCACTGACACTCAAGCTGTTAAATGCAGATGCACTTAAAATGACTAATACAAACATGTTTGAAGTTGCAGAGGGCACATCCACAAGAATTCTTGCGAAGTACAAAAAGGCCATTGAGACAACAGTGCCATCTCCTGGCTATATTACCTGAATTGTATATAATGTATGTATGGTCTGAATCTCAATCGTGTGCCTAGTACACAGTTCCAGGGTCTATAATACCATAAATCAAAAGCATAATATTTAACAAACAATACTAAGATCTTTTAAGCTGATCCAGCAGCAGCTATGAGTCATTAAAAGAATCGACATGAACATTCTGATCCTTGGACACCTCACCTTCTGAGCAGTTCATGAGTTCATAAACAATATATAATATATACTACTATTACTCTTCAAGAGTTTGTAGACAGTATAATACTTTATACTTTTACTGTATTTTTGATCAAATAAATACAGCCTTGGTGAGCAATTCTGTCAAAATCATAAAAAAAAAACAACCCCACATTTTGAAGTTATTGTATATAATAATAAAAGACAAAAATGGCATTTATAATTGTTTAAGTAGATATTGCTTTGAAATACTTTGAATTATTACTTATTTTACTTTTTTTTTTCTTCAGGAATTAAAAAAAAGAAAACACCACTTGTGCAGAAAACCAATAAATATACAGTTATAACTGTATTTCTAAGCAAATTTAGCTTACAATCACTTTTATTTTATAGCAATTTCATTTGAATACACACAGCTGCCAAATCAGTCAACAAATGCTAATCATGACATTATGATGCCATTGCTGCGAAGCATCAAAGCAGCCACATAATAAGAAGAATGACATTAATTAGTTTCATAATGCTGTAGACTGGCATACTATCCATTCTAATCAGCATTCTTACATTTCATTCTGTTTACAGGTAACTGACATTAAAAAGAATATTGTTCTGAACATCATTTTAAAAAATTTAATTGTGCAAAAATGCAATAAGCATTTATTGTTTTGAAAACATAGTGGTAACATCTGGTAACTTTACTGACTTAAATGTTTCAAACAATGCCTTTATCTTCAGTAGGAAGATCAGAGGGTTCCAGGCCACATTGTTTCATCTGCACAGCTATGTCAAATAAGTAGTCATAGCATTCACACCTGAAAAATAATAAGAGATTTAAAAGATAAATATTGTATACATACAGTACAGATAATTTAGTCAAGAGGTTTGCATTTCATTTCCTATAGCTCACATTGTCTTTGCTTTCTCCCAGGTCTCTCCCCAGACGTAGACCCCGTGTCTGCGGACGAGAACGGCACAGGAGTCGGGGTACATGTCCATGGCTCGGGCCATGCGCTCTTTTAAGTCTTTCTCCTCTGGGGTGTTCTCAATAATTGGAACAACTAGAGTATCATCATACCTGAGTCAAAACACATACAAACAGTAAAGTAAAAGCAGGAATTAAGATGCTGACATTACTATCACAACTGTTCTTTTTTGGACGAACTACTATTTGACAAGAAAACGTTACATATTACTATTGTACAATGGCAAGAGTGAAGCATCTTAGCAGCAAGTACAACCTGTAGTTTGTCCCAGAGTTTCCTTTTCGAATCCCCTTGATCATCTCTTGATGTGTGATGCGGAATTCCTTGCCAGGGAACATGAGAGTTGCCATAACAGCAGCCTTCGAGTGTGTATGGATAACTGCCTGAGCTCCTGTGAAAAAAAAGTAAAATTGTATTTTAAATAGAGTGCAGAACAGAAGCAACCCACTGTGTGTGAACAGGTACCTCTCATTGTGTAGGCGTTCATGAAGAGGGGTGTGCATTGGCTTTTCTTCATTTTCTTCTGTGGAGGTGGACAACTGATGTCCTTCTCATCAATATCACACACAAATATGTCCTCTGGCTATAAACAGGAGTGGAAGGATAGTTTGTTGGCATTATTTAATGCAACATGCTAGTGATGTGTTGTGCGTATGACACACACACACAAAAAAGAAAAACTTACTTGTATTCTCTCCTTCTGAACACCTGAGGGAGCTATATAAATGTGCTCACTGGATGAAGAAATAGTTATACATTACAATACATTTCATACATTTGCAAGTATGTGGTACATGCATGTTTTTAACTTCTCAAATAAAAATCATTTTGATGAGCATTAAAGTGATAGTTCACTTAGGAATGTGAACTCTGTCATCATTTACTCACCCTCATGTTGTTACAAACCTGTATGACTTTGATTAATCTCTAAAACACAATTTTTTTTATTTTTTATTTTTTGAAACCTAAGAGGTTTCGGTCCCTCAATTGAAAGTCCAGGTAATCAAAAAGTATCATAAAAATGAATTCATAAGAATCAAGTGGTTTAATCCAAGTTTTGTGAAGAAGTATGATGGCTTTATATGATAAAGAGATTTAATTTAGGCCTCTATTTGAATCTAAGCAATGGTTGATGCACATATAGTGCATGGTACACAATGAAGCTTGTGCATGTGTCTTAACATAACTTTTTTGGACCTTTTAAGATTTGATTACCTGGACTTTCAAAGGAGAGACAGAAACCTTTTAATCAGTGTTTCATGGATGATCCAAAGTCTTATGGGTTTTATGGGTAAGTAATTATTGACAGGATTTTCATTCTTGGGTTTAAGTCGCAAACATCATGGATAGATAAATAGATAGCTAGATTAATTAACTAATTTAAAAAAGAGAAAATATTTCAGAGGACACCTGCAGATCCTCAAGACTGTGTCAAGGTCAAGATATATTAGCATTTTTTTTACACCATACAACATTTTAGTCATTGTCACATATAATATATGGTATAAATGTTTTTCATATGAAACCAAGATGAATACAAAGAGTCCATCTGTAAGAATTTGGTCACTCTGTTTTTAAGACCTTTCCATTTCTTTATCGTGAACACTTTTGACGTCACTGATCCACATTGTAAGTGAATATTGCAGAACACAGTGGATTTTATTACTGGTGTAAAATGCCTTGACTAACCCATGCCGCAGGCTTATTCCTCCCCCGGTTCCTGTCACCCAGCCCAGCTCATAGAAGAGCCTGCAGAGCTCTGGGATCAGCACACGAGGATGTTCCTTATCCTTAAAACAATAATATAAGACCTGTTACTGCATGATAACCCCCATAACGCACACTCCTGATTAGATCTTTAATGCTGCTGTCTCAATAAGAAGGAACCTTACAAGATTCCCGAGAAACAACGATATCGAGTATTTCAGACTCCACAAAACCAGGCACAACGACATTATATTTATAGTTTTACCCCTATTTCCTTTCCGTTGCACTCCGCGTGCACAGAGTTGATCATCGACGACATTCTTAACACACTGAAAAAAGACTGTAATAATGCTGAAAAGCTTTTAAGACTCAAGCTTTTATGATTAATATTTCAGTTAGCTCCGAGGCGCTAAACAGCACAAACCAGATAAAACCAACGCATGCTAAAACAAGAAGCGCTCAAACGGAAGACGGAAGTGCAGATCTTTAAAAGATAAAAGACCCCCAAACGAGGAGATAGGTACATGTGAAAAATGTAAAAAATGTCAACACGCACAGACACACACACACACGCACGTTTGTTTTTGTGGTTTACGGGGACTCTCCATAGGCGTAATGGTTTTTATACCGTACAAGCTATGTGCTATTGCCCTACACCAACCCTACACCTAAACTTAGCCCTCACAGGAAACTTTCTGCATTTTTAGATTTTCAAAAAAAAAAAAAAAAAAAAAAAAAAAAAAAAAAAAAAAACACCATTTAGTATGTTTTTTTAAGCCTTTTGAATTACGGGGATATAGGCAGTGTCCTCATAAACCACCTTCAAATTGTAATACCTCTGTCATACCCATGTCATTATACAAATTTTGTCCCCATAAACCACAAAAAAACAGTACACACACACACCTTTTAAAGCAGTCTGTGGATTGCATAGCTAACTAAATGCGGACATTGCCTAGACTTTTATTGTTTTTTTTTTTTTTTTTTTAAATAGAATAGAATAGAATAGAATATACTTTATTGTCCCATTTCTGGGAAGTTCGTCTTGGACAACCATATACCATACCATATGTATAAGGTTACATACAGCCGGATATAATATGTAACCTAAGCCTAACAAAAAAAAAAACTTTATGCATTTTTACAATTAAAATGTGGTCAAGTTTACACACATAAGATTAAACAGAATTAATAGCAACATAACAGGTGCTTGTCCCAAATGTAATGATGCAGAAGGTAAATGTTGTGTATGCAGGATTGTGAGTAAAATAAAAGAGCCTTGGAAAGAAGTCAAAAAGATATGACATGTTTTTTTTTTTTTCTTTCTTTTTCATTTTGGGTATACTTCCTGATAACTGGACTATTAAAAGTATTTCAAGTATTGATAAGCATGTGCATTTTACATACTAAATGGATTATTTATTTATTTATTTATTTAGAATTCTGAAAGACCTAGGCCTACTATAACAGAGACACATAGTTACACATAGTTTTAATGTACACTGTTAATCGTGAGAATAAGTGTTCATGAAACACTTAATAAAAACAGCATTTAAAAAAAAAAAGTAGATATGTATTATGAAGATTCATCGCTGCAAAAACATTTCAGGAAGGCAGCATTGTTATATTGTGATCATGTCATGCTGTTCCTTTGCTGTATGTGTCATATTCTCATTGGTTCATTGTCCTGTCATGTGTTTTTCAGTTCTGTTTGTTCATTGGTTCCTGTTCATTAGTTCTGTCTCGTCATTGGTTGCTTTCTGCCATGTGTTCCCATAGTTTTGTATCTAAACCCTCTTGTTTGCCATGTTAAACCCAGCAGTTTGCATTCTTCGTCAAGGAAATAGGACTACTGTAAATTTTGTTGAGGAGTTTCTTGAACTTTACTTTTATGTGGATTTTAATGACATTGTGCTAAAGAACATTTTCGGTGTGGGTTTAATTGAACCCACTCATTCGCAGATGCCGGGAGAAAAATCTAATTTTTCCAACCCAGTACATTCACCATGTCCTTCTGCTTAGTGGCTCCTCATTTACTGTAGGAATTGTGGATGAGGAACCCTGCAATCCTACAATACGACATGACATGACATGACGTGAGGCCAAATATGGTGTCCCATACTATATGGACTATAGTACCAAAGCTCCAGCAGATGCGGAGCTTGGGCCAAAAGACTAATGACTGATAAGACTAATGGCCGGTGTTATGGATCCACCATTGGGTTCAGTGTGAGCAGATCTAGTCCAGGGGTCTCAAGTCCAAGTCTGGGAGTCCATGAGTTCCTGCCACTGTCGCCTGTGTTTCCTGTGGTGGCAGCTGCCATCTTGTGTGTGTAGGCTGCTCCAGTCCATGAGTCTGCTCCAGTGCCCGCTCAAGCTCCAGAGCTCAGTCCTGTGTTAGCGCCAGCCTGTGAGCTCCCTCCCTGTCCTGTCTCGACCACAGAAGTCATCCTTGAGCTTCCTGCCTGTCCTGTTTTGACCACAGTGGTCACACGTGAACCCTCTGCCAGGCCGTCTCTGAGCTCTCAGCCTGTCCGGTTATGGCCGAGGAGGTCGTCCTTGAACTCTCTCCCTGTCCTGTCAAAGAGGCAGTTCTTGAACTTCCTTTCTGTCCTGTTATGGCCACAGAAGCCATTACTAACCTCTCTGTGTTCTCTTTGTCACTTCCACCAGATCCTCCATGGTGGCCATCGGCTCTGCTGTGGTGGTCTTCTGCTCCACCCTGGGGGTCTTCAGCTCCATCAGCTTCACCCTGGTGGTCATCTGCTTTGCCGTGGGGATCTTCAGTCCCGTCCGCTCTGCCCTGGTGGTCTTCAGCTCCATCTGCTCCGCCCTGGGGGTCTTCGGCTCCGCCCTGGCTTCCTGCTCCACCTGCTCAAACCTGTGTTTTGGCTCTGCCCGCTTTCCCTGATTCTTCATGGTTGCTCCTCGGTCCAGGCCCGCCACTGCTCCACAGTCCAGGCCATGATCCAGGTCCTGTTCCGCTTCATGGGCCTGGCCCTCCATTCTCCCCTTTGTCTTACTCCACTCCACCACCCTCCTGCACTTTTTGGTTTATTTTGAATTGTGGGTGTGTATCTTGTCTGGGCATCATGATCCACCATTAGAGGCGGAGATCTGTCAGGTGTGTTGTTGGTCATCTGACTCCCTTACCCCAGCTTGTGATTGTCATGTTGTTCCTTTGCTGTATGTGTCATGTTCTCATTGGTTCATTGTCCTGTCATGTGGTTTTCAGTTCTGTTTGTTCATTGATTCCTGTTCTGTCTCATCATTGTTTGCTTTCTGCCATGTTTTTCCCATAGTTTTGTATCTAAACCCTCTTGTTTGCAATGTTAGTTTGTTGTGTATTAGATGTATGCAACCCTGCTGTTGGTGAGCGTTTTGGTCAAGTCTGTTCTTGCTCATGGTCAATTCTGCTCAGTCAAGTCTGTTTTGTATTTGTTCACATTGGATTTAATAAACTGCACATAGGTTCTTAAACTTGCCATCCAGTGGACATTTGCAGCATCACTAATTCTCTGGAAACAAGGGCTTCTCTCTCTTGCTCATTTTCCAGGATATTATATACAGTATCATTATGTGAGAGATTCCCGAACCAGAAAACTTTTTGTGTTTATACATTAAAACAAACAAACAAACAAACAAACAAACACATGATTTATGTCCTCAATATGACAAGAATTTTAGCTTTTACTGTCCTTGTAGGGATTAACACAATTGCTTGATTGGACAATCACTATGGGCGATTTCCAAACGGAAGTGAGCACCCCTATGCCCTACTACCTTCGAAGGGCAGAGCCCTTTGAAGTGAGTTCTTTGAAGGGTGTAGGGCATTACTGTCTCGTATAAGCGTTTGGAACTCCCTTGGCTAAGGGAGTGACTGACCACGTTACCTTGACAACGCTGCGTGTGCATGCAGCATTCAGTGCTTCATCAGTTGTTGCAAATAAATATTTCTTCTTATTAGTTTATTCAAATATTGTTTAATTGTGTACTATTTACTATTACACTTTTTCAAACTAAACTTGCTTAAACTTACACTACCGTTTTAAATCATATTTCAATCTCTGATGAAAAATATTTTGTATTACATTAAAATAAATACAAATTTAATCAGCCTATTCTACTTACGATTGTATGTGAAGTCGAAATCAACACCAACTTTGCTTTAAAATGCATCGCAAGATCTCCTAACTGAAGATCACATGATCACAAACGGAAATCACTTCCGTGAAGTGACCATCGCATGTTCCCTTCGCTAATGCACTTCTGGAAGGGCCCTTCGTGAAGGGATTCAGTTGCTCACATTCGTTTGGAACGTCCCTACAAATGGCGTCCCCTTCCCGAAGTGCCCTTGAAGGGTTCAAAAAAGCCCTTTGGAATTTGCCCTACTATTCCAGTATCACAGTGTGATGTCATTGTGATGTCACGCAATAATACACTTTGCACTTCTGCGCTTTGCAGTATCCAGTAAAATAATCTTGTGCATCTAGCCTAATGCATTGTTTTAGTGCAGCTGTGTGCATGAAAAAATGTGTGTTATGGTTGAAAACAATATTACATTGTAATACAGGTACTACATTACACTTAGACATAAATTTTCTTACTTGGATGCTGTAATTGATGGATTGCACATTATAGGTATACTGTAGTGCTGTAATTTCTGTGTAACATTACATAACATTTCAATGAAACAGGTTGTTGGATTATTATTTTATATGAATTGTTTATATGAACTTAGTTCCACTTTTGTTTGAGATTTTGTGAACTTTGTGTGATTATAATTATAGTAGAGAAATTAGTGTGTTTTTGTAAATACATGACTGCACAAACTATATCCTAATGACTTGTGGTTCACAGCCTTAACTCTGAGCCCAAGAACGGGACTTTACTGATCCTATTGTGCCACACAAGCACATTTTTGAGATTGGCCACTTGCAAAATTATGCAGCTCATGGTCTTTCATTAACTTATAATATAATGATAACTCCAGAAAAACAAATATCCTTCATATCCTGGAATGATAAAAATACTTTTCCCCCTTTCTCAATATGTTCCAACGTCATAGACTCATGCTACTTCTGATAAGCTTCATAGGTAAAATGTTAAGCAAAGTTATTCTTGAGTTCCATTTAATATCCACAAGATCCAACATGAGTCAAAAAAAAAAAAAAAAAAAAAAAAGGTGATATCCTCCTACCAGCCACCTTCACTTTCTTCCCGCTCTTGAATCAGGAAGTGAACGTGTATCAGCACACATGAGGGCGAGGCCATTTTTCACACACCTGAGTCAGCCACACCACAGCAATGTTCGCACTGACTCACCATAATACATGAGGCCACCCTCCTCACCGCAAACTAGCCTATTTACTCCCACTGCTCACCTTTTTCATCTTGAGAAGAGGAACAAAATACATTTATCCATACATAAACATATTATATAGTATTTTGTTTCTGCTTTATATTAGGTGTCTTTAGTATAGCTTACTAGTATTGTATTACAAAACACTTTTGCTGCTATTGAGATAGGATACAGGTAAGGTTAGGAACAGGTTTCATGGTGTAGTTAGGTTTAAAGCTGGGTTAAGGGGTACATGCAATTATATGCAGGTGTATTTATATAATTTAGGGTACATTTCACATCAGGAAAAATTGCAAAAACAATATGCTTTCTCAACAGACAACTATTGAGTTCAGTTTATACATTTTATCAGTGTAACTTATCTTATACGTAGTTGCCAAGCCTAATCATTAAATGTTATTTTGATATTACCAAAAAAATACAAACTAAATAATAATAATAATAATAATAATAATAATAGTTTTTCAGTTTGTCAACTACATTCTGGACAAGCTGTATGGGGAGACTGGTAACATAGTTGACAGTTTCACCATTTTGACTCATTTCAACGGCAGGCCTTGTCTGGCCAACCAAATTTTATTTTCTTGAGCAGGTTAACCTATTTATTTGAATTAAAATCATATTGCAAACTACAATAATGAACCCAACATAGTTGACAAGATATTAATATACTCCTTGACAATCATTGGAGCTCAAATATATATAACGTGTTCATAACATGAAGAAAATGCCATCACATGACACTGACAGTTTATGATAAACCATTTTTTAGTTTTTAGGGAGATATTTGGTTTACAAATTCAATTTAAACTCTGCTTATTTTTCTGAGATATTTATATTGTAGAAATAAACTTAAAACTTACTCTAGATAATCTTGACCTTAACATTTTTTATTCATTATTTTGAATTTAAGACTCACTCAATTCAAAAAGCGGCCATTGCAAAAATTGTCATTTAAGAGACATACTCAAGCCAACTGAAAATCAGAGTGCACAACATATATGTAGTATTCTCTTAATTGATAAAATACATTTCTGAAGGAAATTGTTAGAAATAAACATAATTCCATCAATGACATGAAATGTACCCTAAATTATAGAATGACCCATGCCATATACAGTATATATATATTTTACTAAAAATGAATGTTACAAGTAACATAAGAATAATAATTTACACTAAGTCAATTGCATCAAATGATTAATATATTAATTAGTACATTGTAGTTCTGTAAGTGAACACATGAATAATTTTATTTACAAGTACAGTACAAAATTACTACACATGTACTTACAGCAATACTAAAATTGCAGCATACATAAACAATCTGATCTCTGTAACTCCATGAGATTCACCAGAACTGTGGTTTTCACTGAAGTGGATTATGCAAAGGTGTCTGGCATGTTAATGCTGGCTGCATAGACGCAGATAGAGAGGAAGTGTGGGAGACAATGACGAGGGTGTGTTCTTCATAGCACCACCCATCATTGCTCAGAGTGTGTCACCAAGTACTTTAGTCTGAGCATATAAAAGAGCTAAGGTACCTCTCTAGAGGGTTCAGAAAATTACAAAGACTTGAAGAGAATAAAAGCATTGTAAGAACCAAACCGGTTAAGGGCCAACAAACAGGTATACAGTACGTCCCTTTATCCAGCACATGACACAGCACTGAACATGTGGACTTTGTTACTTGTAGTATTTGCTACTGGATCACCAGCTCTACTTCAGGCAGCCCCGGTTCAGGGTGAGTGATGGTGAATGTGTTACTTATTTATCTCAGCGGTGCCTTTGGTGGCGGGTGTCTTTACACACTGTATAGTCTTGATCAAGATGCATTTACAATTGCAAGATGAGGTCATACTTGCGATACTGATATGACTGTTGTAGTGAGACTGTAACCTTTTTGCTTTTCACAACAAAGGCTATGGTTATAAATCCCATCATTAATCCGAAGAGACAATTTCAGCTGACTTCTGCTGTTATCTGTCAGACTTTAAAAACGTCAACCATAGAGGAAAAACTGTTCCTGCAAATTTCCATTAATAATCACTGTAATCATTCTAATCAGTGTAAATGCTACAAGTGAATTTACGCATCACGTCATTGTGATGGACATTATAAAAATGTATACTTAAATTGAAATTTGAAAAAAAAATACATTTAACAGTAGTATTTATTAGTATTTATTAATACACTTATTAGTGTTATTAAAGATTAACTTTACGTGGCTCTTTGATGACAGCAAAAGTAGTTGTAACGATCAGCTGAATGTGAATACAGTCTTTTCCCGTTTACTTTTAGTGCATTGATGATGTTCTTTGTAGATAAAGTTCAGATGTTATGGTTCAAGATAAAGGCCTGAGGCTGTATACATAAACTTTATATCTTTATGAAGGAAATTAAGATCTGACAGGTTTTAACCGATATCAGTATGGCTACAGATAAGATAGCATTCCGGAGTAATGATCTTTCTGTAATACAGCCCATGGATTGTTAAGTTTATTGTACATATAATACTTTCTCTCAGTTCCACAAGAGTTATTTATGCCTTCTCTCTGACTTTAACTTCAGTGCAAAAATGATTTTACTTAGTCTTGTTTTCCAGTACAAATATCTAAGCATTCTTAAATCATGATAGAAAATGACGCAAGATATTAATTCTACATAAAAACAAGAAAAAAAAATATCGACTAATTTTGTTTGAATTAAGTTTTTTTTTTTTTTTTTTTTTTTTTTAGCCACTTGGCATTTTTTTTCTTGTTTTATGCATAACTTTGATCATTTTGCTTCTTTAGTGATGTATTTGGATTTCAAGACAGTCTGGAAATCAAGATCAAAATACTGTCTCAATCCATCTAGTAGCATACCTGGTTTCTAGTCACATTAAACTCACTTATTCCCTCTTCTGCGCACTATTTATCACTTGTTCCACTAATTGATGTCCTTAAAACCATATGCTGGTCTAAACGTGTTATTTTGAGACAAAAAACGAGAGGTCGTTTACAAAGTCAGTGGATTACAGATGGCCTAGATGTGTTACAGATGTGCTCACGTCTGCACATGCAATGAATCATTAAGAGATTTATCTAATGATACCTAATGCTAAATTGCTCATCAGTCACACACACATCTGGCCCTCATTTACAAACTAACCATTAGCATGATTGTACATGTGAAACAATTAATAAATAAATGAAAATTTCTGACTTTGAATATTCACATTAGTTTACCTTTTGACAGGTTCCAGTGGCAGATGCAGGTTTGCCGGTGTTTTCCATGTTGAGGGAACCAGCCGTTACTCTCTTACTTTCCGACAGGCGTTGGAATTGTGTCAGAGTTTAGGTTACAAACTCGCGACACAGGAACAGGTCAATGAGGCTTATAAAAAAGGCTTGAGAACATGCAGGTAAAGAAAGCAAGCTGATTACAATAGCCTTAGCCTGGAGCTAAATAACATGTTCAGACATAAATGCACTTCTTTTGATATTACCTAATGGCAGTACTTAATTTTTAAATGAATCCCACACCTTTGTTTAGATACGGCTGGATAGATGGACAAAATGTCATGTTCCTCCCACATGTTAATGGTCCAAACTGTGACTCAAGTTATACCGATATCACCTTCCGTCCTGAAGCAGCTGAATATCTTTCTGATGTCTACTGCTTTAACCTGTCAGGTGAGATTATAAAGACAACGGGGTATCTTACTGAGAATCACTATAAAAACAAACAGGTTTTGTCTTACTGAATTTTTATTTCCCTCCTACAAAGATGCATCACTAAACTGTGAAGATACTGGTAAATCTAACTCTGAGGGCTTAACCAATGGAAACACAGCCACAGCAAGTAAGTTCCCTCTGTTGTTCCCTGCAGTACCTAGAATTAGATATCGATATCATTGCAGACTTTTTCCTTTAAATGGCTTAGACTATTGGTGTACTAACTTTACCTTTTGAGTTGAGGGGTGTGTTTTGTGAAGAAGCAAGACATGCAGTAGACATACACTTCATTGTTCATTATCCAACCACACCTAATCCAAAGCATTAGTCATTTCTCTGTGACCTCATGCATTTTTACGCACATGCAGTACCACAATGGAGGAACAAAAAAGTTGCTCGTTGTTTAACCATTCACTCTGTACCAATGTAGCAAAGTATCTGTGTGGTTTAACTCGACATTCCACTCTTTTATTTTGCTTTGGTATCAGCACAGAAATGCAAAACACTGATGTATCATTTACATATTTATGTTTTTTGGAAGTAATCCTTAAGTAATCTGTTTTCTCACGAAGATGAAAAACCACGTGAAGACATTCTTATGGAAGTTGAGACTGAAGGCTTTCTAGTAGATGTGGAAGAGATAATGGGAAGAGTAAAAAGAGAAACTTCTTTTCTGAAACCCTCAACTGCTCCTGCCTTGGAGGAACCCTCTGCAACAACACACAGTGAAGACAAAGGCCCTACAAGCAAGCCCCGTTTTGGGAAGAGCTCATCCTCTGTTACCTCCAGTATTTTGTTCCCTGATTCAGAGGGCAGTGGATCAGGAATGAATGAGAAAGTTTTTGAAGTTCCTAAGCCTAGTCCATTCACAATGACGACAATTACCTCAGAGGCGGCTAAGGGTACATCCATGCAAAACAACGAGGAGAAAATAAATAATAAAAAAGGCCGAAAAATTAATGCCAGTCCTGAAGGTAAATATCCTTACAAATCCTAACCCTTATATATTGGATATTGTTGGGGTGGGATCGTTGATGTCAACATGGTATCAGTGAGACAATTGTGTGGACGACATGTGCTTGGTTTGTATGGAAGCCTGTTCCACTTCAGAGTTAAAAAAATCAAACAAACAAACAAAAAACAAACAAACAATAATTGCAACTTTATATCACACAATGATATTTCTCAGAATTCTGACTTTATATTTTAGAGTTTAAATTCGTATGTTACAATATTCAAACTTCAATTTAAACCGATAGTTTACCCAAAAATGAAAATTCTGTCATTAATTACTCATCCTCATGTCGTTCCAAACCCATAAGACCTTCATTCATCTTCGGAACACAAATTAAGATATTTTCGATGAAATCCGTGAGCTCTCTGACCCTCCATAGACAGCAAGGGTACTATCATGATCAAGGCACAGAAATATAGTAAGGACATTGTTAAAGTAGTCAATGTGACGTGTGGTTCAACTGTAATTTTATGAAGCTACGAGAATACTTTTTGTGCGCAAAGAAAACAAAAAACTTATGACTTTATACAACAATTCTTCTCCTCTGTGTCACCCTAGTGCCATTCTGGAGAGTACCACTACGCATGCGCGTGCTTTGATCTGAACGTAAACAAGGCACATTCGCATGCGTTGTTTACGAGCAGGAAAAGCACGCACATGCGTCGTAATACTCTCCAAAATGGTGCTAGGGTGACACAGAGGAGAAGAATTGTTGAATTAAGTCATTATTTTTGTTTTCTTTGCACACAAAAAGTATTCACATAGTCCATGCTACGTTTCTGTGCCTTGATCGTGGTAGTACCCTTGCTGTTTATGGAGGGTTAGAAAGCTCTCGGATTTCATCAAAAATATCTTAATTTGTGTTCCAAAGATGAACGAAGGTCTTACGTGTTTGGAACGACATGAGGGTGAGTAATTAATGACAGAATTTTCATTTTTGGGTTAACTATCCCTTTAATCTCATAATTACCTACTTTTAGTCTTAGCCAAAAACTTCCATAGGATGGCTGACGAAAGTTACATAAGCTATGTTTTAATTAATATTAATGTTTAGTATCATCATGTTAATACAGTATGTTAAGTCATCAAGTCTCATTACAAATGTATCTTCTGCAGGCAAAGAAGATACTTCTGCAGGCAAAGAAGATACTTTTGCAGTCAAAGAAGATACTTTTGCAGTCAAAGAAGATACTTTTGCAGTCAAAGAAGATACTTCTGCAGTCAAAGAAGATACTTCTGCAGGCAAAGAAGGTATTCAAAAGGGGGATGGACCATCTAGTAAGTTCTTGTGACAGCACTGCAGATGCCATCAGTTTCTTGACTTTTCAATCAGCTGACATAATGTAAATCTATCAATTTACCTTTTTCTCCCTTCTACAGCTTGGCTGATAATCTTTGCATTCTGTGTTGTTGTTGGAGCTGTAGTATGCATACTTGCTGCTATTGCTACTAGAGACAAGTAAGTTTGTTTAGTTTGTTTGGTGGATTTTTTTCACTGAATGAATTCATTGCATTTATCAGCCATTGCAGCTCAGATTCAGTTTACTGAATGTAACTCTTTACCTAGGTGGTACGGACCGAGACAGAGCAGAAACATCACAACTGAAGTGAACAAAGACTACAGTAAAACAGAAACACTGCCACTGTCAGAGAAAGAGCAGGAGATAGTGGCACTAATGAGTGTTGCGAAGCTGAAGAATGGTAATATGGAGGACATTACTGCTACCTGTCTGGATGAGCGTGAGAAAGAGTATTTAATGTAACGTTTTAAATCCTGCATACTGTGTATTAACAGGTTTGAACTCTTCTGTACTTTTTATTTGCACTAGTTATGTTTTTTTTCTGCTCAGATTCAGATTTATAGTGCAATTTGCTTCCATTTTTGTTGCTTCGGAATTTAAAAAAAAAAAAAAATGCTTCTTGTATTTCACTTTTTTTTTTCTAATCTAAAGTATTATTTTTTTTCCAATAATAGAAAATGCTTATTATCTCTTATTGACTGATGGTTAATAATGATATGGTGAGAAAACATTTTTATACTGGTTTTCATCTGTTCGTAAGTACTATGTACTGTGTGAGATATGATGCATTTTTGAATGTTAGACATTGCCCTGTCTTTTATAAATAGAGAAACCCTATGCAGTTTGTAATGCAATGAAGCAATTGTAAATCTTTCCAGTTATTAAATTACCCATAAAGATGTATTTTTGTCAGTTCTTAGAGCACATTTATGTGGGGTGAGTCTTTCAATAAAACGTATGAAATTTGAAGGTATGGGAATGCTTGTTTGTTTGTTCAATTAGAGTAGCTGGATGTAAAAATGCATGAGATGTAAAATCATATTATAAATACACTATAATGTTGTGATTACTACATATAGTAAAACCCTTCTTACATTTATTTATTTATTTATTTATTTATTTATCACCACTGCCTAAAAACTTGGAGAAAGAAAGAAAGAAAGAAAGAAAGAAAGATGAGAAAGAAAAAGAAACACCACTGAGACAAGAAGCATTGCCTTTATTTACAATTGTTATAGGTGTTTCATAGAAAAATAGAGGAAAAACACAAATTTAAAAAGTGGATGCAAAATCAAGTTTGGTAGACAAGTAATACAATGTCTTTGAAACCAAACAGGGCTAAACAAATAAAAAGACCAGTATGATACAATATTTGTTAACATTACATCACTGTACCTCTACAGATTTGTCAGGCCCTGCCTGAACAGATATTCCAACAGTGCACACTTTTACACCATAGATACTGTATCTAGGCTGTGTATAATTCCATTAAGATACATACTCAAGATCTCTGCACTCTACAAGGCTGTTAATTCTGTAGCAAGCCTGGTTTATAATGATTAGTAATTTGGCTTTTCCCCTAGTGCCATTATTCCTACCAAATTGTTTAACAATATACACAATATTTGAGACACAAAATCATCATGAATTGTTACAGTGAAAAATATGCTTACATTCATATACATACATTTTTACTCATGAATGATTGTTTCACAGCCACCTGTTCCCTGTGACTTGTACAATATATGACAGCAATAACTACTTAAGACTATCTGTTACACTCTAATCTACCTAGTAAAATACTGAATTGAATATATGAATTGCCATTGTTTTACAAAACAATAGGCAAACAGTAATGAAATGAATACTACACTTTAATTTGCATGAAAAATATATCTAAAATATGACAGCATACATATGTGTATTTATATATATGTACAGAAAGTGCAAGGAGGCACTTTAATGAGAACAGTTTAAGATTTTGGTGCAAAAGAGGAATGCTGATTGTGTTGCACTGAAAGTAATTACAGTCTACCAAATAATGGTGCAGATGTAATGATAGATCTCAATTCTGTCATCTCTTTTCTGTTGCATGCTAATGACCTGAGCACCAAATAACTTGAGGGCCTCTCTTATCAGTGTGAATACAGAATCCATTCAAGTGGACTTAATATCTGAGTATCCAAGAAGGCTCCTCAGAGAATCAAACACTGTTAGTGGTCTAAGATCCAAGAAAACGGGATTGCATTTAATATTAAACGGTTACTCCACCCCAAAATTAAAATTTTGTTATTAATCACTTACCCCCATGTCGTTCCAAACCCGTAAAAGCTTCGTTCATCTTCGGAACACAATTTAAGTTATTTTAGATGAAAACCGGGAGGCTTGTGACTGTCCCATTGACTGCCAAGTAATTACCACTGTCGAGGCACAGAAAAGTAAAGCATCATCAGGATAGTCCATTTGCCATCTGTAACTCTTCTGTAACTGCGTACGCTCTTCTGTAGCCGCAACACAAGGATACGTATTCTACATGTATTTACACTTTGATTTGAAGGAAAATAGCGCATCCTTGTGTTGCGGTTGATACAGAAGAGCGTACGCAGTTTGCGTTCAGTGGATAATCTCCAAAATGACGCTACGCTGACACAGAGCGACAGAGAGGAGACGAATTGTTGAATAAAGTCGTTATTTTTATTTTCTTTGCGTACAAAAAGTATTCTCGTCGCTTCATAAAATTCAGATTGAACCACTGATGGCAGATGGACTATCCTGACGATGCTTTTCATACTTTTCTGTGCCTCGACAGTGGTAATTACTTGGCAGTCAATGGGACAGTCACAAGCCTCCCGGTTTTCTTCTAAAATATCTTTAATTGTGTTCCGAAGACGAACAAAGCTTTTACGGGTTTGGAATGTCATTAATGGTGATTAATGACAAAATTTTAATTTTGGGGTGGAGTAACCCTTTAATGTCATAAAGTCTTCTGTCTGCAGTTTGCAGTTAATATTTTCAAGGCAAGATTGTAACTTAGCAAATAAATACATAAATAAATCAATGACTTAAAGCACACAGATACATACACATGCTAGTCCCTTCCCTCAAAAATAAACATGCATTGAGACTTATTAATGTTTGAATGAAAACTATTCAGTCCACTATGCAGGATATTAAACCCAACAGACATTGCAGATAATGTCAGTCGACTCAATGTCATACTTCATGTCTGATCACTCTGTGGTTGCTGACGTGGCATTTACGTCGGGCAGCGTCTAAAAATAAGTGGCAGCATTTGGAGGCAAACCGCTATTTCAGAACCTCTAAGTACATTGGTAAGCTCTTATAAGAGGCTGATCTGGAGTGCCGCCACCAAGGGTTAATCCACCTAAGCCAAGAAAGTCAAATGTATCTTCAGCAAACAAGCTGCACTTCTAACCTCCTGCCACTAGTAGTGCTCTAGGGTCAATCTGGGGCTGGGCAAACCACTGCGATCCTTCTATGTGGTAGCCTTAAGGCAGCAGGTTTCAGACCGATCCTCAAACCCAAGGCCTAGAATTCTAACTATCGTAATCCTTGAGTGTAAATAATATGCAGCCTGACCGAACCACCTGCTACTTTGAGCTACGTTCTCTTCCCTTTGTGTATCAAATGTACTGAGATTGTCATACAAAAGTCAATACTTGTGCATATGAAACGTTCTGTGGTAACTTCTGACTGTTTATATGTACAAAATTAGCATTTGGTTTTCACCAGAAAGGATAAGCTTGCGGGACTCAGGATAAGGCGGAGCTGGATCTGTGTGCTGTGTTACTCGCGTATCCATGGTTCCTCCTCAACAAATGAGAACTCCGCAGGGGAGCCATTTGAGGCCAAGGTTACCTGAAAGCAATTATCAGGGACAACTAACTGTTGGACCAAGGCACAGTCAAAATGTATTAACCGCTGCTAACTAAACTGTTAATGGTTTGGAGCAGAGAATCCAGGTAGTTTGACATTTTAACAGCACTATTTATATCCAAATTCACAGAAATGTACCCACCACAAGACAGATAATAATTAGCTGCAGCGGGATTCCTTACAGAATGCTGAAAGACTGAATACAGATAGAGAAAATCATTTGAATTGTTATATTTTGTTAATATAAACTTTGTATTTTTGTTCCTAATTACAGTGAATCTCTGCCCAAAGATAATCTTCTAAAGGGGTTGTGAAAAAGTGCAACGCGTGCTACCACACAGACCTATGCATTTGTGAAACACAGGGTCAAAAAGAGGCATAAAATTCACAAAAAAGAAAGAAAACAACTGCAGTTCTCTTACTGATGGAAAACAAACACTTTTCTGTCAAGCTTTAAAATACTGAGGTTGAAAGAAATGAAATAGCAGCCTTTGTCATCTCAAAATTTAGATGGCAAAAATGAGGTGTGCCTTAATGAACTGTTTTGTTTTACTCTCATTTTTAGTTGAGAGCGGCCAAAAGCATCTTGGCATTAGTACCAAACAAACATTTGAACAATTTACTGTGCACATGTGTATAACTGCCAAACTGATGATGTTCAGATACTGATATGGATATACAAAGTCTGTACAAAAGCTGGTATTTCACCAAGTACCAGAACAAATAAATAAACCGTATTTATTTATTCCTTCATTCTGTTTAATGTCTTATGCATTCACATCAGGAATGATAAAAAAATACAAAAGTGTAAAAAAAATCACAGTGGTACATAAAAAGTTGGGGAAAGAAATAAAAAGCATCTACATACAGGTTTCTATGTCTGTGAGAGTGAAATGTACCTTGCAGTCATCTATTTGGACTGGCTGACAGGAGTTGTGAGAGGCATATACACCGTGGTTTGTGTTATTCTCAAAAAAGGATTGTGTCTTGGCCATCTCAAAGTCATCTGGCCTTATCTGCTGTGCATCGAACAGGTCAAGCTCATCTTTGGAGAGGTGGTACACTATTCCCGCCCCGTACGAGTCTCCAACAACATTGACTGATGTTCGGAAACGGTCCCTGTTTGATAAAGCAGAAAGAAACAAAGAAAGGTGCCACATCTCTCAAGGCTAAATGACTCCAAATGCCATTAGGGCTTGTTCTGACATGCAAAGCACATGTCTAAACATGCCATGAGATTTGCTTTAACAACAAATTTTAAAGTTACATATCATATCTCAATCATATAATATTCCCTATTGATTAAATCCTTGACTGGCAAGTATTTCATGAGATACAATTTTTGTACCAGTAAAAAGAGCAGAGAGACTTACAGTAGCCAGTCGACTGCTACCAGTAAACTGATGTCTTGAGTTGGTAGTCCTACAGCTGTCAAGATCAGAAGCATCGTCACCAGACCAGCGCTGGGAATACTGGCAGCTCCTACGCTAGCGAGAGTCGCTGTAAGGCTACAAACAAAACGTTTGATTTGATAAAATTAGCTACAAACTTTAAGAATAATACATCACATAACTTTTTGAAAATGTTATGTGATTTTGTCAATATTCTGTTTCAAACAAGTAGTAGTTCTGATGATTAAATGAATAGTTTTGCTAAAGAATTCTAATTTTTCATTATTTATTTAACCTAATGTCAGACCAAAACCATATGCTGTGATTTTTTTCTATAGAACAGAAAAGAAGAACTTTCAAAGAATCTTCAAGAAGCTATTGGTCCTACAATACCAGTTCATAGTGACCTTATCTATCAAGCTAGAAATAATACTACATTTTCACATCTTCTGAAACAATGTCAGTTTTATATGACAAACACAATTGAAATTTAATTCTTCATTTACTGACATTCATTCACGCTAACGAGAGCTGAACTTGAGAACCAGATCAGTCCAATTCATAAAATAAACCACTTTTCAATGAACCAGTTAATAGAATTCATAAATCAGATTGTACAGTTCTTTGCTGACTCAATGATCCGGATGTACCCAGGAATACAGAGCACAATCATATGGACTGCTTCTTTGGTGCTTTTTTGATATCATCATAATAAAGGATGTATTAATTTCTGTGTCCAGACATTTGGTCTTACCTAACTGTCACGATCTGACCAGGATCAAGTTCTATTCCATTCATCTGGGCGATAAAGATGGCCGCTACTGCCTCATAAAGCGCTGTACCATCCATGTTGATCGTTGCTCCAACTGGTAATACAAATCGAGTCACTCTCTTGTCAATGCCCAGATTTTCCTCCAGACAGCGGAAAGTAACAGGTAATGTCCCAGCACTACAAAAGACGCATATCAAGATTTCAGAACCCATTCTTGTCATCATTCATAAATCAACTTCCAAACATGCCAAATTAAATAACTGCCTTCCCTTTATTTAACTCAGTATGTGTTCTAATTCTCAAAGGTTTACAAAAAACAAGCACAATTATTGTTTTTTTTTTTTTTTTTTTTACCTTGAAGCTGTTCCTAAAGCAGTCACCCATGCCTGGAAAACTCCCATGAAGAATGTGAATGGGTTTTTCCGAACAATAATAAAATATATTAAGGGAAGGAACATGGCTCCGTGAATAATAAGTCCAACGATAACAGTGACCATGTACATTCCCAGCTGCTTGGCCACCATTTCCAAATCATTAATTGAAATTATCTTTCCACAGATCAGACATGCAATACCAATGGGGGAATACCTGTTACAGGACAGAGACATACAGCAAAGTCAACTAACAGGTTAATCAGACTGTTCATTACAGTTAAAAAGGCAGTTAAACTGTTAAAGTCACCATCATTACACTACTGTTCAAAAGTTTGGGTTCAGTAAGAGCTAAAAATAATAATCATGATAATACTTTCATTCAGCATGGGCACATTAAATTGAACAGCCCAAACAAAAGTGACAGTACATTTATAAAGTTAGAAAATATTTCTATTTATATTTGTAGTTATTTTGAACTTTCTATGCAGCACAGTCCTTTTTTCCCCCAACTTAAATAATAAGAAGAAGAATAATAAGCACCAAATCGGCATATAAGGATGATTTCTGAAGGATCATTTGACACTGGAGTAATAGCTGCTGAAAATTCAGCTTTTGTCATCACAGGTATAAAGTACATTAAAATAGAAAACAATTACTTTAAATTGTAATAAAATTTTGTTGTATTCCTATTTTACTCTATTTTTGATCAACTAAATGCTTCGTGAGCATTCTTTTGAAAAATATTTTCTTACACCCCCAAACCTTTGAACAGTAGTGCACATACTTTATATTTGTCACAGTTAACAAATCATTTAACAAACAGATCCTGGAAATGGAAATCATGAAAACTTTACTCTAGTCATTAAAGAATCAATCATAACAGCTGACCACATGATCATGCCGACAAGCCTCATAACGATTTCATTGAGAACGTTGAAGAACTCAAGCATCAGCTTGGCCCTTTCTCCCATCTTTCCCATGCAAATCCCGAATGCCACAAAAAACCCAATGAGACCTACAAAGACACACATTGCCACCATGTTAATTTGAAGAACCTAAATGACAGTTTCATGTACAGTATATACTATGTGATCAAAGCCATTTATTACCTAAAACATTCATGCCGCTCTTGAATTGAAGAGACTTCTTGATCACATATTTTGCTGCACCCTTGGTAGCATTTCGTCCAAACCGAGTTGGAGTCGGAGGAGGAGCTACTTCTACCTTGTTAGTAACAGTCTGGATCTACATAAAGAGATAGAAGAACTGTTAATGAAATATTAATGAAAGACTATTCAAAATTAACAGATGAAAGACCAACAGAAATTAAGTTATGGTTGAGATTAAATGGAAGTAATTATCTGAAATCAAAAGCACATTGGACGTACACACCTGCTGAAAACAAGCCTGAACGAGGTTTTCTGGAAACAGATTTCTGATGAGATCAAAGAAGGCATCTAAACTGGACACTTCATCGTTCTTTTTGCCTTCGCCCAGGTTTGCCTTCAGTTTGGGGTTACCAGGGTGGATGAGAAGCACCAAGATCACCCCCAACACAGCTGCGATGATGGTGGTAGACATGTAATATACCATGGCCCTTGTGCCCAGACGACCACTGGACTTGGCATCCAACCCTGCTAATCCTAAAAAAAATTTAAAAAAATAAAGAACGTTATGGCATTTAAACTACATTACATATCACTGCATTTTTCACAAGGCAGTGATACTCTTTTTTTTTTTTCCAAACTACTATAACACTAAAAGTTACACACAAAAGTTATTTCTCAGGGTTAAGTTTCATAATTATTGCTGTGATTACTGAATGAGTAATGAATTTGGAACATTTTGAATTTATAATTGCATTTCTTTTTTTGGTAACACGTTTAGACATGTTCTGCTGATGAGCTGCTGAAACTGTTCCACCCTAAATTTGAAAGGCATGCTTTTTTTTTTTTAATCTTGTACTGGATTACAAAGAAAAGGCTGAGAGGACAATCAATGGCTTAATCATTACAAAATTACTATTTCTGGAGTTATCCCAGGTTAGAAGTATAACAGCTATAACACCGTGGTTATAACTTTGTCTTGCATTGTTGATGCAAAAAAAATCGTATCATTACTTTGTGCTGATAGCATTGTTGGAGGTGTTTAGCAAAGCATATAACAGTACCTGTGATCAAACTTGAGATGATCAGAGGCAAAATCAGCATTTTTAACATCCTCATGAGAATGTCACCCGGAAAGGCAATGACCATAATGACATCAGCGGGGAGTGGTGATGCGTACCGCAGTAGAATACCAGCTACTGAACCAATGATCACACCTGAAATAGAGACAGAGAATCACAGTGAACATCGGGGTACAGAAAAAGGGACATTTCACTGAAAAATAATACTGAACCTTTTGTGAAGTATAACAATCACAGATCAGAACATGCTTATAAAAGTACCAGCATGTAGGTGATTTATCTAAAATAACCCACTCAGTATTTTTACTCTTCTAGTTTGAGTGTACTCTGATGAATGCATGTAAAATTTGTTTTAATAGCTTAGAAAATAGATTTTTTAGATATTTTATATACGGACGAAAAGAAGATATTTCGAAAGAATGCTGGTAATCAAACAGTTGATGGTCCCCGTTGACTTCCATAATATTTCTTTCCTTACTATGGAAGTCAAAGGGGACCAACAACTGTTTGGTTCTTCAAAATTTCTTCAAAATATCTTCTTTTGTGTTGAACATACTGGTTTGGAATGACAAATTGAGTAAATGATGACAATTTTTTTCATTTTTGGGTGAACTATTCCATAACATACTTAGTGCTTTAATGAAATAACTGAGTTTAATAAATGGACGACTGTAAAACACCTCCTTAGGCATAAATACTTGCTGTTGAAGGATGGCTTCACTGTGTTGCATTCATTGCCATATTCCATGTAAAAGCTTCAGGTAATTATAATTATCATATATATGAATATTTTATTACACCGGTAAAAAGTGTTCTTTCGTTAGCAAATTGACACCTGAGAGCTACATTCACCTACAAACTAAAGCTCAACACAAACAAACAAAAATGCTGAAGTAACTTGCCAAGAACTGTGACCATAAGTAACATGTTCTTCATGATTTTGTCACAGAAGCCTCCACACATGGACTCTTCAGGTGGTGGATGAGGGTCCAGATGATTCTCATGCATTCTGATCTCCACTTGCTTCTGCATTTTGTTGGCACTGATAGATAGAAGAAGTAGAGCATACAGTAAAGAATGTCAGTATAAATTATCTGTCAAGGAACACTAACAGTACTAGCTACGCTTGTCATTTCACATACTTCTGAAAATTACCACTTTATGCAAAGTTCATTCATGTCATAAATGCAAATCGTCGTTGGTGTCAAGATTGTGACCAAGATATGTTTGTGTAAGACATGCTGACATCGAATGACACAGAATGACTATACAATTCTTGCATTTACATCTAACGTTTTTATCTGCATGTTTTGCACAGATGCAATCAAAGTCTGTGAATCACAGAGTGGAATGCAAATACACAGTTCAAACTGAACAAAACGTGCAAAAAGATGTGTGTTTGGGCTTCTGAGTATCTGTCCAGGTATATTTGATATAAAACAGTAACCACAACAGTAACCACAAGGTAAAAAGCACCATGAGACATATTTTGTACAATGACTTTTGTGGATTTCTTTAAATATTGCACTAAAATTTCAAATTGGTTTCATTGTAATGGCCTTTTTGCTGATTTTATGGAAGTCTAGGGAAGGTCAGAAATGTGTACAGATCACATCAGCAGTGCTGGAAATATGTTTCTGGGAATACCATAACTTTAACATGCCTTTGATTATGTTATGACATGCGGTCATGTCGTGTCACATGACACGAGAGTTGTTTAGCTTTACTGTGGTCTGGATTAAAAGGTTTTTAAAAGTCAACCCCCCCTGCCCAACAGAGATAACCTTGTTTGGTTACATAACCTGTAGTCTTGCAGTAATTAGTCACATGCGTGCAACAGTATGTTTTAATATGTCCAGATACGTTTCAATCAAGTTATATGTCTTTCTTGCAGTGGTGCAACAGGATGACAATTGATATATGTATCTCAAAGGCCACTTTTTGGATCAGCACTATCCAATAATCATAACCTGCATGGAAAAAATAAAGGAAATGCAAAGAAAAACTATTACTACACATGCAACAAAAATAACTACCAACAATAAACACAACACAACAGATAGTAGATCCTTTAGTGTTTGTGTACATTGTGAACTCCCAGAGTAGCTGAACTCAGGCTCATCTGAACAAGATTAAAAAGCTGAATGATGCCAAGGAAATCAGAGACTGTCTGATACACAAAGCTCCAGTCCTAATAAGATAAAAGCCTGCTAACTGGTTAATTTTAGCCATTGAGCACAGCAGTAATTGTGTTGCACAACAGTTGAGAGCCTGTAGGAAAAGTCAAGGTGCGAATGAGTATTTTGGTTTCAAATGATAAATAATAGCATTTAATAATTTAAATGATGCAAAACAAGCCCAAAAGATTTGATCTGTAATTATTACTTCTGATAATAGCAGAAACGTTTATTGCTAAGATTGTCCTTTTATGTAAAAACAGTTGAATCTCATTAGTGACTACATTAGCTCCATCTCACTGACATGAAGTCTGAGGTGAGCGACAAGAGTTTGTCTGCAGGTTATTTACAGATTAAGTGCTTGTCCTTTGGATCTTTTTAGAAATCAGTTCATTTAAGGCAATTAATTAGGTGAAGCAGCCATATTAAAGACATATATTGCACAGGCATTTCCTACAGACATTGTGGACATTTCATTCTGATTTGCTGCAAATACCCACAGAGTTTTATAAAAGTTAGGCAAAATGTGAGCTTTGCAGAGTGTAATGATGAAGCTTAAAATATTCATCAGGCTATTCAAAAGTTGCTAAATGAAAATACGGATATGCAAGAAGATCCTGAGAGGCTTTTTATCACCTCTCTTACCTGTTGTAGTGCAGTTACTGAAAAGGAAGAGTTTCACAGCAGTTTGCTAGACAGCCATGGGCTATAGAAATGGCTCTGAATGAAAAGCTGTCAATCTACAGTTTATCCATCGGGAAATCCAGTCCAGGTCATTCGAAATATCAGTCAAAACTCCAAGTACCAGGTGAACAGCAGGATAATAAGTGATTGCTCTGATGCAATCAGCAAAACTTCCGTGCAAGATCAATCAAATTGATGGATAGGAGATTCCATGCACAATCCTCTATCTTTGAACTGATCTTATCCCACCATTAGTACTAGAGAAATGGCTGAAGAGGTGCTGCTAAGGGCTCCGTGGGGCAACACGGAGGAGGAGTCTAGCACTCAGATTATGTGTAAGTACCAGCTAATATGCCTGAGACTCCTCGTCCTCTCTCTCTCATTGTTTCACCTCCTCCATCTCACTCCCCAGGTCTGATCGTCTCTAATGAGCTTTGAAATGAATGAATGGAATCAAAGAGTGATACATGGCAGAAATACAGATTCAGGCGAGCTGTCAAACTATAACTTTCATGCAAAACGAGTTCAGAATTTTGGGAACGAGATCCTTACTCTGATTATATAACAAGATAATTAGTTGTACTGTGTATGACTGATGCAAATGCATGTTATAAATTTATACAGACTACTTGGTTCTTTCTATGGAGACATCATGGCCTAAACTTTGTATTATTTAAGGGAAACAAAATCTTGACCTGTGATGACCGTTCAGTTGCATGCAGACTCTGGCCTAACATGACAGAAAGAGGCAGGGGCTTCTCATCACCTCTAAGCACAGATGCTAACAGATCAAACAATTAGTAGTGCATGAGAACAGTGAGAGCCTCTTTTAATGACATAAAACCCCAAACTTCTGCTTGCTTATTCTTAAAATAAATATTCAGAGTGTATACACTGTAAAAAGCAATTGTAATTTTACCTATAAAAGACTGTAAAAATACTACAGTAAAAACTGTTATTCATCATGTACACTGTTAAGAGGATTTTTCAAAGTTGTAATTAAAACAAAGATTATTGGATTACGTTTTAAAGAAAATATTATTTCAGTCTGTCTACTTCAAAATTTCACATTTTATTCAGTGTGTTACTTGCCATTTCTTTGTAATTAATAGAGACATTTACTAGCAATTTCTGAGTATGTTTCTACACCAATTTCTTTTTCAGAGTTTTATGGTGGTTGTCAGTATATGTTACAATTACAAAGGTTTTAGTTGCAGTGTGGCCTTGCTAATTCAGCAGAAAAGGGCTGTTAAATTTGCCAGTTTTATTTATTGTTTGTTTGTTTGTAAAATTAAGGTTTTATATTCTAGAATATATTATTCTAAAAAAAGACCAGATTTTATTACAGTGTATCAAAATGATGACTAAATACATAAGATATTAAACATGTGTCCTTTAAAACTTCATTAAAAATACTGACACTGCTTTAATCTGTCTGTAGTGAGTCTGCAAGTCCCACCAGAGATTGAAAAACTCATTTTGTGCAAGTGGAGAAGCTGGACTGAGGCCACATGCAAGGAATGTGCACAGGCACATGGTCTCACATCTGCTGTCTGCCCCCCACCTGTGCTGCACCACGCTGAATGCTGTCCAGCACACTCTTCAAGCTCATCCACCTGACTCCAGTCTCCATGCTTAGCAGACAGGTGTCTATAATTAACTAATCTGTTCCAAACCTCTCTAATCCCTCATACATATAGATGGTTCACACACACACACACACACACACACACACACACACACACACACACACACACACACACACACACACACACACACACACACTCACTCTCAGGTGAAAGTACTGCATGTACACAGAGTGTCACTTTTAAAGCCTCACATGCATGCATTATGTTATACAGGTAAATTCCTATACATAACTACATTAGAAAGCTAAGGCTTTAAAATTACCTTGATTATGTGGTCTTGTGTTGATGTGCAATAATATGGGTCTCTAGTATGGAGCTTATAATATGACAAAACAATTTGAATTGTGTAAATTTGAATTATTGACAAGTGTCATTTAACAAAACTGAATATTATGTGGCATTTAACATAGCTCTGAATTAGATTTTTTTTAACTTGAATATTGAACATTTGAAATTTAACACAACTGAATTTTTTATGGCAGTTTTTTAATAGACGTATTTTCAAACAGCGGATTTTTTGTTCTGAATTATTAGACTGCAAAAATCCAGTTTTTAAAAATACAGCTTCAAGTTTTCAAGATGAAGAAGAAATTCTCAACATCAAATTCAATTGAATGTTCGGTTCACTTAGGCTAGTTTTGTCATGCCCACGACATATTAACTCGTGGGAGTGTGATAATATGTCGTGGCCACGAGATCATTTTGTCGAGGTAATGATATCCTGGAATCGCCGCGCGGCTGCCGCTTTCTCTCGTAGTGGAAGTGTTTTGTGCGGTCTCGGGGCAGACAACAAAGTCACATTTGATTTTACTAAAAATAAACAAAACATAACAGAAATTTAGTACATATGTTATTTGCTATTTATCATTTCATGGGACTAGCTATAGCGTAGTTTTCATGTCAGACACAGTTAACTATGACATTTTACACGAAATTGTATTTTTACTTGGCAAACCAACTCGTACACGCATACTCTGGATTTTTTCTTTATTTATATCTCTGTAAAAGATTTTTGATGGATCATCCAATGGGAATTCTATTACATTTTAAATGATCTTCATCATGTTTTCAACACTACATGAGTTCAGTGAAATGTTCTACTGGTTGTTAATAATCTGCCCGGTAATTGGTTAAAGCTGACAAAATGATAAAAACATTTTTTTTTTTTTTTTTAATCTCTGGCTGCGCCTGCCACGAAGAGCCGTGGAAGCGGCAGGATTTTGGGTGCACGAGCACCGCTTGCGCACCGCCGGCGAAACCGCCTACTTTCCTGCTGTTCACAATTTGAATAAAAGTTTTAATAGATGAGTTTTGCTAAGCGCTATACAAATAAACTTGAATTTTGTCTACCTCATGTAGGAGATTTAATGCGGGTGTGGTTTGGGTCGGATAACGGGTTGGGTGTTCTGTCAATACTGCGGGTATCAAACAGGACCCGTGCAGGACTCTGTCTCGAGATGCTATGTTGAGGGAACCACTTATTTTTCTCGTGGCCACGAATTTAATGCGTAAACAAACCTGAGTGACCAGCAATCTGGGATTATCAGAGATGGATTTATTAATATTTAATTTTGAATTAAGAGATTATGAATGAATGAATGAATGAATTAATTAATTATTAGAAATTATTACATTATTAAATTATTTTAACCATAGGCCTAGGCTACCGGACTGTATTGCATGCGATGTAGACTGCATTCAAATGAAGTTTATCATGAATAAATTACATAGAGTACATAATAAAATAGGCCTGCAAGAAAACATTTTTATCCATCCCAAGTCCATTAACTGATCGTCTTTTCCCATAATATTTGTATATTATTATTGGTTATATTTTTATATTCGTTGTTATGCATTTGATTTATTTTCCCTTCATTTTGATCTCTTTACTTAACGTTCTGAATAATAATAGCCTATTGTAAATGCCGACATGCCAGTAAAGCTTTGATTATGCTATGACTTACGGGAATTTTTACTGGAAGTGCAGTTTAAAGGTCGAATTTAACATATATTTAATTTTATTTCGCCTAATTAATAGACTATTAGAAATATAGTGTTTCGTTGAGGAATGAATCATTTGCTAGTTTCATTTGTAAATGAAAACACAACACGCTCATTGTCACATGCGAGCGTAAATACACTCATAAAGTCAAAACTTCATTGGCATAATTGTCAGGCGCTTACAGTATTTGCAAAATATGGTAGCATATTAATAATACTAGCATAATTATACAGAACGTTAATTAGGTAAAGCTCTACACAAATTGAAAGGGAAATAAGCATATATAACAATAAATATAAAAATATAGCCCTAACCAGTTAATATAATAATATAATTATAACATTATTATTAGCCTATAGTTTTATAATAATAATAATAATAATAATAATAATAATAATAATAATATACAAATATTAAATAAAAAGACACGATCAGTTAACGGACTTACAAGACTATGGGATGGAGAAAAATGTTTTATCCATCTCTGATAATCCCAGGTTGCTATGGTCACGCAGGTTTGTTTATGCATTAAACTCGTGGCCATGAGAAATGGATGTTGTTCCCTCAACTCACATTGCATGGCCACGACATAAGGATGTCCTTACCTCGATAAAAGGATCTCGTGGCCACGACATATTACCATGCTCCCATGAGTTAATATGTCGTGGCCACGACAAAACTAACCTAAGTGAACCGAGCATGTCTCCTCCCGGTCGCAGTAAATGCTTCGTTCGACTTTTCGGAGATCATCTACTCTTCCCTGTGGATGACCTCTGACCTACTTTCTGTACGATCTGAACTTCAGCGCTTTGAATTTTAAATATTGAATTTGATGTTCCGAATTTCTTCTTCGTCTTGAAAACTTGAAGCTGTATTTTTAAAATTGGATATTTGCAGTAAAAGAATTCAGAAAAAAAAATCTGCTGTTTGAAAATACACGTCTATTAAAAAACTGCCATAAAAAAATCAGTTGTGTTAAATTTCAAATGTTCATTATTCAAGTTAAAAAAAAATCAAATTCAGAACTATGTTAAATGCCACATAATATTCAGTTTTGTTAAATGATACTTGTCAATAATTCAAATTTACACAATTCAAATTCAAATAGTTTTGTCATATTATAAGCTCCATACTCTAGGACTCTGAAACTGATATTGAGCATGATTAACAAATAATCTATTGCCAAAATCAGATTTTCCCTGAATATGTTATGTGGCGAATAGCACTGCCCATTAGGAAAGGTTAACTACAACTACTACAGTTCTCAAGTGTCATGCACTTGATTAAGTAACACCAGCACGTGGTGCATCACATGTGTGATGTCTGCGTGTTGTCCACCTGATGCAGATATTTGACCTAAGGTACAACAAAACATACACAACCTACCTTAAAGTAAAAGTTAATAGTTTATATAAAATTATTTATAATATATATATATATATATATATATATATATATATAACAGTAAATTATGCATAATTACATGCAACTAACCATAAAGCAAACTCTATTCCAAACCATAACCCTATAAGTAGGCCTACATGTTGTTAATTAATATTACTCAATACTTAAATATATAATTACACTGTAACAAGACACCTTGAAATAAAGTGTAACCCCCAAAAATTATGATTCAAGTACCTGATTCAGGCTGACCCTTCCCAGGGAGTTTGATTGACAGGTAATCTGACCAATCATAACACCGAATCTGCCATTTTTGTCCGATAAACAAATCAACATTGGTGGACTTGAACATGAAAAATGGTGTGTATTGGCGTCTTTGAAACGGATGAAACGTTACCATCTGATGCTCATTCATGTTTATTTCATGCTTTAACTAGTTCATGCTTTAGCTTGAATTGAGGCGCTACAGTGATCTGTCACAACACATTACAAAGCCACAAAACAGTATTTATTGTTTGAATTTCTTGAAAAATGACAAAATTTGAAAGCTGAGATTCTATCATCCCTAAAGTAACCTGCTCTGTCTTGTTTGTCGGCGCGTTGTCAGTTTTCTTTTTTCTCCACGATGTATTTTTCATTGTGTGAGAACATGGTGTGTGGCATGAGAGCGGTATGGCTTGTTGGACATGGCAAGAGTAATGAAGGGGGCCGGATCTTTGTGAAGGGTCAATTAGACTCAACTGCAGACTTTTCTCACTCACCGGTTTCAGAGGTGAGCTAATGGAGGATCATGTAAGAAAACAGACAGGTCTGCACCAGCGTTGACAGCGTCACCGAAGTCAGTGGTCTGTGTTACTCATGATTCATGCATCACTGGGAATAAATAACAAATAAATTTAAAGATAAATTCACCTCATTGAACGAGGACCAGACATGTTACAAGAATCCTAAAGCTGAACAAGTGCTACAGGAATATGTGGATGTGTGCAGATGTAGTTGACATTGTGCCAGGCAATGATGTGTTATTGTTGTATGTTATTATTGTACAGTTATTAAAGACGCAATTGTATGACATCTGATTGACTGAAAGATTACATTAAATATATTGTTTGTGTGACACCACAGGAATATTTAGAGTTGCAATGAAACGGAAGTAGCCACAGATCTTTTCATCCATATTGTGGCGTACATCCAAGTGAAACAGATAATCAAAAAAATAGATTTTGAAATGTAGCCATCACACTCAAACATGACTTTCAATCGATTGTGAAGGGGCGAGGTTTAAGCTAACTAAATGATAAGTCAAGTGTACAACACCAGAGAGATTCTACCAGAAGATCAAGTTATGACTTTATGATTAAACATTATGAGGTCAAAAGGAAATTAAAAAAAAAAAATAAATCATTCACAATAAAATGTATAATATGCATTTTAAAAACATAAAGTAGGAGAGTGTTCAATTAATGGCAAATTTAAGTAAACCTCAACAAGCTAAAGAGTGATTAAAATGGGTTAAATAATTAATTAAATAAATTGTTGATTAAATTGACTAAAAAAAAAAATAGAAATGGTTACCTAAATTACTGTATAAATAAATATTAACCTATAATCTTTGTTCACATCCAAATTATTTGTCAACTACCCACGGTTGGATAAGTTTTGAGTATTGCCTCTACACTCTCAGAAAAAAAGGTACAAAAGCTGTCACTAGGGCGGGACCCTTGCAAAAGTTATTAATATGTACTGTACCTTTTGGGTACTAATATGTACACTGTAGGTAGTAAAATGTACCTTTAAGGTACCAAAATGCAGGCTTTAAAAGGGGCACAAAGGTGTACCTTTTGAAAAGGTACTGCTCCAGTGACAGTTTTGTACTTTTTTTTCTGAGAGTGTATAAGTGCCTTATTAACAAATTGTTAATTGCAAATAACTTTACAGTTATTCATTTTAAACTTTGATACATTTTTTAATAATCTTACCTAGAGACTATACTTGTATTTATTGATTTCTGCATCTTTCAGCTTAAACACTTTTTTTTGTAGGATTTAGGTGCAACCACTCCCACAACCTCCCACAATGCAATAGTTTCACATGTGATGCTTAGTCAGCGTAAATAAATTCTGCAATGTTTGTCATTACTGAGAGGACGGCTTTAATACTTTAACACGCTTTTCACAATTCTCAGTAAATGCATTTAAAGACTATTTGCAAAGTATGAGTCAACTAAGTACATAAATGAAGCACGTTTCCAAAGAAGAAAGACTTTAAAGTTGTATCTTTGGATGAAGCGCAATATCAATCATTGTTCCTCAGATTATCTTGCAACAAAAAGTTAGATAAACAGACAAACCTAGAAACCATAGACATAAACATACAGCTCTGCCTAGACTTGCCCAACTTCTAGAAACATACTGAACCCCCTTTCACTATTAACATCAACAGATTGTCTGCATTCTAGGGCTGCCACTAACGACTATTTTTATTTTGATTAATCTATCGACTAATTTATCGATTAGCCGATTAATCTAAACGATTAATTTCCCGCAAAAAAAAATTATAATAATAATTTTACTTTTTTACTTAAGAATATTTTATTAAACCAAATGAAATCCAAATTTCTATGAAATCTTTTTTTAAAGCAAAAGTAAAGCGCAACATAAAGTGCAAGAAGCAAGTGTCCATCTCATAGTCCAAATCACTGAAATCAAAGTTCAGTATTATAATGCAAGAATGACAACATATTCACGTGTTCTAGTCTAATAATAATAAAATTATAATCAAAAAACATTTTTTAAAGGAGTATTTACCAGAAATATTATTTACCAGAATTTATTTAGGTGAAAAATGTAAATGTGCAGTATTTCTGAAAAAAAAAAAACTTTTTTTAATATAAAATCAATTAATTAGACAGGCTTTTTGATTATTAAAATTTAATTTAACCATTAAAACAGACTATAGAAAAATATAGAATTTTTTTTTGTTATAATAAAAATAGATGTAAGTGAAGAATAGCTTTTAAAATCACTTAAAATACATATATAATAGCAATGATGAAATAATAATTAGTTCAAATAAAGTATCAAAAGCAAGAAATCATATGGTTTTATTGAACAAAACTGTTAAAATACATAATGAATTATAAACAACAGAGTTAATGTAGATTATGCATTACAACAAAAGCCTGCAGGGGGCGCCAACGGCCTGATGATTGTTTTTACACATTACTGTGCGATCTAATCCTTGTTTAATATTGACCAAGCACCATTTAATTCAAATGTCCACTTAATCTTTAATATTTGGCCATTTCTTTAGGACAGAAATGCTATAGCCACTGTAATTAAATGAATATGTGGACATCAAAACGTGTAAACTCAGAGTGAGGGTTTGAGCTTTTATTTTGAAATTGCGATGTATTCTCCTGTGTTTGTGTAGATTTATAAATGATTTTCCTTACAATTCTGATGAAATGGCGCACGTTGTGTTCCCAGGTGAACATTATAATAAACCCAAACTCTCAACAGCATGCAGAGATGGAGTTTGAGACGCTCCACACATGTAAATGATTACAGTTTCTGTGGAATTACTGTGAATGGAGTCGCTGTGTGACGCACGTACATAACCTACACGCATGTATATAATTAAAGCGCATTTACTGTATTAGAACTGCATCGCATATAATTATTTAATTAAATCATAGCGTTTGTGAATTCACAATTATGCTTAATTATGATTTTTAAATGGGTTTAATATATCATGCAGCCTTGGAAAATAGTCTAATAATGTGTTTATGGATTCTCTTCCGTGAAATGCGCCACTTCCGGTATTTTGCCGGTTAGTCGACGCGAGCAAAATGAAGTCGACGATTTTTAGAAATCGAGTAGTCGACTAAAATCGACTAATCGCGACAGCCCTACTGCATTCATAACACACACACACACACACACACACACACACACACTTGTTTCCCTATCCTTGTGGGGACTTCCATAGACGTAATGGTTTTTCTACTGTACAGACCTTATATTCTATTGCCCTACACCAACCCCACACCTAAACTTAGCCCTCACAGGAGACTTTTTGCATGTTTAGATTTTCAAAAAACTTCATTCTGTGTGATTTATAAGCTTCTTTACCCGTGGGGACCTCAATTTAGGTCCCCACCGTGAGATGAGTCCCCATGAATCTGTGTGTATTCAGGTTTAAGTCCCCACCTGAATAGAAAAACAGGTAAACACACACACACACACACACACACACACACACACACACACACACACAAACACATGCACAAGCAGCCACATGTACAAACATAAGGTCAGGATCCTACCCTGCAGTTTAGGCAGTAACAGATTAGCTTATACACCCTCTATTTTCAGACACACAACATCACAGAAGAGCATGGAAAATACAGAACAACCCCCAGGCATATGCAATATCATGATGCTACACTTCTCTAGTATTACAAAAAAAAAAGTTTTGTCATCCTAATGTAATATATATATATATATATATGTGTGTGTGTGTGTGTGTGTGTGTGTGTGTGTGTGTATATATATGTATGTACAGGTGCATCTCAAAAAATTAGAATACCGTGAAAAACTTAATTTTTTTGTCACCTTTCAAAAAGTGAAACTTTCATATATATTTTAGATTCATTACATGTAAAGTAAAACATTTAAAAAGTTTTTTTTGTTTTAATTTTGATGATTAGAGCTTACAGCTCATGAAAGTCAAAATCCAGTATCTCAAAATAATGGGGAAGAGTGCTGACTTGACAATGGTCCAGAAGACAATCATTGACACCCTCCACAAAGAGGGTAAGTCACAGAAGGTCATTACTGAAAGGGGTGGCTGTTCACAGAGTGCTGTATCAAAGCATATTAAATGCAAAATTGACTGGAAGAAATTGGGTAGGAAAAGGTGTTCAAGCAACAGAGATGACCGCTAGCTTGAGAATACTGTCAAGCAAAGCCAATTCAAACACTTGGGAGAGCTTCACAAGGAGTGGACTGAAGCTGGAGTCAGTGATCAAGAGTCACCACGCTCAGACGTCTTCAGGAAAAGGGCTACCAAGCCACTTCTGAAACAGAAACAACGTCAGAAGCATCTTACCTGGGCTAAGGAGAAAAAGAACTGGACTGTTGCTCAGTGGTCCAAGGTCCTCTTTTCAGATAAAAGTAAATTTTGCATTTCATTCGGAAATCAAGGTCTGGAGTCTGGAGGAAGACTGGAGAGGCACAGAATCCAAGCTGCTTGAAGTCCAGTGTGAAGCTTTTGAAGTCAATGATGATTTGGGGTGCCGTGACGTCTGCTGGTGTTGGTCCATTGTGTTTTATCAAGTTCAAAGTCAATACAGCCTTCTACCAGGTGATTTTGGAGCACTTTATGCTTCCATCTGCTGACAAGCTTTATGGAGATGCTGATTTCCTTTTGTAGCAGGACTTTAGCACCTGCCCACAGTGCCAAAACCACTTCCAAGTGGTTTGCTGATCATGATATTACTGTGCTTGATTGGCCAGCCAACATGCCTGACCTGAACCCCATATGGAATCTATTGGATATTTTCAAGAGAAAGATGAGAAACAGTTGATCCAACAATACAGACGAGCTGAAGGCTCAATAGTGCCTCTGCAGTGCCACAGGCTGATCGCTTCCATGCCACACTTCACTGATGCTGGAATTTGTGCTAAAGGAGCCCCGACCAAGTATTGAGTGCATAAATGAACATACTTTAATGAACTTGAACTTTTGTTTTGCAAATCGTTTTTTTGATTGATATTAGGAAATATTCTAATATTTTGAGATACTGGATTTGACTTTCATGAGCTGTAAGCTCTATTCATCAGAATTAAAGCAAAAAAACTTTTGGAATGTTTTACTGTACATGTAGGCCTAATGAATCTAAAATACATATGAAAGTTTCACTTTTTGAAATAAGTTACAAAAAAATGACGTTTTTCACGATATTCTAATTTTTTGAGATGCAACTGTATATACAGTAATATATATATATATAGCAAGGATGTATTAAATTGACCAGATGTGACAGTAAAATCACGTATAATGTTACAAAATATTCCTATTCAATAAATCTCCTATTAATGTAAGAATCCTGAAAATAAGTGTTATTAAAAATATCACTCAGCAAAACTGTTTTCAATATTGATAATAGCAAGAAATGTTTCTTGAGCACTAAATCAGCATATTAGCATATTACTCCAATCAAGAATGGAGTAATGGCTGCTAAAAATTCAGCTTTGCCATCACAGGAATAATAGAAAGCAGTTAAATTGTAATATCTCACCACATTACTTTTTTGATCAAACAAATTTAGCTTCATTGAGCATGAGATAAAAACAAAACCTTACTGACCCCAAAACTTTGAATGGTACTGTATGTATACTGTACATAAAACTAAGGATTTTGATAGATTTGAGAAACCCCAACATTCAGTTATAATAGCATCAGTGGTCAACACTAGTTAGGTTGCTGGTTTGATCCCTTTAAGGAAAGAGTTATGAGTTATCACCAGTCTGTACTTAAGGAAGCCATCCTTGTAAGTGTACTGTAATCTTTGAATAAAACGGATAAAATTACTAAAACAATAAGGAACATTTGTTAATAAAAACACTAAATACGACATTGTGTTTCTCAAATTTAATGTATTTAAAAGCATTTTGTAAAATAAATACACTGTCCCAGTTTTAGTCGACAAGGGCTGCACTAAAGGCACGAGTAAATACATATTGATTGTGTAAAAAGTATGAGCAAATTGGATTGTGAAACATCTTGAAGAGAGCACAAAGACAAGCTAAGGCCTGCAAACCCAGTGACTGAATTCACATGGAACGCTTCCTCTTCATTTTTACCATGCAAAAACATATCCTCATACACACGCAAGGCCATAAACTAGTTGTGAAACCTCAAGTTTCAAACTTTCTCTCATCAATGAACTTTTGATTTTGGAGTTCTCTAATATGATTTTTGCCAAAAAAAAAAAAAACAACTTCTCTGTCAAATGAATGAGAAAGGACAAATGCAACATGTATCATCACCATTGTATCAAATGCTATACAGACAATCGTGCTATAATATTTGATCTAGAGCTCTATGTAATGTTCTTTTCAATCCAGTTCTTAAAGTTTGCTACCCGTGTGTAGATGGTGTACAAATCTGGATTACAGCCCTGCAGATCATATCCGAAGCTCACTAGCCCCAGCAGTTCCCAAGCACGATGACAATCAGCATCTCCTGATCTGCTGGGGTGAAAAGGCTCCAGCCCTAAAGTGGGTTGGGAATCAGCAGAGTGTGAAAGAACAATCCCTCCGGTTTCAGAAGGGCAGATCATAGATGGGCTGAGTGGATGCTGCCGCCCACATAACATATTATCAGTCATACTAATCGGTACCCCATGTTTGCCAAATTGCCTTTCACACTTCACCACATCAGCGAATTCAATCAGTCCAGTCCGGGCGGCATCTGAGTCTGTGTGTGTTCTGTGTTGGCCTGCTACGGGCCAGCCAGTGAGGAAGGCATGCTTTGCAGTGATCTCTCCACCCTGCAGACGCGGCAGGCACACAGGGGACACGTACTCACTGATTCGAGCTTTGTCCGCCAGCTTCAGTATGGCGAGGTCGGAGTCTAAGACATGTGGATCGTAGTTTGGATGTATAAAGATTTGAGCGATCTGTGTGGGAAAAGAGATGACAGACTTGAACTGAAAGAGGCTGGTCGGTTTGAGAAGTAAATAATCCTACAGACTACCTGGCAAAGCCTAATCATAGATTATCGATAAGAATATGCCTTGAGTTTTAATGCGTATATTTAGTCTGCAGTATCCTCAGTATGGCTTTGGGTTTTCCAAGAACTTTCCAAGACAAAATATGGTAATGCTGTTGGATTTATGGAAAGGTATTGTTCTATTAATGCTAGGAGTTATTGTGATTTATTTGCATGTAACTCACAAATAAATACATTATAGGGTCATGAACTGGATTTGTTTTTTTTTGTTTTTATTTTGTACTGTTCTCTGAGGTCCACTTATAATGTTATCAAGTATGTAATCACTGCTATGATTGGCTAACAGTTGTGTATGTTTGACATTATACATCTTTCACAGATAGACGCTGCTGTGATTTAGGTTAAAAACGCATAAATACTCAGTATATTTCAAACAGACAAAGCAATAGTGACCACGTAATAAAAACAGTTACTCACACTTGTGTGTTGCGATATTGCTGTCAGGTCCAATATAGTTGATACATTATCGTCTTTTAGTTTCAATCTTTCTGAAAATCCTGTGTCAAATTGTGCCTTGTTTGTAAATGAATCCGAGGTAAAATGAAGTGAACAAAGGACCAAGTTCTTACTAATGCAGTCTGGAACTTCATTAAAAATAAAGTTTGTCAAATAAAGTTTAGCGTTTGGTTTCTGCGTAGACCTGCGTTTGCCACTCTTGTCATTTACCTACTATGTGCGCAATTTGGTAGGCGGGGCTAAACAGGTAGTGATGTAGAAGCAGGCTTCTTCTGCGGAGGCAGTATTTAGTCACGCTGTTACGTCATAAAGTGGTACATTCCACAAGCTGTCGTTTTGGCAGATTGGCTTCAATATAAGCTGTTTTTAGACTAACAAGAAAGTTTTGAGTTCTGAAACTTACAGAATGTTTTTATAGCACAATGACCTCTTGTATATGAAAAGATCAAGGGAATTTTGATTTCTCAGTTCATGACCCCTTTAATTAAATGGTCCATATTTTAATTGCACTGGTAATTTAGAGTAACTGAAGTGCTAGATGAGCTTCTGCAAGACATATTGTACAAGCCTGACTGCTTTCAGTGTAGTCTGAAAGCTCTTACCTGTATGTGCTGTAGTCTCTTGTTCTCTCTAAGGTCACTGAGGTAATGTTTTCCCATCACTACATTTAGATCATCTGAACTGAGCGCTTCAGTCTGTCCAGGCTCCGTCACACAATGAGCAGCCACTACGACCCAGTGCTGGTTGACCAGAGCCCCGCTGCAGACGAGCTGCCATCTCTGGTCCTTCTTAATCCATTCTTTATCTTCCTCTCTCTCCTCTTCCTCATCTACAGCAAATGTGTCCCCCCGTCTTTTGGTCCTTGCCATAAGAGGGCTGGCATTGTACAGACGGGTATATATGGCAGCATGCCATGGCCAGTGAATCTCTGTGGAATTTTGGGGACTGTCAGCTGGCAATTTACCACATACTGGAAGAGAATGAATGCCAGTTCTGTGAGTGAGTGAGTTCTGGCACAAATTTCTAATTATATCAAATTGTTAGTGAGTGCCAGCTTTGAAAATAAAATACAATAAAATAAAATAATCTCTCAGGGTTATTAGTGTATTTGTAAATAGGAAAACAGGTTTCACAATATGTTGTAAATGTAAAATAAAACAAAAGTAGTCATAGTAGTAGTAGTAATTATTATTATTATTATTATTATTATTATTAGTAGTAGTAGTAGTAGTAGTATTGTGGTTGTTATTATTATTAAATACACATTTACTGTATTTAGATTTATACAATTATACACTATATTGCCAAAAGTATTGGGTCACCCCCTTCTAATGAACAGGTTTGACTACTTTAGTAATTTCCATGAGTTCAAATCTTAATGTTTAAGCATATAATGATATTCTAGGGAATTGTGTGCTTCTAATTTTAAAGCAACAGTTTGGACAGGACCCTTTTCTATTCTAACATGACAATGCCTCTGTGTATAAGGCAAGGTTCAAAAAGAAATGATTGATTTAGTCAGTATGGAAGAACTTGACTGGTCTGCAGAAAGCCAATTCCTATTCCCAGCTGAACACCTCTGGTGTGACTTTAAATGCAGACCTTGAGCCAAAAACTCTTTACCAAACACCAATGACTTGTACATACACTATATGGACAAACGTATTGGGACACCCCCTTCTTTAGAACAGAAAAAGGCACTTCCAAAACTGTGGCAACAAAGATGGAAACATAATGCATGCATTTAAAAATTGTATTTCCATCTCTGTTGCAACAGTTTTGGAAATGTTTAAAATGACTGTACCCATATGTACAAGTCATTGGTGTTTGGTGATGAGGTTTTGGCTCAAGATCTGCATTTAAAGTCACACCAGAGGTGTTCACCTTGGATTAGGACTTGGCTTTCTGCAGACCAGTCAAGTTCTTCCACACTCAATAAATCAATCGTTTCTTTTTGAACCTTGCCTTATACACAGAGGCATTGTCATGTTAGAATAGAAAAGGGTCCTGTCCAAACTGTTGCTTTAAAATTAGAAGCACACAATTCCCTAGAACATCATTATATGATTAAACATTAAGATTCGTACTCATGGAAATTACTAAAGTAGTCAAACCTGTTCATTAGAAGGGGGTGACCCAATACTTTTGGCAATATAGTGTATCATACACACAATGAAAAAATGGTGTAGAAACAGTTTTCACTCAGAAATTGCTAGTAAATTTCACAAATAATTACATAGAAATGTCAAGTAGGGCATTGGATTAAAAGTGAAATTTTAAAGTTGAAAGACTGAAATAGTATCTTCTAGTATATTACAATTATTAGATAAAAAGTAAATATTATAAAATAAATTTTAAAATTTGTATTATCGATTATTGGACAAATTATGTAATTCTGCTTGATCACCTTACAGTTGTCAGAGTTATTAGTGCATAGGAAATATTTGTAAATAGGAAAACAATATCCATAACATGCTGTAAATGTGTTAGTGCTTCCCCCACCTGGTGAACAGGAGAAATGACGACCACTCCACTTTCCAGTCTTTAGGCACGTGCGGCGTGCACTACCAGAATGCTTGTAAAGCGCTGAAACACACTCATATTCTATGCTGGTGTACACATGGTGGAAAGTTGGTGGCAAATCTCCAAAAGCAGAAAAGGCTTTCTCCAGTGTGTCTGCTTCAGTCTCTCCCTGAATGGATGCAGAGTACAGCTTGTGGACTGGACTTTTCCTAGCATTAAAAGGGATAAAATGAGGATCTAACTTTAAGAGTTTAATATCACACTGTCACAAAGAAATGAAAAATGTCTACCTGGAAGGAGGTTGGTATTTCAAGACCTTTTGCTGCACAAGTTTTGAAACTTTAGGTTCTTTACAAGCTGTAAAACAGTTTAAGTGTTTAAGTTGACAATGTATTTGCAAAAGGTATTTCATAATTGGTCTCAAACTTGAAGTAGAAGGTACCTCTGACACACAAGGGCTGACCGCCGCTCCAGGTCCCATTCTTCTGGCATGTTCTTTTTGAGTCTCCACTGAGAATATACGTATTGTTGCAGAAATATTCAACATATTTTATTCTGCCATCAGAGCCTGAAACCTCAGTGGAGTATCCATTGTGGAGTTGTGGTGGAGGTGGACAGCCTTTTATGGTTGCTTCTGTAATTCAAATAGCAAAACAGATCACTAAAATTTGCAATGATCCAATAACAAAGCAGATTTTTAGAGCATTGTTTACATTTAAAATACATATATTTTTCATACATTTTAAAATGAACGTTGAAGCTGATGTTCTGTGATCTCGAGTTCAAAGAAGCATGACTCCCAGGCAGACATGCACACCTGACTTTGATTGTAAGCAGCTTTGTCAGTCTCAAAGGGTGTTACACCAAAAGCAGTTGTCATAACTAAATAAGTGTTACCATACCCTTTAGGCATACAGGAGCACTGCCACTCCAAGTGCCATTGGGAAGGCATGCCCGCTGAGATGCTCCCTTGAGCTTGTATGGTTTATAGCAAAGATACTGAACCGAGGTGAGGATGTCACCTTCCTTGTAGCGCAGGAAGAGATCTCCGTGTGCAGGCTTCTTGGGGGTTGCACAGAGAGGTGGTGCTTGTCCTTGTGGAAAGCAGTAAAATATTATGATTCAATATGTAAGCATTAAAAATTAAACAACATTTTTGCTGAGAAATGAGTCTTAAAGTGATCTCTCTGTAAGCATGAATTCATGAAGCCCACTCAGCAAAAACAATAAAAAGCCACAAAGAGGTCCATAAAATTATGAAAAACATACACCTGCGTTCAGGAAAGGATCTGTATTCTTCAGGATTTGATAATCAAATTATTATAAATGAATGAATTGCTAATATATTCAAACAAAACAAATAAATAAATAAATAATAAATAAATAATAAATAAATAAATAAATAAATATACACATACAGTGGAGATCAAAATTAGAAAACAATCTGTAAATATTTGATTTTTTCAGAAATATTGTTAATCTTCATCACTCATGCTCCTCAGCAAAGGTTAGTCTAGACTTTTGATTCTTCCTGTTGATGA
Source organism: Spinibarbus caldwelli (assembly GCA_039654775.1). Lineage (NCBI taxonomy): Eukaryota > Metazoa > Chordata > Actinopteri > Cypriniformes > Cyprinidae > Spinibarbus > Spinibarbus caldwelli. The sequence goes on along the minus strand of CM077221.1, from coordinate 27,895,455 downwards.
GAGGTTTGGTCACTGCAGAGTGCACTTTCAGTCCGACTTCTCTTAAACATGCCGAGACTGCCCCTGTTCAGCACTGAACCTGCAAGCAATTCCAGCTGCAGTGTTGAACCAATTCTCCATTGAGAGTCTCTGCATTATCCCGTCCTCTCGTGCATTTGTCTTCCGTTGACAACCAGCCTTTTTGGGGGACTTGAATGAATTAGTGTCATTGTAAAGCTGCAATATTCGAGAAATCACAGATTTTGAATGACCAACTTCTCTTGCAGTAGCTGAAAGCGTCATTCCTTTGGCCTTCGTCTGGACAACCTCATGTCAGGGTTTCAGTCACCTTAGAGCGGCCTGCCATCTTACAATCTCAGTGAAAATTGGAGGAATGCTGCCAGTTAAATTGGGTTTGTCATATAATTAAGGAAATTAGCACCAGGTGCCAGATTAACACCAATAAATTGGAGGTATCTGTAAGTGTTCTCTAATTTTGATCAGTTCTTTTTCAAATATCTCATTTAAGTTTTTACTGTACTTAAGAATACAATTAATTTATGAAATATGCTTAAAAAAATTGCCCTTCTACTCCCGTTAGCATAACTTCAAATAGGACTAAGCAGTGACCTTGAAATTTAGGAAATTGTAGGTTGTTCTATAATTTTGTTCTCCACTGTATATATAATTAAAAAAAATGCATTGAAAAAATTAAATAGTAAAATTAAAATAGATTTTTTTTAAAATTATTTAAAAATAAGCAAGCTGTATGCTTCAGTAAGTAAATAAATAAATACAATTGATTAAAAAGATTATAGACAGACAGACAGACAGACAGATAGATAGATAGATAGATAGATAGATAGATAGATAGATAGATAGATTGATTGATTGATTGATTGATTGATTGATTGATTTTGTACCTGAGACTTCCTGGAAAGTAGCAAAAAACCCATCATAGTTATTGTAGCCATCTGATACAAAATGAATATGCAGTGAGTTTCCAGAACTTCTGATTGGTGAGGGGCTTTCATCCCCACAGTATCTGCCAATCACAGGCGACTTCGGACTGTCCCCATCCCGCACCTCTACATAGTCATATCGACAACTATGGTCAGATTCCAGGCTAATCGTTGAGAACCTGAACACATGTGAACATCAAGGAAAAACTGTATTGAGAAAACATACTGTACAAATGTGCAATATAACAGCTTCTTCAAGCTGATTCAATTGAGAAATGTTTAAGCTACAAATTACTATTCATCAGTTTTGTAGAAATTTACAGTATATACCTGAGTTCCATTGTTGCTCCTCGGCTGACCTGTAGTGTCCATTCACAATTGGCATTGATTGGATAACTCTCTAAAGTCACGTGACCATGTGGTCTCTGTATAACTTCTCCACATGCTGAAATTGGCAAAAATTGTGTGCATCTAAAATTATTTAGATATTTATGACAATAAAAAGCAATAAAGTTAAATGTCAAGTATACAAGGATTCTGTAGAGGACTGAAAGACTCACTGAGACAGTCTCCACCAGACCACCCTCGACGACATGATGTGCAGTACCTGCCTCTGATGTAGAAATCATCCTTGGCCTGCCAGGTGCCATTGTTGCAAGTCTTGCAGTTGTCAAAAATGCTGCAACCTTATTGGATACAGAAATGGTTTACTTAATAAATAAATAAAGTTTATGAAATCAGCAAATGGAAAACATTAATAAATAAATAATAAACAAATAAAGTATGCTGAAGCTCATCTATTTTTAAAATATCTATTTTGCACAAATGTGTATGCAATATAACTCTATAATATGAACTGCTCAAGTAGAAAATTACACTTCCAGGTCATTTAAAGTTCAAAACTTCTAGAAAGTTGTGTTCCCTCTTACCCTGGTGAAGGATGCAGGGGTCACACTCATCCAAAACGTTTCGACAGCAGGGTACAGCGTAGCCCACTTTCGTTCCCTGAGATGGGCACTTACATGAAATCTGCTCATACTCACAGCAGGTACGGCACATGGCGTTCCACTGTGGGCCGGGACATTTATCCTCCTGTGACCTAAAAACTAAATCAAGCAGACTTGAAATCAGAGACATCATGTCTTGCATGCTTTTCTAAATTTCATGTGACTGACATTAAGTGAACAGTGTCTTCTTCAAATGAAGTGTTCAATGTGATAGGTTTTATTTGGCATGTTAGAGGAAAAGTAAGTCAATTTATCTTCCAATTCAGTCAGGGAAAAGTCTTTTTTTTTTCTTTTTTTTTTTACAATCAGTCAGCGAAAGCTGATGTGATGTTTGTAATGCAATATTGTGCCAGAGAAAAATGTTAAGACGAGAAAGTCCATCTTTAAAGAACTAGCTCACCCAAAAAATGAAAATTTACTGGCATTGTACTTACCCTCAGGCCACTGAAGATGTGGATGACTTTGTTTCTTCATCGGAACAGATTTGAAATTTTGTATCACATCATTTGCTCACCAAAGGATCCTCTGCAATGAATGGGTGCCATCAGAATGAAAGTCCAAACATCTGATAAAAGCATCACAATAATCCACAAGTAATCCACACGACTCGAATCCATCAATTAATGTCACTTTAAAGTGTTTGTAAACAAATCTATTAAGACGTTTTAACCTTTGTTTCTGTGTCCATAATCCATAATATTGATTTCTCCAGTGAAAAACTCATCTTATTAGGAGAGAAATATGCACAGATCAAGCACTGTTTACAAGTGAAAACTGTTCTAAACAAATATGTTAGTGGATTTTGATGTGAAAGGACAACAGGGGATTCACTTCCTCACTGGAGGAAGTGTTATTATGGGTTATGGACTCACAATGGTTTAAAGTTAAAACACCTCAATGATGAATTTGTTTATTTACAAGATGTTAATTGATGGACTGGAGTCGTGTGGATTATTGTTAAGTTTTTAATCAGCTGTTTGAACTCTCATTCTGATGGCACCCATTCACTGCAGTGGATCCATTAGTGAGCAAGTGATGTAATACTAAATTTCTCAAAATCTGTTCCGATGAAGAAACAAACACATCTGTATCTTGGATGGCTTGAGGGTGAGTACATTTTCAGCAAATTTTTATTTTTGTGTGGTTTATTCATTTAAGTTCTCAGCCATGTCTTGGCAGGTTCAAGTCATGTTTTTGTCATAGATCTGATTACCAGTTTTGTAATTATAGTCTGTGGTCTTTCATCGCCCCACAGAAGTTTAGCTGTGACCATAATATAAAAGATGAGCGACTGTGATAATTGTGCAACAGTGCTATAATTATAACACTGCTTCTGTTTTTGTGGGAGCAAGATTCCTGTCTATGTCTTGCTATCTTTGAGTTTGTAAAAAAAAAAAAAAAAAATGGTTCCTATAGTCACTTCCTGGCGCATTTATCTCATGTCTGTTTTACTCATTTGTGAGAAAATGTCCAGAGAGATTTATGCACATCAAGCACATGTATCCAGGTTTACTAAACACTAAACAGAACTGACCATGAATTAAACCTCTGTATATTTTGGACACCAGCAAAGGATTATCTCAAATTTGCAAGCAACACAAGGATAGTTTATGAACATTTAAACAGATTTACAATTTTCAGCTAGTCTCATATGACAAAAGTCAGCTGGGACTTAAGGAACAGTCATCTTAAGCTGATCTTTAAAGCACATTTTACCTGCAGAATAACATAAAGTGGTGTTAAAGGACTAAACATACAGTCACATAAACATACTTTCCAGTGGCTGTGGTATTTAAATTGCACAGTGCCTTGCAATAACAGTGTCTGTGTCAGAAAAACACAGTCATTACTCTTGAAAGCGAATGTTACAGTTTTTGCAAAACTCTTACCATTGGGCCAAGATGCTCCAGTGCTTAAAAACTGAAGAAGATAAAGAAAGACAGGGAGCGAACCAGCATGGTATCCACACTTAGGGGACATCCATATCCCAGCGCTCACAGCCAGCTGGCCTGAGGGAAAGAGCATTCTTCTGCCAAGACTTCTGTTGTGTCAAATGAGCTCCTGCAACATGAGGCCAGTGATTAGAACCCCCCAGTCTCTCTGTCTTTCCTCTCCCACTCTCTCAGACAGTTCCTCTTGCTTCACTCTCTCCCTCAATTTACAGTCTGTTGCAGTTTCACTGCTCAACTGTTGCTGTGACGTAAGACCTTTGATACAGAGCAAGGGGAAACCTTTAACCCATTCTCTTACCAATGTCATGTTTGTATATTTGTTAGGCAGAGTTACTAAGTTACTTCTAAATATTCCTCTGCTAGCAAACCAAATTGGTGTAGCAGCTTGGAACAAACGTTAATGTAAAAACCTGTAAATGTAGTTTCTAGAGAAGTGTAGTGGAATCTTTAATAATAATAATTTAGGTTATAATTTATGTACTGACAACGCACTTTTAGGAGAAAATATATATAAATAAATATAATACATTGGCACCATTTCACTGGTCAAGCAGACAATAAGATGTGGAAAGGTATTATACAAATGACCGACTCTGGGAACTCTCTCATATTTGCTCTCTCTCTCTCTCTCTCTCTCTCAATTCAATTCAATTCAATTCAAATGAGCTTTATTGGCATGACTTGCACAGTATTGCCAAAGCATTGTCCATTGCATGAATAAGGAACAAACGATTATATAATACATAAACAAAACAAGAATAGATCTGTAAAATAATTAAGTAAATAAGTACATGTATACTTTCTTTCTTTTTTTTTCCTTACAAACAAGAAACAAGAAAAACATTTAAGACATTGTTTAAAGAAAAAAGAAAAAAGAAAACTTTGCACAACAGTACATGTAAGAAATGATCTTACTTCAGTTTTGTCCTTTTGTCTCTCTCTCTCTCTCTCTCTCTCTCTTTCTCTCTCTCTCTCTCTCTCTCTCTCTCTCTCTCTCTCTCTCTCTCTCTAACCCCTCCCCCATTTGTTTCTCCATTTGGATTATTTTCTTTACATGTAGACTTTCAGCCTTCTGCTGCAACTTTCACTTTTGATATGAGAAAAATATTTGTGATTCTCTAAGGTTGGTGTCACAAAGACAGATGTGAATTATTTTCTAGTTTGGTAGAACAGTTCAGCAGGACAGACTAAAGAGGAAAACAATTCCCATTTGTTTTGAGTTCCCATGGAAACTGAGTTTCCATGTTCTTAACTGTTCCCAAATATACTCATTCTCTCTGAATGAAGAAAACCCCCTGCTCTTATGACTGTGATGATTAACAAATGTGTCACAAAACACAGCACAAACACACACTGGAAAAAATTATCCTGCTGGTAAACAACAGTTGATCTCACCTATCAATATTTATAATTAGACAAGTCTATAATTATACTTCTATTCAAAACAAGATCTCAATATCTCTGCAAAAAGCTTAAACTGTTTTCCAGTTTATTTTTATTACTGCCTGTTTCCACCCTCTCTACACAATACAGCATTAATTTTCCATATAAACCCTCAAATTCTTTTCATTCTCTCCAAACAGTAAAATCTTTACCCAAATCAATATACAACTACAGCTTTGCATGTTTATGATTGTGTGCATATTGAAAACAAATTCTAAGATGTTAATGTCCTCAGAATGTTTAGTAGTTTTATGACTATGTCAAATTGAAGTCAAGCATTAGTGTGTTCAACAGCATGTGCTCATAATACATTTACAAAAAATATCTACAGTACATGATTTTTTTTCTTGAGGGGTTGTCAGAGATGTTTTACATGCAACATTTAATTTGTTTCGGCTGTGGCAGCTACATACAAACAAAATTCGACAGAAAGGACGGAGTCTAAAACATATTTTCAAATAAACATCTCCTTCAAAACGGAGTGTTTATCTTGGACAAATACTAATGAATCACACTGGCAGTTTTAAAGGGATTGTTTTGATTATCACAATTTTTTTTACTTCAGGGGCAGTCACAGTCCATCAATGTCTATAAGCAATATTGGATTATATCCTTGCACAGCTGTATAACTTATGATATAGCAGGAGAATATAAGCACTTATTGAAAACCTAGACTTGCCTCTGGAAGTTTTGAGTTAGAGTCAACTACCAAATAATGCTGATGGTGTTTTCTACTTAGCATCTCTTGCTCGAGGGCAGTCTGAAGGGAAAAGGACTTCTCTCTAAAATATTCATGGACATTCTGGACAAAGTTCGCTAAAACGTGCATTTGCAATGAGAAGGAACATCGCGGGAACAGACACTTTGGTACTTTGCCACTCTGGCACACACTCTGCTCGGCTCTGCAACATTTAGTCACTATATTTTAATGTTGCTCCTTTTTATACCACCTGCGTAACTATGCTAAGTTGCATTCACAAAGTAAAAGATTAATGGACCATTAAATGCACTCGAATAGAGCAGAATGGAAAATGAGGAAAAGTGTCTGCATAACGTGAGGTTTTGTGCACAAAAAGTAAAAGTGATAGTTGTAATATATAACAAATTGCTCATGATGTCCCTTGTTTTTAAGAACCTTTGGATAAAAGCATAGCTTTTTTTAGATGAATTGCCAAAATCACCTACAATAAAGCTCTTACTCTTATTATTTGCTTTGCTAAATCACAATTAGAATACCCGTCTAAAGTGATTAATATGATTCTTCTGGTTATGTTTGAGCCGGGCCAGTGACGAAGCTGCCTGGAGCAGACAAACAGTTATTTTTAAATATTTTATTAAGGTTTATTTTTGAGTTGTTGTTGTCAGTCCGGTCTCTAACTTTCTTCCACAGAACAACCTGCATCTGGCTTCAAAAGTGGACATTCCACATAGGCTGCACTTATCTCACTGAAATCCTGCAGCAGGTCAAGCTGCCTCCAGACCAGCCGTCCTAATTCTACTGGACTTGTTTGATGCATTTCAACCTAATGACACAAAGAGCATATACAACATGACAAAACTTGTTCTTAAAGACCAGCTCATAGTCTCTCACCAACCTCCTTTGAGACAAATTGGCCAGGATGAAAGAACAACACCTGTAACCAAAACTAGCAAAGACAGGCCTCCTTGTCAACCCTTCCAGCCATAAAACATAACAACATCTCCATATAGATAAGCTTATTTGGTTTTCTTTGACCTTCTAGCAACTTTTCAGTGCAGACTTGTTGTAGAACCAAAGATTTAAATTCCTCTTCAGGAACTCAAGCTGCGTCGAAACGCTCTGGGAACACCTCCAGCGTGACTGCGCTCTGAACACGTGTGAAATCTGTCCAATGGATGGGCAAGACGTCACGGGCGGGTGACGTCAGACACCAGGAAGCTTAAAAGCACGTGCGGTGGAACCGGCGTCAGCTTTTTGTCATTCAGCAACCGCTACTCTGTGTGTGTCTGTCGATCTCTGTTGTGAGTCTTATTTAATGTTGTTTGTCCATAGTACACAATCACTTATAAGCTCCATGATGGCTAAAAGTGCTGGCAAAACTAAGCACTTGGGCGAGAGCAGATCACATTACAGGCTGTGTGTTCCTCCCTGCAAAAGTTAGATCACTGCTGGGGATACACACAGTCTGTGTGTGGTCTGCTTGGGAGCGAGTCACGCAGAGTCGGCTCTCGAAGGAGCCGACTGCCCGCACTGCAAGCCTCTTTCACTGCGTGGACTTCGCTCCCGGAAGGCTCTCTTTTGCGAGAGAGCCTTCGCCAGCGTTCCCCATGGTGCTGGTCCCGCTTAAGCCGAGGCGGAGCGACGGCTGCACTCGTGGGGTTCGCAGGTGGATCTGGCGGAGGGAACGGAGACGGGCGAGTCCCTATCTTCTTCCTCACCCGCCAGATCCAGCGGCCATTCGCTGGGATCAGAAGCCTGCTCTGCAGTTTCTTCCTCCCGGCGGCGCGGCTCGACGCTTCACCTGTCTTCCTCCAAGGAGGTTGATGTGGTGAGCGTCGACGAGGATTCGCACCCTCAATCGCCCCAATATGAGGAGCTAGTGGAGGTGGTCACTCGTGCCGTGGCTAAGTTGAACATCGATTGGCCCGCCGAGAAAAAGGTTGAACCGCAGAGAAGCAAACTAGATGAATGCTTCCTGCGAATTAAGGTACCACCTCCACGTCGGAGCCTACCGTTCTTCCCCGATCTCCACACCGAGGTGTCGAGATCGTGGGCTAGACCCTTTTTGTCCCGCCTCTTCATCCCCGCCTCCTCTTACTACGGTAATGTGGGGGGATTGAATGAGCGCGGGTATAGAGCGATGCCCCGGGTGGAACAGACGCTTGCGAGCTATCTGTCCCATGGTGCGGCATCATCTCTAAAGGCTCCGACCTTGCCCTCCAAGCCACTGCGCACAACATCAGCACTGGTGGGAAAGGGGTACACGGCTGCAGGTCAGGCTGGTGCGTGTCTGCACACCATGCCAGTGTTACAGGCGTACCAAGCCGACCTGCTAAAAGAGCTGGATGAGGGAGAGGAGCTCAAATCTGATGACATCACGAGCTCCGTAGAACCGCTGATTTGTCTCTCCGCGCTACCAAAGAGACTGCCCGTGCCATCGGCAGGTCTATGGCAGCGCCAGTGGCGGCGGAGAGACATCTCTGGTTGACCCTATCTGACATGAAAGAGAAAGATAAGGTCTTCCTCATGGATGCCACGCTTGCGCCTTCTGGCCTGTTTGGCGACGCCGTCAGTTCCGTCATTGACAGGTACCAGGAGGCCCGTAAACAAGCGGCGGCATTCCAGCCGTTCCTCTCTCGCCGATCTCTAGCTCAGGGGGCTGCTGGGCGGGAGCAGCCCTCGCCGCGTACCAGCTCCTCATATAGAGAGGCTCAGAAAGAGAGCGTCGCCACTCGCACTAAGAAGTCTAAGAAGTCCTCGACCAAGAAGCCCTGACAGGCATGGCCCAGGGCTTATGAGGGCAGGCCCCTTTGGGGAAGAGCGGGTTACACCACATTACACGGTGTCCGTCTCTCCTCAGTGCCCTCGGGAGATCAGTCTGCCAACCCTGCCAGAGTTCCAGGGCGCAGCGGTCTCCAGCGAGCGCTTCTCTCAGTTATTTTCGCCCGGAAATGTAGCGGAGCTGAGAAGCTCGCCACCCCTTCGGGGGTCTCTAGAGCAACTGGTTCGGTCGTCCCCTTCCGGTCCTCCGCTTCAGGGCACCGAGCTAGTGGCTCTGAGTACACCAGAGGCCAGTCTCGAGAGACTGGTTCCCTTAGTAGACTATTTGGCAGCGTGGAAACTACTGTCAAATGTGTCTCAATGGGTCCTGCACACTGTAGAGCGAGGCTATCGCATTCAGTTCGGCACTCTGCCGCCGCCCTTCAACGGGGTGATTCCCACACTGGTGGGCCCCAAGCAGGCTCTGGTCTTAGAACAACAAGTAGACACTCTCTTGAGGAAGGAGGTCATCGAAGTGGTCCCTCATCACGAACAAGAGTCCGGGTTCTACAGCCGGTACTTCGTAGTTCCAAAGAAGGATGGAGGGTTGCGTCCCATTTTAGATCTGCAAAGTTCAAGATCAAGATGCTCACACTCAGACAGGTCATGTCTCAGATCAGGTCCAAAGACTGGTTTGTCACGATCGATCTAAAAGACGCATACTTCCACGTCTCCATCCTTCCCTCTCACAGGAAGTTTGTGAGGTTTGCTTTCAGGGGCAAAGCATACCAATATCGGGTTCTTCCTTTCGGCCTTGCACTCTCACCCCACACCCCAAGACCAAGGGGTTCTCCCCGAGGGGAAACCCTCTTCGCATGATCAAGGTCACGCGCGATGCCTACGTGCCTTAGACATGTGGAGGGAACCTTGGTTCTTGTCTCAGGGCCTGGTGTTGGGAGCTCCTTGTCGCCGCGTAACGCTAGCGACGGACGCATCCCTCACCGGTTGGGGAGTGGTCATGAGTGGTCACCCTGCCCATGGTCTGTGGAGCGGCCGCCATCTCACATGGCACATCAACTGCCTGGAGATGCTGGCCGTGTTCGAGCACTGAAACACTTGCTCCCAGACCTAAGAGATCGTCATGTGCTGGTGCGCACCGACAACACAGCGGTGGTCTCTTACATCAACCACCAGGGAGGTCTGCTTTCGCGCCCCTTGTACAAGCTGGCGCACCAGATCCTTGTGTGGTCCCAGGACAGACTCCTCTCACTGAGAGCCATCTACATTTCTGGGTATCTCAATGTGGGAGCAGACGTCCTGTCGAGACAGGGGCCGAGGCCCGTGGAATGGATGCTTCACCCCATGGTGGTGAAGCAGATCTGGAGAGTGTTTGGCCAGGCTCAGGTGGACCTCTTTGCAACTCAGGAGACATCGCAATGTCCCCTCTGGTTCTCTCTGACTCATCCAGCTCTGCTGGGGCTGGATGCCATGGCACAGGCTTGGCCGAGGCTTCATCTGTATGCCTTTCCCCCGATCGCTCTACTCCCGGGAGTTCTGGAGAGAGGGCGCCGGGATGGGGTCAGTCTACTTCTGGTAGCACCGTTCTGGCCGGGCCGAGTATGGTTCTCGGACACGATTTCTCTCCTCGACGGCTCTCCATGGGAGATTCCCGTCAGGAGGGATCTCCTCTCACAGGCGGGGGGCACTATCGTCCACCCTTGACCGGAGCTGTAGAAGCTGTGGGTGTGGCCGCTGAGGGGCTCAACCGAGGTTGTTGAGACCATACTCCAATCCAGAGCTCCCTCTACGAGGAAACTGTATGCCCTGAAGTGGAAGCTTTTCACTTCATGGTGCGGAGACCGCCGGCTTGACCCAGTTAACTACCCGATCGGTACAGTGCTGGAGTTCCTGCAGGCCCGATTCTCCACAGGGTTGACCCACTCCACCTTGAAGGTCTACATGGCGGCTTTATCGGCCTACCATGCCCCTCTCGGTGGCCAGTCAGTGGGCAGACACCCCCTAGTTACACGTTTCCTCCACGGCGTGCTGAGGCTGAGGGCTCCAGTACAATCCCGTGTCCCTCCGTGGGACTTGGCTGTGGTGTTAGAGGCTCTCTGCAGGCCTCCATTCGAGCCTATTGAGGAGATCCCTGATCGCTATCTCACTTTGAAGACTACCTTCCTTCTGGAGATATCTTCTCTAAAGAGAGTTGGGGATCTTCAGGCCCTCTCAGTGGCCCCTTCCTATCTCGACTTTGCGCCTGGTCTGGCCAAAGCCTTCCTCTACCCTCAAGCGGGGTATGTCCCTAAGGTCCCCTTCTCTACAGCACGGTCTGTCGTACTCCAGGCCTTTTGTCCTCCTCCCTTCAGGGAGCCCGACCAGCAGAAGCTTAATTGTATGTGTCCGGTGCGAGCACTGGACACATACGTCCACAGAGCTGCCCTGTGGAGAAGGGCGGACCAACTGCTGGTATGCTATGGTCCCTCTAAGAGGGGTCTGCCTGCTTCTAAGCAGACCCTCAGTCGGTGGATCGTGGATGCCATTTGCATTGCTTACGAGTCCTCTGATCTCCCCTCGCCTCTCTCTGGGGCTCAAGGCTCACTCGACCCGGAGTGTGGCGGCCTCCAAGGCCTTTTTGGCAGGTGTTCCGATGCAGGACATCTGCAACGCTGCGGGATGGTCCACACCCCTGACCTTCGTCAGGTTTTATGGCCTCGATATGTGGGCCACTCCAGGCTCTTCCGTTCTCTCGCCCTCTTTGTGCTCCTGAGGGATACACACAGGGCAGGGATTTGGAAGTCTGGTGGCGTGGGCACCTCGTTCCCAGAGCGTTTCGACGCAGCTCGAGTTCCTGAAGAGGAACGCCTCAAGGTTACGTATGTAACCCTAGTTCCTCGAGGGAACGAGACGCTGCGTCTCGAAGCCATATTTCCAGCATCCCTGAGAGCGCTTGCTTCATTCCTGGAAGCTGACGCCAGTTCCACCACACGTGCTTTTAAGCTTCCTGGTCTCTGATGTCACCCGCCCGTGACGTCTCGCCCATCCATTGGACAGATTTCACACGTGTTCAGAGCGCGGTCATGCTGGAGGCGTTCCCAGAGCGTTTAGACGCAGCGTCTCGTTCCCTCGAGGAACTAGGGTTATATACGTAATCTTGAGGCATTTTTACAGATAAAACGCTATATGTGTATATTCACTAAATAAATATCCAAAGTTCTGGCATGAAACTTTAGATGGTGCAGTACGATAGGTCAAACTCAATCTGATATAATGACATCACATGGCGCAGCTGATTGGTTCTTTTTGTATCAGCAGCCAATGAGCTTGCTGCTCAACATTCAAATACTTGGCTAGTGCTTGCTGTAGCAGTTGCAGGACGCTTCAGAAACCTCCCACCTTCCCCAGCTCTACCTGAATAGATCAGCAGATCTATACAGGTGGAGCTGGGGAAGGTGGAGGGTTTCTGGGTGATTTCATGCACGTTATATATGGGGGTTATTTCATATATGTTATATGTGCAGCAGCAGTATTTCTACATGCTCACAGCAGCATGTTGTGGATGATAACATCTATTCCAACAAGACCAAACCTCCGAGAGTTGTCATAACAGTAATATGTTCATTTCAGTGTATTAAAAAAACCCATGTTTTTATTCATTGCAGAACTTCACATAAGTAATAGTTCTGTGATTCTGATCTGGGGTGCATTTCCCATACAGCAATTTAACTTGCTGCTTAAACACCATAGTGCGATGCCACATTGGTTCAACAATATACAACCGAGTAATAACTTCTGCAAACTCATCAATTCGAGAGCTCCAAGATGCTGTTTGGAAATGTCCATTTGAACTAATGTTTTGGCAAACACCGAATAGTTTAACTATGTCAGTAACGAAGAAACTTGCGATCAGTTGGCTAACAATGCTCCTGGTTTGGCTTTGTTCCACTATACCAACATCCCATTTTGGGGACCTACAAACAGGTATCTAACACCCAAACCACAACATATCTTCTCAACAGGTGCAAAGCTCCAGAATAAGTGTGTGCGCATTCATGTGAAGAGTGACAGAATGGTGGCAGGGGAGGATTTAGGCACAACACCTGCAGGTTTTTCATGCTCCTGGCCAGACATTTTGGGAACATGGGCTGACCAGCTGCGGTAAGACTGCATTTATTTGAATGAATTATAGCATGTATTTCAATTAATTGTCGAGAGAGAGAGAGAGAGAGAGAGAGAGAGAGTTGACAGTTGTGTGTACCTGCTTGCTGCGTCTGCGCGTCTCTCTCTACAAACAATTACTTCAAAAACAGCCATTTTATTACCTCATTGCTGGGGAATATAATGTACCGATTTAGTATCTGTCTTTTATTTTTGTAATAAAAATCGCGGGGAAGCGTTGACAACAAGTTTGTGTGTGTGCGCACAATTTGCGATCTCCGACCTCTCTCATTGGCCGTTTCTCAATACCAAGTACGCAAAGTTCAGACTTGAAATATGACAAGCACAACTCTGCCTTTTTTTGTTAAATGTCAGTTTTAATGAACAATAACAGCCATTATAAAAGTATAAGTATAAAGGATTTTATAGACTTATGTAATATGAAATAAAGACAAAAGCAAATAATTCAGTCACGTTAACAAAGTAAGCGCTGTATTACGATTAATAAATAAATAATTTATGAAACATAACTTTGTGCTCAGCCAAAACGATATGACCGGGAAGAAATAATAGATCCATGAGACCAAAGATTGCCTGTTAGATATACCCAAAACGAATTTTACCTCATGTTTAACCACTACAGAGACATGTCTAGCAACTGTCAGGACTAGCCGCTGTAAGCCTGCTCTCGGCGGATACATGAGCACTGAGCGCTCGGTGATCGCTTGGAGCTCGCGTCTCCGAAATCAGCGAAGCAAATTTTCAAATAGGCGCTATCTTTATAAATAAACCGCAGATTTGAGTTTTAAACAACTACATTCTCAACTGAAATACTCTTAGAACGGCATTTCATGACACAATAACAGTAATATTTTGAAATTTTTGTGGTTTCCCCCTCCGCCATTAACGCTCATTGATTGGTGCGAAATGCATTCTGGGATACCTGGCTGCCTCAAGTTGGCACAAGTCACCTCTGGATGCATGCTTGATAAAAGGGGCGGAGCAAGAACACATCCGGGCATTTGAACTGTACTTGGCTAGATGTGAACTTTGAATTGGAACAGTACTTGGACGACGACTGATGACGTTTCACAAGTCCACAAGAACGCAAGTACAGACAAGAACGCATATTGAGAAACGGCCATTCTCTCTCTATGTGTGTGTGTGTGTGTGTGTATGCGAGCGAGCGAGTGATGTGTGTTGGTTAGTGTGCATCAACAACTGGCAGACGATCTGAATGAGTTCTACTGCAGGTTTGAAAAAACACCCCACAGCCACCCTGAACGCCTCTCCACACAACCATTCACACATCCAGCAACCCCCCTCTCCCCCACACCTGCAATTCAGATCAGCGAAGATGAGGTGCGCCAGGTCTTCAGGAAGAACAAAAGAAGGAAAGTACCAGGCCCAGACAGTGTGTCACCAGCCTACCTAAAAATCTGTGCTGACCAGCTGGCCCCCATCTTCACACAGATCTTCAACAGATCACTGGAGCTGTGCAAAGTCCCCTCATGCTTCAAACGCTCCACCATCATCCCCGTCCCAAAGAAACCCAAAATTACTGGACTTAATGACTACAGACCTGTGGCTCTAATGTCTGTGGTCATGAAATCATTTGAAAGACTGGTTTTGTCTTATCTGAAGTCCTCCACTGGACCCTTACTGGACCCCCTGCAGTTTGCCTACAGAGCAAACAGTTCTGTGGATGATGCAGTCAACATGGGACTGCACTTCATCCTGCAGCATCTGGACAGACCAGGGACTTATGTGAGGATCCTGTTCGTAGACTTCAGCTCCGCTTTTAACAACATTATCCTGGACACCCTTCAGAATAAACTAACTCAGCTCTCCGTCCCCACCTCCGTCTGTCAGTGGATCCCCAGCTTCCTGACAGACAGGCAGCAGCTAGTGAGGCTGGGAAAATTCTCATCCAGCACCCGCACCATCAGCACTGGTGCTCCTCAGGGCTGTGTTCTCTCTCCCACTGCTCTTCTCCCTCTACACCAATGACTGCACATCTAAAGACCCCTCTGTCAAGCTCCTGAAGTTTGCAGATGACACCACACTGATCGGCCTCATCCAGGACGGTGACGAGTCTGCTTACAGACAGGAGGTTAAGGAGCTGGCTGTCTGGTGCAGTCTTAACAACCTGGAGCTCAACACGCTCAAAACTGTGGAGATGATAGTGGACTTCAGGAGAAACCCCCCTGCCCCCCTGCTTATGCTTGTTAAAACACCTTGAGCACTAGCTGAAAGCACTATATAAAGTGAATATTATTATAACCCAACAGGCACACAACGTCATAAAACATTGATATTTGGTTACATTTTGGTTGCGACATCAGGTGGCCAAAATTCAATGTCAATTCAATGCCTAATGTCAATGTTAATTTGATGTCCAATACCGACGTCAATTGACATTGAAATTTGTCATTTTTAGGTTGTGTAACCAAAATCCAACGTTAAGTCAGTGTCAAATATTGACGTCAACCTGATTTTCATTCTCAACCAAATTGCAACGTCTGTCCGATGTCATGTCCAACGTCAACCTGACGTTATATTGACGTCCTGTGCCTGCTGGTAAGTATAGTACTGCTGCCTTCAAGTGCACCTGGGAAGCGTGTACCTTGTTACTATGTCACGCATTCAAGTCGGAAACAAGCAGCCTAAACAAAAGAGTTATATTTTGAACAATAAACCCAAACAACTATCTGTATTCAAAATGATGAAAAATGTCTACTTTTATCAATTATACATATAACAACTAAACGTCTTTGTTAGGCTACATGAAGCACTCTGTAAAAGTTGAGTGGTTTGCTTTATTTGCACCATTCACCACAGGCTTGCTTTCCAACTTATGTAGAATTGCCTGTTTTGATAGGCTATGATGATAGGAACCTTCAGCTCATGTGAGCTTACAGCTTAATTATATAAGTACTGTTCCTTTCTCTATGTGGAAAACTTTTAATAAGAAAAAGTTAGTGAGTGTACCTTTAAGTAAAAACCCACCAACTAATCACGCCACGTAACTGATAGGTCGCTAAGAGACCTCAGAGTCCTTTACTCAAATAAATAGCTACTGTTAAGTTTGAATAGTAAGCCCGAATACTTTCCTCTGCATTTACCAGAAAAGTCTAAACATCCTCGTCTAACATTTTCGTCATTGGCATTCCCTCTGGAGAAATATGAAACCACAATTTGTCAAGTCTCATGATCTGATTTTGGTCACATGATTCGCGTCCATGCGAGCTGTACTGAAGGCTGAAAGAGTTTGGGAGGAGATGCAGGGAACATCGCAAAGGAGAGGAGAATTCATAATAATCATATTTAGCCATAGAAGACTCATGTAAGAAGAGTAAATGGAAAGCGAAATGGACTAAAATGCGTTTTGAAATCATGAACGCCAGCAAGGTGAAATTATGCGCGTCACTTTGTATGTGGCTTGGACTAGTTACCTGGATAGGAAATGTGAAGTTGCATCTTTGGTCCGTATTTGTCCAACAATCCACTGAACGGGACGTTGTTTTTTCTTTCGCAAACGAGCAGATAAATATTTCTAAAAGACACGCGCCGGCGAACGCAGGATTGCGCGATGGAAAAACTTTTAATATTCGCTCCCCGGTCGTTCTGGATAACGCGATCGAGCACCGGGTCTTCTGGAGCGCGTGGCTGGACGGTCTTTCCACTCGTGTTTTTGGCGTGGAGCACGAGAGGAAGTGGAGAGAGCAGGTTCGGGACGCTCGGGTGGTTGCACTGGAAGCGGGCTGCGGCAGACCCACAAACCGTCTAGCGACCTTCGCCGACGGCACTAGAGCATGCGTGCGATACGGCATCGACGCGGATCAAGTGCTGGGCGAAACGCTCTCGTACTATCTAGCCGAACTGCTTGGGATTTCCAACCTTCCGCCCTTGGCGCTTTCCAAACTTAACCTGTCCAGTGAGCAGTGGGCAAGTGTGCGAGGAAATATCGAGGCGTTAGGATGGTCGCCAAATGCCATTGTGTCTCTCACTGAGTTCATCCCAAATGTCACTGGAGTGTTTATTCCCCTGCATCTGCGGAAACAGCAAGGAGGAGGTCTGCAACTCTCTGCTGAGACTATATCCAACATGACTGTAACATATCTGGTTGAATTAATGCAGTGGAGTGATCTCATCATATTTGATTATTTAACAGCAAACTTTGACCGAATCGTCAGTCACATTTTCAGTCTCCAGTGGGACGCGCGCGTGATGGAGAGGACCACTAATAACCTTCTCAAAACAATCAACGGACATCTGCTTTTTATTGATAACGAGGCAGGGCTTGTTCACGGATACAGAGTGCTTGACCTGTGGGAACGATATCACAGACTGCTGCTGAGCTCGTCGTGTATATTTCGCCGAAGTACAGTCCGGCGTTTGTCTGAGTTGAAGCGCTCAGGAAACAGCGCGAAGCTGCTGTGTGAACTCTACCGCGCGAGGGAGCCGCTGGCGCGCGAGCTGGGCTCTCTTTCTGAAGAACACGCTCTTACGTTGCAGAACAGGATTGATGTCGTTTACAAACACATTAAGCAGTGCACAGAAATCATGTAGACATTTGCGAGCTCAGGTGTTTCTATTTGTAGGTTCTACACGTTGGTCTATAAATACATTGCTGTCTGTACTGTTATCGTGGCATTCCAATGTGAACTCGTATTAGAATTAATGAATAACGTGACAGAATAGGGATATTAACAAAAGGCTGTTATTGTTTAGTCTATGGGTTGAAACATTGCTCTTCTCCTGCTGAAAAATATCTTAAACCAGCTTAAGCTAAATTACTGGTTTCCCAGGCTGCTCTTTTGGCTGGTTTTGGGACAATTTAGAACACTTTTTGGGTCAGACTGGGGGACCAGTTTGGGCAGGCAGTAAGCTGGTTTAAGATGAGGGTCCAAAATAAATAATCAGTAATAAAGAGTAAATGGATCTTACACTGTCTCACATTTGCATGTGTCCTAAACTTTGGAATTTTCATTTCTTTTATGTTATTTATTTAGGCTATTTATTTATTGATCCCTAACCTGTTTAAATGAATGTCAAATTTTGAGTGCTGTTGTTACACCTACCACATACTGGGGTGAGTTGTAACACAGAATACATATATATATAAATGTCAGTCTCTACACTAAATTCAATTCTGTTGCACTATTGAATTAAATTTCAAAGAAGTGTTACAACCCTCCCCCTCTGTTCAGCCATGATGCTTCTCATTTCTATAACATGTAGATGAGATCATCTTAGCATTGGTTGAATGTGAACAGGTTTGACAGAATGATGTATGACTGTTCAATGCAGCTTATTATGAATGCTGAGACAGCAATGCGTTTTTATACTATGTCATCATCTTTATCAGTAATATTGATCTCCATGATTGATATATTCTACAAAACCCTTCCTGAAAAACAATTACAGGTGTTATTTTCCCAGTACTTTATTAGTGTATTTGCTCACATTTTTATTGGTGGAGTAATGTGAGCAAAAAAAAAAACAACATTCTTAACTTGTTTGCAAAAAATTGCAAATCTAATATTTTTATTTATATTATTAAATCTGTCAGTTATGTTTGGTTCCATAAATCAAATTTGATGGAGTCAGGGTGAACTGTCACTAAACATTAAAGTGAAATTTTAGAGCAGATTTTCATAAGAGCACGACTTTGGCATCTCGTCAAAAGCTGCCGAAATGCTCATTTAAATTGCAATATACAGCTTTAGTCATGTGGAAGAGATATAATTTTGTGAGAATTGGGAGAGGGACTTGAATGAAACAAATATGGTAGAACAGAGGGCTCCATTCCTGCATTACCCTACAGACTCTCAGTCCTTTCATGGCCTGCATTGAGGGGGATTTGGTTTCAAAGGCATTTGCAGCTTTCATCAGCATCACTCATAGCCTCTTTAAGCTATTTTATCTTGACTGCTTAGGGATCAGGAACACTAACAACAAAGTGAGCTTTTTAAATACTTTTCTACACCACATATCTTTTAAATATTACATGTTGGTATGACTTGGCTCCTATGAGTACTATGGCTTACTGTATATACAGTAGCGGGAGCAGCAGAAGTGATTAAGTGGAGGTCAGAGGTTAAGCAGAGGGGAATGTTTATACCAGATCAGTCACCTGCCCAATCACTTTCCATGTCAAACACACCCCACAACCACAGCTAAATATGTTTACTCTTACAGTTTGCAGATCATAAACTATATCAGTAAGGCTACTTAACTCTAACTGTAGGATGCTGGTGTTGTGTTTAACACAGTAGCTTTTGAAGTCATTGGTTTGTTAAAAAACAATACATAAAAACAGTAATTTTGTAAATGTACCCTATTGTTTGAAAGTGTAGGGCTAGAATGAATGAATGAGTAACTAACTAACTAACTAACTAACTAACTAACTAACTAACTAACTAAATACTTTTACTCAACAAGGGTGCATTAAATTGATCAAAAGTGACAGCAAAGACATGCTATTACAAAAGATTTCTATTTCAAATAAATGCTGTTCTTCTGAACTTTCTGTT
Source organism: Spinibarbus caldwelli (assembly GCA_039654775.1). Classification (NCBI taxonomy): domain Eukaryota; kingdom Metazoa; phylum Chordata; class Actinopteri; order Cypriniformes; family Cyprinidae; genus Spinibarbus; species Spinibarbus caldwelli. The sequence goes on along the minus strand of CM077221.1, from coordinate 27,875,955 downwards.
AATCAAAGAATCCTGAAAAAAAAAAAAAACAGATCACATGGTTTAAACAAAAATGTTTAAGCAGCACAACTGTTTTCAACATAGATAATAATAATAAATGTTTCTTTTGCACCAAATCTACATCAACATCAGCTGAAGACTGGGATAATGGCTGCTGAAAATTTAGCTTTTCATCACAGGAATAAACTACATTTTAAAATATATTCAAATAAAAAACTTTTTTTTTTTTTTTTTAAATTTGTATTAATGTCTCACAATATATATTGTTTTTACTGTATTTTTGATCAAATAAATTAAGCCTTGTTAAGTATAAGAAATTTCTTTCAAAAACATTAAAGTATCTACTAACCTCAAACTTTTGTATTCCCAACTCTAAACCTAAAGCTCAAAAAGTTGTGCCAAAAGTAAGTTCTTCTGTATTTGAAGCAAGGCTATAGGCATTATGTAATGGCCTCAGAGACAAGGCCTTATTCTATTTTTCAAAGGTCTGTGGTTTTGTGTACTGCTGTAGCTCTTTATTTTACAGTGATATATGGAGCAGCTTGTAGACTATATGGGCTTTTTAACATTTTCCAAACTTCAACAAAAATGAGACCAATTCCCTGTTGTGAGGGTGTCAAATATGGTTAAAATATTAACCCATTTCCCCCCTCTATGGAACACAAATAATTTACTCAGCCTCCACACGAAAGGCTTTCCCCTCTCTGTGCGCCACTAGCACTGATGGAACCAAATAGAATCCATCTATAATAATGACAAATACATGGAGCCGAGTGGAAGTGTGAGAAGTTTGAGTTGGATCACCATCTATCAGAACAGACGTGGGAGTTGCAGAATAGCGAAGTGGGCGTAAGCGTGAACTTATGGAGAATTTAATGACTCTGTTTTTCAGACCTTGGCACATGAATGTATTGAGCATTAGTGGAAAGCTGTGCATAAAAAGTATTTTTCTTCATTATTTTGCCAGTAAAAAGTATTTTTGTGTCTCTTGCGTGTTATAGTAAGGATTTCGAGAGAAATGTGTGCTCATGAATGCACTGTTTGTTGTAGTAAATCTCCTACTCATGCACACAAACACATGTACACACATGCAGTTCATGAGTTGCTATGGAAGAACAGAGGCAAGGCCAAAGAACTCCGTAGCAGACTGGCAGTAACTGGCATTTCTCCCTCTCTCTCCCCAGGCCCTATTTTCCGAGGAAAACGGAAGAGACATAAAAAATAAATAGGAGAATGGCACACAGCGCATTCCACCCCCTATGTTTCCCTCTACTGATCTCAAAGCACATTGAGCACAGAGGAAAAATGGTTCTTTCACGAGCGCCTGCCAGCTCCAAGACACCACGCCCTACTACATCCTAATGGCTCAGAAAAGATGAAGTCATCTCTTTTGTCAAAAGTAAAGTAATGGCCTCATCTACATAATCTCACTCACAAAGCTCTACACATAAGCCCTGGTACTCTTTCATAATATATTCTTACTATAAAAAGAGGTTTCATTTGTATATGGAGAGAGGGTTTTTTATACACTACCAGTCCGAAGTTTGGAGTCTTGGAGTTTGGAGTGTGTAAGTGTATTTTTATATAATAATATATAATATTTTATATAATAATATATAATATATGATATTTTTAATTAATTAATTGAATGCATAACATAATGTGAAATATTATTACAATTTAAAATAACAATTTTCTGTTTAAATATATTTTAAAATGTAATTTATACCTGTGATGGAAAGCTGAATTTTCAGCAGAAATTATTCCAGTTTTCAGTGTCACATGATCCTTCAGAAATCATTCTAATTGATTTGATGCTAAAGAAACATTACTTATCTCTCATTATCAATGTTGAAAGCTGTTTTTGGAAACTGTAATACATTAAAGAATACATTAAAGAATCCTGAAAAAAATCCTGGGATAAAATTATATGTATATATATATATATATATATATATATATATATATATATATATATATATATATATATATATATATATATTAGTGCTGTCAAATTGATAGTGCTGTCAAAGTCTGTGTTTACATAACATATGTGCCTGTGCTTTGTGTGTATATATATATATATATATATATATATATATATATATACACACACACACACATGTATATATTTAAGAAGAATATATAAGAAATAAAGAAATAAATGTAATATATATTTATATTTATATATAATATAAAACATATATAAATATGAATACATATATATGTGTAAATATTTCTTGTAAATGAATAAATATACACAGCACAAGCACATATATTATGTAAACACAAACTTTTATTTTGGATGCGATTATATATACATATACATATACATATACATGTACATATACATGTACATATACATATACATATGTGTGTGTGTGTGTGTGTGTGTGTGTGTGTTGCAGGTTTTTTTTATGAATAGGAAGTTCAAAAGTATATATTTGTTTGAAATTTAATGTCAGATTTTTTTTTATTTACACATTACATAATACACATAAGCAAGTTAACCATTTTTAGAATTTTTACACATATGTATAAACGTTTATTTATTTTAAGCCCCCCTGAAAATCTGTTGTTGTGTGATCTCTCTTCACGTTTGTTAAAAAGCGCCTGAAGTAGCAATATGATGCTATCCTCTATAACAATAATAATAATCATAATAATAATATAGATTAAGTCGGGCTTAACTTATTTTACCTTCTTTAATTGGTTTATTAAAAAAAAAAAGAGAGAGAGAGAGAGAGAGAGAGAGACAGTGATCAGGCAAACTGTAAATATTCAGCCACCAGGTGGCAGTCTGTTATAACAAAGTAGACTCTTGCTGCAGCCCACCATTTGTGTATCACTCTGCCAGAAAGTAAACATAAAACAAAGAGGATTTTTAATTGATTAAGCTTTTTAATCTTTGTGCATATTAATGATGAAAGATAAAAATAGCTAATAGATATGATTCTATTATCTGTTATCTATTGTTCTATTACACAGTACACAATACAGGTGCATCTCAATAAATTAGAATGTCGTGGAAAAGTTCATTTATTTCAGTAATTCAACTCAAATTGTGAAAATAAATTCAATGCACACAGACTGAAGTAGTTTAAGTCTTTGGTTCTTTTAATTGTGATGATTTTGGCTCACATTTAACAAAAACCCATCAATTCACTATCTCAACAAATTAGAATATGGTGACATGCCAATCAGCTAATCAACTCAAAACACCTGCAAAGGTTTCCTGAACCTTCAAAATGGTCTCTCAGTTTGGTTCACTAGGCTACACAATTATGGGGAAGACTGCTGATCTGACAGTTGTCCAGAAGACAATCATTGACACCCTTCACAAGGAGGGTAAGCCACAAACATTCATTGCAAAAGAAGCTGGCTGTTCACAGAGTGCTGTATACAAGCATGTTAAAAGAAAGTTGGGTGGAAGGAAAAAGTGTGGAAGAAAAAGATGCACAACCAACCGAGAGAACCGCAGCCTTATGAGGATTTTCAAGCAAAATCGTTTCAAGAATTTGGGTGAACTTCACAAGGAATGGACTGAGGCTGGGGTCAAGGCATCAAGAGCCACCACACACAGACGTGTCAAGGAATTTGGCTACAGTTGTCATATTCCTCTTGTTAAGCCACTCCTGAACCACAGACAACATCAGAAGCGTCTTACCTGGTCTAAGGAGAAGAAGAACTGGACTGTTGCCCAGTGGTTCAAAGTCCTCTTTTCAGATGAGAGCTTGTTTTGTATTTCATTTGGAAACCAAGGTCCTAGAGTCTGGAGGAAGGGTGGAGAAGCTCATAGCCCAAGTTGCTTGAAGTCCAGTGTTAAGTTTCCACAGTCTGTGATGATTTGGGGTGCAATGTCATCTGCTGGTGTTGGTCCATTGTGTTTTTTGAAAACCAAAGTCACTGCACCCGTTTACCAAGAAATTTTGGAGCACTTCATGCTTCCTTCTGCTGACCAGCTTTTTAAAGATGCTGATTTCATTTTGCAGAAGGATTTGGCACCTGCCCACACTGCCAAAAGCACCAAAAGTTGGTTAAATGACCATGGTGTTGGTGTGCTTGACTGGCCAGCAAACTCACCAGACCTGAACCCCATAGAGAATCTATGGGGTATTGTCAAGACGAAAATGAGAAACAAGAGACCAAAACATGCAGATGAGCTGAAGGCCACTGTCAAAGAAACCTGGGCTTCCATACCACCTCAGCAGTGCCACAAACTGATCACATCCATGCCACGCCGAATTGAGGTAGTAATTAAAGCAAAAGGAGCCCCTACCAAGTATTGAGTACATATACTGTAAATGAACATACTTCCCAGAAGGCCAACAATTCACTAAAAATGTTTTTTTTTATTGGTCTTATGAAGTATTCTAATTTGTTGAGATAGTGAATTGGTAGGTTTTTGTTAAATGTGAGCCAAAATCATCACAATTAAAAGAATCAAAGACTTAAACTACTTCAGTCTGTGTGCACTGAATTTATTTAATACACGAGTTTCACAATTACTGAAATAAATGAACTTTTCCACAACCTTCTAATTTATTGAGATGCACCTGTATATTGGGAATGTTAATCCCGTGACAGCATGTCTCATTTTGTGTCTCCCTCACCCCCTCTTCTCCCAGTACACCCTTGCACCTTGCTCTCAGGAATCTCCAGACAAGGGAATGCCTCGGTAATTCCCTCAGGAGTGCTGATACTTCCTCCTGCATTAAATGCCTTAGAGCACCAGGTGATGCAAATATTTTGTTTTCCCTGCGCCAAGAGTGGTCAGCGCAGTCTATATGCTCAGTCAGGGCTTATTGTAATGGGTAAGACCCCCCACCAAGGGACAGTCAGTATGGACCAAATTTTCACTCTCCCAAACAGTGAACATACTTTCCCTTTACACAAAGGAGAACAAGGAAGAAATGCTAATCACCTGCCCATCAAACTACCACGTTCAGTGGGCTGTCAAGGCCTAAAACAGGAACACACATTAGACACATTTTTGGCCATGTTTGAAATGTCAGATGAGCAGGGTATAATATTTTTTTGAGATTACAGTCATTTTACAGTAAAATGCTATTGAATGTATGGTTTTTTGGAAGTAAAAACTATGAATTACTCAATAATTTACAATGAAAACCAGTAAAGGACATCACTGCTTGACACATTGATTATATTTAAAAAAAATTTTTTCTCATTTTTGTTACCAGTAATGTAAAATTATGGTTTTGTGTTACATGTTATGTTATTTAGTTAATGTGTATTGCATTTTGTGTGTCTATGATGGTGTTTTGTGTTGTGTTTGACTCTGTACACTGACCCAAGTATTGGCCATTTTTTATGGACAGAACATTTTCAATGATCTCTGATTCATCATGTGGCTTTCTGTTGTGCCACCTGTGTTATTATTGTGGTTATCTGTACATTTTAAAGTAAAAAGCAGATTTTGGGATAGCACCATTATATCACATGTATACAGTTATGAGTTGTAAAATATGGCATCTTTTTTTTCCCATACCGTAATTTAATAGGCTGCTTGTTTTAAAAGTGTATTCAAAAGTTTCATTCTGCTCTGTTGGAAGCTTGTAGGCCTGGAGTTTCTCAAACGCACCCTTGACTCCGTCACTCAGCTGTGCACTTTACTCAGTGAAATGTTCTGAAGCTCACTTATTCTGTTTATTCAGTTCACTGCTGTTTTAAAAACAGACTTCACTTCCTCTCATCAAACAGCTCCATTCCAAGCTCATGCGGGACTTTTAAAGATCCCCCGCAGGGGAGTAGTGAGTGAGTGCCACACTTTCACTTGACAAAACAGCAAACATACCTTCCCTTCATTTCCACACAAAAGATTACAAGCAGGAAATGCTAATCGTCCGCCCATCAAACTATCACAAGTCTGAGGTGAGCTGCTCTGTTAACTGTCATCCCTGCAGAGCCGCTGGGCTTCTGATGGTTTCATCTGCCCTCAGAAAGAGACATCCACGGAGGCTCAAACAGTGGCTCAGGCTCCCAGAACAAAAACAGTCCCAGGCTCCAGGGATGTGGGCTCATTATTAGTATGCATGCCGTTGTGTTCTCCCATTGACTTTTGCACTAAGGACAAGGCCAGAGAAGCACTCTTTTATTAAGCAATAGGGAGCTTATCTTATTCATCTGCGAACCGCTCCATTACGTATGCAGGCAGACGAATGTTATCTCATTACTACTGTCTGTCCATGCATCAAACGTGTAGAATGTGATACGGTCCGTGTTGAGATGGAAATTTAGATTATGCCATTGTGTATATTCAAAATATCAAATAAAGGTGAGTCTTAAAGGGACAGTTCACTCCAGAATGAAAATTCTGGCATCATGTACTCATCTTCATGTTGTATGCATGAGGGTTTTTTTTTTTTTTCTTCTGTTGAACACATAAAAGAAGATATTTTGAAGGATGTTTCAACTGTTTTTGTCTGTACAATGAAAGTCAGTGGGGTTCAAAACAATACTGAACCCCACCGACTTTCATTGATTGGACAAAAACTTATTTTATGTTCCACAGAAGAAAGTCAGTCATGCAGGTTTGGAATGACATAAGGATGAATAAATGATGGTGGAATTTTCATTTTTATGTAAACTACCCTTATACATTTTTTTTTTTTTTCAGTTAAGTTGAATAATTTTGCTATGTGCTTTTATCATTTTTTCAATATTTCTGAATAGTTTTGATTTATTTTTATTTGAGTTTTTGTAGTCATTTTAGAACTTACTTCAGTGGTAACATTTATAATTTTCATTTAAAGTTTTTCTTGCAATGTTTTTTATTTCAGCCTCATTTCATTTATCAAAAAGTGTTTTTAATAGTTTCAGTTACTGATAACAACACTGGTTGCATCAGGAAACAAGATATGAGACTAAGGTGATGTATAATGTATTTTCTGAACTCTTACTTTAGATTCTCAGCAGTATCGTGTTGTTTTCTTGTTCGACATTGCTTGAAACATTAGTGGATACTTCAGTTTTAGTTTGAAACCAGTGTCTTTATATTCCTATCACAGCAGGCTGTTAATGCGGTGCCTCACGCTAATATTAGGCAGGCATGCTCACTCAGTCTCACTCATTGTGTTCTCGCCTCCATCCAAAAGCTTGAAAGTTTTTTTTTTTTTTTGCTTCTCTAATCTCTCCCTCTTCCTTAATCAAATCCCCCGTTGCACCCACCACACACCCAGCCTCAGGCTGCTGAAACACACAGAGCAGGAGGCAGCATGTCCCCATTCAGACACACACCGCCATCCACAAAAGCGCCAACAACCCACAACCCATCCGTCACACTGACACCCCCCCCACGGCCACCCTCTCCCCAAAACAAGAGAGGGTTTTGGGGCAGCACACACTCCAAACACCTTCACATAGAATCCAAAACGCCCGGCCCGCGGCTCCCTTTTGTCCTGTCCCGGCCGGGCCCCCTGCACAATGTGACCGGGCAGGAACAGAGAAAAAAAGGGAGTGTCTGGGCTGAGGCACTGGACCCGCCCTCACCAGCCCTCTTCTCTCCGGTCACCAGCAGAATCTCTTGTGTGAGGCTCTTAGAGGGGTTGGTAAGGCCTGCCCCCCATTGCGCTGATACCACAACAATAAACTGGTGTCCATTCACAGTCAGAGTGGCTGTCCTTTGCTGCATCCAAAATGTCCACAAAAGTGATGCATTGATGTTGAAGAGTCTTAGTTTGGGCTTCTTTTGACAGTGTCGTAGACTTAGATGAAAAGTACTTTTCTTACCACAGTGTGAAAATTATTGTGCTGCTGTCCCACTTGAGTCAGTGCTTTTTTGGCACTCTGTCAAATTCATGATTGCTATTGAAATTTGAGCCACAGACAAGGTAAGATGGCTATTCAACAGGATTCATCATTCAGCTTTATTATTCCAGTTCCTTTTTTTTTTTTTTTTTTGGTTTAAACGCACAATAACTGAAACCCTGCTAGCATTAATTAGGACTACACTTAAATATGGGCCTGTTTTTTCAACCCGTAAAATGACTTTTTAATGCAACATAGTGAAGCCAGGCTTATTTAGACACATTAAAAACATAATATTTAATACACACTACCATTCAAAAGTTTGGGGTTGGTGATACTTTCTACTGTTTTTGAAAGAAATCTCTTATGCTCACCAAGGCTGCATATATTTGTTCAAAATACAGTAAAAACACTAATACTGTGAAGTATTGTTGCGATTTCAAATAACTGTTTTCTATACGATTATACTTTAAAATGTAATTTATTCCTGTGAATTTTCAGTAGTCATTCCTCCAGTCTTCAGTGTCACATGATCCTTCAGAAATTATTCTAATATAATGGTTTGCTCAAGAAACATTTCTTCAATTCATATTATTATGAATGTTGAATACAATAGTGCTGCTTAATATTTTTGGCAACTTATATTTTTGTGATGCATTTTTATAAGGATTCTTTGATGAATAGAAAGTTCAAAAGAACATTGTTTTATCTGAAATGGATTTTTTCCTGTAGCAATGTAAAAAAAAAAAAAAAAAAATATATATATATATATATATATATATATATATATAGTGACTTTTAACCAATTCAACACACCCTTGCTAAAAGAAATCCTTTAAAAAACTTTTAGTGGATAATAAATGTAATATATAATACAGTAAATATGCTTTTATATTTAATATAAAATAATAGCAGTATGTAGTATGTTGGCCTCACTGACATGCACAGAATAATGCACAATTGAGCTGTTATTTTATCACTCCACACTCTGGAACCTCTGCTGTAGTTGTAGATTTTTTAGTCCCTCCTATTTCGTAACACAGAGCTCCCTGTTGCTAAAGTGCCATTCAAAGGCAGCAGTGTGGAATGCAGGGATTCCGCCAGCCTCATGCCCTTTCCTGAGCGGGCATGTGCCACTCAGACAGCAGGGGCCACAACCTCAAATTACGCTGCATCCCAATACAAGAACCCTGCTGTGCAGGGAGGAGTGCAGATAGAATAGTGGCACACACTCGCATTAGCGGGACTGTTTGTAATTCAGTGTTTGTGTGAGGGTAAAACTGAGAGGCCATATGATTGGCTGGTAGGGAAATCTATCTTGGCCTCTTTCATGACCACTCTGATAAAGCTTTCTTCAGGATTTGCTATGGTTGTCTTGTCCTGCTGCAGCTGTCCTTTAGGAGACAGCCAGCGCAGTGAAAAGAACTGGTCTTGAGGGACTAGAGGTAAAGCAGGGTTGATGGGCTTATATTATTCAGTATTGTAGAGCATGACGCCTCTCATTAACTAATATTATTTAGTGGAGTGAGCGCAAAAGATAAAGTGATTTCAGTTGTGATGAATGCATAAAGAAGAAAAGAGGGAGTGAAAGGAGGAGAGGGAGTAATAATTATTCCTTTTCTCTCTTTCTCTCTTTTTGTTGTCAACGTTTTTATGAAGAAAAATTAATGAGTGAGAAAGTTTGGATAGGGTCGTTTAATTTAAGTACATATCAGAAATGGTTTCTACCTCTGCTCAGAAAAGCAGTATGTAAACATTTAGTTTTATTCAAATGCTTTAATATATTTAATATTTTAGAACTTTTTTCATATATATATATATCATATATATATATATTTTATATTAATTTAATTTTATATATTTTATTTATATGAATATTGTGTTCATTAATATATTGAACTTATGCACTACCATTATTGCCATATTAAGGGAATTGAGTGCTCAAGTGAACCAATGTTTTGCATCAATACCATTACTATTTTGCTATATGTTACTGCTTTTTGAACATTGCATTGACAAATCAGAATCCAAGACCGGAACTATCCGTTTTATAATAAATGATTCGATGGGGATATCTTTTAGTCATATTGTTCAGACCGGTTGTGTGCGTTTTGTAGCTAAAATGAATAACATTTGTAGTGCATGTTGAGAACAGACATTATGCGGTGCCTCTGTGCATGTGTGTGTGTGTGTGTGTGTGTGTGTGTGTGTGTGATGGAGGTCATAGTCCAGGGCAGGCATTGAACTGGAATGGCCTGCAGGGATACATGTTGCTAGGCAAAGTGCACTGGCTCAGTTGGAGTTGAACGCACAATGCAGCAAGGCCCATTGGTCCTGATGATAATAAATGAGGTGCCAGTGCATCTGTGGTGTTCCAGAGCTCAGAGAGCTTAACGCCGTCCACGCCGACTGCCATTATGAATTTTATTCATTAGAAGTCAGCCTTTTATTGCTTCAGGGAGTTACAAACAATGGAAAGACATTTGAAATGGCCAGATATTTCGTCATTTAGTGAGATCATTGTAAATGTGTTTTATTCCAGATAGATGTAAGGAAACTTTTTTTTTTTTTTTGTCAAGATACGTTTGGCAAAATATTCCAAAGTAACAAGTGTGACTGGCTTGTGAGAGTATAGCTATGCATCCAACTCTCAGAACAGCTCAAGTAAGCATGGATTTGTGTATAAAGAGTGTGTATTTGAACCCAAACTCACAATCGAGCTCGATTTATGTTTCTTGAACAGTTTCATCATTGGGTTGTAGCAGGAAAGGCCTAGACTCGAAAAGTGTGAACTGACTCTGAAACAGTTGACATGGTTGGATCTCTCAGGGCCAATCTTGCAGCCCCTGGCATGGTTGATTTTAACGGCATCTGCAGCATGTCATCCTCAGGGGAAAAAGTCAGCCTTCCTGAGCGCTGTAAACCATAGACTAATCTCTGCGGCGTACTGTCAGGGGTCACACTGGCCGCACGCTAGGGTCAGCCCGTGACCTCCTTCACTCCGGCCGAGCCTAAGGTGCCTTTCACTCCAAACAGCGGTGTAATTATCTCCTTATTGCAGGAGCGCTGAGGCCTGATGAGAGAGAGGGCTTTCAAGAGGGCTTGTCAAAGATGAGAGGCTTTAGACGCGTAATTCTCATCTCTCATTAGTTGTGGCCCCTCTCTCTCCAGCCCATGGGCACACAAAGAGCCTCCGCTCCCCAAGCTGAGAAGGGCTTCATCAGGGACAAAAGGGAGTCCCTTACTCCCTGACTGGAGGACAGGCCAGGCCAGGAGGTGGAACAGCAGAGCCTATTCCAGTTTAATCCCAGGACTACGGTATAGGGACATGACTTGTGGACTGAAATCCTCCTCTCAGGGACTTAGAGCAGTGGCTGCTCTCAGCAGTGTTTGGAATCCTCTTATTGGAGTCACAGTGGACTTTAGGGATAATGTACTCCCCAATAGCCACTACTGACTGAGCACTTGCTGGGCGACTGCATCAAGACCACAGGATGCATTGAGTGCGGGATGAAAAACATGTTAGGCCTCGCTGGGACACTTCCTTTCAAGTTTTTGGCTGGCAGGTCAAGAGTCTAAACCTTAGGGGAAGGAGTAAAGTTTGATGTGTTATCAAAACTCTCACAAATGTGAGAGGTCTATTGCTTGTCATTCAGCACATTGTGGTTATATTTATATTAACAGACTTCACTAGCCTGTGTTCTTCACCATGAGTTTTGTTGTAAACCAAAACAGTGACAATCAACATCCTGTTCAGGAATTTTATTTGAAGTAGATGAGAGATTCTAAGGAAAGTAAAACGGGTTTGTTTGCAATCTAGATAAAATCCCTGATAGATTCTCTACGGCTATGTGTATACTCAAAATACACACTTGTTCTGTCATGTTCTGTCACTGTACCGAACATATACAGTGTTCATAATGTGGTATTGTCCTCAGTCAAGGCATATAATTTTGCTAACATTTCTAGAACATTTGTATAACCAAGGGAAAACCTTCTTGAATGTTTAAAAAAAGGCAGTTTTAAGTGTTCACAGAACTTTCTGAAATAGCGTTTCGGTAGTGTTAGAAAACGTTCCGGAATTTTGAAGTTCCAATACATGATGCCATCCTGCAAGAACTGCTAAAAACCACAGCCCTTCATCATCCCGTGCCTGGCTATGGTTCCTCAGCTGAACGTTTTCTCATGCTAATCAGGTTCTTTGTAGTTGAAGGGATTTGCTCCGTGGAAGCTTTGTCCCCAGTCCAACAAAGAGCCCCCCCCCCTCCAAAGTCAAGCCCACTGCCATGCAGACACAAAGATTCGTGGTTTTGGGGAGCACGTCCCCAGCTCTATTCATACTGAGCGCACCTCTCAAAACTCCCTCAAAAAATCACTGATCACCAATGAACTTTCACAAACTTTATCAAATGCATATCTCCTTCCTTTCAGAGAGATGTTGCTGAATTTCGTACACCTTTCTTCAAAGCCTAATTGCATCCTCCCAAATGAACTATGAAAAAAAATTAAAAAGCAATCCCATAAACACATTTAGAGAAAGGAAAGATATATAACAAACTATATAACACAAAGTTTTTTCTTCCCATACAGGCAGTGAAAAGGAGCTACTAAAAGACAATAACAGGTGCATTAACTGGATTTTTGGGGTCAAAGACTATATTACTTTTCTAAACAGAGCACATTCAGTGGGCTTTTTGCCTGCTTCTCTCTTTGTGTAGTAATTGGGTTATTGGTGTATGAGCATTATAAAGATGCATAGACAAAGTGTGAAGGAGGAGTTAGGTAGGGGGACAACTAAACAAAGAGACCTTTCCCTTTACCGTTTCTAATTGGCCACCCATGGCCTTTCGCTATTCACCTTTCACATTTTCATCCAAAACCCAGAAGGAAAAAGAAGGTATTTATATGCTGAGGATTCAGGCTACTAACTGGAAGAGTATTTACAAACACATCTGACTTTTTTTCCCACTTTATACGAACCTTTTTCTTTATTTTATTTTTTTATAGTTTTACAGTTTCTTAATACAGCTGTATCTTATATATTTTATGCAATTAAGAACCTGATTCAGAAGTTACAGCCTTATTTTTAGTGTTTCAAAGGGATCAAACACTTCTGACACTATTCAAAGTTTCTGAATAATGCAGAGAAATTATTGGATTATTCTTTTCTCTTGAAGATGCCCCTGTAACCCTTATACATACCATCACTCTTTGCCTTCAAGCTTCCTCTGAGCAGCTTGTGAAAGATGTGGCAAAAATGATCTAATTATTTAATTTACTAATTAGCACCCATGGAATCTCACCCCAATGTTGGCCTGCCCTGCCTGACCCCTTGAAAGTCAGTTTGTGTTAAAGGCCATTTTTATTTCTTTACCCAAAGAATACAAAGGTAATTTGATTGCCAGACCCTTTCCATATGCTTGCAGACCTGTGCGGTCAACCAAAGCCCCCAGAGACCCAGTCAGGTTGTTTCACTCAACCCTTGCAAAGTGTCAGCCCCCAGTCCCAAACAAAAAACAAAAGTAAAAGCAAACACATTGAATCTAGTTAAAGAGAGAATGAGGCAAACAAACACAAAGAGGGGAATCAACTGACCCACAAAAAATGCTCTCAAACACAACTGGTCTTCAAACGGTCAGGGAAAGGCTGTATCTGTTCTGCACTAGAGGGCTGGTGAAGGGAGATAAGAAATTGAATTGATAAAAGAAAAAAACAAAGATTTTGGACTAAAATTTGACTTTTGTCTTATCACCTCCATAATAGTCAAGCATTGAATTAAGACGGGCAGATGGCGAGGAGATTACAGCCATTTGAATTCATAAAGAACTGCTTCTAAAAGATGATAATGAATTAGAAATGTGATTCGCATTGAAGGCTGATAGGGAAAGCCTCCCTTTATAGACAAACGGACTGGGGCCTGTTTCTTCAAGAGTGATCTGTAATTCAAACTGAAATGCTGCCAGTGCAGCTCAGTAAGAGTGCAGTTTTAAATGAAGCTCTAGGAGAGTGCACATGTGGTTATGTGACACCAGTGCATAAATGAACCTGTATTGTCCTGGCAGATCATTGCCTCGTAGACTCATTAAACCTCCCCACCACCTCTGACTACAAGAAAGCACAGCATCCTCTTTACCTAAGAGCCACAGGGCCTGGGGTACCGGTTTAAACCAAACAAGGACGCCATTACTCTTCACAATAATCTCAATGGGCCAGCGGGGAGAAGGGCAGTCTGGCTGAAACTGGGGAATGTTTAATTAAACTTTGGAAAGGCTTGGAAGTGCATCTGCACCAAATGACCCTCCAGCTGAAAAGAGGGATTAGGCCAGTGGAGAGAAAGCAAGTTCATTAGAGGAGCACAGGCACAGGAATAGCACTTATAAGAGAAGGCTGCCGGTGTAATTGCATTTCATAACTATAAGCATTCGTTTACATAAACACTAATTATGACTGGAGAGAAAAATATTTATTTTTGGTGCAAATTTTCACTGCTTTTAGGAGGAGACAGACTTAACAAACATTGAGAAGGCTCTAAGTTAGTAAACTATGTACAATTTTTAATTTGGTACAATTTCACCAGCAAATTTTGATATATACACTATCAAATTTTAATAACCAAGTTTAGGGTTGTTAAGTTTATATATACAGTATATATATATATATATATATATATATATATATATAAACAAGGCCATTAACTATGACTTTTGCCTCAATAAATTCCTAATTTAATAATTTTACTGCTTATTAATAATTAGTAAGGTATTTATAGTAAGTTTAGGTATTGGGTAGGATTAGGGATGTAGAATATGGTCATGCAGAATATGTGCTTTATAAGTACTAATAAACAGCCAATAAGTTATTAATAGGCATGCTCATAAGCAACTAGTTAATAGTAAGAATTGGTCACTATACTAAAGTGTTACAGAAGTATGTATTTATTTATTCATTCATTCATTCATTCATTCATTCATTCATTCCTTCATTCATTTACATTCATTCGTTTACATTCATTCTTACCTGCGTGCTTGCTTACTTACTTTCCCCAAAGCTCTTGTGTGTATAGACTAAAAATAGGCCAGGGTTGCAGACAGGAGGGTTGTAACATCAACCTCAAAGATTACACAAAATGGGACTATGTATAAGCTGACATTTAACACAGTTGTGAAAGTGATTAACAAGTACACTCACACACATTTCTTTTTTAATTGTTAGGCCATGTTTTATGCTTTTTTATGTTCTATGTTAAAGCAAAAAGTGTTGCAACCATTCCTGGTCTCCTCAATTTAGTTTTAATATAACTACCTAACAAATAGTGTTTAGCATAATAGTTTAAAGGCACAGTATGTAAGTTCCCTGTCGATATATTCACTCGTACTGCGTCGTAAGACGCTTGTATGGGAACTGAAGCTGAAGGCTTCAACTGAAGCCTTTTCAATCACGCAGTGAAACTGCACATCCATTGGTTCGTGCAGTGCTATAAAAACAAACCAATGGCTCGGCGGCCCGCCATAGCCCACCAAAACGGGCGGGGACTGTGGCTATATAAGTACTTCGCCGCCGCATCTCAGATGTCTTCTCTTCAGCGACGAAGATTCTTCCTCACTGATTCTTCGCTGACACCGACTTCACCGTAGAAACGCCTCAGCAGCTAGACTGGACCTTTGCAGCTCTGCTGTTATTCCCGGTCTATCCCCTGCCGCCATCCGGCGAACGTCTAAAAGAGCCTCACAAAAAGAGCAAATTCGGCGTTGTTTCAAATGCCTTGCCGTCATTGTAAGACAGTATATATATATATATATATATATATATCCAGCTGATGATGGTCACGCTGAGTGCGTGTCATGCTTGGGGAAAACCCATGCTTATGCTGCGCTCAGCAGGACTGATTGCTCGCACTGCGAGTCTTTCAGTCTTGCTTCTCTGCGCTCTCGGATCGCTTTCTTTTCAGAGAGCGACTCCGCCCCTCGCACCCTCCCGTTTTCTTCCTCCCAGGGACCTGTGAAGAAAAAACAGCTGGGCAGAGGAATTGAGCGGCCGGAGACGAGCGAGCTCACGTCGGCTCAGTGCCCGCGTGCCTCACCGTCACCACAGAAAGATGTTTCTCCCGTCTGCTTCACCCAGTCCGATCAGCGTCCCTCTGCAGCTGCGAGCGACATGATCTCGTTCGGTGCGAGCAACGACGAGATGGACAGCCTTTCCCTGGCAGCGTCTGATGCGGAGGAGTTTTCGGGCTCGTTGTCTGACC
This sequence comes from Spinibarbus caldwelli, assembly GCA_039654775.1. NCBI lineage: Eukaryota > Metazoa > Chordata > Actinopteri > Cypriniformes > Cyprinidae > Spinibarbus > Spinibarbus caldwelli. The sequence continues at coordinate 27,859,943 of CM077221.1, read as the reverse complement.
CCGTCCTCTTGTCGCCGTCTTCCTCTCGCAGTGCCAGGCCCAAAACGGACTAGGAGCTCGTCCGGATTATGACAAAGGCTGTCGGTGAGCTCAGGCTCGAGTGGTCTCCGCCTCAGGAGCCCTCGCGCAGCAGGCTGGATGAGTGGTTTCTCCCGGGGCGCCAGCAAGCCTCCCGCCAACGCTCATCCCCCTTCTTCCAGGAAGTCCACGACGAGCTCACTAAATCGTGGCTTGCCCCCTACTCGTCTCGCATTAGACCTTCTGCTTCCTCCACCCTCTCCTCTGTTGACGGCGCCGAAGAGAAGGGATAAGAGGCACCTGCCCCCTCTGGATGAGTCCGTGGCCGCGCATCTCTGCTCGCCCACGGTGATCGGACGGAAGGCGAGGGCAAACCATCCGTCCAAACTGTGCAGAGCTACTTCTGCACTCGCTGGACGCGCCTACTCGGCTGCTGGACAAGCGGCTTCAGCGTTGCACTCGATGGCAGTCCTCCAGGTCTTTCAGGCCAAGATGCTCGCCAGCGAGGAGGCCGGTCTCGATGAGGCTTCGCTCAGGGACCTGAGGAGCGCAACGGACCTGGCCCTGCGCGCCACCAAAGCCACTGCCCAGGCCACCCCCGAACCCAGGCCCCCTAAGGGCAGGATAGAGGACGTTCCCGCTCTGTGAGACGTTACCCCTTCCCGAAGTGCCAAGGACCCCGGCCCAAGATAGCCCTGGATCCTGCACCTCAGAAGTCCTCCTGAACAGCCAGGCAGAAAGAGGAGGGGCCCGAGTTTCGCTACAGCCGGACCACCCCGCAAGCAGCCTCTTATGTGCCTCTTGTCACCCCGCTTAGCGCTGGGTGCAGAGGGAAATGTGTTATTTGTCCCCCAAGGGTCATCTCGCGCCCGGGTGTCCGACCGCTGTGATAGTGGACAAAATAAAACACATACATTTTCAAAAAAAGAGCAAATATCCTCTTCTGCCTACCATAAGCATCCTGCCCTTATGCAGCCAGTCTCCAGAGCCTATCCATCCTCTGGTCACACGGGCCATGGCCTGGCAAGCCATCACAGTCCGCAGCAAGGACACTCAGGTGTGTCAGATTGGGTAATGGCTACAGAAAGACGAGGTTATTCACTCCAATTCCCTCGAAGGCCACCATGCATCCGCAGTGTGGTCGCCACCACAGTGCGCAGCAAGGACACTCAGGTCCTGCACGCAGAGGTGATGAATCTGCTGGTAAAAGGAGCCATAGAATTCATTCCTCCACCCCAGAGCGAGTCAGGCTTCTACAACCGCTACTTCCTCGTCCCCAAAAGAGACGGTGGCCTGCGACCTATTCTAGATCTCGAACTCCTGAATCGCGCCCTGATAAAAAGGTCGTTCAGGATGATCACGTTGAAACAGATCCTCTCGCAAATACGCCCAGGGGACTGGTTCATGTCGCTGGATCTGAAAGACGCATACTTTCACATCCAGGTAGCCCCCCATCACAGACGATTCTTGAGATTCGCATTCGAGGGGGTGGCATATCAATTCCCGTTTGGTCTGTCCCTGGCTCCCTGCACCTTTACGCGATCCATGGATGCGGCTCTCTCCCCTCTGCGACAGATGGGAATCCGCATACTCAACTACCTCAACGACTGGCTCATTCTCAGTCGGAGGCAGTTTCAACATCGCACAAGACCCTCATCCTCAGCCACCTGGAATGCCTGGGGCTCAGGGTCAACTTTGCCAAGAGCGTTCTGTCACCCAGCCAATGAGTGTCGTTCCTGGGGACAGTTATCGACTCAGTGCAGATGACAGCAACTGTCTCAGCAGAACGAGCCATGACGATTCAGCGCTGCACGGCCTCCTTCAAGGAAGGAACCGTCCGCCCGCTCAAGGCCTTCCAGAAAATGCTGGGCCTTATGGCAGCGGCTTCGCCAGTGCTTCGACTGGGCCTGCTTGTTTGTCACGACAGACACTTCCAACAAGAGTTGGGGAGCTCTGTGCGAGGGCAAACCGGCCTTCGGCCTTTGGTCCGAGGAGAAATCGGGTCTGCACATCAACTGCCTAGACATGCTAGCAGTGTGCCGTGCCTGTCAATTCTTCCTGCTGGACATAAGGGGACACCACGTGCTAATACGCTCAGACAGCAGGTCCGTGGTGTCGTACATAAATCACCAGGGCGGCCTCGTCTCGAAGCGCCTCTGCACGCTAGCGAAAGGCCTTCTTGTTTCGGGTCAGACCAATCTGCGCTCACTGAAGGCGACACATATGCCGGGCAAATTGAACCAAGGAGCGGACATGTTGTCAAGGAACAACGTCTCCTCAGAGGAGTGGACACTCCACCCGCTCGCAGTTCAGAAAATCTGGGAAGTCTTTGGCAAAGCTCGAGTAGACCTCTTTGCCTCCAAAGACAACTCTCATTGCCCAATCTATTTCACGAGGAGCATGGATGCCCTGGCCTACGAGTGGCCCAGCCTTTCGCTCTATGCGTTCCCTCCTATCGCTCTGCTACCACAGGTACTCAGATGAGTCAGGGAGCAACGGCACAGGCTTCTTCTAATAGACCCCTTCTGGAGGAACCAACCGTGGGTGTCGGAATTATTCCAGCTGCTCGAAGCAGCTCCGTTGCCCATTCCCTTGAGGCCGGACCTCCTCTCTCAAGCTAACGGCGCCCTATGGCATCCACGGCCCGAGTTATGGGCCCTGCATGTCTGGCCGCTCAACGGGAGGCTTTGGCCCTCCTAGAGCGTGTCTTAAACACTATGGCGGAAGCTAGAGCCCCATCTACCAAACGCCTCTATGCTCTGAGATGGTCCATTTTCTTGGCTTGGTGTCAAGACCGCGACTTAGATCCGGTCACCTCTGAGGTATCAGTGGTTCTCTCATTCCTGCAGGAGATGCTGGATAAGCAGCGTTCCCCATCCACCATCAAGGTTTACACTTCAGCCATAGCGGCTTTTCATGCCCCTAGTGCTGGCTATTCAGTGGGCAGAAATAGTGCGGTGGTTCAGTTTATTCGAGGCGTCAGGAGACTTAACCCCCCGCGTCCTTGTACAGTTCCATCTTGGGACTTGCCAACTGTACTAAGGGCCTTGAAAGGCCCCCCGTTTGAACCACTGCAATCTGCGAGCCTCAGATCACTCTCGTTCAAAACCGCCCTGCTGCTAGCGCTGGCATCGGTTAAGCGAGTAGGAGACCTACAGGCCCTTTCCATCAACCCTGCTTGCCTGGAATTTGGGCCTAACGACTCCAAGGTCGTCCTGAAACCAAGGTTGGGTTATGTACCTAAGGTGCTCTCCACGCCATTAGGGTGTACATTGAGCGTTCTGCCTCTTTCAGGAGATCAGAACAGCTTTTTGTTAGCTTCGGTAACCGTGCTAAAGGCCACCCTGTTACGAAGAAAAGAATTTCCAGGTGGTTAGTGGATGCTATCGCTCTAGCATACTCCTCCTTGGGTTTGCAGTGCCCCATTGGAGTAAGAGCCCACTCCACCAGATGCATTGCCTCCTCCTGGGCTTGGTCCAGCGGGGTGTCCATTTCGGACATTTGTGAGGCGGCCGGCTGGTCCTCGCCATCCACATTTGCAAGGTTTTACAGCCTGGATCTCCTTGCCTTACAGACCAGAGTCCTTTCTGCTCAACCGCCTACGGCTGGTTTAGCAGCCTTAGGGGTTCACTTGACCAACTTTGTTCAAGTCCCTCCTTCACTTGGGCGGTCCATATTATATGGACACTAGGTATACTTACGGGACCCCAGGCCACGGATGACCCTGAGGGCTCAGCCTTTGCTTGGTGTATTCCATTGACTCCCCTGGGTCTTCTCCCATGGGTGTCTTGGTTTTGATGTGTTCCCCATCATAGCAAAGCGTGATTGTACTGGTTCCCATGTAAGCGTCTTACAACGCAGTATGAGTGAAAATATCGACAGGGAATGTACTCGGTTACTTTCGTAACCTCGGTTCCCTTAGATATGGGAACGAGTACTGCGTTCCTGGCCGTGCTATGAGCTGCACGCCTCAGTCGCTTCATTCAAAGAAATCTGAGATGCGGCGGCGAAGCAGCCACAGTCCCTGCCCATTATATAGCCACAGTCCCTGCCCATTTTGGCGGGCTACGGCGGGCTGCTCAGCCATAGGCTCACTCGCTCGTCGCTGCTGCCGAGCCATTGGTTCGTTTTTATAGCACTGCACGAACCAATGGACATGCAGTTTCACTGTGTGATTGAAAAGGCTTCAGTTGAAGAGGAAAAAAGGAATTTTTCCCATACAAGCATCTTATGACGCAGTACTCATTCCCATATCTAAGGGAACCAAGGTTACAAAAGTAACCGAGTACGTTTTCGCCGCTAGAAGGTGTGTATTCAAAACAAACAAAGAAACAAAGGCGTAGTTTGAGGACACCGTGACTGAGTGTGGAATCATGGGAGTTGTCTTCTTCATCCCCACAGCTGATGGAATTTGACAGGACTTGGGCAGAAATTATGTTCATGGATGAGCTAATGTATTAAAGATTTATTAACATCGTAGTATGAAGCAGAGTGAGGTGTAAAGCCGCCGAAGCAAAACGAGGCCGCTGAAGCAATTGCTAATGAGAGACGAGTGTGACACACGGCTCGAAAGCAGCGGAGCTTTTGTTATGCCACAGTCGACCGCTTCCGCTCCTTCCGGTCGTGCTTATGCGTGGCAAAGCAGAGCTGTTTTATCATACTAGATACATTTGAAAGTTCTGTTATAATGCTACTCTGTGCGGTCGTCACCTGACTAATAAAACGCATAACATATTAAAGCGTCTTTGGTGTTTACATGTTTTCTACGAAACAAAATCGGAAATCAAGGGTGTATGGCGTCATTGGCAGGCGACACAATTACACTATGGACACGGTCCATGTCAGTAGTTAAAATTGCTTATTTCTCTGGATTTACACATTCTTCGAAACATTTGGGATAATGTAAATACACAAGTCAGCAAAATATATAGCACTGTTCTAGTGGTTTTTGGATATTTTAATAAAAAAATCTTACATATTGTGCATTTAAAAGGCAAAAACAAACTGTTATTGTCATGCCCAGAAGACTGGGGGAATCCCCACACATTTTGCTCAGCATATGTTGTAATACTCGATACAGAAGGAGGACAAACATCTGTGCACATCTATAGGGATTCTATCGTCATTGTAGAAATTAGCAGGGAGTAAAGCAATTGTTGAAGAGCTGTATTGGTGTATTAATAATTAACCATTTCCTCCTTTGCTTCCTCCCCCATAGACCCTCTCTCTGCTGACATTTCCAGGGACTGTTCTCCATAGGAGGATGGACTTCTTCATTTAGAAGACAGGACAATGCAGTACACTGCTTTTGTCCCTTTGAAATCCTGCTGGGCCTCAATATGGCCGGTCAGGGATCAATAGGGAAGCACAATAGCCGTTACTCTGCAGATTCACTGGGCCTTTAAAGAAGGCGCAAAGCAGACAGCATCCAGACCGCATGGTGTCTGGCCACACTAGGCACAAATGGAGTGATGAAAAGAGTAGGAAGAGAAAAAATATCAATGGAAGAGGAAGAGGGGTTGTGGCACGTGAGATTGTTTTGAACTGAACTTGGACAGATGATCAAAGAACACATACCTGTACTTTATAATAGTCAGGTTTATACCTAAAGTTATATTTCTTTATAGTAAGCTTAATTTTACTTGAATGTAGCATAAAAATCATGACATGCCATACCAGCATTAGACACTGCTTATCTACTCTGTAATCTCTTTCGATGCAGGTCCTTTTACCTCTCTGTGTGGGACAGATGGTCCTCCATTCCCCACATACTATCACAGATTGAGCTGGTCTTTGGTTTACATTTGACAGGATGTGATTTCTTAGCTCAATCAAAGACAGCAAGAGGCCTAGCCCAAGTCCATTGTCCGAGCGATTAGAGCATGAATAGAGTCTCAAAATGGAGAACCAGTGCAGGGAGACAGCATGAAGAAGGAGGACGAGAAGGAGGAGGAGGTGAAGGAATGCATTTTACGGTGAACGAGAATAACTGGCCCCTGGTCAGCAGTCCCCTGCGAGGATCTGGACTTTGTACGCTCAGTCCTCCGCCCTGTGCTGCGACGTGGGGCTTTTTAGGCAACATGCTTTCTGCCATCCCACAACTCAACTATGAGAATGGATACGCAGCAGGAAGCCCTTTTCCTTGCAGTCCAACCCCATCTGCCACTGCTGAGTGTGGAGGGGCCCCGGCAATATAAGTGCACTAGACGGATGTGATAAATGACACACAGAAATTGCACACTCACAAGATTTTGCTTGCGTGATGAATATGAGTTTGCATTCTATACTGAATCTGATTCATTAAAAAGGTTGTGTCTCATGGAATAATGGCAAGAAACATCTTTCTATTAAGCTGTCTCCACAGACTAACTGAAAAAATAACATATAGTGTGAACAATGTAGTCTGATTCATGAACACATGAGTTGTATGAGTCTGTTCTTTATAGTGAATTAAAAATATACAGTGGGACCAATGTAGTCCAATTCACAAACACATGACTACTATTAGTCAGTTCTTTATAGTAAATCAAGGACATATGCGGGATCAATGTAGTCTGATTCACGAACAAACATCTTTTATGAAACGGTTCTTCATAGTGAATCAAAATCATGCAGCAGGACCAACGTAGTCCGATTCATGAACAAATGACCCTTATGGGTTGGTTTTTTTTTATAGTGAATCAAAAACCTGCAAAGGGAGTAATGTAGTCTGATTCACGAACCAATGACTTTTATGAGTCCTTTTTTTTATCACAAACCTACAGCACGAGCAATGTGATCTGATTCATTAAGAAATTACACTAATGAGTTGTTTTTTATGTACTGAATCAAAAAAAAAAAAAAGAAAGAAAAAAAAAGTGACCCTTATGGGTTTATATATATAAAGCGACTCCTGCAGTCGGAGCAATGTAATCTGGTTCAAGAACAAATGACCTTTATGAGAAATTTTTTATAGTGAATCAAAAACTTACAGAAGGATGACCCTTATGAGTTGGGCCTGATTACTGAATCAAAAACCTGCACTGAGACCAATGTGGGCCGATTCACAAACAAATGACTCTTGTGAGTCTGTTCTTTATAGTGAACCAGAAACCTACAGAGGGACGAGTGTAGTCTGATTCAAGAACACTTTTTAGTGAATCAAACACATAATGGCACATAGAATGATTACTTTGAGCTCTTTCTTTTAATGAATAGTACAAAATAAGAAATTACCATTTTAAATCAATTTGACAATTCAAGTTTTGTGTAAGTATCATGATTGTCCATGACATATATCAAATATTAGGTTACTCTTTATTTTAAGGTGTCCTAATTGTACTGAGTAATATTAATTAACTACATGTACTTACTAAATGGGTAGGACAGGATTAGGATTAGGGTTTGGTTTAGGGTTATTTGCATGCAATTATGCATAATTTATTGTTATTATAATAGTACATACATGTAACATATAACAAGGATACCTTAAAAAAATAAAGTGTTACCAAATATTATTAAAATATAATGAATATTCCATATCTCATTAATTGTGGTTGTAGTTGAGAAAATAACCATTCGACACAGAGAACAAGTGCAGACATCTACCTCAACTGTGCTGCTATGTTTGTTTGTGATCAATATCTGTATAAACAATGAAAAAAAATGGTGCTGTTAAATGAAGCTTTAAATTCTTGTTCTGGGGCAAAATACAGTTGTATGTCAGTTAGTGAACTGTTGCTACTGCAGGACGGTTGCATAAGGGGTTTTCATGCAGATAGCATGACTCAAAGTGATCTTGACCTCAATGAAAGGAACAAGGTACTCCAATGCCATAGTTTAAAGGGTTAGTTCACCCCAAAATGAAAATTATGTCATTAATTACTCACCCTCATGTCGTTCCAAACCCGTAAGACATTCGTTCATCTTCGGAACACAAATTAAGATATTTTTGATTAAATCAGAGAGCTATCTGACCCTCCATAGACAGCAACGCAAATGAAATGTTCCCAGGTCCAGAAAAGTAGTAAATATATTGGTAAAACAGGTCCATGTGATATCAATGGCTCAACTTCAGTTTTGCGACGCTATGAGAATACTTTTTTTGCGCAAAGAAAACAAAAATAACATAATTTACTCAACCATTCTTCTCCCCCGAGTTACGTCTTCCACTATTTTAGAGAGTATCACAATACATACGCATGCTTTCCCCTAAGCGTAAACAACACTTATTACGCAGATTATACGTTCATGCACGCTTTCCCCCCGAACGTATATAACGCTGATTACGTCAAATACGTTCTTGAGTACTCTCCAAAATGGTGGAAGACGTAACTCGGGGGAGAACAATTGTTGAGTAAATTATGTTATTTTTGTTTTCTTTATGCAAAACAGTACTCTCGTAGCGTCAGAAAACAGAAGTTGAGCCATTGATGTCACATGGACCTGTTTTACCGATGTATTTACTACTTTTCTGGACCTGGGAACATTTCAGTTGCGTTGCTGTCTATGGAGGATCAGATAGCTCTCCTATTTAATCAAAAATATCTTAAGTTGTGTTCCGAAGATGAACAAAGGTCTTACGGGTTTGGAACGACATGAGGGTGAGACATAATTTTCATATTGGGGTGAACTAACCCTTTAACCTACATGCAGTCTGTCATTCTACTGACGGGACATCATTCAGGAGAAAAGAAAAACACAACATGTCAGTTGAAAAGTGGGAAAACATTGTTCAGGACAAGTTAGGTCATGTTTAGGTGACGTTTGTAGTCATGTAATTTTGTAAAAGAAACAAAAATTAATATCATGGATGCTGATGATTTCACAACATTCGCCAACATTTGCAGGTTTATTCATCATCCTTTTCTGTTTGATATTGTATGAATTATTTCAAAATGAATAAAAATGACAAAAATGATAAATCACACAAGTTCTCATAGGACATCATTTCATCATGCCAGTCTTTCCCTTCATGTTTTCTTTCTTTGGTTCTGTGAGTGTGAGATGAGGTTGGTACAGCTGTGCCTGGCAGGCTCAGAATTCGTCTTGAATCAAGTGCGCTTTCGAGACACACACACAGAAGACTGCCTCGGGATCTGTCACTCTGCATTTCAGTCTCACCAGAAGAATGATGGTATGCTGAACGGCACACACTCTGACAATTCACACTTAACCTGATTCTAAGGGAGTTTCAAAAAGAGAATCCAAAACTCTTTTTCCCTTGACCTATTCACATTTGTATTACCATTAAAAAAAGTTTGGGGTCAGTAAGATTTTTGTTGAAAAGCACAACTGCTTTCAACATAGATAATCATAAGAAATGTTTCTTGAGCAGCAAATCAGCATATTAGAATGATTTCTGAAGGATCATGTGACACTGAATTCTGGAGTAATGATGCTATTCAGTTTTGCCATCACAGGAATAAATGAAATTTTAAAACTTATTAAAACTGAAAACAATTCTTTTAAATAGTAATGTTTTACAGATATTAGTTTCATTAAAATAATGCAACTTGTGTAACTGGTGAGCATAAGAGACTTAAGCTTAAGCTTACCGATCCTAAATCTTTGAATGGCTGTGCATAATCAACAAATGTGTTTAATATGAAAACTACTTAATTTGACCTTATTTTCCAGCGTGAGTGATCCATCACAACTAATATTTTTCACCCACAGCTTAGTTAGTCATCTCAGTTGGGCCTGCGCCATTACCAACCCTCATGTGAGTGTGACTGACAACATGTTAAGGGGCAGTTACTCGATGGTTTACTTTTTGTCTCGAGTATCAACAGAGCCAGGGGCAAATGTCTCAACATGCATTCCATAGAATCACCGTTGCTTGTCATATTTGTGGTGTTTGTATGTAAAGGCTTTTGCAGTGTGCTGACATGAAATAACACAGTCAATGAAATGAATATAAATGAATGTGTATCTGACTAAACTGAACTATCCATTATTTTTTCCCGCACTGAACTTACGATTAATCTCCATTGTACTGATCCTCCCACAGTAACAGTCTGATCAGCTTCATGAGACTGAAGACTGGAGTAATGACTGCAAGTTCAGTTTTGCCAGCACAGGACTAAATTACAATGTAAAGTATATTCAAACAATTATTGTACTAATATTTCACAATAGTACTGTTTTTACTGTATTTTTGATCAAATAAATGCAGCCTTGGTGAACATAAGGGACTCCTAACCCCAAACTTTTGAATAGCAGTGTAAATACGACTTTATACTTCTTCTATTATGATCTTGTTTCTAATTTCTAAAATATATTAGCTATTTTAAAGGCAAAAAGTAATTTTAAAAAAAGCACAGAGGCAGAGTAAATGACAAGGAAGTGAAGCTTCAGAGAAACGCAGTGATAATTTAGCCTGTGAGAACAGTGGATGGACTATGGAATGGACAAGTGACATGAAGCTCAGTCACCTGTTTTCTCTTTCTCTTGCGCTACCATCCTGACCTGCAGCATGGTTCCTCTTGGTTCCTCTTCACCTAACAGCAGTTTGCTTACAACTGAACTCTACTCAACCTCGTAGACCATGCATGTAAGAAAAAAACATAATATATTGTGCAAATATGACATCATGGACATTTCTATTAGTTCAGAGCATTAACATATTCTGTTAAAGGAATAGTTCACCTAAAAATAAAAATTTGCTTAAAATTTACAGGCGATTCAAGATATAGATGCATTTGTTTCTTCAATGGAACATATTTGGAGAAATTTAGCATTATATCACTTGCTCTCTAATTCTTTGTAGTGAAAGGGTGCTGTCAGAAAGAGAGTCCAAACAGCTGATTAAAACATCACAATAATCCACAAATAATCCAAATGTCTCCAGTTCATAAATTAACTTATTGTGAAGCCAAAACCTGTGTGTTTGTAAGAAACAAACCCATCATTAAGGCGTTTTAACTTTAAGCACTTATGGAGTCTATAATTCATAATAATGCTTTCTCCAGTGAAAAAGTCCATCCCCTGTTGTCCTCTCACATCCAAGAACATATTTGTTTACAACTGTTTTGAACTGTTTTCACTTGTAAACAGTGCTTGACCTGTGAATATTTCTATCCTGATTCAGACAAGATGACTTTTTCTACTAGAGAAAGCAATATTATGGATAGAGGACTTGTATTTAGCCAGAAGTAATGGTTTGAAGTTAAAACCGACTTAATGGTGATTTTGATTAGTACAAATATGCAAAATTTACTCCACATTAATATTTTCATCAGCTGTTTGGACTCTCATTCTGATGGCACCCATTCACTGCAGAGGATCCATTGGTGAGCAAGTGATGTGATGCTAAATTTTTCCAAATCTGTTCTGATGAAGAAACAAACTCATCTACATGTTGGATGGCCTGAGGGTGAGAACTATTCCTTCAAGACAGCCTCAACCAAATAAACATTCAGTGCATGTAAAATGCCATTCGATGTCAGCAACAAACAATTGTTTTAAATACAAGTATTTGCATAACAGTAGACTTATTACTCAGATTCAAAAGGGGTGGGGCCTTAAGTTCCCCAAATTTCACTCCAGACCGAAGAAATCTAATTGAACAAGAGGAATATGCATCAAAACAAGAGAGAATGGGGCAGTAAAAGAAGAACTAACCTCGAAACAGTGCTCTATAGAGGAGCTGACCTTGAAAACAGGATGAAGACAAATATATGGATGTCACCAGTGATGCATTTAAGCATCCCATCAAACAGCTTAGCAGATGAATAGTAGCCGAGATTAACTCCTTAATGATACAAAGTTGAGAAATAACATATTTGTGTAACCATAAAAAACAGGCACATTTTTGGTGGGTCGAGAAAACATCCCAAACCAGTAGTCTTATTCAATGTCTAGGGGAGAAGAGAGCTGTGAATAGAATTAGGGAAAATCTGCATAGTACAAGAGCTCTCCGACAAAGACTTAATGGTACGTTTGGCTCTTTTGAAGGGGCAGCAACAACCCAAAACCTTTAGTCCTCAGACCCCTTCAACAAACCCCAACCCCCCTCATAAACCCATTCGGACTCCTCTCCACCCCACCCGCACCCTCTGTTCCTGTCCTCTGTTCACAGAGGGCGGCTCGGGAAGGCTAGAAGATGAGTATTGATATAATGAGTGGGAGAGAAAGCGTACAAAAACACTGCGGAAAGCGTAGATGTGATTAGAGCCTGAATTCCATTATGTCTTTCTGCAATGATGGACAAATACGCCGAATGAGAAAAGCATGGGGTGAGGCATTGGCAACACAAAAGCCCCTTGCAGAGATGCAGTTGAATGTTCATAAGAGGATAGGTCTGGACGGTTAAATATTTAAAAATACACTAAACTGTCTACACACAGACATTGCAATGCAAATACACATCTATAGCGAGAAGTAAACATTGCTCTTGGTATACATGTGAGCTTTTTGTCTTCAGTAAATGAGATGAAATGTAAAATAACAGGAAAAGGTACTTGCATGTTTATTGGAAGGGCAGATTTGTATGTTGTGTGCCATTCACAAGTGCACAGTACATATTCAATGTAATTGCATTAGGAGATTTGACAGTGAGTTTGTGTGTGTGTTTAGGAGCCGTCATCAAATCCATCCCATCGTATTCTCATTATGGAGATTGTGTAAATAATTTTCTTTGGAATTTACACTAGCCGGCATGATGCGCTGCTGCTTTCTAAATAACTGGACCAGTGTAAACAGTCTTTGTATTTGTTTGGAGCAGCTATAGTGCACTGATGAGGGCTGAATGATAATCAGCTAAGCAAATGTTTGATCAAGCATGAACACTTTCTTGAGAGAGGCACCATGGAGTTATCATGAAAGTCATCTGGGTGTATATCTGGAAGTTCAGATACAGAACATAGAACAACAATCAGGCCCACAAGTCTTTGGGCTCTGTTTAGGTCTCTAAGGGGCTGCTGCTCTGATTTGAGTTGCTTGAATGCATCTGTGTGAATTTGCTCAAAAAAAGAAAAGTAGAAAAAGATTACACATCTTAAAGCGGTGATTTTATGCATGAAGAATCAAATTTATAATGATCTTTATTTAAGTGTAGAGTGATGAATTAAAAAAAATACAATAAAAAATGTACACTACTGTTTATAAATTTGAGGTTGGTAAGAAAGAAGTCTCTTATACTCATCAAGGCTGCATTTATTTGATCAAAAATACAGTAAAAAACAGCAATATTGTAAAATATATTTACAATTTAAAATAACTGTTTCCTTTTTGAATATATTTTTAAATGTAATTTATTCCTGTGATGGCAAAGCTGAATTTTCAGCAGCCATTACTCCAGTCTTTAGTGTCATATGATTCTATAGAAATCAGTTTAATATGTTGATTTGGTGCTCCAGAAACATGTTTTATCAAGGTTACCAAAACGTTGTGCTGCTTAATATTTTTATGTAAACTGCTATACATTTTCAAGGATTCTTTGATGAATAGAAAGTTCAAGAGAACAGCATTTATTTCAAATTGAAATCTTTTGTAACAATGTAAGTATTTACTTTCACTTCCGATCAGTTTGTGTCCTTGGTGAATAGAAGTATTAATTACTTAAAAAAAAAAAAAAAAAAAAACATAGTCATAGTAGTGTATGATTTGGCTGCGTTAATATGTGCGGTCTTGTATTTTTTGCAACAGAAATATGTTTATGATGATCTGAATGGAAAACAGTGACACAATGGCATAATACTCAGATAGTCTTTCAATGACACCAAACAAGAATATATTCCTTGTAACTCATATTATAAATAAATTTAAAATGCTCATATTCTGTGGATGAAAAACAGACTCAGTATATAGCTTCTCCAACTGAAGCATTTTGATACTGGTTTGATTGACTGAGACATTGTTGGGACAATAACAGTAGGATTGCACATGTTCTGCTAGTGCCATAAACACAAATTGACAGTACTTTGCACATTTTTTTTATTTAATGTATAAATAAATATGTAGTTGTAATTTCAGTTTTATAAAAACAAAGCAAATCTTGTCAAGTACCCTGTACCCCTGGTTGGGAGTCACTAGCCTTTCATAGCAGTGGCTTTCAGCACCTGCTTAGTTATTGACATAAAAAGTGTTTGGAGCATGTATCTTATCATCAGGCCTTTGATAAATGAGCTTAGGTCTCACATCTATGCCTTTTTGTAACTATAGTGTCACACTAAGCATATAAATTGTTAATCACATGGTGATAAGGAGAGGCGAGAGCACCAGGCAAATTATTAAACTTGGAAATTAAAGGCACTGAACGCTGGAGACCCAACTGAAGCCACATGATTTTAATCTTGCATGCTATCAAGCAAAGATGTGTGTGTAGATGTGGACTAATATTACTAAAACTAAAGATGCTTTAGCCTTCTTTTAGGGTACCACAGCTATCATTCTTTGAAGCATGTGAAGCTTATCAGGAGGAGAGTCTTATCATTATTTGTCTGGTGAAGCATGGTGGCCCAGGGGGACAGCTGAAGAATGGCATACAGCGGGCAGGCCTAAAATGGCAGGGTTGGAATCCAGAGTGACACCCTAGCTTTTGTGTGACCTCTTTGAGAGGGTCATCACTGTATGCTGTCACTCTGTGTTGCCCTCAAACTAACTGTACCTGTTGTTTTGAGCACTAGAGAGCACTGGAGTAGATTTAAGGTGCATTTACAAAATCGCAGAATGACTCCAGCAATAATACTTGGAAGATCACAAAATAAAAATAAAATACACACTACCAGATTTATTTTTAAAGAATCTGATCATTTTATTTAGCAGGGACACATTAAATTGAACAAAACTGACATTAGAGACACATTTGCATTGTTACAAAAGATTTTTGTTTTAGATAAATTCAGCCCCTAGTAAAAAACAATATATTTAAAATGCATTCATATCTCTCGAGACTTACTGATATAAAAATTATAATTAAACTTTATTTGGAGTACTACTTGTGCACAATGCACATTTCTTAACATTAAGCCTAAAATGTGTTTTAATGTCACTATTGATGAGGATTGTATGATCTTTGAATAATATCAGCCTTTAAATGCAAGATATTTAAAGTGTACCTGACGTATATTTGCAATAGTTCTACTTTAGCACAATCAAATATACTTCAGTATATCTTTAGTTGGACTTCAGCACTTCTACACAATTAAAGTGCATTAAATACAAAACTAGTTGTTCCAATTTAGCAGGCTTTAAGTATACCAGTTTAGTATATATAAAGTACAATTGCAGGCTATTTTTATTAAGCACATAAATATGTAAATGTATTTGTAGTATACTTAGCATGAAATAAATGTATTTCAAATACATTTTAGTATATTTATTTTTTCACTAGGGGTTCTTTTAAGCTTTCTGTTCATCAAAGAATCCTGGAAAAAAAAAAAAACTGTAATATAAATACATTTTATTCCATTTGATAAAAACCATGGTTAGCACTTCTGAACAGGATAAATGCTTCAGTCACTCATGATATCATTTACATCCCTTTGGGTCTGCAAAAATAATGGTCTTTACTGCCATTTTGGAAAGTTTTAATGAAAATGATACCCTGACCAAACAGAAGACGGGGTGGGCAGTGGGCAATTTGAAATGAAGCCAAATGGTGAGGTCATAACTGCCCATTCTGATAACAAACCTCATAAGATAATGAGACAACACAGCTGATCAGCAGGAAATAAACATGGAAACACAAACATCTAATCAGCCACCAGCCTCCATCCCAGTTGAGAAAGCGAGTTGATTATTTAGATTATGTTGGGGGTCCTGAATAAATTCAGAAAGCCACCCACAAAGAGGGCCTCTATCAGACCAGCTCCTCAAACAAGCAGAAGCCATGGAGATATGAGACGCCTCACAACAATGGAAGTGTGGCTGAGAGATATAGGAACTTCAGGAGCGTATTTGCGTACAAGGCCCCTAGCCAGTACCAGCGCACAGAAAATACTCACTGACCACACACAGGTCCACCAAATCACTGTTTGTTTAATCGTCGTACGTTACAGAACTAATCTTTCTCTTATCTCCTATTTTTAAACGCCACTAATGATTTTTTTCAAAATGGGAGTCAAAGCATGAGTGTGGAATAAAACTCTCTCTCTCTTAGATGGGCTGGAGGACTGAGGAGTACAGTGCTCAGAGCTGGGTTTGTTTTGGGTGTGTGTGATGAAGTTTGAAGGGGGGGGGTTGTCCTTCGGCCCGAGACGAATGACTATTGTGTGTGCAAGAAGGAGTGTGTGCGGAGGGTGCTGGGCAATTTAAGACAGCGTTTAGCATGCAGAGCCAGACAGGGTAAATCAACCCGACTGCACATAATCATGAGCCGAGAGAGAGAGAGATAAACAACCAAAAAAGAAAGAGAAAAAGGACATTTTTGTAAAGAATAAAGAAAATCTTGTCAGTGTGAGACATGAAATCCAAGGCTAAAAAATTCTATCTCAGAATTTTGCTGCATTATTTAGGTTGTTGTTTTATATATAATATGCACAAACACTGGGATAGACAGGTTCCTTCTTTGAGAACTGTCCTATACTCTTAAAAATAAAGGTTGTTTATCGGTAGCTATAGTTTCATGAAGAACCTTTAATATCCATGGAACATTTCATTGCTCAGAATGTTCTTTATAGCAAAAAAAGGTTGTTTAGATCATTAAAAATGTTTGGGAACCCAAAATGTTTTTTTTTTTTTTTTCTGTGGTATCACTGTGAAACCCCTTTGTTTTTAAGAGTGTATGATCTCTAAAATGAGAACTAAAAAAAAAAGATAGAGTCTAGATGGAAAAAAACAGAGTGACTGAAAGATTAAAATTAGTCTGAATGAGGCCTGCACCCGGCCCCTTTCATTTGTCACTGGACCCAAATCAGGCTTTTGTGTGGGACTCTGTAAAGTAGTGTCAATCATTCTGCTGGTGTTTTATTAGAGAGGAGAATTTTTTATGAATTTACTCTTGACGAATTAAATGGACCTCCTGCACTAAGTGCTGAAAAAAGGCAATACAGACTGAAGTTAGGCATCACAATGCCCCTCGTACACTGAAGAGACATCAAAGTGCCCAAGACATCCAATCAGATTTATGTTGAAGGCACTATGTGATGAATATGGTGTAGCCCTCACACAAAAGTGCTTTTGTGTCACTTAAATCAGAGGCCATTCAAAATCAGCACGGGTCTGTCTGATTGGATGATGGCGAAAGGCCTTACAGCGCATCCAAACTTCACACACACAATAGAAAATGCTAATTTTCATGCACTCAGAACCTTAGTGCTTGGTTGACTCACATTTGGAGCACTTTGAAGGGTGTCATTTGAAGCAAGAATAGGGCTGCTTTTTGCTTGGTTTAAATGGGGAAAGTTAGAATTGCACAAACCTAAACAGGTCTCCTTATCTTTGCTGATAAGACCCCTGTATATATGCTAAAACCGAAAGAAAAAAAAGTGAACAGGAAAACCGACATTGGTAGGAAATTTTGGATGCCCTCCAGGACAGTTAGTTCATCACCATTAGTCTTCTGCTGACGTCTATTCACAGCCTCCATAGGTTGGGACAGACACATTGGTTACACCACAAAGGTATTCAGAGGTTATAAATTGCTTTACTCTTGAACTTTTTGTTGTTCCTTAAAAATTAACTGTTCACATACTGTATCCCAAGGTTGTGGCCCGTCTACAGCTGCCTGTCACTTTCCTTTGTGGTTATACAGTAAATGACTCCATTAATTAAACCATGTTGACACTTCTCAAAGCCACTACTTTTATGAAAGATAAAGCAGTTGTAAATAAAATAAAGACTTCTGGAATATATACTATTTCAGATTTATGCTTCAAAATTTCACATTTTATTAAATGTGTTACTTTTTTGTAATTAATTGCGAAATTTACTAGCAATTTCTAAGTAAAAATATTTTTTCAGTGTGTTTGTCAGACACGTTAGTCAGTTGATTTTAAACACACAAGACAAATAAATGAATAAATAAAGTCTTTATTTTACATAAAATAGGGTTTCTCTTCATAAAAAATTGCATATACACAAGTTTGTATAAAAACACACAAGTGCACACTTTGATACAAAAGTTATTCATACAGTACAAAAACGTTGTCGCATATCTAGCACAAAATATTATAATATACAGGTTGCCTGTGGGCTTCCTAGTGTAACGTTAGTGTATCCCCTAACAGACGCCATATATGGGACCTGATTCTATTTTTCCTCATTCTTTAGCTACAACTGGTCACCTCGTTATTTGTGCAATATAGAAGGAACAAACTGGCTCATTCAGTTGCGTTTACACATTATTGCATCAACAGGGCAAAATGTTGAATGTGAGGTGACATCCTCATACGCCTCAAGTCCCGCGCAGTTGTAACATTTGGAAACTTGCGAGGGTTGCATCTGTGTGCATTGCTGGAAAATGCCCTCTGTGTGTCCAGTGCTCAGTCAATGAACTCAAGTCCTTTATGGGCACCAGCAGGCAGCATATCACCGACCTGGACCGGTCCTGTGCCGTCCCTTCAGCACCAATCTTTAGTAGTCAGTGAAGCACCTGTAAAAGAAAAATAACAGCTATGAGTCACAGGCATATACAAAAATGATTCAGTCCATTTTCTATCTTTCTAACTAATGTTATGCAGCCTTATGTTGTTATAATAAAGGGTTAGAGAGAAAAATAGCTTTTTAAACTGGGGGGCCCTTAAGTGAGGGCCCCTGAGTCTGTAAAAGTGGAAAACGCTTGAAAACGACCCCTACCTGATTCATATCTGTCGAACCATGTGGTGAAGTCCAGCAGCTCTTGCTCCTCAGAGCTGAGATGCTCGTAGCTGCCCTCATCAGAGGAGTAAGCCGAGTGAGGAGACTCCGAGCCCGCCGAGTACGCGTTGGAGACCGACGGAGACGGGACCCCGCACTGCAACACAGCAGACACGGCGTCGTGCTCGTCCAGCAGCTGCTGAAGCGCTCGGATGTACTCCACCGCCGAGCGCAGCGTCTCCACTTTGCTCATCTTCTTG
This sequence comes from Spinibarbus caldwelli, assembly GCA_039654775.1. Taxonomy (NCBI): domain Eukaryota; kingdom Metazoa; phylum Chordata; class Actinopteri; order Cypriniformes; family Cyprinidae; genus Spinibarbus; species Spinibarbus caldwelli. Next base: position 27,840,945 of record CM077221.1, on the reverse strand, counting down.
TTCGCCGCTCCGTTGGGCACATGCTGGCGCAGCGTCTGGAAGCCCATGTTCACCTGCTTTACGCGGTTTCTTTCGCGCTCGTTGCGTCTGGCCACAGCCATGGGCTGCTGCTGAGGGATGGTATAGCCGAGTCCGTTGAAGGTCAGTCTCCTCTTGCACCTGAGCAGCTCTGGGCTGCTCGAGCGCTGTCTCTTCAGCACTTTACAGTCCCTGTCCTGCTTCACATGAGGTACGAGGTTCTCCGAAAAAGGCTGGTAAAACGCATCTTGAGTCATTTGCGTCGTAGCGATGACAGTTGCCTCCATGTCGCGGGAAATAAATAGATAAATAGATGAGTTGGGGAGTTTGCGAGTAATGCGCCGCTCTCGTGCCTTTCGCGTGGCTCGCAAGAAGCGATTCACCTGTTCGGCGAATGATTTGAGGGTAAAGGAACTTGCTCTCCCTTTTCTACACGTGCGCCACACCTCCACCCCCTTTCGGGCCGCACGCTCCTAAAGGAAGACCCCGCCTCCTGCATGGATCCCCTGCTCGGGCTTCGCGCGCCGGGCGCGTGGCTTTGACAAACTCATAGGAACTATTCTGTGCGCTCACTGCGCCACGCGTATGAGGCGCTGCCTATCTCTGTGAAATCATTCTCACCCCGGCGCACGCCTGTGTTCCGCGTTATGGAACGTAAAACTTGCAGTGCTGACCACTCATATCAAAGAAAACGATGGAGTGACGTCCATTTTTAGACGTTCAAGTTACTGTAACTCACCTGTTGTCTGTCAGTCTGCGGGGTGCTTTGGATAACCTGCTAAACAGACGTGGGTTCAAAACAGCAGAATCACAATGTAGGACTGGCATATCAAAGTGCCAAAAACTGTTACTAACATGTTTTGGAATATAGTACAAGAATTTCTGTATACTATACTGTATATTTTGAAATACCATAGTATTGCCATCTAATACCATGTTATTGCCACAGTTTTGTTAGGGGTATTAAGCAAACAGGTAAATGAGAGTTTTGAATGCATATGTAACTTTTATCCTCTAGAATGCATATATGGATTAAAAAATAAAAATTCTTAATAAAAATGTAACAATGCAGAACGGTTTGTGTAAGGTTCTGTTTAGGGATAGAAATCATAAGCGCAAATATAAACAAACCTCAGACTGCTCCAACTGAACTGTCACTGAAATGAGTACAAAATCAACTGATAACGACAGCTTGCTATGTACTTTATAATGAAGTAAAAATCTGAACACGAATGGAAAATGGAAAATTTTAAAAAGAAAAAAAAAGTCTCTTCATTGAGGCTAATTTCTGATTTAAAAACAAAAGTTTGTATTAAAAAAATACAAAACAATAAAAATAACTGGTGACACTTTATTTTGATGGTCCCCTTAGACATTCGGTTGACTATGAGTAACTTAGCAGGCATTAGAGTAGTTAGTAGACTGTCTGCTTAATATCTGCTAGTACTTTATTTTTATGGTCCCCCGGCAGACATTCTACTGACTAAAATAGGTAACTTTGCACATACGTGTCAACTTAATTAACCTTAACCCTAACCATAACCTAACAGTCTACTAATACTCTGAGTTAGCTGATGTGTAGTTGCAAAGTTACTTATAGTCAACAGAATGTGTAAAGGGGACCATTAAAATAAAGTGCAATTTGGTATTTTAGACTTTAAACTTTATATTTGCTGTAATTTATTATAATATTTATATGTTGGCCTGCTTTTGTTTTTAAGCTAATTCAAAACATGTATTGGCTGACAGAAAGAGACTTTGGTAAAAACCAATGATACTTTTGTATCAGGATAACTTTATTGAATAATTCATTACATACATGTTCAAGCCAGGACTCCACAGCAGCAATACTTTTTACCCTCCACAAGTAGTCCTCAAACAAAATGTGAAACGTAAATGTGTAAAGATCACCTCCTAGCGGCGTCAATATGTTTCTACAAGACAACATATCCACTGAATAATTTCTTACTAAGAGGAGACTACACAAATCTTGTGTATGCTCCCCAAAATAACGTTAGATTCCTCCATTACATGCTAAATGAAGAAATATTCATATTCAACTATAGTAAGTATTATGTAGGCTGTTTAATGTTTTGGAGCTATTACAATTTATGTAATAACGTGTTAAAAACATTACAATGCTATTTTCTGTGCAAGTTGGTATTTTACAGTCCTTTACAGTACATAAACATAAGTTCAAGTTGTGTTTCACAATATTTAAGGAATGACATGTTTGTAGTCTGATGTGGGCTTTAACAGCCTTTCCCATCAAGTCGAGTGAGTTTGTATTTGTATTATTTGTTACTATTATTTTTTCCATACATCCTGTCCTTAGGTCGAAGCATCAGGAGCTGAAAACAAAAATATTTAAGAATTATAAAGGGCAGAAGACTAAATGCATGTTGTATTTCTCTGTAAATAAATGCATTTACTTCTAGGGAACAGCAACTCCGTCCTTCGTTGGTGTCCATTAAGGCAAGTTTGTTTTTCCTCAAGTCCTCTATAAAACAGAACACTGTGTTTACCTGATTTCATTTCAATACATTTAAAACTAAGATGAGTCAAACATACTTTAATAAAGGAATATGTAATGCTCTGATGAGAACACACAAAATCACATGACAACTTACATATTAAATTTGCTTGTCCCTGAATCTTCTAACCATTCTTGCCAGTCATTCCATTCAAAGTATTCGTCACAGTCACTGGATTTACAGGGACTGTGGACAGTCAGGTACAGCCCTTGCCACTGTTCTGTCAGGTTGTTCAGCCGTATCATAATCTCCCTTATCACTCCCCATGCTTTCTGGATGTCTTCTGAGGTTTCAACTACATGAATGAAAATTATCAAGTACAATAATTTAACATACAAAACTACCAAATTGTGCTATATGTTTGATATAATTCATGAATGCTTTGGAATATAGACCTAAGGTTTGACTCTTTTTTAAGAAGACAATCTGCAGATTATGGAAGTAAAATCATTTCAAAATATTAAAGTATCAAAAAGTTATAGAAGTTTAAATTTACTGTAAAGAAAATGCGCCAAATGTACCAAATTTTATTTGATATAAAATAAATATTTTCAAAATATTTTTTTGAATCCAAAATTGCTATAAAATTAAGGCCTTATGTCTAAATAAGTTATGTTCCAAATTTGAAGTTGATATAAAAAAAAAATGAGGCAAGATTTTATTTAGGGCGTTATACTACAAAAACTGCAGTGAATATTTTTTGATGCATTTTTCTGTCACAAATGTATAAATTTCCTGTCAATATTACTTCTATCAGGTAGAAGAAAAAAAATCATCCCCTAGTGGCAACAATATTTATCTACAAGATGTCAAAAAACTAAGAAACTATAGATTTAATTATTTTATAATAGAAAAAAAATATATATATATATATATTAATGCAGCCTTTGTGACCATTAGAAACTAATTTAATAAACATTACAAAATCTCACCTGTGTATGTGCATTCAAAGTATTTACTTGAGAGGATGCAAATTAAAATCATTGCTATACAAAATGTAATAAAACAGGGGACTTACGCTCAGTCTCTTTGCAGCGGATCTCAATGAACTGGTCCTCATCACGGCGTTCTCTGAGCAGAAACCGTCTGTCACCACAGCACAGCACACACTGGTCTTTTCCAATCCAGTATGGAGAGTATAAGGAGCATGTCCTAATGACAAGCCTGTAAAGCAAGCATGAGTTTTACATGTAATTACTAGTTATCCAGGGTTCTCTCTTCCAATCAAATCAATTTAAATTAGCTTTTTTCATCAGGCTATCTGGGTTGATTAAAACTTTGTAAAACATGACAGCTAATAGAGTGAATAAATCAATGATATGTATTTCTTTATCTTCTCTGAAAGAGACAAGCATAAACATTCACCTGTGAAAGAAACCATGTGGTATCTCAGGTAGGAAGTAAACATGGATATTTAAGTCCTCTGTATTGTCTGATTCCCACTTTTGCTTGACCTGTTTGTTGTCTGACAGGTAACTTGGGAACAGACAAGCGTTTGGCTCATACACAATCGGATTTGAGGGCACCCAATTTTTCTTCGGACAGAATTCGTTGGCTTTTGGATTGAGAGGACTGTTATGTTTGGTTGACAAACATACATCAAAGTGCTTTAGGAGTGAAAGGAGACTTCCTTCCTTCTTTTTGGACCCAACCACTTCCTCAATTAGCTCTTCATCAGTAATGCCATAATTCTTCTGGAGCTCAGTCCGCACCAGGATCCTAACAGCCACATTGTTTAAAGATGCTCTGTCTTTATAGTCACTGATCCATCTTTTCTTCTGTATTGCGAGTGCATTTTCTGACTTCAGCTGTGCAGAGGAAATCTTGTTCAGTTCCTGGACTAGGTCATGTCTCACAATAGTCTGTGACAGAATTAAAAGAAAATGATGAGCGATTTCTACGCTGATTATTTTATGGCTATTCAAATACATTTAATGGTTGTAGTTTAAATGTTTGAAGCATGAACCTTGAACAATGAGATGAGGAATAATGGTTTTACAAACAAAGATCCAGCCAATTCTGGGATTTCCTTGTACCACATAATGATGCCAATTCGGTGAAGATACTGAAGAATTAACTTAAGTTTGTCATCGTCCAGTGTAACATGTCTGTTCTTCAGTTCATACAAGAGGGCGCTTTGACTTGCAATTCCTGTTAATAGGTGCAAATTTCAGATTTAAGAAACATATTTAAGAACAAACACATCAAACATTGTAATCTAAAAAAAATAAATAAATACTGACCATGCTCAGCAATGTCACCGTTTTTCAGAAGTTCTTGGATATCATTCTCCACCTCATAGTAGCATATAGGTAATGTCTGTTCTATGTTGGGAAACGTTTCTTTGTTCAAAACCTCATTTTTGATGTGAGTACGTAGCTTGACAATGTCCGCCTGTTTAGTGCAATCTATAGGTACAAAGTCAAGTACCTGAAAACAAAAGGAGATGAAGAAGATCATGGCAGCACATTTTATTCAATTTTATTAGATTATAAAACAGCAACTACAAAGCCAAATTACCTTTAGTTTGTACTCAGTCAGTCTTTCAATCTGATTTATCTGGTCATAGTACGAAGGTGAGTCCTCCTTATCCTGTAGGTTCTTCTTCCGCTGCTCTAAATTAGTTGTATGTGTTTCAACCATTTCCTTCACCTGGTCTTCGATGTGTTTTTTCTTTTCGTTCACATCATTCTCATCTGCGCATTGGTCAACATGAGTGCCCACAAGCAGAACTACTGAGTCTGGTATCTTAAGCTGAAGATTTTTGATCCAGAAGCCCACATTCTCCTTGAAACTCTGGGCATCCATGGTGTAACTGGAAAAAAAAAAAGTTGCATGCATTGCTATTTGGTCGCTGGGGTGTTATGCTAACTGGCCCAATAGAGAAAAAAAGTCCCCTAAGTCTCATTTTATTGTTCACAACGCAAAAATTACACGTGATTCCATAGTAATAGCGATGCTTGCTAATAAAAGAATAAATTCTCAACAAGTTGTATGTTTAGTGGTTAGAGTATATTACACTGTGAGATCTAGCAGAAGCAAAAAAAAAAGGCTTTACCTGGAAAGGTTGATGGCAAGTATGACAAAGGCTTGAGCTGTTATAAACACATGATGGGTGATGTAGTATTCCTCTTGTCCAGCAAAGTCCCAAAAGAAAAAACGTATACCCTCATTATCAACCTCACTGATTTCGATCCCTACAGTACGATCCTCCTCGGCCACTGGTACAGGGCGACCCTGCTTCAGACTGCGGCACAGAGTGGATTTCCCCGCCATGGAGGTCCCCAGAAACATAGTCTTCACGGTTTTCACATTTGGGGCGTTCGCCTCCAGCATCGCAAAGTAATTCTGGATATCTCTCAATCCCCCTGCACAGACCTCCTGAGGGGGCTTTCTAAGAGGGTTACCATTAGCTTTGAACAGAGTTAAGCTACTGTTATGAAAGAGTAGGTCTGGTAGGTCAGCTAACTGGTTCCTCTCGACATAAAGTTCTTTTAGGTTTGAAAGACCCACAAGAGGATCCAAATTCTTCAGGCAGTTGTTGGACAGGTTTAGGTAGTTGAGATGTTGGCACCTGTTCATGTCCTGGGGTAGCTTTTCAAGTCGATTGGTGCTCAACTTTAGAAATCGAAGTTTCTCCAAGGATGGAAAGACATTTTCTGGAATGGTTTTGATATTGTTCTGATTGATATAAAGTTTCTCCAACTGGCGTAACCCTCTAATGTCCACGGGGAAATCAGTGAACTCATTCCTGCACAGGTTGAGCTCTGTCAGGTTTTTCAGTTGAGTGATACCACTGATTTGTTTGAGCCTGTTCCGCTGTAGATCTACCTTTACTGCATCTCCACCCCTCTGGAGAAGCTCATTGGGAAGTGCTTTGAGTTTCTTTCCAGCAAAGTCTTCTTCTTTTTTGGCATTTTGTTTTCCTATATTAATATTATTGTTAATGTAACAATCATCATCATCATCATTGTTATTTAAGCATTATAACCAACATACTCCGAACATTTTATTCTTAACCTTTTCATCGACGACTCGAAGTAATGCATATATATTTCAACATGACTTATAAATTAATGTTTTCTTTCTAGGCAGCAAAAATAATTAAAATTCTGGTAAGTTTGTCAGGATTAGCAATTAAATACACTACAATGACAGCAAAACCCCGAACTAATTATAATATACGGTGTTCGCATTTCTTACATTCAAGCAAATTTGTAGCATTTCTTAAAGATCAAGATTAAAAAAAAGTGTGAACATACCATTTAAAAGGAGCATGTTGATGAGACACTAAAGAAACTCTTTCGCTCGTCTATGTGTCAGATGATCTACTTCCTTATGTCTCACAGAGCAAAGTAGGGACGGACTTTTAACAGAGCAGTACATCTGATTTTTACTTTCATTTTCTAGAAAACGTAGCAGTATCTAGTTCAGTTTCTATCACGTGATTTACACTGTCATCTAAAAAAGAGGCGGCGCTGCCATCATCTGGCTAAAATGTGAAATAGTGTGCATACGAAAGAGTAGCTATGAATTTCGCACATGGGCCAAAGGGCCAAATGGATATATATATATATATATATATATATATATATATATATATATATATATACAGACATACATACACACACACACACACACACACACACACACACATATATATATATATATATATATATATATATATATTTTTTTTTTTTTACATTCTTTGCATGTTTATGGAGCATGTTACCGGTTGTAATGCAAAGTTTCAACTCTGTTTAAAGACGTCTCACCTTGAGCCATGATGACAGCACAGTTCATCTGTCACAGGAATATCTAAGGGAAAAAAAGTTTGCTGCATGCAAACTATATTGTGGTGGAAAAGTGGTGAGTTTTCTCTCGTTGAATTTATTTGCCCAGCTGATTCTTTAGATTGTTTTTAGCTTCAATTCCATTTCATGGTTCAAAACATTTAAATCTGTTTTTATTCAGTTACAAAGTTCTGTTTATTATTGTTTTCAATATGTCAGTTAAGAGTGGTCACATTTAAAGTGTATAGAGATTATGTGTTTGTCAAGTATAAAGCCAAAAATCTGCAGAATGAAAAACAGATGAAAGACTAGGGGGTGGGCATTATGACTAAAATCTAATATCACGATATGAGTAATTTTATTTCACAATAATGATATATATCACAATAATTATTTTTGCCTTAATCAAACAACAAAAGAGAGAAAATGTCTCACTAATCTTGAATAAATCACTTTCATAACTTTAACCCTCTGGTGCTCTTCGTTCACTTTTGACTGGAAAATTTTCTGTTTTGAATTTTTAAAAATCACAGCTTCATCGGAATGGTACGAAACTTGGTGACTTTTATGGCATTTGGAATGTGAACACACAAAAAAATTGAACCACTATGAACCACTGTGTCTGTAACAGAGCAAAGTTTTGAGAATATGTGAAATCCATTCAATAATTCAGTCATAATTCAGGAAAAGCTCACAGCAGTGAAGGGGTGACACTCTAAAACACACCCATTCACAAACACATATCATATATACACACACACACACACCTATGAACCACTGTGTCTGTAATCATAATACAAAAACTAACACTTCAAATCATATTTATAACAAAAAATATCCAAAACTTGATAAGAAATAGTCTTTGAGATTGTTTAAATATATGGTCAACTCTTTCACCTAATAAAAATGTTGAATCAATTGTCTAAAAACAACTAAGCAATTCAAAAGCTTCTCTATAGAGAGCTATATACAGGCATCAAGTTACACGTGCCATTACAGTTATTTTTCTCTTTTTTTTTTTACAACCAGATGGTGCTAATCTGCCTTCTAAAATTGGTTTTGAATGTCTGAGTCTCTATTTTAACCTAAAATACTGCATTAATTAAAAAAATAATAGTAAAAAGTTCATTTTAATTTTTTTTTTATTATTTTCAATGGCAAAAAATGGTTATTAATTACTGCATAAATATTAATTATTACCACAAAACCCTCTCAAAATGCAAAATAAAAAAGAAACAATATTATTAAACAAAAATGAATTAGAATGATTTTACTGAAAAAAATAAGAGATTATGTTACGCACAAGTGTGACTCTGAAATGAGGAGAACCAGAGGGTTAATAGGAAGAAATATATATTTAATTTACACAGTGAAGAATATGCAGTGTTTTTATACATTACTCCTGATTACTTTATACAATGTATGTAGCACTACTTATTCTACTGTAGTTTTTTGTCCTATTGCTTGCAATTGAGTTCTTATTCTTATTTAATTGATGAGTGTTTACTTGTCTTAAGTGAGCTTGAGTTTTTTTTTTTTTTTTTTTTTTTAGGCTAGTAGTGTGTTTTTTGTGGTATTGACACTGGTGACAAGAATTACGAAATTTCTTTGGTATCAATCGTTTTGATATTATAAAGATCTTATTTAACATGACTGACAGACAGCAGGAATTTTAGACTGCTGTCACTTTAAGAGCTGCCTGGATGTTACACGTGAGTTTTCTCAGCTGTTTGCTTTCACTTAAGACCAATATTTTTGGAAATGTATACTGGTTGCTTTGTTGCTGTAAAATGCTTTCATTATGAATGCTTAACAGCAGGGGCGGAGCTAGTAGGTGGCCACCCGTATGAAAAAATCCTGGCTATGCCCCTGCTTATGTAAAGTAAAGTAGTCACATTGGCTATATATAGACATAATACTATTATCATACCAAACAAGGTGTGACGCAACAATTACGCATTTACAAAATGCTTTTGATTGGCTGCACTTATTATCCTTAAGACATGCCATACGCCTAAACATTGAAACAACATCAACAACAAACAAAAGTAGATTAAATTTACAGACTTTCTCTTTTGGAAAAACAGTCCAAAGTATTATTGACTCCATCTGCACTAGACTAGATTTTTGTCAAATCAAATGTCACTTCCTCTAAAACAGGGGTTTTCAACTCTGGCCCTCAAGTTCCACTTTCCTTCAGAATCAGCTCCACAAACAAAACACACCGGAACAGGCTAATCAAGGTTAGTGAGTTTGAGGCAGGTAAATTTGATCTAAAATCTGCAGGAAAGTGGACCTTGAGGGACAGAGATGACAAACTCTGCCTTAAAACCACCTGTAGGTGAAGTATAGATTACTGTAGTACTTTATGTCTTTCCATCTTGCTACATGAAAAACTCTGAAATTATAATACAATTAAAATAAACTTCATCCATCAATCCATTCTACAAACCGCTTGTCCTCTGTAGGGTTGTGTTGTTCTTGCCTAATCCAGCATCTTGGGCCACAGGCAAGGAAAAAACCACAGCAAGATGACCAGTCCATCACAGAGCTCAATTAAAATAAACTGTAAATAGAAATTATTGTTGATATTTCATAGGCTTAGACTCTCACTGAGTGATAATGGTCTCAAGTTTAAATCTCAGTAGAATCTTTATAGTAGAGTCTAACTACTATAACTAAGGAACATTTTATTTTGTGATTTGATTCATTTGACTTTTAGTGTATCACTTCATTAACCTATGCCACAACCATCTGCCACTGGTAATGATTATTTTCAGGAAAAACCCTGGGTGGGAGTTCACTGGTTTCAAACCACAGTTTTATTAGAGATTTCCCATGATGATTATGATGGTGTTAATTCATCTTCAGAACAGGATTTCCAGACAAACTTTAAATGTTATTGTAAAATATAAATCCTGAAATATTTTTTGGTGCTAAATGTTAAAGATTTTTTGATCAGTAGTATAAATGTTAAAGATTTTTTGATCAGTAGTACTATATATGGATATAGAAGTATTTCTGTGTCTTGACTCTCCAAATTTTACAGTGGGAATAATAATAAGCCTAAAAACTTGTAATCATTTCTTTTTATTTTGGTATGTTTTTAGTTAATGAAATATATGTAAATTGTTAAAATACATTCAAAAATCTTAATGTTTCATAATTACAAAGACAGCACTGTATTTACATAGACTTATTCTTGTGTTCACAAATGCATTTCACAGAATACAAAAGAAAATATAATTAACATGTTCAGACAAAATGAAGTAGACATTATATAAAGTGAACAGTGAATAATTCCTCGAGGTTGTACTCCAGAATTTATCGCCAGGATGTCTCTCTTGATGACAGGACTGCAAGACACATACAAAATGGAATGAGGTTCTGGGCTTCGTGGAGGATGATATACTGTATGTTGTTCAACACACTGGTGGGGGTAATGTTTCACATAACAGATATAGCGAAGACTGGTGAATGTAAGAAATGTAAACAAAGACAAAGAAAAAAGCTCTAGCTTAAAAAACAGCAGCATAAAAGCTCAGAATCAAACATCAAAATGCTCCATTTACAGTCAGACAGCCTGACCTTGGGTCTGTTGCAACATTTCTGTACACCTACGTAATCACTCTGAACAGCATCCACTGGAGGCAGTTCCACAGAAAGACGTGAAAATTAATAACTACTTAATTTCTTTCTACTTAAAACACTTGTTCCAGGTAGGAACCATGGAGCAAAGCACACAGGTAGCTTATGAGTCACGTGAGCCTGCATGAAAGAACCCCAAGGCAGTGCAGGTTTCAACAAAATGGGAAGCTGATCATTTTTTGTGGTAGCTTGACAGTCACTATTAGCATGCAGCAAGACAGAATCTTGCTATGTTGTTGTAGGAAAACACAGAAAACAAAGTGAGTACAGTGTTTTTGTTTTCTGGCTCAAAAAATAACAAACTAATAAATAAATATAATTGTCGGCAATCTGTCTTGTTGGCAGTACAGTTGAATTGTCTGATCAGAAAAAATGCCCATTACAGTGTATTTGACAAGACAAAGAGCCACCAGTGAGGACAGGAGGGTGTGCAGTAAAGTATTGTGCATTCTGGGAAGCAGGAAGAGGTAGAGGTGGACAAGCAGAAGATTTAGGCCAGCAGAGAGCAGCGGTGTGCAAGCTGGGTGTCACACATACACACCCTCTGGATGAAGGCTGGAGACAAGTGGGTTCTGGAGGCTGCGTGGGTTCCCCAAGATTTGCTTGGCAGTGGTACGAGGGTTAAACTCCAAGATGGAGGAATTCGAATCTGTCATAAACACAAAAAACCTACTGTTAAGCAATGCCAGCGTCATTTATTTAGGTAGGTATAAATAGTGTTCCTCTGAAATCACCAGATAGTATCTTTTCCATCTGGAAGACATTTATTAAAAACATTATCCTCATATTGTCCTTGTGAAAACTGTTTGTAATTTTACACACCTTCATCACTTTGTCCATCAGGCTTGAGGAGAGCAAAATCGATCTCTTCGGTTTGCTGATTGGATTGTGCTGGAGTGACTCCTGTTTGCTGGATGAATTGTTGCAGGTTACACTGGCGTAGCTCCTTATTCAGATCATCCAGTTCCATGCTTTTAGCCTAAAGGGGAACATAAGAGAGATTTAATGTTGGGTTGGAGGAAAAAGTTGAAGCAGTGACTTTCAAACGCCAATGTTCCTTTATCACACAGTTCTCTTTTCTTGTAATGAAACACCCACACAGACTTAACCTCTACAATGAGATTAAATGTCCAAGCGATGTCTTAAATGCCATTTTTCATACGATATGTTCCTACCATGAACAGTAATAACTGTTAGGTACTGTGGTTCCTGCTTAATCATCACAGACATATTATTTCTTAAAGATGCTGCCTTCGCACCACTAGATGAATCTTATTTTGTTTTCCATAAACTTACTCATTTTTATTTCAACCATTAAAGGTGTGACTAGTATTGTTGGTAATGACAACAACCTGCAGGTTGAATGAATATAGTACTGCCCCTGCTGATGGGAGTGAGACAACAAATGAAGCAATAGTGAGGTAGAGTGTATGGTACCCTGAGGTTCAGTTAGTCATGGTGAGCACACAACATGCTTTTGTGTGACTGCAATTAATGTACCGGTGTGATTCAGCAACTAGTACAAAGATGTTTTATTTAAGGTATACTGTACAGTCAGCAAGTCATTACCGCAAACTAAACACTGACAGGGTGATCCAAAATATGTAGACATGAAATGTTTAGTTGAAATCATGTTATAATCCTACCTGTTCATAATCAAAGCTTCTACTAATAAAAAAAATGTTCATTGCAACATAGCAACAAGACAAACATGGTAACAGTATTACAGTAATAGTAACACTAAGGTCCTCTGAGGTAATTTTCACCATAGACTCAAGATGGCGCAAATTGCGACTGTATAATGAGCGCTAGTCATGAAAGTAGCATGGAGAGAGTAAATGGGTGAACGGGCTGATATACATAGTTGCCATGAAGGTGGCAAATATTACAAACTATCAGACCACCGAATACCAAAATTGACCAGTCAAGCCAATGTAATAGTAAAGCAGAATGGAAACTGTTTGCATTGCATCTAAAATCGCATACTTAGTAGGTACTACATTTGACTGAGAACTTACTTTGGGATCATTAAAAAGGTTTGTTTACTACACTTTCTACTACAGTTCTTCTACAAGTGCATCTCAATAAATTAGAATGTCGTGGAAAAGTTCATTTATTTCAGTAATTCAACTCAAATTGTGAAACTCGTGTATTAAATAAATTCAATGCACACAGACTGAAGTAGTTTAAGTCTTTGGTTCTTTTAATTGTGATGATTTTGGCTCACATTTAACAAAAACCCACCAATTCACTATCTCAACAAATTAGAATACTTCATGAGACCAATAAAAAAACATTTTTAGTGAATTGTTGGCCTTCTGGAAAGTATGTTCATTTACTGTATATGTACTCAATACTTGGTAGGGGCTCCTTTTGCTTTAATTACTGCCTCAATTCGGCGTGGCATGGAGGTGATCAGTTTGTGGCACTGCTGAGGTGGTATGGAAGCCCAGGTTTCTTTGACAGTGGCCTTCAGCTCATCTGCATTTTTTGGTCTCTTGTTTCTCATTTTCCTCTTGACAATACCCCATAGATTCTCTATGGGGTTCAGGTCTGGTGAGTTTGCTGGCCAGTCAAGCACACCAACACCATGGTCATTTAACCAACTTTTGGTGCTTTTGGCAGTGTGGGCAGGTGCCAAATCCTGCTGGAAAATGAAATCAGCATCTTAAAAAGCTGGTCAGCAGAAGAAAGCATGAAGTGCTCCAAAATTTCTTGGTAAACTGGTGCAGTGACTTTGGTTTTCAAAAAACACAATGGACCAACACCAGCAGATGACATTGCACCCCAAATCATCACAGACTGTGGAAACTTAACACTGGACTTCAAGCAACTTGGGCTATGAGCTTCTCCACCCTTCCTCCAGACTCTAGGACCTTGGTTTCCAAATGAAATACAAAACTTGCTCTCATCTGAAAAGAGGACTTTGGACCAATGGGCAACAGTCCAGTTCTTCTTCTCCTTAGCCCAGGTAAGACGCCTCTGACGTTGTTCAGGAGTGGCTTAACAAGAGGAATACAACAATTGTAGCCAAATTCCTTGACACGTCTGTGTGTGGTGGCTCTTGATGCCTTGACCCCAGCCTCAGTCCATTCCTTGTGAAGTTCACTCTAATTCTTGAATCGATGTTCTCTTGGTTGGTTGTGCATCTTTTTCTTCCACACTTTTTCCTTCCACTCAACTTTCTGTTAACATGCTTGGATACAGCACTCTGTGAACAGCCAGCTTCTTTGGCAATGAATGTTTGTGGCTTACCCTCCTTGTGAAGGGTGTCAATGATTGTCTTCTGGACAACTGTCAGATCGGCAGTCTTCCCCATGATTGTGTAGCCTAGTGAACCAAACTGAGAGACCATTTTGAAGGCTCAGGAAACCTTTGCAGGTGTTTTGAGTTGATTAGCTGATTGGCATGTCACCATATTCTAATTTGTTGAGATAGTGAATTGGTGGGTTTTTGTTAAATGTGAGCCAAAATCATCACAATTAAAAGAACCAAAGACTTAAACTACTTCAGTCTGTGTGCATTGAATTTGTTTAATACAGGAGTTTCACAATTTGAGTTGAATTACTGAAATAAATGAACTTTTCCACGACATTCTAATTTATTGAGATGCACCTGTATAGTGGCTAATAAATCTTGCACATTCTCAGAAAATTGCTTTACTTCCATGTTGCAAAATAAGGTGGATATATAGTATGAATCTGTGTACTATGAATGAAGTATAGGCGTACATCATCTGTGTCATGTTACCTATGGTGTCAGTTGCACCATTTCACTGTCATTCCTCTCAGTGGCTTCACGGGATAGTAAAGCATCCATTGAATGCACACTCTAGAATCTCAACAGAAGTAGTAGCTCATCTGGGTAATTTTTGCCTACTGTTTTTTGGATGCTGTTAATATGGACATACTACTCTTATGGTGTACAGTTGTTTATTTACTAGGTAAGTAGGCATAGGTTGCAGCGTATAATTTATTTGTCCATTTTTGGAGACTCTATTTGCTCACCCAGTGAGTCCATATTGACTGCAATTTTGTCTCATAATATGTACATGGGTTTGATTATGCACTTTTAAATGTTTTACACGTGAAAATAAATAAACAAATGAGTATTAGAAGATTAACCTCTTGTGAAACAATAATGATATGACAAGTACATAACATTGTGAGTAAGAAAAGCAGAAATGCAGACCTGCAGTTGGTCATCTGCCAGCCTTAACTCCTTTTCTATCAGTTCAATTGATGCCTGCAGTTCAGCCCCATGATGCTGATGGTTGTCCAGTTGTTCTTTAGCAATACCTACAGATTCTTGAACACTGGGTCTGGCTTGAAGCTCACCATTTCTCTTGGTTTCAATAAGCAGCTTGATATCTCGCTCTAGCTGCTCTAATTGGTTGTCGGTGTCATGCAACCTTCGACTGTGTTTGTCTAGAGCTAAATGGAGTTCATTTTTTCGCCGTAGCATGTCCTTTTCTCTCTGAACCTCAGACTGAAATTCATTTTCCCAGTGCAGCCCGTGGACCAACTCTGCCTCGTTCCTCCTTAAAAGCTGCTGTAGGTGGTCCATTTCCTCAAGGAGGTCAGGGGAAAGGGTTGGAGGAGGAACCCGCTCCCAAACGCTCAGCTCCCTCTCTAGAGAATCCACCTGTCCCTGCAGAGACTGTAGCTGCCCTTGTTGTCGTAGAATCTGCTGATAAAGAGTGTCTTTGGATGGACCAGCTTGGGAAAAAGACAAGGGCGGAGATGGTGACACCCCTCGTGCTTGGTAGTCTCTGGGTGGTTTTTCAACCTGTTTTACACGAGTTCGGGGTGATGTGGAGGGCCCCAGATTGAAAGTAAGAGCTTTTTTTGGCTCTTTGGGTTTGAGGGGCTCTGGATCTGGAGGTCTGGGTAATTGCGGGGCTCGACCTTGGTCTGAGGCTTCACTGCTTGTGGGACCAGTGCGCCGTAGGATGAATTGCACTTCATTGCCTAATTGGCCCAGTTTAGCCAGGGACTCCAATGGGCGTTCATTGGCCACAAGCTGCCGTTCCTTATCCCGCAGTTTCTGGATAAGAACATAACGACCAGTTTGCCCTGGAGAGCACATTAAGAGCGAAATAAAATTTGTTAAAATACAAATGCACTAGCTGTTCAAAGAGCAAAACAGAGAGAGAGGCTCAGTAACTCACCTATAGCCTGGGCAAGGGCAATGACTACATCCTGACAAGATGTCTGTTCTGATAGGCCGCAGACGACACGTGGAATGCCATCCACCCACACCTTCAGCTCCATGACTGTGAGAAAGTCAGTAAGGAGCGTCTCTACATGACAGTGCTCTGCTGAACAGATACAACAATTAAAATACTGAACAATTACTTACAATATAGAGAATAACTGCACTTAGAAAAAATACAGATGTGAATTGTCAGGCACTGATTGTTAAAATAGATACTAAGAACCGATTATCATACTCCGCTATGATCAAAGGAGATTTTTTAAAGAAACCGGTGTGGATGCAAAATGTCTTAATGGGTTTTAATCCAAGTATTCTGAAGATACACATTCGCTTTATATGATGAACATTAAATGTAGGCTTTTATTCAAATATTGATCAATGCACAAACATATAGCACATTAAATATTGTAAACAGAAGTACAATCTTGCTTGCTTGATGTGCAAGAACAAACATCATTGGTTCATGAACAATTTGAAACATCACAGTTTTGGCTGCATGAACTTTCCATGGAGGGACAGAAATCTATTAAGTTTTACTAAAAATATCTTCATTTGTGTTTTGATGATGAACGAAAGTCTTATAGGTTTGGAAAGACATAAGGATAAGCAAACAATGACTGAATGTTCATTTTTGGGACCTTTTTTTTTTTTTAAATGAAGTCACTAAGCAGCTCAGATCACACTTTTACCTGCATGGGAACATACCAGATTCTGTACTTCAGATGTGAAAATTGTAACTTTTACTTAAATTTAATAGATCAAACTAACTAAACTAACTGAAACTATAACAAGAGACACTCCAAATGTTTTGGCATTCGATTATGAGGTATGCTGCTTTTACAAGTCAGATAATGGCAAACTGTGCCATGGATTAAACCAATGAATGCCATAATGTGTTAAAAACATTGTAACTGTTCAATAATGTTTTTAGAGTACATCAAAGAGATGCTGTGATGAACATTCACATGTCATGTAACTGTAAGAACATGGTTCAAAAGAGTATGATCGCTTTTAACCTGAAACCACATTTCTCTAGAGGTATGCATGCATGGTAAAATGAGGAACATGAGGATTTTATTCATTTCTCAACTTCATCCAGACTGTAAATGAACCAGGCATATTTTTCAGAAAACGTCAGCAATGCAAGCCAATAAACTCCTTCAACCAAACATTAATGAGAAGTCACTGATCAAAAAAAGTCATCAAAGTGTTTTTGTGACATCTGCCTTTAAGCATGTTCTGACAACAGCAATCAGGCCTATTTTGCAAGTTATCACTGATTTTGATATGTACATTTTAGGGAAGCGCTGATATTCAAGCTGCTTCTGGCAAATTAACAGGTTAAGACACTTTTAAATGTGCTGTCCATTTTTAAATATGCTCTGTGAGGTGAGCTAGAGAGTTACTCATTTCGTCAACCTGCACATTGAATCCTGAGGCAATCATTAACCAACCTTCACATTCCTGTAAACCTTGAAACTGTGCTCACATGCTCAAAGAATGTGTGTACTGTACTCACAGTCACAACACTTCTGCCTGTCAAACCAGATCATTTAATTTGACAAAACGACAATAACCAAGAGATGAGGGGAAAAGTTAAGACAAATATGTTGTCTGTCTTTGGTGTCTCCACAGAACATGGCTCAGGTTTCATAGATTGTATTTCATAATGCTTTACTATAACAAAGATATCATGTCTTTGGCTTGATTAAGCCACACCTATGTTAAATGTAATCATTGACTTATTTCAGCACAATGACCTTGACAGATTTAAGCTCAATGATTTTTTTAATAGCTTTCACACATCAGCTCTAAAATATTAGTAAACTGTGATGTCAATCATCAGAAATGACTCTGACCCTAACCCTAACACGGAAGAGAAGAAATTGTTGAATAAAACCATTATTTTTGTTTTCTTAGCACACAAAAAGTATTCTCATAGCTTCAGAAAATGAAGGTTGAACCACAGATGTCACATGGACTATTTTAATGAAACTACCTTTCTGGGCCTTGAATGTGGCAGTTCCATTGATGTCTATGCAGGGTCAGAAAGCTCTCAGATTTCATCAAAAACATCTTAATTTGTGTTCCGAAGATAAACGAAGATCTTACGGGTACGACATAAGGGTCAGTAATTAATGGCAGAATTTTCATTTTTTGGCAAACTAACTCTTTAAAATGTGACACACTACGCAACATTAGCTATACAACCAACACATTCTCATGGCAATACATAACAATGTACATTTTGGCAAAGTGGTGACTAAATTGTGTACATTTTTTCGATCTCATTCATATGCTTTTGTATGATTTGCTTACACCCCACTGACATTAGGTTTAGGGGTGGAGTGTTGGGTGGGCCTTCAGACTTACTTTTCTTCAAAAATTTGTATGTTTCTGTACAAATTCATACGAAATTGCCACCTCGTAAAACAGTTATATTTTCTCATAAGATCAGGCTTTGTGCAACTGCAGAGCTGCAGCACTAATGAATGGAAAAGCAGGCAAGGTCTCGAAATGCATTCTTAAAATACGCTCATGCACAAAAGCAAGACACACCACAACGGTCCATCTAGTACATCTTTAAATAAAAATCAATAACAAAACAAAAAAAAAAAAAGCACAGGGAGTGGAACACAAAAATAAGTTTTGTGTGAACCTGCTCTTACTGTAAACAGTGCAAATTAACTGTGTTATCTTTGTCATAATTATATGACTGCTCCTATTGTATGTGTCATTAACAGTAGTGAAAAACATTACGTTTTTGGGTAAGGAGGTGTTATGTTCTATTATCATGTATGGCCTTTTCATTAGTGTGCAATACACTTAAAAAGCTGTGTGGTACAGTAAACACAATGCATTAACGCAACAGTAGTCTTTAGTTCTGTTTTTTATTACTGCTATACATAATGGTCATTTGATTCATCAAGCATGTAAACTTGCATTCTTATGGTAACTGTAGTCCTTATTGTAGCTTCAGAATTCACATTTGTGATATGACCATGTATAATTTATGTTGGAAAGTAAAACAGATCTTATTTTACTCAGCTATTCTAAAAACTACACAGGTAAAGTGAAACATGTTCGATTAACATTTCAGTAGTGCGTTCCTCACACAATGCCATTTAAATAGCTTAGATTTCCACTTCACTATATAGAAGAAAAATTACAAAAAGCAAATAAATACATATTAAGAATATAATATCTTAGCACATTTATACATTGGAAAACCTATTGAAAAAGAGTTTACTCAGCAAGCTTTGTGAACTTCCCCAGCTGTCTGTAGCAGATCTGATAATGTGACTGTAATCATACACCATCCACCTTCATTAGCAGACCTGCAGTAGATACTAGTCTCTGTTCTCCCACTGTATTCTAAACACAAATCTGCCATGAAGAGTGGAGACCCATGAAATCAGCCTAGTTTGAAACATTCCATTCCTGAAATTTAAAACCATTAACCCTAAACCAGCTCCATGAGCAGGAACATCAAAGATTCAGTGGTTCTAACTGACTCAACTAATTCATTACGTGATGAAACAGAAAACTAGTAATGAACTGGCATCAAGAATTACACTTTTAATCATATTCTAAGAATCAGTTTCACAGTGTTACAAGTTTGAATTGTCAGTTGTTTGAATATGATGTTTCTGAAGGTGTGAAACACAAATATGCTTGGGAAAAACATCCTATTTCTCATGTTTCCCTGTCAACATGGGCTTACAGGAGTACTCAGGAGGGCACATGCTACTAGAAACATATGGCAAACTAGAAATACAGGATTCATGCTCTTCCTTCCATTTGATGATGACAGATGATCCATTGTGGCCATAAGACCTCTACATGTTTGACAGCTGAAGGACCTATAAGGAACTCTCTTTTTTGACCTACAATGTCATCTGAGAGTTCACCTACGCTAAATAAGAGAGTGTATGTTGATGGCATTCTCACTCAGTGAGAACCAAGAAAAAATGTTTAAACCATCTGAATTCCATTTGTTATGTGAACCAGCCAGAATCAGGCTCAGGGAAGTGTCTCACAGGCATTAGGTTTCTTGTGTTAAAGGGGCGAAACTGGCCTGCTTACGTAGAACAGCATATCTAAACCTTCCCCATTGTGTGCAAAAGGAGGAGTGTACTATCTCCCTCTCGAGTGAGTTCATTGACGACTACAGGTAAATAGTATCGCCAAACAAAGATACCTTTGGTATGCAGCATTACAGGTGTGTCAACCTTGCTTTTCCTGCTAAAGAATTCCAGTCAAATATTATGAAAAAGACACAGGAAAGTGTAAAAAGAACTCTACTGTTAAAAAAAAAAGAGTAAAAGTTAGGGTTATCACAGTTATCTAAAAACATTTTCGTTACTTGAAATAAATGTTAACTTCTCATTTTCATTCAAAATAACTTGATTAATAAAAGCTTAATTTAATTTAATTTAAACAAACAATAAAAACTAATAAAAATGACAAAAACACGAAACAACATCACTAAAACTAACTAAATTTAAAGGGGGGTACAATGTTGTTTCATGCATTCAGAGTTGTTTACACTGTTAAAGAGTTCGATTCTCATGCTAAGCATGGACAAAGTTACAAAAAACAATTTGGACGTATTACAGAATTTCTGTGCAAAAAATCTTACTTCCGGGTTTGTATAAGTTTCGGAGAGTTTTTTATTTTTTTATTGCAAGTATAAACAGTTAACATCAACAAATGAAAATATAATTGGATGACATTATAAATACAGAAATAATATAGGAAGAAACAATAAAGAAAAAAATAAAAAGGATAAAAATATAAAACAAAGAAGTACAGAGGTAGTAAATCAAAAATTACGTAACATTCAGCAGATCATTACACAGTTTCACAAATTTGACCCTTTTTTTGGTGTTAATATTTTTTAGTGTTATAATTAGGTAGTTAAAGTCACAAAGAAAATTATGTAATTTTGGGGATGTTAAAGAAAATTTACATTTATGAATATAATATTTTCCCAATAAAATAAATACATTTCCTATATATTCTATGCTATGTTTACAAAAAGAAAAATAACAAAATATATCACACATAGTTAAATCAATGTCTACATTGGATCTTGAAGAAAAGAATTTTGACACTTCAGACCAAAATTCCTTAACAAGGGGGCATTTGAAAAAAAGATTATCAATAGACTCAATACACAAGTTTCGGAGAGTTTTTTTTTTTTTCGCTCGTGGCTCTTGATGACGTAAACGAGGGTGGAACTCCTTATATGGGCATTTCTCCCGGAAGAACGCGCTCGCGCACGCACTGACCAGAGCGAGAGCCAGAGCGCGCCCGTCAACGCGCTTCATCCGACTGCAATGCAAAGGACTCGCTCGGGAAGAATCTCTCTTAAGAAGTGTGTTTTTGGTAGGGAAAGATAACCTTGTTCAGCTTCCCAAAAGAAACCAGCATTACGTGAACAAATATATGCAGTTTGTTTTTTCGGGGCAGCAATGGAAATTTCTCAAGTGTGTTTGTTGACGAACGTTTTATAAACAAGGCCCAGTTCGACGCTGGATTTGCACAGCGTTTGATTCTGAAAGATGGAGCGGTCCCAGCTATAAAAGATCCCATGGTCATGATTCAGAACTGCAGATGGTAAGTGAAACAGCATCAAATGTGTGTGTTTTGTTCGCGATCGGCTCTCAAGCGCTAGTGATGGGTCGTTCTTGAACGATGCGTTCATTTTGAACGAATATTTAATGTGACTCGGGTTCCTATGGGTTCTGTACTGGAATTAGTTCACCTGTTTCGAGTCTTCGGGTTTTTCGAGTCTTCGATCATCACGTGACAGCCCCAAAAGCTTAACCTATGCAGTCTGAGCCGGAAAGAGACTTAATAATAATAAACAACTCTTTATTACCTTTGTTACCACATTCAGTGTTATGGAAAAAAAAAAAAAAAACATCATGACAGAAATTCACACATTTATAAACTGTAAGAAATAAAAAGCTATTTGAGACCAGAAACGCATCACGTAACTGTAAGTGTAAATAATAATTATAATGATGATGATGATGATAATAATAATAACTATGCACCCGTTTGTAAGGAAGGTTGTAAATTAACTATTATAAAACGGATAGTTCCGGTCCTTGATTCTGATTGGTTGAGCCACGTTCGAAGCCGTTGTAAATTACACTACAAACCTACACCTTTGTTTACTTTGTGTGTTGCTTGGCAACCACTTTGTTCCAACCACAACTGTTTCTGAGGAACTACATTGTCTGGTGGAAGAATACTGCTTTTATTAATATCATTACACTTATTTGCTCTGTTTTATTTTGTGAAACCTTACTAAGTATATGGAATAACCCTTTTATAAAAGCAATAAGCCCCGTGAAGCCGTGGTTTACAGTGAATTTATAACCGCTAAGGGGGTTTTAGGCACTCCGCTTTGCGTCGTGCCTAACAACGCCCCTTAGCTGTTATAAATTCACTGTAAACCACGGCTTCTTCAGGCTTATTGCTTTAATTTCTCTATCCAATGCTGTGACATCACATGACAAAAGAACGAACGATTCGATAGATGAACTAAACAGTTCTCTTTCCGACTCAAACTGCATTAGTTAAGCTTATGGGGCTGTCATGTGATGAACGAACAACTCAAACCCAAAGACTTGTCAGATAAGAGGTGAGGTGAGCTAATGAAGACCCAGGTAAACAATGAATTAATCTTTTCTGTTTCTTATAGCATTAAAGTTTTGTATTGTTTGTAGTGTGATCAACGTTTGCATAAGTAGTAGATGTGTTAGGGAAGTAACACGTAACATTTTAATTATGTTTTGCTAAAACGAATGAAATGACTCGAAAAAAGATTTGTTCATTTTGCTGAACGAGACTCAAAGGTCCGAGTCAGTAAAATGATCCGAACTTCCCATCACTATCAAGTGTTTGTCGTCACTCTTTAGCTCCACCCACAGCACGCCTCCAGGAGCTCGGTTTTTTTTTCGGCGAGAATAGTAAAGCTGTATCTTTCTTTTATAAATATGATAAAACTAAACACTTTTTGGAGATATTAAGAATGCAATACAACTCTATAGGTACTCAAGATTAACATGAGATTGGGTGAAACTGTGTGTGTTATGTCCCCTTTAACATGAAAGCGAAAAATCTAGTTCAAAATATTATCAAAAACTATAATAGTATCTCATTGATACTAAAACACCACTGTGATAGATGTACATTATCACTTCTTAAATTGAGATATCATGAATATGTTTCATGGGTTTAACATAGTAAAAAATCTAAATCTTTCTAAATACCCACTGGATTATGTGTATCCCTGTTTGGGAATCTCTGATTTACTGAAATTTCCACAAATTAAAACCACAAAATGTATGCTGGGAGTGGTTCTCTCTTTCAACCCATCTTCAGAGCGAGACAACCTCTCCACTAAATTTTACGACATGATTCGTAGTCTTGAGCTGCAGGAACATAAATCAGACAGACTGTTCTTTCTTTTTTTACACACACTGATTTCATCACTAATGATTTTCAAACTTGTTTAAAGATCCATAATTTAAACTGCATCGATTAAAATTCACCATTCTCACCTGCAGGTGGTCAGTTATATGAAATCAAGCATTTGCCCTCACTGACATAGCTTGTGAACAGCAGTAGATGTGACTCTAGTCTGTTTTGCATATCCAAATAAAGTGACATCATTTCAACAGGTGAATGAAATGCAGAAGAATATAAATGGAAATATACCTAATCAGATATTTCCTTAAATGATTTAGGTGAAAGACTGTGAAGAAGAATCTACTCATGTAGATTAGCAATTGATCATTGTGTTAAGATAAGAATTTTAAAACATCAAGGTAAACTAGTTGTGGCCCTGTTTATGTTGGGCACATGAAATGTGCATATTGCAAAGATACATGACAGTAGAACCTTATTATTTCTATTCTATTTATTTATGAAATTAAACTTCAAGTATTCAAAAGTATTTGTAATAATCCAATCTCTCACATCTTGATCTTACATTTTCAAGGAACAGTTGTCATTAAAAATATCAAGAAATACAGTCCAATTCCCAAACAGATCCTCATTACCATTAAGCATAACTCACAAACACAAAAACTCATAAGAGTTGAAAAAAGTAATAATTTACTCAGACATTATGCAGGTCTACATTTACACAAGTGACGGAATGAGTCAAAGGACCTGACCACTGTAGAGAAGCACTGCTTATATCGGACAGTCCACACAGTCCCACCGTCTAGCAAAATACATGATCTACATTATTACCTGGTAACCTCAATTAGTTATTTATTTTTTGTTTTAACAGACTTCTTCCACAAAGAGACAAAGTTCACTTATTCTATGAACCAGGTTTCTATAAACTATTTTCTACTCATTTTTCTAAACTATTTCCTTGGTACTGATTAAAACCAAGGGCTTAATTCAAACATAATTTCAACTACTTTAAGCTGCTTTCCTTTCCAGACAGGATGGAAACACCAGTGTAAAATTTGGCACATTTCATTGTCAAGTCTGTAGCTTAACTAGACAAACCAGCTGGTCAGACGGAAAGCTATATTTACCTTAGAGTTGAAAGTTCGCTTCTGTGTGTCCTCCGTCCTGGTTACCATGTTGAATATATTTCAAAAAGTACCGTCTCCAAACGTGTCTAATGTAAAATCAAAGAGTTAACCTGTAACACAGATGTCGGTGTCCAACAGGTGTTGTTTATCCTGTATCTACAGAAGCAGGATTAATGGCGCACTACTCGTTTCGTCTCTTGAAAGTGACTCTCTCTTTCCGCTCTCCACAATGCTGACACATACCACAGCCTTCCCATGCTCCTCCCCCTCCACAGGTAATACCAGCAATAGTGCTCTCATTATCTCTCTCTCTCTCTGTCCTGCTCTCCTTCTCTGTCATTATTATGTCAAGTATCTTAGAGC
Source organism: Spinibarbus caldwelli (assembly GCA_039654775.1). NCBI lineage: Eukaryota > Metazoa > Chordata > Actinopteri > Cypriniformes > Cyprinidae > Spinibarbus > Spinibarbus caldwelli. The sequence goes on along the minus strand of CM077221.1, from coordinate 27,815,799 downwards.
AGTTTGTAAAACTGCCATAGCTAGGACATTAGTACTTTATTCTTATTTATTTATTTATTTTTTATTAAAGTTACATAGCCTGTCATTGTATTTTTGTATCATAATTGCGGTCATTGTGTTCCTATGTAGATCAAATACTTTGACTTCCTCCATACACTCAATAACTTCCTCCTAATAACTTTCTAGATGATACCTGCCTGTAAGTAAATGTGAATGGTGTGACAACAGGGTGTTGTTGGCAGTTATATAAGGTGTTGCTATGTGGAAGATACATTGTTTTTTCAGTGTTTTTGTGCAGTTGTTACAATGTGAATGTTATGAGTGGTTGCTAGAGTGTTCTGGATTGTATCTTAAGCTCAATATTCTCCCACTTTTTCACTGTAATACTGCAACAGTTCAAATGTCAGAATAAAACAACAAAAAATTTTGTTAGTGGTGCTTTCCCATGCAAAGATTGCTGCTATGAATTTAGGGTGTTGTGTGTGATTTCCAGGGTCTTGCTATGCGGTTATTGAGGTCTTCTGAGTGTTTTGTGACACGTTACTTAAGGTTGATAAGGTGTTTTGGCTGGTTGCTAGGCAATTGCTTACTGACCCAAATCAAAAGAGCCCAACCCTAAACCCCTATGATAAGCTGAAATATCTGTGGGATTGTTTGCTTTTATTTTGGGCTAGGCAAAAAACTTACACTACCATTCAAATGTTTAGGGTCTGTAGGATTATTATTATTATTGGTTTTTTTTAAGAAGTCTCTCACCAAGGCTGCATTTATTTGCTCCATTTATTTGCTCAAAAATACAGAAAACCAGTAAAGTGAAATATTTTTACAATTCATTATTACATATTATTACATTTCTTATTACTATCAATGTTACTATCAAATAGATATGCTGCTTAATATTTTTGTGGAAACTGATTTTTTTTTTTTTTCAGGATTCTTCTGATGAATAGGAAATTCAACAGAACATAATTTACATAAAATAGAAATCTTTTGTAATATTAAAAATGTCTTTACTGTCACTTATGATCACTTTAATGGATCCTTGCTGAATAAAAGTATTATTTACAAAAAGTCTGATCATTTAGAAAAGTAACAGCCTTTCCTCCACAAGTTAAACTATTCAATTCATGCCTGTAACACATTTGATACTAATAAAAGAGTTAAAACCCCAAATCTCTAATCCAAGTATGGATAATAGTAATATTAAATTTCTGCTAGAAATGTTTTGAACACTTGTTGTGCTGCATGACCCATTAAACTACTACAATAACACATGAAAGGCCAGCTACCCTCAATGTAAACCGAAACTTTCTAAACAAAGAAGGTAACAGCACTCAATAACTGAATAGCATTTAGTTAACATAAATTCGACCGATTATATCCCAGAACTGCATGGACTGCACTCTTGGGCCAATATTTGTACATATAACACAACATATCTTACAGAAATAATTTACATACAAAGTGTTTTTCTTCATATGCTGTACAAGCAAACTTTCTGGTGCTTTTCATATTTTAAAGATATTACACTAACTTGTTGCACAGGTGATAGAGAAGGCCTGCAGAGATACATTGCCTTTATTTTATGCTTTCTTTATCAACATGGCCACCTTAATTTACATGACAAAGATGGGAACAGACTCACATCCCTCCTGAGGCTACAGCCACCGTTATCTACAATGGAACGTCTTGCACTTGTTAGACATGGCACGAATAAAGTCTGAAAGTGATGAACGCCGGGATGAAACAAATGAGGAGATGTTAGCTCAAAGCACAATGCTTCTAACAAACCAAACCTCTCAAGAGATAAAGAAATGTGGCAATTCAGCCACCATTATTCAAGTGAACTCTTCTATTTATATTCTTTGATGGCATACTTTGTTAGTTGATCAACCACAAGCAAAGAAAGAAAATGTAACTTACCTGATGCAACATGTAAGATAATTATAAAAATTCATGCATTATGTTTTAGGACCCCTCATCATGTGTGATCCCGTCTGCAGCTTTTACTACAAGAAGCTTTAATTACAAGCAAATATACATCTATGTTTAAACAGCACACTGTCTCTTACATTGACTTACCTCTTATAAACTCTTGAGATGCACAGGAGAGGAGAGAGTGAAACAATAAGCAGAAGGTAAAAAAAGGATCTGTGTGACTTTGTCAAGGCCTCACCAGCCAAGTGAAGTGGGACTGCGGCTCTTGGTTGTCTTGACGACGGATGCTTTTTCAAGCAAATCAGCCAATGAAACAGGCACTGGTCGTCACACAAAAGGCCATGTGACTGGCTGCCTTTCAGCAGGAGGAGACAAGAAGCGCAAGAATTATTGACGTGGAAATGACAGCGGTATGATTTTTCTTTACACTCTTTTGACTCTTTTTTTATGATGACTGCAGTCCCATAACTGAAGTAGATGTCTGGAATATATTTGAGGTTAAATAGGGACTGGAAGTGTGAGCCTTAAGGCTACGGAGATGAAAGATTGCCACCATGTGGACCATTCGGAGAATTACCCTAGTGGACCTCTATTTTGAAAATTATAGAATTAAATTAAAGAGTATTTTGAAAAAAATAAATCTCTCAGTGACTCAGCCATGATAAATATTTATTTTAATTAAGTATGAAAATAGAAGAAATTACCAGCCATACCTGAGAAAGACAGTAACGACACATTTATATCACATGCTTATCAAATATTCTCACTCAACTGTGGATTTTTTTTTTATATTCTATGACTATATTTTCTTGAAACGTGTGTGTGAAATGAATGTACATAAGAAACTGAAAAAAAAAATAAAGAAAAAAGAACTAAACTTGGTTATATGGATATTTTTCTGTAGTAATAATAATAATAATAATATTTGGAAAAAAGAGTGCTTTATCATCAGTCATTTGTCGGGGGAGCTGGGGGGGTTCAGTGTTTCAGTGTTTTTTTGTTGTTTTTTTTTTATGGGCATTGTTGTGTAATAATGGGAAGGGGGGGGGGGTAGAAAATTATAGTATGTATTTATTTATTTATTTTGCAAAGTTGAGTCATTGAATGTGTTTTATAATCTGAAATTTCCTTCTAATTACCAGTGTTTTTTATACTACTTGTGTGTTTGTTTAAGAAAGCAACTGATTGAAAAACAACAACTTTGCTATGTGGGCATTGTTCTGTAACAGAAAGAAAGAAAGAAACAGATGTTGTTTTTGTGTTTTGCAACATAAGACAGCCCACCTGTAATGTAAGTAAGGCTGAGAGAGAGAGAGAGAGAGAGAGAGAGAGAGAGAGAGAGAGAGAGAGAGAGAGAGAGAGTGAGAGAGAGAGTCTGTGTGTGTGTGTACCTGTTTTTCTATTCAGGTGGGGACTTAAACCTGAATACACACAGACTCATGGGGACTCGTGTCACGGTGGGGACCTAAATTGAGGTCCCCACGGGTAAAGAAGCTTATAAATCACACAGAATGAAGTTTTTTGAAAATCTAAAAATGCAGAAAGTCTCCTGTGAGGGCTAAGTTTAGGTGTAGGGTTGGTGTAGGGCAATAGAATATACGGTCTGTACAGTAGAAAAACCATTACGCCTATGGAAGTCCCCACAAGGATAGCGAAACAAGTGTGTGTGTATGTGTGTGTGTGTGTGTTGAGACACACAGGGTTTGGGCGTGTGCTGTGGCTCTAAGCGCCCTCTTCTTCTTCCCCCTACACACACACACACACACACACACACACACACTGCTCGCCTATCAGTCGACGCACACCGGCAGCCCGTTGTTCAATGTTTGTGATGATCGCATCTGCTTCAGTGAATCTGTACCCCGCGAGAAGAAGAGCACGCGCTGTCGAATGGCGAAAACAGTTAAGAGCAGCAGAGCTTTGAGAGAAGCAGCGGGAAGGATGTCGACATATTATTGACTTGTGTTGAGTGTCGTCGAGACGAGCGAACAGCGCCGTGTGTTTTGTAAGTAGTCCAGCCGCTGTCTTTCTATGCTGTGTGTCGCGCAGGAATAACAGCAATAACAAAATGTTCCTTGCAGATGCTGGATCGAACATTTTGTTGGCGTCAGGGTATAAATCATTTCACCTCCATCTCCAAACTGGAGAACTACTTCTACTGTAGTGAACACGAAAAACGAAACAAATGCGTCAAATCAGTGAGCGCGCCTGAATTCCATTCATCTCTGGTTTGTTACATTGTAGCGATCTGTGCAACTATCAAATACTCATATAGCCTACATACAGCGGTGTTCTGCACGGATATGATGGTCGATGCAGGAGGAGTGAGTTCATTTAAACCAACAGAGCCAGAGACGTTTGATTAAGACTAGTTTTTACACTCTAATGGGTTTTGTTTAGGGACGTTTTTTTAAAGTTATCACATAGATCGGTTGCCATTATATGTTTTGTAATGCTAGCAGAGATCATCTCACCCAAATGACCACGTTGTTTACATTGCCCATCGTCTGAGAAATCAATAAAGGTGATGTCATTGTACTCCAACAATAATGGGGAAAAAAATAGGATTTTTCTGTATATTACACACGTGTAATATAAAATATAAAAGTTCATTTATTTCAGTAATTCAACTCAAATTGTGAAACTCGTGTATTAAATAAATTCAGTGCACACAGACTGAAGTAGTTTAAGTCTTTGGTTCTTTTAATTGTGATGATTTTGGCTCACATTTAACAAAAACCCACCAATTCACTATCTCAACAAATTAGAATACTTCATAAGACCAATAAAAAAAAAAAAAAAAACATTTTTAGTGAATTGTTGGCCTTCTGGAAAGTATGTTCATTTACTGTATATGTACTCAATACTTGGTAGGGGCTCCTTTTGCTTTAATTACTGCCTCAATTCGGCGTGGCATGGAGGTGATCAGTTTGTGGCACTGCTGAGGTGGTATGGAAGCCCAGGTTTCTTTGACAGTGGCCTTCAGCTCATCTGCATTTTTTGGTCTCTTGTTTCTCATTTTCTTCTTCACAATACCCCATAGATTCTCTATGGGGTTCAGGTCTGGTGAGTTTGCTGGACAGTCAAGCACACCAACACCATGGTCATTTAACCAACTTTTGGTGCTTTTGGCAGTGTGGGCAGGTGCCAAATCCTGCTGGAAAATGAAATCAGCATCTTTAAAAAGCTGGTCAGCAGAAGGAAGCATGTAGTGCTCCAAAATTTCTTGGTAAACGGGTGCAGTGACTTTGGTTTTCAAAAAACACAATGGACCAACACCAGCAGATGACATTGCACCCCAAATCATCACAGACTGTGGAAACTTAACACTGGACTTCAAGCAACTTGGGCTATGAGCTTCTCCACCCTTCCTCCAGACTCTAGGACCTTGGTTTCCAAATGAAATACAAAACTTGCTCTCATCTGAAAAGAGGACTTTGGACCACTGGGCAACAGTCCAGTTCTTCTTCTCCTTAGCCCAGGTAAGACGCCTCTGACGTTGTCTGTGGTTCAGAAGTGGCTTAACAAGAGGAATACGACAACTGTAGCCAAATTCCTTGATACGTCTGTGTGTGGTGGCTCTTGATGCCTTGACCCCAGCCTCAGTCCATTCCTTGTGAAGTTCACCCAAATTCTTGAATCGATTTTGCTTGACAATCCTCATAAGGCTGCGGTTCTCTCGGTTGGTTGTGCATCTTTTTCTTCCACACTTTTTCCTTCCACTCAACTTTCTGTTAACATGCTTGGATACAGCACTCTGTGAACAGCCAGCTTCTATGGCAATGAATGTTTGTAGCTTACCCTCCTTGTGAAAGGTGTCAATGATTGTCTTCTGGACAACTGTCAGATCAGCAGTCTTCTCTTGATTCTAGTCAATAATTCAAATTCAAAGCCTGACCAGATGCTTTACCATGATCCAGAGCCTAAAAGTAATATAAAATTGTACAAACTTCCAGCGGGAAAAAAGAAAATTATTTTCACAGGTAAGGCTACATGACAGGTGGAAGAGCTAAAAATAGATTTTCAAATGGAATACCTGATGCCTAATCCACTGAGCACAGCTGAACCTGATGGCTTGACTGATATTTTTAAATAGTGTACAACGATTCATATAACCCATAATTCCTTTTGATCTTCTTAGCAAATAACAGAGTTTTTGTACTCTATATTTCGTTATTTAAATATTATAGGTATGTTATCTGCTCCATATGTAAGAAGATATACAAAAAAAAAAAAATACCATAGATGGTCAACTGTTATATCTTATAGGATCCATATTTTATTAAGTAGGTTGTCAGAATAAGTTTGGAAGGAATGAAATCACACAGGTTATGAGTGAAATAGATTCTTCTGGCACTGCACCAAGCATTTTAACTAATAACACAAATAGATCACTGTCAGGAAAAGTTCTGTATAAGTTTCCCCTGCAACCTAAAATAGCTTTTCTTTTTTTCTAGTGTTACATCACACGACACAAGCGTAATATCATCTGTATTAGATACTGTCGTCAGAATGAGTGCTTCATTCCAGGAAACTCTGGTATACTTTATATAGTTGTTGACTGGCTTCCCTTTTTTCTTTGTTTTCACTTTGAGTTTTATTTCCTCGTCAGCTCATTATAATTTATCCAACAGACTTTCAAGTGTAAGACGGTGATTATTCATTCAGAATTTCCCAAATTCTTTGGTTTCTCAAATTTCCATGTTCCTTGTTTTCCCTCAGCTTCTGACACAGCAGCAGTGAGAATGACGGAATATAAGTTAGTGGTGGTTGGTGCAGGTGGTGTGGGCAAGAGCGCTCTGACCATCCAGCTCATTCAGAACCACTTTGTTGATGAATACGACCCAACCATTGAGGTAAAGTCAAGCTGGTATTTTCTGTCAGTTACCTTTGTCTGTTATTTATATATTTATTTTACCTCAGTTCAGAATAGAGTTACCTGTTTTAAAATAAAATAGTATACGAATGTGAAACATCAAAATGTCATCTGATGGTAAAACATTCTCGCCACTTTGGTCAAACGGGTCACAGTTTCTTTTCACTGTATATTGCAATATCAGTTGTGCAGTAGAAGAATTTAGAAACATTGAACATCTTACATTGGATATTTATGCATTGCTCTTCCTCACAGGACTCATATAGGAAACAGGTGGTGATTGATGGAGAGACGTGTCTGTTAGATATCCTGGATACTGCAGGTCAGGAAGAGTACAGTGCAATGAGAGACCAGTACATGAGGACTGGAGAGGGCTTTCTCTGTGTCTTTGCCATCAACAATACCAAGTCTTTTGAGGACATTCATCAATACAGGTTAAATGAAAGAAAACCAAAGTGTAAGAATACATTTCTTTGTTTCTTATTTGAATGTATATATATATATTTGTTTTCATATCTTTTAAAAGGGAACAGATTAAGAGGGTTAAAGACTCAGATGATGTGCCTATGGTGCTTGTGGGTAATAAATGTGACTTACCAGCACGCACTGTGGACACAAGACAAGCCCAGGAACTCGCCCGTAGCTACGGTATTCCCTACATTGAAACCTCAGCCAAGACAAGACAGGTTAGAAACATTTTGACCAAATATATTCTGTTATTTAACATTTTATCCTACAATTCTGTCATGTATCAGCCCTAATTTCATTTTGTACCATGCACTCTTAAAAATAAAGGTTCTTTACTGGCATCTGTGGTTCCATGAAGAACCTTTTTAACATCCATGGAAACTTTTCAATGCACAAAAGGTTCTTCATAGTGGAAAAATGTTCTTTAGAGTATTAAAATGTTTGTTAACACTTTAGTATAGGGACCATTTCTCACTATTAACTAGTTGCTTATTAGCATGTCTATTATTAACATATTGGCTGTTTATTAGTGCTTATAAAGCACATATTCTGCATGACCATATTCTACATCCCTAATCCTACCCAATACCTAAACTTAACAACTATCTTACTAACTATTAATAAGCAGCCAATTAGGAGTTTATTGAGGCAAAAGTCATAGTTAATAGCAAGAATTGGACCTTAAAATAAAGTGTGACCTAATGTTCTTCATGCTAAGAGAAAATGTTTACTGGAAGGTTCTTTGGGGAACCCAAAAATGGTTCTTGTATTGCATTACTATAAAAAACCCATTTTAAACTTTTATTTATAAGAGTGTGGTGGCATGTATAGCTCAGGATAAACTATCACCAACAGGCAGAATGTAACAAGAAAAGCCCTAAATAGTGTGTGTGTGTGTGTGTGTGTTTCTTTCTAGGGAGTGGAAGATGCCTTTTACACTCTTGTCCGTGAAATCAGGCAGCATAAGCTGAGGAAACTGAACCCGCCAGATGACAATGGCCAAGGCTGTATGAATTGCCGCTGTGTGGTTTCATGATCCGGTAAATATTTTTTGTTCTGTAAGCTGGGAAACATTTTAAAAACCATGCAAACTAATATATATTCATATGATTCTCAATATATTAAACATACAAGCATTCCTGGATAATTAAACCATTGTGTACCACTGCTCATGTGTATTCAGTTCTCCCCTTCTCTTTGCAGTGAATGTGCATGACGTGGCTTTTCGAGCGGTGCAGCCTTCCAGACCACAAACACTGCAACACCTACACAGATGCTGGACATTTAGCGCAGACTGTGTAAAAGGGAAATCTTTATTCTGGCAGCCCTACGACCTTCTTAGGGATGTTCCCGTCTTGCTCCTTCTTTGGAGATGAAATAAGTTGTACCTCATTTTAACGGTCTCAACACTGGAGTTGCTACGACTGGATGAAGCTGTCACACTTAAATATATTTACATTAAACAAACTATCTACTCTTAACTGGAAGTAATAGCTCAGAAAATAACCTCTCATATTGCTTTGTCAGATGTGGATGTTAGAAAAACACTTTACGAAATAGAGAGGAGAAATACTACATCAGTTATATCAGCATACGTCTGGATGTGAGAAAGATTTGTATTGTCATTTGCTTAGAGCAAGTCTAACCTAATAAAATGTACATAATTCACGGCGTTCTCTTACAAAGAAGACTTTTAGTCATATGCAGTGTGTTTATCACAGGTTATGGTGCAATAGATTGCGATTAGAGGGTACACCTCCGATAAGTCTTTGATTTGCACATGGACAAAATTTTAAAGCGGAAGACTTTATTCTTCGTTTGCTTTTGGTTTTGAATGGCCCTCAGGGTCTATGAATTGTGGCTTGATTAGATATCCAGATGTGATGCTTTTTATTTAGGATAATAGACAAATGCATTGCATATAATTGCATTGGCTGAAGAAGACAGATTAATGAATATCTCCTCAAAGAATAATCATACTTGTTGGAAAATCAATGCAAAGCTATTATAAACTTAAAAGCTTGGATTGAAAAGCCTTGTTGATTCTCGCCAAGCACTGTGCTGTACCCATGTTCAGGGCATAAGCTTGAACCTTTTACATGTATATCATATTGTCTAATCTTCAACTGCATTTTCCCCTTATGCCTTCCTGAAGTCATTTTTTCATGTTTGTGTCATTAGGGAGTGAAGATTTAGGTTTAAATGTGAAATTCAAATGAAAAAAAAAAACAAACACCAGATTGTTAGTGTACCCTTACTGTAAATTATCATATGACGGAACCTTAAATAATATGTGCTATATTCATAGGCAACATATGGCCTTGTAATTGCAGGGAAGAGCAACAGTCTGGACTTTCTCTTTTTTGATTGCTTAAAAGTAGCTCATATCTCTTTGCAAAGTACAGATTTTAAATCTCAACAGAGATCTTTCTAGTTCATTTAGCCTATGTGAATCTGATGAAGTCCTAACATGTCTGACTAGCAGTGAGTGTCTTCTCTTTCTGGTTGAAATTTGATGATTTTTCTCTATAAGGATTGCAGTGTGTTTTATTCCCTGACAGTCTATTGATTGTTCTCAAGGACATACATAGGAAGATATGATTCTCCCTTTAAATCACATGTCAGTAGCTATGGATATGACCTTCAAGGGTTTCTGTCAGAATGCTGTGGGCATCCAGATCTTTTTGATGGATTTACTGTCTATGGTGCCACAGAGTAATGTGGGTTTATCAGGTGGCCTGATTGTTCCCACTTACTGAATATTGTTTTACTTTAATACTGTTGGTTAATGGCCATGTTCTGTAACACTCTGATTAACATGATGTAAAATAATCCACAAACACGTGACCTATCCTCTGTTCTTCTGTTTTGAACTTGTCGTACGCCAAATACTGCTGCTAAATAATTTTTATGTTTTCTTTTTTTATGCAAAAAAAAAATTAAAAATGGTAGAACACAGCGTTATGGTAGCGTTCCTACAAACGAAAACTCCAAAAGGCTGTGTCGGTTCTGTTATTAAACAATCATATTGGTTTTTGCAGCAATTAATACTTAAAAATATGAGTATTTTTAAGAACTTGTTCTTATTTTGTGTCTATAGTGTGTGAAGACAACACTGAATTTCCTTTTAACAATATGTTATAGATTTGTGCTTATCGTTATTATTGTGTTAAGTAAGAATATCAAATAAAGAGGCTTGTTTTTGATTTCCTGAGCATCCTTTTTACATTTGCATATTTATACATTTTAAAAAGTCACATATTACTTGTTTACTATATCCTAAAGGTGGATTTATAAAGTTTAAAAATATTATTCTAGCAGTGCTGCTGCAGTAAAGCAGAGCGCACACGTACACGTCAGTACTGCGTCATCAGTCATCTGACCGGAAGTGACTTAATGTATTTAGCCGTGATTTCCTTGTTAGTTACAGATGCGATGATTTGATCTTTATGAGTTTATGTCCATAACAACAACTACTTAATTTAACTAATAAACGCGGTATAGTCGCTTTAAGTTGTACATTAGCTCATAGTCTTTTTAAGCATGGCGGCAAGTAATGAAAGTTCCCTACGGAAAATGTTGTCGAAGGTATGTTAAACACTTGCACACCAGAGAAGCTGTTTACAAAGTACACTTGTCCTCATATGAGTAATGTTTTTTTCTTCACAGATTTATAAATACAGGGATCTGACCGCACGCGACATAACTAACGTGATGTCTCACTATAAAGATCTTAAACCTGTGATGGACAACTACGGTGAGACTGTTTAAATGTCATTGCATTAGCTATATTTTAAAGAAAGTGGCATTTATTTTCAAAAAGTATGAAACAAAGATAAATTCTGCTATGTATAAAGTAATATATACTTTTGTTTTCATTTTGAAATATTACTAAACATACAAACAAAAGTATTTGGACGCTTTGTGGCTGTCAGAGGGTGGATTTTTTGAAGTTGATGTTTTGTAATTTTTGGGTAGCTTTGGTGGCACTGTGTTGAGCAATTCTGATGTCTGAATGTACAGTAGGGAAGAGAGATGTAATATGGGTTTAATCTGGCAAATCTGCATATTTTTCATATGGCTTTATCTAGACAGGGCCCATCAAATATATGTGTTAGAGATGCACATATTAAAAGTGATGAGCTTGTTTAAAAAAAAAAAAAAAAAAAAAAAAGGATTTTTTTGAGAGATTGGTCATGAATTATTAAATGCAGCATATTTCCTAAAGTAGTAGCTGTAGAGTAATATGTGTCAGATGCTTTAGAAAGGAAATACTGTTACATAAGTGTCATTGAACCTCGATGTTTAAAGAATCTGAAGGAGTACTGTCAAAGAGGACTCCACCTTTCAAAGCAAATGATCAAGGATTTTCCCTATAGGGTGTTTGTGAAAAAATAGTATTTAATATCTCCTTGCAAAAAAATATATAACTATATATTGCATTGCTTTGAAGTATTGTGAATATTACACCTTCTTATGGCTGGTTTATAGATATGTTTAAGAAACAGAAAATTGTGCAGCCAAGCAAGACTCTGGAATATCGTAGTATTTATTTATTTTTTTTCCCTCTCAGGTCTCAGTTTACCCCTTGACATGACACAACTTACCCCACGCTCTCCTTATTTTATTTATTAATTTATTCATTCATTTATTTATTTACACTAGCACTCTCTATTCTATTTCTATTTTATCTGCTTGTTTTCATTTTATTTATTAAAAAAACCTTGACCCTCTAACACCTGCACTCTCTATTCTATTTGTATTCTAACTACTTTTCTTTTTATTTAAAAAAATGACCCTCTAACAGTAGCGTCCTCTATTCTTTTTCTATTCCATCTACTTGTTTTCTTTTTACTTATTATAAAAAATGACCCTCTAACACTTTTCTATTCTTGATTGCTTTAAACATACTTGAAGTAGTTGTTGTGTTATGAATAAACTCTGCCACAAGCTGAGTGGAGGTTGTGTCTAGTCCTCTGGTTTTTCTGAATGATACTAGTTCCATTCGTACTGTAAATATACAGGTTTGTATTATGTATTGCCCTGCACTCATTTTGTTTTCTTTATTTCAGTGTTCAATGATGGTTCCACCAAAGAGCTGTTGAGTCTCACAGGAACGGTGCCAGTAAGCTTCCGAGGTATAGAGAGCACTGCTTTCTCCACTCCTCAGACCCACTTAGCAATCCAGATGAGTAATTTCTTTATGTTGGACCCTTTTCCCCATTTAATATTTGCCTCTTTTATAGGAAATGTGTACAACATTCCCATCTGCCTGTGGCTTCTAGACACATATCCTTACAACCCTCCCATCTGTTTTGTCAAACCCACAAGTGCCATGATGATAAAAACAGGGAAACATGTTGATGCCAATGGAAAGATTTACCTCCCATACCTGCATGACTGGAAACCTGTGAGTGTCTTTTTTTTCCCCTTTTTATCATTGTATGTTTAATTTAGGAGGACGTAAACCTACCTTTTGTTTGTTTTTGTGTATTTTAGCCCCAGTCTGAATTGTTCGGACTGATCCAGGTGATGATTGTAGTGTTTGGAGAGGAACCGCCTGTTTTCTCTCGGTCCACCACTCAGGCAAATTACCCAGCATTCCCAGCAGCAGGCCCCCCTAACAGTGAGCGTAGACTCATCATTTTTAGATTCAATGCAGTATTTTGGATTTGGTAGAAAATGTATTTTAAGGTTTATGTAACTTTTTTTAAGATCATTTTGACTTTGGGAATTAGAAATAATCATATTATTCAATGTTTTTCCAGCTTCTTACATGCCAAGCACACCAGGGTTACCTTATGGTCAAAGTCACTCTGCCAACCAAGGGTAAGTGCTTTCACTGTGTCAATCACAAATCAACCAATTCCTAAATATATATATACACCATTCGAAAGCAGTACGTGTTTTTTTTTTTTTTTTCTCTGAAAGAAAATAATAATTTTATTCAGCAAGTATGCATTAAATTGATCCAAAATGACAGTAGATACATGTATAATGTTTCAAAATATCTCCATTTCAAATAAATGCTATTTTTTCGGACGTTCTATTCATCAAAAAATTCTGAAAAAATGTATCACAGTTTCCACAAAAAAAATATTAAGCATCACAACTGTTTTCAACATTGACAATAATAAGAAATGTTTCTTGAGCAGCAAATCAGCATTTATGAATGATTTCTGAAGGATCAATATTCAAATATTACTGTTTTACTGTGTTCCTGCTAAATAAATGCAGCATTGGTGAGCATAAGGCTGCACTTTTGAACGGTAGTGTATTTCTCAGACATCTGCCACAGATCAGATCTTGTTACATGCATTTAGACAGCAAAAAACATAGGATTTTGGCGTCCTTTCATATGTAGTTCTAAATCCAATACATATCTGGTCATCTGACCTATGGCTAAACACTCCAATTCTCCTCTTATTGCACAATATTTCATCATTGTTGTTCATTGTAACAGAATATTCTTTTATAACTGTGCACGTAATACTGTAGCTCTTAGATAACAAGCAGTTGAGAAATGTCAAGCACGCTGTATTTTCTATAAAGGACATTTATTTTTTATACCAGGCAACATTCTGTATATCAAAATACACACAGGTAAAAGCACCATAGGTTTCGGGCAGACTCGTGAAAATTGCAATACACTCAAAGCCAGTTTTGTGCACACATGAATGAATAAAAGATGTGTGAAGGAATTTAGTATTAAGCTGAATTAGCATTAATACATGGTTTGAGTGAACATCTCCAGCATTTCCCGAAGAGAATAGCAGAAAAAGAACAAACATGTCTTTCATTCGCAATACATTTTCTAAATAGATGCACACTGATGCATTCAATCTTTTTTTGGAATGAAGGCTTAACCAGAATATAATCAGGCTAGATCTAGTTTGAAATTGTCACTCAAAGGTGTTCATGCAAGAGCAAAGAATAAAATGAGAGTTCCTGTAATGAATCATGAATAGAATTGTATTTTCCTTCTTTGAAGAATTAATTGCATTCCTGTGATATTTTGTTATATATTTCTAAGATATAGCACATGCCATTTTTGTTGCTTTTAAGCAACTTTTGATAACTACTAATAAAAAGTTCTAGCTATGCTTGATCACTAACAGACTTGTGATTTGTGATCAATGTAAACACAGAATGTTGTGTCTTAAGTGTATATAAAGAGATGGAACAAAATGTTGGGTATGTATCATTGCGTTAAACCTTGCTGTGTAAATGCCAATGAAATTTTACTGTATATATTGTCTCTCTATCTGTCAGTGGATTTCAGGGCTACCCTTATCCTGCAGTAGGCCCTGGATACCCCGCTACCTCAGGCTCCTCTCTCTATACCCCAGTGTCTTCTGTCACTACAGTTGGTGAGCAAGCATCTTACATGTTAAATTAGTAGTGAAATCAAGAATCTAGTTAGAGACTAATAAATCATGCATTTCTAAACTTGCATCAGTCTCAAAATCAAGTAAACTGCTATTAAAAATATTGGGGTCATTAAGTTTTTTCTTTTTCAAAGAAATACTTTTATTTAGCAAGGATGTGTTAAATCGATCAAAAGTGGCAGAAAATGCATTTATAATGTTAAAAAGATTAACATTTCAAATAAATGCTGTTCTTTTGAACTGTCTATTCATCATAGAATCCAAAAAATATGCATCATGTTTTCCAGAAAAATAGTCAGCAACACAACTGTTTTCATCTGTGATAATAAGAAAGGTTTCTTTACCAAATCAGCATATTAGAATGATTTGTAAAGGATCAAGTGATACTGAAGACTGGAGTAATGTTGGAGATTCAGTGCAGAAAGAAATTATGTAAAAAAAGATAAAAATATTAAAGAAAAGTTATTTTAAACTCTAAAAAAATATTTTACCCTATTACTGTTCTTACTGTATTTTTGATCAAATAAATGCAGCCTCGGTGAGCATTAGAGACATCTTTCAAAGACATTTTAAAAATTTTACTGACACAGCTTTTGAACAGGGGTGTATATAAACTCATACCAAAAAACTACTGTGTTTCAGGACCCACCCATGATGGTACCATCACGGAGGACACAATCCGTGCATCTTTGGTGTCTGCAGTCAGTGACAAGTTGCGCAGGCGGATGAAAGAAGAGATGGATCGAGCACAGGCGGAGCTGGATGCACTGAAAAGGACAGAGGAGGACCTAAAGAGGGGCCACAAGAAGCTGGAGGAGATGGTGACCAAACTAGACCTGGAGATGGTACAACAGACTTTTTGTAAATTTTCAGTTGTACCTTGTTACCTTATTGATACTTGAGCTAATAGTGACTGATGCTTTTACCTCTACTATACTTTCTAGTTAAATCACTGTTTTTAACAAGGTGTTGACCTGAAAACAATGTTTTTAAATATTTTATGTTCTTTCCATTGAATTGCAGGCTGATGTGGACAAAAACAGTGATCTCCTTAAGCAGAAAGATGAGGAGCTGACTGTTGCTCTGGGAAAAATGGAGAACCAGTCTGAGAACAATGATATTGATGATGTGATTGTGCCCACCGCTCCCCTGTATAAGCAGATTCTGAACCTCTACGCTGAAGAAAACGCCATAGAAGACACAATCTTCTACTTGGGTGAAGCGTTGCGCAGAGATGTCATTGACTTGGATGTCTTTCTTAAGGTTGGTCTCAGCTTTACCCTGTGCATTTTTTACCGTCGTCTTAGATGTAAAACACAATGTTTTAATATATATTAACGGAGAATTCTGTTGTGTGTGTTTGTGTGCAGCACGTGCGCCTACTCTCCAGAAAACAGTTCCAGTTGAGAGCCCTGATGCAGAAGGCCCGGAAAATAGCAGGCCTCAGTGACCTGTACTGACCTGCCCAAATAAATCATTCCCCCTCTCAGCTGTAACACATGCACTATATGGCAAGAACCCTACACTTTATCTAAGAACAGGAGGTTCGGGGCCTTTCTTTTTTAAAATCAGTCTTTCTTAGTACAGAAAGATGTGAAAGGTAACTAATATACCCAGGACCAAAATATTCACGTTTACATTCATATTATCATTATTACAGACAGCAAGTGCATTGAATATATCTTTATCTTGGAAAAAATGAAGTGACCTTTTAGGTTCTTACCTTTGCTGAGAGAAAAACAATGGAAGGAAATCAAACATTTGCAAGAGATATTTTTGCTCAGCTATGGAGTTTAGCATAACCTTATAAAAACAGCAACCGTTGCACTTTTTGTAACTTGTGCCTCATATTTTTCTAAAGTGTCTTTTGAGATATAGGGTAAAGGGAAAGAAGTTTGAGAATTACATTCAATAAGTTCTAACCGAATGTCTTATTTTTATATTGTTTAATCTTCAAATATGTACCTGTACTGAATAATTCTCTTAAAATCAGCACTTTGTGTTATTTACATCTCAGAATCTAATTATATCCTTATGAATGCTGTATCATTATTATTGTCCACTACCTAACACACTTTTACAGTCCTGCTTGTGATTTATACATGTGTTGTCAATCATAACATTCTTATTTACAGTTGTTATGCAGTCAGTTTACAAGAATGTGCTTGGTATTCCTGCAGATTTAATGACAAGAATATTATGCAGACATTTTGAGATTGAACTTGTACATCTATTTGAGATGTGATGCATAAAACCACAAAATATGAAGGGAACATTTTCTTTGCAAAGATACTTGGAGTATTGTTTGATTGCTGGTTTAATCATGGATTAAGTGTTTTGCTTACAATCAAGGAAAACAAGGGAATAAAATGATTGTGCATCTCTTGGAGGTATAAGGGTATTTAAGAATTGAATATCTGAAATAAAAAGCAAGAAAAACTCTTAAATCTGGGTCTGCTTGTATAAATGCCTTACACTGACACACTACATGTTTGACCTTTGCTATAGGATTTTAAAAAGTGTAAAAATCTATAATTATTTAATTGTTACATTTCATTTTTTCTTTCCTTCAAATTTTCTGTTAGTAGCACAAATGCACATGATACTTCATAGTGTCACTTGAAAGGAGAAAAGAAAAAAATGATACTGATCAACAAGAGGCAAATGTGAGTTTTTCTGTTTTGTGGTACATTGCAGAATATAATAAGAGATTCTTTGAACAACTGACCAGGGTTGCCAAATATGCTATTTTCCTATGGAAATGGCCTACTTTTGAACTGTTGCCACAGGTTGATTTTATTCATTTATTTATTTTTATTTCACCACAGGTTAAATGTCTAAATTATATTTGACAAAAATGCATATATAGAAATATTTTATTCTATCCAATTTATATTCTACCAATGATAAGACTGTGCTGGATGATGACACATAGTAAGGAGATTTTTGTGAAGGAGGGGCACTTGGTAGGAAGCCTGACTTTTCATTTCCATGGTAACAGTTTGACTGGTCTCTACTGGATTGCTGCTAGTTATTAAAAAGTATGACGTCATCTACAGACACTTCTATGAAAAACCTGTTAGGAATATCTTGAACTATCTGTAAATAGTTCATTTTCAAATAAAAGATTACCACCCCCACCAAAGGAGTTTGTTCACCAGCTCTCAAGATATTATGAATGAAAACAGACTGTATACAACTACACAGAGATTTTCAAGTTGAAATTGTGTATAATGCATAACAGAGACGGGAAAATACGGATGTCATATTTTAAGTTTTCGTATTTGGAATAGTTTAATTTGTCATTGGGCGATTTTTGATTTTTGATATGCAGATCTGGCAACCTTGCAACTGTCATGTTCATGTTTAATGCACTCTTTCATGTTCACTCTTTCAAAATCATGTTTAAGCACTCCTGTCAGCTAATAAAGTTGTAACCTTAGATTTGAAATATGTTGAGGTTATAAGAGTAGACTTACTGTATGCTTGTGTGACATGTGTCTTCCATTTCCATACTCTGTTAATAATATATGTGTATATGTATGTATATATATATATATATATATATATATATATATATATACACACACACACACACACACACACACACACACACACAGGTGCATCTCAAAAAATTTGAATATTGTGAAAAACATTTTTTTGTAACATTTCAAAAAGTGAAACTTTCATATATATTTTAGATTTATTACATGTAAAGTAAAACTCTTCAAAAGTTTTTTTGTTTTAATTTTGATGATTAGAGCTTACAGCTCATGAAACTCAAAATCCAGTCTCAGTAAGTTACAAAATATATATATATATATACACACACATATACATACAGTGGGGCAAAAAAGTATTTAGTCGGCCACCAATTGTGCAAGTTCTCCCACTTAAAAAGATGAGAGAGGCCTGTAATTTTCATGATAGGTATACCTCAACTATGAAAGACAAAATGAGAAGAAAAAAAATCCAGAAAATCACATTGTAGGATTTTTAAAGAATTTATTTGCAAATTATGGTGGAAAATAAGTATTTGGTCAATAACAAAATTTCATCTCAATACTTTGTTATATACCCTTTGTTGGCAATGACAGAGGTCAAACGTTTTCTGTAAGTCTTCACAAGGTTTTCACACACTGTTGCTGGTATTTTGGACTCTAGAGCAGTAATGTTTTGGGGCTGTCGCTGGGCAACACGGACGTTCAACTCCCTCCAAAGATTTTCGATGGGGTTGAGATCTGGAGACTGGCTAGGCCACTCCAGGACCTTGAAATGCTTCTTACGAAGCCACTCCTTCGTTGCCCGGGCGGTGTGTTTGGGATCATTGTCATGCTGAAAGACCCATCCACGTTTCATCTTCAATGCCCTTGCTGATGGAAGGAAGTTTTCCCTCAAAATCTCACGATACATGGCCCCATTCATTCTTTCGTTTACACGGATCAGTCGTCCTGGTCCCTTTGCAGAAAAACAGCCCCAAAGCATGATGTTTCCACCCCCATGCTTCACAGTAGGTATGGTATTCTTTGGATGCAACTCAGCATTCTTTCTCCTCCAAACACGACAAGTTGAGTTTTTACCAAAAAATTCAATTTTGGTTTCATCATTCTCCCAATCCTCTTCTGGATCATCCAAATGCTCTCTAGCAAACTTCAGTCGGGCCCGGACATGTACTGGCTTAAGCAGGGGGACACGTCTGGCACTGCAGGATTTGAGTCCCTGGCGGCGCAGTGTGTTACTGATGGTAGCCTTTGTTACTTTGGTCCCAGCTCTCTGCAGGTCATTCACTAGGTCCCCCCGTGTGGTTCTGGGATTTTTGCTCACAGTTCTTGTGATCATTTTGACCCCACGGGGTGAGATCTTGCGTGGAGCCCCAGATCGAGGGAGATTATCAGTGGTCTTGTATGTCTTCCATTTTCTAATAATTGCTCCCACAGTTGATTTCTTCACACCAAGCTGCTTACCTGTTGCAGATTCAGTCTTCCCAGCCTGGTGCAGGTCTACAATTTTGTTTCTGGTGTCCTTTGACAGCTCTTTGGTCTTGGCCATGGTGGAGTTTGGAGTTGGACTGTTTGAGGTTCTGGACAGGTGTCTTTTATACTGATAACAAGTTCAAACATTAATACAGGTAACGAGTGGAGGACAGAGGAGCCTCTTAAAGAAGAAGTTACAGGTCTGTGAGAGCCAGAAATCTTGCTTGTTTGTAGGTGACCAAATACTTATTTTACCGAGGAATTTACCAATAAATTCTTTAAAAATGCTACAATGTGATTTTCTGGATTTTTTTTTTCTCATTTTGTCTCTCATAGTTGAGGTATACCTATGATGAAAATTACAGGCCTCTCTCATCTTTTTAAGTGGGAGAACTTGCACAATTGGTGGCTGACTAAATACTTTTTTGCCCCACTGTACATACATACATACATATACAGTGGTGTGAAAAATTGTTTGCCCCCTTCCTGATTTTTTATTTTTTTGCATGTTTGTCACACTTTAATGTTTCAGATCATCAAACAAATTTAAATATTAATCAAAGATAGCGCAAGTAAACACAACATGCAGTTTTTAAATGAAGTTTTTTATTATGAAGGGAAAACAAAATCCAAACTCACATGGCCCTGTGTGAAAAAGTGCTTGCCCCCTAAACCTAATAACTGGTTGGGCCACCCTTAACAGCAACAACTGCAATCAAGCGTTTGTGATAGCTTGCAGTGAGTCTGTTACAGCGCTGTGGAGGAATTTTGGCCCACTCATCTTTGCAGAATTGTTATAATTCAGCCACATTGGAGGGTTTTCGAGCATGAACCGCCTTTTTAAGGTCATCCCACAGCATCTCAATAGGATTCAGGTCAGGACTTTGACTAGGCCACTCCAAAGTCTTCATTTTGTTTTTCTTCAGCCATTCAGAGGTGGACTTGCCAGTGTGTTTTGGATCATTGTCCTGCTGCAGAACCCAAGTTCACTTCAGCTTGAGGTCACGAACAGATGGCCGGACACTGTCCTTCAGGATTTTTTGGTAGACAGCAGAATTCATGGTTCCATTTATCACAGCAAGTCTTCCAGGTCCTGAAGCAGCAAAACAGCCCCAGACCATCACACTACCACCACCATATTTTACTGTTGGTATGATGTTCTTTTTCTGAAATGCTGTGTTACTTTTACATCAGATGTAATGGGACACACACCTTCCAAAAAGTTCAACTTTTGTCTTGTCAGTCCACAGAGTATTTTCCCCAAAGTCTTGGGAATCATCAAGATGTTTTCTGGCAAAACTGAGACGAGCCTTTATGTTCTTTTTGCTCAGCAGCGGTTTTCGTCTTGGAACTCTGCCATGCAGGCCATTTTTGCCCAGTCTCTTTCTTATGGTGGAGTCATGAACACTGACCTTAACTGAGGCAAGTGAATATATATATTAGGGGTGGAATGATACATGTATTCGTACCAAACCGTCACGGTACGGACATCTCGGTTCGGTGCATGAGGCCTTAAGCCGCGGTCACACTAGACTTTGAGCGAAATCGTTTCGCATGCTGCAACGGTCATAATATGACGTCACGCTGTATAGCGTCTTTTTTAAAAACCTATATTCAACACGTAACAAATTATAATGCCTCTAAAATGTAAAAACATACAATCTACTCCACTTTCCTGCAGCGCTGCAGTTTTAAATTTGTTCTTTTAATTCAGCTACGAGGTCATGCTGTGACGTATCGATCTGCCGTTTGTCACACGGTGTCACGTGATGCGAATTCGCAGGCCAGAGTTCACCAAGTTTGAACTTTGGAACGCAGCGAAGTGCGAAACTTTTCTCACAGGCTTGCGTTTCCAGTCTGATTCATTCGCATGCGTATGAATGGAAGTCAATGGAGTGAAAAGTGCAGTGTGACCGCCCCTTTACAACGAATACAGGCAATTCACCCCCAAACCAGAAAGGGGCGCCCGCAGTAATGCAATGCTGTTTGATAATCGCCAGCAGAAGAACAGCGAACGCCATGAGTTGCACTTGAAAACGTCCTCGGTTACTGAACGTAACGTACTCGGTTACTTTCGTAACCTCGGTTCCCTTAGATATGGGAACGAGTACTGCATCGTAAGATGCTTGTATGGGAAAAACTCTTTTTTCCTCTTCAACTGAAGACTTTTCAATCACGCAGTGAAACTGCACGTCCATTGGTTCGTGCAGTGCTATAAAATCGAACCAATGGCTCGGTGGCGGCGCTGAGCGAGCCTATGGCTATGCAACCCACCATAGCCTGCCGAAATGGGCAGGGTCTCTGGCTATATACGATATATAAATTATAAAATCTGGCAAAGGTGTTCTGCGAGGCCCATCCTGCTGCCGAGCAGATTTCCTCCATAGAAATACCCCTTGCCCACGCCCAGGAAGAAGCGATGCTTCTCGTGACGTGGGCGCACACCCCGATGAGACAGTCTGTATTCTGTGTCATAAGCCAGGACTATCGCGTCCACAACCCAATGAGATAGCCTCTGTTTCGACACCGGCAGACCTCTAGTACGACCGCCGTAACACACAAAAAGCTGTTCTGAGAGTATGAAATTCTTGGAGCGTTCGACATAGACGCGCAGAGCGCGCACGGGGCAAAGCGGCCGCGGAGGGGGGGGGTTTCCTCGTCCACGGGCTCACCCTCGGTGAAAGCTGAGAGTGTTATCACTTGGTTTCTGAACGGTGTTGAAAGCACTTTAGGCACTTTAGGCTCGGCCAAGGGTGGGCGAGCGCGTCCACTTTCAGAGTGGAGGACTCGTTCATGGAAAAAAACTTCGGACAATGAGTGTTCTCCGCCGATGCGAAGAGGTCTACCTCCGCTCATCCGAATACATTCCAGATCATGCTCACGGTCTGGGGGTGAAGTCTCCACTCCCCCTGAGTCACTCTTTGTCTTGATAACATGTCCGCCCCGCGGTTCAAGGTGGCCGGGGACATGGACAGCGCGAATCAATAAGAGATGTTGATTCGCCCACAGTAACAGGCTCATCGCAAGCGAGAGAAGAGAGCGAGAACGAATGCCTCCCTGGCGATTTATGTACGCTACCACTGACATGTTGTCGGTGCGGATAAGAACATGCGTGTGATGAACTTGAGCGTAAAAACTCTTGAGTGCCAGGTGAACTGCCCTGAGCTCCAGGCAGTTTATGTGTCATTTTTTCTCTTCGGCTGTCCAAATGCCAGATGCTGGACGGCTGTCGCAGAGAGCTCCCCAATCTGTGCATGAAGCATCTGTCATGATAACTTTTCTCTCGCAAATCTGACCGAGTAGAACACCTCGCGCATAGAGAACTGGGTCCCTCCAAGGGGCTAGAGTCTCTAAACATCTGCACGTTACTGATATGTGCATCGAGCCCGCGTGCCAGGCTGACACAGGGACGCTTGTTTTCAGCCACAGTTGAAACGGTCGCATCTTAAGCAGTCTCAAGCGGCACACCGCTGAGGCGGCTGCCATCAGTCCCATAGCTCTCTGAAAGCACTTTAGGGGGCATGACTTTCCCTATTTGAACCCCGCTAGGGAGTTTATGATGGCTCTCGAGTGCTCCGGTAGCAGGTGGGCTCGCATAGAGATAGAATCCAGCCTCACACCCAGGAAAGAAATATCTTGCGTGGGTTGCAGCTGGCTTTTTTGCATATTGATTGTGAGCCCCAGACGCTGGAGGTGGCTGATGAGAAATTTTCTGTGACTGCAGAGCTCGCTCAATGAGGGGGCCATAATTAAACAGTCGTCCAGGTAGTTTGCTACTTGTATTCCCATCAGTCGAAGAGGGGAGAGGGCTGCGTTCATGCACTTGGAAAAAGTGCGTGGAGCCAGGGAGAGGCCAAACAGGAGGACCGAAAATTGATAAGCCACCCCTTCAAAAGCAAATCTCTGAAAATGCCTGTGACGAGGGGTTATCTGAATATGGAAATAAGCATCTTTCAGATCCACTGAAATAAAACAGTCCCGGGGCTGAACAAGCGATAGGATTCGTTTCAGAGTGATCATTTTGAATGAGCGTTTTGCTAGAGCGTGATTCAAATGATGCAAATCTAGGATAGGGCAAAGACCGCCATCCTTTTTGGGAACTAAGAAATAGCGGCTGTAAAAACCTGTTTCGCGTTCCTCTGGAGGCACAATCTCCATGGCTCCTTTGGCGAGGAGATTGTGTATTTCCGCTCTTAGAACTGGAGCGTTTGCAGCTTTGTCACCACGCCGTTGAACTTGGGTGGTCTGCGTGCGAACTGAAGTGTGTAACCGTTTACTATCGTGTTCAACACCCACTCTGAAATACCTGGTAGCATTCTCCACGCTTCCTTGAACTGTGAGAGAGGCTTTAGAGTGGCAGGAACTGACAGCTCGCTGCTGAGTGACAGGGGGCTGTGAAGTATGTGAGTGTGAGTGACAGCGGGAAGAGGAAAAAAGCTCTTTTTGTGAAGTTGTTTGGTTTTTATTGCACAAACATGTGGAACAAACACAGAACAACATTCTTTGTTCTCACCAACCGCAACTGGCAGGGAGGCGAGGGGAACATGCGGAACACAGCTTATTTTCGCTGCTGGGCTGTCGCTGTCTTCGAGCTTCAGACTCCTCTTCCCCCGAAGCCCGTCAGGAACGCGACTGGGCATCCTTGGCCTGTTTCCCTGACGCGCGGGGTCCATGCTGCTTGGGAGGTGGGAATCGCCGATGCCACGAGTCCTTGGGACGCACCGAAGGCTCTGGCTGTGGGCGGGGCTTTGGAGCATTATCGGCTCGTGGTCCAGATGAGGAGCGCTGAGCGGATGAGGAGCTCGAACGCATAGGTGGTGGTTGACCGGTGCGTTTCGGCATGAAATGTTTCATCACCCTAGATTGCTTTTGAGCCTCAGAGAATCGCTCCGCGAGGGATTCTACCGAACCACCAAAAAGCCCTGAAGGACTGACGGTGGCGTTCAAAAGAACGGCCTTCTCAGCATCCTTCATACCTGTTAGCATCAACCACAGATGTCTGTCCAGCACGACCAGGCTCCCCAGTGCGCGGTTGATCGTCTGCGCCGTCATCTTAGTGGCTCGCAGGACAAAATCAGTGGCGCTGCGCAGCTCCTTGAAGATTTCCAGACCCAGACCTTGCTCGTCCAGGCGCTTAAGCATCTTTGCCTGGAAAACTTGGAGGACAGTCATAGAGTGGAGGGCTGACGCAGCCTGGCCCGCTGCTGCGTACGCTTTTCCCGCGATATTCGTGGTCGTGCGGCAGGGCTTGTTGGGGTGCACAGCTGCAGACTTCACCCTCAGCGACGCGGAGGGACAGAGATGCGCGGCGATGGCCTCCTCAATCGGCGGGAGCTTTGAATAGCCGCGTAAAGGAGAGAGAAAGAAAGACGGCAGATGTGGGGAAGACGCGTCGCCGAGCACGAGAGAGTCCTGACACTCATGGCGTCGCAGTGAGGGCAGTTGGGCTCCTCAATGGCGGCTTCCGCATGGGCGCGGCCCAGGCAAAAGACGCACCTGTCATGATCGTCAGGGAGCTCTAGAGGTCCCGAGCACGATGAACACAGTTTAAAGGACATGTCACAACTTCGCCGGAATGCTGAAGAGGACTAATATATCCACTTTTGCGATGACTCGACGACGAAGGAGAGGCTTCCAAATAATTGAGGTGAAGGAGAAAGATTCTGAGGAAAATGGCGCTAAGCACTGCGTTTTAAGGGGCGCCACGCCCCAATTTTCGCGTGCTTGAGCGCCATTGGCCATTGTGATGCAATGGCGTTAAGCGAATCAGGCTTCAGTATTCTAAGGAGAAAGGTGTTTCCCCAATGCATCAGCAAAGCTGTACGCAACGTCGAGAGACACTTCGAAATGGAACAAAGCCCACTAGACAGTGACCATGTACTGATTCTGAACGCGTCTTTCACATACACTGACAAAGGAGTATACTTTAAAGGCTTGCACACTCAGCTGTTTGCGAAATGGGGCTTTGTGTTTGTGTATCCTATACCTCTCTCATTCGGCACAAATCCAAATATTCCATAATATTTCCATATTTCCTATGTAATGTATCTGGATGCTAAACTATGATTTATTATGTAAATTATAGACTTTGTACTTCAGTCGCGTTTCAACGGTGACACAGAGGCGGGGCGCGCTGATGTTTGTCTCACTGTATTTTATTTGATAAAGTACCAACTGTGCCGTCAAGTTAGCAATGCTGGAACTGTGTTGTGTGTGTGTGTGTGTGTGTGTGTGTGTGTGTCGGCGCGATCACTTCAACTGTTTCCGAGCAGAATCAACTTTAAACACTTATTGTTTTATTAATAATACATCACTGTATAAAGGTCTGCTTTTATTTGTGTACACTTACAATGAAAACAAAACATTGTGCTTTTGTAAAATAAAGAAAACAAATAAGATGTCGCTTTCTGCCATTTGAGTTTCCTTTCTGTAAACAAATTAAACGTGTCACAAAAACTAAAAACTCAGCATATATAGGCTACGTTACGTGTCGCACTGTTTTTTCCCTTGTTTATCTGTAAACTAAATCAAATATATTTCAAGAATTTATTCCTTGTATGTATATATGTACTGCAGATTTTATATATAACACATTATAACATAATATAATATTTAGTATTTTCATATCTAGGTGGAAAAAATTGTAATTTATACTACTGTCTGTTCAAAATAAATGAAAAGAAACCGAGCATAGTAGATTTGTCGTTTTTTTCCCTGTTGTACCGAAATCGTATTGAACCGTGACCCCCGAACCGAGGTACGTACCGAACCATGACATCTGTATACCATTCCACCCCTAATATATATATATATATATATATATATATATATATATATATATATATATATATATATATATATATATAATATATATATATATATATATATATATATATATATATATATATATATTTATAATTTTTTTTTGAAGTTGTAAATAAAACGTTGAAAAAGACTGAAATACATTTTACAAGAAAATACTATGTCAGTTACTTTAAAATGTCATGTTTAATTCAATGTTACTTGCCGTTTCTTTGTAATTGTTTGAAATTTACTAGCAAGTTCTGTGAAAATCGTTCCTACACCAATTTTTAAGTTTAGTTTTATGTGAGGAACATTGATTTTAAGTTTTGTTCTAAATGTAAATCTACTTCTGTCTCCATTGCCTGATGCTCTAAACCAGGGGTGTCAAACTCAGTTCCTGGAGGGCCGCAGCCCTGCAGAGTTTTGCTTGAATTGATGAATCTTCATATTTGTGTCATATTTGCGTGAGACACGATTGATTCGAACACATGTCTATCGCTACTAACAACTGGGCTTCATACCTTTCAATGCAGAGTGTGTCCTGTTACCACATGATTGATAAATGTTTATCATCCTCTTCACATGAACCTTTTAGCTGTGATGTGTGACCTTGCATATTGTGTCTAGTGTCCCCTTCTACCCTCTAACACTTGCATACATATAGTCTGCAACTCAGACTGTCCCTGTTCGACCATCTGAAATTTCATTTCACAGATGATGAGCTTCAGCTTCTAATCCAGCAGCTGTGAAGGAGGGTAGGACTGGTCAACTGTTTCAACTCTAATCAGCTATTATTGCACACGAGAGAAAGAAACAGCCCACCACCGCTGGAACCTGTGCTTTTCACGATTCGGGTTTGGGTTGAGGGGGGACAGGAGATGTGTGGCGGCTGGATGTGATGTTAAATCTAATTCACTTATTGCTGCTAGGCAGTGATGTGTCAGCAGGTGGAGATGTTAGAGCTAATAGGCCTGTCATAGTTGCTAACCTCAATCACTAACCTTCATAACAGCCTGTGCTCCTTTCAACCCAACCCTCTCTGCCTTTTTACAATCTTGGTCGAAATTCTGATTTTTGCCATATTTCTTTTTCGTGATTGCTTGAGGTGGTACTGCACTGACTGATAACCTTCTTGAGTCCTTTTTGAACCAAACAGATTACAACCCTTCTCAGTGTCTTTTATATGAAAGGTGACCAAAGTCACGTTTGATTTAGTGTACCATGTATTTGATGAAGTATCTCAGATCAGGCCTGTAAACACTCGACAAAATGCTTGTAAAAAAGCACACAGAGCCTACAGATATTTTTATGGGGCTTAATGTGTCACCTTGGCATTGTCGATTTTTACTGGCCTCTACGTGTGAGGCGGAGGAAACTGGCGAAAGTGTTTATTGGCTGTCAGGATCATTGCCATTGCTCTCAGCTGGAGTGGCAGTCGTAGCTTGCAGTGACAAGACAAAGCTGAAACATTGATGATCTGTCCAGCGGAAGCCCCGTTGTATGGGAATGTTATAGGTTTTGTTCTTTCTGACAGTCTGTTGACCTTAGTTTAAGAATGCTCTCTGGGCGAAACCCAGGGCACAATGGTTTGACTGAACTGACCAATGTGGATTCCCAAAGGATCTGTATATCTGGGAACAGAGTAAAAATATCATGAAGTGAAGGCCTCAGGATTTGAAATCCACCCTCCAAATAAAGAAAGACTGTTTGGATTGAAAGAAAGCCAGCGAAATTTGCCCATACTAGCGGTTGAAGGTCATATTTTTTAATTTCTGAGTTTTTGAGTTTCTGTTTTATAAACAGGGTGTGTTATGAGCTTGAGTGAGATGTAGGAAGAACATTGATAAGGTACACTTTATCCAAAATATAAAGCAAATAAGTAAAAGATAATGTACAGTCAGGTAATTATTTTCTTAAAATAAGTTGGGCATAAAATGTTGATTTAAGTTTAAATTATTTTATAATCCATCCATCATTCTCCAAACCACTAATCCTCTGTAGGATTGCAGGGATGCTGGATATTATCCCAGCCTCGTGGGCCGCAATCACCCTGTGTGGATGGTCAGTCTATCACAGATTATTTTATGATTTTGCCTATTTATTATCTTTAAGCTTTCACTAAAAAAGTCCATTAAAATGTACAAAACAATTGGCTTAGTATCAAGACAAGCACTGCAACAATAGTAATTTTCACTACAATTAATATGACGGTAGATACATTTGTTTGAAATAAGAGTGAGTGAGTCCATCATATGATATGAGAGACATGAAAGTAGCACCGAAAGTACTACCTCCCTTGTTGAGTGTGCTACGTGATTGGTCTGTATCTCTAAAGCTCACACCTAACCCTAAACCTAAGCTGTGCCTGAAATCACCCATTATACCCTTATATAATATTGCACTATCTGAGGGGACAGCAAACCATAGTGGTGGCCGAAACCACAGTGGACATATTCAATCCCATAATGCATGTGTGTGCACCTGATATACACTCAAAGGGTAGAGAATCCCCATAATGCACTGTGAGGACTGCAGTGAACACTGGCATCCACAGTAGAATCATACAGGTGTAAAGTTGTGAGACATTCACAAATTTCACAGGCATTCACAGGCAAACTGTCAATAGTGTAGTGATGTATGAAGTTCACACAGATGCCACTTTCAAACCAAGCAGCTTTCTGTTGGTTGGTGTGGCAAATTTGTGTGACCAACTACAAAATCTGCATGTAGAAATCTTTCACCCTCATGTAAAATTCCTGATCACACAGATTATTATTATCGTACCAAATATAAGAAAATGTGATCATCCCTTAAAGGGTTAGTTCACCCAAAAAATTAAAATTTTGTCATTAATTACTCACCCTCATGTCGTTACAAACTTGTACGACCTTCATTTATCTTCAGAAGATAAATTAAGATATTTCTGATGAAATCCGAGAGCTTTCTGACCCTGCATAGACAAGGCCCAGAAACATAGTAAGGACATCGGTACAATAGTCCAAGTGACATCATTGGTTCAACCTTAATTTTATGAAGCTACGAGAATACTTTTTGTGTGCAAAGAAAACAAAAATAACGACTTTATTCAACAATTCTTCTCCCCCGAGTTACCGTCTTATGCAGGGTCCGAAAGCTCTCGGATTTCATCAAATATCTTAATGTTCTGAAGATGAACGAAGATCTTACGGGTTTGGAACAACATGAGGGTGAGTAATTACTGAATTTCCATTCAAGAATTTCTATTTTTGGGTGAACTATCCCTTTAAGTGCCTTTTTAATTGATTGGGAAGGATTTAATTAAGGTTTAAACAAGCTAGTTAAATTTTAAGATAAATAATTTCGTTACTAATAGAGGTTGCTAGTTAGCTAAGTGTCAAAAACAGCAGCCAATTTATGGTGCGCTCAGTATCTGAATTTGTTGCTTGTTTTTAGTCACCCCTTCAAGTAGTGTATATTAGTAGAGTAGGGCCCTAACCATACTGTGCACTGAATAGTCAGAAATAAGGCATATCATCTATTTCACTTACCAAGATGAGTAGATAGATAATGCAAAGCCACAGTTGCAATAAAGAATGGTAAAAACAATAAGCATAAAATCAAGGCCCATGCTTTAGGAATAAGCAGATAATAAAGGGTAGAGGGGTTGTGCTCTACATTAAGTTAGGGGTTAACTATGTAGCTTGGGTTAATGGAACTGCATTGATTTGAAGGGACTACAATTGCAACACAGCATTCTGTATTAGCCACTGTGCAATTATTTAAGCAGTGTAGACTTAATTATCTCTGCTTGCAGCAGAGTCTCTTCCTAATTACTAACAATTTGTGCCTTATGTAGTAATTATTTACCCCAGAAACATCTCTGTCTAATTATAATTAAAGATGAGCAGTATATATTTATTCTCTCCTAAGCCTACTTTATGTAGTGGTATCTTAATGAGCTGTTGAAAAGGTTCTCTCTTTTGCTCTTTATTTTTGAATTGGAGTGATGTACCTTATGATAGATTCACATTCTGCTGCTTGGCAACCATCTGATTTCGGTAAGTAGGACTGTGTGACAACTTCTAATGAAAGTTTACTGCATTTCCTCCCACAAAGTGAAGCAGTCTAGAGTGCAGATAGAAAAGGTGAGCAGGTAGAATGCAAGTTCATGAATATTTAAATGGTGTGTTTCTAGTGTATGAGCAAGATCTCATACTATTTTTAATGGAGAAATCTGTTTACATGTCGTTGTAGGAACTACTCCATGACACTGACTAGAACGAGAAGGAGAAGAAGAAAATTAATTTTAGGACTGTCAAAGTTAAAGGATTAGTTCACTCAAAACTGTTAATTTGTTGAAAATGTGTGCATCCTCAGGCAACATAAGATGAACATAGAGACAAAATAAAGAAAAAAAAAACATCAAGGTGTTTTTAACTTCAAAATGTTGCTTCAGGCTAAAATACGAGTTCTCTATCCATAATATTGCTTTCTTCAGTGACCTTGTCTAAAACAGGAGAGAAATATGCACAGACCAAGCAATGTTTATAGGTAAAAACAGTGTAAAACAATTCTAAACAGTTCTATGTTGGTATATTTTGATGTGAGAGGACAACAGGGGATAGACTTTTTTACTGCTGGAAGAGTTATGGATTCTGGACTTATATTTTGGCCAGAAGTGATGGTTTAAAGTTAAAAGGCATTTTATGATGGATTTGTTTCTTACGAATATTCATGTTTTTACTTCACAAGAGATTAATTGATGGACTGGAGTCGTGTGAATTGCCTGTGGATTATTGTGATGTTTTTATCAGTTATTTGGACTCTCATTCTGATGGCACCCATTCACTGCAGAGGATCTGTTGGTGAGCAAATGTTGTAATACTAAATTTCTCCAAATATGTTTTCATATAGAAACAAACTCATCTACATCTTGGATGGTCTGAGGGTGCAAATTTTAATTTTTGGGTGAACTATTCCTTTAACAATCTTTTAACATCTTGAGATACTGATTGAAATAACTTTAAAAACATTAATGAATTTATATTTTTTATACATTTTCCAAATAATCTTTAAAAAATCCCCATTATTAATAAATATAAATAAATGGAATAAAAAAGTATTCCAATTATTTAACGTCGGAAACATCTTTATATTATAATGCCTTAAATTATTCTCTTTATACATTTTAGTTTTGTTTAGTTTTCTCAAACTAAAGTACTGATTTACACATATCTTCCAGTATCTTAAAATACTGCACATCTTACTTTGTGTTTTACTGTACTTTGTTTAATTTTGATCAGTATCGACAATACTGGTGAGCTGAATATTCTGTGGGAAATATAAACAACAAGGCACATAAAATTTCAAAATGTCATTTTTTTCCCACAACATGAGATTTCTTTATTGTTGTGTGGCTAAATGTAACAAAAATCTAATAACAGTTTCTTGACTGGTATTGCTTCTGTCCCCTAATGCTTAGCATATCAGATAAAAAAGCATTATCCATGAGTGCAGATTGCAGTTGTGAGTGCCCTGTTTCTGAGGTGTCCTGAAGAGGGCATTGCAGCAGTGTCACAAGCTCAACAGCACAGCCTGACTAGGTTCTGCACGAGGAGTTATCAAACCCAGCTGCAGCTGCTGCAGTCCAGAAACGCAGGACATACAAATCCACTTCAGCTACTCAATCAGTCTGATTTTCTTTCATAAGAGAGGTTTTGTGCGCCCTTATTATATTTCCCTGTAGACTTTCTCTGATTTGAGGCTCGTATATTATAAAAACGACACAACTTCTGGCGAAAGTCACCTTAGCTGAGCTAAAGGTTAATCATCAAAATGGAAGGTGAATGAAACTAAAGAAACAGAGCGGAACAGTGAAAGAGAGAAAGAATAGCTTTGTGCTCTCTGTATAGTTTCTTATTCATGCTGAAATTCATCTTTAATATAATCACGTTATATGATTTCCAAAATATGCATAGTACAGAACATGAATAAATGCTAAATGTGTTGCGTTTGCAGAGGAAGAGCTAATTTATCATTAATGGCCCTTGCTTGGTAGTATAAATCTGCTTCCATGGGAATATATTTAGCCAATATATATCAACAATTCATAGAAGAACATTAGCCTAATATTCTTCCTATCATCCCTGTCATTTGGGTGAGTTAGTGAGTGAATATGAAATGCAGAGGTCAGTAATTTCATACAAATATGACAAGAAGGGAGACATTTACACACCACTAAATGGATTTTTATTTACATTAATGAACCCGATGGTGGCAATTTCTACAAACAGCCACAAATTATGTTGAAGGACAGACATCTGTTCCTAAGAGGGACATTCTAAGGCTATTACAAGCACTTGTATTAACTTAAAGTTAACTGTTTACAGCATAGGATGTTACTTTAATGACATCATATTTCATAATAATTCAAAACATTTAAGTATTTTATATAGCTCCTTTTCAAACTCCTTTAAGTTCTATTGGAACAAGTGCCAAACTAATCAAACTTCAAGCAGGCACTCATTATTCATAGAGACGGAGCTTTAGTGTACACATCTCTTCCAGTCCTTTAATATATTTGATTTTCTTTGAGCGCTGAGCGTGTCCAGCCTTCATTTTAGACTGAGTAAAGAGACCTGCCCACCCTGCCATTTCTATTTCGCCCTTTAAAACGAACTTAAACTTCAGAATATTTTCAACGAATGGACTGGAAAATTATCTGATTCCACAGAAGTCGGGTAGTTTATGTAATGTTTTACCTTGAACAGATTTCCTATCTTGTGAGCCAATTCTAAATGACAAAAGAAAATGTTGATTGATTTAGCTTTCTGGTTATGGCTTTAACAGCTTAGACAATGACTTCAATGAAATGGGGGAAGGGGATTCATTTAATTATTGAGAATTTGTGCTTATAAAACCCCTGTTGTTACGGGCTCTACAGGTCAACCAGTATAGACCAATGACCTGTCATTCATTGTAGTAAGTGTCTGTCTATGAGCGAGAGAGATATTTAAAGGTCAGCCTCATCTGCCTTTTCACTACATCTCCAGCTTCTGTGATAAAAATAAAGGCAGATGGTCACAACCACGTTTGACCTCTGATTTAATCACATCAGAGTGTCCTCTACTATATACTTGAAGCCTCAGACTGCAGAGATTTATTGCTGTAACAATCACTAAAACATTCATGAAATCATACAAGTGACATGGTGTTTTGGAATAATTAAAAAAAACAAACTCACTGTTCTGCATAGCTCTTATCTGAATATAGAGAGACAGATGCTTGTTTACAAGTCATACTCTCAACAAGAGAGTTAAAAGGGAAAGGATGGAGAAAGGGAGGGTGAGAGGATGAGATGATAAGATACAACCTGGCCAGATGTTCTGAGTGACTTCAAAGTCTTTAAGAAGCTCTGAAGTAAGTTACCTGGGAATATATTGAAACAAGGCCAAAATCTCTGCGGCACCTGATTCTCAAAGAGCAGCTCAGAGCCATGTGACTAGGTCAAAGCAAAAACTTGTTTTTTTTTCTATATATGTGATTTGAAAGTATAACAAAATGGAAATTTACAGATAATGTTAAAAAACAGATAACTTTTTACTAAATATTTTAAGTACTTGGTTGTAAGAATTGTATATATATATGCTAATTTCAAAAACGGCACTTTCCACAAAATATGTCTTGAAACTGTTAAAAAAGAAGATAATACAAAACCTTAATAAATGAAAAAATATGTGACCCTGGACCACAAAACCAGTCATAAGGGTCAATTTTATGAAACTGAGATTTATACACCATCTGAATAAATAAGCTTTCCACTGATGTATTGTTTGTTAGGATAGGACAATATTTGGCTGAGATACAACTATTTGAATATCTGGAATCTGAGAGTGCAAAAAAAAAAAAAAAAATCTAAATATTGAAAAAATCGCCTCTAAAGTTGTCCAAATGAAGGCCTTAGCAATGCATGTTACTAACCAAAAATTAAGTTTTGATATATGGTAGGAAATTTATGAAATATCTTCAAGGAACATGATCTTTACATAATATTCTAATGATTTTTGGCATAAAAGAAAAATCGATAATTTTGACTCATACAATGTATTGTTGGCTAATGCTACAAATATACCTGTGATACTTATGACTGGTTTTGTGCTCCAGGGTCACATATAGTGAGCGAAATGAACTGTTTACTCTTCAAAATATTTGATTGTCAGGAGGTGAAACTATTTAGAGCTGTTTTATTTTTCATTCATTCTCTATACAGTTTGCAACCCTGTTTCTAAAAATGGAGAAATGCAATTAAAACAGACAAAATCAATAAAGCTGATTGAATGGCTAACACAGTAAACTCAATTTGTGTAAACACTGAGAAAATGTAATGAGGTTATTTAGACCTACGTCCCCACTGCTGTGGAAAGGGTCCAAATTATGTTTTTATTTATTTATTTAATGTAATATCGAGTTCATCAACTGAGTTGCTTGCAAAATATGGAACGTGGGTAAATGTTATGTAAAATAAGTTATTTTGTTTATACCGATTCAAAAAGTTATGCCACAGTTATTGATTGTCGTATTATTTTAATTGTTAAATACAGTCAATAAGGTCAAGAACTCTGCTCTTTGACCTCTGAACCATAGGTGGGGGGATGGAACATTTACCAGACATGTGTCGTGTTTAAAACTAGCTACTACTAGATTAATATGTCTCATAAACATAGGATTCGTCGTGCCTCTAATTCTACACAACATGCATGCATTCGTACAATATCTACTAAATTGTAAGTAGGCTATATAAATAATTATACATTCAGTTTTTTAAACAAATCAGCACAATGCATCCACTCATATGATGCAGTATTATTTAGGACACTGATTATTCAAACACAGCATCAGTCTGCGCTCTTCAGCATCTATGATGAGAAATGTGTGTTTTGCGCGCACACACGCAGGCGCAGGCTGAGCATCGCACGCACGCGCGCGCGCACACACACACACACACACACACACACACAAGCTCTGCTGTGAGATTATCAGAGCGCTCGACAGCAGAGAGAGAAAGAGGGAGACGCGGAGGAGAGCAGCAGCCCCACCGATCCTCAACCGAGAGAGAGAGGCAGCGTCTGGAGCAAGAGCTGGGCGGGGAAATAACTGCGGTACTGAAGAAATACTTCATTGCCGAACTGCAGCAGTTTGTCGGCATCGCAACTTCGTCCGTGTAAAGCAAAATGTCATCGTCGGGAAAAGACAACAGCTCCCAGCATGCGAATTACGTGGGACCGTATCGCCTGGAAAAGACGCTTGGCAAAGGACAGACAGGTTTGTCCTTTTGTGTGCTTGAGATCAGGGATGGTGACACGCGCTATCACCGCTGCTCATACTCTTGCGCGATGACTAAATATGATGCGTGAGTGTGTTTGCGTGTGCTGACATGTCATTGTGTAGAGAGGTTTTCAGCAGATTAAGGACCTTAGCCTACTTTTCTGACCATTTGGTGAGATCTTATCAGTTGCAGAATGCTTTTTTGGGTGGAATGAGTTGGCAAACGTTTGCATTTTCGTCCTGTAAAAGAAACTTGGTCTTCGCGAATGACAGTTTGGCTTTGCGGCTTCGCTTTGCTTCTGGCTAATGCCGTTAATCCCGATTTGTCAGACAACGGGATGTGGTTGCACTTGCCGGTCCCACTGCTGAATCCGTTTGCCTTGTACAAGAGCTTGAATTGAATGTTTGACATCAGGGTACAGGTGGCCCTCGGATGCTGCTGCTGCTGCTGATGGGACAGTTTTGCTGCATCCGTAGTGCACCATGTGTTCAAGCTGATTCCCTCTGCAGTCCGGTGGTGCTGAAATATAGGGCTGAAGTTTGAGAAACCAGTCTTGCTTTAGTTTTGCTACAGGCCACTGAAAGGCTGTTGGCTGATTTGAGCTGTTGTAATAATCAATAATCATCTAGGTTTATATGACCACACAATGAATGACAAAAAGATTGTTCTTATGTTCATGTCGGTTTATTGCTGAGAATGGCTGTATGACATGGGAGTGTGGAAGAAGTATTGATCTGGCTGCAGTTTTTTGTGCTCAATGTTCTGTGCCCAGTGGCTTCTTCTGGTGTGGCTTTGGTAGAGAACAGTTGTTGAGTTGATATCCCTGGCCAGACGAATCCAAGTGCCTGCAGCTGTTATGCAACACATGAACTGCAACTGTTAAAGTATAGATTGACTGTGTTTTGAAGAACACAGAGGCTAGAGTTTGTAGTCAGGTCTTCAGGTGTTTCCCATTAAAAGTATCCACCCAGTAAGGCTGCACTCTGTACAGTCATAACAGAGGCATATAGATGAATTGACAATTTATGATATATTATTGGCTCATGTTATTGCAATTTCAGTGTTGTGGCTTTTAATTTGTGCCTCTTAGCTTTGAAGCCATTTATATAGTGTCCTAAACGCATTTAAATTTACTCTCAGCATTTGCAGTCTCTTCCTGTGTCCAAACATGCTACATGAATAGCAGTACATCGAGTCAGTAGGATGTCTGAATACAAAGAGTTTATGAAATAAATTAAATGTGGATGGTGTACTGTATCCACCGCGATTCTGAAGTCTAGGCACTTCGCTCTCTCATAAGTCCATGGTAGCTGAGGAGCTGTCAGATTAAAAAAATTGAGAACTGTGAGGCTGGTGGGTCTTTTCAAGTGCTTTAGATACCAGGAAAGTTGCGAGTAAATGTTTTTTGTGATTGCTGTTAGTATATTCCAAGTCACATAAAATACAGGTCAAAGGAGAATGCCAACATGGTGGGTGTCGTATATCTAGGAATATAGACTTGCATACTTGAAGAACACAATTCATCAACGGTCGAGAACTACGTTTAGTAGTTAATTCAGTCCATACTCTGACAGAGATTATTTCTTGTGAGAAAATGGGCCAAAAATATTGATGACTCACCTTGCACTCATGGTAGTCTCTACATTTTTGTCCAATAAGAATCTCCCTGACCACCTGCTTCTGCCTAGCAACAGCTGTTGGAAGATCACGGTTCATAGCTGTGATGGAAACTAAAAGGTTTTAGCTATTCAAAAATAGTCATCAATCAACCCCTCGATATGTCTTGTCCCAACTTCCTATTTCAATAGAAAAATACATTGTCACCTGAAAATAGACTGCAATCATCAAGTCATGTCATGGGGTCTTAAAGGGACGGTTCACTCAAAAATGACAATTCTGTCATTATTTACTCACCCTCATGTCATTTCAAAACTGTATGACTTACTTTCTTCTGGGGAACACAAAAGAAGTTATTTTGAAAAATGTCTTAGTGAATCTTTAAAATGGAAGTCACCAAAATGGTTTGGTTACCAACATTCTTCAAATGTTGTGTTCTTCAAAAGAAGTTGTTTGGAATGACATGAGAATTTTCATTTTTGCCTGAACTTTCCCTTAAAGCTATCAACCGAATTATGATCAGATTTCTTAGTTAACCCAACAATATGCAACCAGTGCTAACAATGTGTTTATATGACGTGATGATTGTAAATACATGCATTGCTTGTTGTTCAGCAGAAGAGATGGCACACTGTTCATTTGCGAATAGAACGTTCTGTCGGCAGTTAAACTATTGGCACCACTTCTTAAAATAAATCCTCATGTAGCCATAGAAGAGCGGTCTGCTTCTGACTGGTTAGCGGAGGGTATTCCTGCTCGTTCTGCCGCCGTTGGCATGGCTGCTGAGAGAATGCTGCACAATAAATGCCGCTTCCCAGTGCTGCCGCTGCAGAGGAGAGCCCATATGTCATGAGAGAGACTCACACAGAGAAAGAGGAGCTTGGGGGAGGGGTAGGGATAGATGGGAAGGGGGGTGGGTTTGGGGATGAGAGAGAGAGAGAGTTCTCAGAGCTAAAGCGGGACCCCCATGGGAAACAGTAAAAAGGACGCTCTAGTTTAATTTACCCCCTCCCTCACCTCCCCAAATCAAAACGGATGTACGCGCCTGTATTTTTGCCTTCCCTGTTTCTTTGTGATGCTTCAGCCATTGCACGTAGCCTCCTCGCTGCTTGAGTCAGTTGAAAGTAGGCAGAGGAAGATTACAGGAGATCACTGGCTGAGACAGATTGGACTGTGGCAGTGGTTACTGAAAAACAATAACGTTGCAACAATAACTGCTTTATGAGGCTCTTGCAGTTACTGTGTATTTTTTTTTCCCACTAATTCGTTCTGTTCGTATCCCCACTACTCTACTTATACCCTCCTCTTCTCCTTCCCTCACTCTGTCAGGGTGTCCCAAAGGAGGCCCTTTAATGAAGCGGTGAAGTACCTGAATCACGCACACTGTCACGGGCAGAAACGGAGCCTTCTCGCTGGGTCAGGGTTAGATGGCTTGTATGGGCAGGCTCCATGCAGAGTGGTGTTAAAGCTCCAGGCCTCCACTGCACTTCCAGCATGGACATGGAGATAATCAAGCTATATATACACACTACCTCAGGGCCAGTGAGTGTCCGTTACTGCAGAGGCGCTGGTGCAAGGCAGATATGAAGAGCTGCCGGCAGAACAACATAAAGTATGGTCATTTTGCTGCAGTGCACATACTGTAGGGTTCATTTCAATCCAAGGTAGTGCTTCTGCATATGGGACGCCATTGCTCCTCTTTGTCAGAATGTAGTATAGAAATCACAGTTTTAGCACTAGAACTAATTTAACCGTTAACTGCACTAAACAGAAGTGTGGAAATAATGTCTACTATTGTTGGAAAAAACTGATAGTGCTACCCTAAACTCTTGCTCAATGTTGCTGTGCCAGACTGGTTGAGATGCTCAAACGGAGATGTTTTGATATGTTTTTTGAAACAACTCAGCCTATGAATGTCTTACTTGGGATGGGAGACATTTAGCTTCATTTTAAGTCATGGTGATATACTATGAAATTTAGAATGTGCAAATTGTTTTGAAATATTTAAATATCATATGCTGTTATTCTCCAATTTAAAGACCAAAAAATTAATACTCTGTCATCATTTACTCACCCTCACGTCATTCCAAACCTGGATATGACAGACTTTCTTAAAAAGATATATTAAAAAAATGTTTAAACTGGTTTTGTCCGTACAATAATAATCAGTGAAGTCCAAAAAAAACATTAGTCACCATTGACTTTCAGTGTATGGAAAAAAATAAAAAAAAGTCATCCACGTTTGGAATGATGCATGTGTGTGTAATAATTTCTGGGTGATCTATCACTTTAAATACAGTGGCCGATAATATAAAAATGGACCTGTATTATCTAATTGGTTTCTTTGATTAATGGAGTGTAGTTATTGTTAAAAATAATATAGTTAGGAGGGGAAAATTAAATTACGCTCTAAGAAACAACATCTTCATCAGCACAAAGAATGTTTTGTTTTTTAGCCTGAAAAGCCTGTTTGAAATGTCAGCTGTTGACTGTCTTGCTGGGCTGACTTTGTGAACAATTTGTCAGTGTGTTTCTGTCTGAGGGGGTTGCAGTCTCCCAGACATATTCCAGCCTTCAGTTGGCTCTCATTTAGTAAGTGCCGGATAGCATTGGTTGGTTGTCATGGCTGCGGCCCCTTCCCACAAGCCTTTTCTCACAATGGCCATGCTTTCCATCTTAGAGATCAGAGGCAGACAGCAACAGTCCTCGTAGCCCCTCTTTCCCACCCTTGATTTATGTAGATTACATTCAGTCTCTGCTATTAACACTGGAGGATCTACACAGAGGAATCTATGGAGGAATATGCAGCCTTTGCGTCATACGCAATAAATTAATCCTTCAGAAATATGTTGAAGGAATGTGCGCTGGAATGATTGGTAGAGCAGAGCTGGTTCCACTGATGGGCTCTTATGTGGGATTAGATATATTTCTCATTTAAGGCTGCAATGTACTGCCAACATTTTGTTCCTTGTTGACTAGCAGTTATATAAATATATTGTATATTTAGTGGTTTATTGCTCATTCTTGTCACTCTTCATTAACTTTCTATCCACTGAATACTTCCTCATGGGCCTTTGGAACATTTCAGAGAGATTCCATGTTTTCCCTGCAACTGTTTTGTGGCTAAACACAGTGAGAAATACACTGCCCGTCCAAAAAAAAAGTCAACACCTGGATTTAACTAAACAAATAGGTAAGAGCCTCCCATTGGATAATTATTGCATGGATGATTATGTTTCAGCTGGCAACAAGTTATTTAACCCTAACTGATGCAGTGAGTAGCTTCTCATTTCTTAAACCATGTCGGAAGACACATCCTGTGGTTGTGGAAAAGATGTTAATCTGTTTCAGAAAGGTCAAATTATTGGCATGCATCAAGCAAATAAAACATCTAAGGAGATTGCTGAAACTACTAAAATTGGGTTAAGAACCGTCCAACGCATTATTAAAAACTGGAAGGATAGTGGGGAACCATCATCTTCGATGAAGAAATGTGGTCGGAAAAAAAATCTTGAATGATTGTGATGGGCGATCACTTAAATGTTTGGTGAAATCAAATTGTAAAAAAAAAAACAACAGTAGGACTCACGGCTATGTTTAATAGTGAAAGTAAGAGCATTTCCACACGCACAATGTGAAGGGAACTCAAGGGATTGGGAATAAACAGCT
Source organism: Spinibarbus caldwelli (assembly GCA_039654775.1). NCBI lineage: Eukaryota > Metazoa > Chordata > Actinopteri > Cypriniformes > Cyprinidae > Spinibarbus > Spinibarbus caldwelli. The sequence goes on along the minus strand of CM077221.1, from coordinate 27,774,762 downwards.
GTGTAGCCTTAAGAAAACTACTTTTCAGTGAGGCTAATCGGAAAAAAAGGCTTCAATTTGCTAGGGAGCATAAAGATTAGACTCTGGAGCAATGGAAGAAGGTCATGTGGTCTGATGAGTCCAGATTTACCCTGTTCCAGAGTGATGGGCGCATCAGCGTAAGAAGAGAGGTGGATGAAGTGATGCACCCATCATGCCTAGTGCCTACCGTACAAGCCTGTGGGGGCAGTGCTATGATCTGGGGTTGCTACAGTTGGTCAGGTCTAGGTTCAGCAACTTTATGTGCCCAAAGAATGAGGTCATTTGACTACCTGAATGTACTGAATGACCAGGTTATTCCATCAATGGATTTTTTCTTCCTTGATGGCATGGGCAATTGGGCATATTCCAAGATGACAATGCCAGGATTCATCGGGCTCAAATTGTGAAAGAGTGGTTCAGGGAGCATGAAACATCATTTTCACACATGGATTGGCCACCACAGTGTCCAGACCTTAACCCCATTGAGAATCTTTGGGATGTGCTGGAGAACACTTTGCGCAGCGGTCTGACTCTCCCATCATCAATACAAGATCTTGCCGAAAAATTAATGCAACTCTGGACGGGAATAAATGTTGTGACATTGCAGAAGTATTTTGAAACGATGCCATGGTGAATGCATGCCGTAATCAAAGCTAAAGGCGGTCCAACGAAATAATAGAGTGTGTGACTTTTTTTTTTGGATGGGCAGTGTATAAAATTAGGTGTGCTAGAAGTGTTGTTGTAGAATACTTTGGTAAATGGCTTGAGAATGTACTGTACATATGGAGACCAAAAACTAAAGCTAAGTTTTAAGTAATTCCTGAACCTACATAGCATTAACCCAATAGCATAAGACCATCCATAGCCTTCAAGGTAGAACAGATGGGCTAAACTCCTAATCTGGCAGATTTAACATTATACACCAATTAATAGTAACTTTGGTAGGACCTAACCCTTGTATTTTTGTGTATGGTTGTTATGGTTGGGGTCAAATTGCCCCTAAGTAGATTCAGTATAATTCAGACAAAATCATTCTGTGAAAAACAAACTGTGAATATTATAAAGTATTGTAACAATTTTTGTAACATTAAAATAAAAAAAATAAAAAAAATATTTTAAACAAAAGCAAGAAGTGTGGAAAAGCTCTTCTCTGTGCTTTCATAAAGCTCAGACAGTAGTAGAGCATGGTGATAGCAATTCCAAGATAATGGGTTCAATTCCCAGCAAACTGAACATGCAAGGACTAATAAAAATATGCGTCTTCAATGCAATGTTGATAGATGACCCTAAATGATAAAAAGTAAAAAAAATGTAAAGGGAAACATCATAGGTTAATCAGTATTTCCGTCAACTCAAAAATTAAAATGGGTCAAATTGACCCGCAACATAATGAAATTGCATGACAAACGCCATTTTCTTTCCTGTGTTGATGTATTTCCTATTGCATTTGATAGTTAATAGTCTGTGGCAGGTGGTGTTGGGGGAGGTGCATTCACTTTCTAGAGAGCATATGATTGGACTGAAAATCTGCGTAATGCAGGATGAGTCATCAGTTTGATTTCCAGTATAGAAAAAGATTATAAATTTTAAAATGTGTATAATTGCTACAAGTGAATTTTGTCAATGTACACTAGCTTGTGACCTCAAAGCACATACGTGGACTCAAATTTTGATTTTGTGGTATTAATAAATAGATTTATAGTATGAGCCTGGTCTCTTAATGTCTTGAAAGCTAGTTTCTCTTCTTTTTTGGTGGTCATTTGTGCAGACAGAAATTAAGCTGTTTCATTTACACTGCTCACATTGTCTGTGGCATGGTGCTGTACATTGCATTGTGTAGTTTTGGTGGTCCCCTCCCCCTTCTCCAATGCAGAAAATTGCTCCCTAGTGCCTGATGCAGCTGTGAAGCCTTTTATCAGAGAAACACAGCAGAGACCCTTAACTCCTGGTGTTGTCCCTTCCATGTTCCTCTCTCTATCTCCATCACACCACCTCTGTCAGCAGCATCTTCTACCTTTGCTGCCTTACCGTGAATGCCTGGTATCTGCTCTTTACACAACCTGTGAAGGTTTTAGCTGGAGGGTATTGACAGTCCCAAGGCTGGAGTCACAGGACTGATGTGGGCAGTTCTGATGTGACTTGATTTGCGACTTGCCTCGTGAAGAAGCATCTGATCAGTAATGGGATGGCCATGAGCAATAATTACCCAAATAGCAATCTTACAGTAGATTATTGTGCATATAAGTATCTTGAAATGCTACCAGTACATCTGCAGTGACACAGGAGTCCAAACAGTGGGCAACTGCTCAACAGATGGACTAATTCTGGGTTTAATTAGGATAGACGTTTAGCCTGTAGCCCATGTAAGGCGCTCTCGTGCCTGTGTGCAAGTTCAAGTCAAAACAGATACTGCAAGCACAGATTAATGATAGTACATGGACAGGGAGAGAGAGGAGGGAGAAGATTGAAATAAGTGAAAGGTGCAGAAATAGATGTGTAGGGAGAGAGCAGTATGAGAGAGAGTTTGAGTGGAATAGATTGTAGAAAACTTGAAAGGGAGGGGAGATAAACATACAGAGAGATAGTTCACCAAAAAAAAAAAAAACATTTAACATTTAACATTTATTCACCTTCTTGTCATTCCAAACTAACAAAAATTAAAATATTTTTATTGAACCCTGAGTGATTTTTGTCTTTCCATTGAAGGTCCATGCAACCAAAACTTTGAGGCTTCAAAAAGTTCATAAAGAGATTGTAAGAGATTTCTGTATGAATCAGGCAATTCAATACAAGTCTTCTCAAAAGACACAACCACTTTAAAGGCTGAACAGATTTAATTTAGGCTTTTTTCACATAAAACATTGATCAACGCACATATACGGAGCTCATCAAATAAAGTGCTTATTTGACGCATGAGATCAGACCTCATTTGCTCTTTGCGCATCAAACACGCATGTTAGAGCACATCCAATATGGTACACAGAAGCTCAGTGTATGTGTGCTGACCAGTGTTGATGACAAAATCACAAAAGATCAAAATTTCATTCACTGATGATCTTCCACTCCAGTGAGCTGTTAACAGTCTGGGTCATCAGTCCAGAACCAGATGAGTCCAATTTGTGAACTGGTTCTGTGATTCATTAAAAAGATCCAACTCCCAAGAATGATTCATTCATGAAACAAACATTGGCACTTTCAGTGAATAATGATTTCCATTTGTTTCTTGTCTATTACTCACATATTATATGTGACCATGGACCACAAAACCATTCTTAAGTGTCAATTTTTCAAAATTGAGATTTATACATCATCTGAAAGCTGAATAAATCAGTTTAAAGTTGTCCAAATGAGGTTCTTAGCAATGCATATTACTAATCAAAAATGAAGTTTTGATTTATGGTAAGAAATTTACAAAATATCTTCATGGAACATGATCTTTACTCAGTATCCTAATGATTTTTGGCATAAAAGAAAAAATCGATCATTTTGACCCATACAATGTATTTTTGGCTATTGTTACAAATATACCCCAGGAACTTAAGACTGGTTTTGTGGTCCAGGGTTACATATAGCTTTAGAAAACTTGGAAAAACGCATTAGTATGAATTTTTATGGTGCATTTTGGAACCTGACAGTCCCAGCCTTTATTTACCATACATAAACATATTGAAAATAGTGTCCAGTATGTTCTTCAGAAATGTACCTTTTATATTCATTGAATCAAGTTTTGAATGACATATGGGTGAGTAAGCAGTGACAGAATTCTTTTTTTAGGTGAACAATTCCTCCAAAAAAACTGCAATTTTTGCATTACTGCAAAGACACTTACCAAAAAAAAACATATCAGACTCACCCAGTTACAAATGATTGAAGGCTAAACAAGCAATTTTATCACAAAGCATACTGAAAATAAAAATTATAAGACAGCGTTACAATACAAATGCATTCATTCATTATTTTCTTTGGGTGCCTTTGTGCTAGGACTGTATGAATGAAATGAGGTGCCATGTCGTTTTGTACGCATGATTGATTGGTAAAGAACCCACAAGGGCTGAATATCCTGTCCAGATGGTGGGGTTTGGTCAGGCTGTGTCATTAGTCAGGTGGTTGCTGATGCTTGATGGCCCCTTTATTTGTAACTGAACGGCTTCAGCTTTCTTTTACTTGAGTAAATTAGAGGGGAGAACGTACAGGTAAAAAAATGAACAGTTTGAGAGAATGTGTGTATGTGCATCCAGCTTATAGATGAGCTATTTCACACTTCCACAGAGTATTAATAGTGTGGCAGTACTACATCTTTTCAACCAATCACTGCCCGCACAGCACAAACCCAGCAATAGAATAATGGCTACACACATCTTTTTCCTTCTGTCTAAGACAAGTTGAGGGTTTCTATGGAAACCAGGGGAGGCTCCGTGCAATTTTATACATATGTTTTCTGGACGGCTGTGCCGCATAGCTGCTCGGCCTTGCCTGGAGGGTCCAGCTATTGATTGTATCTTCTCTGCCTGAGCTATTAGAATGTGAATGAGGATCTCCCCCGTCTCTTAATGTGTGCTGAATAATGCCTTTCAAGGCCAAATTTGAGCTTGGACCTTGTCTGATATTATCTGCAAGCTCATAATTTCACACATAATGACTGGATCTGTACCGACGGGGCTTTTTGAATGGTCAAAGGTTTCTGTAGAACTGAACATACAGTTTAATCTCTGTGTGTACTTTAAAGTCTAAAGTGGCTGGAAGACCTATAAAGTGTCCAGAAACGTTCATACTTTGTGGCACTGTAATTTTCATGTTTCTGGTTTTCATCTGTGAAACTGTCATATCAGTGGTCTAATAAGCTGTTTTATTTTGCATGTAGCGGGTCATCTCATGGGGGTGCCATGTTGAGATCATATGACCAGCCAAATACTATTTGGGTTATCTTGGTAGTTGCTTGGTTATTGGACATGTTCACATAAGGAATGAATGAATCATGCATTTTTTTAATGCCCTGAAAACTTTTGTGTTACACAACAATTTGTACCTGTCAGGTCTATGGGGCCTTAAAGAGTTCATTCAGAAATGAAGTTTGCTGTCGTCATTCCAATCCTGTATGACTTTTTTTTTTCTGTTGAACATAAAAGAAGATAATTTGAAAAAGGCTGCAGTGTTTTTTTTTTTATTCTCTCCATATAGTGAAAGTTAGTGTTTCGACCAAAACATTCTTCAAAATATCTGCTTCCATCAAAGAGAGATCACCATACACATTTGGAATGACATGAGAGTACATGATAATGGAATTTCCATTTTTGGGAGAACTGAGTCTGAGACTTTACTGCAAAAAATCAAGTGTGTATATCACTACATAGGTCCAAGACCACTGTGATATTGGCCAGTGCAACATAAACCTAAAACAGCTTGAGTGCACCTTTAAATAGACTAAATCTTAAAGAAAAATGAGCACATTATTGCTATTGAGGAGGCTTTAGAAGCTCTGAAATTAATGGCGAAAGTGTTTTCAGAGATTAAATTTAGAAATAAGTGGGAAATCAGAACAAAGGCTGCTTATTTTGACACCAACACAATACAGGGAGAGGGAGACAGAGAAAGATAGAAGAGTTATTTATAATGTAAGCGTTCCTCTCCAACATTTCTTTGAATGTTTCTCCGAATAAACGCAGGTTATGCACGTTATTTTTCAGTGCTTTCATTAGTTTGCCTGTGGCACTGCCTCATTAATTCTCTGCCTTTCAATATAGCTTGTGTTAATATAGTTGTAATGAAATATTCACCCGTTTCTCCATGAGGAATGTATGAGGTTTGTTGCTCTACAGGGATCTATCACACAGAGTTCAGACAGCATAGCCATTTTCTACTATTATTACAAATTTGAATGTGGCTAGTAAATGGATTTACAGCCATGTTTTGCACATGATCAGTGCTGAGGTACTGGCATAAAGCAAGCAAGATTGTAGGAGGATCAGCCAGCATGTGTTCTTCAGGACACTGGAGTCAAGCTTCTATCCTGAGATAGAAGTCACAGAGCTTGTAGATACACATGATGTGAAACATTGGACAGTAATACTGTGCAGTTCATGCCACATGCACCATGTAGTGAATACTTTCTGTAACTGGTTTAATAATACTCTCTCATGCTTATTTATTATGTGGATTGAACAAGTCATTAGCTTGTACCACTTAGCTTTATTTAAACTATTATTAGGACTGGGTAATGATAAGCCATCTATTTAATTTGATTCATTTTGGTACCATTTTGGTATTATTATTTTTTATTTACTGCCCATGTTTTAGGGCTGGGTTTTGACACAAATTTCATGATTTGATTTGATTCTGACTCACAAACTTTTGATTCGATTCAATTTCTGATTCATCGATTCAATTCAATATAGATTATTCTGGATATACAGTAACACCATTTATTCAAACCTTCAAAATTTCTCACATTATCACAATATATTTGCTATAGTTTAGAAAATGGTAATAAAATATGACAAGAACTCAAGAGTTAAACTGTCAGAACAAATTCATCTTGATAATGTCAGATAACTTTGATAGAAAGGTATTTAACAAATCATGGCCAGGTTAAAGTGTCAAATCTAATTTTTGGTCCCAAATTTTTATCATTTTTTCTGGTAGTCTGTAATGAAGAGTTTTTGGGTATAATATGTCACAGTTTACTTTATTTTGCTATCCTCACTTACATAAATGAACTATAGTGTCCTGCACTCACTAGTAAAAAAATATCAAAAATTACATCTGGAGTCTGAATAATTTTTGGTTTGACTGTATATCAGGTACAGTACATGCCAAATTTTCTCAAGGAAAAAAAAAATCTCTCAACTCATGCTGTAAAATATAGTCCGTTGGTGCTACATTACTTTAATATTAAAGGTTAAAATTAACTGATTTATATACGAATACTTAAATTACACTCAATGAAGTTTTTATAATAATAAAGTTATAATTATATTTCTACTCCAATTAGTTTTTTGAAATTCAAACATTTAAATGGTGGCTGTCATAAAAACTTGACGGATTTATTCAAACATAAATTAAACCGAAGAAAGGTAAAAATTACAGTGAATATGTTATATGGTGCATATTTTCAGCAAAATACTCCTCTATAGAGTAGGGTTGGGCCGATAGACGATCGTCCATCACCGATAGCTGATGTTGAGCCAGCATCGTGACCCCCCCCCCAGTCCGCCACACCCCAATTCTGTGTTAGGAAAGAAAATTATGTGTACAACGGAACCCCTAAAGAGAATAAATAGCCTACAAGATGGGAGGATAAAAAAATTATTTCAATACTTTCTCTTGCAATTATATAGTTGGGTAATTATACTGTAAATAAATTGGGGAGCCGCTATTAATATGCAGGGCATTGAAACGGCTTTCGAATGCGCGCTCTCATTTTACTTTCACTTTCGAGATTCGCGATCACACGGACTCTATAATATGGACCGGCAGTACTTACCACACATTTTACAAGATTAGATGTTTATCAGTGGTGCTTAGAATCTGCAAATCATTTGCCATCGTCCTATCAGTCATATCTCCTTACTTTGTGTATGTGGTAAATGAACTTTCATGTAGGCTATTGTAATGTAACAGGCTACCGCTATCAAGCGGCTAACCATGTCACTTTAGTGGCTCCGTAGAACGCGTTATTTGTTTTCCATGCCTTTCTGAATACAGATTCACGCTTTGGGCACACCCCTAACCCCTCCCCCCGATGTCATCGTCCATCACAATGTTTCACTGTAGACATTGTCCGATGCCAATTTGGTAGACATCGCCCAACCCTACTATAGAGTTCATTTTTCAAGTTTATGGTCACTGAATATATTTTTTTCTGATGTAATTGTGACGTTCGTGACATTGTTTGCAAGCTGCTATATTGACATCAATATAACCCAGCCCTAACAGTATTTTTAAAATACTTTTTTTTATATTCTGTCATACTTTAAAATTTGAAGTGCTCACGCTACAAGGTAGTCCATGTGTTACTACTACTGAAATGAATTACACTTTACAAGTGTTATGTGTAACATGGACACAGAAATATGTCACCATACTTGCTTTATTTGAGCTATGAAAGCTAATGGCCTGCAATAATTTGTGCAATTGACAAGAAATTATTCATCCATTTCCATTTCAAGTAGCCCTGCTCCTGTAGTGACTTTTCTCATGCTTGAATGAGCTTTGTGTTGTAAATGACATCATGTGACCAGCCCCTCATGTACATATGACCTGGACACAGGCAATGAGAGGTCTCACTAACTAGATAACTGTGTCAACATGAATCATTGTTATTGATATTGCCTGGCACATCATACCATACAGTTCAGAGCCTCTTTTATTGTCCATTTACCCCCATTAGAAACTAAAATAATCCAACTAGAAATCCACCCACGTATTACAGTAACAAACACACACATACGCTAAGGAACTTGGTCATTCTGCATCTGTTCAAAATATGTTAAAAACACAACTACAAGAGATAGCAGCGCACCGCCTCGGGCTACATTGGGGTTGTGATCTCTCCGCGATGTCAAGACCCTCACACCCCGTAGGATACACACAGATGGCCTCACGACTGCTTGTGGGTGTCTCGTGTCCGCGCGTGAGATTCTCCGCAGCCTTTAGCCTCTGCACAGGCTTCTGATCAAGTGGCATAATCAGATTAGGGAGGTGGGGAAAGGGTGAACAGACATTATTTTCACTTTGACTGCAATGATGACAGGTACTGCCACAGGCACATTGAGAGAGAGAGACAGTTTGGTTGCGAGCTAATTCCTGTGTGTGTGTGTGTGTATGTGTGTGTGTGCGCGTGCACTGGGGTCTTTCTAATTTAGTTGTGCTCTGGACTGAGGCGGCTCAAGGAGTGAGGCTGTGTTACTGCATTACAGCACAGCAACTGTTGCCAGACGTGTCTCTGTGGAGATGGTGCGGCACACATGCTGAGCACATCTGGCTTGGACGAGTGCTGCCTGGTTCAGCATGGCAACAGCATCACACAGCCCTGCAGACCGTCACAAGGAGGGGTCAGGGCCTGCTCTGTGCTCAGATTTTACCCATAACACTGAATGCAGATCTGCTGCCTCTTCTATATTAATCAAGTCAAGCAGTGATTGATATACTGATCTAATTTAGGCCATTATTGTGCTGTCGACAGATTGACTTATTAAACCCTGAATTGTTTATTAACAACCTGTTTAATTGAGAACAGTGTTTCTTCTTATTGTCTGCTGTGAGTGTTGCTGATATGTAGTTTCATAAGGGTGCACATCTCTGGCCTGTGTTCGAATGCAAGTGCATTATTGCTTTTTTGCGTGGTTTTATATTACCCATATTATGCTCGTACAGTCCGGTATTATTTTCTCCTTGCATTAGCCACAGAGTGCTTTATGAAAGATATTATTTTCATCTGTACGGTTTATGCTGAGGAAGAAAAATCCTTTATTTCAGTACATTACATGTGGGCATCTTCCTCTGCTTTCAGCCCCGTCACTATGGTTACAGTGTTTGACTATATGTGTGTGTGTGTGTGTGTGTGTGCGCATGTTTTGATTTTATATGTTTAATGGATTGGGATTGTCAGTGAATAGCAGTAATAAAATAGCATGTTAAGCAGAGCAAATAAAACTTATAGTTCCTAATATTGACTGATTGGTTTAGCCAGCGATATATTCAAAATGAAAGCTTTATTAACTTTTGTTCCTCTTTTAATAACTATATTCATATGCACAGGAGAATGATGGTTGAAATCAGAATTTGGTCATATTTTAAAAATGCATGCTTCATTTAGATGTGTTAACCTACTTATGCCAATAATCTTATTTATATAGATATATTTTTTAGCAAGGGCACATTAAATTGATCAAAAGTAAAATTTATGATGTACGTAAGAATACATATGATTTCCATCTCAAATAAATGCTGTTCTTTTAAAAATTCTATTCATCAAAGAATCCTGAAAAAATGTGTCATGTTTTCCACAAAAATAAACAACACAACTATTTTCAACATTGATAATTAAAAAAAATGTATTTTGAGCAGCAACTCATTATATTAGAATGATTTCTGAAGGATAATGTGACACTGAAGACAGATCAAATAAATGCAGCATTAAAAAATAATCTTACCGACCCCAAAATTTTTGAATGGTTGTGTATATCTGCGCATGTCTAACCATGCTCAGAAACATCACATTATCGAAGAAACACTTTTTGGATTGAGGAGGAGACAAATTATTGTAGCAAATATTAGAAATGTACATACTGTAACATGAATGAAAATTCATGAGTTACTTAAAAATATTTGAATGAGCATGTATAGTATTTTCACATATAGAGTGGGAAAATAATGTGCGTTATTCAGAATATTCTGATTACATGTCTAAAGGAATATTCCAATAGTTGTGAACTATGTAACCCAAAACGAAGACCTGAAAATGGAAGGCATGTAAACATGGTCAGTGATAGATTGCAATAATGTTAATGCTGATTTGAAGTGGGTGAGGTAATAGGCATGTTTGGTTGGGTAGCTGGCTGAAAGCAGGTCATGTTGCCCCACTGTGTAACCAGCTGACCAGATGAGGGGGTTTGGGGATTAGTCAGGCCCCCCACAGCTGCAGCCACAGCCCTGAGTAGAACAGATGGCCGTCTGCATGTTAAGGCAGTCACCCCCACCACCACAACACACATGCACAAACACACAACATATGACAGAAGCATCGTTGTGACATTGTGCTATACACAACCATTATCTCTATTATTCATGTTCCATGATTATGTAATGATTTGATTGTACATCCTTGTGTTGACTGATCCGTGGCCGGTACTCAGAGACACTCAGCAGACGCTCTGAGCTGGGCAGTGTCATTTTGCCTGTGGCTCAATGCCAAACGGATTCAAGGGCGTTGAACTCCTTGCTGGATACAGTCAGAGTACTGGATGAGGTGAGGGGTCAGATTCACTCGCACCTTTGATGAGTTTGCTTTGAAACATCCAGAACTTGAAGTACAAAAGGCTTGCTTTGTGTGAACCATCTCTGTAATAGTCATGACGAGCATTTACGAATATGTCACATTAAGGTTATTGATTATAGTCATAATGGTCATTTTGTTGTTTAAAAAGATCATTAAAAATGACAACGAGGCCACATGAATTGAATTGGAAAAAGGGTGAATAACATTATTCCATAATTTAGCTTATCGTGTTTAGCAAATCATGTACAGAACGTATTGGAGGTTCTGTGATGATGAGAACATAATGAAATATTATTCATTATTTCCCTTCGCCAATTTGCATGAATATGCCGTGAATATTTCAGAAATGGCCTGTGGTGTTGAAACTGAACTGGCAGTATGAATCTGACCTCTCTCGCTGAGCAAGCATCACATCACCAGCACTTGATGGATGATTGGCCATATTTCTAGAATAATCAAAGACTAATGGGGTAACAATTGCAGATTACGTCATTTTTTTTGGATGACATCCCAGATTTCTGAAGACCCCTGTAAAAGCACCACCCCCCAGCATTCCATCTCCCTCTTTGTCTGTTTCTCGTTCTCCCTCCATCTTTCTCCCCGCGCTTCCTTTGTGTTGGCTGGAGAGCATGCCTGCTGGAGGGGGTCTATGACTCATAGTAGAGCAGGACTGTATTTTTAGCACTGATTCACCCCTTGCCATGGTGCTTCCTGTGAGGAATATGAAAACCCATGAAGAACATTTCTCGTAGCTCCATTATCAAGCATCATTTAACAGGTGCTAGCCACGCATTTACAGAACGCGGAGGGGGAGCATGGGAATAAATGTAAGGATGCTTGAACTTTGGTGTTTTACATCTCAGACGGTTTTAGAAACAACTTTGCGATTCAATCCATCTATTTTTGCCATTGCAGTGATGAGGAACTGAAAAGGAAGCTGATGTTGTGACATAAACGACTTGCTTTTTGACCCTTTCACTTTTGACATGGTCTGGCTCTCATTTTTCACTTTCTCTTACTCTCTCTACTTCCTTCTTTCATTGTTCGGCTAAACTCGGTCTTGGATTAAAGCCGATTAGCATAGGCTCTGATTGCGGCGTGCTGTACTGCCCTCCCCCATCTTTCTTTGTACTGCCGTCTTGCACCTCCCAAAATAGTGTGGAAAAAATGCAGCGTAAGTAGATTTAGCAAAAAATGGGGCAAATTTTATGCATGGATATGCAACAATCAACACAATCTGGACAATGATGAAGCTGCTGTTTTTAGCCATTAGGAGTTTTTACCACCTGCTGTACACCCAGTAAGGCCCTCCTCTGACTATCAGTCCCTGCAGCGAGAGTGGCCTCAATTTAAGCAAATGGCAAGCCAGAAGTACCATTGATGTTTAATTCCCCTTGTGGCCGGTCAGTCATAATTTGCTTATGGTGGATTTCCACAAAGCTGTTTTTATGAACATACTCTAAATACAAAGTAGAGTATGCTTGAATTGCTCTCTTGTTCAAGAGCTATAGACATTTCACAAAGCATACTAAAACACTAGGCCCTACACAAGCTGGAAAGCAGCGAATGATTTTTCCCCCATACTTTTATGCTCAAAATTAGACAATATGGTAAATATGTAAATAATAAAAAACACTTTTAGTGGATGCTTGCACTTGTGAAAAAGAAGTATGCTTAATTGTATTGAAAGTGTTGTAGTGTGCTTCAAATCTTAATCGTTTATTTTTTCGAAAAAAACTGTACTAGCAGATAATATATTCTTGAAAATAACGTCCACTTTTCAGAACTTATTTGGAACTATGTTTCTTAACACACTTAAGTACAGTTTTAAAAAGTGCATTATGTAATGTAAAATTATGTTTTAATACTCTTTTGTCTTGTTTTAAACAAGTAAATTGATTACAATGTAAATCGTCGACATTGAAGGGAATGGGAATCTATGACCAAGAAGGAAAGCAGCCTACTTTTATATGGCAACTTCTATCTGTTTTGTCGTTTAGCTGCTTGCATTAGCCTTCAGGATTTATAGCATTTAAGGCTGGGGCTTTCTCTCTGTCGATTATATGTCAAGATGAATGGTTACACTTTATTTTAAGGTGTCCTTGTTACAGTGTAATTATACATTTAAGTACTGAGTAATATTAATTAACTACATGTACTTACAACATGGTTAGGGTTAGGATTAGGGTTACTTGCATGTAATTATGCACAATTAATTATTATAATAGTAATTACATGTGACATGTGTAACAAGGACACCTTAAAATAAAATGTTACCAGATGAATTTTTGGTTGAATGTTAAGTTTGCATTTTTAGTCAGTACATTTACATGCTAGTTATAATTGAGCTACAGCATTTTTTTGGAACTGTAGGCTTCATAATTCATGACACAATACGTAATTAAATATTTGAAGTATTTACTACATGCTGTGCATCACCAAGAGACATAATATCGTACGGTTTCATTTTAAATAACTAGACATTTGTTCCTCCGAAATAAAGAATATTTTCTGCCTGATTCTCTGTGTTTGATGGTTGCCTCATGATAGATTCTTGCCTCAGCTTTCTTCTGTTATACACCTGCCTTGCAGATCCAAACTCATCCAAGCAAATGTAAAAGAAACGTAAAAAAAACACTGAAGCGACGCCTCCGAGAAAGAAAAGAGGACAGGACGCCTCAGAGTGAGAGCTTGCTGAAGAATTAGCGTTCTTTACAAATATCATTCATGGTCGTATGTTAACGCCTCTGTCAGTGTCTGTGAAGAATAAAGCCATTTCATGGTGAATGCATGGCTATGGCAGGAATAAGGAGGGATACTGTCAGGATTCATTGATTTTCAAGAGAGTAAAAACATCAACAACAGGCTTATCACAAAGCCATTTAGCCCTGACTATGAGAGACTGAGCTGGAGAAAGACGTTGGATCGCAGGGCATATTTTCTCAGATGGGGGATGCTATTATAGCATTAGCTTAAAGAAACTTCTAGTAATTGAACATGTCTTAAAAATGGGAATGAAATTCATTTACTGCTTAAAAAACATCTAAAAAGCCATTTTGGCCCTTCTACTCGAGCTAGTCAATTAAGACGCACTGAATTGATTATGTGCCCTGCAGGTTAATAATAGTGGGTTTTAGCTTGGCAGACATATGAAAATGAAAATGGAAAAGTAAAATCTAAATACTTAAAATCATGCCTTCAGGGACTCGTAGATTTTGGACGATATTAGACAGTATCTTGATCAAAAGACCCGTGAATATGGATTTTTTTTTTCTTTTTCTCGAGCTTATGGACTTAACCCGTTGCTGTCTGCCCCACTAGGGAATCAGGAACGCTGGCGCTGTCTGTGGCTTTTTCTGTGGCTATACAGTAAAAGTATTAGCGTCTGACTTCTGTGGCTTGTGCAGTCGTAATGTTTTTTCGTATCTGCCTCCAAGAACCGTGGTTTCCTTTGTGAATCCCAAAGGTTCATATTATAGATGGGGGGTGGTATTGCAGACATCCAGTGCGAGGAAACATACCAGCATGGCATGCAATTATTGGCACACCACAGTAGCTGCGTTTCATTCATCTCTAATGTATGATGTCATAGTGCTTCTCAACGCTGCCGTTGGCTTGACACTTTACGCATGTGTAATGATTACAGCAATGCAGTAACAATGGAAGCCTGTTCGTGAAGTGTGATCCCTTATACAAAGTGTACCATCGCTCCCAGTATAATAGTAGTGCTGTTCAAACCCTGTGATGCTCGGAGCTCATGCGCTGACACATTGAAAAGTGTGTGTTGTGTGAGATGTGGGATGCTGCTTTTGTAATACTTTGTTATGCTTTGACATTTCATATTTCCAGCCCTTCAATCTCACTTTCATTGCTGTAGATCAGTGGTTCTCAAACTGTGGATCAAACCATTGATGGTCCGTGGAGAATTTCTAGTGGTCTGTGAGTTGACTGGCTGATTCAGACCTAAAAAACTGGCCTAAACAAATATATTTTTTTATTATATTTTTATATTTTTTATATATTTTAATTGTCAAAAAGCATCAATATTATATCAATTAATTAATACAGTATTAATTGGCTAATCAGCTGATAACAATGAATACATATAAAAGATAAAGGGCCAGTTTTACTAAACAGGGCAAATTAGCACGAGAGTGCAGTTCAAAAAAATTTCTGCAGGTGATTTACAAACAACGCGCAAATTAAAGAACACAGATGCGACATCTCATTTACATATCGACCAACGCAATATACCAAGCGCAGCGCAAATTAGCATAGTTGCAAATAAAGAATAAAGAAATAAAGAAGCCACAGTACATTGAAAAGAAACGGAGGCCAAAAAATGAAGGGTTGCAAGAAGTTTTGATAGAAATGGTATTGCGTGACTCCTAGTTGAGGGTTCCAAGTTGTCTTTTATTTCCTGAAGCAAATTAAAAATAACATGGCTTGGCAAACGATATGTTCGGAAAATGTGTTCTTCTGGCATTCCAAATAAATGAATATGTGTGGAAAAAATCCTCTCCCTTCTACCACGAGCTCTTTGATTTCTGCTGTGCCTCTCCTAGCAACAATAATTGCAGCCATTTCAAGCACAAAATAGTTTAAGACATGCTTTTTTTTGGGCGTTAAATGATGATGCAAATACCAGTAATTTGACAAGCACAAACGTTAGTAAATCTTGTTGTGTGATTCATTTGAATACTCTCCCCCCATGAATTTTGCATCTCAAAGGGAAAATGCAAATGCTCCTACAAATGCATATTCAGTAAGGTCAGGCGCAAAAATAACTGTCTTTTTCACGCCTTTTTCAGCGCTAATTCGTCACTGCGCATCTTTAGTAAATCCTGACAGTATTATTTTATTGCCAAAAGAAGGTTTGCACTGGTGCAAGCTGTTAGTAAAACTGGCCAGAAGTGTTTCTGTTGTCTCACTGCTATACCATATCCAACAATTTTAAGCGCAGTTATATTAGCAAAATTTCTGCAAAATTTTGTGTTCATTGACAATAGACAATAGTATATTGATTTATGAAGCGCTGCTGTCATAGAAATCATTTGCGTTTCAAATCAAGCATCTTTCAGTTGGTCTACTTGACCATCTTGAACCTCGCATGGAATTCCAGATTGTGTCAATTAATCCAAAGTTCTGTCGTGAAACAGTAGATGGCGCAGTCTGATAGGTTCTAACTCAATCTGATAAAATTACATCATTATTCATATGGCACAGCAGATTGGTTCTTTTCGTATCAGCAGCCAATGAGCTTGCTCAACATTCAAATACTCGG
This sequence comes from Spinibarbus caldwelli, assembly GCA_039654775.1. Lineage (NCBI taxonomy): Eukaryota > Metazoa > Chordata > Actinopteri > Cypriniformes > Cyprinidae > Spinibarbus > Spinibarbus caldwelli. The sequence continues at coordinate 27,758,461 of CM077221.1, read as the reverse complement.
CTAGTGCTTGCTGTAGCAGTTGCAACGTGCTTCAGAAACCCTCCACATTCCCCAGCTCCACCTGTATAGATCTGCTACAGGGTGATTTCATGTATGTTATATATGGGGGTTATTTCATATACATTATATGTGCAGCACTTGTTCTGCCGCAGCAGCGTAGCAGATCTATTCCGCAAAGACCAAACACATTAACATTGCCATGTATATTACCATGCTAAATCCTCAGAGAGTTGTCATGACAGAACTATTGTAATGACTGCTTTCGTCCACAAAAAATTTTCAAAAAAAAGGTAAATGTGACCACACCTTCAGTCTAGTGTATGGAAGTCTTCTGTACGATTTTCTAGCTAGCAAACAGTTGGCTGATTTAAGTTCATTAGCTAAGAATCATTTGTACACTGCTTAACAGAACCATTGTTCTAAATGTATATTTGTGCCCTGGAAAGGCCACATCAGTTTGACAATTCAGCTAGATCAAAGCATTGTATAGCCTTAGCCATAGGTGACAAGAGACTAGTAATATCTCTTGGACACTCTTGTTTTAATCTAAACCAAAATCTATATTCACTGAGATCAACAGCATCAGGTGTTTGGGGACTTTTCACTCTGAGCTGAAGTGGAAATACGAATGTCTTATAGCGAAGGCTTTGTATATCTAATATACTCCAAAATGAACAAATTTCGCCCTGTCAACTTGCCAGATGTGAACATGGCCTTTTTGCAGTTCCTTTTGTAAGTAACACTTACCAACTGAAATTTTTGACACTCAAATTCTAATGTTTTTAAAACACCAGAAGGCTCTTGAACCAGCCATAGACATTAGATACTTAAATCTTGTCTAAGCAAAACACCAGTCAAAACAGAGAGTGATTAACATTTGATGCCACACTAGATATTCCGCAGTCTTTGATATTCCGCAGTCTAGATATTCCGCAGTCTAGATATTCCGCAGTCCTCTCAAGGTCAACGGAGAGCCCATGGCTCCGTGCACACAGGAAATTGCTGACTGCACAAGAGGAAGTATTTAACACTCTGCCACCCCCCATAAGGCCTGGGACACAATCAGGAACGGTGAAATTACTTTTCTGCTGATGCCTATCCACTCTTTCTTGTTGATAAGTACTCTGAGATTTTCTTAATTATTTTCCCTTTTTCATTTTCTTTGCTAAATGCAGACACCCATGAAATAATTGCTGGATGAGTTTTTCTCTTTCTTTTATCAGATCCTGCACTGTAAGGACCAAAAAAATGAGAATATTAAAATTTCATAAAGCTATGCCAAAGGCCTTTCAATATTTCAGGCAATATTTAGCTTATTTGGTGTCAATTTTAACCGGACACTGCAGACAAATATAATATGTTTTATTAGGTTATTATTGAGTTTATAAATATAATATTTATGACAGATCATTATTATTTTTGTTTCTTTTTGTGACAGTAGCACTTTTAGCATGTTCAACAAAATATTGTGATATTATATCTACATACAAAATTATTTATGTACATATTCATGCATATATGGTGTTGAGGAAAAAACCTCAGGCCTTGGATCAATAGAAACCGTTCTTGGCATGAAGCCATGTGTAGTTGTGAGCAGTTGCTTGTATTGTTTTGGAGGTTGTGTTTCAGGGCTGACTCCCCTGCCACACTTGTCCATTGCTTCACTTTCCACAGACAAAAGAAGGCTGGACCTCTCCGCTCTCAATAGAGCAAATTGATCTTCTAGAGAAGAGAATACTGAGCGATTTCAAAACAAACCCTCCCCCTTTTTGCACTTTCACCTCTCGCTAGATGATTGGGAGGACATTATGGCTGCTTTGCTGTGAGGTTTCAGCTTGGCAAGTGTGTTTGTCTATAAATATAAGTGCCAGTGTATTTGGCATAATTTTGCCAAATTTTGGCATAACCCCTCCCCTCCAGTTTGTCTCTGCAGCGAGCTCTGCATCTCATTGACAACATAAAGCCTTGCAGAAAGATTTTTACTGACCCACTTCTATCTGTATGCACACTAGAGGTGTGATGGTGAAAAGTTGGTCTTTTGTATTAAGGTCCACCAGCAATCACTTTCAGTTCTGTCTCTCAATACTCATCTTTGATAATCAATATGAAGTATTTAAGCATTTTTTTGTTCTTGTTCAGTAAAAATAATTTCTTTATTGATTAAAATGGCTTGAATAAAATTCTACACCTTTACCTCATCTAGTATATGCAAATCTATGAATATGCAAATTAGCCCCGCCCCCACTTTACTCGGTCACCTGAAGTAGTAAACGCTATACAATGGCAAGCAGCAATATTGGATTAATTCAGCCATATATGTTTGAACTAGAAACTGATTCCAAAGAACAAGATGAAGAGCGAATCATACAGGATCATCTTCAAGTCGATGTTTCAGCATGGTGATGTATTTTATGTATTGTACCCATAATGGTAATTGATATCTTTAGTCTTTGGCCTGACTATGCTCTCAAACAGCTAATAATGTGCTGCTAATGTTACTCAAACCATGTTCCTGTTCACCATCTCAGACAGCTACCTTCTAAAAATCGACATCCTTAGGTAGAAACACGTTGCTAATGATATGAAAAGCCCCACCCTGCAAGTTGATGGCATTGGTTACATGTTTGTTGTAAGAAAGGCTTTTTTAAACCACATTTTTGTGACTGTAAGGGAAAAAATGCTCAACAATGACTGATGAATTTGCACATGGTTTGTCTTTTATACAAACCATGTGCAAATTCATGTGCAAGAATATCAGATTTGTCAGATAGACGAGATCAATGTTAAAAACTTGATTTTCACCATGGGGGTCTTTCAAAAAATGACAAAATTGGCTGTTATTTCAATTTAGTAAAGTATATAATATAGTTCAGTATTGGATAGTCTATATGATAATTAAAATAAAATGTGCTTGTCAGCAGTTTTAAGTGGGTAAGATAAGTCCTTTAGAATTTGACTGCTCTCTCTATTCATATTCATTCACGCTCAATTGTGTCTTCTCACGACTTGGACCTTTTCTGTTTCCATTCCATTTATCCCATTAAATTAGGTTAGAGACTATTTCGGTCCCATTGATAGATTGAGCCAGATTGAAAGTCTGAGAATATTTTTCTGTTATTTTGAAATCCTTATATGAGTTCACTTTCTCTGTCATTATTTGAGTAATGGCTCAGTCTCCTGTAAAGGACAGCTCCCGCTGACTTTAAATGATCGCATAAAATGGGATTCTGGGAAGTTCTTATTGTCCCCCCCCCGCCTCCTCACACTGGGCTCTCTGATCTAGTGTCCCATCCAGAGCACACTCGGGCGCACATTTCGGTGGTGGTGGGGGGGGGTATGGTGGCTTGTTGTGCCAATCCCAGCATCTTTCTCCATGAAGCATGTCTGACGAGATGACCGTGCCATGAGATGTAAAGGTCACATGAACTGTGCACTCTGTTATTCAGCTCCTTCATCCCTCTGTGTCTCTGTCTGTCCTCTTTTCCTTTTCTCCAGCACTCTTGGGTATTTGTCATATAGCGTTCTGCAGATATAATTTGGTGTGATTGTGGAGGATTACAAAGGGCCAAAAGAGGATTTCGTTGCTCTGCGGTTTTATTGCTGTAATGAGCTGAGGACCTGAACTGTCTGTCTGAGTCCATCTGAGTGGCTCTGCAGACACATGCGGCCTCCAAACTTCCAGAGTTTACAGAGAAAGACCATGAGCCACTTAATAAGAGTAAAGCCCCATTCTTGCAGTAATAAAAGGAACCGTCGTGCCATCATTGACGCACATTGAGTCCCCAGATGACTTTCCCAAAGCGTTGTTGGCAAATATTAGACCCATTACTTCTTGAAAGGATCCCCAAAGAATATTTTGTGCTTTGTCTTATATGTAAGTGAGCCACTATGTGATTTAACAGTTGATGTAGAGCAAAGCAATTTGTCTGTCTGTCTATCTATCTATCTATCTATTGTTCTATCGTTCTATCTTTCTATCTTTCGTCCTATCTATCTATCGTCCTATCTATTGTTCTGTTGTTCTGTCTTCCATTCTGTCTGTCTGTCTGTCTTCTGTTGTATATCTACTATTCCATCTACCGTTCTAAATATCTAAATACATAATTTGTTATTACAGTATGGTTTTAATTGTCCAATTTTTAATTTTCCAATTAATTTGTTTAATATTGCATTAATAATGTTTATAATCAACATGTGACTCGCATAATCCACTGTAATATAGTTTTTTTTTTTTACTGAGCTCATCACAATATGTTTTAGAATTGCCTTCTCCACCAAGAATAGATGCAAATTTCAAATTACAAATTTGTAAATTTGTAAATTGGCCAAAACAAAGTAACTAAGGAGAGAGCATTATTAAGACACCTTTTTGATCAGCTTTGTTTTGTATGAGGATTGCACCCATGACACCTTAAAATGTTGACTGTACTGGCAGCTCACTTGGTTTCAGAAACACCATGAGATATTATTGTTATAGATTTTGAGATATTGAGATAATAATTTAAAAATGTAGTCTAGCATATTCCTTCAAATGTAAATCTTAACTATCAGGTTTCTAAATATGATACTTTATATTGTTATTTTACATTTAAATTAAACAGGTAATCTACAACAGGAGATTCAGAGGTGTTGGCATGACAACTGGAAGGCTTCTTGCTCAATGTAAGATCAGGTAGTAAAATAATGAATTTTGTTAAAAGATGTATTTATAGTATTGTAACAATTACTTAAGATTTAGTTTTAATAGTACATTTGAGATATTTTTGTAAAGAGTCACAATAATGGAAATATTGCACTTTATAGCATTTTTTTCCCCCACCTGTGCACCTTTTCTCCAATCCTTTTTCCAGAGGATAGATATGTTATCTGTCATGAGTGTTGGGATAGATGTTTGAAATGCTTATTAAAAAGATGACATTTAGAATAATCTCACGATTTTTGGCATAGTTTGCTTATGGAGATTACCATGCTGAGGAGCCCATCCTGTGCCTGCATTGAGTTCTCTGTAGCAGAGGTGGATGTGATATTTTTTGGGCTTGCCTTTGTTTGTGGGGTTTGCTTGGCAGAGGGGAGGGGATCAAAATGGATTAAGCCCCCCTTCTCTCCCTCTGCCGTGCTTCTGCTTTCCATATTTGAGCTCCAGTATGTAGAGCAATGAGGACTTAACCCCTACCATATCACCTCCTCCTCTTTGCTCTTGATGTAATCCAAAGAGAATTTTTTTGTGTTTTCCTGAGAGGGCTGCATGCGCTGGCACAGTCTGTCCACCTCAGTCTTCCACATACTCGCGCTCACCTCATTATTTGTGTGTGCTATGAGTTTAGTCATGCAGTATGCATGAGGCTTGTCTTTAGGGCCCAGACGCTCGCATATGTATGCAGTGTTTGTTGTCATTAGACTCGTGTTTCGCCAAACAGGTTTGCATTGGCATTCCGCTGCAATACAATCGGTGTGTTTTGCTTACGCAGGGGAAACAGTGCCTTGGCCTCTATAGCCACTAAACACAAGGGTATCCTCTGTCATGTTTTCTAATAAAACAGGAGCTCAGCACGGCTGCAGAATGACTTTATGCAATAATGCGTCTTTGAAATTGGCATCTTCATTTGTGTTTCCTTAAAAATGAATATTCTGTCATTGTTGACTAACCTTCATGTTGTTTCATACGGTGGCCCAGTAGTGCACAACACAACGAAATCTCCACAACACCATGGAAACATGCTGCAACACAATGAAATTAGCACAACAAAATGGTAACAAGCCACAACACAACGGAAACAAGTCACAACACAACGAAATTAGCACAACACAACAGAAACAAGTCGCAACACAACAAAATTAGCACAACACAATGGAAACAAGTACTTAATAAATTAGATCACCACCAGTGTTTCAGCACTAAAGCTTTGTAAAAACTGAAAATTCTCTTCAGTTGAGCAGTGTGGTGGTGTATCTCAGCTGCATTGCACAGAGAACAAGTGAGAGGTTGTCTGAGTGGGCTGCACAGACAGGAAGACACGCAATCCCAGACCTTCTCCTCCTCCTGATGCAGTCTGGTTCGCTCTGTACCTCTGCGGCTGCACATCGTTAAGCATCACTCATGAATCGATTCCCTACTCTAAGTGGGAGGAACTCAAGCATAGTTTACATCTGAAGCACTGTGATGTCCCAGAGGCATTTATGCTTTTATGCAAAGACTGCGGTCTATGGTTTTAGCATTGCTCATGGTTACTTCATGCGAAGGTGCCGACTGAGGACTGACGCGCAGCGTCACATCACTGACTCAGAAATGGGCAGTTATCCTGTTTGCCGTCCCACTGGCGCCGTGCGAATATTCTTCACAAATGGCAAGTCGACACACAACGTGCCACTTTTTCACCCGAGCGACCGGCATGCTATAGAAATCACAAGTGCATCACGTAGCAGCCACAAGCGTGGAGGCGGATGGGGAAAACAGCTGAAGTAATCAATGATGGAGAAGCGGGGAGACGAATGAGAGAGGTTAGCGGTGGAATGCGAGACATGGGATGAATAATTTGTGTGCATGTGTGTGCGAGCTGGGAGGGGGTTGCCTGTGCTGATTATACCTCTGTGATGCTGATAGGCCGTCTGACGAGAGGGGTCCACCTGCCTTCATTATCTCCCACAGCAGGGAGAACTGTGCTTGGAGCAGAGAGCCACGCTGAGACGGAGAGAAGGGCTGCTGTACGATAGACGCTCTCTGAAATCTCCAACCTGTGACCTTACACTGACCTTAACCACCTCAGTAACTGAGACACTGTAGACAATCCTAGTGGGCTGCCTATTTAGACAGCAGTTTAAAGCATTACAGGTGCTCTCCAGGTGTGGAGGCTTTTCCAAATAGCACACAACGTAATTGCACTTCTACCTTTTTATTTACCAAATAGTTTTTGTTTTGCAGGTACACTACCACAGAAATTTTGGGCTTATTGTTTTTATTTTTTTTTTTATGTAATTTTGGTAATTTTTTTAGACAGAAGCCTCTTATGCTCGTTTAGGCTGCATTTATTTGATAAAAAAAAAATACAGTCAAAACAGTTATTGTTAAAATTTAAAATAACTGTTTTCAATTTGAAAAAAATTAAATGTAATTTATGAAGCTGAATTTCAGCATCAATTACTCCAGTCTTCAGTGTCACATGATCCTTCAGAAATGGTTCTAATATGCTGATTCACTGCTCAAGAAACCTGTCTTATTATCAATGTTGAAAATATTTTTGTCTTTTTTTTTTTTTTTTTTTCAGGATTTTTTGAAAGGATGAATAGAAAGTTCAAAAGATTAGCATTTGTTTGAAATAATGTCTTTGCATTGCAGTGAGTTTGTTGGAAATAAAAACTTGCCATATTGTGTACGAGTTGAGAGAAATGTTGATCATAAATAAATTTTAACATTTTCGAAATGTTTTGATAGAAAAGTGTTTAAACTAATGAAAAATAGCCTGTTGTTGACATTGAGTAACTTATAATATAATACACAATGTTTCTCAACATTCACAATTAAAAGTCCATATTTGAGATATATGTAATATTCATGAGGATCAGTACTTTGGTCCAATGAGTTTTTGTTGTGGGCAGGGCTAACCTGAAGACAGCAGAAATACAAGAAATATAACCAGAAATACAAACCAAAATGCAAAGTTGATCATCACTGGTCACATCTGATTGGCAAAAAGTGATTAATGTGAAAGAGGAAAGTTGTAGTCAAGTCTCCTATGCTCAACATGAGTATATGTTCTTTCTGTGCACCACTAGTGTCATCATTCTGTTTATTTACATGTTAAAAATATCTTAAATAAGCTTTATACTAAATTAGCCCTCAGAAGTTTGGTAAATCTTGATGGTGCTTGTTTAGACTCAGCTTGAGTTTTGACGTAAATGTAAATGTTCTGGTTTCATGCAACTGACATTCATTAGAATTCCAAATCATAAACACAGCTGGATTTTTCAGTTAGACAGGATTAAGTGCTCTCAGATTGTTTTTGTCATAATTTCATCATTTAAATCTAAATTCACTAGCTGCCTATATGCATAAGCAGGCTGAGACCCAACCGTATGAAACGCCATTCAACAAGGAGGTCGCTGTGTTGCATCCAATATTTAAACGTTAAGTTATGTCGTTTGGTATGTTGAAATCTCTTGATGTTTTGTTGATTATCATCAGCACATATTTGTGACCGTGAAGAAGGGAAGGCCAGAGGAGAGAAGGGAGAGAGGGAAGTGATGGCGCTTCATGTAGGAGCGAGCTATGTCGCCTGGAATGCAATATGTTCCACCTGAATGCCTCTTTCCACGGCTACATCATTTATCTGACTGCGAGGTCTCTGTGTTTGGAGAACGGGCCTTGGTGAGGGATGGAAATGCTACAGTGAACGGACAGAAACACTTCCCCTTGCATGTATTCATAATTTCCGCCTATTAAGTCACTTTTGCCGCCTGCGTTGCTGTCGTGCATCTGCTTCTCGGTTGATTTCTGGGAAGTTTTGTGGCGTGTAGCTGCAATTTGAGGTCAATAGAAGGATTTGTGTGTGTGCTGTTGTGTAATCACACTTTAAATATGGGTTGAAGAAATACTATATTTGCATTTCCTGAAGGAAATAGCAGTGCGTGCAAGGGAACAAAAGAATAAAAGCGTTACAGTTTTAGGTCACTTAGCTTTTAGGCTTTGGATCTACGTAAATTAAATGTCATTCAGCTACACGCAAGAATCAACACGTGATCACCGTGCTGTGCAAAGGTGCCTATAAATGCTTAAATATATGCAAGGAAAATTAGAACATACACAGTTCAGTATGCAAATGATTGTAAGAATAAGGTCAATTGAAGGATTTTTTCTGTATTCTGTTGTACGATCAGATGTTAAATGTGGAATAGAAATAGATTTGCTTTTCACAAAGAAAAAGAAAACGGTTGAAGTTTTTAAGCTTTGGTTCTGCTTAAAAGAAATGCTGTATTGGAGTTGATTTGCCATTGTCATAACATTTGTAATCAATCAGAATTCAGTATGCAAATATTATGATTACATCATCACTCTGGCTTACATTTTTAATTCCAGAACATTCTATTAATGGGAGATTTAACATATTTGACTTCATCAAAAGTATGAAGTTTACAAAAAAACTATGAAGTTATTAAAACTACTACAGAACACCATCCAAATTATTACTATAATACTGTATTCTGTAAAGTATTGTATTGCTGCCTTGCAAACACTGTAATAGAACACGAGCTACAACTATACCCCATTTACATTTGATATTAACATGCTTGTTGGTGGGCCTGTTAGAAAACAGGACAACAACAGTTTTACTTTTGTATTTTCAGTTTTTATTTTAATTTTAGATTAAATGTATGTAATCTTATGTGCTTTTGTCATTTTTTGATAATAAAAATGCTAGCTAAATATGATATATTTAGCTTTAATTTATTTTTTTCTTGTCAGTTTTCGTTTTAGTAATTTTAGTACTTTAACATCTACTTATTTGATTTCCGTTAGGCTAGTTGATAAGGAAACATTTCTCATTTAAGTTGAACTTTTTATCTATTATTTATTATCTTTTTTTATCTATTAACTATATTAATATTAATATTAATATTATGTACAGTAATATTATATAATATTAATAGATTTTATTTAACATTTATTTAAATTAACCAAAATTATTTTTATTAGGTTTAGTTTCGGTTAATAACAACATTGGACAACACTAAATTCATTTTTCATTTAAATAGATTTTTCCATTTCAGCCACATTCTAAGTTGGGTAATTCTTTCCTTTTGGTCATGGTAGTAGTGCCAACGAAAGAAAAAATATTAAATATAAAATATGCAAATCAGACAGCAGAAAATAATAATAGGTCTGGAAGGAAATGGTTAACTTGTCCCTTCCAAGATGATCTGGAGGAGATTTTAAAGGCTCTTTTTGTGATTTCAGAAATGTGTTGCTGTCCATGGTCCTGATTCTGAATAGATTCATCTGACTGCATCCCCTGCACTCTCTGTGCACATGCATTTATATCTTTATAAATCACAATTTGTTGTAATACTGCTACCAACATGATGCATGTAGAGTTTGCCAGATACAATTCTTTTTCATTTTAATTCTCTGTTGGTTGACGAAATTGATTTGCTTTATTCGCTTTCCCGTGGAGGGATGTGATGTATTCTGAGCATGGGAATACTAACTGTAAAGTAGCTTAACACATGCTTTCTCACCAGTGTTTTTCCTCTCTAATCATGTGACTAATGTATGTGTTCAGCTGTGGTCAGATGTTGTGCATCATACTAATAGGGGATGAGGTGTAAAAGCCCCGCAGGAGACATGCCAGAGAGGTCTTCACTTAAAAGCTAATCAAACTGTCATTATCACACCTCCTGAGAAGGGCCGTGCGAGAGAGCTAGTGTGCGTGGGATTCACAAATCCTGTCTCTGATACTGGCTTTCAAATTTCAGTATACAAACCTGATATTTGCAGCCAACTCCTATTGTGTTAAACTCCACTGGATTACATGGCGGCCGGGCACCACGTAGAGTTGTAAACGCTGTCAAAGGACAATATCTGCACACACACACACACGTAAACGCGAACGACCACGCAATCACATTTTCCCTGAAGGTGTAATTTGTCTTGTGCCGTCAGTCTCCCAGGAGATGGTGGAGTTTATGTAGATTATTGCCTAAAAGTGGGTTAAGATGAATGCCACCACCATGGACCGATACAAACACCATTATGTGCTCTGATACCGACGGCAAAGAGGATTTGCTGCTGATAAATCAGGCCACGGATATTTGAATGTGTGAATACCGCTCATATTTTGAAGGTCGGACGAGAGAAATAATGAAATATGTGTGAAGATTAGAAAGTTTGATAGTAAAATGCATGACATCAACCACTTTTCTTTTGAGGAGAGAAGTATTTGTCATGAAACGCCCTTCACGGAAATCCACTATTGGCTGTGTATGCACACAAACATACATCCTTTATCAGATTTGCTTTTCCCCATAAGAATTTGACAGTGCAAGGAAATATAAGGGAAGGCTGTACAGAAATGGCAGGCGTTTGGAGGAGGAACATTCCGCATGTGATGATAAGATGTAACGGAGAATGCTTGCAGTCGAGAGAAACGTGTCTCTGACCTTTTACTAACTTGTCAGGTCTCGTCTGTCCTTACTGTCTCCCATCACAACACTGCACATCACAGTTTAACAGGCATAAGTACATAAACACACACACACACACACATACACACACACACACAAATAGATGTGCTCTCCTTACTGTGCTAATAGAGAGATATCAAAACAGAAATCAATACAGAGATCCTTCTTGAGATTTCACTTCTATACTGGATGAGTGGATGCGTCATGTTGCAATGTGACAAGCAGTTCACTCTTATTATAATCACCGGAGCTGTATGGATTGGTGCACCAGTTCGTGTTGTGATGGAACTTCAGTTGCAGTTTCTATTTTTGATTCTCTGCGTAGATACTCCAGCCATGTTTTCCCCTTTCAGCCTGATTTTTTTGGGATTTCTACTGCTACTAATTTATTTCTATAAATATTACTAATTAAAAACAAAACTATAATTGTATTACTAGTACTATTCTTTAAAAAACCTTTAAAAACATTAATAATTTAATGTTAATGTTATATGTAAAATGCAAATCTCATAATTATTATCTATATTTCATAATGTATATTTTAATATTGTGATCTTTAAAAAAATTGTTTTCAGTGTTTTATTTTTTACATTTATTTAGACCAAATTAATGTTTGTTATAACATGAAAATAATGATCTGCTTATCAGTATTGGTCTTCTACTTATATAATGAATTGATTGCCAAGAATTTGGTTTGTTATGTATTTAAAGGGATAGTTCACCCAAAAATGAAAATTCTGTCTTTAATTACTCACCCTCATGTCGTTCCAAACCTGTAAGACCTCCGTTCATCTTTGGAAGAATTGTTGAATAAAGTTGTTATTTTTGTTTTCTTTGCACACAAAGTATTCTCGTAGCTTCATAAAATTACGGTTGAACCAATGATGTCACGTGGACTATATTTTCATTGTCCTTACTACGTTTCTGGGCCTTGAATGTGATAGTTCCATTACTGTCTATGGAAGGTCAGAAAGCTCTCGGATTTAATAAAAAATATCTTATTTGTGTTCGGAAGATGAACTTAGATCTTACAGGTTTGGAACAACATGAAGGTGAGTAATTAATGACAGAATTTTCATTTTTGGGTGAACCATCCCTTTTAATGGTATGACAAAGCCTGCGTGTGTATTTTCTGGCCCAGTAATTAAAATCATTATTTCTAACTATTAAACATTAAATCTTTTTTTCTTTTAAAATAGCCCCTACACAGTGTGCTTTAATGCCAGTGTATTTTTCTTTTGGAAACAAATTATTCACCTATTTCACTGTATAGTCTCACTTAGAGCTGATGGTTAATTGGTTAATTGCTGGTGATCATTCTAAGGTGGTGTGGAGCCTCAGCACTCTCAGTGTTAGACAACTGCTATTGTGCTGCAGCGCAGTGTTGGTTCCTTCCAGTGTTGAGATGGTGAATGATGATGAATGATGTTTGCATTTTGTAGGTTGATGTAGAATGTACATGGAATGTTTGTGATGAACTAGTGTATTTGAATGTAACTCATTCTCATTCTAATATCCCAGTGAATCCAGCACGAGGGAGGAGTCATGTTTGTGAATGATATTTTTGTTAAAGGAGACTGATCGTAGGGGGATTATACAGAACAGCTTTACTCCAAATGTTTTGAATTTTGTGGACTTCTCCTCCCAGTCTCTCTGCTTTTCTCTCAGTGTGTCCCAGATCATCTCTAAGCTCTCCACTTCAAAGTCTTCAAACACGGCAGAGCTTTAATTTACAGCCAATAAGGTTTCTTTTCAGAGTGACAAAATGGGGCACAGTGTCGCCATTTCCCTTGAGAGGGAATGGAGAGAGAGAGAGAGAGAGAGAGAGAGAGAGAATAAGACAATCAGTGAGGAAACCCTGGAATTTCTGTCTCTCTTGAGCTCTGTTCTTCCCGCCAGCCCTCACTTTAGAGGATTGAAGTCATCTGTCTCCATTAGGGGGTCATGGAAATATGAGACCTGCAGGGGTGGCCCTGCTCTAGAGCAAAGTGTGGACATCATAAAAAGTCCTCATCAATTTGTTGTAGCAAAAGCCTCTCTTCTCTCTGTCCACTTCCTTTAGGAGGGTGGTGGATTGATTAAACTTAGAATTCCCCATGTCTACATTTTCCATGTATGTACATGTAGTTTTCTAGATGTAGACATGATGGTTATACTGTTTTTTATCTTCATTTTCATAATAGCATTATCAAATATTGTTACATCATAGACATTACATTGTTACATTATATAATTCTTACTGTAACTGTTCATTAAATGATTAATATTTGATCATTAGATCATCAGATCAAACTTTGATTCATGGGGGAATCATTTTAATGTGTTAATTTAGTTTATTGCAGTTTTTATCTTCAGGAAATATTGATATACTGTATACAGTTGATGGTGAATAAATTATTTTTATTAGTGATTTTAATGTGTTGCTGATTTGAAGGCATTATATACAATATTTGTTGAAATATTATTAACAATTGCTGTATTATTGAAAAGTTTTTAAAATATTTTATCTCTGATATATTTTACATTTTATATATTATCATCTAAGATGTTTAAAATGTTTTTGAAATAAGTCTCTAATGCTCAGTAAGACTGCATTTATTTGACCAAAAATACAGTAAAATATTGTGAAATATTATTACAATTTAAAATGACTTCAGTCTTCAGTGTCACACGATCCTTCAGATATCATTCTAATATGCTGATTTAATAACCATATGATTTCAGTGTGGCATTCGGAGACAATCAAATCACATTAAACCACAAGGTGTCTTTTATTCTTAATTTGAAAACAGCCTTAATATGGAAAGAATATTACGCATAATGAATCATTCATGGATGTCCACACCATCCGCTTTTTATTGTTAGAACAATTTTAAAATAAATTTATTATCATACCTGTAGAAGGACAAAAATAGCTTGAAAAGTGAATTTGGAATCAGGCTTTGTTGGACTAAAGCAGTGTCTGTACAGTAGTGGGTGTGAGTGTGAGTGTTACTGTAATGGTCTGTGTGTCATTCATTCCATTTAGCCTCCACTCTCTTCTCACACGCTGTAGCACAATAACATTATTATTGATCATTCTGCTGATGGGTGAGAAGATGGAGCCCTTTCACACACCCACATCTACACACACACACACACTCACACACACACACACACACACACACACACACACACACACACACACACAACTCTTCTCAATCCCTTACATCACTCTGTCTACATCCCTTAAGCATTTTGTGTCACATAGTTTTATCTTTCCTCTCACTTCCTTTCTCTCCCTTTGTCCCCTGGCTGTAGTAAGAAGCCAAAGGGCTGCTTATATCACCAGACTGATGTTCAGACTTCATCTGTGCTCCGAGCGCTCACAGTAATTAGTAAGGTGGCAGTGTTATATAAGGGGTCCAGTGAAGGAGTACAGGGACTGAATCTAACACACACACACTTGTATATCTCCATCATGGCAACTGTCCATTGACTTTCATTGTTTTATCCAGAGTTTGTGATCTTTTCGATTCCCTAAACTTAAAGGGATAGTTCACCCAAAAATGTAAATTCTAAAAACCTGTATGGATTTCTTTCTTCTGATGAAGACAAAAGAAGATATTTTGAAGAATGTTGGTATCCAAACATTTTCAGTTCCAATTGACTTCCATAGTGTTTTTGGTCTATACAATGAAAGTCAATGGGAACCAAAACTGTTTAGTTAACAACATTCTTCAAGATATCATCATCTGTATTTCTCAGAAGAAGGAAAAATCACATAAGAGTAGGTATATGATGACAAAATTTTCATTTTTTTTTTGGGGTGGATTATCCCCTATAACCCTATTTTTGCCCAAACCTGTTTGAATTTTTACATTTTCATGAAGACATTATTTAGTATATTTTTTAACGTTTCAATGTATAGAAAATAGCATAATTTTTTTTTCTTCCATATTTTGACATACATCGAAGTGAATCAGGTTAGTGGAGAAGAAAAAAAAATGTAGAGCGGGGACTTCCATCCATTGGTTGTTGACTGGATGGAGGCAGATCTGAATGCGAGTTTGAGGTCTAAAATCTACCTGATCTCATGACGAAAATGTTCCTGTGGGAACTTTTTCGCAAGACGCAAAATATGTACCAATAAATACATATCACTGCAGTTTCCAACAGAAATGAACACTAGAGGCGGTAAAACATTGAGCACTTGTAATCGTTTTCGTACAGTTATGATTACAGCTCCATATGTTTCGCTTTCCAGATGTAACAAGTTTGTTCGGTAGCTCAGACATGCGTGTGATTGAGTTTTTACATCGCATTCGCTTTTTTTCTCATACGACCGGGTAGGTTTAGGTGTAGTGCAGGTGGTACGTTATTTTAAAACGTCACGGAGCATTAGAGTTATAGCGCCACTCAACAGACATTTCAAGTCAGAACTGCGGTGATACGCACAAAACCAACATCACATAAAACATACCATTTGTACGTTCATCTGTTCCGGGGAGAAAAAGTTTTTGTCATGAGATCAGGTTGTCTAAAATGGACTAAAAGAGTGGAGAAATGTGGTAAATGTCACCAGAGAGAAGTCTGTTGTTTTCTGGAAGATCAAGCTATGACATTTTGACATTTAACTTAATTTTTTTTTTCAATGAAATATATGCGTATATTATGATCAATAAATAGACAGTGAATTTCCATTTCATGCCAGCTTTAAGCTGTTTTCCATCTCAGTGTTGGTGATTTCAGGTTTCACCCACCCACACACTCGTATATCCCTGTGTGGTGTTTTTTTTTGTTTTGTTTTGTTTTTTGGACGTGTGGTGGACTGCTGGAGGTGCATTGTGACAGGCAATAGCAAGGTGAAGTCACCCGCACACACTCTGGCCAGCTTCCAGAATGTTCTGACAGACTGACTGCAGGTGAGATCTCTGCTTAAGACATGTCCTCACTCATAGAGGCGGAGGGAGGTGGGAAGAAATTTGAGAAAAATAAGCGAAGGTATGGGAAAACAGAGAGGCAGTTTTTTGTATTCATTTAAAAAAGTTTACCTTGTCTTTTTCCGTTTTTAATTTTTTCTGTCTTTCTTTTTGTTGACAGCATGTGTCTGGCCATGAGGTCCTCACACAGATTCTCTCCACTTGGCTGCGTGCCCATCTGCTGTGCTGCGTGTGGGTGTCTGTGGTGTGTGGATGTGGTGCAGGGCACTGTCAGGTGGCACCAGGTGTTACTTGGCCTTGCTTCACTGCACGCGGGGCCGCAAATGTGTAGCACACCACCTCCCACATAACTGACACACACACACACACACCACAGCCCTGAGTGCATATTTATGTGTTGTTTGTTGCAAATTAAAATATTTTGAGGATATAAGCAGATTCTGGTAAAAATATGTAAAAGTCATAATCGCTAAATAATAAAGAAATAAATATTTTGCAACGATATTCCCCTTTTTCCCCCTCATATTTTTTTGTATATACTAACATACCCCCAGGTTTAGGGTCAGTACAATTATTTTATTTTATTTTATTTTGTTTTATTTTATTTTATTTTATTTTATTTTGTTTTATTTTATTTTAAGAAATTAATGCTTTTATTCAGCGAGGGCACTTTAAATTGATCAAAAGTGACAGTAAAGGCATTTGTAGTATTACAGAAGATTTTTTTTTCAAATAAATGCTGTCCATTTGAACTTTCTATCCATCAAATAATCCTGAAAACAAATGTTTCAAGCTTTCCACAAAAATATCAAGTAGCAAAAGTGTTTTCAACATTGATAATAATAAGAAATGCTTCTTGAGCACTAAATCAGGATATTAGATTTTCTGAAGGATCATGTAACACTGAAGACTGGAGTAATGGCTGCTAAATATTCAGCTTTGCAATTGCAGGAATAAATTATTATTATTTTTTAAAACATATTAAAATATGAAACCTTTATTTTAAATTGTAAAAATATTTTACAATATTACTGTTTTATTGTAATTTTGTTATTAATATATATTAATAAATGCATCTTTGAGTATAACAGACTTTCAAAAACATTTTAAAAATCTTACAGACCACTTGTGAGCGTTTATTTGTTTATTTATTTTATTTTATTTTATTTTATTTTGTGTTCATATAAATATGTGTGGACATAAAATATATTAGTTCAAGTTAAATTATATTATAATTTTACTTGTATATTGTATTGTTTCTGTGATGATGGTAAATATCTGACCACTGAATGCGGCGATTTCACCAATCAGACTCAAGTATTCTAAAGAATCCTGTTCGAAAAATATAAAATTGTTACATTAGAAAGGCCAGACATTGATGATGCTCTACAAAATGCCAGCAAAGCTAAAGCAAAATGCACACACACATTTTTGTCTCTCATAGGCTTTTAGCTTGGTCAGTTTACAGTAAGTACAGGATGTAGGCTGTGTGGTGTCGATAATTTGAGAGAGAGACATTAGTTTGCAGAGCTCATGCCCAGACACAACGTATTTTGTGAAGTTCATAGCGGACAATTCGGTGCTCAGTTAGTGTCACTGCAGTGTAAGCCCTGAATGCATTTCCCCTTTAAAAGTGAGTTTATTAGCTCTCATTCAGGGAATGATGGATGCTATTGGAGATGGAGTTACATCAGGCTTTTGAGCACATGTGTTTGTATGTCTTCTCCTCTATATTTCTGCCCTGGGGCTACTCTCTCCGTCTCATTGTGAGTGGAGTCTATTTTAAGAATCGCTTCTCTTATTGGATGAAAGAGCAGAGTGCCTTCTGATATGAGTGTTTTGCAGGAGAAACCCACGCCCGTGTCTGCGCACGTTTGCGCACATGTGCCTGCGTAGGTGCGTGAGATTGTTTAGAATGGAGAATTAGTCCTGTGACAGTGTTGCTAGAGCTAGTGGGAGCTGCTGTGGGTTTGTCTATGTGGTTTGAATGAGAGAGAGAGAGAGAGACGGCCATCTATAAATAGCACCTGCTTTCTTTGCTTGTGTGCTATGTTCTCTGCAGATGAGAGGAGGAAACTCCTGTATAATGCCAGATAAAGAACAGACGATTACTTACAGTCTGGTCTACACAGAATCGGCACACAAAAGCTTTGCAGATTTCGCAGAATTTAAACTCCCGTACTTTATGAAGTTCCACTTGCATGTTCATGTTGTTAAAGTGTTGTGCTGTGTAATTTTTTCCTTTAATAAAAAAACTAGAAACAATTTAAGCAGGCTGGTATTCCTAAAGAGTGTAGACCCTGTGACTCTGTGGTGCATTTCTGTAGCTACACAGCAACATTAGCTTAGCTCTTTTTGACTGAACAGTGACAAGTGGAGGATGGGAAACTAGTTTAGAAAATATTTATTCAATTACATTTGGTACTACTATGACACACTTTATCAAATTAGCTAAACAGCTAAAGCTAATGTTTTCAGATACCAGTTCTCAGCTCTGTTTTACAATATTTAAAGTCAAAGTGTGCCGTTTCAGGACAATTAGCATCATCAAAAAATGATGATTGTTTCAAACATTTCTGCTGTTTGCTATTGGTTGAACAAGCAAATAATCCCTCCCCAAACTCACACCATTGGTTGAGCTAATGCTGCTGTTGCTGGGCTGGTCAGGATGCTCAATCTGTGTTTTAACTTTAAAGTTTTAGCTTCTACACAGTCAGTGTAGAAATGTGTTGGCATGCATACACTACTGTTCAAAAGTCAGCACAACTGTTATCAACATTGATAATAATAGAAATGTTTACTTGGCACAAAATCAGCATATGTGACCCTGGACCACAAAACCAGTCACATGGGTCAATTTTTTTGAAATTGAGCTTTATACATACTCTGAAAGCTGAATAAATAAGCCTTCCATTGATGTATGGTTTGTTAGGATAGGACAATATTTGGCCGAGGTACAACAATTTGAAAATCTGGAATCTGAGGGGGCAAAAAAATCTAAATATTGAGAAAATCGCTTTTAAAGTTGTCAAAATGAAGTTCTTAGCAATTCATACTACTAATCAAAAATTAAGTTTTGATATATTTACGGTAGGAAACTTACAAAAATCTTCATGTAACATGATCTTTACTTAATATCTTAATGATTTTTTGATAATAATTTTGACCCATACAATGTATTTTTGGCCGTTGCTACAATAATACCTGTGCTACTTAAGACTGGTTTTGTGGTCCAGGGTCATATATTAGAATGATTTCTGAAGGATCATGTAACAATGAAGGCTGGTGTAATGATGCTGAAAACTAGCTTTGCCATCACAGGAATAAATTACTTCCTAAAAAATATATTAAAATAGAAAACAGTAATATTAAATGTAAATAATATTTCACAATATTACTGTTTTCACAGTAGTTTTAATCAAATAAATGCAGCCTTGGTGAGCATAAGAGACTTCTTTCAAAATTCAAAATCTTATTTATATTTACATATGGTGTGTGTCACATTTAACATACACAAACAGCATTTCTGCATTTCAGTTTGACATTTCTCCTCTCTGAGTGGGTGCAAATAAGTGAGGATGAAGGGGGAAATTTTCCTTTTAAATTTCAGTCTTTTCAGTTGCTTTTTCATCTTTCTATATCTCTCATTTTCCGTTTTAATAGAGGGAAGATAATCAGGAGCAGGGAGGTTCATGGGAGCAAAGGGCATTTAGGTCATGTGGCAGTCTGTATGTATTTCTGTGTGTTAGAAAGATGAGAAATGAGAACGAGGAAGAGAGGGAGAAGAGGCATTTAGAGATGCTGCATTTATAATACATGACACACCGCCGTGGGCTAGTGGTACCTTTGGCCCTATATAGTGTGTGTGTGTGTGTGTGTGTGTGTGTGTGTGTGTGTGTGTGTGTATGTGTGTCTCTCAGGAGTGGGGGTATGTCTAGTGGTTCAAAGCCATAGTCTAGACTGGTAATAAGGATACTATGAGCACCATAAATGTTTATGTTACTGCAGCATGTAAAATTGGACAGATCATTTGCGGTAATATGAGATCATGATTACCTGCCTGCCGCGTGTGTTAGAGCAGATCCGTGTAACTCACAGTTGCATGTGTCCCGTTAAATTGCTGTAGTCATTTTTTTGTGTGTGTGGTGCGTGGAGTGAATCACTGCTGTAAGTGAATCCTTCTAATCAAAGCTCTTCTCTTCGGTCTGTCTGTTGTATTGATCTCTGAGCTCTTGTATACGCCTCGTACTCAGGATGGTTAAGCTCAGTCGACTCAACATGCAGCACTGCATGTTATATCAATGAAATCCACTCTGCTACACACATTCACACACACTGTTGTCATCTGTATCACTCTGTGTCACCACAGCTGCATTGTAAAGCATGCCCTTGGGGTCCATGGGGATGCGTCTACATTACACATGCCATCTCTGTGTGTGTGATTGCTGTGAGAGTATTTTACAGGAAAGGAAGGAATAAAATAAATCAGTGCTTCCTACAGGATTTTGGTTTTATGACTTTTTCTTCCCTTGAAATTGGGCCTAATAGCATGTTAAACAATGTATCACAATTTTTAATTACAAAAATTGAATTATTGCAACATACTGTCATGTTCTTTTTAGATAATTTTGGTATTTATACTGATTAACTTTTTCATTAAACTCACACATTTCCTTTTTTCAGCATTTCAAATACTACAAACACAACACAGTATTGATTCCTCAGTTCAGGATACAAGTGAATCAGGTAATTAGAGTGATTTGACCAATACAGTCCACAATTCAGACATTACTAGGTCTGATTAGCTGATCAGTTAAACCGTTTAATTAAAAAGTGTTGTATTACGTTTAATTTTGTTCAGCAGAGACGCATTAAATTTATCAAACATTTACAATGTTACTATTTGAATTTTGTATACATTAAAAAAATCCTGAAAAAAGTATCACATTTTCTGCAAAAATATTAAGCAGCAAAACTGTTTTCAATATTGATAAGAAATGTTTTTTGAGCAGCAAATCATTATATTTGAATGACTTTTGATGGATCATGTGACATTGAAGACCAGAGCAATGGCTGCTAAAAATTCAGTTTTGCCATCACAGGAATAAATGATATTTTAAAATGAATTAATTTAGAAAACTGTTATTTTAAATTGTGATGTTTCACAATAATACGAGTACATTTCTATAGTGGTGAATGGAAACAACAATATATTTTGTTTTGTATATATATATTATATAGCAGCGAAAAAAAAAAAAAAAAACCTAAAAACCTCCTTGATACCGTTTCTGTGATTCCAAAACAGAAAACCAAACCTGTGTTAACTAGTTTTATATAATTTAATGGCAAAGTAAGAAAACACAAAGTAAAGTGTTAAATGTATAAATGTACATAAAATAAAATAAAATAAAATAAAATAAACTTCTAGATTTATGACATTAATAACTGTGGAAACATGAAATCACAGTCTGTGAAAAGGGCCCATTCCATCTTTCTTCTTTTCCATTTCTTCATGTCTGTTCCCTCACTCTTCAGACTGACCATGCTGTCTAATTGAACGGATAAAGGCATGTCGCTGTTGGGGGGAAATGAGGTGAATGCTTCCAGCACTCATTCACAGATCTGTCAGTCACGCACCCCTCACAGCTTCTCCCTCGCTCCATCTCCCCCTCCTGCCCCAGCGTGAGGGTCTGTCAGGGTGAGGGTTTAAGGTGGGTTTCTTACCCTGTACCCTGCTGGAGAGCAACTGATAGCTGATAGCATCTCTGCTAGCCTGTGGGAAAGAGCCGTTACTGCTGTGTGATACTTACACACACAAGGACATAAAGATTCATTTATTCTGCCTAGAGGTGGGTATGTGTAGGAATAGATATATCAGAAAATGAAATAATCTAACAGCTTTAATAATACACTTCCAATTTATTTTCCATGTATTTCATCAAAAAAAAAACAAAAAAAAAAAAACATTGTGAAATTACACATTGTGAATAGTTTACAATATTATTGCAATTTAAATATATTTTAAAATGTAATTTATTCCTGTGGTGGCAAAGCTGAATTTTCAGCATCATTACTCCAGTCTTCAGTGTCACATGATCCTTCAGAAATCATTCTAATATGCTGATCAAATTGCTGCTCAAGAAGCATTTCTTATTATTATCATTGTTGAAAACAGTTGTGATGCTTATTATTTTTTTTTTGTGGAAAGTGTGATACTTTTTTTTCAGGATTCTTTGATGTACAGAAAGTTAAAAAAAAAACATTTATTTGAAATTAGAAACATTATAAATGCCTTGACTGTCACTTTTGATCAGTTTAATACATCCTTACGGGAATAAAAGTATGAGTTATTTTTAAAAAATTACTGACCCCAAACTTTTGAACGGTAGAGACTTAACATTATAAATATATAACATAATAATACATGGAATATTAATTACAATTTGTACTTCTGTGTACATGCATTTAATAGCTATATTTGATGTATTGTATGTTTCATTGTCTGTCTAAGCGTAATGAAAAGTTTAGCTGCTGTATTTCTTTGAAAAATAAATGAGTCACATTCATCGATATATATTGAAATGTTTGTATATTACATTGTGCATGTATTTTCTCTGGCAGATATCTCTAGGACTTTTCGTGAGAAGTGGAAGTTAGTTTTTGACTTTCATCAGGCAGGACTTGTGGTAATGGGGAGTCTGCGTAAATGAATGAATTATTAAAGATGATGATGTGAAGGAGCTTCTTTGAGTAATCTCAGCCAATCAGAGGAGAGCTGCTGTCTATCTGGGTCATGCCATTGTGCTACCAGCTGAAAGAGAAGAAGACACAGAGAGAGGGAGAGAGTGAAGGAAGTAAAAGACATGCAGAGTAGCATGTTTTAGTCAGCTCTGTATTTAAGAGATTCTCTCTTTACTGCTTTGAATCCATCTTGTGCATGTAGCTCATTCACATGCAGTCACCAACTAAATATTTAGTGGAAACATAAAAAATCTCAAATCTTGAGTCATATCCAAAAACCCGTCTTTCATCACCAAGTCATCATAGTGATGAATTAATCATCAATAGTTTAAGTCAATCCACATTTCTCCATATTACTTAATCTCTTCCATTCCCAGGTCAGTCAGTAATCTTGACAGTAAGTGCTGCTGTAGGAGTTTGAATGTTAGATGAGACTCACTGACTACTAATTAGCAGCTCTGTGAATCATATAGAAATCTTTCATGACAGACTGAGTGCTAGGAAAGCGTACGGATTTGAAATGAGAAGTTGACTTTCAACAAAGATCATTATCTGTGAGTTCTTGAACGGTTGTTAATTGTGTGAACATCTGGGCTGCTGTCCAAGGGCTGAAGGCATGTCAGTCACTTGAGATCAAGCTGTCTCCCTCCATTTATCACCATACCCCAATCAATGATTAAGTGTTGAAGTCTGATCTATTCTCTTTTCCAGTTAAGGATATGAGATCGTTGAGAAGAGGCTATGAATAACTGACCTATGGCTTTTTTTTGGCTTCTGTAGGTTTATGAGGTCACAGATGGTCACACTTTAGGTAATGACAGCATGCCAGTGATTTAGTCCTAATGGTTCTATAACCCGTTGTGAATTGGTTCACACAGTGTGAAATCTGTGACTTGCCTGAATGTATAACTGGTTGAAAATGTGAAAGTATTCAGCAGAGCCTGAGGATTCATGCTCACTGTGAACTCGTTAGCATATGCGTTGTTTAAATTTGATGACTCTAAAAATGTCATATGGTGAAACCAAAAGTAATAACATATTTTCCTTACACCTTCAGTGAGTGTACACATCTTAATCAGTGAATGAATGAATGAAAAAATAAATATTTTTTTTCAAGATAAAATGTATTTTTTAACAAAAATTATTTTAATAGAAATGTTTAATTCAGTACTTTCATTACATTTTTTGTGGAGGCACACAAAATGTTGTTTTGCAACCTGAACTAACATTTCTTTGTCACGATAAGGTAAAGGTATGTGATATTTTAAGAGACATATTGACCTTCACACAAAGTCATGAGGATATGCAGGGCTCCTCTGATATAATATAATTTAAAGAGATAGTTCACCCAAAAATGAAAATTCTGTCATTAATGCCCACCCTCAACACGCAGCAGAGACTGACGTGGAAGAGAAGAAATTGCTGAATAAAGTCCTTATTTTTATTTTCTTCACAAATAAAAAGTATTCTCGTAGTGTCATAAAATTACAGTTAAACCACTGATGTCACGTGGACTATTTTAACGATGTCCTTGCTACCTTTCTGGCCCTTGAACGTGGTAGTTGCATTGCTGTCTATGCAGGGTCAGAAAGAACAAAGGTCTTATGGGCTTGGAACAACATGAGGGTGAGTAATTAATGACAGAATTTTCATTTTTGGGTGAACTATCCCTTTAAGGTTTTATTTTTAAAGAATTTCACCCTTTCAATGAGCTAATATAATAAAGAAAAAAAAACAATTAATTTTAATTAGAAAAAACACGTAATGATATAGATTGAATTGCATTTTTTTACATATATATAGGCCTATATATTTAAAAATGCATAGATCAAACAAAACATGAGCATCATATCAATGACATCTTTACCATGCAATTCAAATCCAATCATAATTAGGTGATCTTAACAGCTCTGTGTAAATTGCTTTGTGTATTTCTGCCAAGAGCACATTTGTGTCATACAGATCAGGAGCTGTAAAAAAAAAAAAAAACAGAAATGGCTGCATACATTCAGAACTGAACTTTCAGAAGGAAACCATACCCCAAGAATCATCTGGAAACTTTACCGTCCAGATCCCTCTTGCACAGTTTTATTTTGCATATCTGTGAACAGACAGCACTCTACCCCTTCATTTATTCTCTCCGTCTTTAGAGTGCTCCCGCACAGAAAGTGCCCATGCCGGCGGCCAGCAGGGAATAAAACATCTCAGTCAGTTTTTCGTTTTTTCGAGTGCTCTCACATATCACTTCTGTAGCCTGCCAGTGCAGCAGCAGAGAGAGATGCACAGAAACAGGGAGGAGTGAAAAGAGACTATTTATTATCTGAAGCCTCGTGTACAGATTTCTGTGCTGATCCAAGTTATGCAGCACTGGAACAGCGTTAAGGAGGTGGGAATCACCAGGGATCCCGTGAAAGATGCATTACATTTTGATTCTTTACTTTAGGGATGCGATTCACTAAGTATTGCAATATATTGTAATGCAGTAGACTTTTACGTGACATCGCTTGTAAATTGCATGATCCTTATCTGGCTTGCTGTTCCCGTTAATGCTGTAAAACTAAAGTGAATTGATTTGAATGCAGACAGGGCATTTCAATCTGTGCAATTGGGATACATTAAATTACACTATAATTTGCAGCCTATGCTTTCAAATAAAAGAAAAGATTCATTATGCTATGTAATGGACTTTATAACCAGTGTGTTTTGTTATGAATGCCAAAAAAGGAATCTGTAGGTTCTTGGCTTCAGTATGTATTGATTTGATATATTGTGTAATTTCATAATTATAATACAGTATTGATTTTGTCCCCACTTGCACTCAGTTATATGCATGATTTCATCTAGCTACTGTTTTTAAACTGCAGATATTACGTTAGTCTGAGCAAAAATGCAAAAAAATACTATGCTTTGCAGGAAGGTTACGTTTTAACTTCATATATGATAAACATAATGTAAGACTGCTTTTAAATGTAATGTTTTTTCTCCTGGCACCCTATTATTTGGAGCTGACAGTATATTGATGCAATTTGGTTGGAGTGCTTTGCTCAAGGGCATTAAGGCAGCTTGGGCCTATCGGCGGTCCATTTCCCAAACCACTTAGCCTCACAGTTACTCTCTGACTTTACATGTCTTTGCTGCGGGGAATGTAGTATTTGCAACCGTTCCAGTGTCATCCCAAGATGAAAGAACAGGAAATTCGTGCATATGTGGTCACAGTTCAGTGAGATTGCATTCAGTTTGTGCATGCTTCTTTTTTTTTTTTTTCAACAGATAGTTTATTAATATGAAAAAGGGAATGTAATTATTGTGCCATTAAACTATGATCAGTAGTACTGGGACAGCTTTGTTTAATTTCATTTACTTGTTTAAATGTTTAAAAGGCATTTAGTAGCACCATGTGTAACACTGTAGAAATAATACCACAGAAATGAATTAAATCCAAAGGTAAAATAAATGCACATTGTATTATCCAGGCAAAAAAGCCGGCATCATCCTCCATGCTGGGTTTTGGATCTCCCCGCGAGCCCCTAGGGAATGACGCCCGGTCTCCTGAGACGGCCCCTGTGAGCCTCTGAGCTTGTCTCAGTTCTGGGCCTCCATGATGGATGCTTTGGCCCACTTCGAGGATCCTCGAGGAGGGGTCCTCGCTCGGAGCATAGAGAGTAATGAGGTGTTCCAGACTTTGACCGCTTACGTAAGAACAGAAGCCCAGAATTCCCCTCACAGCAGGAGTACAGTAGGAACGTCCTTTACTGTACATGGGAAATTCTCATAACTAATATACCAGCGCTGTAAGGCCTCGGGCAGATCTACCACTCTTTTTATACAGGGGGGTTGACTCTAGTTGTTTTAAAAACAACTGGCATACAAGTGGACAACCTTTGGAAGAGATTTAAACAGCCTTCAGGGATAATATGTCGTGGTGGTTTTTTAAAGGTAGGGTAGGCGATTTCAGAGAAGCTAGCAATGATTGGACAAACATTTATGATCCTACACCTTCCTTCCATTATTGCCAAAAATACATATATAAATTGCAATGAAACTGCAATGAAACTGCACTATGTGTTTATCTGAAATATAATAATTCAGTAACACTTTAGTATAGGGACCAATTCTCGCTATTTGCTTATTAGCATGCCTATTATTAACATATTGGCTGTTTATTAGTACTTATAAAGCACATACTCTGCATGACCATATTCTACATCCATAATCCTACACAATACCTAAATTTAACAAATACCTTACTAACTATTAATAAGCAGCAAATTAGGAGTTTATTGAGGCAAAAGTCATAGTTAATGGTTTGTTAACAGCAAGAATTGGACCTTAAAATAAAGTGTGACCAATAATTCTAACTAATACATTTGGGGAAAATTACATTAATGGATTAAGAAAGTATTACATACTGAAATCTCCAGATACAAACTCAGCCTTGCATTTTAGTATATGTTACTGTGGGCATGTTTACGTGAGTATTCATGTCCACTTCAGTGTGTTTATATGTTTTGTGTGTGTGTGTGTGTTGGTATTTTGGACTGCAGGCTGAGAGGTCTGACAGGTTCTCAGTTGGGGGGAGACAGAGACCTAACTTCGAACAGTGCAGTCCTGCTGGAGGGGAGCCTTGTTACATCTCAAGCAAAACCTCAGCACATCTTATTCAGTGCTGACTTTACTATTACACACCTATTACGTTATAGTCACAGTACGATTCGCAAGCCAATGTATTATTGCATTTGACAGTGTTTGTTGTCTGAATTTGCTGGTTGAAACCTCACCATACATCATGCATCTGTGTTTTGCATTGAACAGATGAAAGTAGATGCTGTGATTTACTCTCCTGCTTAATTAGTATTTTTGTGTTAAAGTTCTGAAATAAGGATGCTCTTGCTGTTTCCAATTTCATAATTTCATATTTAAAATATTAATTTCTTGTTATATGCACTTGGCAGTATTTTGTGCTTAGTATGTATACCAGACTTATTTTTGCTAATCAAATCAATTACGGTGACCCACTCACACAACGTGTAATGGATGCATTTACATTTACATTTAGTTATTAAGCAGATGCTTTTATCCAAAGCGACTTACAAAAGAGGTCAATAGAAGCAATCAAAACCAACAAAAGAGCAACAACATGCAAGCAATATGACAAGTTTCGGTTAGCCTAACGCAGTACACATAGCAAGGTTTTTTTTTTTTTTTTTTTTTAAGAAAACTAGTAGATAGAATATAGAAAAAAGTAACCTAGTGTTTTTTTTTTGTTTGTTTGTTTTAAAGAAAAAAAGAAAGCTAGTGTTAGTTTTTAAAGAAAAAGTAGCAGTTAGAGAATAAATATGCAATTGATAGAGGGTCAAGGGTGTGTGTGTGTGTGTGTGTTTTTTTTTTTTTTTTTTTTTTTTAAATAAAAAGAAGACAGACAGATAAAATAGAATTAGAATAGAGAGTGATAGAGTTAGAGGGTCAAATAAAGATGGAAGAGATGTGTTTTTAGCCATTTCTTGAAGATGGCTAAGGATTCAGCTGCTCGGATTGAGTTGGGCAGGTCATTCCACCAGGTGGGAACAGTGAATGAAAAAGTCAGTGAAAGTGATTTGCTGCCTTTTTGGGATGGCACAATAATGCGTCATTCACTTGCAGAATGCAAGCTTCTAGAGGGCACATAGGTCTGAAGTCCTGAATGTAGGTAAAGGGGTGCAGACCCAGAGGTGGTTTTGTAGGCAAACATTAATGCCTTGAATTTTATGCAAGCATCTATTGGTAGCCAGTGCAAATTGATGAACAGAGGTGTGACGTGCGTTCTTTTCGGTTCATTAAAGATTAATCTTGCAGCGGCATTTTGGATTAATTGTAGAGGTTTGATGGAATTGGCTGGAAGACCTGCCAAGAGAGCATTGCAATAGTCAAGTCTGGACAGAACAAGAGTTTGAACAAGGAGTTGTGTTGCATGTTCCGAAAGAAAGGGCCTGATCTTCCTAATATTGTGTAAAGCAAATCTGCAGGACCGGGCAGTTTTAGCAATGTGGTCTGAGAAATTCAGCTTATCATCAATCACAACTCCAAGGTTTCTGGCTGTTTTTGAAGGAGTTATGGTTGATGAGCCTAACTGGAAGGTGAAATTGTGATGAAATGATGGGTTTGCTGAAACTACAAGCAGTTCTGTCTTAGCTAGGTTGAGTTGAAGGTGACGGTCCTTCATCAAGCTATAAATGTCTATTAGACATGCTGAGATGCGAGCAGCTATCGTCGGATTATCAGGATGGAATGAGAGGTAGAGTTGCATTGGACTGGAGCTAAATGTTTCCACACCGAAACTTTAGGATCTGCTTGGAGTTAATGGGGATTTTCTGGCTAGATAAAGCATGAAGTATCGAACATATGTACGGCCGATGGCCGGTTGGTTGCATATGAATTTGTTGTGCAGGTGTAATTGGCATTAATACGAATGACTGCCCCATGAATTCTCAATACCGTCTACCACTTACTTACGCTCTGTCTGTTTCTCACATTCTCTCTGGTGCTGATTTTCTCATTATTAAACTCACAGATAGGGCTACAACATACGATTATTTTGATAATCGATTAATCTAACGATTATTAGAACAATTAATCGACTAATCATCGATTATTTCACTGATTAATCAATATACTTTGATTATTCAGCTTTTGCAATTAGTTAAAATATTGAGTTATACATATTCTAACAAATAAATAAAGGTAATCACTTCAGCTTTTGAAAATCATATGTGACCCTGGACCACAAAACCAGTCAAAAGGGTGATGTTTTTTTTTTTTTTAAATTGAGATTTATACATCACCCTGAATAAATAAGCTTTCCATTGATGTATGGTTTGTCAGGATAGGACAATATTTGGCCGAGATACAACTATTTGAAAATCTAGAATCTGAGGGTGCAAAAAAATAAAAATAAAAATAAATAAATAAATAAATAAATCAAAATATTGAGAAAATCGCCTTTAAAGTTGTCCAAATGAAGTTCTTAGCAATGCATATTACTAATCAAAAATTAAGCTTCAATGGAACATGATATTTATTTAATATCCTAATGATTTTTGGCATAAAAGAAATATTGATCATTTTGACCCATACAATGTATTGTTGGCTATTGCTACAAATATACCTGTGCTACTTATGACTGGTTTTGTGTTTCAGGGTCACACAAGTAATTAATTAAAATTATTACACAATAAATTGCTAACACTTTAAAATAAAGTTTCATTAGTTAACATTAGTTGACTACATTAGTTAACATGATCTAATAATGAACAATACTTCTACAGAATTTATTAATCTTAGTTAATGTTAAATTCAGTATTTACTAATGCATTATTAAAATCACAAGTTGTGTTTGTTTACATTAGTTAATGCACTGTGAATTAATATGAACTAACAATGAAGGACTGTATTTATTAAATAACATTAACAAAGATTAATAGTGTAATAAATGTATTGTTCATTCATGTTAGGTACTACATTATAACACCTTACTGTAAAAGCATTACCAATTAATTTATATAAATAGATGTATTTGGTACACAAAATGAGATGACAGACAGAGAAACTCTCTTAATCACCATTTAATTAGCTATATGAATAACTAATTATTAATTAAAAAATAACTGAATGATATGGATAAGAAACAAAATAAAGGTAAGTGATAAGATGCTTTATTTTTTTTGATAAACTATTTTATTCACAACATATATCTCTCTTAAAATACCTTATAGGGTTATGATAATCAAAACAGTCCTGAGCAAGATCAAGCTTTGATTTCTGCAAACCAAACTATCACTTTAATTAATTTACTTCCTCAACTAATAAAAAGATTTTATCACTAGCTAGCTCCACACTGGAGAGCTGCTTTATAACAGAAAATCAAGTTGTAATTCTAACTGAAAGCGACACTAACTAAACTGCTTGATTTAAGGCTATCTCTTGCATAAAGTACTATATAAATAAAGGTGATGTGACTGCTTTACTGAAGTACCGAACTGAAGAGCTCATGCAAACATCACTTTCTCACCGCTGTCAGTTTTTGTTGTTTAAACTGTTGTTTTGTTTGTTGTTTATTGCGTTATTGAGCAGAAAACGCTGTGCTCTAAAGCGCTGTGTGTCTCTTCTTCTCTTGAACTGCATCAGAATTAGTCTTGTGCTACAGCGCCACACTGGTCCAACCGCATTATTGCAGGCTCTTACATTAGGTCATATGGGATCAAATGACTACTCGACAACAGAAATATTTGTCGACAATTTTTTATTAGTCGATAATGTCGACTAATCGTTTCAGCCCTACTCACAGACCACTCTTACAAAAAAAGGAGGAATGCATGATACATTGCTACCATATTCATTAGCAGATATTATTAATTTATTGGTATTATTGGTCGATAGCGAATGTTTAAAAGTGGGGTTATATTTAACATTGTTTGGCATAATTTCGGTATGCAAAGTCCAGTCATTTCATTGCTTGATCAGTCATTGCTTGGTTAGAAAGATACTTCGGTGTGTTACTTCATGCTTCACTATACTATTGATAATGGACAATGGACAATTTTTTGCCACTTTTGTGCAAGTGTGTGTGCTTATTTCTTATGTTTTTAAATATAGATTACCTTTGCCATCATCTAATGCCAAGTTAAGGTTAATCTTTAAAGACACTAGAAATTTAATCACACTGATAAATGCAATATTCAGTGTATATCAAAATGAATATTTGTATTTGTTAACACTTTATTATAGGGACCAATTCTCACTATAAACTAGTTGCTTATTAGCATGACTATTATTAACATATTGGCTGTTTATTAGTACTTATAAAGCACATATTCTGCATGACCATATTCTACATCCTTAATCCTACCAAATACCTAAACCTAACAACTACCTTACTAACTATTAATAAGCAGCAAATTAGGAGTTTATTGAGGCAAAAGTCATAGTGAATGGCTTGCTAATAGCCAGAATTGGACCTTAAAATAAAGTGTAACCTTGTATTTCATAATGTACTGTATATTATAATATTGTGATGCCTAAATTCACTTGTAACATTATTGGATTTTAGTATTTTTTTTTTTAACAAAATTGTATAAAATGCTAATATTGATCATTTATCAGTTATTGGCCATAGCATAATTTTTATATCGGTGCACTTACACAGAAAAGTATTTGAAAGTACCATGGTGATGATAGGAGATGGTGAATATATATATATATATATATATATATATATATATATATATATATATATATATATATATATATATATATACCACAATGGAAAAGAGCTGTAAAAAACAAACATTTAATATTAAAGGAGGTCCAATTCAAGTTCACTTACAATTTCTACTCCACAACATCACTGAAAGTTTTCTCCAATTAAATGCCATTTCAAGGAGCCTTGCAATTACTCTCTTCCCCATCAATAAAGCTCCTAACATGAAAGCATTTCTAATGTGAAAAGATCTGTCATAAAGTGATGTTAGTACATCTATGGTATGAGGCTTAATGACAATAGGAATGTCTCTTGCTAATGGCACCCTGGTCAGCACTCATTTCAGACATCTGAGAGGTATACAGTTGGGCTAATGTATTGTAAAATAGCACCTCTTTGGTGTAATAGCCTCAAACACAAGCTTACGTGCATGATGATATGAATATCCCTTCACAAACCCACAATATCTCCACTTGGATGCTTTGAAAACATCTTTTTAAATTACAAAATTTTGTATATGCATGCTTGTGTGGACGTAAGAGTTTTGTATTTTGAAATCTGAGGACAGCTGTTTGGAGATAATTAGGAAGGTAAATGAATGTTAGGTCTTTCTTGACACCATACTGGATGTGGAGATCAAAGGAAGCAGGCATGATGGGATGTCTGTGGAGGATACTGAGCATTGGCAGCCTGTCAGACTAACACACGTTCTGGTCACGTCCCACCCATAGGATACTACAGCGCTGTCTGTCTATAAAATGCATTGACATTATCTTCTCTGTTAATGTAGTTCTTAAATATTTAAAGGTGCTATAAATGAGTCATTATATCAGTCGACTCTAATGCCCTTGGTTTCAGTTAACTTGAATAGCACTGGTTTGACTAGTCTCTTAGCCATGCAGTTTCTGCAGGCTTATGGGTAGGTATGAAGCTGACTCAGCGCCGTTTGCAAAGTAATTAATGGTGTGGTATGGATAAGGAAGGTATAGCTGGAAAAAAAGAAATGCAGAAAAAGGGAGCGTATGGAAATGTGTATTCAATGGAAATCAAGGATGTGTCCTAATTCCATTCTGAATTTGTTTTCTTTTACAGTTGTTAAAGCATTTGAATGTGTTGAGGGTCATTATCAGGGCATAATATAGGACACCTTCCTCTCAGACACACAAAACAATTATTTTATATGCATTTCAAAGCATGACACGTCTGTGTCAGGGCACTGTTTCCTCCTCTCTCTTCCTCTTCTTCAGATGCCAGGACTCTTTCGCTCTCTCTCTAATCACATGGCTGAGGAGGAAAAAACTGGAGCATGCTCCCTCCTGTGGCTTAATTAGTTTTTAAGTTGAGGAAGCAGGTTGAGCAGTGTGTGTGTATATGTGCATGCATGCATGTGTATGTGTGTGTGTGTGTGTGTGTTATATAAAAGACTCATAATTAAAGAGGAGATGTGCAGTTCTTCAGGATCTCTGGTGGCGGATCTCAGTCTGCATGATGGCGGAATTGCAGACAAACACACTGCAATGTTGCTGTAAATTACAAATGGCCATATATTGTGAGAAATCTTGGAATGTTTGCCAATTTTTTTCTCAGGCAGTGAAACTGTAAAAATGCACATTTGTCAGGAAATATCCCTTATAAGAAAGTAATGTGGTGATACCATGGTACAGTAGTTGCGTCAGGCTGCAATGTGGTACTATTATACTACTATACTGGAGTATTTACTTACAGTAAATTTACATGATTGTCCACTACAAAGAGTAACATGGTATTACCAGGTCCAAAATATTGTAATACAAAGGTATTTTTGGTGACACTTTACAACAGTGGTTAACATTAAAAGTATTTTTGCAGTATTTATTAATATAATGTTAACTGTATACAATTTAAAATGTGTATGTATGTATGTGTATATATATATATATATATATATATATATATATATATATATACATACATACATACATATACAGGTGCATCTCAATAAATTAGAATGTCGTGGAAAAGTTCATTTATTTCAGTAATTCAACTCAAATTGTGAAACTCATGTATTTAAATTCAATGCACACAGACTGAAGTAGTTAAGTCTTTGGTTCTTTTAATTGTGATGATTTTAGCTCACATTTAACAAAAACCCACCATCTCAACAAATGGTGACATGCCAATCAGCTAATGAACTCAAAACACCTGCAAATGTTTCCTGAGCCTTCAAAATGGTCTCTCAGTTTGGTTCACTAGGCTACACAATCATGGGGAAGACTGCTGATCTGACAGTTGTCCAGAAGACAATCATTGACACCCTTCACAAGGAGGGTAAGCCACAAACATTCATTGCCAAAGAAGCTGGCTATTCACAGAGTGCTGTATCCAAGCATGTTAACAGTAAGTTGATAAAAGGAAAAAGTGTGGAAGAAAAAGATGCACAACCAACCGAGAGAACCGCAGCCTTATGAGGATTGTCAAGCAAAATCGATTCAAGAATTTGGGTGAACTTCACAAGGAATGGACTGAGGCTGGGGTCAAGGCATCAAGAGCCACCACACACAGACGTGTCAAGGAATTTGGCTACAGTTGTCGTATTCCTCTTGTTAAGCCACTCCTGAACCACAGACAATGTCAGAGGTGTCTTACCTGGGCTAAGGAGAAGAAGAACTGGACTGTTGCCCAGTGGTCCAAAGTCCTCTTTTCAGATGAGCGCAAGTTTTGTATTTCATTTGGAAACCAAGGTCCTAGAGTCTGGAGGAAGGGTGGAGAAGCTCATAGCCCAAGTTGCTTGAAGTCCAGTGTTAAGTTTCCACAGTCTGTGATGATTTGGGGTGCAATGTCATCTGTTGGTGTTGGTCCATTGTTTGTTTTTGAGAACCAAAGTCACTGCACCCGTTTACCAAGAAATTTTGGAGCACTTCATGCTTCCTTCTGCTGACCAGCTTTTTAAAGATGCTGATTTCATTTTCCAGCAGGATTTGGCACCTGCCCACACTGCCAGAAGCACCAAAAGTTGGTTAAATGACCATGGTGTTGGTGTGCTTGACTGGCCAGCAAACTCACCAGACCTGAACCCCATAGAGAATCTATGGGGTATTGTCAAGAGGAAAATGAGAAACAAGAGACCAAAAAATGCAGATGAGCTGAAGGCCACTGTCAAAGAAACCTGGGCTTCCATACCACCTCAGCAGTGCCACAAACTGATCACCTCCATGCCACGCCGAATTGAGGCAGTAATTAAAGTACATATACAGTAAGTGCATATACAGTAAATGAACATACTTTCCAGAAGGCCAACAATTCACTAAAATTTTTAATTTTTTTTATTCGTCTTATGAAGTATTCTAATTTGTTGAGATTGTGAATTGGTGGGTTTTTGTTAAATGTGAGCCAAAATCATCACAATTAAAAGAACCAAAGACTTAAACTACTTCAGTCTGTGTGCATTGAATTTATTTAATACACGAGTTTCACAATTTGAGTTGAATTACTGAAATAAATGAACTTTTCCACGACATTCTAATTTATTGAGATGCACTTGTATATGTGTATATATGTATGTGTGTGTGTGTATATATATATATATATATATATATATATATATATATATATATATATATATATATATATATATATATATATATATATATATATATAATATTTCACATTGACATCCCTATTATATATTTCTGTGATGGAAAAGTTGAATTTTCAGCAGCTCCAGTCTTTAGTGTCAAATGATCCTTCAGACATCATTCTAATATAGCTGACATGGTGATGAAAAAAAAAATTAACATCAATGTTGAAAACTGTGTTGCAGCTTAATATTTTTGTGGAAACAGTAAAACATTTTTCAGGATTTTTTGCCGAATATTATTTGAAATTTATTTTAAAATAGACGAATAAGAGCATACTTTACAGAAAGTAGAAAAATATTCAATAAACTGATGATTTATATGTGCAGTGAAGACAATCTTCTTTTAGTATCCTAAAAATAAACATTTTCTTGCAAGTGCTTAACATTATTGCTAAGACTCACTGCTGCACCATGTTTTCTTTGAAAACTTTAATTGTATTTTTTATTTTTTATTTTATTCAGATACAGTAATCGGATTCAAGGACTGATTTGAGTGCCCAAAGATCAGTGTTGTTCTTTCCCACTTGTCTTTCTAATACTCTACTTTATAAGGATTCAGTCATTTGAAATGGCAAGAAACTTTACTGTTTGTTTACTCGGGGTCCCCTTCACATCTTAGATGCATTTCACTCTCATTTCCCCCATTTGGTCTCTCTCACTTTCTTCTCTCTTCCTCAGGGGACTTGTCCTGCTTTCTAGTCCTTCCCTCTCCATTCATCATCTGCTGTGTGATGGGGGGAGTGAACCTCTTTTAATTAGCTGATTAATAATGAATGGGGCCGCTCAGTGTCTTCTTTTGCCCCAGTGGGGTGCTGCTCTTTTGGGGAAGATGAAGGATGTGGGTCTTCGTCAGTCGGCCTCTAACAGGCGGATGTCAGACTTCTATATTTTCTTTGAGATGTACTGTATTTTTTTTCTTACAAAGATAAGTGATGGGCTCTTTAAAAACAATGTAATGATCCTGTTATGATGTTTACGCTCTTCACTTGATCGTTAATAATATAAGAATGCTAATAGAATGCAAATTTAGTTTGATTTGTTTAGCAACATGTTTTTTCTCGTCAAGTCCTCTGTCATGCTCCACTGCCTATGACTTTTCTCTTGCTCTGTTATTACAAATACGGGAGACTGAAACTGATTTGTGTCATCATTGAGAGAGTTTTGTGATTCACAAATCCTGAAAACAGGCTCTTCATCATTTTCCAAAATCACTGAAAATGTGACATTACTTGTAATGTACAGTAATAGTCATTGTTTGTCATTGTAGTTAAAAAGAATGTAAAGCTCTATTAAAGTATCATAAAAGTAGCCCATACTATTCTAAGAGCTCCAAGTGTTTACTCACCCTAATGTTGTTCCAAACCTGTATCTTTCTTCTGTGGAACATAATAGAATATATTTGTGGAATATTGGTAGTCAAACAGCTTTGATGATCATCGACTTTGATTGTATGGGCAAAAAACAATGAGACATTTCACAAAGTAAATTATTTTGTGTTCCACAGAAGAAATAAAGTCAAACAGGTTTGGAATGACATGAGGGTGAGTAAATGATAACAGAATTTTCATTTATGAGTGAACTATCTTTAATCCCCTCAGCTGAATTAATGAGTCAGTGAGTTGAATTCGAGAATCGAATTAGTCTGAATGAATCATTCAGACTAAGTAGTGAATGAATCATTCAGACTGATTCATTGTCAGTGAATAATTTTGTTCTGTAAAATAAAGCAATAATAAAACTTCAAAAAGCTTATATATATATATATATATATATATATATATATATATATATATATATATATATATATATATATATATATATATATATATAATGCACAGGAAAAAATTACCAGTACATTCTTCCTGTTCCACACAAGAGGGAATTTTAGGTGAACCTACTTGAACTTGGGTGACTTGAAGAACTTGAAGATCATGAAACTTTCAGACCGGAGGCCACTCTCATCTTAAAACTGCACTCAGGGTCTTGCGCTGTCAGCATTCATTGACATTTCTCCAGACAGTCTATCCTAAATAGGAACAGACACCCCTACTTGAGTGAGAGACTTTGTTCTGACTATTTTTTTCCGACTATGACTGTCCCCTCCATCTCACCCTGCTCATCTTTTCTTTATCCATTTCTCTCAGTCTCTTTCTTTGTCATTCCACTCTTTGTGACTCTTTATTTGACTCCCCCAGTGAGATGTGAGAATCACAGAGAAACCCCAGAACGCAGAGGTATTAACTCTGTAACCTCCCTAACCTTCTGCCCTTACACTCCTGCTGAACTAATCTACTGCCACACTCTCACATATACAAATCCCAAAGGGACTGGCAAAATGTTAAGAATACAAGAAAAATAAGACACCGGAGTGTGAACAGAAGATACATGTGAGAGAGAGGGCTGGTCTTGGTGCATGTCTGTCTATTTTTGCAGTCTCAGTGGAATACTCTATACGTGAATGTGCTGCGTAACAGGCTGCTCTGTCCTCATCTTTCCCCGCGTGCGATGCTGTGTGAATACTCATGACTCTTGAAGGCATGTCTCTAGTCTCCTCTAATCTTTCTCTCTTTCCTTTCTCATTCTGTGTTCTGGTACCGGAGAGCACCTGTGCAGGCCTGATTGATAAACGGGTGCAAGAGACAAGGAAAGCAGAGGTTGTGTCACTGGTCTGATGTGGTCTGTAATGCTGGCCTGATGCCCAGGTCCAGTTCTGAGACTGCAGCAGTAAAACATGCTGCTGCAGCTGCTGCACAGCATCTAATGGGCTGCTTACATTGTACAAGTTTTTCATGTGCATATATGATATACTGTTTTTAAAAGATTAATACCCAATCTAGTGAGACAGGCGGTACCTTTAATTCTTACAAAAAAGTACTGTGGCAGATACAATGGTACTTTATTAAAAATGTGCAACTGAATGTGAAAAATTAATTTATGAACATTATCACTGTAAATGCATGAAATATCGTGAACCAATGAACGAATCAACAGTAGATTTACAGCATTTATTAATCTAGATTAATGCTAATTTCTATATATATTATACATTTTTGTATAAATTGATATGTAAATTAACGGTAGGTAATGCATTATTTATGAATGCGAATAAACAATGAATAATAGTATATTTATAATTCATAGATGGACTGTATATCAGTTATTGGCAGACATTGTAGATTTTTTTTTAAATTTATCAGTTGTCTACTAATGATATAATAATTGTTGACTGTTAATTGTAATATTTAGCAAATATTAAAATGAATATCCTTTTTTTTTCATCCTGTACATTTATAATGTTGTGGTGACTGAATTCACTTTTAAATCATTTGACTTTAGTTTTGTTGTCTTATTTTTAATTTATTTAGAAAAAAATATTATTGAATCTTCACTATCAACCTTTTACTGGTTTTGACCTTAATGTGGAAATAGTTATCAGCTTATCTCGGTTCTTCCCTTTTAAATTACCATTAATTTAGATTAATAAATGTAGTAAAAACTTGTGTTTATTGTTATTTCAAAATATCCAATGCATTAACTAATCTAAATCATTTAAAATTTATTAAAAAGTGTTGCCACTTGTACCCTTTTATTTACATGGCACTTAATTCACTCTATTTAACGCTTTCAGGACAGATTTAAACCTGTTTGCATGATAAATGTGTTAACTAAATTATACGTAAAACACAGCTGTTCTTCCTCCTCTGCTGAAGTGATCCGATCGCAGTGTCCTAAATCTCATCTGAGAAGTAACACAGTTAATCAATAGCCCATTGGCTGTAACAGCTTCAGCGGGGTGACATGATTGGCTGAGGTCGAGGGGGGAGGAGGAGTGACAGCGAGCTGTCATAAAATAAGAAAGAAGAGCAGAGCGGGTTAATAGCTCTTCAGCGGAAATAAGTGAATGACGTTAACAACCCTTTCGCAGTCCTCAATCACGAGACACAAATGTACATAATTATTTTAATGGTATGTCGCATGTTGGAAAGGAAGCTTGCATTAGTAAAATAATAAATAAATAAATAAATAAAAACAAATTAAAAAAAAATTTGCGTTAATATTTTTGGAGTTTTTACTTTAAAAGGATAATTCTCCCAAAAAGGAAAATTCTGCCATCATAATGTCTTTGAATCTAATCCCAAATGTCTGTTTTTGTCAATACAGTGAATGTCAGTGGGAACACTGAAAAAACACTTTAATTTTTATGGACAAAACAATCATCAAAACAACTTATTTTGTCTTCCTCACAAGGAATTCGTATAGGTTTGGAATGACATGATGATAGTAAATTATGACAGAATTTCCATTTTTGGGTGAGCTATCCTTTTCATGATGTACATTGATTCTTGAATGCATAACAGATGCTGGTCCTTGTAGGACTGCGGTCATGGAATAATCAGATGCAGTATTGTTTTCATTGCAGTGCCTTTTGTATAATAACTAGACCATGGTTTTCTCCTCGACCTTACTCCTCTATTGTCTTTATTAAAACCATACAGACTCATTGTGGAGGCTGCTTTATCCGTAATGAATGAAGAGGAGAGGGGATCAAAAGGAAGAAAGCAAGACGAGCGGGAGTGTGAGAGAGCGAGCAGATGATTTGTTGAGAGGCAGAAATCCCCACACATGACTGTTAATATACAGTAGGCAGTGGGGTAATGAGCGAGCCGTCACTGACGCAGCACTTGAATCAGCCAGTGCTTGAGAGAGATGTCAACATCCTCCTACAATGGTGACCAGAATAATGCAACCCCCCTAAACCCTCCCTTCTACCCCCCAAAGCACTTCTGCATTGTGTTTCATGTGTTTCTGGTAGGCTACTGCCAATTTAACAATTGGGTTTAGGGATTTGGCATTGGGTTTTGCTCTTAGATTTGATTAGATTGGATTAAGGACAGGATCAACATAACATTTTTGTCCATTGTTTCATCCATCAGCGCCTCCTGTCCAGTTTTCTGGGATGTCTTGGTCACTTTCACAGCCCACCAGGAGGCAGCACTAACAGCTTAGCCTTTGAGGATTTATTTGGCTCCCCTTGGCTTTCATTAAGAGCAATAAACACATGTTTAATGCCGTTGGCACACAGCCCTTTTATTTGAATCGGACCCAAGATGCTCATGGAGCATGTGCTTCAGGGAGGGGCAGCTGGAGACATGTCTGCTGTCCAATCCTTCCCCCTTCCAGGGATCCCGTGTACAAGCTATGGGACTGGTTTTGGACATGGGCCCGAAATAAGTCCATTGATTTATTTTGGCCTGTAGGGGAGAAAATGAGAATGCTTGACAGAATATTGAGTGACTGTGTACTAAGCATTTTTGCGTAGCAGTGCAGTACTATGACAGTCCCATTCACCTCTGTACTTCTCACCTCACAGTCCCATTTTGCATCTGTCCTTCTCATTTTGTTATCAAAAATATTTGCATAGCCATCAAATAGTGCAGGGGTTGGCAACCAGCATTGGCATGAGGAAGGATAATCACTGGTACATGAACAATAACGAGAGAATTGTATGGTTTTCAAATGGATTTTCATGTCGATCTACATTTTGAGGTAATCATTCCTAATAGTCACACAGCCTGTTTTTTACATTAGGAGCTATAAATACTATTAACCTGCAGGTGCACATTTCTGACACAAACCCAAAGTATACTTCAGTTTTGACACAAAAACTTAGCTTATGTGTGTACTATGCTAATGAAGAAATTTGTGTAATGCGCATTAAATGCATACCCAGCATACATGTAAAAAACGGAGTATACTTTGGGCTGAAGAAACTGCTAAAAGCACTATGTATGCATAGCAGCAGCAGTGCCTGAGCTCTATTTTGCTTTGGTTGTGATGTGTGATTGCGTAAATGACAGTTCTGCTGAATGTGTTACTCTTAGCTTTCAAAGCAAAAGAAGTTATTGCTAAGATTAAGTGGTAACACTTTAGTATAGGGACCAATTCTCACTATTAAGTATTAGCATGCCTATTAATAACATATTGGCTGTTTATTAGTACTTATAAAGCACATATTCTGCATGACCATATTCTACATTCCTAATCCTACCCAATACCTAAACTTCACAACTACCTTACTAACTATTAATAAGCAGCAAATTAGGAGTTTATTGAGACAAATGTCAATGGTTTGTCAATAGTGAGAATTAGACCAGAAAATGAAGTGTGACCGACTAAGTTTTCAATTCAATATCCTTAACATTTCACACATTAATTGCAATGGTGGTGAGTTCTTCATAAAGCTAATTCATAAAGGGGAAAGATCACACATAGTCAATGGTGTTCAGTAGTAAAATTGGAAGTCTGTTTGTCTAATTAAAACCTGAAAATAAACAAGCTTTTAGTATTTTGAAAAGTTTTATGGAAATTGCTTCAGAAACATTTTAACTGCTACTTCTATGTTACTAATCAAATAAGCAAGTTTGTGGTAAAAATGGCACTTTATGGCAAAAAAGATTGCCGACTCCTGTAGTAGTGTCAGTCTGCACAGGCCACATGAGGACACTAAAATCTGGGTTACAGTGAGGCACTTACAATGGGGCAGATCCATAAACGTTAACATACTGTTTCCATAATATAGAGACAAGATGTAAACAATGTGTTCGTTAACATGATTTTAGCTTACTAAACTTTTTTGTTCGAAGTTATTTCCAATTTTACAACTTTGTCACCATTAAAACACAATGGCATAAACCCTAAACTGACAGTAAAAATTATACTTTAAACTTCTTTACAGCTCACAAATAACCAAGTTTTAACAGGATTAAAGTGAGTGCTATTCTAAAATTATAAGCCTCAGATTTCTGCTTTTGAATCCTCTAAAAATGGGCCCCACCATAACCTCGCGTTTTTGATGGATAAGTTGAAATTTACTATGTGGTAATCAAGATTATTCCACAAATGCTGTTGATTGAGCTTAACTTGTATTGAACCCAGACTCTTTTACTGCTGAAACTAAAACCTTTGCAAACCCTTGCTCTCTATTTTTATTCTCTTCTGATCAACCATAAAATGTTATATTTTTAGCATTGTTAAAGCAGCTTGTAGTGTTTTTTTGTTTTTTGTTTTTTTATTGTATGCAGCTTTGGTAAAATGTGTCTGCTAATTGATTCAGTGTTTGTGTTCTGACACTGTTGACATTAACTTTATTTTGCCCCTTCACCACCTTCATGGTGGGTCGACATTCGGGTCATAATCGTCCTGGCTGCTCGGAGTACAGCATGACGGACGCGATTGGGAGGGAATGAGCTTCAGTCTGACTGCCTGAGGGGACTCCTTTTATATCTCTGTATTTGCAATTAGCAGATGGCATCTCAGATTTTTTCAGTGACGCTTGATAAATGCAACAATCTACATAACATGCTCACAAAGACGAGCCACATAGGAGAAAGAGAGCGATCCCTTGCTTATTGAATCCCTCATGGGGATGGTTCCCTTGTGCCTCATGTAACTACAAACATCCCAAATGGACTACTTTTTAAAGTAACTTTTCACTACTGCTATAACCAACTTGATTTCCATACTTTATGTAGGCTATATGATTCATATTCAGATTTTAGGATCATCAATCATGATTTTGACAGGCACAGATGGCACATTGAGAAATTTCCAAATGGCTTCTCTCTAAAAGGCAGTCACCTGGAAAACACACACACATTTATGTTTTAATGGTGGTGGGGACTTTCCATTGACTTCTGTTGTTTTATACTGAGGAAATAAGCTGAATTTTCATCAGTCATTACTCCAGTCTTTCGTGTCATGTGATCATTTTTTTTGTGGAAACTGAGATATATTGTTTTAAGATTCTTTGGTGAATAATATGTTCAAAAGAACAGGATTTATTTCACAACGATTGAAACAGAGAGGCACTCATAAGTTTTCCTAACAGTTTTATTTGAAGTGTGTGGTGTTACATTTACTCTTCTCCGAGTTTCTAAGCAACAGAGATACTTGTTTCATATTTAATGCAAAATTGCTCCCTACTGGTAGCATTCTGATTTTTCAGGCCCAGACAATTTTACAAATTTAATTTTACCTTTACCACAACAAATCTATATAGATGAAACTCTCATGGCCTTCCCAAGTGTGACAGGGAGGAGTATTACTTCCTTTTTTTTCTCCTTCCAATCATTTGTAGGAATCGTTGCACAGTTGTGGCCAAGCTACGCTTAAACTAAATTTCATAGGTTTGAGTTTAT
Organism: Spinibarbus caldwelli; assembly: GCA_039654775.1. Classification (NCBI taxonomy): domain Eukaryota; kingdom Metazoa; phylum Chordata; class Actinopteri; order Cypriniformes; family Cyprinidae; genus Spinibarbus; species Spinibarbus caldwelli. The sequence continues at coordinate 27,714,577 of CM077221.1, read as the reverse complement.
AAGTGTCTGTCAGCAGGTTCCAGATGATAAGCGCTCTGAAAAAGAGACCTATGGACAATCTGGACCACTGGAACCCGCATGAACAATTAGTGATTTGAAATGCAAAGCGACTCATTTATCTCCATCCAGCTGCTCAGTGGAGCCTCAGTGGCAAATGCTAAAAACAGCCTTTAAATATTAGCAGAGCACTGGTAGTTACAAGACAGAAGGAAGAGCAGTGGTGAAAGTGTGGGTGGTGATCTCAAGACCACCATTCCCCCCAGGCAGAAGCTATAAAAGGACTAATTGAAGGATTTTTACAGTGCAAACAGAGACGGAGATGAGGAAAATGAAATAAACATAAAAGATGATGCCTGACTCCTAGGGTTTATGAGCTTCTGGCTGTTATTAGAGCAGTTTGTGTTATTGTTTTCAGTGGTTAGTGCTCATCACCACTGAAGACACTCCTGCTGACCTGCTCTAAACAGCCTGTCAGAGAACACAAGCGCTCATAGGATCCCTGCGATTCACATCTGCCCTGCATCACTGTCAGACACTTCTGACTGGCTGTGTTCGGAGTCAGCACTCATTGGGTGAATGGGGGTGTGGAGAGTCTGAGGTTTGAAATATTAGCATTTATCTTGTTGCAAAAAAGTGTTTTAAAGAGTAATGGCTGACAATTTGTATTTATCACATCACTTCATGAACATCAGTTCAGTTATTTGAATAATTTAATATAGTATGTTAGTATAATTTGTAATAATTTAACATGATCTTTTTATGGTTTTGATAAATTGCCTGTGTGATGTATTATTGATCCAGGTCAGGTCCATAGTGCAGAATTGTATTTGTGCTGAATTTCTTTAGCTCAAACAACATCATGTTCTCAAAGCCAAGGTCATGAGCTTGATTTCCAGAAAATGCAATTATTTATTCGCAATAAATAAATGCATAAATGTAAATGTTTTAGATAATTTCTCGGTAAAAACTTAAATGTTAGCAACATTGATTATAAATGTCTAAAAATCATTAAAAAACAATTTCAATAGTACATTGAGTTTATTTTCAGTCTGTTCTATTTTTGTTATATGTTGTGGTCTATTTTTATTTTTTTTTTTCGTTAATCGTTCTTGCTGAACAATTTTAATGATCCAGTGAACTTGTAAATACCACTGTCAGTTCTGGCTTTTTGTAGGTCAGTGGATAAATGCATGAAACAGCAATACAATATTGAATTTGACTCACTGGTCTCTTGGTATCTCTTTTGTGTTGAGAACAAGTTCCAAATAAACCAAACTGTACATAATTGGATATATATCAGGAGTGTTTGCATTTTCTTGTTCACTAGAACAAATTAATATAAAATGTTGGAATGTAAGATGGGAATGTGTGGATTTTAGTGCCCACTTTAAATAACAAATAATGTTCTCAAACGTGTTAAAATATTAATAGTGAGTAATAGTAGGTCATTGTTGTTTTTCATGTGTGTCAACAGTCAACTTATAGATTGCTGACAAAGTATGGTTAACATTCAGGTTGCCTTTTATGAGCCACTTACATTCATAATACCTGTATCAGCAACATGCATAATAAATAAGCATAAGTAACCTTTTCCATTTAGCCTCAAACAGACTCCATTTGTTTCAGTCATCGTATAATTATGGAGTTTTTGTGCTGGAGCCCTGATGCTGCTACATTAATCAGAAATAGATCTGAGTGGGACTACAGGGCCTTGGCAAGAGCCATGGTTTTCTATTGTGTGCTCAACTTTACTGCCAAATCTCATGCTACATGCTCTTTGATAAGAAAAGAAAAGAGTCCTGGCAAAATAAATGGATCTCAAGGCCTAACATGGGATTTATTTTTTGTTGCAGAGACACAGAGTAGTTAATAAGAAACTTTCTTTTGGTGAACGTGGGCATTATAGTGAAGGGAGAGAGTATGTGAAAAATAGGTATGAGAGCCTTGTCTGTGTGTGTTTGCGTGTACATACAGCAGAGAAGATCTGACACAGAGTGGTAGTTGATGGGAGAAGTCCTGGTGATTACTGATGCATGTTATTGCTGAAGGTCACTAGCAGGCAATTCACTCTAACTGATGAACTCCCACTTATTGATCTGTTGAGGCCCTGCGGCGGGAAGATGAGGGAAGCCTCTGAGGACACATGCTGAGCCTCTGGGGATGCAGTTCTACTGTGCAACCATGAGAACATGATGTCATGCTGCTGCGTGCATGTTAGCGAATCAAAGCTGTGCTCTTTCAGTTTACTACTATGTAGAGTGTAGATGTAAATAGAGGGTGAAGAGATATATGGCATAACTACCTATTACCATCTTTTTTCCCTTGATACTCTGGACTTTTCTTGAATATACTGAAGAATTCACTGAATGTGTTGACTTTTAATTTAATTAGTGACATAAGGCAAAGATACTGTGAGGTTTCATAAAAGTTATTTTTTGGTATCTTTGATAACATTAAGAACCATGGAAGCTTTGCTTCACATGTTCTTTATAGTTTCTTCAGATTATTTAAATGTTCTTCAGACTAAGACTAAAAAAAAATTTAAGAACTGTTCCCTGAAAGGATATTTTGGTTTTGCTGCAAAAACCCTCTTTTGAAACCATTATTTTTAAGAGTATGTTACTATTGCTCATATATGAATAAACCCTATAACCCCTTAACTGTCACCCCCCTTGAAAGACTTGAAAGTGCACTATTTAAAGTTAACGCTAAGTGCAAACTTTTGGTGCCTAACTCAAGTACCACTTGAACTCATTCAACTCTGTATATTACGGTTTGTTATTTTTCGTAACATTTTGGTTTCTACTATTCCCATTGCTTGCAGACATTTTATTCACACACGCCTCCTTCGCAACTTAGTAACCTAACATCTTTTTTTGAGTTGTGTGTCAAGTGTTAGTTGAGAAATCTCTTATGGGTGAGTGTTGTTTTTCTCTGCAAATGACAAGAACACTGCTTGTTTACTTGCTCGAGAGACTCGAATATCGTTGACTCATCCATGTTTATGTTTTTTTTGCACAAAACTCTGACTGAAGCATACTAGCCTAACTTTAGCCTAGTTTTGATTAGTTGAGCTCTTGTAGGTTTCCATGGTTTCCAGCCGTCTATGAAAGAGTTTTGCTTTAATGATTAGAAAGATTGATGATTTTTAAGGGAATTAATAGAAATTTGAAGTGCCTTTTGACATGAGAGCTTCAGCATTTTCAGATGAAATCATTTTGACCTATAATTGCAATCCAGAAAGACTTTAACGCCGGTCTGTTCCCACTGAATCCTGTTTGAACAGGTTTGCTTGTGTAATCTACATAAGAATATGGCATGCAGTTGCCTCCCACAAGTGTTTTTTAATGTAAATTATATTAGTCAACATTAATAATCGCAATTACAATATCAAGATAAGTAATCTACAAATTCTGATTTTTGTCATAATAGTGCAGCCTTACCACGTTGCTTTGCTCTAAATTTTGACACATACTTTAAACTAAATATTTCCTTCCTTTTAGAAGATTTTTCCTTTCTTCATCGTGGACCTACAGTGGCCCAGTAGTGCACAACACAACAAAATCTCCACAACACAACGGAAACAAGCTGCAACACAAGAAATTAGCACATAACAGAAACAAGCCGCAACACAACAAAATTAGCACAACAAAATGGAAACAAGCCATAACACAGTGAAATTAGCACAACACAGTGGAAACAAGCCATTACACAATGGAAACAAGTCGCAACACAACAAAATTAACACAACACAATGGAAACAAGTCCCAACACAACGAAATTAGCACAACAAAACATAAACAAGTCACAACACAACGAACTAGCACAACACAACAGAAACAAGCCATAACACAATGGAAACAAGTCGCAACACAACAAAATTAACACAACACAATGGAAACAAGTCGCAACACAATGGAAACAAGCCGCAACACAATGAAATTAGCACAACACAACGGAAACAAGCCACAGCACAATGAAATTAGCACAACACAACAGAAACGAGCCATAACACAGTGGAAACAAGTCACAACACAGCAAAATTAACACAACACAATGGAAACAAGCCACAACACAACGAAATTAGCACAGCACAACAGAAACAAGCTGTAACACAACGGAAACAAGTCAGAACACAACAAGATTAGCACAACAAAATGGAAACGAGCTGCACCACAATAGAAACAAGCCACATGTGGAGATTTCGTTGTGTTGTGCACTACTGGGCCCCAGTATGGACCCTCTAATATGTCAGCTTTACACTGTTTAATGCTGATCTAGTTTATGAACTACATGGCTCTTCTGTTTGCCAGCAGAATTTTACAGGTATTGATGAAGCATGTTGATCAAGGAAGTCTTGCTGGTTTAGCTAGTTGGAAGCCTGTTGTGGATGCTAGTGTAAAAACATCCCATTCTGGTGACCAGTAACCATCTTTTGGTTTGGTTTGACATTCGCCATCAGAATTCAGTGTTTCATCAAAAACATGATCTATTTGTATATAAGCATTTGTCTTCCTAGAAAGTTCTCTTGGTGACTCACCTCACAATTGCATTAGCCGCCGTATGGCATTTTACACATGTCTGTGTGTGTTCATCTCAGCGCAAGGCAATTACGCCAAGATGAAATATTCATCGGGTGCCCGGACACTCTCCGCTGCACCCTCTAGCCCAGCGTGAGGGTGTAGATTGCATCTGCGGAGCATCCTCTCCTGTGATACAACATCAATGACACGTCGTGAAAGTGGCGCGAGATGCCATTCGGGCTTTAACGACATACATATAAAAGAAATCCAGGGACCTGTCAGGTCTTTATATCCCCTCTGCCCCCAGGGTAAACCTTCAGGGAAATCAACAGTTTGATATGCAGAGGCATGCTGAAAAATGTATGGGGGTAATAAAGGCTTGCACAGACATGCATTTAGCCAAATATGCTTGCTGATATATATACATGCCCGTGTCAGCCTTTGAGCATAGTGACAGTCTTTTATCGTCGATATGTCAAAAAGCCAGAGGGGGTTCCAATGCTGATCTGGCCTTGTTTGTGTTTATGTATGTTCTCTGACATTTACTTTACAACATGAAAAGTGCTCCTGGGTGTTACATTATGGATACCGGGGGGCTTTAGCGGAAGAATTCTCATTTTGCCAAAATGAAACTCACGCTGGGACCAGCCTTTTATCATCTAAGTGTGTTTGGTTGATGTACTTTTTATGCTTGTTGACAGAATTTCTTTTCTCTCTTCTCTCTTTTTTCCTTTCGCTCCAGGCCTCGTGAAGCTGGGAATCCACTGTGTCACATGTCAGAAAGTTGCCATAAAAATTGTAAACCGGGAGAAACTCAGCGAGTCTGTGTTGATGAAGGTAAGATTGGGCTGTTCTTTCAGTGTACTGCATGAGATGACTAAAGTAAACCAGTCTGTCGCTCTGCACTCAACTCTACTGGAATTGAAAGTTGTGAATATGGCTGTTCGTACCAAATCTGCCAGTTACATTTACACTGTAGTGGGTGAGTTTGAATAGTTGAATATACAGTATCTCACAAAAGTGAGTACACCCCTCACATTTCAGCAACTATTTTATTATAACTTCTCAAGGGACAAAACAATAAAAATAAACTAGGATTTATTTTAGAGTAGTCAGTGTGCAACATGTATATCAGTGTAGATTTACTGTGATCTGAAAATAACTTAACACACAGCCATTATTGTCAAAATAGCTGGCAAAAAAGTGAGTACACCCTAAGTGAACATTTCAAAACTGTGTCCAAAGTGTCAATATTTTGTGTGAGCACCACTGTTGTCTAGCATTGTCTTAATCCTCCTGGGCATGGAATTGACCAGAGCTGCACAGGTTGTTGCTGGGATCCTCTTCCATCCCTCCATAATGACATCACGGAGCTGCTGGATGTTAGACACATGACGCTTCTCCACCTTCCACTTGAGGATGCCCCACATGTGTTTAATAGGGTTCAGGTCTGGAGACATACTTGGCTACTCCATCACCTTCACCTTCAGCTTCATCAGCAAGGCAGTTGTCATCTTGGCGGTGTGTTTGGGGTCATTATCATGTTGGAAAACCCAGTTTCTGAAGGGAGGGCATCGTGTTCTGCTTCAGAATGTCACAGTACATGTTGGCATCCATGTTTCCCTCAATGAATCGCAGCTCCCCATTACCAGCAGCACTCATGCAGCCCCAGACCATGATGCTACCACCACCAAGGCAAGACACAATTTTCTTGGTACTTCTCACCAGGCTGTCAGCACACATGCTGGACACCATCTGAGCCAAACAAGTTTATCTTAGTCTCATCAGACCACAGGACATGGTTCCAGTAATTCATGCTCTTGGACAGGTTGTCTTCAGCAAACTGTTTGCAGGCTTTCTTGTGAGCCAGCTTCAGAAGAGGCTTCCTTCTGGGACGACGGCCATGCAAACCGACTTGTTGCAGTGTGTGGCGTATGGTCTGAGCACTGACAAGCTGACCTTACACTTCTGCAACCTCTAAAGCAATGCTGGCAGCACTCATGCGTATGATTTTTGAAGCCAGCTTCTGCACCTGACGCACACCACGAGGACTCAACTTCTTTGATCGACCCTTGTGAGGCCTGTTCCGAGTGGAACCCATCTTGGAAAACCTCTGTATGACCTTGGCCACTGTACTGTAACTCAGTTTCAGGGTGTTACTGATCTTCTTATAGCCTAGGCCATCTTTGTGGAGAGCAACAATTCTAATTCTCAAATCCTCAGAGAGTTCTTTGCCATGAGGTGCCATGTTGAACATCCAGTGGTCAGTATGAGAGAATTGTACTCAAAGCACCAAATTTTAACTGCTCTAATACAAGATACACAAATTTGTATAGTCCTGTTAAGCAAACAAAAAAACATGTACATGATGAATAGCACATGTGACTTTGCATGGTTAAATGACGTATAGCTGTTATCACTTAGGGTGTACTCACTTTTTTTGTCAGCTATTTTGACAATAATGGCTGTATGTTGAGTTATTTTCAGAGCACAGTAAATCTACACTGCTATACATGTTGCACATTGACTACTCTAAAATATATCCAAGTTTCATTTTTATAGTATTGTCCCTTGAGAAGATATAATAAAATAGTTGCTGAAATGTGAGGGGTGTACTCACTTTTGTGAGATACTGTATATAGATTACTCACAAAGCTTATTCTATATGTTTATTTTTGTGTCAGCTCTTTCTGCAAGGGAAAGTTAGCACCATTTCTGTCCTAATTATGCCGAGGTGCTTGCTCCAGCAACAAAACATGAAAGAACCTTTTGAGTACGAACAGGCAGCTGTCATTGTGCTGCTGAACTGCTGTCAGGGGATTGTTTGAGTATATGAAAGGATTACCCACAATTATTTTACCCATCTTCAGTAGTTGCCTAATGGTTCACAGCAGCATACTACCACTATCAGACTGGACATTGATTAGTAGGAGTTCCGTTAAGGTTATCTCTAATTGTTCATTATCCAGTTTAAATCGAGCACAGTGAGTGTTGCTGTCTACTCTCCATCTCTGATCCTATAATTGGGTATGTATTTTGCTGAATGTGACATGTTTGTCACATCGTATATAGCTCATGATATGTAAAGTTCCTTCTATATGTTTGTTGAAAGCCAAATGTTGAGGAGAAATTCATTAAGAATTAATGGCACCAATAATAGGATTATAAGCAAAGAATCAGGAAATCTGGGTTGTTTACACTATTCACAAATTTAATGCAGTTTGTTACAAGGAAAATTTATAAATGGACACAGCCATGCTGAATGTCTCAAGTGTTAAGGTAGGTCTAATTAAGTGTAATTTCCAGATCCAGAAGCAACCATATACACTTGATTTGAATATTCAAAAATAAGAAATAAAATAATATATTTATTGAAGTTATAACTTAAAGATGAGCACTTCTAGCACTACATGGAACAGTTTCCCATAGCGGGATGGAACAGGAGACCGCCATTGGATGCTCTCTGGATATGGGGAGAAAAAAAAATTACAGCTATAATGCAGTGCATTTTTGAACAGTGTGTTTGGTTGGAAACCAATGGCGTGTGATGCAACACATTATTCATTGGATTTATAGTTTTCAGCGCATTCTTACTGATGCTTTCAAAGTCATCTTTGAAATTTGTTTGCAAGTTAGAAAACATTTCTGGACTGCAATTGGATGTTCCCCGGATATGATTTTTGGGGTTCCATATAGTGCATATGTTGCGGCTACGGTTGTAAGGATGTTTTCTGGAAAAAAAGATAAGTACTGATAAAATTACTTTTTTTTAGCTGTACCAATATGGTGGTCACATACTGTACCTATGTGTTTATTGTAACATTATCTGAAAGTCAGCAGATGTTCTTTGCTTTATAGAGTGAATAATTGAGTCTGTCAAACTGCTACTGTGGCATTAATTTTAAGGAAAAAATGACAAGATGGGCTTAAGAAGGTGCTGATGTTGCCAATTTGCTTTATAAATTCAGTGTGCTTTAACATAAGTCACCTCAACTTTTGACCCAGTCAACGTAATTTCCTCTCAGTGTCCGTCCAGCATCATATGGATTTCATTAAATGGTTAATGGCTCATTAACTCCTGGTGGATTGTGGGGCAGTAGTAATTTAGATGAGCTGATTGTTTCCTCATTGTAATTGGATGTGAGAGTGGGCTATACAGTCATCCGGTCTACATGCCGTCCCCAGACAACCCCCACTCGCTCATAGTGTTTGGATTGCGGGGGAAATTGCTTCTCTGCAGGAAATAGACCTAAGCTTTATGGGAGTCTGATTGTGGATGCAAGCTTTTGTGTTTCTCATTGTCTTACGTTACTTTCCTCACCAGGCTGTATAATTTAGAAAACAAACTGATGCTGTTGGATCCCAACATAGAGTCGGAGTAAAGCCGCCTCCATGACTGATAGTTAGTCGTGTTTCTCTGAAGGTCACCCTGTAACTCATTCTATTGTATCTCCTGCTTATTTTAGCATCTCACAGGGGCTGTTGTCATGGCAACCTGACATGATTGGCTTGGGGAGGGAGGTAGGGGAGAAAATTATATGCTTATAGTAAAAAAACAGCTTCAGATGTTGCACGCCTCCGTCAAAGTAGCTGAGGTTTCGCGAACGACGGAGGCAAAAGAGCGAGACTGCAACTTGCTGTTCATACACATCAGAGTCCCAAAGTCATGACTAATCTTCTCTATGGTGTAATTTCCCATGATTCCACCTTGATTTATCCCATTTAAACTAGGCTTAAGTTCAGTTCAACTCATTGGATAGTCTCCCAGTCATTGGCTGCTGTGTTTCTCCTCACCACAGTCTTGACGGAATAAATAAACAATAATGACTTCATTAGCATAATTTTAGACAGTCGACAGGAGGTCACCTGCCATTGTGTTGTTTTCCTCCTCCTTCTCTTTCCTCAGCCTCCAGCGAACCCCATGTTGGTTGGCATTTGCATAGCATGGAGCTGTCAGTGTGTGGAAGAGCATACGTGGCTGTATGTAAAAAAAAAAACAGGGGGTTCGGGTACTTCCTGTCAGCGTGTGTGCTTGCTGGGACACAGTATACGAAAGAGTGTGCATGTGTGCAATCAGAGCCCAGGGTGAGCGCGTCGGGTTGTATTTGTGTGTGCAGCATGTCTAAAGATAGGTGTGCAGTATGTAGTGTGTGTGTGTTCATGTCTACTCCCAGGGAGAGGTGATGTTGTGTGTTAGGTCATGGCACGCACAGAACAGAAGCCTGGCATTTGAGAACATGCTCCTCGCAGAGAACTCCACGGCCCCTGCCTGGCCCTTCCTGAACTAATGAAGTCGTCTCTGACATTTTCAGACATGAAAAGAAAAGCTCTTTGACTTACTTTGCGGTCACACTAATGAGGGTTATGTCAGAAGGTGACCTCGGCCTACTTTGCCTCAGAGGATGTGCTGCAGATGCCTCACAGCAATGTTTTTTCAGGAGAAAGATGTGTTTGTATGTGTGTGCTTTCATTGTATTGCATAAAATTATAGGTGGTGTTTTTTAAAAAATAAAGAGATTAAAGGTAACATATCATGAAAATCTGACTTTTTCTGTGTTTAAGTGCTATAATTGGGTCCCCAGTGCAACTACCAACCCAAAAAACGTGAAAAAGAACAACCCAGTAAATGTTTTTTGGTAAGCCTTTCTCTGCAAGCTTGTGAAAAAAAAATGCTCAGATTTCACTTCCCCCATCATGTAGAAAGGGGATTTTATTATAATATTACCACCCCTTAATCTGCAAGTTTCCAACCACGGAGCTGCCATTGTGTTTTCGCAAGCGACAATGGTGTACTAGTTCTAATGCAATGGCAAAAGTTTGCGCAAAGCATGCTAACTGTTCTGTCTTTGGCTGCACTAATGAGCAAAGAAGACTATTTAGAGTCCCACCTCAGAGGAGATGAGAGAGTAGTGGATTTATTGGTTTATTTACTGTATATTACACTGCTGCCACATCTAATATAAACATGCGATTTCTTTCCCAGCTGTTTACATTCACAAATATAACCACCTGTTTTTGTAACTCATGTGTGTTTTTAACATAAACTTGTGTGTATTTCACAGTTTAAGTGCAGTAAGACATGAAAGAGAACTTAGTTTAGTACTCACATGCCGTGTGACAGCCGTTTTCTATGCGTGTGCTTCGCATATGTGGCTCAGAAAACCGTATATCAGAAGTTTATGGTTTAAAATGCATGATTTCAGCATGATAGACGTGATAATCAAAACCAAACTGTTTTTTTTTTTTAACAGAGTATCTGAGGAACGAGCAGTAAAGGCACAGCCCTGTTCTAGAAAAGGGGCGGGGAGCAGCAGCTCATTTGAATTTAAAGAGACAAACATCAAAACAGCGTGTTTCTGCTTCCTCTCAAAATAGGCATTTTCAAAATGAAATAATGATCTGTGGGGTATTTTGAGCTGAAACTTCACAGACACACTCTGGGGACACCTGAGACTTATATTACATATTGTAAAAAGGGGCATAATAGGTCTCCTTTAAAACACTGGAAAAGCTTATTTCATTGTGTTTCCACTCCAGTCCCATTTTATGGTGTTGTGGAAAAGCTGTTTTAAAATGCTAAATAGTGTGCTTATCATTCATTTTCCCTTGAGGCAGGCTACTCAAAACTATTTATGACAATCCATGCATTAAACATCATTCCCTCCTAATGTCATTCCCTCCTAATGAATGACTGCCTTTTGACACTGCAGGGTGGATCCCAGTAAACATTTCAGAAAGGTATCACTCTTTGGTTTAATCAAGTCTTGGGTGGTTAATGGTAAATGGCCCAAGGGATGGTGGGTGTGAAAGTTTCTCTCAGCGTGCGGTGTCGAATCCAGACAGGTCCTGAGGGGAAAGCTAACATTTCTGAAACCAAGCCCAGTGTTGCCCAGGAGACCGGCTGCTGAGGAGAAGGAGGGACATGTTGCACCCCTGCAGTGAAGAGATAACTCAAGCTGTGGATGAGTGCCAGTACACACACTATATGTTACACAGTGAAGGTGGAAGATAACCTTAACTATATATTTTAACTGAACTATATTTTAAAGGAGAAGTGTGCAATTTCTGCATTTCTAGCAGCACCAAATTGTATTGAGAAATATATTATATGTATATGTATGTGTGTGTATGTCTATCTATCCTTTAACACAGGGTTGCCTAAACTCAGTCCTGGAGGGCCGGTGTCCTGCAGAGTTTAGCTCCATCTTGCCTCAACACACCTGCCGTATGCCTAGTAAGAGTTTAATTAGCTGGTTCAGGTGTGTCTAATTGGGGTTGAAGCTAAACTCTGCAGGACACCGGCCCTCCAGGGCCGAGTTTGTGCACCCCTGCTTTGACGTCACTGTTTCTAAACTTTATAACAGTGTTCTACGACAACAGTGAAATTTCATCCATTCAAATATTTAAATCTCACTTAATTACAGTGTTTTTTTAATGTTTTTCTGATGTTTTGTATTGTCCAGCCTCACATTTTGTGGTGTTATCTCACAACTTTCCTTTTCAAATTGAAAAAGTAAAATGACTCAAAAAAATAATTACCAATTCCCCTTAACTCTTTCCCCGCCAGCATTTTTTAAAAAAGTTGCCAGCCACCGCGAGCATTTTTGATGATTTTCACCTAAATTTGATGGCCCTCAGAATATTTTCTGCTATGAATATAAGAACATATTATATATCAAAATAAAGAACCAAGCCTCTGCTTTTAAACAAACAACAACAAAAAAATTATTCTGTCTTTATGTGTTCATGTTTCATCACCATTTGAATGCAGATAGGTTTCATCAAAAATACAACATTTTGGACAAAAAACTGAGAAAAATCCATTTTTATCAAAGTAGTGCATTTTCAAGCAAAATACATTCAGATGTCATATTCTTTCACCTGTAAATAATTATATGAATAATTTAAATTGCATTCAATAAACAACAAACAGACACGCTCATTTTGGCCTGTGAAGGCGTCAGTGTTTGCCGCCTTTCTTGTAGACACGTACAGTTTGACAGTGTTAAGGCATTACCCTCTGTTTACCATAATATTAATGTTTATGGTGTCTAATTTGTGTTGTATAGCTAGTAAATTAATAAATGTGATGAAATGAGAATTAAGGTTTATTTATTTTAATTAAGGTTTTAATTAAACAGGTTTAGAATAAAATGAGTAGGCTAAAATCAACAACTGAATGCTTCATTTTATAACTGCAATGCAATATGCGTGATTTGCAGTAGCACTTATGTCAACACTTGCATTTTATTTTAAAAATGGATCGGTTCCTTGTGATAAGTAGGCCTGCCCCCGACTAAAGATTTTTCTTGTCAACTAGTCACTCGTTTATATCAAATTGATTAGTATAATAACCTACTAAACCCGAATGGGTGCCATTTGTGTCCCCAGGACATTATAGGTACAAACATGCATAAAAATGAACTATAAAATACCTTTTATTATTAAGTAAAGTGTCCTGCACATTAATCTAACTGCAAATGTAAAATATATAATTAAAAAAGTTATTAAAAAACTACCTAAAACACTGAAAATATAGCATTTCTACGTCCCCAGTGTCTAACGCTACATTTTTAACTTGAAATATCATGTTTAACATCCTTCAGAAAACATTTTTATTTTGCATTTTTGTGTACCTCCATATCCCATCTGTGCTTTAAATACCTTTATTTCTAAATAAATTTATAATATTTGTGTATAAAATACACATTTTAGTCGTGTCCCCAGGTTTTCACTCAGTCCTGTTACTCTAACACATTCCCCCCTCTAAAAAAACTGGGAAAATTCCACAAGATACATTTTAAACATAATATTGCAACATCTGGATCTTCTGAAGGCAATGAAATTACCGAAAGCATGTGGTCTTATTTTCTTTTCTGTATATTTGATGATATTGTAACGGTGGCTGGGAGCGTCATTATAAATATACTGTCCTGTTACCTAAATTATTTCTTAGATGTTACTTGTTTATTTTAAAAATACAAATCTTTGGTGAATCACTATAATTTGTTGAGTATTCTCCTAATATTAGCATGTACTTCATGTGGCTAGATTATATGTATTTGCTGATTTTAACCTAAAATCACAATCCTGTTACTTTCAGTCCTGTTACTCATATACTCATATATCCTATACTTATATATAGTAACTGAGTGAGTAGTGTCATCAGATTTATTCATGTAAATATTAGGCTACGTCCATATTAATCTAGATAAATTCTCAAAGTGTTGGCCTTCTATCCACACTGAGACAATGCTTTTGCCCAGAGAAAACTTATGGTTGTTCCTGCATTTTATATTACATTCCTGCAAGTATGACAGAAAATGTACTTGAAATTTCTGTCCTGTGGCAATTGAGTATTAGATTCATATATGGAATGGCATTTGAATGTGAGCTGCGCTATAAGAAATAAAAATCCACAGAAAAACTGAAAAGATATTATTTAAGTTTATTATTGTTAATATCAATTTTACTGTAATATTTAATATTTATTATTTTTTTCATTATTTATATCTTGTCTAATAACCCGTCCTCTACCCCTAAACAAAAACCTCTGCAGACCACTAGATTTAAGTAGAAACATGATTTGGCCTTTTTTAGCAGTGAGATCAGCTCACTAGTCAATGTTTAACACTTTCCCTATATTGGTGCGGGCATTAACACATTAACAAACCTGTATACTAATATAATGGATACTCCTTCCTCTTACCCATTTCATTCCTGTCACTAAATAGTTTTTTCTTTAAAAAATAAAGTTAAACCACTATTTTTAAATTAAGCTTGGTCCATAATTTATCCCATTGTTTAATAAATTGCATCGTAGAAAATTGATAAGCTTGAGGTTTGAGTCGCCTTAAAAATTAAAAAAAAAAAAAAAAAAAAAAATTGGTTTGTGTACTTTAGAAAAATACACCTTGTTTAGATAATTAGTGATTTTTTTTATGATAAAATAATATTTTTTTGACCATGAAACCAACAATTTCTTTAAAATAAACACCTGCCTGAGGGGGAAATTAAGGAATTTGTTGACATATTTTTAAACGGGCTTTTTAAAAGACATTATGTTTGGGTAACAGGACTGAGAAAAATGCATCCATCTTCCACTTAAAAATTGTGTAAAAAAAATTAAATAAAGTTACCTGAAATGGACCAGTACAGATTTTGAATAGTTAAATATGTCATACAGTAGGCTAAGCGCGATAATACTTCCACTCCTCATAAACATTTAAAATGCACCTATATAACGATTTTACAAAAAAATAAATAAATAAATAAATAAATAATAATAATAATAATAATAATAATAATAATAACAACATGTTTTGGTCATATTTACTATTAATTGCCCAGCTCCCCCTATCATTGATCTATAGCACCCCCTCGGCACCTGCGTTCAAAATTCTCTGGCACCGCCCCTGATTATGATCATTTGCTTTCAGCTGCAAACATGAGGTGCGAGGGTCGCGGCGTGGATGCGGGAATGTGTGATTAGCCTACTGCCTACTGCGTCTGTGTTCACCTTAAAACATATTTTTTTATAATTATATATGTTAATATTTAGATATTTATTTATGTATATGTATAATTATAATTTTTATTATAATTTTAATAATAATATAGAACAAAAGTTTTTTATTTATAACAAATGATTATTTCTTGATGTAGTGTAGGCCTACTCAGTTCGACAGCCTTCACGAATACATATGACGTCTGACGTTTGTATACGTATACCCCAACGTATACAAACGTCAGATGTCAAGTTTATTCGTGAACGCTGTCATAATGGTACACTGCCATATACGTATGTAAACGTCAGATGGAATATTTATTCGTGAGGATAATACATTGCTACGTTGTGTGCGATGTCAGTCTTACGTCATGATTTGTCATACTATATCAGTGCATGTTGCTTGTTTTGCTTAACTTTAGCTATAGCCTCTAGTTGCTAGCGGCAATCCTGTTCATAGATTTTAACAAAAGAAACGTCATAGATTTTCAACACAGGACCACATGAGTTTTAGCAAATATATATTATACCCACTTAAATTCCTTTTGCTCGACAGATTTGCCTGCTTTAATACTGCAGACTGCAGAGACAACAAACCCATGGCCCACTCACAGAACCATTTCCTGATCGAACTACAGAGAATAAAACCCAAATGCAGATGTGCAGTTTACCCTTGCGGGTACAAAGCTGATGGTTTAAGTCCATTCATCACTGTATGTAAGCGTGGAAAATAGAATCCATGCGCGACTTCAAAATGCAGCAATATGCGTTCTTCAAAAGACAATGTGGGGAATTATTGCAGTAAAAACATAAGCAAAGTTTTATAATTAATAATAATAATAAAAATATTAATAATAATAAACATAGGCGCAATTTGCGGGTGGTTCGGGTGGGTGAGACATGCCCCCACCAAAGTCGATTCTGTCCCCCCACCGCTTTTTCAAAGCCGCTGAAAAAATATAGCATGCAGAAGGCTTATTAGGCAAAGTAAAAGTAAAAGCATCTCCAATCAGTGGTTCTTCATAATTTAATTCTTACAGGCCTGATCTATAAACCTTATGCACCTAACAGGATTTAACAGTAAATGGGGTGAGCGCAGCAGCACTATTTTACTGTGTAATAGATAAAGTAAACAATGCTTTATATTTACACATTTAGATTAAATATAACACTTTTAACTGTTATTATGTAAAAAAAAATAAAGACTTACATAATAACAGTTTGTGTTTCATGGGAAAACCAAACCCCACGTAAAAAATAACTAATATTTATTTTTATTAATAATTTATAATAAAACTTTAGGCCTACTTAAGTTTTCACTAGTCTACATTAGTCTACTGCAATGTCTTAATGCCCAGTTATAGGCTATACTTTGGAATTATGAATTGAAGAGCCTTACACGCGTACAAGGTGTTGCAGGGCCGCTCACACATTCAAAACATATTAAAGCATTAAAAATTATATTAAAACATTAAAGGATATTCTAATTTTTAACCCATGAAAAAAGAAACAAATCTAGCTTAATTTCTGTTCAAATGAAAGTACACGGACCTGTGAGTAAGAGTATCCTACAAAAATAAACAAAACCCTTTCTCATTACATTTATTAGGCCTACTTAATGACACCATAAACTAAAGAAAGTATTAATATGAGGGTAATATAGATTGTAATGCTTTAAAAATATTACATGTTCAAAATTGCCACCTTAACACGGCCAGAATGTGTGTATTGAGAAACACGTTCAAATATGTCCTCTTAATGCGGTCAAACTGCGCGTCTTTACACGTACCAAATAAACGCGGCAAAAAACGCCGCCTTAACGCAAACAAATTGTGTGTGTCTACACGCACGAAAAGAACGAGTTCAAAATTGCCGTGTTAACTCGAACAAATTGTGCGTGTTGACGCGGTCAAATTTCACTCGTTCCATTTGAAGACTTTTGGCCCCGACAGCCTTCCATACATTTTCTATTCGCACTCTAAAGACCCGGAAGTCTCGTAACTCATTCAGGACATGCACTAGGGCTTTCCTTACCGTAATACACCTAGAACACGGATTACCGTAAAAACTCGTCTTTGGCGGGGAAGCGTTGTCTCTTAATTGACGAGATATCTCGTCAATGGCGGGGAAAGAGTTAATAATAAACATAATGACTACTATCGTTGTTTTCAGGTATGTACAGTTTAACAGTTTAACAGTTAAAATCTGTTTAACATAAAATAAAAAAAAAGTGTTTTAGGGTTTCAAATTTTTTTCTTGCAATTGCGAGTTCACATCTCGCAGTTATGACTTATTTTGCAGTTGTGAGTTATAAAGTTAGAATTGTAGGATATAAACTTGAAATTGCGAGTTATAAAGCCAGAATTGAGAGATATAAACTCACAATTCTGACATTTCTTTCTCAAATTTGTGAGTTATAAAGCCAGAATTGCGAGATATGAATTCAGAATTGCAAGTTTATCGTTTATATATATTGTGACCTTATAACTTGCAATTGTGAGTTATATCACGCAATTCTGAGAAAAAAAAGTCAGATTTGCAAGTTTATATCTCGCAATTCTGTTTTAATTTCTCTGAATTGAGAGCTTATGTCTTGCAATTCTGACTTTTTTACTCGCAGTTGCGAGTTTATATCTCACAATTGAGAAAAAAATGTCAGATTTGCGAGTTAGTATCATGCAATTACGAGAAAAAAAAGTCAGAATTATAAGATAAAAAGTCGCAATTAATTTTTTTTTTTTTTTTTTAAATTTTTATTCAGTGGCAGAAACGGGCTTCCATAGTTAAGTCCTTTACTGTATTTATTTCCTTTTTTCCTTTGTCTTGTCCTGATGTTTTGAAAGGCTATATAAAATACTTCATTATTATTATTATTATTAGTAGTAGTAGTAATAGTAGTACGTTTTACAGATATAAAGCAACACGTTTATGAACACAATTTCTACAGGAAATCAGTGGTGTACATTGTAACATGTTACCGATAGTTTTCAACACATTCTTACTAGCACTTTCAAGACATCATCAGTATGTTGGTCAGTTGGAAAACATTGGTGACAAATCAGTAGAATTACAGAAAACCAAACATGTATGCTTGCAAAGCATAAAAAAGTGTACAAGGTCACCAGGCCATCCTTATATTTGAGCCTTGAGAGACTTTATTTCTAACCTCTCCTGATCTTCAGAGTTGTGTATTAGCTCTTGCTGACCTGAAGTGCTTTAGATTTGTGTGGTGCTGACGCTTTGCTGAGCAAGATATGGAGTCAGCTCTTCACACTGATGCTCCAGAAGAGCTGATGAACTGTGACGCCCCACACAGAGACGCAGCTCCACATCTGCGTATGACTTATCCTGCTCTTCCACCCGTGGTGTTCGCTTCATCCGTGATCTCTCAGTCAAATGAACCACTGCCTACCTAATGGAGCTGAACTGAAATGATTTAAGATGGTGTTTGTTTAATCCACATTCACGTGTGCTTTAGTCTGGGAAAAGAGAGATAGATGAAGGTCTTAATGATGTGATCACTGAGGCAGTAAGGCAGTGACAAGCACAGTGCAGAGATCTCCAAGCAGAATTCAATTCATGTTTGCTTGAGCTCTGAGGATTTTTTTAGTGTTTAGGGTTTGAATTGATTGTGTAATATACATATCTCTGCTCTGATTAGATTTAAAAAAAAAACATTTGAATCAATTTAATTACGTTATGTGTATTACTCAAGTTAATTATAATTATTTGCATATCCACTACTGTTTAAAAGTTTGGGGTCAGTAAGATTTTACTTTATTTTTTGAATGAAATTAATAATTTTATTCAGCAAGGACACATTCAGTTGATCAAAAGAGACAGTAAAGACATTTATAATGTTGCAAAATGTTTCTATTTCAAATCAATAACTTTATATTCATCAAAGAATCCTGAAAAGAAAAAAAAATGGTTTCCAAGCAGTGAAACTGTTTTCAATATTGATAATAGCAAGAAATATTTCTTGAACAGCAAATCAGCGTATTAGAATGATTTCTGAAGAATGTGACGCTGAAGAGTTGAGTAATTATGCTGAAAATTCGACTTTGCCATCACCGGAATTAATTACATTTTAAAGTATATTCGAATAGAAAATGTTTATTTTTGTAATAATATTTTACAATATGACTGTTTTTACTGTATTTGTCATCTAATAATGAAAATGCAGCCATGTTTAGCATAAAAAAAGTTGAAAAACATGAAAAAATTCTTACCAACCCCAAACATTTGAATGGTAGTGTTTCAGTGTTTGCTAATAATACTGATATATATATATATATCTATCTATCTATCTATCTATCTATCTATCTATCTATCTATAGATAGATAGATAGATAGATAGATAGATAGATAGATAGATAGATTTAAAGTTTAAAATTTAAAGTTTAAAAATGCATGCTGATACTTTTTTATATAAAATAAGTTGTATTTTATATATATGAAATGACGCATAAAAAGTAGCTTGCTACATATTTTGGAGACGGTAGCTTTTGTCCTTGTGGTGATAGAGAAAGTCAGGAAAAAAAGGCAGGAAGGGAATATAGCAGGGAGAGAATAAAAGATGAAATTTGCAGTCCAGCACAGAGGCAGAATTGGAGGCAGAGTGAATGGCTGATGAATGATGGCTGACCCTAATCCTGTTATCCTGCCATTGATGATAGCGGTGTCATTTTCTCTCTATATACGTTTCTCTCTCTTCTCCTCTAAATGATTATGGATCATGCATCTTCTCCCTCACTCTATGGTAGATTGTTCTGTTTGCAAGGGAGATGTTTCCCTCATCGCATGCAGAGAGGGGGACACAAAACAAAATAAATGGCTGTCACACGCTTCCCTCCAGCCCGGTGCATCTTCATCTAATTTGCATATATAACTCTTTGAAGATGCCAAGCTGATTTGATAAGGTTCAAGTTAATTGATGACCCAAACGAGCACTGTATTGTTGGTAGCTCTTATACCATGTTCAGTTACAATGCCTCTCTGCTGTTCATTTCAATACAAATAAAATGCTAAAATCTGTATCTGTGTGATCTGATTTTTTTAAACAAATGACCAAAATACATCATGCATTTCAGTTTATGGCACATTTGAATACATTAGTAGCTGTATTACTTTTCATGTTCATGTTTAATTAAACTATACCTGTAGCTACCCTACAGTGTTAAAGGAATAGCTCACCGAAATATGAACATTTTCTGAAAATGTACTCACCTTCAGGTCATCCAAAAAATGTAGATGAGTTTGTTTTTTCATCAGTACAGATTTGGAGAAATTTAGCATTACATCGCTTGATCACCAATAGAGCCACTGCAGTGAAAGGGTGCCGTCAGAATAACAGTCCAAAAACAGCTAATGAAAACTTTACAATAATCAAGTAATCCACAGAACTCCATTCCATCTTGTGAAGTGAAAAGCTGAGTGTTTATAAGAAACAAATCCATCATTAAGCCTTCTTAACTTTAAAACGTCATTTCTAATATGTGGTAATACTCTTAGACTACAGTAAATTCAGTCTTTCCTCTTTTTCATGCGTAGCTCCTTCTCAAATGATTAATGTGAAACTTTGACCCCAAGTCTCAGCACTTCGCTGAAGGTCTTCTTGCTTGAGTGTTCAGATATATAGTTATTTTGTTCAGTCCACAGCATGGTAGGAACAATCTTGAGTGCTGTTCCTCTGGTACAGTGTGAAAGTCATCTGTTCAAAACGGTGTTTTTTGAGAGCTGGTCATTTACTACTGCAACAAATGGAGATTTGATTTACACTTGGAACTCTGCAATTCATTTGATTCACGTCAACACTGAATAGACTTATGTTTCAATGAAGATATGTGGTTCGAATCAATGCAGTTTTTTTAAACTCAAGGTGAATTATTTGAATTTGTGAGAAGACATGGTTTAATTAATATACAGTGTATCTGTTTCAGTAGGACATACTCTCAAAAGATTTATTTCTATACATATACTAATGCCATTTTTGTGATTTATGTGCTGTGTATCTCAGGCTCTAGTTACTTTTTATCTATACTGAGCCTTTCAATCATATTGGAGTGAGGAATGGGTACAGGTTGTTGATTACTTTTCATTTGTCATTATTTATTTTTAAAGCACACTAATTGCAGGAACGATCCACCTGTCCTGAAGAACCTTGTTCAAGGTTATAATAGTGATAGAGCAGTAGTGTGATATTGATTAATATATGTTTTATGAGTCACTCCTACATAGGGTTGAACAGCCTTTGTTTTGTCAATCCTTAACTGTTAGTGAGCACACAATCTGTCAGGGATATTTGGCCAGTTGGCCAGTTGTTATCACAGAAAATAAGTCTGACAAGGTTAGGGTATTAATCTGAATGGTTTCATTTATTGTGGACTTAATTTTGTGATGTAATTTTTTGGTGTTTCTTACCAAATTCAAATGTTTATTTGAGTTGAAATTATTTTATTATGTGAGAAGAAAAAGAGACATAGACTAGCAACTCTGTTGTCTGGGACCACTGCCAATGGTCAATTATTTTTCATTATATGTGTTTTCATTATAGAAATATATTTGATCTTATAAAGCTGTGTTCGACCAGAGTGATCAGAATCAAGTATAATGTATAGTTATAATAATGTTATTTGTGAACAGTTTCTATGAGTTGTGTGGGTGGTGATTAATTAGGGATGATTTTGGTCTTTGAGTTTCAGAACTGCTGAAGTTCATCAGCGTTAAAGCTTTTCCTCCCTCAGTCCATTCAGAAGCTGAATGTTCAGCTCTATAAGCCATTGTCACTTCTTTTATCTGCTCTTATATAAGAAAGATCTAAAAAATCTTAATTGCTGTAAAAATGTCAGAGGATAATAAAGCCTCTCTTTTATTATCAGCCAGCTTTTAAGTACACTGTGGTTCAAAAGTTTGGGGTTGGATAGTTTTTTAAATGTTTTTAAAAGTAGTCTCTGAAAAACAGTAACATTAAAAAAACTGTAAAAAAATTGTAATTTTTGTGAAATTTTATTGCAATTTAAAAAAAAAACTGTTTTTTACAGTGTAATATACAGTATTTTAAGGTACATTTTCAACAGGCATATCTCCAGTATTCAGTGTCAGATGATCATTCATAATCATTCAAGAAATATTTAACAGTAGAAACAATTGTGTATATTGCTTATAATGGTAAGTGACAATTTAAGAATAGATAACAGTACATTTTTTATTAAGTATAATATATCAACTTTATGGGACATGTTTGACTCTTTTAGCTGCCACAATCATACTTTTCCACAAGCTTATTCCCTTCTGTCTGATACTCGGTGCATCAGCATTGACTCATCATTTGATCAAATGGAGAAGGCTCTGAGGAATCAGAAAGGAGAAGATAAAGGAATGTCGTTACCTTTTCATTTGGTCCCTTGAGTGACCTTTAACCTTCCTTCCTTCCTTGCCAAAGTCATTATGGCTGCACTGAGACAGGAACAGTAGAGAAAATGTCCATTATGTGAGATTTATAACTGTGGTCTATGTTCACTGCTCCCTACAATGACAGATAAATCAATTGACGTGGACACCTGTGTTCCATGATTATGATTGCACAAACGCCCTGAGAGGATGTGAATGTGAAAGATGTCTTTGTGACGTTAACTAGCAGATCTGTCTACTTAAAAAATGGTTTCACACCTGTCTACATAAAAACTGGTTTTAGTTTTATAGCCTAATAACAGATTGCTGACCTTTCCTGAAAGGTTACCATTAGCGCTTTAAGGAACGTTTGAGGGATCTATTCTTAGGGCTTAAGAACGACCTGAAAAGTGATTATAAACCTTATCAGCCTGGCTTGTGAATTAATTCATGTAATCGTAATTAATTTGCTGAAAAACAAAGTTGGTTGTGTGTTTGTTAGTTTGTTCCAGTGTTGTTATTGTAACTGGTAACAATTTAGAATAGGGAACACATATTTACTATTAACTAATAGTTTTCCGCCAATAAACTGCTAATTTGCTGCTTTAATAGCTGATTAATAGTTAAATAACTAATTAATAGTATTAATAATTTTCTGATTAATAGTTAGTAAGGTAGTTGTTAAGTTTAGGTATGTGGAAGGGTTAAGAGTTCTAAAATATGGTCATGCAGAGTAAGGCATTAATTTGTGCTTTAGACAGTAAGTACTAATAAACAGCCAATATCCTAGTACAATGCAAGCTAATAAGCAACTAGTTAGTAGTGGGAATTGGTCCGTAAAATAAAGTGTTACCTTGTAAACTTACGCTATTAAGAATCATCTGTTAATTGAAATAATGATGAAATAAAATATAAATGTTAGATGAAAAACTTTAAATTTAATGTTAAAAATGTGTATTTTGAAAATTAGAAATTAAAAACTAACTGAAATAAAATTAAAGTACTAAAATGATTAAAACTGACGTAAAAAGAAATTAAAATAAACAGAAATATGAACAAATCAAAAAAACACTTGAAATTAAAGCTAAAATTAAAATAAAAACAGAAAATATAAAAACAAAAGTAAATTCAAATTATTATGAAATGCTATGATAGTATATCAATAATACTAAAATATTACTTTTATTTTAACTCACTGTCAGTGCAGCTTGGTGACAGAATCTTGCTCTTGACCTTCAAACTGCCATTTTATGCAGCCACCTACATTTTTTTTTCACACTGCAGCCAAGCAAAACAAAGCTCTTAAAATGTACGCTCCCGAAATGTGGAGCATAATGCAACCATTATAATGGTTGCTATTCCCCTGGCGTATAGTATAGAGTAAGTTTCCAACACATTATATCATGGGTAAGCTGTGATTTATGGGATATCTAAGCACTTCTTCAGCACTACAGATTCTCTGAGCCAGAATGGAATCAGTGGGCAGTTTTTCCTTCGTACAATAAATCTGTACTTGACCACACAGCACAAAACTGTGACTAGTACTGCGCCATTGAACTATTGATTTAAATACAGCATGTGAGGCTGTGATTGGTGTGCGAGATCAAGCTGCCTCTCCAGGATGAGTGAGTGATGCAAAAGATAGATCATAATTACTTTTTTTTCTGGGAGCACGGGAGTTTTGTAGCGTGTGTGTCCCTGCTCACGGCAGGGTGAATATAATGGCTTCTGTCATAAATCTATATCCACAGAACTGGGCTCAGGTTTAACGTTGCCATATCTGCAAGAGTACACACTTTTTCTTGTTTCTCTCATCAGTGCGCAATTGAAGGTTTTCCAGTCCCTATATATAACCTCATACATCAATATCCAAATGAACAGAAAGTGAGGACTTAACATATTGACTGTACCACTCGTTGTCTTGGGAAATGTCTGCATTCTTCCCTAACTTGTTCTTCTCTAAGAACCTAAAGCTAGAGGGTCAAAAGCAGCACAATGAGATGCCGAGAGTGTATTTTTGAGTTTGCAGAGAAGAGCCTCTCCGGACAGATGTTTTTGATCAATTAAAACACATTCCGTTCGTATTTAAATCAATGTTTTTCACATTCTCACATCCTCACTGAGCCCTGGGCAACTAATTTCTGGAAGGTCAAAAGGCATCAAAGCAGTTGTTTATTGAGGCTAGGCACTCTTAAAGCTCCCAATATTCCTATGCAAATGTGCGTGCATAAATTTGAATTCATGACAGCAGTGTTTCTTGTTTTGACATTGGCCTGTAAGATATAATTTGCAAAGTTTACTTAAGGGAAACAACAACATTACAACCAGCACAATGGTGGAAAGAGTACTGAAATTTGTACTTAAGTACAAGTACTGTTACGTTGCTGAAATAATACTCAATTACAAGTAAAAGTACTGGTGTCAAAGCAGTACTTAAGTAAAAGTACAAATTACTCTTCTCAAAAACTTCTCAGAGTACTAGTTACTTTTTGGCTGGCGATATTTAATGATTTTCGTATTCATTCATATCAAAGATCTATGTGGATAATAGCTGCTTTGAACAAAACCCACTTTTACCTTATTAGCAAAGTACGTTAATTAGTGATCATGATACAGTTATTTCTAACTTCAATACCTTGAAAAATATCAATATTAAGGTCCCCATGAACCGGAAGTTGCAACTGACTTTAGTGTTGTGATGCATTTTCAAGTGAAACAGAATATTTAATAAAGGGAGGGGTTTTATTGTGGCGCACCTCCTCTCCACCTCTTGCTCATAGCAGATTCACGGTTGGATAGGAGTGGTTAAGAATATCTGCTTGTTAAGTCTGACATCACGCTTCACCACTTCAGGGTCCTAACGCTCTGCCAGACGCTCCAAGAAAACAACAAACTGTGCTAATATACACCCACGATGTCATGTAATACTGAAAAATTATAACCCTAACCTTTATCTCCATCCTGAAATCCCAGATGGCCAGACAGTGTTTCAACTAAAATATTAGTGTCTGGTACACTGAGCACAGAGACTGTAGTGTATCCTGCAAAATGTTTATATGATTAGTTTAAATATGTAGTATTAAGTAGTACTCATAAATGGCTGTTGAGATAGCATTCTCAAATGAAATGAGTAGAGGCAGAAACAGCAGTCCTTAAGTCATGACTTAACAAGAGGATTCTCCCCAAGCCGTCAAACTGACGTCATCAGAGTGAGACGCCATTCCTGAGCAGAAGCAAATTTTCAGTTTTTGATTAAAGATTACGGCGGCAAACAAATTATTATTATTATTTTTTTTTTCCGGTGTATTGATTTGCACGGTTTAATTGTTCACCACAAGACTAGTAATGTGAAATAAAAAAGTAAGTAGGGTCATTTTTTGATTTCATGATGACTTTAATCATTTTCAATACCACTGGCAAAACTACCACATACTGTATACTGCCATATTAAAATACTGGTATTTTAATATCTCAATTTTTCTTTTTGGCCTTTTTTTTTCAAGCTTTGAGTGGTTTAGTCCAAGTTTTCTAAAAAGATACATTCGCTTTATATGATGAACATATTTTCATATAGGCTTTTATTTACATACATATAAACAGTGATCAATTACCATTACAAAAATCTCAATCTTAAACATTTGCTCATTCTGTGTATTTCTGTCTTTATAATAGGGTAACTTTGTTGCAAAAGCTTACAGCACAAGAAAGCATGATTTCAAATTTGATTGTGACAAGTACACAGTCAGTAATAAAATTATAAAACAAATTACCTCAATTTAGTTGAGGTATTCGAAATATGACAACACTGATTTTTTTTTAAGCAGTGATTTAAGAGCCATTTATGTTGTTTATTTAGTTAAATGGATGGTTTTGACCTGTAATGTCTGTACGATGTAGTGATGCAGTTAGACAGACTAGGATATTTATATGTACATATCAAACAAATATCCCATTCCAAAACATTTCTAGCATAAACTTATATTGTAAAGAAATTAAAGATCCATCTTTGATTGTTGAAAGACTTTCTGGTGCATTTCACTTACAGTCAATAACATTTCCAGTAGCATTTTCATTGGTCAGGCGTGGATCTATTCTGAATGGTTGATAACCTTTCACAAAGTTTAATCCAGGAGTGAAGAGAAATAATTTCTACTTTAAAAGCACAGAGAGATCGCGATTGCGCACAATCTGCGCACAAGCAATATCAGAGTGAGAGGTCAGGTAGTTCATTTGTATAAGTTAGGCCTATTTGAGAGCTCACATCCAGTTTTCTGAGATCACATGACTGTGTTCTCATTTTACAATAAAGCGAATGCCACATTTGCGTGGAAATGATTAAAACTATGCAGAATACCTGCAATCCCGTGCAGATATTCAGACTCTGTAATTGACAGGAGGCAATGGGTGTCAAACTGTCGCTGTTGGAGAGGAGAGAGACGCAGCATGTATCGGTTTATATACGGTAGAGACTGTGGAGAATGAGTAATGGAACCGTGTCAGATATTTCATTATCGGTATTAAAATATAGATATTTAGGATAACACTACCATGTCGTTTATTTCTCCAAACTTTGAGTCCATAAGTTACGCTGAGCTCCCTCACTGTCTGATCAGCTCTTCAAAACCTGCTGCAGCTGTGGCTTTTGCCAGGTTCAGATATCAGGGCTTTTATTGGTCCGTTTACGATCGGATATCTTTATTGGCTACTGAAATGCCGTCAAAGGTTTGAATATCAATTCAAATTGTGGGCAGCGTACTCAGTAACAAACTATGATTTAAAAGTAACGAAGTAGATTATTTTGCTAAATTCAATACTTAAGTTCAAGTAAAAGTACAGCTTTAAAAATATACTCAAAAAAGTACAAGTACCCAAAAAAACTCCTTAATTACAGTAACGTGAGTAGTTGTAATTCATTACCTCCATCACTGAACCAGCAGAGTGTGCATGGAGGTGATGTTTACTGTTTAGCTCAACTAAAGCCACGGTTTATGAAATTCTCCCGGGGGACTCGAACTCTATCAGAAAGTCATCTTCGGTGGACTCAGCGAACGGTTCCTCCCCGTAGATCCTCCAGCCCATCATCCTAAAGTCTGCCTCACTGCACTCTATTTCCAAATCCAATTTCTCGATAGCAGACATGCTAATCACACGCCTCTAAAATGGGTTTCCTAAAGCAATTTAGGGGTGAAATTCAACCTTTCAGTTATAAATATTCAGACGCTGTTATGTTTATGTGGCCTTAGAGCAAGTTGTGTTTTATTTCTAGCATTTTCTAACGCATCGTGTGTGGCTTTATGGGAGCATAACAATGTGAGACCAAACACTGCGTGTGTGTCATGGGTTAAGAAGCAGATTGGCTGGGAACAGAACGAGGCTTTGTACCGAACGGAGAGGCGCAGTTATCTGCTCGGTCCAGACGAGAGGACAGAGCAAGACCAACAGGATTGTGTGCAGAAACATTTTGCTTGTTCAAACTTGAGGCCGAAATCTGTGGCTGAGATCTCTTGGATGTCAGCAGTGCCGGTTTAGTAGGTCACTCAGGTGCCTCTTTAGACTGGAAGTGTTTGGAAGGATGGGATGAGGTGTATGGCACAGCCTTACTTACATTTACCGTTGTACTGTACCTCTGCTTTCATACCACTGAAACAAGGAAAACCAAGATCTCTGGGACATCCAGTCATACTTTGTTGTGAATATACTGTATATTAAACAAAAAACCAGTATGACTTTATTTCTTCTTTGAAACAACATATTTTGCCAGGTTTATTTTTTTTATTTTTTATTTTTTATTTTTCTTTTTTTTGGTCTATATAATGGAAGTCAGTAGTCACCAATATTTATTGGTTACCAACATTCTTCAAAATATCTTTTTATGTTCTACAGAAGAAAGAAAGTCATACGGGTTTGAATGACATGAGGGTGAGTAAATGATGACAGAATTTTCATATTTGGGTGCACTACCCCTTTAATATAACACAGCATTCTGTGTGAACTGTTGCTGTAAACACTAGTTGTGTTTCCATCCATGCTGTGAATTTTAGTAACAACAATTTTTGTGATCGATAATTTTTTAGAGACAAAACACTTTTGCAGACTTGTGAGGTGGGGTGGGGGGCAATAGTAGTCAATTATCTGAGCAGATTATTTAGTCACATGACTTTTTTGGTGTGCATGTAGAAATGTACTTATTGGATGTGTGTCCATTGTTTCTTAGCTAATAAAATATTGATCCACCTGAGTTGAGTTTAATTATTTTATGACCAAACCCAAAAATGAAAATTATCACTCACCCTCATATTGTTCCAAACCCGTAAGACCTTCGTTCATCTTTGGAACACAAATTAAGATATTTCTGATGAAATCCGAGAGTTCTGACCCTGCATAGACAGCAATGCAACTGACATGTTCAAGGGCCAGAAAGGTAGTAAGACATCGTTAAAATAGTCCATGTGACATCAGTGGTTCAACTGTAATTTTATGAAACTATTAGAATAAAGTTGCACACAAATAGTATTCTTGTAGCTTCATAAAATTGCGGTTGAACCACAGATGTCACATGGACTGTTTTAACTATGTCTTTACTACGTTTCTGTGCCTTGACCATGGTAGTTGCATTGCTGTCTATTGGAAGGTCAGAAAGCTCTCAGATTTCATCAAAAATATCTTAATTTGTGTTCTGAAGATGAACGAAGGTCTTACGGATTTAGAATGACATGAGCGTGAGTAATTAATAGAGTTTTCATTTTTGGGTAAACTATCCCTTTAATAATCAGATTAGTGGTCAACCAATATGGTGTTGTTGTTTTGTTTTTGTTTTGTTTTTTATTCTGAAGCTATCTATTTTGTGCCCTTGTATCCTAAATTCATGTGGTTAAATACCTGAGTGATTGAATGGTCTAGGAAACCTTTGGAAATAGTCATCCTAGGCTCATTGGAAAAACGTGCCTCTATCTACATTTTTGCAAAACTCTGACCACTAGTGACAGTAAAACACCAACAACTTGTATTCTTTTTCATACAAATTATGAATACAGAGGCAGATTATCAATTAATAAAGATGTATTTTCACACAGTTCTATCACAATACTATGTTATGACCTGAAAACACTTTTACCATAGTGTGTGATTGGTAAACTAATACATTTTGATGTTTCTATTGCACAAGCAGTTCCATATGTATGGCTTTTGTGACATAGTAAACTTGCTCAGTAGCTCACCTGGTATAGCCTTGCAACCAACAACTTTATAAAACATTGCCAGATTCATGTTCACCTGGTTTGGATAAAACTTAAACCCGCTTTCAGCGCCACTCAACTAAACATTTCCCTTTGAAAGAGTCACAAAACTTTCAAGAACCGAATCTAATATCATACTGCAAAAATATCCCCACAGGGACATTTTTTACAATAAACCTGATTTGGAAATAATCATTCTATTTGAAATTTGGTCCTGTTAGTGGCACAGAAACTCCACCTTAAATTATGTAATTCATTGTCCTCTTTCCCTGTTGTTCTCCTTTCCTCCTTTCCACTGAGCTTTCACTCATTTGCCATCCAGCCGTTTTCAGACCTACTCACACCTGATGGATCTGATTTGAGCCACAGCTGCTGGTTGGTCACGTAGATGGATTGGCTATCACCCAGGGACGGCAATTGTGTTTAATATCCACCGATATCCTGTACGGTGTGTCTCTGGAGGTATTAGCTAAGCCATGATATGCCTCCCAGCGCTCCTCGTCTAAGCCTTCAGTGAGACGTTAAGGTCTGCTGCTTTAACCCCCTCTTCCCCCCTCGTGCTTAAGTGTCTGTTTCCACATGTGTTTGAGTTAATTAGTTACAAAGCCACAGCAGCTCCCAGGAGGACCGCCGCAACTGAACAGCCTCCATCTTTATTAAAGAAGCGTAACTTGAGTGCTTTCCTTCTGCTTTTCTGTTTTTTATGGGTTTCTTCATCTGCTGCTCTTCCATTGCTTTGATTGGGAAGTTGGTGTGTTGTGAGATAGCTTGAGGAATTAAGATGGATTGGAGGAAAGAAGCATCAATGATGAATAGATCAGGGAACTGGCAGAAGGAGAGGTGATGGTGTGTCACATGTAAAGTCGTGCTCACGCTGACAGCAATTAAATCCTGGAGGTCAGCGAGTCTCTGTGCTCTTGGTTGATTATAGGTGTTCCTACATGACTGCTGTATCCAAATGTTTCAGGTGGTCCATCGTTGTCTGCATTTGCATTGACAGTCGCTGCTTGGACGTTTTTGCAGTATATGTATATGTATATTATTCATTTAAGCTAATAGCTGATATATTGGCCAATCTTGGATATCAGTCTAAATTAATTTACATACTTTAAATAAAAGAAATTTAGATTTTTTTTTAATAAGACTTAAATGGAAATTTTATTTTATTTTATTTTTAAAAAAAGCTTACCTAAAAAGTCCAGAGTTCAATATGATTTAAATGAGGAATTTAATTTTAAACAAATGCTTTTATTAAGGATTTTATTTTATTTTATTTTATTTTAAATTGCAAATTTATTTTATTATAGTTTAAATTTAAATGTTATTTTTATTTTATTTATTATTTTATTTATTTATTTATTTTTTAAATAATGTAGGTCCCATGATCATTTGGCTATAATTTATAAGCTTAAATATATCAGCTTTTTTACTTATTGAACCAATAGTATAACATTAAAAAGCCACATTTATTGGCCAATACCATTATGACTGCTGATATATCATGCATCCTTGCTCAGTGGCTGCATCACCCATAGTTACTCATGTTTCTAGAAATCACCAAATCTCATTTACAATGAATGACTTCCAGTTGCTTTGTCACTGCAAATTAGTGTCACCCCTTAACTCTGCTTGAAATTGTCTGTGAATGCATGTTTATGTATGGGTAAGAAGTACTGGGTGTGTGTGTGTGTGTGTGTGCCAGAGCTGCTCAGCTAGTGGGCACTGGAGAGTTTGGACATAACAGCAGAGCTCTGGAGACAAGAGACAAACACATCCTCCTCCATCTCATCATCACTTCATGAGCTCTTCACACACACACTTTTGCAAATTGCCAATAAAACACATTGTTGCAAACACCCATAAAGTCAAACATAACATATAACCAAACCTTTTCAACACAACAAACAGACAGACAGCTGTGTGGTTAAATGTGCTGTTATTGGGTAAAATCTGATGCCTCTCCAATACATTGGAGTTGTGTCCCAGTCCCAGCTGTGAGAACATGAGCTCTGTCTGCCTTCATTCATTTGCCGTGTGTTGTGTGACCATCCACACAAGTGCAGTTTTATTAGCATGCATCAACACACCATCTGCAACCTGAAATCACACAATAATTGAGCATAATAAATTATGTTAAATCCATTAACAAAGGCAGAGGTTGAAAGTTGTTTGTTTAGGACGTGTTGAATTATACACTGTTAAATATGCTGGTTTAAACTGCAATGTTCTTAATTAAATCTGAATTGCAAAGAAAAAAAATGAACTCTGCAACACACACATTTTCACACATTTCTTTTTCTCTTCCATTTGCTCTCTCAATATCCGGGATTAGTCATTCATTTTTCCCTCTCTGCTCAAAACCAGTGGAGAAATGAAATCTCTTTCCTGTCTAAAGCCCTGCGTGTCATCAATTGAAACCAAATACATCAATGTCTTTAATGTCACTGACTTGTGGCCATTTAACCTTGTAATTTTATGTCATACCCAAACTGAAATCTTTTTCTCCAGGGAAATTAATCACTTGAGAATCACTTTTGTTGGCAAGAGAGATGCTATTACAGTGGTGCTAATTGTTAAACATGGAAACTCAATGAAAAAGGGCACTGAGGTGAGCCAGTCTCCTCTTTTATAATGAGGAATGATGCAGATCACTGCTCCGCTCCTATCTGTCCGCATAATCAGAAGAGTGTGTGTGTGTGTGTATTTTTATTGGATCATTAAAATCATAACAAATACCTGGTTTGCCGCCGCTGTCTCTGTTTATTTGACTTGCTGTAAATGTTAACTCTGTATTAGAGTTGGATTTAACTCATCTGGATTCAAACAGGATTACTGGGGTTTGTTGATAAGATGAAGTCTCCATTATCCTGTGATCACAAGTGCTGTTTGACAGAGATCTGATGTGCAGGTAAATGGTGTATGTTTGGATTTCCCTCTGTCTGTGCCAGCACAGATTTACACCTGCCGCAGATGGATGAGTGTGTGTGTGTGGGTCATATTTTGCCTACATTGTGAGGACCAAATGTCCCCATGAGCGTAGTAAAACCTGAAATAACCAAGACTGATGAGGAAAGCAGCTTAAAGAACATATAAATAGTGTCTTAAAGAAACAGTTCACCCAAAAATGACAATTCCGTCATCATTTGCATTCATATCATTCTAAAACGGCACTGTAAAATATACTAAATATATATTTTGCCATTTCAGCTTATTTTTTTTTTTTGACATAAGAAAATTTAAGTTTATTGGCCCTCAAATAAGCTGATAGTTGAATGAACTAGTATAACGGTTGTTTCAACTCAAAAACACATGCTGAAACAACTGCATCACACCAAAAAAAAAGAAAAAAAGATTTTAAAAAAATGTAAGGCTGCAGGGTAACAAAGTTTTTTAAGTTGACTCAACAATTTATTTATTTGTTTATTTTTAACAATGTGTACGATTTTTCTGCAAAATACATATTTTGAAAAATGTCTCTTTTTCCATACAATGAAAGACCACGGGGTCCAATGTTTTTGTTATTATCTAAAACTAAAATTATTAAAAATAATTTTTTGTTAACTGAAATCAAGCTGATATAAAATAAATATTAGATGAAAAATTAATTGAAAGAGTTTCCTTTTATATTTTCCTTTTTATAAAAATTAAGATTAAAACACCTTAAATAAAAAAAGCACATCAAAATTACAAAGATTATAAAAATTACAAAATTACACATCAAAATTCAAAGTAATACTAAAGTAATATAAATAAATAATAATAATTATTATTATTATTATTATTATTATTTAAATAATACTAAAGTAATACTAAAATAACACTGGTAGGGTCCAAAAACTTTCTTCACAATATCTTAATTTGCGTTCTGCAGAAGAAAGAAAGTCACATGAGTTTGTAATGCCTTTTTTTTTTTTTTAATTCAAAAAGACAATGAGAATGTAAAAATTCAGAAGAGATTGTGAGGGTTCTGGAATGAAACATATCATCAGCTCATTCAAAACAGTAGAAATCGATGAAAAGTAGAAAAACTAATGTACTTACCCATCAAGTTCAAACACACATATGTACTCACACACTTAAGCTGTCATTGTTCCTTATTTGTTGGGCTTGCTACTTATTCATTTAGAAAAGGTCATGTTATTCTGAGGGCTAACATTGGAGGAATATATCCCGCCATTAACATGTGACAAAGCAGCTCTGACATGGACCAAGAATGGCCTGCGGGATAAACCTGAGAGAAACAGAGAGTCCATTCTATTTAATATGTGATCATTAAGCATTTTTCGCCTTTGCGCTCACTTCGAGCACATATTAGTTTTGGGTCTTGGTACAGAAGATGCTTCATAAGCAGTTTGTTCTTTCCAAATTGGCAAGGACACATAATGCAGGTGAGACTAGTGGTGGCAGCACAGGGAATAATCAAAGGCTCTGCCAGGAGCAGAAACAAGCACCCTGCCCCTGAATGATTACAGTGATTGTGTAAACCCAATGAGAAAGATCATGTGCTGTGATAGAACAGGGAGAAGCTCTCTCTATATAGTTCATGAAAGCTGAGCTCAAAGCCATCTGCTAAATAAAGAAAAAACACTGAGAGAATGTGAGAGTAAGAGAGATATGTTGAGAGAAGCTTGCCATGACAGGGATTGATATGTAAGGCAGTCAGCGAGACACAGATTAAAGATGGAAATATTTCATTATTTATTTAGCTTTTCTTGCTCTGTTGCAGAGGTCCAGGTGATGGACCTTTGAAGAACTGGGGCTTTGATGGTGATAAATTGACATGTCTCTCTCTCTCGCTTTACTTGGGTCGGCTGTGTTCTGGTTTTGGAGTGACATAAGAGATGTGGAGAAGAAAGGCTGCAGCCACATGGTTAGAGAGATAGTGTTTGTATGGAACAGGGTGATTGAGCCCAAAGAAAGACCTGTGTGTGTTTGTGCTTCTGCTCTTAGATTTGAGTCTAACTCCATCTGTAATCGTATTGGATGTTTTGGATGGTGTTAATGTATCCCACCAGTCAAAAGTCTGGAGTCACTTGACTCAGTTTATGTCTGTCATGATCTTGCGTTTTGCCCTCAGGTCTTGAAATTAGTTTTGCAGAGAAACAAACTGTGCCCGTCTATGGATTTCTTCACTACAAAACATACCATTTCAATTTATATTACATCCATCCATCAATTCTCCAAACCGCTTGTCCTATGTAGGGTTGTGGGAAGGCTGGAACCGATCCCATCTGGACTAAAAAGCAGGGTTATTATATTGACTAAAACTAGTCAGTAAGTAAATAAGTAAATAAATACATACTTGAAATAAAATAAATGTTAATTGAAATAAAATATGTAAAAGTAACTATTTTATTTCAGCTAGTTGCCAAGGAAATATTTTAATTTGATGTACTGAAATAACTAAAACTAAAACATGAAAAATAATAAATAAAAATGACAAAAACACAACAGAATTACTAAAACTTTCAACCTGGTCTCATGACGAAAACGTATCTCTGGGAACTTTTTAGCGAGACGCGAAATACGCACGGCCATGTACATTTTGTGACATATTCGATGTGAAATGTCCACTGAGTGGCGCTAAATCAGTGTTCAGTCTTTTTCCCTGGAACACATGAACGTACCTATGGTTTTATGTGACATTGGTTTTGTACGTGTCACTGCAGTTCTGACTTCAAATGTTCGTTGAGTGGCGCTATAAGTGTAATGCTCCATGATGTTTTAAAATAACCTACCATCTGCATTACACCTAAACCTACCTAATAGTATGAACACAAGCAAATGTGACGTAAAAACGCAATTGCAAGCATGCCATTTTAGCTTGTTGTTTGATCTCTCATCTCTTCCATCGTGAGTCATGTTTTCAACGAGATTCGTACCCAAGGATTCTGCATCCAAAGTCCAATTCAGTGCCAGCTGAGCTACTGAGCAAGCTTGTTACATCTGGAAAGCGAAACATATGGAGCTGTAATCACAACCGTGTAGGAAAATGATTACAAGTGCTCGCTGTTTTACCGCCTCTAGAAGTATTAGCTACTTTTATTTCACAATTTGGTCCAAGTCTCTATCATACAAGGGACCTCCTTCAATTTTATTAAAATGTACAATATTATATAAAAGTTGCATATTCAGTGCTACAAATCGACGAATTCTGATGTTTGCGCCCATCAGTCCTGACCAAAACATTGCCCTTCGATTTATAACACCTCTGCTTCTATAATTGTTTTTGCTTCATAGAGTATTGATTGGATGAGTACAAATGAAAGGTGATTGGGTCTAATAGGATTGTGGCTCACTTGGACACTACAAGGTTAGTCTCTGAGCAGGTGTATGATGGGAGACTTCATGCAGCATCGAATTCGGCAATGCAACTTTCATTAGTGTGGGATTATCCTTATTAGCTGTTCCCATATTCCCACCGATAATGAAGTCTAATTATTTCTGGTGCTCCCCCAAAGCAACAAGAGATGGATTTTCCTACGGCGGCAGCAGGAGTGTACACTCCCTAAAACAACAAAACAGCACCTCAACACAGTGAAGGACTGTATGCTCACTAATTACCACCGCTCAATATTTAATGTGGGACAGTTCGTGAAAACTGTGATGATGGATCACCATATCATGCTACTGTATCCCTTTCCAAAGACTAATGCAATTACAGTCCTGTCCACTTATAATTCATCTGAACTCTTCATCACAGGCATCTTGTTATGAGGCCAGACACTTGCACTAGTGTGCTACTGTCTTCTGTTTATTTTCTACTTGCCAAAAAGTGATTAATCGGTTAACCACTTAATGAAAGTGGTGGGATACTAATTAGGCACGGCTAGGCAAGATAATACGATACAACATCATTCTGCTAGCACAGACTAACCAGAGGCTGTTATTGTCATTGTCTCCTCGTGTTTTACTCTGACCTTATGTTACTGTACGTAAAAGTGAAACAATTCTAATCGTTTTTTTCTCTCTCTGTCTTTACAGGTGGAAAGAGAAATAGCTATTCTGAAGCTCATAGAACACCCTCATGTTTTGAAGTTGCACGATGTCTATGAAAATAAGAAATATTTGTGAGTATACACCACTTTTGTTTATCTGAGTGTGTATGAGTGGCTGGTATTCTCTGTATCTGTACGGAAGAGCAGACGCACTGATATCCCTGGATATGTGTGTGCGCTCCAGTGGCTGGGCTTAATGTAGTTTTCAATAATTGATAAAGGAGCCACCATGGATGCAGCTGAGGAATTTGTTTTCTTAATATTCAGATGACACAGATGTATGGGCCACATGCTCGTAAAGTATTTGCCTGTGAACATTTTTACACACACAAATCAAGTATGAATCCATCCTTAATTTAAATAACGCTGACAGGTAATCGCATGAGAAAATCATTTAATCGACTAATAAATCAGACGTCTGGTGTGTCAGTGAGTGTGTTTGCGTGTGTGTTCAAATGTGACTGTGTGTGAATGGGAGTCTGCATGTATCTCATGAATACATGAATGCGTGAGTATGACATAAATGTGTTTGCCCATCAGACAGGCCGATTGCAGGAAGACATTTCGCACACATTTACACATTCACTCAAATGCAGTGGGATCCAACAGTCTGAGACTACATTGAAAATGTGGGGTGTATTTGTTTATTTGTTTATTTATTTCCCATTTATACCATGATGTGAACCAAATGTTTTGGGAATTTTAAACATTATGATATTTAGTAGATAATTCAAATTGTTCTATTGATAGTATAAGTTGTAGTTGAATGAAAATTCTGAAATTAACATTTTGTCATTAATTACTCACCCTCATGTCATTCCAAACTCGTAAGACTGTTGTTCTTTTTCAGAAATTGAAAAATTACATTTAATTTTAAGAAATGAAAAAATTAAATTAAGGAATTAATCAATGTGGCATCAGTGGTTTAACCTTAATTTTATGAAGCTACCTGGTACTCTCATGAACGTACAGGGAAGAGAAAAAATTGTTGAATAAAGTCGTTATTTTTGTTTTCTTTGTGCACAAAAAGTATTCTCGTAGCTTCATAAAATTAAGGTTGAACCACTGATGTCACATGGACTATTTTAACAATGTCCTTACTACCTTTCTGGGCCTTGAATGTGGTAGTTCCCTTGCTGTCTATGCAGGGTCAGAAAGCTCTCAGATTTCATCAAAAATAGCTTAATTTGTGCTCCAAAGTCAGTTTTTTTTTTTTTTTTTTTTAAATAAATTGATCAAAAGTGACAAAGACTTTTACATTGTTACAAGAAAAAAATCACTATTTCCACCAAAAATCACAGCAAATCAGCATATTAGAATGATTTCTGATGGATCATGTGACAGTGAAGACTGGAGTAATGACTTTTTCTGCTTTGCCTTCACAGGAATAAATTGCATTTTAAAAATCTAAAAAAATAAAATTGTATTTTTAAAAAAAAAAAAAAAAAAAAAAAAATATATATATATATATATATATATATATATATATATATATATATATATATATATATATATATATATATATATATATTTTTTTTTTTTTTTTATTATTTATATTTATATATATTTTATAAAATATATTTATATTTTATAAAAATATAAATATATTTTAAAATTTTAAATTGTAATAATATTTACAATATTACTGTTTTCATTATTTTTGATCAGATAAATGCAGCCTTGGCGAGCATAAGATACTTCTTTCAAAAACAATAATAAAAAAAAAAAATTACAGACGCCAAACTTTTGAACAATAGTGTGTACTATATATTGGCATGATAGTAGATGTCTTTGCAGATTTAAAGCTGCAGTGTGTCATTAATTCTACTGCTTTTCTTCCACAGATATTTGGTTCTAGAGCATGTGTCAGGTGGAGAGCTGTTTGACTACCTGGTAAAGAAGGGAAGGTTAACACCCAAAGAGGCCCGGAAGTTCTTTAGACAGATCATCTCAGCGCTGGACTTCTGTCACAGTCACTCTATATGGTAAGAGTTCTGGACTTCATTGTTGTGTTAAAATCTGAGTCTGTTTTATAGGAAATCATTCTTAATTTTGAGCATTTAAAGCTTGGCACACTCTTATTAGTTTGGTTCAAGAAAGTCAAATGTGTTGGTTTTGTTGCCGCTAACAATTTTGTCTATTTTCATACATCATGCGCTGTATAGCCATCAGCTGTTGTTGTCCGGTGTGTTGTACTGCTGCTGTCTCATTTATTATTTATGGTGAAAGCCACCTCAAGTGAGGCATTTTTCATTCATTACTAAGCATTGTTGTGAATACTAAATATCATTCTAAATATCATTTTATTGAGATATTACTATTTTGCACATTTGCACAAGTTTCCAGCCACACACTCACACTCACACACACTTTCTGGGTCAAAGATTGATAGCTCCCCTCCAGTGCAACTACAGAAAAGTACCGTTTTTATCACAGAGTGTATCCTCAAGCCTTTTCTCTCCACACTTTTGAGATATAAATGAAAATGTGCTCAAATTTTCTCTATATGCTTTCTCTTCATCTTTTCTGAATATTGAGCCGAAAGGGTTTCAGTTAACCGTACAACAGAAAATAATGAAGGTTTTTGAAGGTTTTTTAAGTTGAAATACTGAGAAACTTCATCTTCACTGCAGCGTAGTTTCTCATTATAGAAACAATTATATAAATGATGCAGTAATTATGAAGTGTAGTATGGTAATGAGATGACCTACCCCAAAAACACAAATAATGGGGGCATTTTACAGAGGTATTTAAAAAAATTTCAGTTAAGTTTTGTTAATGAAAAAGTAGAGCATTCATATTTGAACTTCTCTTGCTAATGGATCAAGGCAGATTAAGACTTTTTTTATTTATTTCATTAACAAAGATGCAGCCAAAAGTTGCACCATTTTTTTTTTTTGTTCTTTATTATTCTTTGATGTTTGAATTACTATTTTTTATTTCCCTTTAGATCTTTCGAAACGACATACATTATTTGAAACAACATATGTTATTCGTATTTTTTAATGTTTTAAAGTGGTTATTTTGCTTATACTACAATTTACTGCTTTAATTTTTGAACTGGACATGATGTGCAAATAACAAGTTAACATTTCACAATCGATACAGAAAATTCTTAAAAATCTGAAATAATGTATACTTAATGTGGTCAATTTTCAGAATTTCATATTGTTTTCATATTGATTAATATATTTAAAAAATCCTTAATGAGTTCCCCTATCAAGATTTTATTTAGTGACATTAGGATACAAATTACATAGAAAAAAGTGTGGATCCTCAAATTTTACTTACAAATTATGTAAATTAAAATGATCCCTTTTCAATAAGTTTGAACCCATCCGACTAACATAGTATTACTCTACAGAACTTCATAAATTATACATCAGAACAGCGACAAACTAGACAGTTGAATGGCAGCCTGTGTTTTCCACTGTAGTCCTAAATGTACTTTCATTTAAAAGAAGTTCCCTTCAACTTTTCACAACTTTAAGAGCTATCGCTAATGCTAATAATGTTTCTGTTTGAATTCTCATGGCCATATCCTCTTCATTTGCTAATATACTAATGCACTTAAGGGGCAGCCATTAGCACAATATGTGCATCTGTTTACCATGTGCTTCAGCAGGCGCACAGCCTAATGAAGACTGCCACATACTTCCAACACAGCTCAAGTAGCTGATGGATGGTTTGAAGGCCTTTCTCGATAGGTGATGGAAAGCACTGAATAAACAGCATAGCAGGGAGGCATCACTTGTTCTCTCCTCTGCTCGTTCGCAGCCATTTTCCTCTCTGGGGTTTGAAACCTCCACACAGATCATATGCTCTGTTGATGACCTTCTGCTATCACTGTATTCACAGGGATAAAATTACAACTTTCTGGCCCCACTGTGAAGACAGGCAGAAAGACTAAAGTCTGAATCAAGCCTGTCAAATTCTTCAGCCTTTTACATGATACAAGTGCTGTCAGGTACACAAGGTTGTTAGACAGGAAGAAGAAAAAAGCTGAACCAAGTTAACTCAGGTGGAAGTAACTAGGCCTGAACCTCACATGGGGTTTCTCTGTTTAAGTAAGCAGTTGCCAGTGTCTGGATGGGAAGATTGATATATTTTTGGTGCATTTTATGAGGAACGCTACTGGCTGCATGCATTTGCAGTGTGAGTGCTGATTTGTCCTGTTAAATGTTGAATGTGTGAGCTGATTTGATGATTGGGTGCATTTATGCAATATTGCTGCTCAATTCTAGAATAAAAGACAGAGGTCAGCAGTGCATTCTAGAGTGTTGAATTTAATGAGTAGCCTGTGTAGGTTGCGATGAACTCCAAACAGCAAAAGAAACTACAGAACATTGCACTGAGAGATCTTCACTTCAGTTCCAAGATTAACAGCTTTTTTTTATGACAATAGTCATTGGTTGGTATATTTCAATGCTTTAAAGCATGGACTGTGCATACAGAGATAAATGTGCAATTCCTGGGGACATAAAAATTAGGCACAGGCACAGAGAGATATTGGTGGCCATTAAAACCTCAACAAATGGACCTCAGTCAGGGTAGACACCGTATTTCATTTGACGAGAATGAGAACAAGGCTGTGATCTGTGTGTCTGTCATAGGGTTCTTGTTTCTGGACTTTTTTGTTCACTGGAAAGACATATTTGCAGTGTTTTGTCAGCACCAGGTGTACAGTCAGTGTATTTGATTTAAGCATTATTCTTGTCTATTTAAGACTTTTTTCAGTTGTGTTATATACCGTAGTTCAAAAGCAGAAGTGTTTGCAGGATCTGTAATTTCTCTACTTCTAAAGGAACCGTTTGTAGGAACATTAGGCTATAACAGCAATCTCACAGTGGGACACTAGTGCTCTCCTCAAGGAGGAATTGTGTTTATTGGTTCCATGAACTTGTGCTTTGTCAGGGAAGATAATGGCCACCCATTTCACACAGATCCATACCTACAGTAAAGTAAAGTGTAATGATGGAAGACCAGAGAAAAAGCAAGCTAATGAGAGCAGAATGGAAGGCCTGCTGGACACCTCAGTTTCCACAAACCCCTGAGCTGTTAAAAGCTATGTGCACTTTACTAAGGGGGAAGAACCCAGTGTTTGGGGGAGTTGGGGAAGGTTGTAGAGATCCTAACAAATAACTGTATAAAATCAAATCAGTGTCTATTCCTTGTGGTTTTTTTTTTTTTGCTATGTTGATCACTCAAACCATAAGGTTGGGACAGAGTTGGTGGCTGGTATGTTTTGGTAACTAGTTTGCCCTATAGAACAAAGGGTCTCCTTTCTGAAGCTGTTCTCTTTCATTTTGATGCCTTTTCATCCTGAACATTCATAATTACACATCACATAATGAGACTTCCTTGCACTTCAGGCATTATAATGAGAGACGGAGCAGCAAAATGGCTTTAGAGTTGGGGGTTAGGTGTTTTTATGGGTAGGCATACTTCATGTTTTTATAGCATATTTGCAGGCTTGAATTGTACCGCACCTGATAACTTTGTTTAAAATAAGCAGATGTGTCTATTTTAAAAGGATATTGATGATTGTGTGTGGCAATACTTGCAGTCCCTGATAACCAGAGATCATTCAGTCGGTCCTGCTTTACCCATTCAGTCTCTTGCTGGCAGCTAATCAGAAGAGCCTCTCAGTAAACACACACCAGTATTGAACGGGACCCCCATGCTATCTTTCCATTACCGAGAGCTCCTCCTTCTCCTTGGTTGCCTTGGCATGGGGAAGATGAATCAATCGTTGTAGTAAAGAACTTTATTGCTGGTCTGTGTTTAACCTTTGCAATAACTTAGTTATCGCTGGGTGAGGAGACACCAGGTCTTTTATAGCTGGTGCTTCCAGCAGTCACATTTTTTGCATCATCTCCAACATACAGAGCCTTTTATAGATGGAAATGTGTGGAAAAGCTACTCTTACTACTAATAATGTATTGATTGTGACGTCATAGTAGTACTTGAGAGTTGACTACCATGCATTGATAATATTGACAAGATCCCTCTCTGACGATCTTCCTATCTTGTGATCAAGTAATTAGATGTCTGGCAGGCATTTCTGATGTTGTTTACTATGGTTGCAGATGGTTGATGAGTTCTCAGAATGGTTAGGATTGCTTCGGTGCAGTTGTAGTTATTGCGACAAAAGGAGGAGGACAGTATTTCTGGTTCAAGTCATGTTTCTATCCCACCAAAAATTATTGGCCAGTTGTTGTTGCCAAATCATCCCAAATGATGAGCTTCAGTAAATGCTCATTGGCTCACAGGTCACGATCAGCTGTCTTTTGAAAGATACTTGAAATGTACAAGCTGCGTTTTGATCTCTTGGGCCTAAAATGGTCTTGTGTTCCTCGATCACTTACCCGCTCAGGATGAAAGAGGCTTCGCTTCTTGACACTGGCAAAGAAAGCTCTGAATTTTTATCTCCAGATCAGAGGATTTCACAATGGTACAAGGAATCAAGATGTTTCCCATGATGTCTGATCAAGAGATTTGGTGCTGAGTCTGATACTGGAAGCTTAAACAAGTAATAAGATATTTAGTTAAGCTGGATCGTTTAATAAAAATAAACACAAACATCTTTGTAGATCCATGTGCCCACTGGAGGTTTATGAGTGAACTACATATTCAGTTTTATAAATATATATATATATATATATATATATATATATATATATATATATTTTTTTTTTTTTTTTTTTTCTTTCAAATGTTAATACGCAGTGAAGCTCTTTTGTTAAAAATATTTATATTCTGAGAAATAATAAAGAAACCTAATGGATCATGAGACTTTTTCTTCATTTTTCTTCTTCTTCATTTTCTTCATTCTTCATATCATTGACCCTTACACCAGAAACTAGTAGAGAAACCTAAAGACATTTATGAAAGCTGCTAATGTGTAAATGTTTATCCTCTTAAGACCCTGCGGCCTCATATGAGGACATTATATTTTAGTGAATTTCTCTGAGACTGTACATGCCACAGTTTTAAGTCTGGATGTCCTGTACAGAGCACATTCAGGGCTTTTCAGAGATACCAAATGATTGGATGTTTCACCATGGCCACTCCCTTTCCTTGGTCTTCAGAAATGTCTGAAATTAATTTAGTGACACTCTTATGGAAATATGATAATATTTTGTAATTATCATTTAAATCTGTCTAATTTTTAAATTGTGTGTCATAAATCAACATCTCAGGAAAATGTTATGGGGTTTCAAATCAAAATATGACTTTCTGTTATGAAACAGGACGTTGATTTCATACATGTCCTCATATGAGGACACCGGGACTAAAAGCATGTTTATTACGCATTTTAGGAAACATAACAAATGAATAGGGAAAGAAATTACATTTCAGTATTCTATGAAATATTATATATTATTATGAAAATCTTGTCAATTATTACTCCCATTATTACACTTCTTTTTTCATTACATTTTGCCCCAAAATCACATTAATATGCAAATTAGATTTAGTTTATAGATACATTGTATGTAATGAGAAAACCCGTTTATACCATTTTACACACATTTTGCAGAAAAAAAAATGGTATATCGAATCATTCTGTTATAACATAGTTGAGAATCATCTTTATACAAAGTTTGGTAAAAAAAAAAAAAAATCGTGAAAACTAAAAATGTATTGGTGATTTAAAAAATCAATTGTTTTTGCCTATGCATGTTCATTCATGTCTTTT
The DNA here is from genome assembly GCA_039654775.1 of Spinibarbus caldwelli. Classification (NCBI taxonomy): domain Eukaryota; kingdom Metazoa; phylum Chordata; class Actinopteri; order Cypriniformes; family Cyprinidae; genus Spinibarbus; species Spinibarbus caldwelli. The sequence continues at coordinate 27,670,220 of CM077221.1, read as the reverse complement.
TTTTTTTAAGAAATTGAGTCCCGATGTCCTCTACTGAGGACATAGCATAACTTATGAATGAAATATCATTTTTAATTTTCTTTTTTCTTCTTAATAATCTTCTTTTTTTACATTATTTTAATGCTCTAAACAATGTAAAAACATGAAAAAAACTAATTTTTTCCTAAAACTTTTTTCTCAGGTCTTAAGAGGTTATACCTTAAGCGTTTTGTTTCTTATGTTTTGTAGCCACAGAGACCTGAAGCCAGAGAACCTGCTGCTGGATGAGAAGAATAACATCAGGATAGCAGACTTTGGCATGGCTTCTCTACAGGTTGGAGACAATCTCTTAGAAACCAGCTGTGGGTAAGTCATACTCTGTCTTCCTGCAACAATGACCAGTATAAGTGAAACTTGTTTTTCATAAAACAAGGGAAAACTGATGCTTGAATGCCCTTATTACATTTCATAATAAGGTACAATTTTGCTTCGTTCAGCTAAAAACAGTGCATCCTCATGCAATTGTTTAATTCTGTTCAGATCAAAATAGTTTTGATTTGCATAGACAGTCCCTTCACATTAAATGGCTTTTGAGAAGAATATCATCATCTTGAGATGATATTGAGAGATGTGTGAGTTGAAAACTAGCAAAATCACTCCCATTAATAGTGCAATGCACAAATGCACCACTTGGTATTTGCATGCTTCATTATGAAAAGAGCTGGAGAAATGGCTCCATATTAACAACTGATAGCTATATCTGAAGGACTAAGTCTTGCATTGAGACACTTGGCTGGGTCTGCTGCCACTGAAGCACTTGCTGAACTGCTACTATTAGTAAAAAATATGAACATGATGGCCTGACCCCACTCTGGCTTTCATAGTCCCAGTGAATGGGTAATGCATGTCATTAGAGGCCCCCATTATCAATGAAAACGAGAGGGCTAGGTGCCACAGAGCAGAGCATATTATCACAGATGGGGATTAATCAAGACTTTAAAATCTGCCCCGAGTGACCAGACCATAGCTTTGACTTCAGTCTGTGTACTTCTACTCCTATTAGCCAGAACTAAAATGGTGCCATAGCTTTGATGGTTTCCTTTGATGGAGGCATGCTGTAATTATTGATTGTGACTTCCCAACTCTAGGCACAGATATGACAGTTTTTAATTAAACACATTCATCTTCAGCCTCCTCGTATGCTGTCTGCTTGACACAAATGTATTCTGTTTACCACAGTTAATGGACTCCAATTGAATTTGAAAGGGGCAGACCCCTTACGTGTGAATGGAAGACCAACTCGTAGCCTCCCAGTCATATCTCTGTGCCAGGCATTCATTCATTTGTATCTGAGGCTCGTTCCTTCTTTAGCAGATGGGCTGACCTAAATTTGAAATAGCTTTAGTTCTGAAAAGTCTCAGCCATGTTTGCAACCCAATGGTAATTTTCAGTGAAGGGGTGGTTACATAAAAACGTCCAAGGCTGCTTGGAAATCCAGTCAATTTAATTAGATCCCCCTCCAGAACCTTCATTCAAGTGAAACTAGATTACCCACAATACAGTGCAAAATTCCCTAGTACCGCTGGTCCTATTTGGACCATTACTCTGGGTTCCCTAAGCTTGCAAGTTTGATAATAACATCAAAGAAACCTTTCTTTGCCACTTCTGCTCTCTGAGGCATAACCAGCACTAGCTAACTAGCACAAAGTCAGATTAGCTCAGAGTGAAAACCATGCTAATGTCAAAAGAAAAAGAGTTTATTTCACTGTTTTTGACTCTTTAACCAGCTTCCCTCTAGTCAGACCAACAGCGCTTGAGGAATAACAAAACATATCTTCAAAAAATCATGAACCGCATCTTGAACTAGATGAGTAATTCCTCTTCATCGGGGTCTTTTCACAATAGCTTAATTACCCCCTGTGGCTTCCCTGATTTGCCATATCAATCCTCCCTCACGTTCCTATCATTGGAGATATCCATGACACACAGACAGAAATTAGGCTTCTGCAGAAATATTCTTATTTCAGTGATGGAACTCTTATTGTGGTTTAATTTGCACCATTATGAGGTGGAGAGTACTGTGTCTGTTTGTAGTGCACATAGTTCTCATTATTAATAAACCATTAACTATGACTTTTGCCTCAATAAACTCTTAATTTGCTGCTTATTAATAGTTTGTAAGGTAGTTGTTGTTTAGGTATTGTGTAGGATTATGGATGTAGAATATGGTCATGCAGAGTATGTGCTTTATAAGTACTAATAAATAGCCAATATGTTAATAATAGGCATAATAAGCAACTAGTTAATAGTGAGAATTGGTCCCTATACTGAAGTGTTACCATGTTAGACTAATACATTTTTATAATTTCAAGTTGTATAAATTATGTGAAATTTACACTGCAAAGGTGGCACAGAAGCACTTCAGAAGTGCCATTCAAGTGTCTTTACTAAGAGGTGGCGTAAATGCATTTACAAATGCAATTACATCTGAATACTTTGATACTAGAGGCTGGGTCAGAGCAGGCATTCAATCTGGCTTTTATGTGGCATTATGTCTTTACACTGAATTTTGAGCAAGCATAGAGCCTTAACTTGTCTGTGTAAAGACACCTTTAGTTTACATGTTATGGATGAACATTAACATAAAAAATAGTATATTTATAAATTAACACTGTCCTTGATTAATAAATGCTGTAAAAATGTTAGTTCATGATATTTAATGCTTTTAAAAAATGTTACCAAGTTGAAGCTTATTGTGAAGTGTTACCATTTTTTATAATGTTGCAGTCGATGTGTAAAAAATGAGTGTGCAAATATTCAGACATATTCGCAGAAACAATATTATTTTGTTTCATCACATTATTTTGGTAGTAAAATCTTATACTTCTTTCCACCCAGAATGATTGAGGTGCCAGCTATGGGCACAAAAGCATTGAAATTACTGAGTGAGAGCATGTTGCATTAACCACTTAATTTAGTATAAAAACCTTGTAATTTGGCGTTGAAAAACAGCAATAATAGCTTTCTCTATAGTGAGCAGTAGTTATGTTTTTAAGCAGAGAAAATAAACCATTAAATTAATGTATTATCAATACAGACTCAATCTACATAATGGTATATGACACCTGCAATGAAGAAACAGGCATTTATAGAAAATTGGTGTTGAAAAATAGAGAACTGCTTCTGATGATGTGCATGCCGTTAAAATAACATGCAATTCAGATGATTACAGACCTGTTTTACACACTTCCAGCAGAAAGTCATCAGAATTTAATGTTATATTATTGGATCATTTGACAACAGCGTGTATAGGGTGGCTAGACATAGAGCTATTTGTCAGAAAAGATGGTGTGAAGATCCTCATGCAAGTACAAGGAGTTATTACTGAATTAGTGTACTGCATGTTTCCTCTCTAATGGGTGTTTTTGCCAAGGTTGGTTGAGGATGGTTATGACATATTGTCCTGTTTTCTTTCAGATCTCCTCACTATGCCTGCCCAGAGGTTATAAGGGTAAGTACGTGCTCTCAGTGGCATCTCTCATTATGAATCTCTTTCTTTCCATTTCTAACTTCTGTCTCTCTGGTAGGGGGAGAAATATGATGGCAGGAAAGCTGATGTATGGAGCTGTGGAGTCATTCTCTTTGCACTTTTGGTGGTGAGTGAAACCTTTTGTGACAGACTTAATTTTGAGTCGTATAATTCTGCTATAATTTGGCCCTCTGCCTTTATGACAAATTTGAGCCACAGTCTCTCTTTCAGCAGCATGCATTGGAAAAAAGAAATCCCCTGTGTTTGAATGAACGTCTATCAGAGAATGTGGGAGAATCCAGACAAGGATATTTCAGTGCTAGCTAATCAGCTAAGCAAGAGTTGGGCTTTAAGAGAATCAAGGTGTTATACCGGCTCTGTAGTCAGAGCTCAAAAGACTGACAACACCAAAGCTCCGATATGGTTTCTCACTACAGCCGGTGAAACATCTTTATATCAGACATGAGTGAGATCAGCCCTTTTTATTCATCATGCTGAGCATTTTATGAATACACTTTTATCTTCTTACTCTTCCTTACTTAGACTGTGAAAGACTTCAAGTTCTTGGAGGAGGGAATTAAACTAAAATTCAAGTGACATGCTCTTGTCAGACATTTGGGGTTAGGCTGGATTTTTGATTTTTATGCTCACCAAGGCTGCCTTTATTTGATCAAAAATACAGTAAAAAGAGAAACAGTGTGAAATATTATTATAATTTAAAATAATAGTTTACTTTTTTAATGCATTTAAAAATGTAATTTATTTCTGTGATGTCAGTGTCACATTATCATTCTAATATGCTGATTTGGTTCTCAAAAATATTTCTTATTATCTTTACAGTTAAACAGAGTTTTGCACTTTTGGTAAAATAAACAAACAGTCACACTATATTTTAATGTCCATTTCTCGCTATTAACAAACCACTGACTAAGACTTTTGCTCCAATAAACTCCTAATTCACTGCTTATTAATAGTAAGATAGTTGTTAAGTTTAGGTATTGAGTAGGATTAGGGATGCAGAATATGTGCTTTATAAGTACTAATAAAGAGCCAATATGTTAATAATAGGCATGCTAATAAGCAATAGTGAGAATTGGTCCCTATACTAAACTGTTACCAAACAAATAAACTTACTGGCCCAAAACTTTTGAATGCTCGTGTGTACCTATATATGTACAGTATACAGTAGCTTCTGATTTGCCAAAGTGTACATATAATATCAATTTAATGCACTTTTGGTAACCTAGCTAAAATGAAACCACATTTTATATCTGAATGAAATACAATAAGGCGTAAGTATATGATCTGAATCCTCAAAATATGCTATCAGCAGATTTTAAACTGCTTATGACAGGTGTCACTGCCTTCACCTCAAAGTGATTGGCTGCCATCCTGCATTTTTTGCCTCTCATTTGCATAAAGTTAAACATTTCTTAACTTTTTGACGTTCCCACTGCTTACTCGGCTCGGCTGTCAATCCCACAATCCCCCATGCAAGCCTGCTGCTAAACTCCAGTAGAGAACGAACTAAAAATGCCCGCTCATCTCTGCTTAGCTCCGTGCCAGTGGACACGCATGGTCACACCAAGCAGTTGATCAACTGTACAACTTTCTTATCCATGCTTGTTTCATTTTTCCAACATCAAATAACTGAGACAAATGGCACTAGCTTATAATTAAATCATTCTCAAACCAGACAACAACTCATATTTTCTGACAGCAGACGGCTTGCTTTGAGTCTGGATAATCAAGCTGGTTCAAGTGTAATTACCGTTCAAGACCATGAGCCCAACACAATCCCAACCCAGAAGAACCGTTTGCCCCAGTGAAATTGAAAAGCCAATTGATTCCCTTTTCTCTTTTGTGTTTGTTTGCTCTATTTTAACAGCATCCTATTCACAAAAAAACAATCAATTTATTCCTGCGTATCCCAAGAACCTGTTCTTTGATCTTTCAATGCTCAAAGACCTTTCATTAGAGATGCAATCTGCATCCTTTTTTATTTATCATCTCTCTACTTTGCTAGTTTTTGCTAGATTATATCATCTATTACGTTGCCCTGTCGTCAGTCATGCTTGTGAATTTTCTGTGTCATTTATCAAACGCTGACATCTCAGTAGTATCAGGGGCCCTGATGGGTCTCTCTGATGTGAAAATGATGAAGTGTATCTGGCACAAAACAAAGCTAATTATCAAAGCACAATCATCTCTCTATGCCAGCCTTTTCTTTATTTATTTTGCGTCCTACTTCCTGTGTAGATATCCTTCATAAAACTCTCTAAAATATGGTGGGGGTGTTTTATTTTTATCAAAGCATTTATCACTCCTATTCCTTCAATTTTACCCTAATTTGTTTAGATACAAATTCATGCCCCTGTGTAATTCCAAATCTCAAGGGAAAACATGATTGCAATGTGTTTTATTCTTTTTATTGTTTTTTTTTTAAAAAAAATAATGTGATAATATTATTTAAAGGAGTTAATACTTTTATTCAGCAAGGATGCATTTAATTGATTAGAAGTGAAAGGAAAGACTTTTACATTGTTACAAAACATTATATATCAAATAATTCCTGCTCTTTTGATTCATCAAACAATCCTGGAAAAAAAAATCATCACAGTTTCCACAAAAATATTAAGTAGCACAATCATTTTCAACCATAAGAAATCTTTCTTGAGCACCAAAACATCATATTAGAATGATTTCTTAAAGATCATGTGACGCTAAATGTATTGGATAATGAAAATTCAGCTTTGCCAACACAGGAATAAATTACATTTTAAAATATATTAAAATGGAAAACAATTATTTTAAGTGTTAATAATATTTCACAATATTTCTGTTTTTACTGTATAAAAATACATGTAAAAGTAGCCCTGGTGAGCATAAAAGATTTCAAATATGACAAAAAACTTCTTGACTCCAAACTTTTGAACATTAGTGTATACAGCATTAGGAGGGCCAAAAGTAAACGAAGGGTCAACCATTGAAAAATACATACTGATATGATTTTGTATATATGATGGATTACAGTACTGACATGTAATATTTCTCTCTGTCAGGGTGCTTTGCCATTCGACGACGATAACCTGAGGAACTTGCTGGAGAAAGTGAAGCTCGGGGTCTTTCACATGCCCCATTTCATTCCTCCAGACTGCCAAAACCTCCTAAGGGGGATGATTGAGGTGGACGCCACCAAACGACTCACGGTCAGAGTCCAGCATCGTCACGCTCATATTTACAGTTTCATCTTATACTATCATCCTTCAAACCTTGTAAAACCTGATACCAAAAAAGTTGATGATTATTATCTCTTAAATGGCTCATGTGCTCTAAGGACTCATAGGTGGTGGCAGCATTACATGTGCACTACACTGTTTACATATGCTGGTTGGCTGCTCAGTTCCACAGACATCTACAGTATATTAAGCTGATTTCTATTAAATAAGTGTTATGGGTCTGAGAGCTCTTCTGCTTTTGAGCTGTCACTTCAGGTCAACACACAGCAGAACTAATCCAACCAGCCTGTCTGTCCGGATCTCACACATTAGCTTCAAAAAGCTTGCGTGTCTGCGCTTCTGTCTATCTCTTTTTTTCTCTCTTTCATGGTCTCCTTGTCTCTCTGCTCTTCTCCCTCAGCTACTATTTTCATTGTTCTACTTCAGAGCCTCCCCCCTTTTTCTTGGTGGAGTGATGAGAGGTTTATAAGCTTGTCCTAATACCAACCCTTTGAAATGCTCCTGTTTCCTTTTTTGCTTTCCAGAGAAAACAGATAGCTGTCTTCACTGCCCACATCTCTCAGTGATTGAAAACAATAGCGCTCTCCTAGGAAGGATCCAAACATAGCCCATTTCCTGTGCGGTTTGTCAGTTATATAAAAGAGATCTTTTGTATGGTTCCAGAGTGGGAAGGAAGTTGATACTGTCTTATTGCCAGTTTGAAATATTATCTTATAGGCCTAGATCCAATTAAAACAATCCAATAGAGTATTGCAGAGTACTAAAAGTACTACAGTTTTACAGACATCTGGACAATGTGTCATCATTGTTTCTTGAACACTGTCAGCACACATTCGGGGGGAGTTCACAATGAATGATGGCACCGGTTATCTGCACGTACTGTCTGTTTTGTTGTACCACCTGATTCTCCAAAAGAATTTAAAGGCCCACAAAATCTGTTCTAAATACAGATTGCATGGCACTATTTATGCGTAACTGCAATTCTTGCAGTTATATTACTGATCGCAACCATTTCAACATCATGTGATTAAGTACTGCTGGCATCATCGATAGAAAATGTGCAAAAGCATCTCTTTTAAATCAGTGGTTCCAAATCTTTTTGACTTTCAATGATAATGTCATTTTCACAAGTTTTCAGAACTGGCTGTTCCCACAAGTTTTAGCCAATAAATTGACATGACACTTCCAATCGTTTGTGATTTACTGGATAAAAATGTGCTACCCTGTCTGATAAAATATTTTAAACTAGAAAAATATGCATTTTAGAGAAATATGTATTCAGTGTAAAAAACGGCAATGGAGTTTTAAGATTTTATGAATTGACATGACTAGGTCTAGAAATCACACTTTTTAAAATCAGGCTTCATTATATATCCATATAGAGCTTCAAAGACAAAAAGCAGAACTTTGTTAAGGGGGTGAATTAGTTATTTGGGCTTATTTTAATGCTCATTTTGTCTTATTTTAAAAATAATTTGTCATCTTAAGACCTCCTTGGAATTTTGCTGAGGCACCCTAGTGGGCCGTAGCCCTGTGATTTAGAATTGAATTGAATTGAAATTGCATTTCCTGCTATCTACATAATATTACTTCTGGTAAATTTTGTAAAAAACAAAACAAAAAAAAAAAAATCTACAGTAAGTCTAATTTACATAGAAAGGAGCACTGAAAACTGGATATTACAGGTGGCTAGTGAATATGACGACCATTTTTGCGCTAAAATACTGTGTGCAAAAGTGCTGTAACCATACAGTGAATTTTCTCTTCATTCTTTTCAGAGCCATAAAGTAAAATGCTTTTTACTCTCAAACGCAAGCAATTATTTTGTTTGAACATTCCAGTTCAGTGTGTCATTCCTCACACACAGTTTCTTGATCAGGTCAAGTGCTGAATGTTTATAGCTCCTGAAAAGACACACACCAGACACACATCTGTTGCTAACAACTATAGAGACTGATTTCAGTTCATTCCTGTTGGTATTACATGAACAGGCACAAAAACTATTCACTCTGATGGGGCTGCTGCTGTTAAGGCTGTTGTTCTTGTTCTGCGGGCCACAGCTTTAATTAGCTGGCTGCTGAAATGTACATGTCTTTGTAGCTTCCACACTTTAAACCCGGGGAGATCAGAGGATGCGACACGAGAGAGAGATTAGAGACGGCCAGCAGGAAACTGCCTGATGTTTAGAGATGGATTCATTGCTTTTATTGTCATGCTCTGCTGTCTTTGTTTGGCTCTGGAAATGGTTGGATAATGGTTTGGCTCATGTGTTTTCCTCTCTTTACAGTTAGAACAGATACAGAAGCACACATGGTACATGTGAGTATAAACTTCACTTTTTCTCTGTCGTCGTGTGGCTGTTTTTGCTCAGTATCTGTCTGTGTGTTTATGTCTATGCATGTCCTGTAATTCTGTGTGTGTCCTCACTGCAATAACTAAGAACATACGGTACCAAAGAAGATGCTTTTCTAAATAATGATATGACAGCAATGAATGTGTGTTTGGAGAAGACCCTTAAGCTCTAGCGAGCTGGCTTCACTCAATGTTTGTGCCCCCAAAGCAATGCCTTGTTTTTATCTTGAACTGCTTCATTTTTCAACACACATTTCTCCAGTATACAACATTTTATATTAGTCATGATTTGTGACTGGGGGCCAGGGTTATTATAGTTTTGAATTTGAATTTGAATTTGAATTTGAATTTATTTATTTATTTAGCCATTTCTATTGAGTGTAGTTTAATTTTAATGTTTTCTAGTCTAACAACTGGTGTAAGTAAATAATTTCTCAGCATAGTCTTGTGTTATTGTTGTCTAGAGGCACTTTCATGTTTAATGCAGGTGGGTTGTAAAGGTTTCACGTTTTAGAATATATTAAGAATCAAAAACTACAACTTTTAATTTAATTTAATTTTGTTTTTGAGTCAGGAAAATGTATTTTATTTTAGTTTCACTTTTACCTGGTACTTGTTACTTAGTAAGTTTTCATTTTAATTTTCATACATGATAATAATACTACTGGGTCCAAACAGTGTGTGTGGACTTTTTTTTATAATACCTCCACTGACTGTTGGAGAAAATCTGCTAAAATATTTAAATAAGATAATGATAATTTTAATTAATGTGTTAAGTTGAACTGAGACTCTTATTGGTAGAAGAAAGCATTAATCAAATTTAGCAAAATATTTAATAAACAAACACACAGGGAGGTGGTTCATTTGTAGAATACCACAAGCAAGGATCCTAGAACACGCCGGAGGCGATTACCATGTGTGCTCAATTAATGAAAAATAAAGAAGAACACTAGATTATTTCACATGCTCTTGTTCTAATCTTCTATTCAGAGGAGGAAAGAACGAGCCAGAACCAGAACAACCGGTGCCACGGAAAGTGGCGATCCGCACGCTACCCTCCACTGAGGACATCGACCCAGATGTGCTGGAAAGCATGCACTCGCTGGGCTGCTTCCGAGACAAGAACAAACTGATGAAAGACCTGCTGTCAGACGAGTGAGTAACTAAGAACAAGACGCTCACCTCAGTAAGGTTGTTTCCCTTGATACCAAAGTTTTATTGCTCATGATTAGACAAGACTGACTGCTTTTGCTTTTGGAGACCATATGCGAGGGTATTATTATTTTACATCCTTGTTTCTTAGGGTTAGGAAACACGCAGTACAGCATCTTGGCTGCGGGCTATTAGAGAAGCCCATTCCCTCCCGCTCATCTGTCATCTCCCTTACTTGCACAATTACCGCCCGCACGCTTCGCTGTGCGCGATCACTTCGTTAGCCCCGCTGATAGATGGCCTGGGTGTTCCCTCCTAAAACATTGCAGCCTCTGTCTCTTCTCTTGCCCAGCATTTAAACAATTCAGACGGCGCCTGCAACAAAGACCAGTCATATTTACTTCCCGCTGTGTGGTCCGGGGCAGAAAAATTCAACACAAGGCTTCTCGCTGGGAGAATTTGAAGACTTTTTGAACTCGCCCAGACTCTTGTCGGATATTTTATGTCTTCTTGCATCATTAATGAAATAAGAGATATCCTGTGATCTCTGCAGGATGTCTTTTAGCTCTCTGGGAATGAGGTGCATGCTACTCTTTGCTCTTTAACTAATGAGGTTAATTAGTCTGAGCTGAGGATTATTCTGGAGATTCTACTGTATTTCAGACACCTGTCTTGACCACACACGCATTTTGTTTCTTTGTGCCTTCTCAACCTCCAGTGATAACCAGGAAAAGATGATCTACTTCCTCCTGCTGGACCGTAAGGAGAGATATCCCAGCCATGAGGATCAGAATCTACCACCCAGAAATGAGATTGGTAAGAATGATTCAGTCAGTTTTTCTGTTATCTATTTAACCTGTTCGTTTGTATTTCATCCTTAACGACAACATGAAATGGCATTCACAACAGCTCTGTGATGTGACGTAACTTCCTCGCTCACACAGCCTTGGAGAACTAGTGGAAACAAAAGGTTTAAAAGCCAAAAAGAACATTTTGTTGAAAGATCACGAAAACAATGTTCTATAGAACAATGTGTTTACTGATGACTCATGTGCAGTAAAGATTAAAGACATTTATTATTAAAGTCAGTGGGGTAAAAAAAATAAAAAAATCATGTTCTTTTAATTTACACTATTATTCAGAAGTTTGGAGTCAGTAAGATTTTTTAATGTTTGTGAGAAAAGTTTCTGAAGGTTGTGTGTATTTAAACAAAATACAGTTAAAAAAACATTTTAAATACCTTTTTTTCCTCTTTAAAGATATCTTAAAATGTCACTTATTCCTGTGATCACAAAGATCCATTTTTAGCAGCCATTGCTCTTTAGTCTTCAGTGTCATTATTCTTCAGAAATCTTTCAAATATAGTGCTCAAGAAACATTTCTAATTATTATCAATGATGAAAATTCTTGTGCTGCTTAATATTTTGTGGAAATATTAAGATTTTTAATGAATAGAAAATTTAAAAGAACAGAATTTATATGAAAAATCTTTTGTAACATTATAGATGTCTTTACTGTCACTTATATGACATATAATGCATCCTTACTGAATAAAAGTGTTAATTTCTTAAAAATGGTTTAGAGGGCTGAGACATAATGAAAAAGATTCACTGTTCAATTTTTCCCATTAAGAACCCCACATGCTTAATGGGCTGATTTCCTGTGTTAGGGATCATTGAATTTATCATGTGCTGGTCTATTCAGATCCTCCCAGGAAGCGAGTGGACTCTCCACTTTTGACGAGGCACAACAAAAGGAGGCCAGAGCGCAAGTCTATGGAGGTGCTGAGCGTGACAGAGGGCGGATCTCCTGTTCCTGTGAGACGTGCCATCGACATGGCACAACACGGACAGAGGTACAGCAGCGCATCTCTCGCTCCTCTATTATTTACGAATCTCTACAATTGGAGCAGTGAGTGCCACAGTAAAAAACAACTGAAAGGATGTCACATTTTGTGGAGCCTTAAAAGAGAAAATTGAAGACAAAAACAGCCAAAATAAACTTTGGATCGGCAAAATGAAGTTCACAGTTATCACAAGCTCCATACTAGCTTTGAAATGCATTTTAAATTGCACATAATGAGTAAAAGAAATAAGATCAATAAGCTCACCTTAATTCTTTGGAAAAGGAAACCAATGATTTCAAAAGCAGAGTGTTTTACTATTCTCTGAAAATTTGTTTCTCAGCTAGTCAAGCAGCATGCTGAATGTGCCATATGGTGAATTTTGACTTCTCAAGTGGTTTTAAGGAAAACAATGGGATTGCTAATGTGCCTTTCATTTTTCTGTATCTTTGACACGTTTTATTACAAATTCTTTTTTTTTCCATGTCCATTGTGATCCATTTCATCAGCCCCATGTCCTTTCCCTGTGTAGATGCTTTGGCTCAACTCCATGATTACTTTTGTAAATTACTCTAACTTTACTCTCTCTTACTGTAGTAAATGTGTTTTCAGTAAAAGCTTGGATATCTCAGATGCCAACCCCATACTGCAAAGCAAGGAGGAGAGGTATAAACCACCGCCATGCTTTCTTTTCTGTTCTGAAGATGCAGTGGGGTTTTTTAACACTCAAAACATGCCACAGAGAGCACTGGCCTGTTATTTCAACTACTGACATTTAAGATCTTAAGAGCTTAGTTTGCTTGAGAGGGAACTTAAAAAAAAAGCGGAGGTCGCACGTGTAAATAAGAGTTTTTTCCTCTCGGTTTGGCCTCTCAGTTTTGGTAAAGCAGCGGCCCTCTGGCTCCCTCCACACACATCAAAAGCATCTTATCTCCCTTATTTTGCCTTTCATGTTTCGTTTGATGTCTGGCATTTTTGTCCCTTGGTAGATCACAAATTGTTAATTTCTTCCCCTCGCTCTTGTTTTGCCTTCATGCTTCTCTTGCCTTCACCCTGGATGTTTGTTTTTCTCAGAGTGATGTGTGCACTTACTGTAGGTGAGAGACAGAGGTTATCCGATTGTTTGTGTTCATCTGTTCAGGCATTTTTCTTCGACCTTGAGTTTCACAGTCCTGTCCTACGTCTGCATTCACTGAGACTGTTTAGTCTGCCAGATAATAAAATGGGCCTTGAATATTTCTTTATATATAATTTACTTTATTTATTTATTTTTATTTAATCATTGCGTTGAATAGAGGTGCACTGGGTTAGGTAATAGTAAATGAATATTTTACTGACAGTCTAGATAGATCAAATACATGTGTTTACAATTCAAATTGTAATGACTTAATTGAACCGAAAAGCTCCCCTGCATCTTTTATACAATTTTAAACAGCATTTTTACAAGCAGTAGTTATCTTAATATAGTTATAGCTTCATATTAACGATGCACTACATATAAAATCTTTACAAATACTGTACAATGCTTAAAGAGTAGAAATATTAGCTCGTATAGTTACTGTGCTCTAGTGCCTGTCCTTTCCTCCCATGAATTCCATAGTCATTTATTACACATATAAAGAGCTCTCTTCCTGACGCTGTGTTTTGGGTAAGCCAATTAGCTGAATGCAAGAGGCATATAATGAACATCAGCATTGCGCTGAATCAGGCCGCAGTGCATTTGGTGTTGTGATTTTAATGCTTGAATGCTTAAAGACAATTTGAGACCATCGCATAATTCTCATCTATGTAGCCTTTGCAAATGCAATTGATCAGTTTATGGATCAAATCCTTCCTGGAGTCAAATCGTGTGAGTCTGAATGTTCACACCGTTAGGGATGATTTACTGTTTCAATTTGCCTTGATGACAAAACCCATTGTGTCCACGGTCAATTAAATCCCAATAATTTATTGGAGAATTACCGAAGCTCGCCATTTAATATACAATGACGTTCGGAAGAACTCAGAGTCTCATACAGAACCTCATAAAAGGTTGTGATGACCTTTTACATGCTTAGGATGAGAAATGATAAATTGCTCAAATTTAATATCAACTCAAAATCTAAAAATAGCACAATCTACAAAAAGACCTATAGGCCTACATAGAAAGCTGACATATAATTAACAGAAATGCAAGATTTATTATTGTGAAATATAGAGGTCTGGTGTTATACTGCTGTCTCTGTCCAAGAATAAAATCAATTAAATAAAACCCGCACAACATGCTGAACCTCCAACAGAGTTACGACATTGTGCTATATGTGAAGCAGAACGTCTTTACTGTGTATGTTGTGCACCTTTAGGTCCCGATCCATCAGCGGAGCCTCTTCTGGTCTGTCCACTAGTCCCCTCAGCAGTCCTCGGGTAAGCCCTCCATCCATACTAAAACATTTGTTTCACTCAGAGAGTCTGGATGTGTTGAAACCCATAGCCAGCTGGTGTGGCATCTATCTATAGAATATGCATTGATGAGAATCTCATGGCACATGCCACATCTGTTTGATCTACAGCATGAATATATACCTTGGTTGAATAATGCAGGGGTCTTCAACAGGTAGTACTGCTGGGCATTGTAAACTTATGTAAATTCAACAGTTCTGAATCATTCAACAGTTTGGGGTCAGTATGGTTTTTTTGAAAGAAAAAATAATACTTTTATTCAACAAGAATGCATTGAATTGATCAAAAGTGACAGTAAAGACTTTAACATTGTTACAAAAGCTTTCTATTTCAAAACAGTGCTGTTATTTTGAATCTTCTATTCATCAAAGAATCATGCAGAAAAATGTATTCTGGTGCATTTTTGGCAGCACAACTGTTTTCAACAATGATACTAATAAGAAATGTGTCTTGAACACCAAATAAGCATATTAGAATGATTTCTGAAGTATCTTGTGACACTAAAGACTGGAGTAATGGTGAAAATTCTGCTTTAGCACAGGAGTAAATTACATTTTAAAATATATCAAATGCAAAACAGTTATTTTAATTTGCAATAATATTTCACTTTTTATCAAATAAAAGAAGCCTTGGTGAGCACCTTTCAAAAACCTTAAGAAATCTTACCAACCCCAAACTTTTGAATGGTAATGTGTGTTTATAAAGGTATTTGAATGCATTGATATGGTACCATACTCATGTTATTATAGGACAGGTTTGAAGTGCAACACTACATTTTATAAAATATGTAAAAAGGGGACTCTGTTCTGTCTTTGTATCCACCAAAGGAGTCCTTGAAGACCACTGCATAATGTAATATGAAAGATTATTTCTCAGAATTGTTAGTGATGATGAAGCATTATGGATAATTATGTATATTGTTAGCTTTGTTGAACAAGACAGTCAGTCATGTATTACCTATAAGCTTAAATGCTTCAGCAGCACTGCTGTCTGCCCCTACCGATCCACTATTTCTAGCCCAATCAGTCTACCATGCTTAGCATAATTACTGATAATCTACGCCCAATTCACAGGCTTGTTGCCTTGAAATATTTGAAGCCCAAGTCACTAATGGCTTGTTAAAATCCCTTGAAAATCCCTGGTTCCTTACTAACGTTGAAGCCTCTGGATGTAGCCAGCTTTTACAGCTGATAGAGGCTAACCGATTACAGATCCACTATTAAGACCTCCCAATATGCAGTCCTTGAGTTACATCAAGGAATTCCCAGAAAGATTCATCTCAAAGTCAATTCCGAATCCAACCTGATCAAATATTCTGCAGTTTGAAATGTTCTACATTTGGAGAATGTCTGCAGTGGCGCCCTTTCATTGATGAAAATGGCTCACGTAGAGAACAGGCTTGGTGGAAGTAATTTGAATTAGTCTGTGAAGAACTCCTTGATACAGCTCATCTGAGATTAGTTTTACTGCTCTGACACAGACTTAAAGGTTTGTCATGGAAGAATCTTCCCTGCGGTATGAAAGAGCTTTAAAAATCCATTTTATTGCATTCATGCTCTTCTTTATGCCGTGCTACAGTTGTGGCTGGTACAGTTAATACTCCATTGTATTTCTTTGATGTTTTACAATATGCTTGATGAGCTTTCACTTCACTGATTGTAATCACACTCTTTACTTTTAGTGGCCTGTACTGAATCAATCCCCTGTTTCTGACCCAATTATTATTATTATTATTAGCATCATCTGTCAAACAGCATCCTCATATCATACCTCCAACAGCAGCATTGTACTCTATGCTCTGTTTAATGGTCAACCGCACTTATTTCCACTAGCCATTTTGATAGTGTGGCGCTATTGTCTTGAAAAACTCATTCACTGAGGCAGTATATATTTCTGTATCACATTTTATGTAATTTCTACCTCATTTATGATGATTATTTCAAATTATATGAGGCATTCTGACAATAGCGTCCTTTTACAGCAAAGCTCATGTGCCTTGCATAAATTTCCTGCTTGCTTAGTCAGTGCTGACAACACCTCTTTTATTTTCATCCCAGCAACAACCCAGAGCTTTTTTGTTGCTAATTTCTGTTGCTGATTTTGATTTTTTGTTTTTGGGAACACTGGTTTGAGAACATTTTATTTCCACTGTCTTGTTGCCTCTTGGCTGGTTGTGCTAATGGCATGTTTTTTTCTTTCTTTCTTTCTGCACTTCCTCCCTCACTTCTCATCACCGGTGGCTTGTTCACCATCTTTTCATGTTTGCTGTCGGTGTGTGTGTGCGTCTGCGCCGTAATGCCTGTTAACTACGGGGCTGTGTGTTGTGTGTATGGGCTGTGTTGACTCTTTTCATGCTGCTGGCTCTGTGCATGCGCTCTTCCAGCCCATGCGGCGGTTCGCTGTTCCTCTACAATCCGCAGAACTCACGCAGTCGCCCAACCACAGCCCCACCCACACGCCTGTGTCCCGGCTGAATGGCACAGGCTCCCACTCCCCTAAAACCTTTCAACCAAAGACAGTTTCCCATCAGCCCAACAACAAAACCCAGACCCTTCCAGCCAAGCCCAAAGTTGCAGACAAGCCTCTGCAGGCCACCAGGTCCAACCCGCTCCCTAACATGACGGCCGTGCCATCAGCGGCCAAGTCGGAACTGTCTACGCCCTGCCAACCCCTGCCCCAACCGATGCCCGGCAGCCCGAAAGTGCGCCGGCCGCCGCTCATGGTGCCGCCTAAGCTCTCTGTTCCCCTTTCGCCCCTTTCGCCCATCCGGCTTCACCACCTTCACCCGCTGGCTGGGACTGACCACAACGGCAAATCTATCCCCACCATACAGGTTACGCCCCACCCCTCCCCCAGGGGCAGCCCATTGCCAACTCCGAAAGGAACGCCGGTGCACACGCCTAAGGAGAGCCCATCGGGGACCCCTAGCCCCACGCCACCCCCCAGCCCCTCCATTGGAGGCATGCCGTGGAGAACACGCCTCAACTCCATTAAGAACAGCTTCCTTGGCTCACCACGCTTCCACCGCAGGAAACTACAAGGTACCAGCAGTGCTGGAGACATTTCAAAGCAGTTTTTAAAAACCTTTTAAATCAACCTGCCCAGGGACTGCAAAAGGAAATTTGCCATTTTGGCTAAATCTAGGAACATTTACATTGACATTATTTATTAATGTGATTGTCTCTGATTAAATAAACTAGCAATTAACTTATTAAAAAAAAAAAAATCTGGGTTAATTTACAAATGACTTTATTTTGTGCAATTAATTGAAATTGCAAATTTGTTTAAGAAATTAAAAATTACTACATTAAAAATAAAACAAAAAAATCATTTTATTATTTTAAATTATACATGTAAGTTCAGAATTTATGACAACATTATAATGTATAGGAAGAAAAATGGATATTACTTCTGATATTTGCAAAAGAACACATTTAACAAATTATTATGTATGTTTTTAAATACTAAAGGGATTGTTCACTCAAAAATAAAAATTATTATTCATTATCATCATTTACTCACCCTCAGTGTCACTCCAAACCTTTGTTGCTCACTTTCTTTTGTGGAACATAAAAGTAGATTTTTTTTTTGGTCCCACTTTGTATTAAGTGGCCTTAACTACTATGTACTTACATCAAAAAGGTTAAGGGGTAAGGTTACAGACAGGTTTAGTGGTATGGGTAGGTTTAAGGGTGGGTTAAGGTGTAAGGAATGGATCAACAGTGTTATTATAAATGTAATTACAGAAATTAATTACAGATGTAATTACATGCAAGTATTTTAAATATAAGTACAATATAAAAACATGTACACAATAAGTGCATTGTACCAAATGACTAATTAAAATGTAAATACATAGTAGTTAAGGCTACTTGATATAAAGTGGGACCAATTTTTTCCACCATGTAATTAAAGTCCCAAACAACTGGACATTTAGACACCAAAACATCTTTAAAACATCAACTTTTTGTTCCACAGAAGAAACAAAATCATACAGGTTTAGCGCTACATGATGGTGAGTAAATGATGACAGAATTAGAATTTTTCACTGAACTGTCTTTTAACTTTAAATGTATCTATTAACTTTAAAATTAATCTAAATGTAAAAATGACAAAAAATAGCATGCACAATTAATGAATTACAAGATGGCTAATGGTGCCAATATATTATTCATCCCTAATAAAACCCTAATTCTGTATGGCACTAAAGCAATTATATGCAGGATCAGATGTAAAATAAAGCACCATAGCCTATGTGCATATATAGTAAAAAATATTTAGGTAAAAGTACGGTGCTTGCTAATCCTTTTTTATTGCAGCTTTTGGTTGACGTTCCCCTCTTAGCGAGGGATATTCTTTAAGGACTGATTTTACAGATCGCTGGGTAATAAAAACAATGATACTCCATTATCAGCTATATCTGCTGATATATCTAGTAACGATAATGAAAACTGCGCTAGCATCTCCCCTCACCTCCAGCTGTTCGGATCAGATGAGCTGATAGAAGGGGGGGTTGAATTACTCTTAATCTCTGCAGGTTTAGAGTAATTAGCTGTGGTTAATCAGCATTCCCCTCCTCAGGTTGTGAATGTCCAATCTCTCAGGATATAGAGTATGATGCAAATTCCACTGAGGCTTGTTCGCTTTGTCTCTTTCCAGTTCCCACACAAGAGGAAATGTCCAGCCTAACACCAGAGTCTTCCCCCGAGTAAGTATTAGCAATTTTCGAAGACAATCAAGTAAAATATGCAGTTTGATTAAATCCCAGAGTGTGAAAGAAACATTAAAATAATACTCAATTATAATTGAATTAAAATAAATGTTAGTTCAGTACTCATTATTCTGCTAGGTGTGGGGCTAAATCTATCACCTTTTGTATTAACCTGAGCTGTTGAGAGTTAAATCACCAACACTCAATTAAAGCTTGCTTAATTAAGACACTTAGCTTTTGCTCTTTATACTTACTTTTTCTCCAAATTTTATTATAATTTGAAAGGAGCTCTGAAAACTCTGCAGCTAAAGTTAATGTGGTGGTCCAAACACTGTTCCTGGCCCCATTAGCCTAGTTTGTTGCTGAAGACATTATCAGGGAATAGTTCGTCATGAATAATTCAGTGTTTTAGTTCCACTTAGCTTCACAGGCACGCAAAGCAGCACCATGGTGGAAACTTTCTTCTGGAGTGTTTTCCTCTTATTTTGCTGTTGTTTTTTGAAGTTCTTGGTGAGAGAGTGTCAGAATATGTTGGGCTGGCTCAAAGATGGCCTTGATAGTCACTGACTGTGGTAAAATCCCTGCAATTTCAAGCAGGGTTGAGAAATGAGCCATATGCCAGCATTCTAACCTACACACAGGCTTTTGTCATGAAATGTTTTATAAACTTTTCACTACTTTTCAGTCAGCAAATCACATATCATGACAGACCCATGTCATGTTAATCTAGTTTACCAATATCTCTGGGTTAACTCCCAAATTTTAAATGCAACATACATTAAAACATAAAAAATAATATAAAAAAGAATAAAATTGATTTTATTGAAATAATTATTTTTTGATATTTGTATGGTGCTGCACAGCATTTGGTCATATGTAAGTTCATTATATAATGTCACTTTTTTAAGTCATACATGTTTTCATTTCTTGCTTTGTCCAAGAGATACCATATTTTGATGGTCTGGCATTTGTCTGCCAACTTCTCTGTTGGTGAATCTGAAATATATACACTACATTTCAAAGGGTTTGAATCAGTAAGATTTTACTTTTATCCAGCAAGGATGCATTAAATTGATCAAAAGTGACAGTAAAGACATTTATAAGGTTCCAAAAGATTTCTATTTTTAAAAAAAAGTGCTGATCTTTTGAACTGTCATTTCATTAAAGGGGTCATATGACGCTGCTAAAAAGAACATTATTTTGTGTATTTGGTGTAATGCAATGTGTTTATGTGGTTTAAGGTTCAAAAAACACATTATTTTCCACATACTATACATTATTGTTGCTCCTCTATGCCCTGCCTTTTACAAAGCTCATCGTTCTGAGAAGCGAGGCGTGCTCTGATTGGCCAGCTATCCAGTGCTTTGTGATTGGCCAAATACCTCAAGCGTGAGACGGAAATGTTACGCCCCTTACCATATTGTGATGCTGTGTCCCGGCGCGACGACACAAAAACAATAAAACCCATTACAAATGAGGCATTTGTTGCATCCAGTGGGGACATAATTACTGATTATAATGACTTATACTGTCTTTTTAAGACAGTAATTAAACATTGCCAGGTCTGCATTTGTGGTCGGAGAAACGACAAACAGCAAGAGCTACTCTACACAGCTCAAAACTTGTGTTTGAATAGTAAGTAGAAGATTCTTTAAATATGAGAGCATACTTACAGGCTGTGAGTCAGAAGCGCCAGACTGTCCTTGCAAAGTTGAAATTGCCCCACTTTATAGAAACAGTCTTTGAGCACAGCTGGCAGGCTACTCCCAGGTTCAGGAAATAGTCCTCCGTAAAATGCGATGCACACACTCGAATATTTGGGTTGAACTGTTCTGGAACAGTGTTGTAAATACAACTTAACCACTGATTTCTAGTTGTGTCCTCTTTTGGAAGCCCAAACAAAGTAGTTTCGCTTTCACAATGAAACACAGCGTCTCCAGGACATGGCGCCGGCGGCAGCAACAATACTACAGCGAGAAAAAAAGTCCCGCCCTCTTTCTTTGCACATATATTTGGGCGGTGTTTTGCAAATCTCCCCACACCGTGACGTAGACATGTGGGGGCGTGTTTGAATGAGCCATTTTAGGGGGGCGTGGTTGAGTCTTAACTTTTATAAAAAATGTCTCTTTGGTTTTGAGACTTTAGTCTTTGCAACTTTCAGGGATCTTATCTATGCACAAACAGATTGTAACACTCCAAAGAGAAAGGAAAACTTGAAATCGAATCATATGACCCCTTTAAAAATCCCCCCAAAAATATATATCCTGGTTTCCACAAAAAAAAAATAATAATAAAATAAAATAAAAAATAATAATAATAAATAAATAAATAAAAAACTCTTTTCACCATTGATAATAATAGGAAATGTTTCTTCAACACCAAAGGATCATGTGACACTGAAGACAGGAGTAATGATGCAGAAAATTCAGCTTTCCATCACAGGAATAAATTACATTTTAAAATAGAAAACAGTTGTTTTAAATTGTAGTAATGTTTCACAATATTGTTTTTACTGTATTTTTGATTAAATAAATGCAGCCTTGGTAAGCATAAGATACTTCTTAAAAAAAAAAAACACAAAAAAAAAAAACTAAAAAAAAAATAATAATAATAAAATGTTAGTCAGCATTTGTGAAAAATGTCAGTTATCCATTATGGTATGTTTTGTCTGTAACAGCAATGTTATTGAGATATGTATACTTTATTCGTGCATAGTATGTGATTCGTGTAATGTTTGTATGTGTTGTGTTATCTTGTTCACTCATGTTTTTCTTTTTCACAGACTTGCCAAAAAATCTTGGTTTGGAAATTTTATTAACCTTGAAAAGGAGGAACAGATTTTTGTGGTGATTCGGGACAAGCCTCTGAGCTCCATCAAAGCAGATATTGTACACGCCTTTCTCTCTGTAAGTCTCCAATGAGTATGTGAATTCTGTCATCATTTACTGACCCTCATCTCGTTCCAAACCTGTTTGACCTTTCTTACTATCATGAGGCTTTTAAGTTTCAAAAAATGATGCAAAAACACCATAAAAATATCAGAAGTGTCAGACTTGTGTGCTACAGTATATACCAAATCTTCTAAAGCCAAGCAATTGCTCCGTGTGACAACAGACCAGTATTGAAGTTATTCACTGATAATCTTCTGCTCTAGTGGGCTGTTAAGCTCTGTGACCAAATCATTAAACTGAATTGAACAAATCATTCAGACCAGTTTTGTGAACTGTATCAACTGATTGATTGAAAAGATCTGACTCAAAATAAAGAATCATTGGCAAATCTGATATCACTTAACTCATGAACGCAATGAAAGAGAGCTAGGATGGATGTCAAGATTTTCAGTGAATAACAAGTTTCAGTTCCTCGCACAAATCATATGACTTCAGAAATCCTAAAAATGTAGCATGCAAGTAATTTTTTAATTTAATTTATTTATTTTTTGCTCATTTTGGAACTTGACAGCCCCAGGTCTCCTATATTGTCATCATACTGAAAAAGAATGTCTAGGATTTTCTTTAAAATGTACCTTTTGAAGAAAGAAAGTCATTGGTTTCTAAAGATATGAGTAATAACCCTCTGGTGCTCTTTGGTCATTTTTTTTTTTTAAATTGATTTTTATTTTATTTATTTACTTATTTTAGAATTTTTACTTCAGAATGGTATGAAACTTGGCAAAGTTTTTGGCACTTGATATGTGGAAAAAATGGACAAGATTCAGAAAGGTTAAATGGTTAATTTTTTTTACACTTCAGCCATAATCTGCAAAGTATCTTCTTGAAAAAGAGGCCAAACGTAAGTCTGTGCTCCAAAAAAATTTAAGATTTAAGTTGAAAATTTCTTTTTCAGCTCTTCATTACATTGAGGGGAAAAAAAAAAAAACACCAAAGGGGTAAATAATTACAGAATGCTCATTTTGTGGTGATTTCTTTAAGACATTTAAAACCTGTCTTTTTCTCTCAGATTCCCAGCCTCAGCCACAGTGTGGTGTCTCAGACGAGTTTCCGGGCAGAATACAAATCCACGGCCGGCCCCACCGTGTTCCAAAAACCAGTGAAGTTCCAGGTGGACATCACCTACACCGAAAGCACGGCTGCCACCAAGGAGAACGGCATCTACTCTGTCACTTTCACACTGCTCTCAGGTAACCATGCCGACAGTGAGAAGCCCATTTTGATATCATAAACTCGCTGGCAGCCAATAGAAACACAGAGGGATGTGTGTGTGGGTGATGGAGAGGCTGGTTGATGATGTTGAACTTTGTCTTTCGCAGTGATAAGAGAATTTTTCTCTCTCCCTCTCTCTCATTCCGCAAGCAATCCCCTCCTCCATTACACTCACCTTCTCTTACGAAGACCCTGAAAATAGACCGACTGCTCGAGGGAGTAATGGACAAAAATTTAACTAAAAGAGGCCTTTTTGCCTCCTGGTAATCACTATGCATTTTCAACCTGCTGTGTTTCAAAGGACTATCCAAAAGATCCCGTGCTGCTGGTGCCATTAGTGCAAACCCCGTCCCTCACTTTTCATTCTCCCCCTCGCTCTTTTTCGCTCTCTCGGCTACACAAAGGGGATTGAATCTTGTTCTTAAAGTCACACATTTTAAAGTGCGTGTGTTTGCACGTGTCATAAACTCAGCCGTGGGCCGAATGCACCATAAAAATCTGCCTCATCCCATTAGACTTTATGAGGCAGCTGCTAGGGGGAATAAACCCAGGATGTGTCAGCATAAATGTACATTCATTTCGAAAGACACGCATGTAACAGTTTGTACAGGACCATCACGAAACATTTAATGGTTTTCTGTGTGTGTGTCCCTGGCAGGTCCCAGCCGACGCTTCAAACGGGTGGTGGAGACGATTCAGGCTCAGTTGTTAAGTACACATGACCAGCCTGGTGTCCAGCAGCTGTCTGGTGAGTGGCCAATCACTCCACTGACACACCTCTTTCTCTGACTCTCTCTCTCTCGCTCTCTCTCTCTCTCTCTCTCTCTCTTACACAGCATCCTGAACATGCATGGCGCCTAGCCCACCCTTGCAGAGCACTGAATGCTGCACACACCCATCAAGGTCAAATGAGTCTTTCCAGTGTTTAAAACGGTTGTTAGAGGTGGTTTCAAAGACATTTTCAGGCCGTCAGATTGTTAATATGAAAATATACTTTTCTAGATGCAATGTATCCACTGTTCTGTTAGTGTCGGATGTGTTGTGTTATCTAAAGGTGCTGGAAATACACGTTTGACCTTATCAGAGCATATTGCACAGAATTGCATTGCAAGGCACTGCCACACATGCACACACTCTCCTTAGCAGTCACACACACTCACAGAGCATGCTAGAGCACACTCGCGTGTATTAATAAGGGTTTATATACATATCCGGGAAATTTCTTGCAGATATCTAAATCAAACCTGTGTCCCAAGTAAATCAATGTGGCTTCAAATTGTTCATTTTACGAGCAGAAATGTGATGGGCTTGACTGTGGTTCCTGCTGGAGATGATGAAATGAACGAACAGAGAAAACCTCTGCCTGTCTTCTCACATGTGCACATGGTGAAGAGCCTGTTACAGCTCCCTCTGCTGGACAGCCCCAAATCCATACTGTCCAAAAGCAATATCACGGAGTAATACAGAAAAGGGAGTTTGGCATTTCATAATACCATAATATCATTCTGCATAATGTCTACTGTGCACAATAAGCACATTTTCCATGTGCATAAAATACCTGGATGACTTCCAATTCCAGTGTATTGGAATACACAAAGGGAATCTATGTAAGGTATATATTTGATTGAACTGGCCAAAAATACAAATTTAGTTTAGAAATGCAAAATAACAATTTAATCACTGCCTGTAATGTTTAGAGCTGCATAAAGGCTGGAATACACTACACAACCTTTAATATCTAATCAGAGGTGAAGTATATACTTCACTTGTCGGCTTTGTAAATGGTTAAGGATAAAAACTGGCCGTCATACATTAAACAACTGAGGATTACCAAACTTTTGAGTAGTTCGGAACAATGAACTCATGCAGAAACATGCGCCTTGTTGCATGTGTTTTAAAATTGACTCAAAATAAAAATGTCTGAATTATTGTCAGAAGCTAAAACGTCAGAGTCTGTGCCACATAATACACTATTTTCAAATTTTCTGTGAAATCTGTCAGCTCAAATCTGCAGACCGGCTCTGACTTTGAGCAACTAGCGTTGACTTGTCCAAACTGAAAATCAGGGTAAAAATATAAGCAAGTCATGTACTGTATTCCAGCTTTAATGCTTTCTATTTCACATGCATCTTTTGAAAATAGTAGGTAGTATAATGTGCACTGGGAATGTGCTAGTATTCATTCATTACTCTTGATATAGAAGGTACTGCATATTTATATTTTGGCAAACGGGTCATCCATGTATTCCATGTTTCATACAGAAAATTATTGTGCACAGTATAACCTACATTCTGCATACTTCAAAAAATAGTAGCCTGTTAGTATGATAGTATGACATTTCAAACAAAGCCCTCCTCTCTCAGTGCTTTATTCCAAAACATGATTTGTAATTATATTCATATTGTGCATTTGGACTGTCTTAAAGAAAAGAGCTGTTATCAGGATCGTGACCCACCACCAGTGTAGTTTTAAAGATGTGCCATCTTCTCACCCTGTCAATCATGCCCTTCCCTTCCCCCTGGCTTTGCTCTTCACCCCCTGCTCTCCCACAGCTGTTGGTCATGGCGGCTGTGAATGGCCATGAGAGCTTGAGTGTCCTTACTGACCGTGAGCAGACCTGCACAGCACTGAGCACCAGCATGCATCACTCTCAACAGATGTGGCCACGTAATAAACATCTGTGCAAGGAGGTTGAATCACTGAGTTCATGTTGTTACTATAAAGTCAATGGGGTGCATTGAGAATGTCATTTTAGGCTGAATATTTGATTTGATTGGACATGTTACAGTAATATGTCATGTTCCTTTGACAGGAAAGCGTTCAAAAGGTGGTAAGAGGTCTATTTTAACTCTTCTGCCACAGTGTACATCACTTTATCATAAACACGCTCTCCAATGCGTGGCACTTAAACACAGAGACCCTTTAAAGGGATAGTTCACCAAAAAATGAAATTTCTATCATCATTTACTCACCCTCATGTTGTTCTAAACCCATAAGACTTTTGTTGATCTTTGAAACACAAATCAAGATATTTTTAATACCACCCTCTCCTTTTGGTTCGTGCAACCAAAACTACTATAAAAAAGTAGAAGAAGAGACACAGATCCACACAGACAAGAACAGATTTAATTTAGGCTTTTGTGTCTCCTCAGAAGAGTTGTATTAAACTGCACGATTCATGTGGATGACCTTTACAATCTCTTTTTGTACTTTTGATGCATTAGAGGTTTGTTTGCGCAAACTTTCAATTAAGGAACAGAAATCTCTTAGGTCTTCATAAAAATATCTTCTTTTGTATTTTGAAGATGAATGAAAAATTTTATGGGTTTGAAACGACATGAGGGTGAGTAATTGATGACAGAAATTTCATTTTTGGATGAACTATCCCTTTAAATTTGAAATATGCAGAGATGTGTGTGTGTGGGAGTGTGTGTGCATGAACTCACTTGCTAGGACAATCCATGAAAGTTTAAATTCTCTGGAGTGAAAATGCTTCATACATTCTTCATGTTGTTTTTCTCTCCGTATTCAACTCTTGCATCATTTTACTTTGTTTTTGTGGGTCAATTGTTGCATCTGAATCACTTTGGGGAAAGGCCTTGTTAATTTAAACATTTAATCAGCAGCGCTTATGAATCTGTTAAACCAGGTTTTTTATTTGAAGATGATGTCTGAGCTTTTATGTTAGCATGTTTCTCAGCACCTCTTCTCTAAACATTTCTTTCATGTTGATCATTTGGGACTTTTACAGTAGAAGTAATCATCTGTAAAATCGCTGTATAATGAGGGGCAGAATCCTAACGGGACTAGTTTTCTCAGCATGACCTACTTATGTAGGGCCCTATAAATACGATATGAGTATTAAAACAAGCAACAGTGAAGTCTGGTATGTGTTTGCTATTGGATTAATAGTAATTTTGAAGGAATACAGTAATTATTAGCTATTATTTGTCATGTAATCTCACTAACATACACAAGATCTTAGCCTTAACTGTATTTATTTGCCCTTTCAGCTGCTTTCTTATTTTATCAGGGTTATTAGATTCCATAGCTGTGGATCTTAATATTGTGTCAATTCAGATTGACTTAATCTAGTGGGGTTAAATTCAGAAATATTGTAGCTACAAATGTAATCATGTGGGTGAGACATAAATCCATTGTCTTTAGCCCAGAGCTATTTGACTGGATCTCAGCAGATGCCCCGTAAGAGAAAAATAACCATGCTGAATTGTTCGTTTTCTATGTCTGCAATAGTTTACCCAGCATAAATCTAAACGGAGATGAACATTTGTAATGGCTCACAGTAGAAATGCTGAAGCAGTGTCCTGTGCGTCTCAAAGCTGCCACAGCTGTCATGTCTCTTTGAGAGTCTCTTAGGCTGTGGCAAAGCAGCCTGTCTTCTAGAGAAGTGGCAGTTTCGAGCTTTCTGTCATGATGTTGAGAGGAGTCCAGATTGTATTGAGAGACTCAGAGACAAGCTCTGGAACTAAAGCAATCTACTCTAGTGTTCACATAGGCCACGGTCTGCCATGGTACAGCTTATGCTATCGGGCCGCTGCTGCTCAGTCACTTATGAAATTGGAAAAAGAGGTGATGGTTTGCAAGCATGTGTTGGTGTCAAATAGGGTGTGCAGTTAATCCTTCTGGGCCGACTGTCGGGTGTATTCAGAATCTGCAACAATTTGTACAACTACATTTCAAGCCATTTATGAGATTTCATTTTTGGCCTTTGATTTGAATCAGAAATGATGAATTTAGCATGAATATATTTAGCTGTATATATACCAGGGTGTAAATAAATGCGCTGACAATGATTTTATATAATTATGATTCTTTACTAAATCACGCAATACATCATGAAATTTCAAAATTTGTTGATGACTGCATTAATTAAAATTTTTTTTCAACATTTACAGGGTCACCTACATATGGCGCAAAGTGTTGTCCGATTTCTGAACAAATGGCTATTATAAACCAGTTTTAAGTGAATCAAAAACATACAGCATCAACAGTGTAGAATGATTGAACCTGTTCTTTCAAGTGAATGAAAAACAGATAGCGTGTAGTTTGATTTGATTAACGAATGATTTTCATTAACCGGTTCTTTTAAGTGAATCAGAAACATACACCATGACCAGTGTCTACTGATTTACAAATGAATGATTCTTTTGAACCTGTTATTTTAAATGATTCAAAAACATACAGTGCAACCAGTGTAGTCTGATTCCTGAACAAATGACTAATATAAACTAGTTCTTTTAAGTGAATAAAAAATATATACCGTGACTAGTGTTGTTAGATTTGCAAACTAATAATTCTCATAAACAGGTTATTTTAAGTTTGTCAAAAACATACAGCACAACCAGTGTAGTCCAGTTCGTGAACAAATCATTCTTATGAACTGATTCTTTTAAGTTAGTCAAAAAAATAAATAAAAAATACAGTGCAACCAGTATAGTCTGATTCACGAATGAAGCTTATAAAATGGCTCTTTTAAGAGACCCATGTAGTTCAATTTCAGAACAAATGACTTGTATAAATAAATTATTTTTAGTAAATCAAAAACAAACAGTGCAACCAGTATAGTGCGATTCATGAACGAATGAAGCTTGTAACCTGATTCTTTTAAGTGAATCAAAATAATAGCGCATGACCAGAGAAGTCAGATTCACTAATAAATGTTTCCTCTGAACCAGTTATTTTAAGTGAATCAAAAACATACGGCATGAGCAATGTAGTCCAAAAAAAAAAAACAAAGTTTCTTATAAACCAGTTATTTTAAGGGAATCAAGCAGACAGTTTTCATTGTCAGGTGTACCAATGCATTTTTACAACCCTAATTTATATTATATAGCTTACAGTATTTGCTAAATTCTTCACTGATGTATATACACACACAATTTTGGATATGCATCCTGAATTTGAGGTTTGATGTCTAATTCAGAACAAGTCATTTACCATCTACCTCAAATTTCTTTGTAATGAATCAACACTATCACATCTATTTCCATTCCATCCAGTGAAGATAACAGATCAGATGGAGACTGCTCAGCCACAGATACTCACTACCACAACAAGATCTTTGAAACAGTAATTCAGCTGTACTGTCAAACAGTTGAACATGCCTGCAGATGTGTGCTGTATCCGTGTCAGTGTGTTCTGATACATGGCTTATTGTCTCCAGTTAATGCAGTCTCGTCCTGCCTCTCATCATCTCACCTTGCCTCGTCTGTGATCCTCATTGTTCATGTATTTGTTCTCTGTCTCTCTCTCTCTCTCTCTTGTTTTCTTGTTCTTCTCCTCTTCTCCCATCTGTGCACCCAGGCAGCCCATTGAGTAACTTCTTTGACGTAATTAAACAGCTCTTTTCAGACGAGAAGAACGGGCAGGTGTCCCATCCGCCCGGCACGCCCAGGCATGCCAACAGCAAGAGACATGAGCCTGAGACTAATGACTCCAAATGTCCATCTGGCCAAGACAAAGCCAAGATGGCACCATCAGTTGGGACACAGGAACAACCTTAAAACCAGGAGAAACACTAGATCGCTAGTTTTAAAATAAAATAAGTTAAATAAAAGAATCCAGTCATGGTGAAAGGATGTTGTTGACTCAAGTTGGTTTTAACCAAGCCTCTACAAAGTTTTATATAATGGAATGAATATTGAAGTACTGTATGTACTGGCTCGACACTTTACAAAAGGCGCATACAGACACACGCCTATTTTTATTTATTTTTTTTCTCTCCAGTGTTGTTTGTTCTTCACGGTGTCTCGTTATGTTCTGTTTTATGATGCCTTTATTTATTTCTGCTACCAGGAATTATCCAGAAAACGTGTTAAAGCCCCAAGTCCTGCTCTTGCACAAGATTCATGTATGGCACATTGATGGAGGGCACATTACACAGGAAGTTCAGTACAAGCAGCTGAGGGAAACTCCTCATTCTGATGCATCTAAACACCCCAAACACCAACAAGAGCTCCAACCTATTCCTCAACTCCTTCCTCCTGCAGCTACTGTACATAGAGCCACACATGTCCAAGGATTTGGAGTGAAGCCTTAAAATAAAGATGTTTTTGAATTCTCACTAAGCTAACCCACAATTCATCTTTTTATTTAAACATGCTTTTTTGTTTTTATCCTTGCTCGTCTTCTTTCCTCCCCGTTCTCTGCTAATGCACACACAAACACACAGACGTGCATACAGGACATCGTTACAAAAGGACAAATGGCGAATGGAACTCTGGATATCATAACACACGTGTTTGAGGAGTTGCCCTCGAGGACCGTTGTTGGATTGTATTCTTTTCAATGTAGGCTTTCTTTGTGAAATGAAGAATTTAAAACATTTTATGGACTCATTGTCATTGCTGTACAAGATTTGGAGATCCTATTTGAAAAATGGTGGGGTTGAACTTTTGGGGTCGTGGACTGGGACACAGGGGTGGGAGTTGGTTGGGGGCGTCACAGTAAATGATCTATTCTGTTGTACAGACTGAAAATATTCCTTATGTAACAAAAGTCTATCAGTGACACTGCTTAGATGAATTGTGTTGCCACATCCTGTTTTTTTTTTCTTGTTTTTTTTTCTCATGTAGCGATCATGAAATGTTAGTTTTGAATGACAATTATTCTTAATGTATTCGAGGGTTACTCAAGATGTCAATTTTCGATTTGTATTTATTTTGTGTTTAATTTTTATTGAGAAACATCTGCAGGATTCAGAGACCTTTTACCCTTTTTTGTAACTTATTTATGTGTTTTTGTCTTTTTTAATTTATTCAGCTGGGGAATATTTATATATACAAAACCGGGTGGTGGAGATTTTATTGTTTGCATCAGGGCGACTCATCAGATTGTTTGAAGGATCTTGTGTTTTGTGTACAATAACACTTATCCGATTTTGTGAATGAAGCACTCTTTCTTTCCCGGCTTTGACCAGATTAAAGAGCTTGTAGTATATGTTAAATTATTTACTGGTAATTTAAGAATGTAGACTAGCCTCTTTAGGGTGGGAGGTGAGGGATAATGAAGTATTGATATTTGTCACTCATCTCATTGTGCGTGTAAAACAGGTGGACGAGCTCAAATCACATGTTGTAAATAGACAACTTTGGGCAAACGACTTTCTTAAAACCATCAAGGGGATCCTGCTGCTCCTGAATCTATCTCTCGTATTGCATGTCCGACATTCGGCTTTAATTTGCATGATGTTGTGGATGTTAGATTTCTCCTCCCATTCGCATTTTTTTTTATCATCGACTTGTTTCCCCCCGTTATCAGGCCTTCATTTTCAGTTGGTCGTTTTTCTCTCATCTTCTTTATCGTGAACGCTTTCTCGCCACATGCTCTGCTGCATCATGCTCTCGGGATGGGGGTCTGGGATATCATAACACATGGTCACTTATGGGAATATACAGCGTGGAGAATAAACGGAGATAAAATCTAAGCAATACACATTGTTGTCCTTCCTATTTTGTACTTTGGGAGAAAACAAGGAGCAAAGCTGGATTGTAATGTATCATGGATTTGATTAATACCAAGCGGGAAAAATAGAATCGCCGCTAATGTATCCCCTTGTAACTACTGTGAACAACTTCAGTGCAACGGAAATAAATCCATTGACTTTGGGATGTTGTATGTGTGTTTGCTGTTTTCTCTGAAACTTAGGTTGAGTGGGTCCCCTATAGGACCCCCTATAGCTCTCTCTCTCTCTCTCTCTCTATACTGTAGATGGCACAACTCTTTTAATTTTTTAATTTTATCTGACTATTGTAACTTTTGTAAGATTGTCAGTTGAAACAGTTTTGAGGCTAAGTGATCTAATTTTGTCTCTGGAAAATACTGATCTCTGACATTTTATGTTGAACATCAAGTTTGTCTAATGAGGGATTTAAGGACACATTCGTGTTTTTAGATTTGTGGATTAAACCATTTTGAAGTTAAAAGATAAATTTAAACCCTTGTGGTAAAATGGGGTTATTGGGACATTAGCTATTCATTAAAACCTAGAGTAATTAAGTGAAATCAATCAATTAGAATTTGCAGTGTTGCTATTCGACATATAGCTATATATGTTACCATTTATTTATTTATTTATTTATTTTTACAAATTTTGCCATCTGATACAAATGTCTGGGATTACAAAAGAATAAAAAATTTTTTTTTCATGTTTATTAGTCATTTCAAAACTACACGTGCCATTCAATTGTTGCATGAAAAAAATGTTATATCAAATAATTTATTTTTCTTGATCCCAACATATCTGCGTACCTTTGTGTTACAGCATATTTGAAATATATTTACACTTTAAAGTGATGTGAGAATACAAAAGTATCTACAATACTACTATGTACATTTTTGAGAAATATTTCTATGCAGGCGTGGGACATTTTTGACCACTGGAGGGCGTGAATACTGCAGTTAATAGCGCTTCCTCTCTGAAACACATGAGTACTTCAAGTAGTTTGGTAAATAGAGACTGTAAAGCCTATCTATACTGGGTATGATCATACACCTCATAAATCCACATATAAGTTCATTATTTGTGACCAAACCACAATTTAGGAAACAATTCTATACATTTTGTTACAATTTAAGTCTTGAAAACTAATAAATAGCTCACACATCCCATTAAACCATTGCTACTGACTCAGAATAGGAATTACAAAGGTTAACAAACATCTGAACACTGTGTTGGTATGGGACTTCACATGCCTGCCTGCACATCTGAGCTTTGTTAACCAGGTTTTCCAATAGCATCAAAGCCACATCTGTAATTTCCAATGGCTCTCCTAATGATTTCAAGCTTAACGCGGGCCACACAGTGAGTGCAGCCGTGAGGCCAGTGTAGCCTGAAGCCCATCCAGAGCATTTGGATCCAGTGCGGTGCTGCAGTCAGAACCCAGCAGCAGCTCCTCAAACTGCTCACAGTCCAGAAGATCGACCATGTTCTGCAGGAAGAAGCCTTCACAGAACACTGCCAGCTCCACCGCCTCACACACCTGCTCCATAACACACAACAAAACACAAATTACAGACCAGAGGACTGAAGCTTGATGCTGGAATGATGAAAGATGTATGTACATACTTTGGAGGTCTGGTAGATGCTCACAGCGTTGTTGAGGTTTATTCTCTCCGAGCAGATGATTTCACAGTGTCTCTTCAAAACTTGAAGCTGGAATGAGTGGGCCATGGGTAAAAGCTGGACAGAACATGACAGTGAATCTCAACTTAAGTTGAATGCCTTTTAATTTGATTACAGAGATATATTTAAACAGTACTGTACTATCTTTCTTACCTCCAGCAAATCAGACACAGACACATCTAAACATTCTGCTCCTCCACAGTACAGATGTGCCATCATCATCTGAAATACATATTTAGAAGCTATTTTAATGCCATTATGTCATATATGATTGCCTTTTTTATATTCAGGCTGAGGTTTGTTGATTACCTGGAACGTGCTGTATTTTATGTCAGTGATTTCAATGGCCATGTGG
The DNA here is from genome assembly GCA_039654775.1 of Spinibarbus caldwelli. Lineage (NCBI taxonomy): Eukaryota > Metazoa > Chordata > Actinopteri > Cypriniformes > Cyprinidae > Spinibarbus > Spinibarbus caldwelli. Next base: position 27,636,314 of record CM077221.1, on the reverse strand, counting down.
TCTGATGTGCTATTACTCCTGTAGAGGCTCAGCAAGTCTCTGAACCTTGTATGAAAAAAGAGGAGCATATATAGCTTAAACAATCACGTAACTGATTATAAGATGCTACATTTAATTCAGCCTGAGTAAGAGACCCACCTTTGAGAAGCAGACATGAGCAGAACTCTGTGGGCATAAAACGGCCTTCCTTCCACCACAAATATCACATCAGACATCTCAGTGTTATTCAGAAAATGAGCATCTGTGAGGGCAACATGGTACATATTAACAATCATAGTCTTTTTGATGCTGATGAATTCCATATAGTGATATGTTACTAGTACTTTTATGACAGCATGTAATACTCTTATTTAGCATGGATGGACTGAATTGGTCAAAAGTGTACAATACTATATATGTGTCGGGCGTTTCCTCCAAGGAGGCAAGGGAGGCACTGCCTCCTCAAAATATTGAATGAGAAAAAAATTCTATAAAAATAAAACAATGTCAATATTACAAAATATAACATTAAAAATTGTATAAATCACTTGTTTTTATAAAGAAACACTGTCCAATAGAGACACCAGCAGGTAAAGTTACAGTGGGAGTCCACGTCTCTCTCGCCTCCCCTGAGCCCACTGAGTTTTAACAGACCCCATAAAGCATGCGGTGAGTTTGGTGGGGGGTAACTGAGAATGAATGGGGAAAAGTCACGTGAGAGGAGGCAATGCCTCCATCATGATATGACTGGATATGACTGGTTATGTTTGGCTGTGATTGGCTCTTGTGTTTGTGCACGTTCGAGAATCAGTCTGAATGAGCAATATAATGGCGTTAATGGGACGACTAATTTAAAAAAGGTGAGTAAACAACTCACACACTTAGATATAACCACTTTATGTCAAAATAAGACTTGAAATGACCTGAAAATATGATCTGTGGGAGTTTTTAGTGAGTAATCAGAAATTTAAAGAAATTTAAATCTCTGTGTCTAAGACCAATGTTTATTGAGCTTTGATTTCTGATGATCTGAAAAATTAAAAAAATGGTTAAAAGTTAAATATTAAAAAGAATTGCTGAGCATAAATGATAATTGAGTTATTATTTTGGAATAAATGTAAAATGCTTAAAAACAGGAACTTGATGAGTTTCATACTTGGCTTTAATGAATAGAATATTGATTGCGTTCTATGCTTACGGATGTAATATGTAATGTAATAAAATATAAAACATAATTTTTTTTCTGCAAGTGTAAGTAATGTTTTTTTATTTATTTATTTATTTATTTTTTACCAAAAATGAATTTACATTTGACCTAAAAAAAAAAAGAAAAAGAAAACTTTGAGGACTTTGTGTACTATACTAATATATATATATATATATATATATATATATATAGTATATACACTTTTGATCAACTCAATCCATCCTTGTTAATTATATATACCTGTATTATTTATATTCATGCTCATAACAAAAACTTAAAAAAATAAAAATCGTACCAACCCCATACTTTTGAACGATACTGTACATAAGTAAAGTATATTGTGTGGTGATCTGCATTACCCAGCTGAGCGGTAGGTGTGTCCTTTACTGCCGGAATAGACGGGGCGGCTGTTGAGCAAACACAGTGGCTGAAGATGACTGCCAGCTGCTTACGGATATCTTTACTCTATATTAAAGAAAATAACATACAGACACAGAGTTTCATTTCAAATACAATTCTTGAAGCATTCACATGATATTTTTGGTGATAGATTTGTTAAGGTCACCTTGCTAGATTTAAAAATGGAGAAGAGGAGTGGAAGACCCTCTGAGAGCAGCTCCTCACAGTATTTTTCATTCCCGACAGTGGTGAAGTCTTTAAGGAGAGAAAGTGTGAGTTCAGTCCTGGACTGGAGCTGGGCACTGCGCACTGATTCCAGCCAAACGTGCAGCTTCCACGGCACTCCTGAGAGAGAACAAGAAGCTTCTTAAAACACTTTAAACATTGATTACACAAATATCATGACTATTACTTTTAAAACTACTGGAACTTGTGCTGTATTGGTGAAAAAAGTTGGTAGTCAAGTCAAGTCACTATTATTTGTATAGCACTTTTAACAATGCAAATTGTGTCAAAGCAGCTTTACATCAGCTTGGTATAAAGCTGGGTGGCTTTACATCAGCTTTACAGTATTTAGATGGGGAAATAGTATGGCAGTATTAGTTAGCTTAGTTGAGAACCACTGTTTAGTGCCTAAGAATCGTAGGTTAATCTTACCAATGGTTCATTAATAATCTCTCTTCATGGCTCGACTAAGCCTGTAATCATCGTCTTCAATGCACTTTGCTGTGCATATGCCAAAAATATCTCACTGTTTATGCATCTCTAATTCAATTTGTTGTCCATTTTCTTTCATTTACTGTAAGTGAGTCAGATGTGTACCCAGTGCCCTGAGCTCCATGGTGACGTCCAGGTATCCGTGCTCAGCGCTGTGCTGGCTGGCTTCCTGTAGGGCTCTGATGCGGGCCTTACACAGCCGTGGAGCACAGACAGACTTTGCATTTGCTCCATTCTTCATTTCCTGTTTCTCCTGCTCCTCTACTCCCTCTGCCAGGATCTCCTCCAAAGAAAGCACGTCTTCCTGCAGCCGCTGAGGCTGACTCAACAGCTTCCTCAACACATTCCTGGGGGAAAATGCAATATTTAATAAATAATAGCCTGATTCAATCTTGATCAGTGCATGTGTTTGTGTTGTTGAGGGGTTAGTACCTGTGTCCGTGTGCTGCAGCGTGACTGAAGCAGTTCATGCCCTCATAGAGTGATGATGTCAGATGCACCCGCAGCATTGGGTCAGCGCCACGGGACAACAGCAGACTCACCATCTCATAGTTCCCTGAAAACACACAAACACACCAGTAAAACTATGTTTCTAATAAAGCATGTTGAGGAAAGTTGTCCAATATGTTAAAGGAATAGTTCACCCAAAAATGAAAATATTGTCATCATGTACTGCCCCTCATTTCATTCCAAACCTGTATGCATTTCTTTCTTATGTTGAACATGAAAGAATATATATTGAAGAATGCTGGTAATCAAAGAGTTGATGGTTCCCATAGTATTTCTTTCCCTACTATGGATGTCAATGGGGATCAACAACTGTTTGATTCTTCAAAATTCTTCAAAATATCTACTTTTGTGTTCAACACAAGAAAGAAACTTTTGGAACAACATGAGGGTGAGTAAATGATGACAAAATGCTCATTTTTGGGTAAACTATTCCTTTAATACTGTATTTACTACCATTCAAAGGTTGATTGAAAAATACGCTGCATTTACTTGACCACTATACAGTAAAAACAATAATATTGTGAAATATTATTACAATTTAAACAACTACTGGTAACACTTAATTTTAAGGTGTTCTCGTTACACGTTACATGTACTCACTATTATAATAACATTAAAGTATGCATTATTACATGCAAGTAAACATGACCCAAACCCTAATCCTAACCTTAACCATTTAGTAAGTACATGTAGTTATTTAATATTACTCAGTACTTAATTGAATAATTACACTGTAACAAGGACACCTTAAAATAAAGTGTAACCCAACTATTTTCTATTTTATATATTTTAAAAGGTAATTTATTTATTCAATGACAAAGCTGAATTTTCAGAAGCCATTACTCCAGTCTTCAATGTCACATGATCCTTCAGAGATCATTTTAATATGCTGATTTGGTGCTCAAGAAAGATTTCATATTAGTATCAATGCTGAAACAGTTTAATATTTTTGTGGAAACCATGATAATTGTTTTCAAGATATCTGTTACACAGAAAGATCAAAAGAACAGCTTTTATATAAAATGTAAATATAACATTATATTACTTATAACATTATAAATCCTGTCACTTTTGATCAACTAAATGGGTCCTTGCTGAATAAAAATAATGATTTCTATCCCAAACTTTTAAATAGTAGTGAATACTATTTTATATTTACATTGCAAATAGTATCTGCCACTATTTGGGCCAGGGTGAAAATGGCTTTTATTATAGTTTTCTGTGTTAAGGATGCATTCAAACAACTCTTTAAAAGAAATCCCATGTTAAGGATGACTTTGCACTGTTTTTCCCCACCTGCGGCTGATGCCAGCTGGAGGGGTGTTTCTGCTGAGCTTTGGTGGCTGTTTCTCAGGGCTGTGCCCTCCACATCTGCTCCCACATCTAACAGGAGCTGAAAAGGCCAAACAAAGTTCATTTAACACGATAGTTCTCCAATGGCAGTTTGTAATGTCAATATACAGTAGATTGGAACTCAAAACATACCTTATTTTGTAAGTCATATTTAAATTCAATGTATTACAGTAAATACATACACTATTCTTAAACCACTACATGAAATAATAGTACATGTAACTAGTGTGCATGTTCACCTGCACTACAGATATGTGTCCATGCAGCACAGCAAAGGTAAGGGCCACCCAGCTGCGGGTCTCTGGATGGACAGAGGGATGTTTTGGTGAACAGTTGGGCACCTGAAAAGAAAAACAAAGAAAAAAAAAAACAAATGTATTTCTTACCCCGATGTTGAAAAGGCATCAAATTGACATCAAAATTGATGTGAAAAATCAAATATGCAAATCAAACTGCCGTCAAAAACTTGACATGACGTTGGTTTGATGTAAACTGAACGTCAAACATATTGGCCTACACATACATTAAACCAATTTCAGTTTGAGATTAACTTCCTATTTTCACCCAATTAGCACTGGAAGAAATTGCTTTGAATTTACAATGATGTTACTTCAGCTTGATCAAGTCTTGACTAATGTTTGACGTCAAAATTATATCAATGTGCCCACTGAGTAGTAAACCACCAAAATGCTACTGCATATGTGTGAGTTCCCATGCAGAGTATTACACTACAACAAACCATCCATTCAACAGTGCCAATATCCTGCAGAGTGTAGTTCCAATCCTAATTAAACACACCTGAACTAGTTAATCAAGGTCTACAGGATTAATGGACATTTCCAGTCAAGTGTGTGTGACACTACAGGATTCGATACCCTGGTATAGATAAATAGGTGAAAAAGATATATAATGTGACTGAACAAGAACAGTGTCATTACTGCTACATCCAAGTTTGCTCCAGCATCAATGAGCATGTGCACCAGAGCCTCATCCCCTGCTGAGCAAGCGTACATCAGAGGAGTCATGCCCTACATCCCAGAGAGAGAGAAAGAGGGTTAAAAATACTTCATCAAAACTTGGCAGTTGTAGATGGTAAACATACATTACTACACAACTGCATTACTGCATAACCCTATTAAAGGGTTAGTTCACCCAAAAATAAAAATCATGTCATCATTTACACACCCTCAATTTGTTCCAAACCTGTAGGAGTTTCTTTTTTCCATTGAACACAAAAGAAGATATTTTGAAGAATGTTGGTAACCAAACAATTTACGAATACTATGGAATTTAAAAATACTACAGAAGTCAATTGGTTACCAACATTCTTATTTTGTGTTCAATCTAAGAAATTAAATCATTCAGGTTTAGAACAATCTGAGAGTTATAAATGATGACAGAATTTTTGTTTTTGGGTAAACTATACCTTTAAGTCATGCATTTTTACTGTGTCATAACTCAGAAGTTCATGCTTTATGGGTTCACCTGGTCATCCATTGTGTTCACCCCATCTGGGCCCAGAAGTTGGATAGCCTGGCCAATCAGATCAGTGCGCCCACAGTTGAGCATGCGAAAGCCAAGATCCAGATTAAACTTGTCTGCGGCAGCCTTTGAATCTAGACGTTTAAAGGAAGTGAAACAGCACTCTGGCCTTAGAAACAGAAAAAAAGAGAGTTAATTACATAAAAAATTGTGAGTAAAAAACAGCAATAACTTGGCAAAATATTCTAACAGATGGAGAACCAAAGTACAAAGTTAATTGGGAAAATATTGAGAGAAGCAGAAATTTTGGACATGTTGCTGCAGTATGTGTATATATTCTTCTTCTTTTTCTTCATTTACAGTTACAGTCCACATTTAGTGAATGCTTTTATCCAAAGCACATTCAAAGTACTATTTGTCAGTACTGAGCTACAGGAACACCTTACTTAAGCTGTCGAGGTTCACAGTCCAGTCCAGGAAGTAGTTGTCGGGCAGTCTGTCTCACATCATCACTGTCCACTAACAGGCTCCGTCGATGCTCCGCATGGACCATAGCAACTCGCATCCACTCCATCAGAGGAGGAAGAAGAGGAAAAGGCCTGAGAGAGACATAGTATTACTCAGTTATTTACCAACATCTCTCACTTTCTCCTTGCCAAAGTGCACACACACAAACACACTTAAATCCAACAGGTCAGGGTAGATCAACAGTGGCATAAAACTGGATCAGAGAGAAATGAGGACAGTGTAATTACAAAGGCTGCTGAATTTGGCTCGCCATAGTCTCTTTCAATCCTGCCTTTCATTACCACAAACAAGACTGGCACTTCATTCTTAATCACAATTTGTATAACAGCATCTGCCATCTTCAACAGACAAGCCGTGTCAATGGAATTCAAATCAGTGTGATATTACAGAACGACTCCTCTACGGTTTTCTTCTTCTCTGTGCCAGGAGCGCAGTGATTGTGAAGCCTGCTCACAACCACAACTGTCCACCTGCTAAAAACATTAGTATTCATTATCTGATGTGAATGCAGAGCAAGGTTTCCACACAGAGGAAAGTCACCTCATCTTACTAGAACAGATCTAAAATGAAATTCATTGTATGTCTATAATCTACAGGTGAAAAAAGTTCATTTCAAAGAAGATACCACTACTGATAGAACACCAGAAGAAGAAGACTGGAAAAATGAATCTATAGGAATGTACTCAAAAAAGCTCATATCAGTCAAGGATGACTAATTCATTGTAACTGCTTTGCTTTTACAAGTGCTGTACTACATAGAAATCTAACATAATACCTTTCAAATGTTTGAGGTTGGTAAGGTTTTTAAATGCTTTTGTAAGAAATACTCACCAAGTCTGCATGTCTTCGATCAAACAGAGTAAATACTGTAATATTGTAAAATATTATTGCTGTTTCATAATAATTTTCTATTTTAAAATGTAGCTTACTCCTGTGATGGCAAAGCTGAATTTTCAACAGCCATTACTCCAGACTTCAGTGCCACATAATCTTTCAGAAATCATTTTAATATGCTGATTTGGTGCTCGGAAACATTTCTTATTATTATCAATGTTGAAAACAGTTGTGCTGCTTAATATATTTGTGGAAACCATGATACAGTTATTTAGGATTCTTTGATAAATAAACAATTCAAAACAACCGCATTTATTTCTAAAAAGCCTTTGTAACATTACACTGTAACTGTCTTTACTGTCACTTTTGATTAATTTAGTATTAAAGTATTAATTTCTTAAAAAAAAAAAACAAGATTAAAAAGTAATACTCATAAATCAGCAATAAACAACTGAATTTGTTAAAGCTAAATAAATAAATAAATAAAATAAAAGTTTAAGGTTCTTTATGAGGTTTTGGCCCACTGATCTCACCTTTCTTTGCTAAGGGCTATCCTGGGTGGCTCAAGGTTGGGGTTCTCCAGTGACTCCATCTGTGGACTGCGTAGGTAGTAATAGAGTGTGTGAAGAGCATCTGGAGACCAGGAGATGGGCTGAAAGCAGAAAGGACGTCCAGGACTAAGACTGGGACTTGCTGAAACTAAACGCTGCATATGGTGCATTGCACGTGAGACCAAGTCACCTGGAGGACACACACACACACACACACACATTTGAACTTCAAGCACAAATTATGTAAAATATTGTCAAATACTATCTTTCAAGACACATATAAGTAAAAATAGCCTGCAGAAAAATAATGGAATTCAAATAACCTGCAAAAAATACCTTTAGTTCTGAAAGCAGACAAACACCAAAATCACAATGTGCTGCTGATATAGAAAAGCCACCTGTGTTTCCAGTTCAACCCCATAAACTAAAGACAGTAGCTGTGCAGCCATGCACAATTGTGTCATTTTCTTTTAAAGTGCTGACAACACACAACACAAAGCATATTTCAACACAGCAAAATATATCTTCAGACCCATCTGTTTTATGTCCAAATGTGGAAATGGAAGATGATTCGGATAAACTCAAATGTCTAAGAGCTTTATTCTAAATTACTCCAAGGGGTTTTAAATCTGCTGTTTTTGCCTCTCAATGCAGAAATCCAGACGCAAGCTGTTCCCCAAAGGAAGAGAAGATAGGATGAGGATAGGCCAAAGACTTACTCCTTAAAGTCAGAGAAGTCTACAGTAAAGACAGTGGACACTATCCTCCATATGTGAAAAGCATCATCGAGGAAAGAAATGAGACTGAAAGAACACAGCGACAGTGGAGATACATCATCTCATCCTTTAATGGAAATTCACTGCTTTTGTACTTAGTTATTGCTGGATAATCTTTAAATAACAGCTAATATGTGAATGAATAGTATGTGAATGAATGAAAGAAAGAAAGGTGTGGGAAACAATTTAAGCAATCAATCACATATGGTCTACATGGTCCTTAATGAACACTTGTGCTCCTTAGTTGTTAAACAAGGACTGCTTTACAATTGCTTGAGTGTCTGCAATCATAAAGCATAAAGAAGGTGCTTTTTACTCCTTTGACCCAAACAGAAGGTGCTCTTGTACCAGCAAAACAACTGCAGGAGTGTTGCTGGTCCCCTAAGGGAAAGTGTGTTTCCCTCTCTGGTGAATGCGAGCAGCGGCCCCCCTGCCTCATCCTGAACTGCGGTCTGCTGTGTAAACAAACTGCCCACAGCTCAGGCGCTCACACCCCCCTAGGCCAGCCTGCAATGTCGAGCTGTTAGAAGAACGGCACTTAAAATGTGCAGAAAAATGGACAACAACGGTGTTTCTACATTAAAGTTTTAACAAGAAGGAGAAAAGTGCCTTATGGGTGACCTAATTCTTAAAGAGAACTGCTGTCTTTTACTAGACTGAGAAAAGCTATTTCACCTTGGTTAGTTCACCCAAAAATGTAAACTCTGTCATCAAGTACTCATGTCATTCCAAACCCATAAGACTTTTGTTCATCTTCAAATGAAGATATTGAAGATATTTTCAATATTCTCTCATCCCTTTTGTCCATCCCTTGAAAGTCCATGCAATCATGCAAGATTTCATGCATTAAAAAGTACAAAAAGATACTGTATAAGTAATCCATATGAATCGAATAGTTTAATCCAAGTTTAGGCTTGAACTGCTCACTTCAGATGGATTACATTAACAATGAACTTTTTGAAGCATCAAAGTTTTAGTTCTGTAGACTTTCAATCGAGAGACAGAAATCTCTTTGGCTTCATTAAAAAATATCTTTATTTGTGTTTCAAAGATGAGCACAAGTCATATATAAATGATGACAGAAGTTTTATGTTTTGGGTTATCCTTTTAATCATTTATTAAGAAAAACTGAAGAAAGTTTTAAGTTATTGCATATAGTTTCATCATAAAGGCCAGATCAGGATAAAAAAGTGTTTAAACATACAGTGCAAACAGTGTAGTGCAATACACAAATCAATGACTCTTGAATCAGTTCTTTTTAGTGAATCAACAAAAATATACCACAACCAGTGTAGTCTTATTCCAGAACTACTGACTGTTATGAGCCGGTGAATCTTAAACATACTATACAGGCAAACAGTTTAGCTGTATACATGAAATGAATGGCTCTTATGCACCAGTTCTAGGCTATTCAGTGAATCAAAAAACACTTCATTATTGTAAATACAAAACTATTTGCCTTTTACAGTTCTAAAAGAACCATCCCTGGAACGCTTGAGTTACCAGAACCAGAATTTGGTACATTTCTTATGATTTTCATCCATGTAGCAACAAGAATTTATTTGTTAGCATTTGTTTGTTTGTTTAAACTAATAATATGCAATACATTGTCACAGTCCTTCAAAAAGAGATGAATATGAATTGAAAGGATTGTAACTTACTGAGTTCAGAGAGGCTGCCCACACAGGTGGCCAGCAGGACCTGCTCCAGCGTCCTGAGCTCCAGCTGTGCGTAGGCATTCTCTCTGCTCTCCACCTCTGAATCTGGACCCTCAGCATACGAGCTGAAATGAGCAGGCAGGGATAGCTCACCTTGTCACAGAAAAACATTTTAGCATATTAGAACTCAAAGCATCATTCAATCTATTAAAATTTGATCTGTTTATTATCGTGTCTCTAAACATGAACTCTTGCGTCAGTTGTGCAATTCTAATAATTATGGGGGGGGGTTCCCATAATCGTTCCCATATACAGTATGTGTCTGACAGAGATAAGAGGAGGAAGTGTGGTAAGTGTGGTAAGTCATCATTTCCTCTGCTCAGAACATAGCTCTTTCTCCTGACTTTAGTCTTGTCTTCCTTGCTCAATTATTTATGCTGTCTTATTGCTTTTCTACATGTCTCTAAGTGTCAATTCCACTCCTGGAGATGATTTTTTTGCGCATTAATTATTAATTATAATGTACAATAAGCATGATTTTTTTTCAGCTATGTCTGTACTCAAATAGTTTGGCATTGGAAACACATGGCTCTCAACAGAAGGTTGATCTATTTCTTCTCACCACAGCAGGTATAATTCATAAAGAATATACCAATCCCTACAGAGTTATAAAATATTATCTGTTTTATCTTGAATGCAGAATCGATGCCTTGCCAAGCTTTCAGAAACAAATTGCAAGATGATAGTCAGTAAAAATAATGAGCAGATCATATGTTTGGCAGCTGATTTATCAAGCCCAAATGCAGGATATATATATATATATATATATATATATATATATTTTTTTTTTTGCTTCCTTTTTATTTGATTTGAAATCCATGCCTTACCCCTGGATCCAAATGAGGGATTTGTGTGTGGATTTGTTTTCTTCATCAAGCTAAACGATAAACCATTCATAAGGTACAGTACACACATTCATCTGCGCCACGATGACTCAAAATATCTCTCCAGATGTTGACCACCTGATTTACTGGGAACATTTTTATAACATCACTGTTATTGAACTGTATTTCTCTTAGAGCTATTTGGGTGAACAAACTCATTGTACAGCCACTTTGTACAGTTGTGTGAACCATGGCCTTGCTCAACTGCTGCCAATGTATTGTTTTTGCTACAGCTGCAGATTTTCAGCTTAGTGTGCTATGACTGACTACTAAACACAAAAGAGTGATCATCAGAGCAAACGATAGCAGTTTTCTGAACAATATTCGAAGATATAGGTTTTTTATTTTTTATGAACAGAATCTGATGTTAAAAATATGTATAATGCACTTCTGTAGGTTTATAACCACATATGAATATGCCCTGAACTAAGGCAGTCTGGTCTATTTGAGGTTATTTCACATGTGCTACAGATCATATTATTAGCTAATATAGAGCAGCTGAAATACAGAAATATGATATTATAGAGACCCCAAATCTAAAGCAGGTCCACCGGTCTGGGCTCTGCAGCCAGATGGGATGTATATGGGGTATGGGTGAGCCACAGGGTGTGTGATGCAGCTGGTCAGGCTGTGGACCCACAGACCCAAACCCCTTTATCCAGGACACACCAGTTCCCTTTCCCACAGCTAGCCATGTCTATACTGGCAGCCGTGAAGCTATGACATGCGTCATAAGCAGCCGCACACACCCACAGACACACATACACGCACATACGCTCTCATCTGCTACCATCATTGTGGACTGAGGAAGAGGGGAATGTGTGTGCACTGCCATTATGTGGAGAGAAATTGAGCTCGCGCACACCACTGATGGGAGACTAGGAAATCCATATGAGTGTCATAGGCCTAACCAGGAGTTACACTGCCAATGAAAGAGAGAAGGAGAGAGAGAAGCTCTGGGAGATGTGGCAGAAAATAAGAAATGAGATGAGCATATAGAAGCAATAGTTACTGAAGAGAATCCAAGTGTACCTGGTACGGTAAATTGCATCTATATAATAGAGTTTAGTGTTCGTGTGTACTGCAGAAAACCATCATAAAACCAGAAAGATGTCTGCCAAATGATATGGTATCTGCTTTGAAAACTCTATCAGAGACATCTAATATTGATTTTTAGAACTGAAAACTGAATCTGAAAGTGTTTGTTTTCAAGGTGCTTGACTGTTAAGGGCTTCCTTTGGAAACATTTGGTCTATGTAACACAACAACTGTTTTGATCTTTTGAGACAAGTTTGGACCTAAGAAATAAACATATGAGCACTCAATTTAAGTGAACCAAAAAAGTAATGCTCACCAAAGCAATTGTTAACTATTTTGGTAACACTTTACTTAAAGCCTTTACATATAATGCATTATAAAGGGTTATTAAAGAGTACAATGCAGTATAATTATTCATAATGTGTGTTGTAATACATTAAATGTTGTCGTAAATAATTATGACCGATTTTAAAATGCATAGTGTAACAATGAATTGATAAGTGTTATAATGTATTAACTGTGGTTGCAATTATTCATGAGACTGTACAATGCATTATAAGGTGTATTATAAGGCATAATTAATGCGTTAAAACTACTTTTATAATGCATTATACATAAAGGCTTTAAGTAATGTGTTACCATTATTTTAATTATTTTTCAATTATTTTACTTTTATCATTAAATACTAATTACTGTCATGTTATGAACAATAACCAATAAATGACCAACTGAAAATAATTGTTTTAAATGCTACTAGTGATATATGCATCATTCATTATCATTTATGGTTATTCATTTAAAGATTTACATTTAACAGTTACATTCTTTTTATTTTAGATGATAGAAAACATAATCTAAACATAAAAATAGGTGTGTACATTACATTAAAAGTAAATCCAATGTTGGTTGATACAGATAAATTAAATAAATCTTAAATATCAGCCATAGTAACATGAAAGAACAGTTTGCTTTACTTAAAATGACCTAACTTTGACTTGAATACCATTTCACATTGTTTAACATTAAGATTTATTATCCATTGTTGTGTTCAAAAACTAGCCAGTTCTTTCTTTCAGAAGTGTTCTCCAACAGAGAACAAATCCCTTAAGAAACTGCTGACAGAAACCTTTCAATTGCAAGCCCTAATGTAACCACACTAATTTGCTTAAATATGAGTGATCAAGCTATTTTGCTAGCCTGATTTGGCTCAGGTAATACGGGTGTGAACACAGTGCTCCAGTCACTCTGTTACACGCTCCCACAACACCACCATTCTACAAAGGGCACAATGGCACAAGTGTGCTGAAGATCCAGAGTCAATCGGCCCTTGTGTTATAGGTGCTGTACTGGAAGTGCTTGTTGATTGAGGACGTGGAGCGCTGACTGCTATCTCTAAGTGGTAAAGGGGAGGTGCCCTGTTAGTTGTGTGTGACTATGCACACGGACCATTTCTGCCAAGACTTCCCCTCTCCAGAGGGCAGACCACAGAGTGATGATGATAACAACTTCCTGCATCCCGTTCTGCTCCTGATTTAAGATGCAACCCCCAACTCAGTGGAAGAGCTTTGCTTTTACAAATCAAGTCAACAGGGAAATACGAGGTCAAAAGATTTACTTCTTAACAAGCTTGGCCTACTTTCTTTCCTTTGCTGTTTTCACCTAATAAAAGAGTTTGAAGGTAATAAATCCAATATATTTCCAGCATTATGTAACTTTTATTGCAATATTTCATTTAAAGTTTATAACATATCCAGTAAAAAGAGAATGAATATAATTGAAATAGTGGGTGGCTCATAAAGCAGATGGCTTTCCTACTGTGGCAATAGTAACCTGAGTGCAATAGAACCTTCTAGAACCTCTATGAATGAGAGGCTCCTGGAGTTTAACAGTCTTCATGATGATAAAGTTACACACAATCATGCAGATCTTGGCATGGTGCCGCTACTCCATGTGTTCACATACTCAAATGCAAAAGCAACAACAGCATTTCACCCGCAAGCTACTGCCAAACCATCAATTATTCTGGTTAGATTCAAAGAATATAAGGATAATTTTTCAATTAAATTTTTCAAAGGTCCAATTCCCGCTATTAACAAACCATTAACTATGACTTTTGCCTCAATAAACTACTAATTTGCTGCTTATTAATAATTAGTAAGGTAGTTGTTAAGTTTAGGTATTGGGTAGGGTTAGGAATGTAGAATATGTTCATGCAAAATATGTGCTTTATAAGTACTTATAAACAGCCAATATGTTCAATAATAGGCATGCTAATAAGCAACTAGTTAATGGTGAGTATTGGTCGCTATATTAAAGTGTTACCCTATATTGCAGTTGCGATTATAAAACTTTTGAAAAATGACAAATAAATACCAAATGACTTGCTAATAAGTATGCAAAAAATAAAATAAGTGCAAAGTACTTTTAGCTTCATTTTTTTAAACTAAGTTTTCTGATTCAGAACATTGTGTAAATTATTACTGGGTCAAGTCACTTTTATTTATATAGCGCTTTATACAATACAGATGGTTTCAAAGCAGCTTCACAGTAATAAACAGGAATCAGTGATGCAAATGTTTTTAATATGAGACAAATTCAAACTATGCTGTAAATCAGCTCTAAAAATGTCATTGTTTAGTTCTAGCCGGTTCAGCGTTGATTCAGTTAAGTTCAATATCTCTATAAAGTTCATTGATTATGAAACAAGTTCAATTCAGCTATAAGCAGTTCTATAGAAGACAATTCTGCTGTTATTCAGCTCAAGTCAGTTCAGTGTTGATTTAATTCAGTTCAATAACAGTTTTGATATTTCAAAATTCATCAGTTATGAAACAAACAGCTCTACAGAACACAACAGTGTCTTCATTCAGCAGTCAATTCAGTCAAATCGATAATATTCCTGAATTCCTATTAAGTGTACTCCCAGTTTTAAATCCCAACTATTTAGAGGTCTTTCTTTCTTTCTTTCTTTCTTTACTTTACTTTAACAGGGACAGTGGACAGGCAAAGACTGCCCCAGAATTAACTACAAAGCTTAATTTCATCTGCTGTTTTCTGGGCAGGAGAATACCAAAACACATTACATAACAAAAACAAAGAATCATTCAGAATCATCATGGGGAACAGCTCCACTAACTGAAGTATCACCCATTTATGGATGATCTCTGTGACTGACAGACAGGTCACTCATCACAACCTCTCACTTTAGCCTTTTGACATCACTTGCCACCTCAAGCCATGACTAAAACAGATTGACAGCCTGGTCTATATCAGAGCAGCCTGCGTCAGAGCTACAGTCTAAAGCCAAGAATTCACTCTGAAGCCTCATTCTTGTGAAAGATGGAAAAAGCAGAACTATAGAAACTCAGCGCTACACAGGATCTCCATCTGCCCGCTTCTCTCACCCATAAACCCCTGAGCCAGTTTCCACCGAGGCAGTAATTTCAATTGCAAAGTATTTTTGTAGCAGTTTTTCAAAACATGTCATGGCTATAAAGTGGATTTCCTGATCTGGGGGTTGAATGGAGGACACAATCTCTTTCTGATGATAGCTTAATTACTTACAGACTATTCACTGGGCTTCGCAGACTAACAGGGTTATCGCTGAGTAGGATTTTAATGTGATTTAGCTTGTCAGACTGCAATATTAATCAAAGTTGGAGGGTTTGGTAAGTATGGGATATGTTGAGGAGAGACAGAATTATAACATTAATCATGCAGAGCTAATCCATAAAACATCATGGGTGTCAAGACTCAAGGCAAATCACTCTGTGTAATTGCTGTGATGACACACACTTGATTAAGTCACACTCTGTGGTAAAGAATCCACATACATTACTCAATGAACAGAATGTGGATGCGTAATTATCCTCTATTAACCCTTTGAAATGGCTTTTCAACAAGGTGTTGATTACATCACACACAATTCACGCAAGATCCTCAGCTAACAACATTATATTCACCCAAGCTACACATAAGATAATAATCCTCTGTTGGAGAGGATAAAATTGTGTTTGACACCTACTTTAACAGTTAATGGTGGAACAAAGAGGTGCAGAGTGACTCAAGTTAGACTGTATTCTTAACATGACTGATTAGCAGTGATTTTTATGGGCTGTCAGGAGCTATGGAAAGCCATATGGTGTTCCCCAGCGTACTTACTCATGTAAGCACTTTTTCTGTGCTTTATGAAAAGCTCCAAGGAACGTTGTTTTGAACATTAACAATGCGTAAAACCTTTAGTTTTGCACATATATTTGGATTAATGAGGTGCTAAAGGGAACACTTTCTTTCAGTTGTGAATGCTCTTTACGTAAGCATGGGTGAGTCGATGCTTGTAGTAACAAAACAATGAAGCTGCCCCATAAAACGTTTTATGTTGTCTCATAAAATACTACATTCCTACATACATTTAGCTCTTTTGATGTAAATCAAACCGCAAGTGTTTCCTCTCTCTTTCCATTTAAAAAAAGACTTCACGTGTGGCGCAAATCTGATCAGAGCTAAAGGAATAGTTCACCTAAAATTGAATATTCTGTCATCATTTATTCACCCTAATGTCGTTCCAAACCTGTATGACTTTGTTTCTTTTATAGAAACAACAATAATATATTTTGAGAAACCAGATCTAAGAAAACACATTTTACGAGGTGGTGATTTTGTATGAATTCGTATTTTTAGGGAAAAAGTAAGCTTCCTTACACTCAACCATTGTTTGAAAATGAGTGAATGAAATCATACGTATTCCTACAAACTACCCACCAATTCACCAAATGTACAACAATGATGACACACTATGATTTTGAGAAATGTCTCATTGTTTTTTGTCCATACAATGGAAGTCAATGGTGATCAAAATGGTTTGGTTACCAACGTTCTTCAAAATATCTTCTTTTTGTGTTCCACGGAAGAAAGGAAGTCATACAGGTTTGGAATGACAAAAGTAAATTTTGAGGTGGACTATCCCTTAAAATTTGAACAGAAATCAGCAATGGAAATTTGCCTGAATATTGATGAATCTGAAGTCGATACTGTGCAACTTCCATTACCGGCCACCCTGAATTTAGACTAAGTAACACCTCTTTGGAACAGATGCTAATGAATCCAGGCAGGCATGCTGGGGAGTTGAGGAAGGTCATCTCGCACACAGAGCAGCTGTCATTGCATGCTCTAGGAAGGGACCTTCTCCTCTCCTTATAGAAAGCATTTGTCCACTCTAGGTGCTTGAGGGCCCAAGTGAGACCCTCAAGACGATGTTTATAATAGCACTCAAAGACTACATGTGTAAACATAGAACACAGACTCGTGTGAAATACTAGATTTTCTGTAGCAGCTTCTGTGCATCCAGCATAGAGAATGTTTACTTCTAAATGTTCCCAGGGGACATTTTGGACTTCCGAGAAAATCTTAGTAAAGTAGAGCGAATAATCTTACTTAAGAAAAAGGTTCAGCCTTTAAAACACACTTGAGTTTTAAATGACCATGGCTGGAAAATGCTCTAATTTCTGCGGTTTGTAGTCAAGCTCAAAGAAACTTGGCTGTGTGGGCGGAACGTTTTATGAGGATAATTAACCAATGATGATAACAAGGCTCCACACACAGACCAAAACTCAACACCCCATTCAGTGGGACTGCTCTCACGCTGCACAGAGCCAATCTGATGTGAACTGTGTCTCACCTGCTTCCCCTCATTTGACCAGCTCTTTTATGTCCTGTCTGTCATTAAAGCCAAGTGGGGACCTCAATTAAATCAGACTATTTATTCAAGGGCCCAATCGCTTTCCTTCCAGAAGAATAATATGTTTCCGTTTGACATCTTGCATGGCTGAGTCATAATGGCCATTATTAGCTTGTTTATTGTGAAGGCTTGTCTGTGACTGCAGTTGACCTCCACCTAAAATTGTGGGGACAAAATGATCAAATACAATGAAAAACTGACAAACGGTTCTTTTTAAACTAGCTTTAATGCTACAAAAGTTGTTAGTTGAAGCGAGAATTAAACAGACGTGTGAGCCCTTTATGCAATACATTTTGTAGCAATTTATGCAACATTTTCCAAAGTTCTCACTGCTGTGCTCTTTCATTCTGAAGAGATGCTTGTTTTTAAAAATCACCCCCTGCCAGCCACTGGTGGGTTGTATATATTTTCAGCTGGGATTTTTCCTATGGCCTGCCACAACACTGTTTTAAGTTCATAAAAACCCAACAAACTGTTTTGCTACGCTGACCTAATAATATATTGAATAAACAAATACGTTTCAAGAAGTGGTTATTATGTTTTGTGTATTAGGTGGAGATCTGGCAACCTACAATATCAGTTAATCATAATTCACACTTCTGATGCCATCTGCTCAAGGCAGTTTATGTGGACAAATGCATAGAGACCAAAGAACAAGACCACAGTAGCTTTCACAATAGAAAACAGCCTTTTTCTGTCATTTAAACTGTGCAGTACTAAACAGTTCCAGATGTGGTTTTGCTCAGCATGTGAGACAAGAGTGTTTAACATGAAAGCCTATATGCCAGTTTTCAGTCTCTTCTCGCTCTCTCTAAATAAAAAGTATTATTTCTGTTACTTAAACGTCAGATTTCCTGGATGAATGAAATTTGAAATTGACATACCAATATGTGTATGCAAATAATTTTTTGTCCAACATATTTTTTCCAAGAGCTGGATGTGAAGTGTGCTTCATAGAATGGCATGTGACTGCTGAGTTTCTAAGCCTCAGTATCACACAGGTCAGCTATGTCTCAGCATAAGTGTGCAAAACAACTTTACCAGCCATGGGTGATTGAGCACGAGTGCACTGTCACATCAGTCATGCTGAGTGTGTACATGTGAATCGGATTAATACATTTCTAAGCCTATGCCTCCAGAAGGGGAGTCTGAACTCTTAAAAATAATCTAAAGAACCATTTTGGGTTTCTCAAACAGTTCTTAAAAGAACCATTATTTTGAAGAACATTTAATCTAAAGAACCTAGAAAGAACCTTTTGTTCAATGTAAAGGTTTCATGGATGTTAAAGGTTCTTCATGGAACCATGCATGTCAATAAAGAACGTTTATTTTTAAGAGTGTAGGGTGCAAAGTAAAAACCACACACAGCAAGATGTTAATAGCTACCACATTCAGTGAAGTAGGTACTGATATACTTTGCTGCTGTTGACATTACAGCAGCTTGATGGTTTCTATTTCAACCCCACGAGATATCAATAAACTCTTACTTTTCTTCCTGAAAAGCATGAAAATGAAAACATAATTTCCTTTCTTGTCCCCAAAAGACATTCTTTCTGCACAGTGCCAAGCAGACCAGCTTCGTACGGGCTGCCCTGTCACAGAGACAATCAACAGACTGATTTAAACCAGAGGGAGAGTGTGTGATGGCTTTCCATTCTTCTCACTCTGGCCTCTTTCACTTGTTGCTGCTTATTTTCCACAGCCTGCAAGGCTTGAGGACGGCTTAGAGCAGAACAATGTGCTTTTTGTGCATTTCTGAAAATGCGTGTGCCCATTGGGATGTACAACCACAGCTAAACCTTATTTATAATGTGCAACCTACCATTAAACCAGTAAGTTCTGATACAGAGAGATCTGTCGAATTAAGAAAACAAATACAGACAGGTAACAAATATAATACATCAAGGCTGAATCATTAAAAGTTTAGCTGTAATTTAATCAGTAGGCTATTACAGTCTGCAACAAAATTATGGCTGCACTGGTTTAATAAGCCTATCTGCTTGTGTCAACAGATGGCAAATATAATTTTATTGTATTCGCTATTTGCCCAACCAGTTTATTGCATGATACATCAAAGGCAACGCATCACTGGGCCTTGAGTTGTCGTGCATAATTATAAGACTTGCGGTGAGACTTGCGTTTCTGACATTTGTTTGCGCATAATTACGCAGAGCTGACATCCCTCTTTGAGACAAGATGAAAGTGGAAACAATAATTAGTATTTTCACTGAAACCAAGATCAAGGTGCCCTTCAAAGACTCAGAATCTAATCAAATCACACATTTGTCTCTGTAAACAAAATAATAATGAATACATTTTACATACAGAGATCATGTTATATTAAAAATGTAATTATTTTGCAGGGCCACATGTAATTATAAATTAGTGTTAGCTATTGTAATTACTTATGTCAACATGCACAATAAAAGTTTTTTAATAGAATAAGAAATTAAGAATGCAACAGTGAAAATGTATTAATTGGTCAACTCTAACACATAGAGTTGTATCAAACATGTAGGCTATTTTGAAGGCACTCTTAAGATGCAAAATAAACACTACAATATTGCTTAAGTCACGTGAACTCATATTTTTGTACAATTGCTTTTTGAAAAATAAATAATAAATTCACGTTTTTGGTATGACTATGCACAGTAATGTTAGTCTCTACAAATAAAACTAACCTCAGGCCCTAAATCCAAAACCACCATAGGGAATTCCCAGGAGAAGAAGTGCTCCAAATGCTACTTTCCTTCCGGGTTTTAGTGTTACAAACTTGAACTCTATATGGACACTGTTCATTGTTAACTATTTTTATATTCGATTAATTAGCGTCTTACCATTGGCGTTCTTCCCGCAGATGAGATGTTCATAGATTTGAACGAGACCAAATATCTCCGCGTCATTGCTGACGACAGCCTCCAGCGCCTCAGGGGTCACTGGAGAGGTGTTGATCCCGCTCTGCGCCGCCAGCACACGAAGCCCTATCTCCTCCACTAGATTTTCAATGCAAGCGGTCAAACAGATGGCCGCGTACTCGTGAATGCGCACCGAGATGCGAGTGTCCACCATCCAGCGGAAAAAGCGTCCGACAGACAGACTCAGTGTGCAGCGGGAGGACTTGCTCTTGCGCAGGACCTCTCCAGCGCTCATGCTGTACAGTGAGATGGCTCTGACCGCGGCCGAGACGCAGCTTTCCGCCAGCGCCCAGCTCATGGCCAGTCTCATCGCGCTCTGCACCTCGAACCGCGTGCACCTGCAGTGCACGACACTCAACCGCTGCGCCTCTCTGGAGATCCGCAACAAAGCTCTGCGCATAAGCAGTGACAGACTCCTGACGCTCTCTGGAGTGGAAGACAGTCCCTCTCCAGCAACTTTACGCAGGACAACATCGATCTCCTCATCTGTCCAAGGGAACTCTTCTAACTCTGGTAACCTCGGACATTTAGAGAAGATGTCCTCTGGGTCTTCAGGAAGCACCGTGTTCACTGTGTCCCAGCTGTTGTTTCTGCTGTTCATGGAATCCGTGTAGCTCCACCAGTTTCCTCGCTGTGAAGAGCTGATGAGCGCCTGCGAGTTGGACTTGGAGGAGGACAAGCTGAGGGATCTGTAAGAATCACCGGCTCCATATCCAGAGTCCAGAGTCAAATCCTCCAAAGTCTTCATAGTAGTATTGCTCAAGGCTGCCATATCTTTTTATTTTTGTAAGTGGAGTGATTATTCCACGTTTTCCAATATATGACTTAACAGGAGGTGGACTTCTTCCCTGGTTAGTAAACATGCAGCGCAAAGACAAACTCCTTGACTTAAGTTAACGCACGTCCATCGTTAAGCACAGCTTTTGGTGGTCTGCACTCATGGGCAATCCAGTGCTGTATGACCCACGCTGCTCAGAGAAACTTTTGACAGCTAAAAGTTCCGTCCAATCAGCGTACAGCTTTCTCTCAGCCAATGAGACACACGCAACGCTGGCTCAGTTCGGTTCATTTTCACACTGCACGCGTAAGCAGCGCAGAAACGGCGCGTATGCAGAGCGGAAACAGCGCGCGCCCATTGCCCACAGCTGAACCGCGGCTTGTGTACTGCAAATACAGACGACTATCGTTCATTCGGTCATGCTTTTCAGGTGTTCTCCGACAACAGTCTGTCATGTGCTTTGATATGGGCAGCATGCTGTGATGCGGCCGTGTTCCCCTCTGTCACGCGTATATAACTTGCTGTACATATAGTTTACATGATAAAAGTAATCTTAAAGTTAATAAATGCCTCTAGTTTTAATAATTTAAACAGGCCTTTGAAGTTTGGGCAATAACTCCTGGCAGTGATGTTTTCGTGCAGTTGATTCTGTGCTAAATCTAATATTTGATGTTTTTTTTTTTTTTTTTTTTTTTTTTTTAATGTTGCAGATTTAAGTAGAAAATGAGAATCACTAAAATTATTGAATATATTTTGAGACAGAGGTCTTCTTAATGATAACTAGAAGAATATGTAAAAGTATGGTATTTGGGGTAAAAAGCGCCCCTGCTGTTGTGGCGAAAGGCATAATAATTAACATGATAATTAATAGATGGCTGACATTGCCAATTGTTGATATGACATGGTTGGATTCAGATGGTAAATATCATATAGCCTATTATGTTGGGTGTCCACCTTAGAGATAATCACCATGTTTATAATGAAACCATCATATTTAAAAACCTGATATTAATCATGTCATATAATAAAATAAAATAAAATTTGTTATTACTATTGTAAATCTATATTAACTTATTATGGGATCTCCTTCAATGCTTTCAGAATCTTTACTTTTTATTTTGTTTCTGTATTTTAAAATATATTTTTATATTAACATTTTAATGACAGTATAT
Source organism: Spinibarbus caldwelli (assembly GCA_039654775.1). Lineage (NCBI taxonomy): Eukaryota > Metazoa > Chordata > Actinopteri > Cypriniformes > Cyprinidae > Spinibarbus > Spinibarbus caldwelli. Next base: position 27,613,736 of record CM077221.1, on the reverse strand, counting down.
TTATTGAACATTATTTATCAAAATAAGCAGAAAATAGTCTAGTACAAACTTTGCTAAAGTGATTGATTTGAACAAGTATTAACTTAGACATTAGTATAAAAAAAAAAAAAAAAATTTAGCTAAAGTATTTATCAATACAGTGTGCCTTTTACCCCGTGCTTGTGAAACACGAAACACCTCACATGATTTTACGGTGAAATGTATCATTTTTCATGTTAATCAGGTCAATTTTGATCAAGAAAAATGGCTTTAATTCAGCGTAAGCGGCGCAGCAAAAATAGACTCGGCGCCGAAACTATCGCGGCACTGCTGCTCACGCGACGCTCCTGCTTGACGCTCACGCGCTGCTCCTGCTATGGAAGACCAAAAGGGCCAAAAACACGTGAATTTTAACGCGTCAACAACGCGTGAAATACGTGTATTTCACGCGTAAACAACACGCATTTCACGCGTTTAAATACGTGTTGTTTACGCTTAAAAAAATCAACGCGTTAAATACGCGTGAAATACGTGTTGTTTACGCATGAAATACACGTATTTAACGCGTTGTTGACGCGTTAAAACTCACGTGTTTTTGGCCCTTTTGGCCTTCCATATCCTGCTCCCTGTGTGAATGCACTCATTTGTTAACATGCACGCTGAAAAAAATACGCGCTGCTCTCGCGCCGCTTACGCTTGCGGTGTGAAACCGGCGTGAGAATATGGGACAGAAGCGTTCGGTCTTTTTTATTTTTTATTTTTATTGTATCTAAACACAGTCTACCACTAATCTACTTTAAACTTTAATAATAATAACAAAAACATTGTTTAAAAGACCCTGATTGCTATTGTGTTAATAGGCAATACATAGCTCACTATATCAAATTACATACGAGCAAGGAAGTACTATACTAATACTAGAAGAGAAGTGAAATATTCCTGCATCTGTTCCATGCACGTGTATGCCCTCCTGTGGTGGTTAGTAGAAGAATTATGCTGAAATAATATCTGAACAAGATTAATTTTAATGAACTTTATTTATTCTTCAAAATAAGAATTTTTAACAGGGAAAAGTACATACCTAAATCCTCTACATACAATTTCACAGAAATTATCCCTTCATCAAAACTTGTCTGCATTACTGTGTAAGTCTAACACTCTTTACAATTTGGCACCCTCTATTGTAAGTACTTTGAATAAACCTCTGCTATTTTAAACTACTCATTAAGTTTGAAATAAAGAGACAAACTGCAGAATATTAGACAACCCCCTCTCTTGACATTTCTTTTAAATCTTAAGATTGGCAAAGAAGCATTTTAAAATGTCTCTTGTGCATGTGCCTTCAATTATCCACTGTCAGCGTTCTCCTGGTGTCTTCACAGATCCATATTTTACCCATCAAGTTGAATGAACTTGGCAAAGCCCTTAAGAGAAGCTTGTTCATCAAACTCCAGTGCTCACATCAAACACAGTGTGGCAGGCCCATGTTCCCCTGAGCATCGTCTGGGGCAGAAATTACCACCACACACACTAAGCCAGCCAGAAACAACAGCAGGGTCCTCTGTGCTCTTCTGTTATCCTTGAAATGGTCTTTTAATAGGAATGTTCCACATGCCTCGTTTGGAGTGAAAATAGTGGTAAAAATTCCTCAGTCGCAGTCTTTCTACCTCTAGTCCGTTCTGCAGAACCCTGAGAGAAGATGTGATGGAGGAAGACAGGCAAAACACAGTAGTTACACCAACAGTGGAACTGAGACTTGATTGGTTTGATACTAAATTCCCATAGTTAAGCCACACCCGTCTGTCACAGGAAAGATCACAGTCTATGAAACTGTTTGACATAGGGATGCTCATTTTAACTGGTTAAGCATTAACTGACCGTAAGAATTTTGACTGATTAATACAATTGAATTAAAAAGTCTTTTTTTTCAGTAATTTATCAAAATATTTTAAAAGATTTGCTCCATGGTTAAAATACGCTATGCGTATAAAAAAATGTGTTTTTTTAGAGAAAAAAACCCCATAAGTCTCATATAACTCGACGCGAAATGTTTACAAACATTATATTAAACACTGTAAACATCGCTAGGCTATTTTAGTTCTCCTCACTCCACAACAAATCATTTCAATTTAACAGTAGCCTATTTAGAAAAGAACAATAATTAAAAATATAAGAAGCTATAAATGACAAGCCAAAATGAATTAATTTAGGCTAAAACAAAACTGAAACCAACGTTGGGTCTCTCATTCGACACAAAATCAAATGTTTCTGTATTCGCGATGTATTTTGTGTTTTTGTTTATGTTTTACATAACATCACGGCGGTACGTTGATAACGCTTAACGGCACAGATTTTACTACATATTTAAACCGAGCAGTGTGTTTTTTTCCCATATGTTTAACTTACTGTATTTTATTATGATAATGAACAGGCTGCATTATTGTCAAGGTAGCAATGCTTAACTGTGTGCGTGCATGCGGCGCCGGTGCAATCACTTGAATTTTTTCCTTCTAACAGTGGAAGCAACTACTCCTTTTAATCATAAAGATAATCGGAATTATAAAAGGTTTGCTTTTATTTGTGTACATTCACAATAAAAACAAATCGCTGTGCTTTTGTAAAATAGGCCTAAAGAGAAATAGGATGCCGCTTTCTGCCGTCTGTTTCCTTTTGCACAGCACAAAAATGAACCGAAACTCTGCATACTAGGCTACTTGTTGCACAGTTTTTCTTTTGTTTTCTTAATTTATTATTTAAGTAAAAATATATTTCTCATATAGGCCTATTTATTCGTTTTATATACAGTAGTCAACATTTGAAGTGGATCAAAACCTTTCCTCAAAGTTGTCCTGAAACAAAAACAATACCTGTTCTTGTCTTAGGACAACTTTGATGAACTTTTTTGATCCACTTCACATGTTGACTAATATATATATATATATATATATATATATATATATATATATATATATATATATATATATATATATATATATATACAGGTGCATCTCAAAAAAATAGAATATTGCGAAAAAGTTAAAAAAAATTGTAACAATTCAAAAAGTGAAACTTTCATGTATTCTAGATTCATTACATGTAATGAATGTTACAAAACTAAAAAGTTAAAGTTCTTTAAAGTATGTTCATTTATGCACTTGGTCGGGGCTCCTTTAGCACAAAAATTCCAGCATCAGTGAGGTGTGGCATGGAAGCGATCAGCCTGTGGCACTGCTGAGGCACTATTGAGCCTTCAGCTCATATGTATTGTTGGATCAACTGTTTCTCATCTTTCTCTTGAAAATATCCCATTCTGTGTATGTATGTATTCTGTGCCTCTCTAGTCTTCCTCCAGACTCTAGACCTTGATTTCCAAATGAAATGCAAAATTTACTTTTATCTGAAAAGAGGACTTTGTTTGGACCACTGAGCAACAGTCCAGTTCTTTTTCTCTTTAGCCCAGGTAAAATGCTTCTGATGTTGTTTCTGTTTCAGAAGAGGCTTGGTAGCCCTTTTCCTGAAGACGTTTGAGCGTGGTGACTCTTGGTGCACTGACTCCAGCTTCAGTCCACTCCTTGAGAAGCTCTCGCAAGTGTTCGGCTTTGCTTGACAGAATTCTCAAGCTTGTGGTCATCCCTGTTGCTTGTGCACCTTTTCCTACCCAATTTCTTCCTTCCAGTCAGCTTTGCATTTAATATGCTTTGATACAGCACTCTGTGAACAGCCACCCCTTTCAGTAATGACCTTCTGTGACTTACCCTCTTTGTGGAGGGTATCAATGATTGTCTTCTGGACCATTGCCAAGTCAGCAGTCTTCCCCATTATTGTAGTTTCAAAGAACAAGAGATACCTGGAATTTATACTGTAGGGATGGTCATTTAATGAAACTCAAATATAAATATTCTAATATTTTGAGATACTTGATTTTTTACTTTAAAATCCAGTATCAAAATGAAAACAAAAAAAACTTTTGAAATGTTTTACTTTGCATGTAATGAATCTAGAATATATGAAAGTTTCACTTTTTGAACTAAGTTACAAAAAAAAAAAAAAAGAACTTTTCAGGATATTCAAATTTTTTGAGATGCACCTGTATATGACTGGGAAGTCGTGGCCTAATGGTTAGAGAGTCGGACTCGTACCCTAAAGGTTGCGGGTTCGAGTCTCGGGCCGGCAGGAATTGTAGGTGGGAGGAGTGAGTGTACAGCGCTCTCTCCACCCTCAATACCACGACTGAGGTGCCCTTGAGCAAGGCACCGAACCCCCAACTGCTCCCCGGGCGCCGCAGCATAAAAATGGCTGCCCACTGCTCCGGGTGTGTGTTCACGGTGTGTGTGTGTTCACTGCTGTGTGTGTGCACTTTGGATGGGTTAATTGCAGAGCACAAATTCCGAGTATGGGTCACCATACTTGGCCACATGTCACTTCACTTCACTTCATATATTTATTATGTTTTTCTCCGGTTGCAGAAGCGCTGCAGGTGCATGACATGATATGATATGACCATGTGAATCCTCATGTTCTCTTGTCTGCTACTTTTTGCGTATGTAAAATTAATCCCTGCAAAATTTTTTTTAGTATTTTTAACGGGTCACTGACACTTATCCTTTCTAATTTAATTCAATTGTAATTTAAAATAATCTTGTCAGTTAATGGTTAATAATCGGTTAACGAGCGTTGGTTGTCGGTTAGGAAAAATAACCAAAATGAACATCCCTAGTTTGACCAAAATCACTTAATACTAGTCAAACTAATTTTGCTTCGTAGGGCAATACTTTTTTATCTGTTTATTTATTCTGCAACATATTCGAAAAGAAGAGCTCAAAGATGCAGCTTCCATATTCAAAAAAGGTTTAAAAATCACACAAAAATGTTTGGTTTACAACAGTTTACTATAAAGATTAAGTTTGTTTAACTTTAGGGTCATTCTGAGTCAAATCAACCAGAGGTCCTATCCCCTCAAATTTTTAATTTTGCTAATATTTTTTCTGAAGAAAGATAGACATATCCCGAAGAGTGATGAAAGCTAAAATATTAAATAAAACAAGATACATTTCTAGTTTCAAGATTTTTTGTTCTTCAGACATTCCTATTTAAAAGAAAAGAAGTATCATATTTTTGCAAAGTGACCCACATTTGGTTTTGACCACTGAAAATGATTTACTTCTGGAGCCATATTGAAATTCCAATACCTCTGGAACCAAACCATACAGGGCCTTAAAAATGAAGATGCCAAAGGAAAAGCTTGTTAAGACCCAATATCTAAAAGGACATTAAGATATCTTTAATACTTCTTGAGTTATAGGCATGCAAACTTTGGAGAAAAAACTTGAAAAGTGCTGTTTTTCCATTTTGGAATGGTCACCATTGTCACATAATGCAACAAAGATGGCTAAAGTCAACAGATTTTACTAACGGACCTACCAATCTCTGTGTAAAAATAACATTACGATGTTGCCATCTTTCTGAAGTCATTTTTAAACCCCTGTAATTTGGCTCTGAATCTCAGGTGAAAATTGACATTTTGACCTCCCTCTATAAAACAGTGGATTACTCAGTAAATATTCATCCATGAAACTAAATATTCTGGCTTTCAGCATTATACATGTCTATCTTTCTTCATAAAAAATATTAGCAAAATCAAAAATTTGAGCTGGGGAACTCTGGTTGATTTGACACAGAATGACCCATTAGTTAATTACATCTACAATCTATGAAGTAATGTCAACAAATATTGAAAAATACTGTAACAAATATATTGCTCATTGTTAATAGTTTATTAATGCATTAGCTAATGTTATGTAATGGAACATTATTGTACAGTGTTACCAGATCAAACTGGCATTCTCAATGGAATGAATGAGTTACCTGTCCAGCAGCTCCCAATCTTCTCCTCCCCAGCGGTCTTTAAACTCCTCCGTGTTCATCCCACCAATTTTATCAAAATCAGACTTATAAATTCCAAACAAGCCAAAGCCATTCACTTCCCAAAAGCCTGTGTGTGAAAATCAGAGACATCAGATAAATGTACACCAACAGTGGAAATCTGTCTCTTAAAAATATATTCTAAACAAATTTAGAAATAAGAGTTTTGATGAATTTCATAACAATGTTCATAACCTAGATGCTTAAAACAATTTTATTTGTCAATTCATGTGCAGTACCCTAAGAGAGGGAAATCACTTCCAAAATGCAAGAGGAGGCTGATAGTCTGATGCATACAGTATATTGACCGATCTGAATAAATATGCAAATTTGTTTTTGGCTAAAATGGGTCTGACAAAGGCAAATAATAAAATAAATTAAATTAGCCTCCCTCTGTATAAATAACCAATTACATTCAGATATAACCTTTCAAAGAATCAGCTTTTAATATCACACATCAACCCTGCTTGCGGTAAAATAAAACTGGTGAATAAATAAAATGTGGAGATTTACATATTTATTTCAATACAAGTGAATAAATTTGCTATAACGGTTAATCTACACATACACTACTGTCCAAACATTTCAAATTACTATGAACCTTTTATATTTTTGTAATAAATATATACTATTTTTCACCAAGGTGCATTACAGTGAAAAAAGTAAAAAGTAAACTGCTAGACATTATGTCTAATAGAGAGCAATATGACTCTGTTTAAAACAAACAGGAAATGCAAGAAATAGAATCAGACACATTATGCACTGGTGTTGAAACATATGCATTTGTATGTATTTAGCAGCTGTCTCTAAATGTGTCTGTGTATATGTTTTACCATCAGGCTCCAGAGGTGAGCTCCCACAGTCCAGCCTCATGACGATGGGTGCAAAGGCCAGTCTGCCTTCCACACAGTGCTTCCTTATAGTCTCCAGGATATTGTGAGGGAAATGGATATGCAGGTCACACAGGAACACTATGCTGTGACTGTCCTGCAAATTACATGTTACACCATCAACCAATGTTACTTTGTGCAACCAAGTTTCTTGGTAAAAATGTGTAAATATATTACTTTTTGAAAAATTGCAGTTATGTTTTGAATTATTTGTCAATTTTCAAATGTCTAAAAAATCCAAAAACACTAAAAATACACCTTCTAGACAAGCATCCATTCTAGAAAAGAGAGCTCTTCAATCAGCTTTTAAAAATGCATTATTTTCAATTTAAATTAACAAGGCAATGTAATTACATTTTTAGGGAGCACCAAATTACTTTAAAATATTGTTCTCAAACACTGATCACCTCAGGTATTGTACATTATTTACAATAGAAAAGGCCTGTATAAAATTTTCACTCACCTTTATGGTGTCCACACCCATCTGTAAACCAGACGATCTCTCGAAGTTCCCTTCACGTCTCAGATATTCATATCTACACACACAGAGCCAAGAACAGAAAAACAAACACAGAGAAAAAGATTGTTTTCCTCAGGTACAAACAGTATGTGAACCCAAAAATAGGACTCGCATGAAGTTAGAGCGTCTAATGCAGGAATCCTCCTGTGAAGTTCTATGCAGGGTCTCTGCTCTGCAGGTGCTTAGCTAAAAGAGGAAAGACACAATAACTCAGTTCTCACCTGGGCACGGTGCTCTCCTTCAATGCCTGCTCCACATCCATATCATCGCTCTGGAAGTCTACAATGATCACGCTGAAATTCTCATCCTTGGTCTCACGGTGCAGGAGCTCCATATCTGAGATAAACTGCTGCACCCAGCGAGCCTGGTTCTTTACTGTCACAGAAGACAACTAAGATGAGTGGCTATGAAACTGCAGTTTGCCAAGCTAAACATAAATTAAACTCATACATTTATGTTCACTTATTTGCACTGCTTTGATAAATATGCATAAACAGGAGCTCATATTAGTTTTAAATACCTGGTACTACAAAGTGCACCATCACATCATGTCTCCATTCTAACATGGATGGCTGGCAGAGCAGGGGTTTGGCCCAGCTGGTGCTCCAGGGTGTGGTGGTGTTTGTTTGGGTACTGGAGCCGCTGGGCGGTGGGTTTTTAGAGGGTGTATGGTGGGACGAGGGAAATGTTCCCTCTCTGCTCTCAATTCCCTCCTCATATCGACTGCGGTGTAACAGCAGATAGATGTAGTCAGACAGCCGGACCACTCTTTTCCCTTCCTCCATCAACAACAGCTCCATCAAATAACGGTTGCCCCTGGCTGAATCTCTCCTCTTCTCTACATTTACAATACGGACCAGAGTGTAGATCCTGATAGAGATGTAAGAAACAGTGAGAAAAAAATAGAACAGTTGCTGTAAATAGAGTGCATTTAAATTACGAATGAGAATTATGAGACAATTATGAATATGCATGAAAAATATAAGCACCACGTATCCTGTTTAATCTAGTTGTGTCAGGTGTAATAAAGCTTTCACATTTGTTATGATAAAGCTGTATAAAGCGACCCACTGAGAGACTGCTTAACAGCAGGAGTTCAGACCGTACAAGGTAAGAATTAAAGATAACTCTACACTTGAGCTGCAGGCTCAGCAGGAAAAACCCACACATATATTTAAAGAGGTCATATTTATTCATTTTTGAATTATATATTTTTCTTTCACTAAGGTCTGTGTTATTAGTAAAGTTGTCTACACCTAAAATGGTCATAATTTTTTTTTTAAAATATTGTAAATTTTCGGTCTTTTCTGTAATTATTCAGCGTTAAAAAGGCTGTTTTTTCCCACTGTGCCTTTAAGCCTACTGTATGTAAATGCTTTCTTTATAATTTTATAATAATATAATATAATTTTGACGTCACAGTTCAGTTGGTTTCGATACAGCAGGGAGGAAAAACTAAACAAAAAATTTAATTTTTTAAAAATTAAACAGTGGTTTACTGAACAAATTGCTCTTTCTATAAATAAATTCATTTGTAATTAACATTTTCTTAGGGATAAAAATCTACCACAGCTTATGCGCTAAACTATAGGGAGCCCTTTTACAATACTATAAGGTTACAATTAACAACAGAGCTCAAACTTAAATTTAAATACTATTTATTTTTAAATATAATAACCAACACTCAAATTAAAAAAAAAAATTGTATGCAAACACATGCACATGACGCAGTTTTTAAATTAACTTAGAAATTATAAAAATGTATATTTCTATTTGTTTTTTAAATATATTCAATTTACACAGTGGCTGTCATAACTTGTTTCATAACAGATTTATTTAAACATACATTAAATAATTTAATCATTTATATAGCGACCTGTCTCGCCACATCAAAGACCGTCAATACAGTATTTATTGTTTGAATTTCCTGAAAAAAAAAAGGACGGTAACACTATATTTTAAGGTGTGCTTGTTACACGTTACATGTACTTATTATTATAATAACAATTAATTATGCATAATTACATGCAAGTAACCTTGAGCCAAATCCTAATCCTAACCCAACCATATAGTAAGTACATCTAGTTAATAAATATTACTCAGTACTTAAATGTATAATTACACTGTAACAAGGACACTAAAATAAAGTGTAACCAAATGGAAATATTTTACAGTAACAATATATAAAACTGGAAATTTCCAATGAAGTTCCACTCGTGCAGTGGTTAAAACAATGCTGTATTTGTTCGGTACACATGTGTACTGAATCGAAAGACGCTTACTGACAATTCCGTTATACCCCTAATATATATATATATATATATATATATATATATAAATACTGGTATAAAAAAAAATTATACTAGTTTGTATCAACACAAGAGTGGGTACATAATGATGGAATTGTTATTTTTGGATGAACTATCCCTTTAAATATCCTCATTTGCATTTTAAGTTCTCACCCACCCTCCATTCCTCTCATTCAGCCTCTCCATGTACTGTGAGATCACATCAATGACCTCATTCTCTGCGAGCTGCAGGTTCCCCGAGACGTTACACCTCAGGTCATTCCAGTCTGACCTCAGCATCTCAAAGTCCACAGGGTTCACGCTGAAGGTCCGCTGCCAATTTATAGCCTCCTCTGACAAGCGTGGCCTCACTTCAGCCTCCTCATAACTGTACTCTGACATCTCTCCTTCTTCAAGGCCTCTGCTCTGAGGAGCCATGTCCGATCCCTCTGGCATCTCCGAGACCTTTGTTGGCTGCACCTCCGGAGGCCGGCTATTCTCAGACGAGTTTAACCGAGGGTGGTCTCTGTTTTCAGAGCTTGAAGGGGGCAAGCTGTCTGGATCTGATATGGAGGCTGTAGGGTCACCCTTATTATGAGGCCCAGGCTCCGTAGGCAAGGCAGAATGACTGTGCTTTAACAGGGCAGATTGGGTGGAAGTCTTAAGGCCCATTAAGGGGAAGTTCTGCCAGGGGAGAGAAGCAGCAGCTTGTGTTTTTAAGGACCTCCATTTTGAACTCAAGTCCACAAGCCTCTTGGTCTTTCTAGATTGATAAAGGAACACACCAGGAAACACTTCCACAGGAGGTTTTGGTCTGCTTACTGGAGGACGGGGTCTAGTGATGTAAATTTTATTGGTATTAGTCTCTTTTTCCACACTGGTCCCAACTACAGTTTTGCCTGCATCACCTAAAATCCGATTAGCCAAAACATAGAGAGGAGACTTCTGAGGAAGCTTAAAGGGGGATCTTCCCTTCACAGGTGGGCTTGCAGTTTCTGTCAGTTTACTCTGGTTTGGCAGTCCTGGGTCAGGCAGTAGCCATGTTAAAGAACGTCCTCGCTGAACCAGCGCAAGCTCCTCGCTTGCTCCTGTCTGTTCATTTACAGACCCACTTTGAGGCTCTAATGCACCTGTACTACCCTTTGCTTGTTTTATTTCTGTCATTTCATCATCCACCACCAGAGAGGGTTTATAAAACCTTTCCCCTTTTGTTCTTTTACTCCCTTCTCGCTCTTTTAACTGAACGTACTGCCTTCCTTGCTGAAAGATGTAGCTCTTTGAACCCCTGTCTAATCTATCAGGCTTTGAGGAGGCAGTGGATGCTATAACTCTTGGCGTCTGATAGGGTGGACTAGTCCTCATGACTGGCCGATTGCTGGAATTGATTGTCTCCTCTGGGTCGACACCTTCTTCTTCCTCCAGGAAATCTGTCAGAAGAGACAAGTCCCATCAAACCAAAGCCCTTTAAATAATTCATGTAATCTGAAATGAGAATTGCTTTAATGACTTGATTAAAAAGTCAGTGAGGCTGCTGCAGTGTTGATGGAAATCTACAGCTAATGATTATCATCTCCTGGCCTTCCATCCATGCTGTTACACACAGCATGTTGCAGCTGTCCAAATGCACACACAAGGTCCAAAATGAACTATTTGCCACATATGCCAATTTGACTTTTACACTGACACAATTTATCAGTTATAAATATTACTTACTGGTCATGAAACAGTACTTTGTATTATTTTCATTTGTGATTTTGTTTATTGTAGTGCAGATTACTTGAAGAATGATATACGAGATGAGTGTATTCGTGAAACTGCACCTGGCACAAAAAATATTTAGTATAATAGGAGTGTTTCATTAAAAAAAAAAAAATGAAATATTGATATTATGTTAAAACTATATGCACCAGTAAGAATCTGGTTGATGCGTCAGTGTAGTAGAAGGCAGTATTGCACCTTAACGCTGGTTGCCAGCAAAAAAGAAGATAAGGTCCCACTTTATATTAGGTGGCCTTAACTACTATGTACTTATATATAAATTAATCATTTGGTAGAATGCACTGTTGTGTACATACAATGTTTTTACATTGTACTTATATTTAAAAAAATACCTGCATGTAATTACATCTGTTATTAATTTCTGTAAATCAATTTATAATTACACTGTTGACCCATTCCATACACCTTAACCGGCCCTTAAACACTGAGCTTGTTCAATTTGACTGTTATGCAAGACAAAAAATGATGTTTGAGGTAAAAGTATGTTTTCTTGTTTCGTTGTAAATGAATCACATAATGCTAAACTGTGCTTAATGTAAACCACTGGGAGACCACAGAAGGTTGTCATTACCTGTACTGCATTAATAGAAAGTCAGTTAATATAAAAATTTCAATATAAAATATTCTTCAAATTATAATTTCAACAGTATATTCATGTCGTGACTGCGGGGGAGGAAACATTTATGCTGTATCCATGTGCACTTACTAGACCGTCTCTAGCATTTAATGCCTTGAAGCCTCAGAAGGAGTAGTCTAGGAATGACACATCCTCACTAGGATGCACTTTATAAATGCTTTTTCACAGTTATGGTTACAAACTCTCTCTGCCTTCCTTCTTTCGTATCCTGAGTGTGAGTCATTGGCCAAAAAGGAGAAAAAAAAGTGAAACTGTGATATACATATACTGTACAATATCTTTGTATAAGTGACAAACAGTGTAACCTAAACCATGTAATGATCCTAATAAAGTTGGCGGCCAACTGTTTTATTTACTCCTCAAAGCCCATTTCTACTCACATTTGCCATCTGGCTTGTATTAATTTTGAACCCTGGGAACACATATGTCGCTTGGCTCATTACAGATAGTGAGATTTTAAAGAGAGCAAACAGCTGCTGAATTCTTATGTTATTAAGATCCCAGCTGAACACAGACCATCAGGTTTGGGGAAGAAAACAGGCTGGTCACCCTCCTCCTCATCCATCTTCATGTACTTGTAGAAGCCAAATCTATATGACAATTCAAAAGAGTAACAGGGCCATGATTATCTGATTATTTATGCATTTAGTTATTGCTTAATTTCTTGTCAGTATTCATACTTTTCTAAGTAGACAGGAGACTCTCTGTAGAAGCATTTGTTCTTTTTCTCCATATGAGTAAGTCTGGTGAAGTCATTGGGATATACGTAAGAAAGGTAGACCTGGTTGAGCACACATAAGAATAAGAGAAATTAGGTAGAGATATTTGGTACATGCATTTCTGAAAGCCAAAGTGTATCAAATAAGGCAATCAGAAGAATTAAAAACAGTGACTGTAATTCGACAGCATGTGTTTAACAGTAATGACCAAAAGAGGGCAATGTTTGCTCTATCTTAAAAGAGAGCAGGTCAACTTCATCAGTGGTTTTCAACCTTTTTCATCTGGGCCACTGTCCAAGACAATATTCAAAAGCCTCCCATGTAGGCTCAGATATTTCTGATACTTCTGCTGCAATGACAAAGCTGCTTATTTTAATTAATTTATGTATTTATATTTCATTTATTTATTTTTTTACAGAAACTAGGAGTGACAATATATTAAAATAAAATAAACTGCAATAAAATAAAATATAAAAATAAAATAAATTAATTGAATGTTATTCAAAATCACACTCTTTATGATCAGTGGATTTACATAATTTTTCAGTCATTCATGATTACAGGATAAGTTTTATATTTTAATTATTTTTTTTTTATTTATGTATTTATTTATTTATTTATTTTACTTGCATATAGCAAGCCATAAATTATAGAGCTCGACATAACTAGAAAAGGATATTACATATTAATTTCTGAAATTCTAATGGCTTTTATGGAAATGGAAATCACACTTTTAATTTTCCTCATTTATCCAGTTTTTACGAGACTGGCTCTAAATAAGGAATATGATATCAATTAATGATCATCTTTATTTTCAACTGTTTTATCTATTTTAAAAATTGGTTTGTTTTTTAAAAATCATTTTGCAGCCAGAAGTGTGCTGAGGCCCCCTAGTGGGTCCCAGACCCCTGGTTCATGAAAATACAATTATTTTTTAATATCCTGCTTTTTATCAAATTAAACTCTAGTGTTTTTACAAAATTATTGCTAAAAATAGTATTAAATATTTATTAACTAGCAATTTATGATCAACATTAACATTTGTTGATCATAAATTGATCAGACATGGAAGCACAAATTCTTTCAAATAAATGCTCTTCTTTTTAAGTTTTAATTATTTTAAAAAAATACCGAATAAAAATCTAGAATTGCTTTCATAAAAATATTAATGATAATAATAAGAAATGTTTCTTAAGTAATGCTTAATTTAGCTTTGCCATAACAGGAATAAATTATATTTGAAAATAGTCAAATAGAAAACATTATTTTAAATTGTAATAATATTTCACAATATGTAATGATGTATCAAATGCTGTAAAGCTGACCACAACTGCAAAGCTTAAAGCAACTTTTCATTGAGCCAAAGCTGCACTAGAGTGAGGTGAGTTATCAACTGCATATTTTAGTACATTTTTAAAATCAGCAGCCAACATTCTGTCATCAACACAGTGTGCTTGGCGAGACTGTTACTTACAAACTGCAGGCCTTGATAGCGTGCGATAGGGAAGTCCTTCACCACGTAGGTAGGAGAGTAGACACAAGATGGCAGAACATTCTCCAGCCTGGACTGATCTATCATGGGAACTAGGACAACAAACATGGAACAATTCCCACATTCTTCATAAGACAGTTGACACAACTGCTCAGCACAAATATTTTTCCATTCATCTATAATAAAAATCTATTATAAAAAATCAGTTTGCTGATTTCCATACAGATATTCAACGGCTTCCATTCATCACTATTAGCTTGTATCTCAGTCCTGACTGTCACATATTCAGTGGTGCTGCTCCTAACAAGCTGACATCCTATATCTACACCACCATATGGATCTACCAATGCACTGCAGAGCTTCCACACAAGCAATTAAACATGAGCATGCTTGCAAACCACAGTATACACTGTCTATCCAGAGATAGATGGCTGTTTATTTTACCAACCACAGCTATACATACACACAACAGTGCTAGAATTCTGCAAGAAAATATTTCAACATATGGGCAGTTTTGTTAGCTGATGGTCATGACAAAGCCAAAGTTAGACAGAAACTAAAATGTAAAACTTTTGAACATTATGATATAATATTACATTATACATCCATCATTGTATAAAATCAATGGTACATTCAGAGCATCAGTTGGGTCAGATGAATGCATGATTTACAACTGAGAGCAGCACAATGTTAAAAAAGAGAGATCCAGAAATATGACTGGACAGTGTTCATAAATGACCTCAGTATGTATACACGCTGTTGGGAATACTCACTCTTGTAGAAGGTGTCTCGCGGGTCTGGTTTGAGCATATCTGCAGTATGTGTCTCTGTCCTATGGTTAACCCGCAGAGCGAGAGAGTGACTGGCCAGTGTCTGTGGGATGTGACGAACACTGTTCATCTTCAGACTGGATTCATCTGTCAGAGAGAGAAAGAGAGAGAATAAGGACAGTGAGAGACAGCATGTGAATTTAAATCAGCTAACAGACTAACACTCAGCAGCCCCTGCTGTTTGTTATTATAGAAATGGTAGAATCTTGGCTTGTCTATGGCTGGCAAATAAGAGTATACTGTATATATTAAGGTCCAAAAGTCTAAGACCACTAGTGTAGATGCTACAACATTGTAAGTTGATTTTTTTGTTATTGCAAGTTTTATCTGCAAAACTATTTATAATATTTTTTATTATTTATTTATAATTATTATTTTTAAGTATAATTATTTATATTTTATTAAATAAAATAAATTTACATAAATTTGAGAATTTTATGAACTTTAATGACAAAGAACTTTAATGACAACTGCACTCAAGATGCACGTACAACTCTGTGTAAAACCTGATGTTTATGTTCTCCAGCATGATTTGAGATCCAAAAAGTCCAAAAAGCATGGATGCAATATGTGTGCATCCATATGTATACTACCAGTCAAAAGTTTTTGAACAGTAAGATTTTTAATGTTTTTAAAGAAGTCTCTTCTGCTCACCAAGCCTGCATTTATTTGATCCAAAGTACAGAAAAAACAGTAACATTTTGAAATATTTTTACTATTTTTACTATTTGAATATATTTTAAAATGTAATTTATTCCTGTGATTTCAAATCTGAATTTTTTAGCATCATTACTCCAGTCACATGATCTTTCAGAAATCATTCAAATATTCAGATTTGCTGCTGATTTGCAGATTTATTATTATTATTATTATTATTATTATTATTATTATTATTATGTTGTTGTTGTTGTTGAAAACAGCTGATTATATTTTTTCAGGTTTCTTTGATGTATAGAAAGTTCAGAAGAACAGAATTTATAAATGTCTTTAGCATCCTTTATCATCACTTTTGATCAATTTAAAGCATCCTTGCTAAATAAAATTATTAGTTTTTATAATTTAATTTGCAGGCTTGGTGAGCAGAAGAGACTTCTTTAAAAAACATTAAATATCTTACTGTTCAAAAACTTTTTACTGGTACTGTACAAAGAGTCACATGATCAATGTCACAAATGTAATTGATTAGTAACCTAGAAAATCAGAATCTGAAATACTTATTATTTATTTTGCATCATAAGGTTAAAACCTATTTTCAGGTTTAACTTTTTGGAACCTAGATTAAAATAGTGAATCCTAGATTTTCAGTGTGGTCAGGCACTTACAGAAGGTGTGTTGCAATGGCTTTTTAATGTGACAAATGGGCATAAATTAACATCTGTTGATCATAAATTTATCAGATCTGACAGAAATAATTATTTCAAATAAATGCTCTTTTTAATAATAAAAAAATATTTTAATTAATAAAAAAAAGGATAATTGTTTTCACAAAAATATTAAGCAGCACAACTGTTTTCAATATTGATAACAATAAGAAATGTTTCTTAAGTAACACTGAAAATTTTGCTTTGCCATAACAGGGATAAATTACATTTTAAAAAATGTTCACATAGAAAACATTATTTTAAATTGTAATAATAGTTCACAATATTATTTTTTACTGAAAATAGTGTATAAAATGCTCTAAAGTTAACTGTTGATGCTCATGGTCAGCTGTCAGAAAACAAGAAGCTTGCTGATTGTCACCACAACTGCAAAGCTTGAAGCAACTTTTCATTGAGCCAATGCTGCACTACAGTGAGGTGAGTTATCGACTGCATATTTTAGTACATTTTTTAAATGGCATTCCATCAGCCCACTACATCTGGAGCCAGCGCAGACACTCAATGAACATGTTTCTCTTCAATATTATCCACATTGCTGTGCTCCAAACCCCTGATGAAACTCTAAATCCAACCTCACTCTGGGAAACCTCTTTTCTGGTTGGATCAGCTTTTTTTTTTTTTTTTTTTTTTTTGTATGGATACTTTCCCAAGGCTTAAAGAGATGCTACTAGGCTCACACACACTGCCTACGCTATAAGACAATCCCTTGGTGATCAGTCTATGGGTACTGAAGCATGCAGGAGTGTGCATGTGAGGGAGACTCATGAGAGCTCAAAACAGTGTCTGCTCAGCTAGCCACTGATGAAAACACACTTTAATTAGTCCTATCGATCCACTGCAAATGTGTTACTAGGCAAGTTATACAGCATCAAAGTCTGTCACTGATGGCAGCAATGCAGAAAGCAAGCACACAATACTGATAGAGGGATGAAAAGAGAGAATATAAGGGTGTTGGACGGTACAGTAACATCCAAGATGAAGAAAACAGACAAAGAGATGGATCACAAATGTGCCATTAGGAGGTTGAAAGACTGCAGGCTTTGACTGATGTCTCTGGTGATGTTTTAGTAATGATCATATGGCTTTATTGGTTATTGAACAGTCCAAGCAATTTTGAAGTTCCAAACAATTGCAACTGGACATAAAATAGAAAACAAGATCTCCTTGCTCTTGTTTTGAGTTTTATTGAATAGAGTACTAATTTTGGATTTTGGATTTGAAAAAAAAAAAAAAAAAAAATGCTTTGCATAATTTTTGAAAAATATTAAATAACTTTACTGTAATTAGAAAAAAAAATCAATAACTACACTGTAACACACTGTACTATCACCAAATTTAGTTCACACAACACTGCTCTCCCGCTGGTTATACTACAACACTTAGTTTGGGGGAAAAAATGCTTTTGCATAATTTGTTATGATTTTTTTAATGAAAATATTAAATAACTTCACTTTAATTAGGAAAAAAAAAAATCAATAACTACACTGTAACAGACTGTACTTTCACCAAATTTAGTTCACACAACACTGCTCTCCTGCTGGTTATACTACAACACTTAGTTTGAAAAAGAAGAAGAAAAAAAAGATTTTACATAATTTTTATGATTTTTTTATGAAAAATATTAAATAACTTCTGTAATTAGAAAAAAAAATCAATAACTACACTGTAACACACTGTACTGTCACCAAATTTAGTTCACACAACACTGCTCTCCTGCTGGTTATACTACAACACTTAGTTTGAAAAAAAAAAAAAGAAGAAGATTTTACATAATTTTTATTATTTTTAATGAAAAATATTAAATAACTTCACTGTAATTAGAAAACAAATCAATAACTACACTGTAACACACTGTACTGTCACCAAATTTAGTTCACACAACACTGCTCTCTTGCTGGTTATACTACAACACTTAGTTTGGAAAAAAAAAAAAGATTTTCCATAATTTTTATGATTTTTTTAATGAAAAATATTAAATAACTTCACTGTAATTAGAAAAAAAATCAATAACTACACTGTAACACACTGTACTGTCACCAAATTTAACTGATCTCCTGCTGGTTATACTACAACACTTAGTTTGAAAAAAAAAAAAGATTTTAATAATTTTTATGATTTTTTTAATGAAAAATATTAAATAACTTCACTGTAATTAGAAAAAAAATCAATAACTACACTGTAACACACTGTACTGTCACCAAATTTAGTTCACACAACACTGCTCTCCCGCTGGTTATACTACAACACTTAGTTTGAGAAAAAAAAAAAAAAAAGGTTTTACAAAATATGTATGATTTTTTTAATGAAAAATATTAAATAACTTCACTGTAATTAAAAAAAAAAAATCAATAACTACACTGTAACACACTGTAATGTCACCAAATTTAGTTCCCCTTTCAGTCGGTCACTCCGAGTCACGTCGGATGACCGACGAAATTGGGATCTCGCCAGAGAGACCAATCCATTTCGAGTGTAACTAAACGAGCCAATGGACATTGGCATGCGATTATTGCATCCAGCTGCCGCTGATCACAGCGTGAGCATAAGAGGCAGATGGCACAACGCATCAATTCATCCTTTCGCTTCGGAGCCGAGCGGTAGTGGTTGAAGCTACTGCTCTCCCTTCCAAGAGAGTGTTCTGCGAGCGAGTGCGGGCGTTACGGCGCGGTAGCGGTGGTCACGGTGTCCGGAAGAGAAAGATCGTCTTCCTGCTGACAGCCACACTAGGAGTGTGCGGTGGCCAGCTCCCCTGCGTGCTTCAGCACTAAAAGAGCATTTCTCTGAAAGAGCAATTTCTCTAAAAGAGTAACACGGGTGATCGCGTCTTTTTAAAGATGTCTTTCACCTGTGCGTTTCTGGGTGTGGTCGTTTCCTGGCGCCTCAGGACGGTCACGATCGCTGCCTCACGTGTCTGGGCATTCAGCACGCTGAGGAGGCTTTCATGGATGGTTCATGTTCTTCTTGCGGGGACATGACCATCTCGGAGTGCGGACTCCGCTATGTCAAACATGGCGGAGTCCCTCTGCCTCTGCCACGATCTGGCCCCGGCCGTATTTTGTATTTTGAGGCCCCGGCCCGGCTATGTGCCCAAGGTTCCTACCACTCCCTTCAGGGACCGGGTAGTGAACCTGCAAGCGCTGCCCCTGGAGGAGGCAGACCCAGCCCTAGCTTTGCTCTGTCCTGTACGTGCACTGCGTCAGTACGTGGATAGAACTCAGAGCTTCAGGACCTCAGAACAGCTCTTTGTCTGTTACGGAGGACAGCAGAAGGGGAAGGCTGTCTCCAAGCAGAGGATGGCCCACTGGATAGTGGATGCCATCACCTTGGCTTACAAAGCACAAGGTGTGCCCTGCCCGCTCAGGTTGCGTGCTCACTCCACTAGGGGTGTCGCATCGTCCTGGGCGCTGGCTCGTGGTGCCTCGCTAGCAGACATCTGTAGAGCTGCGGGTTGGGTGACTCCCAACACGTTCGCTAGGTTTTATAGCCTACGTGTCGAACTAGTTTCTTCCTGTGTTCTCACCTCAAACAGGTAGTGGCACTGAGAGGGCCGGCTCAGAGTCGGCTTGCGGCGTCCTTACGCCTAGTTCTCCAGAGAGTTCCTTAACCAGGCAAACCCTGTTGAGTCCTCCAGCACTCCGGCGTCCGGACGCGGCGGAGCGTCCGGCGCCAGGCCTTCAGCCTATGAATTCTTGGAATCTGGTGCGAGGCTAGTGCCCATATGAGAGACCCTGCTGGGATCCCATCTGTGTATTCCACGGTATACTTATTAGAGCCGTGTTTCCCCTGGCAGACCACGTTCTGCCATCTCTAATGATGCAGCCTGAGCCATCTCAGAGACTTCCATGTGCAATAGGGCCCTACGGGGTTACTTCACATGTCTGAATGTCACTTAACCTCCTCTGGGAGGAGGTGAAGGGCACGCTTCCCAGTGTTATCCTAGTCCTACTGTTTGGGTTGTTCAAGGAACAACAGTAGTTGACCTTCTCTGTGTAGAGCCCGGTCCTATCGTCTGCCTTATAGGAAGGATCAGGAGGCCTACACAGGGCGCTGGAAGGGGCAGCTCCTGTGGCGCTTTGGTAGGGATCCCAATTTCGTCGGTCATTCGACGTGACTCGGAGTGACCGACTGAAAGGGGGCTCCTCAGCGAAAGCATGAATTGATGCGGTGCACCAGCTGCCTCTTATGCTCACGCTGTGATCAGCGGCAGCTGGATACAATAATCACATGCCAGTGTCCATTGGCTGGTTTAGTTACACTCGAAGTGGATTGGTCTCTCTGGCGAGATCCCAATTTCGTCAGTCATCCGACGTGACGTCTCCGTTCCCTCCTTCAGGGAACGAGGGTTCCCTATCTGTCGCTCACTACGAGTTATGTCGTGACGACATAGGGGATTTACTTGGAAGCCCCAATCATCTCTGACTTTAAGAGAAAACGCCAATGAATATTGGCTAGTGGATTTTGCATACCTGAGCCACTCCCTGCCCTCGCGGGTATAAATAGGCGGCAGGTGCATCCACTCATTAGATTTTTGCTTCGGAGCCGAGTGGATGAACGTGTTGATCTCCACAAAGCCTTTCATCATCTGTCTGGAAGCTGTTCTGGTTGGCGTTATGGTGCGAACAGCGGTGTCCCTGTCTGCAGCGATTCCCCTGGGCACTTCAACTAAAAGAGCAATTTCCTAAAAGAGCAAATCACGGTCGGTTCGCGTCTTTTTAAAGACGCCGTTCCGGCCGTGTCCTCTTGGTTGCGGTCGTTTCCTATCCTCCGTCGACAGCCACGATCGTTGTCTTCAGTGTCTGGGCATCCAGCACGCTGAAGCTGCGATCGTGGATGGTTTATGCGCTCGTTTTGAGCGTGTAACCATGACAGCGCTGCGATCGCGCCTCTCTCTCCTCACGGGGATGAGAGAGGCTCCCTCTGTCACTACCCGCGCTGGCTTCTCTGCTACGAGCAGAGAACCATCGGCTAGTGCTCTGGGCGATCTGAGGATTACAGTGAGAGCTTTTCCGCCGGGCCAGTCCCCACGGACCTTTCACTCCTCCCGCAGCAGCTGTTCTGTGCGGCTCGCCGGTGATTCTGCTGTGCCGTCTTACGGCGCGCTCAGCGTTTCATTCGGCGCGCCGATAGAGGATCAGATGTCGATAGCTGCATCGGGGGATGGGCAATCGTCCTCTGAGGATGAAGATTCGGCGGGGCTGCCCCCCTCGGGGGTCGCGGCCGCCGCCGAATCGGACCCAGAGTTGACGGCCGTGCTTTCCCGGGCCGCCGCGAGCATCGGGCTGGAGGCGTGCACACCTCTCAGTCCCGAGTCCTCGCGGTGAGATGATTGGCTCCTCGGCACGGGCCGTGGCTCGCGACCACGCCCTGCCCTGGTCCCTTTCTTCCCGGAAGTGCACGAGGAGCTGATGAAGTTGTGGACGGCCCCTTTTTACGGCCAGAAGCGGCTCGTTTGTCTGCCCCATCCTCGCTACCCTCGATGGCGGGGCGGCTAGGGGGTACGTTGACATTCCCCAGGTGGAGAGGGCGGTTGCGGTGCACCTGTGGCTGCAAAACGCCGCCACTTGGCGGAATCGTCCTCGTCTCCCGTCCAAAGCCTGTAAGCTGACGACCGCTCTCGCGGTCAAAGTTTACAGTGCTGCGGGCCAAGCTGCCTCTGCTCAGCATGCCATGGCTATCCTGCGAGTACACCAAGCCAAGGCATTAAAATGCACGAGGGTAGTACCAACCCGAGGTTGAAGCAGGACCTGTGCTCGACGACTGACCGTGCCCTACGGGCAACGGAAGTCACAGTGCAGTCCCTCGGGAAGGCGATGTCCACACTTGTGGTCCAAGAGCGCCATCTATGGTTCAGCCTTGCTGAGACGAGCGATGTCGACAGTGCGGTCTCTCGACACTCCTGTCTCCCAGGCTGGACTGTTCGGCGACACTGTCGAGGACTGTGCCCAGCAGTTCTCGGCAGTACAGAGGCAGACCGAGGCCATCCAACACATCTTGCCCCGGCGTGATGCGTCATCTGCCACCGCTCCGCTGCAGGGCAAGCCCCGGTCTGCTTGTCGCCGTGGGCGCCCTCCTGTGTCCCCCAGAGCCGCTCCGCCCCGTGCTGAGGTAACACCTAGGCCGGTGCGTTGAGCCTCTCGCAGGAGCACAGCGCCCCCTGTGTCCCAGCCGGCCCCTAAGTCAGCCAGGAAGGTGACAAAGCGGCCCTGACACAGGCAACCCGGAGATGTGGGAAGCTGCTCTTTCTTGGGAGATGGCGAGGACAGCGCCGCTCCTTCCCCCGGAGGAGGGCCGGGTGGAGAATCTTCTGTTTCTGTTCCACCGCTGGCTCAAGGGCCAGCGGTACCCACATTGTCAAAGAAAGAGCAATTTCCTTTTCCTCCGGGTCCTCAGGCTCGCGGGTCGACAATGAGCGACGCGATGCCTCCTCACTCTCGCCCACGTGCCCCCTCTCTTTTGCCAGTAGCCAAGAAGTTGCGGTTGGGAGACGCAATGCCTCTCCACGCATCTCTGGCCACTCCCTCCGGGGATGCGGGGAGTTCTGCTGTGATTGGTCAGAACGCGATGCCTTCTGGGCTATCCAGCTCAACTCCCTGCCGCTGCACCACCGCGGGTATGTCGATTGTTCCCTTGGTGCCACTCGCACGGAGTTTGGGGGCGTGGCTTGCGCTGCCCAACCCGTCCCGCTGGCTCATTCGCACAATCCGACTCGGCTATGTGATTCAGTTCACCAGGCAACCTCCCAAGTTCAGCGGCGTTCTCGAGATTTCGGTGGCAGACCGAGACGCACCTGTCTTGCGTGAGGGGATTGCTGTCCTCCTGGCAAAGGATGCAATCGAGCCGGTCCCTCCAGCCGAGATGAGGCAGGGGTTTTACAGCCCCTACCTCATCGTACCCAAGAAAGGCGGTGGCCTTTGGCCAATCCTGGATGCACCTAGCCCCAGGATTGGTTTGCAGCGGTCGACCTGAAGGACGCTTACTTTCATGTCTCGATATGGCCTCGACACAGCTCGTTTCTACGGTTTGCGCTCGAGGGTCAGGCAGGGAAGTACAGTGTTCTCCCCTTCTGGCTGTCCCTGTCCCCCCGTGTCTTTATGAAAGTCACGGAGGGCGCTCTTGCCCCACTATGGGAAGTGGGCATCAGGATCCTCAACTATCTCGAGCATGGCCCGCGAGCGAAAACAGTTGTGTGATGACAGGGACCCAGTGCTCCGGCACTTAGCCAGCTGGGGCTTCAGGTCAACTGGGAAAAGAGCAAGCTCTCCCTCATGCAGAGAATCTCTTTTCTCGGTGTGGAGTTAGACTCGGTGAGTATGATGGCGCGTCTCACTAACGAGCGTGCCCAGTTCGTGCTGAACTGCCTGAGTTCCTTCAGAGGCAGGACGGTGGTACCACTGAAACCCTTTTCAGAGGCTCCTGGGGCATATGGCATCCGTAGCCGCAGTCTCGCCGCTCGGATTGCTTCATATGAGACCACTTCAGCACTGGTTACACTCCCGAGTCCCGAGATGGGCATGGCGCCGCGGTACACTTCGTGTGAACATCACACAGGAGTGTCGCCACTCCTTCAGCCCCTGGATGGACCTTGCCTTTCTACGGGCCAGGGTGCCCCTAGAACAAGTGTCCCGGCATGTTGTTGTCACGACAGATGCCTCCAGCACGGGTTGGGGCGCTACATGCAACGGGCAGGCAGCCTCGGGGCTCTGGACAGGGCCTCGACTGCTTTGGCACATCAACTGCCTGGAGCTGTGGGCAGTGCACCTTGCCTTGCGGCAGTTTCGGCCACTGCTTCTAGGCAAGCACGTGTTGGTCCGTACAGACAACACTGCGGCTATCTCGTACATCAACCGGTTGGGAGGTCTACAATCTCGTCGCATGTCACAGCTCGCCCGCCATCTCCTCCTCTGGAGTCACACGCAGCTCAAATCGTTGCGTGTCCACATTCCGGGGGAGCTCAATTGTGCAGCCGATGCGCTCTCACGACAGCTCACGTTCCCCGGAGAATGGCGACTCCATCCCGAGACGATCCGGCTGATCTGGAGTCGATTTGGGGAAGCTCAGGTAGACCTGTTTGCTTCCCGCGAGTCCTCCCACTGCCAGCTGTACTTTTTCCTGACCGAGGGCCCCCTCGGCACAGACGCACTGGCACACAGCTGGCCTCGGGCTCTACGCAAGTATGCGTTCCCCCAGTGAGCCTGCTTGCACAGACACTGTGCAAGGTCAGGGAGGACGAGGAGCAGGTCCTGTTGGTCGCGCCGTACTGGCCCACCCGGACCTGGTTTCCCGAACTCATACTCCTCGCGACAGCCCCTCCCTGGCGCATTCCTCTGAGGAAGGAACTCCTTTCTCAGGGGCTCGGCATCATATGGCACCCGCGTCCAGATCTGCGGAACCTCCATGTGTGGCTCCTGGACGGGACGCGGCAGACTTGAGTGGTCTATCACGGGCTGTGGTAGAGACCATCACTCAGGCTAGAGCTCCTTCAACAAGGCAAGCCTATGCACTGAAGTGGAGTCTGTTCGCGAACTGGTGTTCTTCTCGTCGAGAAGACCCCCGAAGGTGCACGATTGGAGTAGTGCTTTCTTTCCTGCAAGAAAGGTTGGAGCGTAGGCTGTCACCCTCCACCTTGAAAATATATGTGGCTGCTATTGCGGCCCATCACGATGCAGTGGACGGCCGGTCCCTGGGAAAGCACGAACTCATCGTGAGGTTCCTGAGGGGTGCCAGAAGGTTAAATCCTCCTAGGTCACCCCTGATGCCCTCCTGGGATCTTTCTGTCGTCCTGGCTGGACTTCAGAGGGGTCCCTTTGAGCCGCTGGACTCAGTCGAGCTGAAATTTCTGTCAGCGAAGACAGCGCTCCTGACCGCGCTCGCTTCCATCAAGAGGGTCGGGGACCTCCAAGCATTTTCGGTGAGCGAAGAGTGCCTTGTGTTCGGGCCGGCCTACTCTCACGTTGTCCTGAGACCCCGGCCTGGATACGTGCCTAAGGTTCCCACCACGCCCTTCCGCGATCAGGTGGTCAACCTGCAAGCACTGCCCTCGGAGGAGGCAGATCCAGCCTTGGCGTTGCTGTGTCCCGTAAGAGCACTGCGCATATACGTGGACCGCACCCGGAGCTTTAGAAGCTCTGAGCAGCTCTTTGTTTGCCACGGAGGTCAGCAGAAAGGGAAGGCTGTCTCCAAGCAGAGGTTGGCCCACTGGATAGTGGATGCCATCGCCTTGGCGTACCAGTCTCAAGGTGAGCCGTGCCCCCTGGGGGTGAGGGCTCACTCCAGACGGAGTGTTGCCTCCTCCTATGCATTGGCGCACGGCGCCTCTCTGGCAGACATCTGTAGAGCTGCGGGCTGGGCGACACCGAACACCTTCGCGAGATTCTACAGTCTCCGCGTTGAGCCAGTTTCTTCCCGTGTGTTGGGTAACAGGTAAGTGGCGGGAAGAGCTGGCCGGTGTCACGCTTGCTGCGCCATTCCCCCTCACCCGGGGATACGAGCGGCTTTTTTCTCCACCAGTTCAGTTCCCCGGACGGCAAACCCTGGTGGAGTTCCTCCAGCACCCCCGGCAGTCAGACTGGGCGGAGCAGTCTGACGCCAGGCCCAGTACTGGTGTTAGCTCGCCCGGGTCTCCGGTCAGCCCCTGTACTGAGCTAGGTGTCCGTATGGCTTGATTCCCTTCGGGTAATCCCATATGTGTATTCTTCCACGGTAAGGTTTCCCTCACGGTAAACCCGTGTCTTCCCTTGACAGAGCCTCTGTCAGGCCCTGCTGGCAACTCTCCTCCCTACCCTAGGTAGGATCTGCCCCAGGGTCCAGTCGTATGTAGTACTGCCCCAGACCTGGGTCAGTCCATATCAGTGTCTCCACATGTTACCTCCCTTCGGGCAGGATGTGGCCTCCGTAGCGCCCTTCTCCGGAAGGATCGCTTCCCTGTCGTTACTGCCAAGCTGTAACAACAAATAGGAAAGACTTGAAGCTATCTTTCATTGAAGGTCGAAATCCCTTCCGACTTCTGTGGGAAAAGGAACAGCGGCTTGGCTATCTCCAGCAGCGATGTACTCAGTGGTCCCTGCGGGCACCAAGGTTAGCGAATTTGCGCTGGGGTGATGGGAAGGTTGCGACCTTTGCATGGCATTTGTCTGTCACGCGCTCGCTTGTCAGCATCTGCATGCCACAAGGTTGTGACGGGGTTCAGGTTGTGGCGCTTTCCATAGGACCCCTATGTCGTCACGACATAACTCGTAGTGAGCGACAGATAGGGAACGTCTCGGTTACGTACGTAACCCTCGTTCCCTGATGGAGGGAACGGAGACGTTATGTCCCCATGCCACAATCTTGAACCATCGCTGGTTGCCAGGGACTCGTTCTCGGCTCCTCAGCGTAAAACCTAATGAGTGGATGCACCTGCCGCCTATTTATACCCGCGAGGGCAGGGAGTGGCTCAGGTATGCAAAATCCACTAGCCAATATTCATTGGCGTTTTCTCTTAAAGTCAGAGATGATTGGGGCTTCCAAGTAAATCCCCTATGTCGTCACGACATAACGTCTCCGTTCCCTCCATCAGGGAACGAGGGTTACGTACGTAACCGAGACGTTACATACGTAACCGAGACGTTCACACAACACTGCTCTCTGCTGGTTATACTACAACACTTAGTTAAAAAAAACATAATAATAAATAAAATAAAATTACATAATTTTTATGATTTTTTAATGAAAAATATTAAATAACTTCACTGTAATTAGAAAAAAATTCAATAACTACACTGTAACACACTGTACTGTCACCAAATTTAGTTCACACAACACTGCTCTCCCGCTGGTTATACTACAACACTTAGTTTGAAAAAAAAAAACATTTTACATAATTTTTATGATTTTTTTAATGAAAACTATTAAATAACTTCACTGTAATTAGAAAAAAAATCAATAACTACACTGTAACACACTGTACTGTCACCAAATTTAGTTCACACAACACTACTCTCCCGCTGGTTATACTACACTTAGTTTGAAAAAAAAAAAAAAGAAAAAAAAATGTACATAATTTTTATGATTTTTTAATGAAAAATATTAAATAAATTCACTGTAATTAGAAAAAAAAATTCAATACCTACACTGTAACACTGTACTGTCACCAAATTTAGTTCACACAACACTGCTCTCCTGCTGGTTATA
The DNA here is from genome assembly GCA_039654775.1 of Spinibarbus caldwelli. Taxonomy (NCBI): domain Eukaryota; kingdom Metazoa; phylum Chordata; class Actinopteri; order Cypriniformes; family Cyprinidae; genus Spinibarbus; species Spinibarbus caldwelli. The sequence continues at coordinate 27,586,129 of CM077221.1, read as the reverse complement.
CTACAACACTTAGTTTGAGAAAAAAAAAAAAAAGAAAAGATTTTTCATAATTTGTATGATTTTTTAATGAAAAATATTAAATAACTTCACTGTAATTAGAAAAAAATTCAATAACTACACTGTAACACTGTACTGTCACCAAATTGAGTTCACACAACACTGATCTCTTGCTGGTTATACTACAACACTTAGTTTGAAAAAAAAAAAAAGATTTTACATAATTTTTATGATTTTTTTAATGAAAAATATTAAATAACTTCACTGTAATTAGAAAAAAAAAATCAATAACTACACTGTAACACACTGTACTGTCACCAAATTTAGTTCACACAACACTGCTCTCCCGCTGGTTATACTACAACACTTAGTTTGAAAAAAAAAAAAAAAAAAAAAAAAAAGAAGGTTTTACATAATTTTTATGATTTTTACTGTAATTAGAAAAAAAATATTCAATACCTACACCGTAACACTGTACTGTCACCAAATTTAGTTCACACAACACTGCTCTCCAGCTGGTTATACTACAACACTTAGTTTGAAAAAAAAAAAAGATTTTACATAATTTTTATGATTTTTTAATGAAAAATATTAAATAACTTCACTGCAATTAAAAAAAAAATCAATAACTACACTCTAACACACTGTACTGTCACCAAATTTAGTTCACACAACACTGCTCTCCCGCTGGTTATACTACAATACTTAGTTTGCATAATTTTTTTTTTTTTTTTTTTTTTAATGAAATACAATCAAGAACCACTTAAAAATATTCAATAGCTTCACTGTAACACAAAGTACTGTCACCAAATCACATATCAGTCCTCTCCTACTGGTTTGCATAATGCTTTTCCCTAATGCTTTTGCATAATTTTTTATGATTCTTTTTTTTTTTTTTATGAAATGCAACCAATAATGTCACTGTAATCAGAAAAAAAAATTCAATAATTTCACTGTAACACTCTGTACTGTCACCAAATTCAGTTCACACATCAGTCCTTTCGAACTGATTATACTACAACACTTCAGTTTGATTTAAAAAAAATGCTTTTGCATATTTTTTTTTACGATTCGTTGTTGTTTTTTTTTTTTATGAAATGCAACCAATAACTTCACTGTAATCAGAAAAAAATATACAATAATTTCACTGTAACACTCTGTACTGTCACCAAATTCAGTTCACACATCAGTCCTCTCCTGTACTGGTTATACTGCAACAACTTGGTTTGATTTAAAAGAAAAAAATGCTTTTGCATAATTTTTAAGATTTTTTATGAAAAGCAACCAATAACTTCACTTTAATCAGAAAACATATTCAATAACTTCACTGTAACACTCTGTACTGTCACCAAATTCAGTTCACACATCAGTCCTCTCCTACTGGTTATACTACACTTGATTTTTAAAAAAAATGCGTTTGCATAATTTTTGCATAACTACGAAATTTAGCAAAAGATGCACAGGGTTAATTATCAAATGTCAAAATATTACTTTTTGTCTTGTGGACTTTTTGTCTTTTTTCAAACCCATTTGGCTCAAAAATCAGTTTGAATGGGCATGACACCTCTGCATGTGACCAGCTTGAACATGAGAAAAATCTGCAAATCTTTTTCACCCTTTATGTGAAACTCTCAGTAGCACAGATTCCTGTTGAAACTAATGGAATTCAGCAGAAAAAATTTGCAGGAACAATGGTAAATGTGACTGCACCTAAAGGGTATAATTTTTGCACTTTTTTCTGAGAATGTACAGCTTCAGAAATAGCTTCGTTAACTCTAGAAGTCAGAAACATATTTTATTTTTACTGTATTATTATTTCCTTATTTCATTTTTTCTTTAGCTTTTCATAAATTAACATCATCCCTTTTATGTTTCTTAGTCAATTACAATGTATCTGTCACAGTCATGTCAGTCTGTCTTGTGTGGTTCCCCCTCCATGCCCTTATTTGGTCCTTCCTGTTCCTGTCCTCGTCAAGTTTGATTGTTTATGATCTCTTTCAGGTGTGTGTGTGTTAATTATCATGTGTATTTAGTTCCTGCCTGTTCTGTTCATTTTGGTCTGGTCTACTCGTTACTCCCGGTGTTCCTGTGTGTCAGCCTTGCCCTGTCTTGTCTTGTTTGGATTCATTAAAGACTGTATTTTGAGTTTACCTTTGCCTCCTCGTTCATCCCTCGTGTGTGCACCGTGACAGTATCTTTTAAATATTCTATTATTTTTTTTTATTTTTATTTTGCACGGTTTTATATGTATAGTTGTACAGAATGCAAATACATTGGCAATACATATAAAATATTTAGTGTAAAATATTTTACCAATAAAGAACACTAAAAAAACAATAGAAACTATAATTACACAATAAAAATTATAAGTACACAATACAATGACTACAAAATACAAATAAACAAATGAAAGGGAGAGAGATAACTGACAGCTCGCCATACTCTGTATCTGTTGTTAACATAGCAGAAAGACAGTCAAAGACAAACCACCCAGGAGATCTCGCTCCATCTGCATCTCCCTAATGGCATGCCGAGAGAGAGAGAGAGAGAGTTTGTGTGCATCTCACTTTCTTGAGGGAGTGGTCTGTGTGATTAATGATTAGGACACTCTGAGGTGGGCTTCGTAATCTCCGGTGAGCTGCGTGGGATGGCGATGGAAGCTAATGCACATCCCCTTCTCCCTCAGCTTGTTAAGTACAGTGAGGATTTAATCGAAAAAATTGCTTTCGTCTCAAATAATTATGTAAACGAAGTAAAGGAGGGCCATGGGGATTGTCTTTCTCTCCTTTTTCTCTGTCCCTCTCTCAATTTGTGTCTCTACTTCCTCTTAAAAGCGTGTGTAAATTAAAGTCAGTTCCCTTGATGAATGGCAGTAATTTGAAGGGGAACGTATGAACATGTGTAACGCTTGATAAGACGATATGCAAAGGAACACAAAGTATATGCTGACTGTCAGGAGGCTCAGGGGCAAGTGTTTTCTGGTGATTACCTAGTTGCAACTGCCTACATTCAAATATAAGTACAATGACGCTTTTCACGCAAACAGCAGAAGCTGTAATGTTCAGAGGCTGTGAATGTTAACTGCAATATTCAGATATGATTGGAACAGGCAGAGTTTGCAAATGGGACTCTTGAGAGTTCACTTCCATTTTCTGTTTTATCTTCCCTGAAATGCACACATGTATTTTTAGTGAAAAAAATAACTAAATAAATTAAAAAAAAATTAAAACTCAAAAAGAAGAAGCAGTTACCTGTGTATAACGAGATATAAGCTGAGTCAATGACATCATACTTCAGCCCAGGAAGGAAAGGTCTCCACTGCAAGAGAAGAGAAAGACAGAGAGATGGAAATGAGAGAAAAGTGTACTGGGGCAATTTCACAAATCAGTTGTGCCACTTTTCAGATTTCAGTGCAAAAACCAGCATCTTATTCACTAACCACTTGCGATATAGATGTTAACAACAATATATATATATATATATATATATATATATATATATAAAAAAAAAAATTCTTTCTCTTTATTTATTCCTTTCCTTTCTAGCTTGTACTTATTTGAACAATGCCTGAGACTTGTTGTTACGAGCACTTCCTCTGTCTGATTGCCTCTTCAAGACGAATCGCTTTATGTATTCCCCAATTGTAAGTCGCTTTGGATAAAAGCATCTGCTAAATGACTAAATGTAAATGTAAATATATATATATATATATATATATATATATATATATATATATATATATATATATATTTTTTTTTTTTTTAAATTTAAAATTTTCATAAAATTAATAGTAACACTTTAGTATAGTGACCAATTCTTGCTATTAACTAGTTTCTTATTAGCATGCCTATTATTAGCATATTGGCTGTTTATTAGTAAATATAAAGCACATATTCTGCATGAGCATATTCTACACCCCTACCTAATACCTAAACTTATCAATTACCTTAATAACTACTAATAAGCAGCAAATTAGGAGTTTATTGAGGCAAAAGTCATAGTTAATGGTTTGTTAATAGCGAGAATTGGACCTTAAAATAAAGTGTGACCAAATTAATTATTCACTAACCAACTGTCATGTTTCTATTTCCCTTTGTTTATTTCTTGATTCCTTTGTTTCCTAGGTTTCTAAGTATGTTGTCTTTTGTTTCCATGGTTATTAGTTCAGTTCACCTGTGTCTTGTTTAGCTGCTTGTTTATTCCTCTCTCTCTCTCTCTGTGTGTGTGTGTGTGTGTGTGTGTTTTATAAAAAAAAAAAAAAATGAATAAAATACTTTGAAATTCTTGTGACAATATTAAACAAGTCAACATTACTCTTTTTGGCAGCAGTAATTCATAAAGTAAAACTGTAAAACTGGGCATGTATCCAAACGTGCAGTGGAGATGATTTGATAGAGTTGACTTATGGTGCTTGAATCGCAGTGGTGGATACCGGTTATGTTGTACAGTCCCAATAAAGTATGCCAGATTGTGGTAGTTTACTGCATTCAGACAGCAAGGTCTGAAATAGTGCAATACAAATTGTGTTCAGCACAGATTTTTAGCCACATTTGCGGCATTATCTATTTGTATAATTCCTTCAGAAAAATGAGAGCTTAAACAATGTAAAAAGCGCATGCACATAAACAGCACTATCAGCAGGCACAATTCATTCTTAGTGAATCGCCCTCCACCCTCCCCTGTCTTTTTCTGTTTTTGCCCTCACAGTGCTCTGGGATGGCATTGGCTCTCGAAATAGATGGGACACAGACACGTAGCAATTCTTCTAAAGAGGCTCTACAATTACAACATCACTTCTCGACCACTCTCACGCAAGAAGTCATTTAGCAGTTGCATAAAAATAACTCTTATCGAAATGATCTTCAGACACACACACTTCCAGTCTCTCATTCACACACCAATGCCACACTACACAATGGCTTTCAGCAGTTCAGACTATACAGTCGAACAAAGATTGAGAGAGGAATGGAAGGGGAAGAGATATCAGAAAAAAGAGAACAAAGAAAAAGAAAATAAGAGAGAAATTAATTTGAATTTGGAGCAGTTTGATGTCGACACTGCTTATAGTTTGACAGTTTCAGGCCCAGAAAATGGAACATAACAGAGCAGCAGTGTCTTTCAAACTCACTGTCGTTGCATACTAATTAGTCACGAGCACACACTCAAAAGATGAGCATTTAAAAGATTATTTGACTCAATTATGAATTCGCTGATTTATTTGACCGTCAAGGAATCTTGACAAAGACTCAATCCTGTTATGTGCCAGAATCAAACATCTAATACACATACTGTTACTTACAACGCATTGATGAGGGCTAGTTTTAGTCACACACAACATAAACATCTCACACACCTGAATCAGTTTTCTTCAATGTTTAGTATTCACCCTGTTGTTCTGCACAGCTTGTGTTTCTCAAGGTCAGATCTGCCTTTCGGGAATCGATGGAGTGCAGTTACAGCACTATGTCATATCTGAGGAGCCACAGATGCCTGTTTGCCCCCAGTGACATAATACACACGCACATGCACATACAAATATACCCATGCAAACTGATAAATACACACCTAAGCAGTATTACAAAGACTGTTCTTTGTCATTGCATGTATGACTAAAAATAATCATTAGATTCTTTGTAGTGATGAGAAAATCGGAGATAAAACAACCTGCTACACTACCCAAGGCAAATGATCATTTTAAGTAGCAAAGATTTCTACAAAGCTTCATCTGTTTAACTGTATGCAGTCAAAGACAAACACACTGCAATCCCTAGAAAACAACGTGCAGCTTGCATGGTGTTGCACATATTGCATCAGCTACAGATTTATTTCTCTTTTGTCTTGACGATGAATAAAATTTAGCCCATTCACTGTTGACTGGCAGCACTGTCCATAATAGCTCCTACTGCAAATGTCATATTGGATAGTTTCTGGTCGGACTACATCAGACAGACTTTATTAGATCTCTTTGTCCCTACAAAGCCTGAGGATTCTGTTAAAATGCTAATCAGGCTCAGAATAACTCTGGCATAGGGTGCAACCATGAAAGGTTTAAGCTCATGCGAACATCACAGAGGTTAGCCTACCGTTCTAATTTAATACGTGTTATCAGTGAAATTGGGAAAAGGTGAGAATCCTAAAGAAGCAATGAGCCTGATAACATTGAACATCTAAAGCATCTCCAGTGAACTCCACAGACTAGCCTGCTGCAGTTTGGTTAATAAATGAATTCCTGTGTTTGCCACAGATAATTAGCTGTTTTTGCTTTTTGGTGTCTGGTCCCTGTTGACTCTCTAGCTGAGAATACCTCCAAGTTCAATGAATTTATTCATTGGGCTCCTCTTATGTCTTTGAACCGCCTCTTCTCCAGCACTCTGCAGTGAACATTAAATGAGTGAAGAACAGCTGCGTCATCTTGAGCCTTCTCAGCCTCCCGGCACTGAAAGTTATGCAGTGCGGATTTGAAAAAAAAAAATTCTTTATAAATGATACAAAGAAAGTTGTGCAGGAGGGATCGCTTTTTCACATTAGCGTTGCATGTAGATAATAGCTTTAATACTCTTTTAAAGATAAAAATGTCCAGTCTCTAAGACTTGCAAGGAAAGGCATGTAACAATTCAGCCGACATACTCTCAGCAGAAGTGGAAAAATCTATAGAAAATGACACTAAATCCTTTCTCTCCAATTAACAGCTTCACTATCAGTACCCTGTGCTGATTGTCCAGTCAAATGTGTGAAATAAAAGGGTCAAACTAATTGAATTTAATTCACTGTTCTGTATTGTTACACAGTTGTCTAGTTTGTTCTTTTCTTTGACTGACTTTAGTTGAAGTTTTACATTCAGATTAATAATTCATCAAAAGATTCCATCACAAAGCAATGAAGTGATCTAGAGGCCAAGATTTAGGTTTACAAATGAGGCTGCTATTTTGAAAAGCATCATAAGGAGCAGAGAAGAGAAAGCTTTATTAACCTGAAACATTTATGAATTTACTTCTTTAGCCATAAATGCTATGTTAGATTATGCAATGTAAGATTTATTAATTGAGCAGATGCTTTTATCCAAAGTGATTTACAAATGAGGAATACTACAAAAAATGCACTGCATCACTGGGATACAGAATGAAAAGTGCTGTTATACAAAGCTCCAGAATTGACCTGAAAATTATGAGCCAGTAGAGAAATATAGGGGAGAACCTGTGACCCTTTGAAACAACAGAAAGGGAATAGTACAGTTAAGTAAATGCATTAAGAGCTGTGTCAGACCGGTTATTTATTTATTTATTTTTATTTTTTGGATGGTAGACTCAGGACTCAGCTGTTCTGATAGAGTTGATAAGATTAATATGTGCTCTGCCAGGTTCGCTGAAGACCACCGCTGCTGCTTTCTGGATCATTTGCAGTTAGGAGATTCTATTCATACTCAAGTTTTACTATTGAAATTTACTCTAAAGCAGAAAGAACACAAAATGATCTAATCTATTTTTAATCTATTTGTTTTCTATTTTATTATCTTGTTCTCTCTCTCTGTCTCACTGCCTCACTTTGTCTTCTATTTTCTATCTTCTCCTAGATAATAAAATTACTGAAATGTGCTGGTTAAATTCTGCATCCTTTGGGTGCACTCCGGACATAATCAGGATATCAAAGAGCTTAAGCCTGTTATACTATTCAAAGATATTGTATGGTCTGAGACGCAGTATCTATAACTGTATTAATGAGTAATGAGTTAAAAAAGTAGTGGGCTGGTAGATGTTGGTTTGCAGTGGATATAACCATTATATATTTTGCTAAATTTGACATGGTTTGTACTGCAGCAATAATTCTGACCTGACCATTACTGAGAATAGCTCTGTATGTGTTTTGTAGATTTAAGTGAAGCGGGGCATGGAAAATGTTTCCCTGAATAATTTGCCACATTTCTCATCTTTCCACTTATTCAGCTTTATATAATGCAATAACTGAGAGAGAGGTAGAGAAAATGGTATAAGGCTATAGAAGCATAAGTATGGCAGACCACTTAAACATTCCACATTCCACTTAAGTTCATTCATGACGCATCCCATACTTCAGTCTGTTTACTTAAAAATAAATGTACAATGATTAAAAAAGCTCTACCTGGTAGGCAGTCTGATGGAAAGGATACTAAAAGGTAGCAAAATGTCCTGATTAAAACAATATCAGAAAAAGCTTTTAAATATAATTTCAAGTATGTTTTATTGACATTTTCAGTGAAGTTTCATTGATGACACTTCAACGCAGAGTAAAGTACCAGAATTTTCCAACTCTGGCTCTGTACTCACCCCCACCTCCACATGGTCTGAACCTTTGTCATCTTGCTTGTGCAAAACCTCAAAGTAGTATCGCCGCGAGGACATGAGACTGCAGAGAAAGAGAGAGAGAGAGGGGGAAAGGAGGAGAATTAAAGTGAAAGAAAGAGAGGGCAGGGGACACTCTCAGAGAGCTATAGAGGAACAGACCAGATGAGGAAAGGAAAAACAGTGGCAGATGCGAAGATGAAAAATGCACATTGCACCACAGGGCACTGAAACCTGTGTACATTGTTAGTGACAGAATCACTAAGGTGCCTTCTCATCTACTCAAAGAAGCACTATGATCTTGTTCAACTACTAGAAAAACAGAGATTAGTAGTGAAGCTAAGGGGGCAGTTGTGGCCTAATGGTTAGAGAGTCGGACTTGCAACCCAAATGGTTGTGGATTCGAGTCTCAGTCCTGGCAGGATTGGATAGGATTTAGGGATCTAAAATTTGGTCATGCAGAATAAGGCATTAATATGTGCTTTATAAATACAAATAAACAGCCAATATACTAGTAATAAGCAACTAGTTAATAGTGAATAGTATTCCCTAATTAAAAATGTTATTGAAATCACATTACAGTATACATTAGTTAACCTTAATTGCTTGTCAATACATTTAGCAGTACACTTTAACTGTATTTCAATACAATATAATACAGTTAACACTTTAGTATAGGAACAATTCTCACTATTAACTAGTTGCTTATTAGCATGCCTATTATTAACATATTGGCTGTTTATTAGACAATATTCTACATCCCTAATCCTACCCAATACTTAAACTTAACAACTACCTTACTAACTATTAATAAGCAGCAAATTAAGAGTTTATTGAGGTAAAAGTCATAGTTAATTGTTTGTTAATGGCGAGAAATGGACCTTAAAATAATGTGTGACCTATAATATGTATCTAATATATTTCAAAACAACAGAATTTACCGAAATTACATATAAAGATGTATTTAAGTCCTACCTAAGTGAGTCAAAAAAGCAATTGCATCTAGCTGCATTCAATCTAAATTAAACCTATAATACATTTGCATTTAATCAGTCAACATGCAAAGTAATTTCACACTTACAGTACCTGTATACTATTTAAGTACTCTTTTTAATTTTATGCTAAAGGGTACTTGTTTTTTTCTAAAGAGCAGAAAGTCCTAAGAGCTGTCTGATCTTTAATATGCTGTAATGTGTTAAATGTTTGAAAACAGCAATAACATTTTTAAACTGTACAAATCTAAACTAAAATAATTGCAAAAAAAAGCAATGCTATGGAGATTAAATCTCCATGGGACTACAGATTTATATATTCTTTGTTGTTGTTTATTCAGTAGTGACATCTGTTACGTCCTGTGACGTAATTTGTACTGTTCTGGGGTCAGTTAAGAGTTTTTGTATGTTCTGTTTTTGTTTCTCTTCTGTGCTGTTGCTCTAATAGGAGTTGATTACTGGCACCTGATACTTGTTTGCTGATGACCAACTAACTCCTCATTCATTGGCTCCTCCAGAGAGGAAACCAGCTATAAAAGCCATCAAGAAAGCAGTTGAGGAGAGAGAGGGAAGAAGCTCTCTCTCTCTCTCTCTCTCTCTCTCTCTCTCTCTCTTCTCCTCTCTCTCTCTTCTCTCTCTCTCTCTCTCTCTCCTCTCTCTCTCTCTCTCTCTCTCTCTCTCTCTCTCTCTCTCTCTCTCTCTCTCTCTCTCTCTCTCTCTCTCTCTCTCTCCCTCTCCCCCTAAAATTGAGTAAGATTCTGTTTTGTTTGTTGTTTTGGCCTTGCCCCCTCCTGAAGCTTTTTGCTTTGTTTCTGTGATTCCTTTATGTAATAAATCAAATTTGTAGTAGATTCTTTAGTGGTTGGCAGTGTTCTTTAGGGCTGGGACTGGGATGAGAGGCTCCATGTGGACTTTCCTTTAATTTTTGTTATGTCTTCCTCAATTCCCCTAGATTAATCATAGAATGGAAACGTAACACATCACAGAGGAAAATCTTGTTTAAATCGTTTATAGATCATTAATGTTAAAAAGGAGAGGCTGATGTTTTTGGGGTGGGTAATTGAGGGGCCTCTCTGTGACCACAGCCTTTTAAATCGACTTCTGTCAGTTAGTCCATTTCTCAACAAGCTGCATGTAGGATAATAAAACAGTCACTTTGATCATTGGTAGATTTCCTTTTGAAGAGAACAAGAAGAAATCAAACAAGAAATCCTGAGAATAAAATACATTATTCTGATGTACTACCTTTTTTTTTTTTTTTTTTTTTAAATAAAATATTAACCTAATAAAACAAAACAATGGTGACAGTATCAAATTAAGCAATAAGGACAGAGAGGCTGTGCCATGTGCTTATTAAAAACAATGTTCTTGTTAAAAAGAATGTGCTTGTTAAAAATATTTTATAAAAAGTCATCCAATGACAAAGAAAAATTCAAAGAAACACCTTTCTAAACTCAGAAATGCCACTGCAGGTTCTTTCTCCCAAGTAGTCTTTTTTTGTTTTTGTTTTGTTTTTTCCTCCATCAGAATAAAATGACAAAGTTATGCCACTTCATACAAAAAAGAGATTTCTAATGTCAGCTCCCAGAAGAGATTTCTAATGTCAGCTTCCAGGAGATTTTTTTTTTTTTTTTTTTTAATGTTGATAATTGGATGAAAAACACTTGTGTAAACTACCTTTATGTATAAACAGACCACATGATTTGATTTTCTTTTAGCAAGATGATTTCATCTTAGAACAGACAGAAGTCACAAACAGACAGACATGCGAATAGCAGCTTGTATTATGACACACGATTATTCTTCAGATGTTCTTCTGGAGTTGCTTTGATTAAATCATCCAAGTACAATTCACATTGAAATGCAGCTCACTGTGACAGTGAAGGCTATGCTACAAAGACTTTGTAAAAAGATGTGTGTTTGATTGTATTCAGTGTGCTTGTAGCGTACTTCAAATCTTACAGTCACAATAAAATCAAAATTGACAAATCTTTCATCATTGTTATTATTCAGCATTATTATTATTATTATTGTTATTATTATTTTAAATTAAGGTGCCCTTTTAATCTACAATAACTTCCCCTCGCCCTCGCAACAATGTCTCTTTAGTCTCTGATGAGCTGTGTGATACAGGACAAAAATCCCTCCTTTCCATCAACCTGTCACTCACATGAGATTGCAGTGATAACAAACAACAATTCAACGATCCAATCAATTTCCACAATTTAGTCCTGCCCTACATTTTTTTCTCGTTCAAGAAGCCAATTCACTCGGTTGTCCATCACAATGCACAACACGATTTTTAAAGTTGTCAGATCGCTGTTTCTTTCACACAACACAACCGTTTTGGGTATCATGAAGTTGCTGTGGATTGCACAATACACAACCGATCGGCAACTAGGTGTCACACATTACACTATTTCACTAGGAAGAATCCCAGACGACTCTCCTCCTATGACTCCTTTTATGTACACATACACACCAAATCAACTAAGCATTATCAATTAGCATTACAAGCATTTATGTGTGTTTGTTTATTGTCCTTCTGTAAGGAATGGCAATTTGTTTTTCATGTCTACTGAGAGTTCAAGTCAATAAAGGTTTTAAAACTACAAAAGAAAGGTGTGGCCAGTAGATCAGGGCTAGATTGAGACAGGTTGAGGGGGTACAGAATGGAGTTTTAATTGGCTGACTAATTGCCTGGCTCCATCTGAAAGTGTTCTGCTCAATAATTGAATAGGAGTGATGAGCGAGATAAAGAAAGAGTGTATTCAGGCAATGCCCACATGAGCACATTCTCGACAGACCGCTGTAGGAACAGTGTGCTTGTTTGACATGTCAAACAACTCACAAGGCAGACTTCTGCATAAGCAAAATCTACATAAGCAAAAGCAGATTTTGCATTTGTATTCTTTGATCCAATCTAGTAGATGCATTTGAATTATTGCTTTTACATGAAGATAAATGGGATAAACCAGTAATCCAATAACTGCTATTTAATTCTACCAAAATCTCTTTTCTATCTATTTTTATGTGAATAAAGAATTGACTGATAGTGTACAGAAAAAAAAGGCATTACTCTTAAAAAAAGCATTACTCTAACATTTTAAACAATATCAAAATTGTTCTAAGCAAATGGAGTGTTCCTCTGTAATGTCAGCAAAGTGGAAAGTTTGTCTGAAGACTTCGCCTTCTGTCTTGAGGTGCTCATTTCTGAATATAGTGTTTATTAGAAAGTTAATACTGATGTTTACTTCAAATTAACCAGGTGCAAATTTTCACGTCAACAGAAGCCTAGTTTAAATAAATAAATAAAAAGCATTAAATTCTGACTTCTCATTCATGCCCCACAATGCATTTCTCTCTGTAGCCTTGATTTATTTATTTAGCTTTTTTGATGACTGCACCCACTATCCTGACTTCATTTACGGATGCTTCAGACATTTGCATAAACCCAATGTAACATGAAAGTAAGCGTTGGCACAAACAATTGAATTAAAAACAAACCTTAGAAGGGAGATTGCTAACCGTTTTAAAATGCAAATTCCCTCTTGAGTAAAGTTTGTTTCTTGTTTGTTCATTTGGGCAAGTAAGTGAGTAATTTATGCACAGATTAGTGGATAACACACAGACAGAACAATCAATGACTTCATCAGAACAACAGCTGCCTTAACTGAATACAGAAAGACAGAATATAATAATATAATCTACTGAATTTGACAGTATAAAATTTAGAATGGAGTTTTGGATTACACTGTACTTTTGTATTACATTGTAAAAAAAAATAAAATAAATTATTATTCTAGTCACAGTACATTTACAGTACATTATACATTATTTATGTACATTATTTATAGCACTATAATACTTGCAATTTGGATAAATATTACAAAAGTGTTAATGTAAATGTACAAGTATTAGAGTATTGAATGCAATCCGATGGATGTCCTTTTATAAATTTAGTGAACTGAAACTGCTTTTAACATCCCCTAGCACACTTGTGACAGATACTTCCAGAATGTCAAAAGAGGTTGACCTCTGCTGGCCCTGCAGAATTGGCATATTCCCATAAATGTCACATGCAATATCTGAGACTCCTGGAGTTACTCTGACCTTTCATTCCTTCAGCCGTGGAGGGCAAACCAGATATACTCCATTCTATTATGTAAGTGATAGAACGATGATAAAACACTATACAGTACATACTGTATATGCACAAGTGTAAGACGGAGTCTCATTTGCTAACTATGATAATAATAACTGTATTATTATAATAATAATCGCATGATAATACAGTCTTAATGATCTGGGATAGGTTCTGCATAAAAATGCAGTCAATAATGCATAGGCTAGTTCTCTATATAAGGCGTTTTTCATTTTGGTTCTCAGAGTGATTCAGTCAAAAATCTTGCTGAATGTCATCTTGGGTGAGAGCACATCTATACAGAAAAAGAGAGAAAATGCAAGCACAAAATAGATTAAGGAGAGTTTGTGTGGAAAGCCTTTATATGGAAATGGTTTAGGCATGTATTATAAACTTTTACTACTATGTACCATGGATTATGCTAATTACTACATATTCCACATTCATCAACATAAAAAGAAAAAAACCAAAACAAAACACAAATTCAATCTTATGTAAATTCTGCACTAGATTTTTTTATGCCCTCATAAAATACAGGTGCATCTCAATAAATTAGAATGTCGTGGAAAAGTTCATTTATTTCAGTAATTCAACTCAAATTGTGAAACTTGTGTATTAAATAAATTCAGTGGACACAGACTGAAGTAGTTTAAGTCTTTGGTTCTTTTAATTGTGATGATTTTGGCTCACATTTAACAAAAACCCACCAATTCACTATCTCAACAAATTAGAATATGGTGACATGCCAATCAGCTAATCAACTCAAAACACCTGCAAAGGTTTCCTGAGCCTTCAAAATGGTCTCTCAGTTTGGTTCACTAGGCTACACAATCATGGGGAAGACTGCCGATCTGACAGTTGTCCAGAAGACAATCATTGACACCCTTCACAAGGAGGTAAGCCACAAACATTCATTGCCAAAGAAGCTGGCTGTTCACAGAGTGCTGTATCTAAGCATGTTAACAGAAAGTTGAGTGGAAGGAAAAAGTGTGGAAGAAAAGATGCACAACCAACCGAGAGAACCGCAGCCTTATGAGGATTGTCAAGCAAAATTGATTCAAGAATTTGGGTGAACTTCACAAGGAATGGACTGAGGCTGGGGTCAAGGCATCAAGAACCACCACACACAGACGTGTCAAGGAATTTGGCTACAGTTGTTGTATTCCTCTTGTTAAGCCACTCCTGAACCACAGACAACGTCAGAGGCGTCTTACCTGGGCTAAGGAGAAGAAGAATTGGACCGTTGCCCAGTGGTCCAAAGTCCTCTTTTCAGATGAGAGCAAGTTTTGTATTTCATTTGGAAACCAAGGTCCTAGAGTCTGGAGGAAGGGTGAAGAAGCTCATAGCCCAAGTTGCTTGAAGTCCAGTGTTAAGTTTCCACAGTCAGTGATGATTTGGGGTGCAATGTCATCTGCTGGTGTTGGTCCATTGTGTTTTTTGAAAACCAAAGTCACTGCACCCGTTTACCAAGAAATTTTGGAGCACTTCATGCTTCCTTCTGCCGACCAGCTTTGTAAAGATGCTGATTTCATTTTCCAGCAGGATTTGGCACCTGCCCACACTGCCAAAAGCACCAAAAGTTGGTTAAATGACCATGGTGTTGGTGTGCTTGACTGGCCAGCAAACTCACCAGACCTGACCCCATAGAGAATCTATGTCAAGAGGAAAATGAGAAACAAGAGACCAAAAAATGCAGATGAGCTGAAGGCCACTGTCAAAGAAACCTGGGCTTCCATACCACCTCAGCAGTGCCACAAACTGATCACCTCCATGCCATGCCGAATTGAGGCAGTAATTAAAGCAAAAGGAGCCCCTACCAAGTATTGAGTACATATACAGTAATTGAACATACTTTCCAGAAGGTCAACAATTCACTAATTTTTTTTTTTTTTAATTGGTCTTATGAAGTATTCTAATTTGTTGAGATAGTGAATTGGTGGGTTTTTGTTAAATGTGAGCCAAAATCATCACAATTAAAAGAACCAAAAACTACTACTACAGTCTGTGTGCACTGAATTTATTTAATACACAAGTTTCACAATTTGAGTTGAATTACTGAAATGAACTTTTCCACGACATTCTAATTTATTGAGATGCACCTGTATATGAACTCATTAACTTACATGTACTGAGGCATATAAGTTATAGACACTACCACTGAAAAAAAAAAAAAAAAAACTTCACAAAGACAAAAATGAAAAAGGAACTGGAGTGGAATCTATACTCTCTGAATATGTAAAAAGATTCAGGAATTCAAGTTAGATACCTAAACTTTACATCAGAGGTTTGTGGGTTGCTGGATGTGATACTATCTCATGTTCGGGGGTATCTTTGTGTCTCAGTCCCAACAAATAAAAACAATGCAGTGAAACTGCAGGCACAAAGTGGATGACATTTTAACATCATCTCTCCATCTGACATTTTCACTGGTTTGCTATCTCTACTGCGTGTAACATGCTTTGTAAAGAATATCTTCCTAGTATCTGTCATCCGCAACTGACAGGCGTGTCTCGCCTCTTGATTGCTCTGTAAACTTTTCACCGTAGTTCATTAGTGCATTATTTTGCCCAGCAACTGTGGGAATTCCAGACGATCCTGTCAGACGTCTGCCCTGTTTACGCTCTAAAATCCAGCCCATTAGTCTTTATGACGCAACGGCCTACTCTGCTCTGTCTATGTCACCAACTAACAAGCTCCAATCGAAGGGCAAAATGAAAGCAAACAGAGAACTGAGGTAGGTAGACAGAAAGTCGTCTAACTTGGGTTGAATAGAAGTCAAAAAGTTTATATCCTGACATCCTCAACTAGAAAAGCAGAGGATATCAAAGACACTCTTGTGGCAGTTTGAACCGGTGCCAGGCCATTGTCAAAGCTCAGTGAAAAGAGGAGGCACTTCTCTGCGTTTCCCTCTGGAGTGCCAATAAGCATGCTCATTTTTTATTGGCACTAAAATATTCTGGAACATGTACATGCTCGCTTTTAGACTGACACTGCTGATGAATAATTCAAAGCCACACACCACTCACACTGAAGCTCCACTGAAGCACCAATCAGCAGTCGTTGGAGAAGACCGACAAGGGCGATTAAAATGGACGACATGACACTTCACTCTGACAAACTACTATTTAATGTGTCCCTTGTTATTCACAATCGCACTGTCAGTACAGACACCTATTGGACAGCGTGCTTGTTATAGTAACTCCCCCTGACGTTTGTTCATTTAACAGTGAAATTGAGCATGGGGTGTCTTCAATGTCTTATAACAACTTTACATTGATTAAGGGCATGAAGTATGAGGTTTACGCAGCTGGATTTAATGAGTGGATAATGAATGAATGAATATGTCTTTAATGGTTTTACAAAGTTTGGTGGCATCAGTTATTTAAACTCACTTTACAAATCAGATGTGTGATGGATTTGCGTGTTCAAACCTGCTGCTGAATATTAAAAGCAGTGACAAATGAAAAAAAAAAAAAAACTGTGAAGTGTTCATTTGAAGGAGAAATGACAAGAAAATGTGTTACTTACCAGAACTGTGTGATCTGCACATCTTGTTTCACTCATTGCTGCTCATCCAGAGCACAGCATACTTAACATATTTACTGTATAACTGTATAAAGCAATGAGCTGGCAAGTACCTTTCCATGCTGCAGACAATCCAGTATGTCATATTCTCCTAATATGCATTTAATTATGGTGGTAAATCCAGGAAACATATGCTTTATGACACTCACTGCACAGGTTTGGAAGTTTGAGATCTGAACTTGCTGAACTCTCCTGGAGCTGTCCACTCTGAGCCGTGCTACATGACAACAGACAACAGAAACTGTAACTCATCTCTAGCCACACACACAGGACACACAATATTCAGGGTTGTGCTATTCAGAATTGAACTGAGAACGCATTTTGAATTCCAATCAAATTCCTGAATTTGAAGTTAAATTGAGGTAGAAAATAGGAAGCAGACTTGCAATTTGAATTTGAATGCGAGGAAGCAGAATAAAATGAATTGAAACTGAAAGTATGGCAAACTTTTAATGTTGGTTTGACAAATCCTTGTGTGAAAGTTTGAAAAGTTTAAATTCCTTGAAGTAGACAGACATAGATAGATGCTGGTTAGCTAGGTTTTGAAGCATGGCTGCTGGTTTGAGCTGGTTTAAGCTGGTCATGTGCTGGTCCTAAGCAACTAGCCCCTGCTCAGGACCAGCTTAGGACCAGCACATGATCAGCTTAAACCAACTCATGACCAGCTAAGGACGAGCTTAAACTAACTCATGACCAGCTAAGGACCAGCTTAAACCAGCTCAAACCAGCAGCCATGCTTCAAAACATACATAACCAGCATATGCTGTTTTTTTCAACAGGGCTGACTGTTCTACTAACATGTTTGACAAAATTTCCAAGGCATTTCAACAAAAACCTATATTTTGTGGAAAACACAGTGATCAAAATTAGAGAACAGTAACTACTGTAGCACAAAAGAAGATTACAACTAAAATTTTGAAGTTTTACAGCTGTTAGAATTTAAGTGTAGAGGCCTCTGCTTTGAATAACTTCAGCACATCTGCGGCCGCAGGAATTCACTAGTTTCTCAGACTGCGCTGGTGTGATCTTGGTCCACTCTTCTTCCACTCTCTTCCATAGTTCGATAACTGTAGTGGGTTTCTTAGCCATAACTTTGTCGCCAAGTTTTTTCAAGAGATTTTCAGTTTAGATCAGGACCCTGGGCCCACCATTTCATTATTTCAATGTTCTTAGCTTCACTCTTAGCTTCACACTTCCTCCTCCTCCTGACTTCTTTACGCACTTGGGCTTCAGTCTTTCCCCAGTTTGACGTCGAACAAAATGTTTCTAATCAGACTCAAATAAATTAAACTTGCTGTCATCACTAAAGTGAACTTTGGACCACTTCTCTCTCTACACAACATGATTCTCAGCAAAGGTGAGCTTAGCCTTTTGATTCTTTCTACTGATGAGAGGCTTGATCACTGCAGAGTGCGTTTTCAGTGCGACTTTTCTTAAATATGATGAGGCAGATCCATACCCTGTTCAGCAATGAACTGGCAAGCATTTCCAGCTGCAGTGTTGAACCGATTCCCCATTGAGAGTGTCTGCATTATCCAGTGTTCTTGTGCATTTGTCTTACGTGGGCAACCAGCCTTTTGGGGGATTTGAATGAATTAGTGTCATTGTAAAGCTGCAATATTCGAGAATCACAGATTTGGAAGGACCAACTTCTCTTGCAGTGGCTGAAAGTGTCATCCCTTTGGCCTTCATCTGGACAACCTCCTGTTGCATGGTTTCAGTCACCTTAGAGCAGCCAGCCACCTTGCAATCTCAGTGAAAATCGGAGGAATGCTGCCAGCTCAGTAGGGTTTGTCATATAATTAAGGAAATTAGCACCAGGTGCCAGATTAACACCAATAACTTGGAGGTATCTGTAAGTGTACTCTAATTTTGATAAAAGTTCTTTTTCAAATATCTCATTTAAGTTTTTTATACTGTGCTTCAGAATACAATTAATGTATGAAATACAGTATGCATAAAAAAACTGTCCTTCTACTCCTGTTAGGATAACTTTAAAAAGGACTAAGCAGTGACCTTGATTTTAGGAAATTGTAGGTTGTTCTCCAATTTTGATCTCCACTGTATAGACAGACAGATAGATAGACAGATAGATTAGAAGTGCAGCCTGGTTTATTTAAGGGTCATGTATCATAGTACAAACCTGTCCCACGTACACCAGGAGCCGGGCATTGAGCGGACTCTCATCTGAGCTCAGCCACAGTTCAGAGTTATCATCAGATGCTATGGCAAACTGGAAATCCCCTGAAATAAATAATTGACCATTTACAGAGGTGTACTGTATAACCTTATGACCTGACCTGCAGGTTCTGAATTCTAAGCTTGCTTTAGATGTTGTTAGATGTTGTTTTGTCAGTCACAGGTATCTCACAGCAGTCTATAACCCAGTAGTGTTCCCCAGTGGCTTTGTTCTGCCTGTCAGTAGTTCTCTGGTATATACCTCAAACTGACAATCGTTTTTCCTTCTCTTATTGTCTTGTGAGCTTGTGCACCACAGTCAAAAAGCCTGACTCAGCGACCCTAGTTATTTGCTAATGAAAACAATCTCATAACTTTTCCCCCGCAAACACGAGCACGCCTGGACGCATCAGGGCTCATATAGTAGTCCTCACAGCAGCTTTTCTTATCAGGTTAGGCAGCGTGTGCAGAATTTGCTGACTGTAGGGGATCTATTGAAATAATGCTTTCTGTGTGCCTTTAGACGTCAGCTTGGGCAATGTTCAGGTTTCTTACACCTCACTCAAACTTGCTTTAAGGAACACTTTGAACACAAAGAAACCAATGTGTATGTATTGTATGTGAGTGAAGGTACAGCACAAAAGCTTGAAAACCTGGAATTGTGCAAGAATCACTTCTAACATGTGATCCTATTAATAATTTTTACTTAAACACAACATATTTTATTACATTAACCTCTTAAGACCCGAGAAAAAAGTTTTAGGAAAAAAAAAAAAAAAAAAAGTAAAAAAAAAGATATTTCATTCATAAGTTATGCTATGTCCTCGGTAGAGGACATCGGGACTCAATTTCTTTAAAAAACTAAAAAGACATGAATGAACATGCACAGGCAAAAACAATAGATTTTTTAAAATCACCAATACATTTTTAGTTTTCAGGATTTTTTTTTTTTTTTAACCAAACTTTGTTTAAAGACGATTCTCAACTATGTTATAACAGAATGGTTTGATATACCGTTTTTCTTTCTGCAATATTTGTGTAGAATGGCTATAAACAGGTTTTCTCATTATATACAATGTATCTATAAACTAAATCTAATCTGGATATTAATGTGTTTTTGGGGCAACATGCAATGAAAAAGAAGTGTAATAATGGGAGTAATAATTGACACAATTTTCATAATAATATATAATTTTTCATTGAATACTGAAATATAATTTATTTCCCTATTCATTTGTTATGTCTCCTAAAATAAACATGCTTTTAGTCCCGGTGTCCTCATATGAGGACATGTATGAAATCAACGTCCTGTTTCGTAACAGAAAGTCATATTTTGATTTGAAACCCCATAACATTTTCCTGAGATGTTGATTTATGACACACAGTTTAAAAATTAGACAGATTTAAATGATAATTACAAAATATTTTCATATATCCATAAGAGCGTCACTAAATTAATATCAGACATTTTTGAAGACAAAGGAGAGGGAGTGGTCATGGTGAAACATCCAATCATTTGGTATCTCTGAAAAGCCCTGAATGTGCTCTGTACAGGACATCCAGACTTAATGTATAGTGGCATGTATAGTCTCAGAGAAATTCACTAAAATACAATGTCCTCCTATGAGGTCGCAGGGTCTTAAGAGGATGAAATATAACTGATAGATATTGAGGAAAAACTCTCTCTAGCATTCAGTAACGCCTGTGTTTATAGTAGGTTAGAAGAAAATATGGTGTAAAATATGGACAGATGACAAAACACTTTACATAAATGTACACAGTAAATTTGGAGAAAACAAAACACTGCAGTCCAATACAAAAAACAATCAGCTGTGAAACAGGCTGGAGGCAATATAATGATTTGGATCTGCTATGCTGTCTAAAGACCTGAATGGCTTGAGATCCCTGAGGGACCAATGCAGTCCAAGTTGTATCATAAAATGCTACAGCTGAATATCAAACCATCTGTTTATGATCCTAAACTTATAACAAGCTGAATCATGTAGCATGACATTGATGCAGAAATGAGAAAATCAACCACATGGTGCTTTGATGGAAGAAACTCTTTTTTGGAATGACAGTATCATATTCAATCCATCTATTTTAAATTAGGATGTTCTTGCTATCTCAAGCCAAGAGAGCCAACTATTTTTCCACAATATAGGACTAGTTTAGTTACTGAACCTGGACATGAATATGCAGCATGGTGTAAAATATTGTCCATTTAATTAGGCACTATATTTAAAGGAGCATGTGTTTGATTGTAATTATGATGAGAGTAAATCCATAACATTTCAAAGGGCTCATAAAGAGTTTTGTAAACAACTTTGTACTATATTTTTGTGCAACAGTAACCCCTGATGAAATCCCTGTAATGTAAAAAAAACTTTGATGAAATACACTAACCATCTTTGTAAGGATGAATAAATCCAAAGACTCTAAGGCCATAATTCTTCCATTTTGGTGCCACTGCAATTTTCTTCACCGTGGTCCTGGTCTGTGGGGAAGAATTAAATATAAAAGCATCTGTATGCCTATTCACTCTTAAACCCAAGGCACTAACACTAATTCACAGAATCACACCTCAAAATGGCTTCTAAGAAGAATAAACAGACAGCTCCAAAACACTGTTTTAGTGAAAATGCAAAGGTGAAAAGAACAGATATTAGTTCTGTCTCCAAAACATCCTGCCCCTAGCAAATATTAGGCCAACATTTCAGATTTGTTAATAAAAATAATGAAAATGAGATACTGCCCAGAGTATCCAAAATACATTTCATAAGTCAAACAAGCAGGTTAATCATAAAAGGTTAATCAAACTCTTTCTTTCAGTGTCTGGTCTTACATGTGGGTAGAGAGGAAAATGAAGATTCTTCCTGAGCTGGGAGATAGATGAGCCACACCAGTCTTCAAACACATGCAGATTGGCCAGACCTTTATACTGACAGAGAACAAAAAGAGAGAGAATCAGCCTTTACTGAACGTGTAACCAGCAATAATATGAAGAAAAGTGTCCAGATTTTAAAATAAAATATAAAATAAACTATATTATGAACTATAATATGAACTACAATGTAAAGAAATGGCCATGATTTTAACAGTAAAAGTGCTACAGTAAAAACCTGTTAATTAGTTAACAGTAAGTCTCTATAGTATATACTGTGATGAGCTGTAATAGATTAAACCTTAATGTAATTTTAGAGTAAAATAGGGGGTTTTGGAAGTTAAAAAGAACAAGTCATTGTATAATTTACAGTGAAAAACTGACATTCCCAGAATTTCCTGCATGGCACTTTACATAAATAACTATGTTTCTTCTTAGTTTTTTTGGTAACACTTTATTTTAAGGACCAGTTCTCACTATTAACTAGTAGCTTATTAGCATGCATATTATTAGCACATTGGTTGTCTAATAATACTTATAAAGCACATATTAATGTCTTATTGTCAGAATCTTAGTCACCTGTCATCAGCCCCAGCGCACCCAAGATCACCATCACCTGGATTGCTGATCACCCGCATCTGTAGCCACTTATCACCTTTAAATACACACTCCACTCAGACTCTCATGGTCCGGTCGACCGTTCACAACCCCGAACAGTTCCCAGACCCTTTGTGCACTTACCTGTGTTACTTACCTTCCAGATCTCCTGCGATACTCCCTCGAAGTTCCCCGTTGGTTCCTGGTTGCCGCTCTCCTCCGATCCTGCAAAGAGACACTCTCATCAGTTATCAGCTAAGACCCATTTGAACTGTTCCTGTCACCAAGATTCTCACCTGCCATTCTCTCCTCACGATCTGCATCCAACCTGTCAATAAACCTTCCTGTGTTTCACTTACCTCTGTGTCTCCTCGCCTGCATATCTGTGACAGAAGACCGGACCAAATATGATGACGTCTGAGGATAGGCTGTGGGGTTTGCGGCAGGCCGGTTGAGGGTTGGAGCAGTATGTGGAGGATTTCTGTGAGCTAGCTCACCAGCTGAGCTGGCACGATGCCGTTCTTGGTGCGTGCTTTCTTCTGGGGCTGGACGATGAGATAATCCATTGCGATCTTCCTGTCTCGGATTTTCCCCTGATCGAACTGATTAATCTTGTGCTCTTTTTTAATGGTTCTGACTTCGAAATTCATGACGTTAAGGAAATTTCCAAGCCTCGTCGTCCAGCCCACCCAGAAGCACGCCGCGTCGCGCCAGCTCACCTCATGCCCAGAACCCCCACATACCGCGCAAACGGCTCGGACCACCTGCCCGACCCTAAATCCCCCCGTATTCTCCAAAGCTCCACCCTCATTCTCAGCCTCCAAGTGTCCGCACTTCCAGAGCGCCCCCCAGTGCCTGCGCCACGAAGGCACCTCCCTATCTTCGCGCTTCCAGAGCGCCCCCAAGTGTCCGCGCTTCCAGAGCGCCCCCCAGTGCCTGCGCCACGAAGGCGCCTCCCTATCGTCGCGCTTCCAGAGCGCCCCCAAGTGTCCGCGCTTCCAGAGCGCCCCCAAATCTCTGCGCTTCCAGAGCGCCCCCCATTGCCTGCGTCACGAAGGATCCTCCCTATCTCCGTGCTTTCAGAGCGCCCCCAAGTGTCTGCGCTTCCAGAGCGCCCTCCAGTGCCTGCGCCAAGAAGGCACCTTCCTGTCTCCGCTCTTCCAGAGCGCCCCCAAGTGTCCGTGCTTCCACAGCGCCCTCCAGAGCCCGCTCCTCGGCAGCATCCTCCTGTGCCAGCCCCACGTAAGCGCACTTCCGTTCCCCAGTCGAGCCCAGGAGAGGCTCCAGTTCCCGAGTCGAGCCCAGGAGAGGCTCCAGTTCCCGAGACGAGCCCTGGAGAGGCTCCAGTTTCCGAGTCGAGCTCAGGAGAGGCTCCAGTTCCCGAGATAAGCCCCAGATGGGCTCTCGCTCCCAAGTCGAGCCCGGGAGAGGCTCCAGCTCCCGAGTCGAGCCCAGTAGAAGCTCCAGCTCCCGAGTCGAGCCCAGGAGAGGCTCCAGTTCCCGAGATAGGCCCAGGATGGGCTCTCGCTCCCGGGTCGAGCCCAGGAGAGGCTCCTGATCCCCAGTCCAGCCCAGTGAGGGCTCCTGGTCCCCAGTCCAGCCCAGTGAGGGCTCCTGATCCACAGTTCAGCCCAGGAAGGGCTCCAGTCCCCGAGTTCAGGCCCGGAAGCTTCCCCAAGTATTTTTGGAGGGGGGGGTAGATTGGCTGTAGCTGGAGAGATGGGGGCTGGGGCCACGGCCTCGGAGGCTACACCGCCATGGTCTCCCGAGCACCCTGCACTGCCATGGCCTCCCGAGCACCCTGCACCGCCATGGCCTCCCAAGTCTCCTGCACCGCCATGGCCTCCCAAGTCTCCTGCACCGCCATGGCCTCCCAAGTCTGCTGATCCGCCATGGCCTCCCAAGCTCCCTGAACCGCCATGGCCTCCCAAGTCTCCTGCACCGCCATGGCCTCCCAAGTCTCCTGCACCGCCATGGCCTCCCAAGTCTTCTGCACCGCCATGGGTCCCGGAACGGGCGCAGCCCTGGAGGCCGTCTGTCATATCTCCTGGTCCCTGGAGGGCTCCAGAGCGCCCACCCCCCTGTGGGATGTTGTATGGTGCGGGATGCACCATTAGGGAGGGGGGGGAGTAATGTCAGAGTCTTAGTCACATGTCATCAGCCCCAGCGCACCCAAGATCACCATCACCTGGATTGCTGATCACCCGCACCTGCAGCCACTTATCACCTCTCCTTTAAATACATGCTCCACTCAGACTCTCATGGTCCGGTCGACCGTTCACAACCCCGAACAGTTCCCAGACCCTTTGTGCACTTACCTGTGTGACTTACCCTCCAGATCTCCTGCGATACTCCCTTGAAGTTCCCCATTGGTTCCTGGTTCCCACTCTCCTCCAATCCTGCAAAGAGACACTCTCATCAGTTATCAGCTAAGACCCATTTGAACTGTTCCTGTCACCAAGATTCTCACCTGCCATTCTCTCCTCACGATCTGCATCCAACCTGTCAATAAACCATCCTGTGTTTCACTTACCTCTGTGTCTCCTCGCCTGCATATCTGTGACACTTATTCTGGATGACCATATTTTAGATCTCTTAACTTGACCCAATACCTAAACTTAATAACTACCTTACTAACTATTAAAAAGCAGCAAATTAGGAGTTTATTGGGGGAAAAGTTTTAGTTAATAGTAAAAATGTGTTCCCTAATCTAAAGTGTTACCATTTTTTCTAATCAGTTTTGTACATTAGGGTTTTATCTTATATTTAATGTTGTTAACTTTATCTTATATTTAATTGTTGTTAACTATGTTTATTGCATTATTTTAGTACCATGTGTGTTACCATGATGGTGTTTAGTATTTGTATCAATGAAATTGTGCACCTTCTATTTATTATATAGAAGGCTTGTGGTAGAGTTGCTTATGATGAGCTTTGATTTATCATTTATCACTTTCTCATCACCACCTGATTTTTTGTGGTTGTCAGTGTATTACAATAGTACAAAACAAATATTAGTACTTCAATAGATTGGTATATTAACATTATAGCAGTTAATGAAATATGTTATTTATTTATTTTTATTTATTTTTTTTAATGCAAATTTAAGTTAAATCTGTAAAATCTAAAATGTTGCTACCATATTTTTTGTATACTGCAAAAACGGTTGGCTATGTGATGAATTGCTTATGTTCCTCTACCTTTAAGTTGCTTTTCATAAAAGTGTCTCCTAAATGAATAAATGTAAATACATGTCAAACAGCACTCACTACAGGCACAATATAATAGCGCTTAAAAAATTGTAACAGTGTGACCGGTATCTTAACTAAATATAAATACTCTGCCTCTGTTGCCTTACTGTACTTTAATGCTGTACATTTCATTAGGAAATTTAGCTTGGTTTATTAAAAAATAAGTGCTATATTAGACTGAGGTAGGGGTCCCCCTGCACATTAAATAAAAACTGTGCACAAGACTAGGCCATGTTACACAGATACAGATGAAGGAGAGGAATTACTGTTTTTTTTTTTTTTCTTCCTTTTTTTGGTCAAGGAAGAATATCTGTATATTGCACATTTGCTGTAAATGTACACTCTGTATTTTTGAACTATGGTGTGTACTACATTGACAAAATAACAATAACCACAGAAAAAACTGTGGTCACAGTTATCAATGATGTAACTGAAAATGGGATTTCTATCATGCAATTCAACGTTTAATGCTACCATAAAACCATAAGCCCAAAATGGGATGTTAATTAATATAGCACAGGTGGCTGAATTAACACTTGATTCAGAGGTGAGAACAGGGCCCCAGGCCTTCACACAAACCCAGATTATGCACAGGACAGCCCGACAACAAACATATCTGAAACTGGATCTGTGAATATGCCGCTACCCCAAAGGCACAAGAGCAATGAGTTGGTTTAGAGCAAACTGTAAATGAACTATAAATACCTCAGTTGAATGTCAGTACAAGCATTTTTAAAGTAACAGTTCAGGTTTTAACCAAAAGGTCGAGGTTTGGCTGATTATAATGGTCCAGTTGGTCACCTGGCTAATGTCATAACTACACCATATGGGGGCACAACACTGAGAGAATGGGAATAAGAATTCTTACGGATACCTTTCTCCAGTTATTAGAAACTTCTTTTGGTTTTAAAGGAATAGATGTGCATGAGTTTGTTTTAGGTGTTTGAACTCTCATTCTAACGGCACCCATTCACTGTAGAGGATCCACTTGTGAGCAAGTGATGTAATGCTAAATTTCTCCAAATCTGTTCTGATGAAGAAATAAACTCATCTTTGATGGTCTTAGGGTAAATTTTCAGCAATTTTTTCATTTTTGAGTGAATTATTCCTATAACATCAGTTGCAATGTAAACTATGTATATGAATAATATATTCTTATATACTTATATGAATAATATATTTTTCTCCTAAGAAGGAGGGAAAGTATAATTATCATGTTTTGTACTGATAAGCTGGATGTGACACAATGCTCACAGAGTTTTCAGAGTGATTAAATGTCTATTGGATACGCAGCAATGCTTTCAGAAAACACAAATTGTCACAAACATGAAAATTGGGCAACATATTTCCAGCAACTTCACGCTCACGATTTAATGAAGAATTTATGAGTTGGTGCAGCAGTGTTGGGATTTAGCAGGAAATGCGTAAGCCTGCGCAAATCTTCATGTACCAAATTCTCTTACAAAACTTTATCTTTCTGTAATGCTCCTGGTGGTGGCAGTGACAGAGACAGGCATTACTCATCATGCAGGTGAGCTCACAGTAGATTGCTCTCACCCCTTCTGTCAGTTGTTTTGGTCTCTCGCTGCACAGCCACGTTTAAATTTATCCTCTATAATTGCAGCTGGTGTGGATGGTGGGACTGGCATCCAACCCACTCAGAGTGGGTGGACAGGACATCACAGAATCTCAGGGACGTTTACAGCTGTCATGGGCACACTGGGCTGTGCTACTCCATTGCCATGGCACATTCGCACATGGCAAGAGTTCAGTCGAGGGAGAAGAGAGAGTACAATGTGGTCACAGGTGGTACGGTGGATTTAGCTCTGGGCATTATCAAGTGTACTATTTAAATTTTCACATGCTCCGAATAGATGAATAACTGTCACCCTGATTTGTTTTGCGCAAGGGGAAACAAGGAGAATGTGACAGCATCTATATAAAAATGTGCAGTGTAATACAAATGCACTATAAATCATGAAAAAATGGGATTTGCTACCATAATCCTCTAGAGGTATGATAAAAATATCTAAATAGTCCCATTGTGTATCAGTAATAGACTTGTCTGTACTTGTTAGAATAAGGTGTGCTATAAATACCTGTGAATCTTGTGTTATCAGACAAAATTAATAGCATTCATCTTCCCTTTATCTCTGAATTTTAAGTAACTCTAAAATACATTCTGTGGTGCATGATAAGAGCATCTCATGCTGCAGCATATGGAGTATGAATGAATGGCTTGAGATCTTTTGTAAGAGTCATCTTGCTGTGCTTCCAGCCAAAGCCCTGATGATAGATTTCCCAGCCTGGTTATTCCTACTGGCCCTATAATGACATTCAATAACACAGAGAGGGAAGCACATAAATCATCGGATAAAAACAGAGGTTATCTCTGCACTAGGGTATTTTTTTTCCTTTGTTGTGAATCATCCTGGATAAGTATCTGACAAACAATCGACACATTTCCAATGAGACAGGAGAATGGGACAACACAAGGACTCCTATGTGACATCTGTGCAACGTTTGCTATTTCTGGCATTTGGTGCTCCCTAAATCACATGCCTCGTAAGAGCTTCCATGCTCCCGTTGCTTCCTGGAGGGTTCGCCTGCACCTGACACTTCAGCGTCGAACGAGGAGCTCATCTGTCACAGGACCCAGAGGAAGGGAGCCTCGGGGGCAGCGTGTGGTCAGGGACCCTCTTTGATCATTGTCTCTTCATTATCACACAGTGTCGTGTCTCCTAGCCTGCTACAGCAACGAGGTGGGGAGAGGAGATAAGGACTGTTGGCTTATCAATCGGTGATACTACAGTGGAGTCAGGTTCAGTGTTTTCACAGTATTTAGAAAAGAGCTTCACAGCATCAGCTGGATACAATATTGAAACCCCTTAATGAACAGCATTTAAAAATGTTATTTAAAGGTATAGTTCACCGAAAAATGAAAATTCTGTCATTAATTACTCGCTCTCATGTCATTCCAAACCCATAAGACCTTCGTTCATCTTCAGAACACAAATTAAGATATTTTTGATGAAATCCAAGAGCTTTCTGACCCTGCATAGACAGCAATGCAACTACCACGTTCAAGGTCCAGAAATGTATTAAGGACATTGTTATAATAGTCCATGTGACATTAGTGGTTCAACCTTAATTTTATGAAGCTACGAGAATACTTTTCTTCTTCTTTCTTCGACGTGCGTTCACGAGATTACCATGACTCATACATGCGGTGCTGCTGACGTAGAACTCGGATGGGCTGTGCCTTGTTTACAATCAGATTTTTATTCTTGTAGCTTCTTAAAATTACGGTTGAATCACTGATGTCACATGGACTATTTTATCGATGTCCTTAATATCTTTCTAGGCCTTGCACGTGGTAGTTGCGTTGCTGTCTATGCAGGGTCAGAAAGTTCTTGGATTTCATCAAAAATATCTTAATTTGTGTTCTGAAGATGAACGAAGGTCTTACGGGTTTGGAAGAACATGAGGGTGTGTAATTAACAGCAGAATTTTAATTTTTGGGTGAACTATCCCTTTAATTTCCATACCATGAAAAATAAAAAAGAGAATATTTTCAACATTTTAGAAAAGTAAAAAAAAAAAAAAAAATGATGTAGGGGCTATGAATATTAACACAGGTGAACTTAGAAATTATGGAAAATTGCATCCAGGTGCAGATGATTTATTTGCAACAATGTTGAAGTCTTTACTTTTGTCATGATCATGTCTTGTTTAGTTTATTAGTTCTTAATGTCTTTTCTGTTTAGTTTCTACTTAAGGTTTTCTTTGTCAGATTTCTCATTTGTCACTATGGCTTATGATTAGTACACACCAGGTCCTTGTTTCTGAAGAGATTAAGACAGCAGAAGAGAAGAAAAATGGAAATACCTCCTGTTCATCTTCTCCTGCAAGAGCAGGGGGATCGCTCCCTTGAGCACCACACAAGAGAGTTCCTAGATCTGGCGCGCCTGCCCGTGGAAATTCCTTGAGGGAGAGTGACTCACCGTTCACTGCCTCCCTCACTGATGTGCAGCCAGATTTTAGCCATGCACCTACAGAGCACAAGCCAGAGCCTCAGCCATTAAAAAAATTCCTGAGTGATCGCCCGAGAAAACGTTCATCCCTGAGCCTGAGCCCAGCGTGAAGTCTGTCCAGGTGTGTTACCCAGCATCAGCGTTCATGGTCGAGGTCGTATTAGGTGTTCGTCGGTATGGATTGGAGCCCTGCCCACACTCCTGACACTGAGGTGTATGAAAGAAGTTGGGTCTAAACTAAAATAATTGAGATGGATGATATAAGGTTTCCTGGTCTATTATCTCTGCTGATCCCATCCTGTTCCAAGTCTTCTCATTCTCTGCTGGTTCAGTCCAGTTCCAAGTCATCTTCGTCACTGCTGGTTTAGTCCAGTTCTAAAGTGTCTTCCTTGTCACTGGTTCAGTCCAGTTTCAAACTGTCTTCCTTGTCGCTGGTTCAGTTCAGTTCCAAAACGTTTTCCTTGCTGCTGATTCAGCCCAGTTCCAAATCTCCTTCATCGTCCAGTACAAAGTCTCCTTTGTTGTCCAGCACCAAGTTACCTTCGTTGTCCAGCAACAAGTCACCTTTGTCACCATTGGATTTGCCCAGATCTCAAGTCTAATTTGTTGTGGACGGTCCCACCCCAACCTCCCTCCTCCTCTGCCAAAGCCATCCTGTTTCTTAGCCTTGCCTTCATTGTCTCCCTTCAGCCCCTCAGCTTATCCAGTGGCTACACCCTGCTGTCTAGATCCACCTTAGGCTTCCCAGTCATCAGCTCCACCATGGTCTGTCAATCCCTCAGTTGCACCTCAAGCCACTGAGCCCCAGACTCCCTCGACTCCATCATGGTTTGTCATCCCTCAGCTCCCTTGTCACTCTGGCTCCACCTTAGACTTACAAGTCTCCAGATGTGCCTCAACCCTCCACCCCTCTGGCTCTGCCAGGCTCCTCCTTTCCTCTGGTTCCACCATTGTCCTCTGTCATACTGACTCGTCCCTGGTCTGCCAAGCCCACATCTCCACCTCAGTCATGCGTGCCTGCAGCTCCACCTTGGCCCTCCAGGTCTTACTTTGTCACCCTGGGTCTACATCTCATTCTCATTTGTCACTGTTGTTTCTGATTAGTACATACCTGTTCCCTGTTTCTTTGATTATCATTCCGTGTGTATATAAGCCCTCAGTTTCCTCAGTTCTAGGTCTTGCGTTAACATTGATGGTTTGTGGTGTTCTCTTCAGTAGTTTCAGTAAAGTCTAGTGCTTCTCATTTTCTTGTGGATTCATAGACATACTACTGTGACAACTGTCACTTTTCATCAATTTAATGCATCCTTGCTAAAATAAAGTACTAAAAAATTGACCCCAAACTTTTTAACAGTAGTGTATATTTTTTATAAGCAAAAATATTGCAAGAAAACGTCAGTTCATTATTTATTCAAAGCGACTTGCAAATGAGGAACATCATAAGCACTGAAAGTGGACTGAAGAGAAAAAAAAACATAAAATATATATTATGATATGACCTTTTTAAATATTTAACACTTATTTCACAGGATTGTTTGAATTATTACAAACTGGATAATCAATGTTTTTTAATGTAGTAAATATTGGAAAGACATCTGCTGCTAGTATGAAAATGATTCAACTGCAAGTTTATTTTTTTGCAATTTTTTGAGAAGGCACTTGTGGCAGTCCTGGCTCATGTGGAAAGAAATAACACCTTTAATAGTTCTTAGTAAAACTGTAAGACAGGTACTGTTGAACTAGACATCAGCAATCACTATGAACTGTCCCTGTATAGAAAGAAGCAGATTTGACATTTTGTGATTTCTGCCACATTATTTTAGATGACAACATTTATACTAATTAACATATTAATTAATTAACAATCATATTAATTCATTTTTAAAAAATTCAAATTTAATCCATTTAAAATCCACTTACTCAGTTTGGCTTCTGGTACATGTAGGTTCTATGTGAGCTTCTTTCTCAGACGATGTCATTGACTTCAGCTCTCACTGACAGAACCAGTGAGAAATTAACTTAAATTACAAAAGTCACCTCAAATCCTCTGAGGATTTAAGATAGAAGTCAAATGCAAAAATAGTAGATTATAATAGAAAATTCTCAGCAGCTTGGTAAGATCTGTTCTTACAACAATCATCACAGAGAGAGACTGTAATACTACTAATAGTCGGTTGTTAGTGTTAATGCCAGAGTGTTAATTCCTGATATTCAGGTGTTTGTGGGTGTCTAATTCATTTATATCTGGAACAATATAGAAGGGCTAAGCAGAACTGACTGATTCATCATCAATACAGCGCCTGTTGTTCTCTTGTCTTTTTGGCCACCTGTTCATGTAATTTTAGCACGATTCCTGGAGGGATGCTGAGCTATGGGAGGATGTGCCTCCTTAAGGAAATCACACACAAAGAGAGAGAGTGAGAGATTCACAGCTAAACTGCACACTGTCAGTGTGGGTTAGATAAAAGCAGCTTTAATAACGGAGAACAGTGAATACAAACCACCGCACATTACCCTACACATTTCTTCTGTGTAGGAAACTAAAGTGTATGTATCTAACACTTTAAAAGCATGTTTTACCTCTGGTTTCCATGGCAACCTGAGGAACTTCTGGGCAAGGAGTCTGCGCATCTCAGCGTTGGCACGGCTCTCCTGAGCAGATTCATTGAGCTCTTCCCCCTGAAACAGCAGGAACAAGGAGTGCTCAGTGACCCTACATAAAGAGATGCCTCACAGACATTTTAATGCAACACTCACCAGCTGCGCTATACTTACTATAATAATATAACCCCAAAATATAGAGTGTTCAATACAGATATTGCAGATATATTAGTCCTTTATTTACTTAATAATTAACCACCCTAGTGCTAGGCGGTTTGACCAAAAATCTGTATCATGTTTTTTTTTTTCTTTTTAAGATTCTGCCGGTTTCATGGTTTATCACGTTTTTTCCCTGACTGTCCCTTTATATGAATCAGAATGCATTAACAGTTGCAGAACCACTGCATTTTAATCATGATCCAAACAAACATGCTACATATAGCATGAGCAGTTTTAATGCAAATTAGATGAAAATTTAAAGCAAAAACAGAATGGTGTGACTTTAGCTTTGTGAAATTATGCTACATAAATACATATATCTGCTCCAAGCAAAAACAGCAGACGGGCTGAAATAGAATGCAAATTCACTCTCTGACAGCAGGTGGCACTTATGGAACAGCAACAATATAGAGTTTCCTTGGTTACTGCTGTAAACAAAGCAGCAGGGCTCTTATGAACACTACTTTATATGCATTAATACGGAGGTAAGATGAAAAGAAAATACCATCTAAACTTTTTTGAGAGACAGTCAGTTCCCCTCAGAGATACATTTATAAAAACCGCCACTCCCAATTCAGTATTTAGGATTTTCCTCCAAAATTTCGCACATCGTGAACAGTGAGCTTGCTCTGTATGGTACAGTATTTCCTCCTCTTTGCGTTCATCTTCATCATCTCTGGCTTCTGTTAATGGCTGCTTACAGTTGTGTTATTTGCCCAGTTAAAGAATTAGTTGTGCGTTATTAATAGTTCTAAAAGTTCTCTAACCATTTGTCAGAAGTGTATGCAGTTAACAGAGATCTCTCTAAATTCACAATGCTGTTTGTGGCAGTTAGCCATTTGTACCGGTATGCCAGTTTTTAAAAGTTCATACCAAGTGGGTAATTCAAACTGGTTTACCGTTTGAACCGGTATATAGCCCAGCACTAAACCAACCAAATGACATTATTAGAATGATGTCCAGTTGTGTTTAGCTTTATTTAAGTAACTGTTACACGATTGTTATTACACAACATAGATAGTCAATTTAAACTAAAACCTCATACACAAAATGTTTAATCACTGAATATGTTCCCTTCACCACATACACTGTTTAGCACACATAATTTTTATAGAGACCACATTAGGTGTCACTGGAAAATGTCAGTTTGAAGGACAAAATTTATTTATAAAATAATGTACCACTTTGCCTGTTTACTCTACATTTCTTATGAATCTTCACAGAAGGTTCAGCAAGATGTGTGCAGGTTTTTACTCTCCTGTCGGCTGTAATCCCACTCAGTCCTTCTAATCCTCCACATAGAACTGTGAATGAGTCCCCATCAAAACAATGACTGCAGCACATGAAGAACTACTCTAGGCATTACACAAAATGTTTCCATCCAGCTGAGAGCCACTACAAATCACATTTAAAGTGACTGGAAGAGTTCCAGGACGCAATAACAAGCACAAGCTTTCTTCAAAAGCACTGCCTGTGAATTAAACTGTGATATTAAGGGCTGAAAGCAGGAAAAGCACTTAAGCTCTTACTTCTCTCTGTGTCATGTTGAGTGGGTAGGGGTTAATGAATTGCACAACCTACATTGTAAGTTTATGGATGACTACAAAAAGGTTAGATGAATTGTTAGAATGGGAATATTTGTACTACAGTACTGCTGAAAAGGCGAACGACACACTTTGGCACAAGTGTGTGTTTGTGTGTGTGTGTTTGTGTGTTGTGCATATTAGGGATGGGAATCTTAAAAAAAAGTATTCTGGTTCTTTAACGATCCCATTAAAATTTCTTTTAGTAGTTGAAAGGAATAAATATTTAGGGGAAAAAATTTTCAGCACCAGATGATGAGATAATTTCAATAATAAATACATTTCAAAAATTTCTTGCGCAAGTATGTTTACAGACTTTTTGACAACTTTATAGGTGGCTTACACTGTGTCTACACCAGATGCAACAAAGCGACCTTTGAAAATCATTTGAAATTTGTGTCAGTACATAATAAATAGAACACAGCAGCAATTTTCTGTCGGGAATTTTTCGTGTCACGCCGCGTCGCTTCCAATATAGACAGCATCACTGATTATAATGAGTTCTATAGTGTTACTGTAAATTGCATCAAATGCAACTGGTCTTTATACTGAAGAACAATACTAAGACAACAACAAATGTGGCAACAAACTACAGTTCAAAAACTTGGGATTGATAAATCTGTTTTATGTTTTTGAAGAAATCTTTACTTGATACAAAATAAAGTAAAACAGTAATATTGAGTCATTACTCCAGTCTTCAGTGTCAATTGATCCTTAAGAAATTATTCTAACCCCTAAAAGGCATTTTTAATGATTTCATGCCTAAGTGGCATACTGAAAAGTAAGGAGGCGGGTGGCGATGTTTAGCCACACTATTACATCATAAGCCTCTTTCACACAGTAATACTAGTAAATTGCCGTAAAATTCCTGGAACAAATTTACAGGTAAATACAAATGTGCTGTTCACACAGGCAACAACATTCCGTCTTTTTACCAGTGAAGCACCATTTACAAATCTTTTTCAAATTAAATTCTGTGACATCATTAACCAGAAATGACCTCTTAATCAGAATTAGAATCAGAATGAGCTTTATTGGCCAAGTATGCTTACACATACGAGGAATTTGTTTTAGTGACAGAAGCTCTACAGTGTAACAGAAAGACAGCAACAGGACAGGACACAGATAATAAAAGAATAATATACAAATATACAAATAGGCAATGTACAAATAGCAAAAACACAATATATAATATAGACAATTATGGTGTACAGGTCTGATATGTGCAAATCTGAACTGAAAAAATAAGTATGTGTGTTGAATAAATAATTTATAATAGTGTTGTGTGTTCCATGTTTAATGTCAAGTGTTCATGAGATGGATTGCCTGAGGGTAGAAACTGTTCCTGTGTCTGGTCATTCTGGTGCTCAGAGCTCTGTAGCGTCGACCAGACGGTAACAGTTCAAAGAGGGAGTGTGCTGGATGTGAGGGGTCCAGAGTGATTTTGCCTGCCCTTTTGCTCACTCTGGATAAGTACAGTTCTTGGAGAGTGGGGAGGGTTGTACCAATGATTCGCTCAGCAGACCGGACTACCCTCTGTAGTCTTCTGAGGTCAGATTTGGTAGCTGAGCTGAACCAGACAGTTATTGAAGTGCAGAGGACGGATTCAATGATGGCGGAGTAAAACTGATTCAGCAGCTCCTGTGGCAGGTTGAACTTCCTCAGCTGGCGAAGGAAGTACAACCTCTGCTGGGCCTTTTTCACAATGGACTCAATGTGATTGTCCCACTTCAGGTCCTGGGAGAAGGTGGTGCCCAGGAATCTGAATGACTCCACTGCAGTCACAGTGCTGTTCATGATGGTGAGTGGGGGGAGAGCAGGGGGGTTTCTCCTGAAGTCCACGATCATCTCCAAAGTTTTGAGCGTGTTGAGCTCCAGGTTGTTATGACTCCACCAGACAGCCAGCTCCTTAACCTCCTGTCTGTAGGCAGACTCGTCACCGTCCTGGATGAGGCCGATCAGTGTGGTGTCGTCTGCAAACTTCAGGAGCTTGACAGAGGCGTCTTTAGAGGTGCAGTCGTTAGTGTACAGGGAGAAGAGCAGTGGGGAGAGAACACAGCCCTGAGGAGCTCCAGTGCTGATCGTACGAGTGCTGGATGTGTATTTTCCCAGCCTCACTAGCTGCTGCCTGTCTGTCAGGAAGTTGTTGATCCACTGACAGACGGAGGTGGGGACGGAGAGCTGAGTTAGTTTATTCTGAAGGGTGTCCGGGATGATGGTGTTAAAAGCGGAGCTGAAGTCTATGAACAGGATTCTCACATAAGTCCCTGGTCTGTCCAAGTGCTGCAGGATGAAGTGCAGTCCCATGTTGACCGCATCATCCACAGACCTGTTTGCTCTGTAGGCAAACTGCAGGGGGTCCAGTAAGGGTCCAGTGGAGGCCTTCAGATAAGCCAAAACCAGTCTTTCAAATGATTTCATGACCACAGACGTTAGAGCCACAGGTCTGTAGTCATTAAGTCCAGTAATTTTGGGTTTCTTTGGGACGGGGATGATGGTGGAGCGTTTGAAGCATGAAGGGACTTCGCACAGCTCCAGAGATCTGTTGAAGATCTGTGTGAAGATGGGGGCCAGCTGGTCAGCACAGATATTTAGGCAGGCTGGTGACACATCGTCTGGGCCTGGTGCTTTCCTTCTTTTGTTCTTCCTGAAGACCTGGCGCACCTCATCTTTGCTGATCTGAATTGCAGGTGTGGGGGAGAGGGGGGTTGCTGGAGGTGTGAATGGTTGTGTGGAGAGGTGTTCAGGGCGGGTGTGGGGTGTTTTTTCAAACCTGCAATAGAACTCATTCAGATCGTCTGCCAGTTGTTGATTCTCCAGAGTGCTGGGGGATGGTGACTTGTAACTGGTGATTTCTTTCATACCTTTCCACACTGAAGCAGAATCGCTGGAAGAGAATTTTTTCCTTAGCTTGCCAGAATAATTCCTCTTTGCCACTCTGATCTCCTTTTCCAGTGTGTATTTGGCCTGCTTATACAAGACTTTATCCCCCTTTCTGTAAGCATCTTCTTTGGCATGACGGAGCTGTCTGAGTTTTGCAGTGAACCATGGTTTGTCGTTGTTGTAAGTTAGATGAGTCTTGGTAGGAATGCACATATCCTCACAGAAACTGATGTAAGATGTTACAGTCTCTGTGAGCTCATCCAGATCATTTGCGGCAGCTTCAAAAACAGTCTAATCAGTAAGAGAGAAACAGGCTTGTAAAACCCACTCTGTTTCATTAGACCATCTTTTAACAGTTCTTAATACAGGTTTTTCAGATTTGAGTTTCTGCCTGTAGGTCGGTATAAGATGAACCAAACAGTGATCAGAGAGTCCTAAAGCTGCCCGAGGAACAGAGTGATATGCATCCTTTATCGCTGTGTAACAGTGATCCAATATATTACTGTCTCTGGTGGGACATGTGATGTGCTGTCTGTATTTTGGCAGTTCACGAGAGAGATTTGCTTTATTAAAGTCCCTGAGAATGATTAAAACAGAGTCCGGGTGTTGTTGCTCAGTCTCTGTGATCATATCAGCGAGTTTCTGTAAAGCGGAGCTCACGTGCGCTTGTGGAGGAATGTAAACACTCACGAGAATGAACGAGCAAAACTCCCGTGGCGAGTAGAAAGGCTTGCAGTTAATGAAGAGCGTTTCTAGATCAGAACAGCACATCTTCTTTAACACAGTTACATCTGTACACCACCTCTCATTGATGTAAAAGCACGTCCCGCCGCCGCGCGATTTCCCCTTTGATTCTGCCTCGCGATCTGCTCTGATCAGCTGGAAGTTAGGCAGATGTAGCGCACTGTCCGGTATGGCGTCGTTCAGCCAGGTTTCCGTGAAACACAGAGCAGCAGAGTTTGAAAAATCCCTGTTTGTCCGGGAGAGCAGAAAGAGTTCGTCCGTTTTGTTGGGTAGAGAGCAGAGATTCGCGAGATGGATGCTAGGCAACGCCGTTCTAAATCCGCGCTGTCTGAGCTTCACGAGTGCACCGACTCGCTTCCCCCGTCTGCGCGTCCTGAAGCGTTTGACCAGAGCTACGGCTCCGCCAACAACAATGTCCAGCAAAACGTCCGAATAATCAAAAACCGGTAAAAGATTTTGTGGTGTGTTCTGCCGAATATTCAGGAGATCCTCCCTAGTAAAACTGATGGTGTTTGAGAAACAAAAAACAGGAAAAACAAACAAAAAGAGTACAAACACTGAAGAGCAAAGCACAGTAGCTGCCATGTGCGGCGCCATCTTAGATGGCTGCGCCTTCCGGTGTTGTATTTGTAAACATGGAAGGGTATACATGATCAGTGTTTTTGTTGATGTTTTCATTTTTGTGTCAAACGTTCACATTCATGCAGCTGCTTTTGGCCCAGAGACATCGTATCAGAAGACTTCAAACCACTGATCTATATAGAATGACTGGATTGCTCATTGCGTTCTAAAGTGTCGACAGGCAGTGAAGCCACCGGAAGTGTTTGAGCTGCCATCTTACTATTCCATACTGGCAGAGAGCATCATTGACTGACAGCCAAAACACTGACCTAAAATCACCCGATTTGAAGCATATCAGTCAGTCACACAGGATTAGTTTTTATGTTAATTAATTTTTACTTCAGATGTTATCTGCAATGTTTATGGTCTTTTTGGGCAGAATAAGCGATATATTTAAATCGTTAAGGGAGTGTGTCTGCTGCACACTGCCGACACAGGTAACTGATCCAACACAAAATATATTTCTTTATGTACGTAATTATGCAGGAAATATTAAACATGAACATATATCTGGTATTAGTATCCAAAATTGATTCAAATATACGGTGAATAATACAATACAAGCTTCTGTTACTATATTGCTCCTATTATATTGAAATTAAAATCTTATCATTCATCATCTTGGAAATAAAGCTTCATGTCTTTAGGTCCGTACCATATGTAGTCAGCATTATTTCTCTGAATAAGTACTGATTGAGCAACATCTATTTCAGACTCTCCAAGATCGTGAAAATATGGCGTTTTACAAGAATTACCGTTTGGGAATACTGAGTAATGTATGGGAATACTGGGGAATAGCAATAGCAGCTTCACTTTCATGACGTCATGAGCAATCCAGTTCTCTATTAGGGTAAGCTCACCAAAATCTACATTGAGACATTTTTAGTGCACAAGATATTGGTTTCAGTACAAAAAGTTATGTTAAAATAAAATATTAATCTCTCACACAAAAATGTTTAATTTTATTTTAAATGACAAAAGCTTTTCAATTAAGACATACATCATTAAATGCAAAAAGTCTGGCTGTGCTTAATGGGTACATTTTTGTACTCAAGCACACCCCTGTTCCCATTAATCTCACGTTTTATTGAACATTCTTATTTTAGACAACCATTTTAAAGAATAATTGAAAACATTTTTTTGAAGGTTCAAAGTCAATCCAAAAAAAAAAAAAAACCACAAATCAAGCAACAAGGCATTCAATTTGATCAGTTATATATTCTGAAGTGTCATTTAAACATTGCAACATCTAGACTAGTCTGCGTTCAGCTAATATTCAAAAAACAAACCAATAAAACATTTCATTCATGGGGATGAACACAGAAACTAGCCTCATTATGAAGCCTCTTTTTAAATGGATGCCAACTTATCTATAGTCTCTTAAGGCTGGAATACACTACACGATTTTTGCCCTGATTTTCCACCGATTTACAGTCTGGAGAAGTTGATGCTAGTTGGCAAAGGTCAGTGTCACGACACAGGCTAGGAGACACAGAGGTAAGTGGTCACACAAGGGTATTTATTGAAAGAGACTGAGGAGCACAAAGTGACAAGGTCCAGATAGCTTAGCTTGCAGTGACTGTAACTGTAATCTCTTACAGGAATCCGGGGAGAGGTGTAGAACAGGAGCGGTGGAGTAACTGGAACGTCTGGTAAGTAAATCAAGGTCTGGCTAGGTTCAGGAATGTGAATGGTAGACCGGACGAGGAGGGAGTGTGGAGAGTGTGCAGATATAGTGGGGCTTGATTAGCTGCAGCAGGTGCGGGGAATCAGAAGGCAGGTGATTGTGATCTTGTGAACGTGGGTGCTGATGACTTTGGTGACTGAGACTCTCTGACATTACCCCCTCCCCCAGGGGCAGCTCCTGACGCCCTCACACGATGACGGGGACGGCCACGGCCTCTGGGTGTGGGACGATTCCGATGGAACTCCTCCAGGAGTAAGGGGTCTAGGATATCGTCCCGGGCCACCCAGGAGCTTTCCTCTGGTCCGTATCCCTCCCAGTCCACCAGGTACTCGAGCCGGGGGCCCCGTCGCCGTGAGTCCAGAATGTCACGGACCTGATAGACTGCGGCCTCTTCCAAGAACTCTGGGGGAGGAGGTGCGTCCAGTTTGGTGGAAGGGAAAAAGGGTTTCAGGAGTGAGACATGGAAAGTGGGATGGATTCTGTACCTTACAGGGAGTTGGAGCTGGTACGTGACTTCGTTGACCTGTCTCTGTATAGGAAATGGACCTATGTAGCGGGGACTCAGCTTTTTACAGGGCAGGCAGAGGTCCCGGGTCGACAGACAGGCCTGATCGCCTGGCTGGAATGGAGGGGAGGTCTGACCGCTGGATGTCGGCGAAGAATTTATGCCTCCGCACTGCCCGCTGGAGGTGGATGTGCGCCGAGTACCATACTCTCTTGCTCTCTCGGAACCAGTAGCCCACAGCTGGAACCTCCGAGGGCTCCTCCGTCCATGGGAAGAGCAGGGGCTGGTAACCGAGTATGCATTGGAACGGGGTAATGCCGGTGGTGAATTGTCGGAGGGAGTTCTGGGCATACTCGGCCCAGGGGAGAAAGCGGCTCCAGCTGTGCTGGTCGTTAGAGCAGTATGACCGAAGGTAACGTCCTAGCTCTTGGATCTTACGCTCAGTCTGGCCGTTAGTCTGGGGATGGTTTCCGGAAGACAAGCTGACGGTTACCCTGAGGAGCTGAAAGAAGGCCTTTCATACATGTGATATGAACTGGGGACCCCGGTCAGAGACCATGTCCTCGGGTAGACCGTAATTTCGGAACACATGAAGGAAGAGACTTTCTGCCGTCTCAAGAGCCGTGGGTAGGCCTTTCAGGGGGATCAATTTGCAGGCCTTGGAGAAACGGTCCACGACCACGAGCAAGCATGTGTGACCTTCAGAGTTTGTGACGAAGTCTACCCCGATGTGCGACCTCAGGACTGAGGAGCAACCAGGAGGTGACAAGAGGTGAGTGAAGCACAAAGTGACAAGGTCCAATTAGCTTAGCTTGCAGTGACTGTAACTAATCTTTTGCAGGAATCCGGGGAGTGGTGGAGAACAGGAGCGGTGGAGAAACTGGAACGTCTGAGGTGAGGAAACACACAGGTGAGTAAATCAAGGTCTGGTTAGGTTCAGGGACGTGAACGGTAGACCAGACGAGGAGGGAGTGTGGAGAGTGCGCGGATATAGTGGGGCTTGATTAGCTGCAGCAGGTGCGGGGAATCAGAAGGCAGGTGATTGTGATCTTGTGAACGTGGGTGCTGATGACTGTGATGACTGCGACTCTCTGACAGTCAGAGCCAGTCTGTAGATTTGAGTTGACAGAATCCATAGAAAATCAATTAACTTAACTTAAAGTGACAACCATCAGTTAATATTTAAAGTCTGTTTATGAAGTATTTACATAGACATTCAATGTGGAAGAGCTTAAAGAGAGCATACTGATCTTAATTGGAGCAGCAACAATTTTTAATAAATTTCATGTAATATTTATTAAAATGACAAGATTTTGCAAAATAAATAATCTAGGTCATGTATTAAGTTCATACATATTTTATTATGAACAACTATTATTAACAATATCTATGAAATTATACTTTTTCTTATTGATGTCACACTGAATATGTGTGATTTTCACAATAGTGTACCCTTTAAGCTCAACTTATAATAATATGAAATCTTCAAAAATTAAAGCAGTATAAAACCACAGACCAGCAATAAACTGTTAATTTATAATATTATGGATTTAAAAATACAAGCCAGTAATGCCTGTGAAGTTATATATTAGTGTAGCACACAATCTTATACAGCTAATCAGCTAACTGTGTTCTGTAGCATCTGTGGTGTTGCTAAAACTATATTTTTGATCTAACTGTAATTATTTCCCACATCCAAGTTCCAGGTTAATATAATATGCAAAGGTCTAAACATTAATCTCTTAATTTTACAGTAAGTAGTGAAACTTACCCAAAACAAAGGCTTAAATATCGAAAAATTGCACATTTAAAGGGCTCGTCTTTTGGTGAAAGTTTTCAGATCCATGCAAAAGACTGATGTTGAACCATTTGGAAGAAATAAAAGAATTAAATGGAGAAAAAGTAATATGGTGTGGGGACTTCAACGCACATAGTTCTTTATGGGGAGGACAATTAAAGGATGCGAATGGCCAGGTCATAGAGGAAATATTAGAAAAGAAAAACTTGGTATGTGTGAATGATGGAAGATACACACGAGTTGAAGTATGCTCAGGAAAAGAATCAGCAATCAATCTTACTATTGTGTCA
Organism: Spinibarbus caldwelli; assembly: GCA_039654775.1. Lineage (NCBI taxonomy): Eukaryota > Metazoa > Chordata > Actinopteri > Cypriniformes > Cyprinidae > Spinibarbus > Spinibarbus caldwelli. The sequence goes on along the minus strand of CM077221.1, from coordinate 27,543,221 downwards.
AATGCATTAGGAGGTATAGTAAATTGGGAGGTACTACATTATTGTACAGTTGGTAGTGATCATTTTCCTATAATTACTTCAATAGGAGATAACTGGAGAAAGAAAGAAAGTCAAGGAAAAACAGGAAAATGGAAGTATGAGAAAGCGGACTGGGAAAATTTTATTCAGATGTGTGAGGAAAGATTGAATATGATCCAAATGAATGAAGGAGAAGATATTGAGAGTATTTATAATGAATTGATATTAAAGATGCAGAGTGCTGCATTGCAATTTATACCTAAAAGTAAGGGAAAGAGGAAGGGGAAAATTGTCCCTTGGTGGAATGAAAGGTGTGGGAATGCAGTTAGGAAAAAAAGGAAAGCTTTTAAGGTTTTGAGGAAAACACGTAACTGGGAAAATATGATCATATATAAGAAAACACAATCAGAAACAAGGAAGATAATAAGGGAAGTGAAGAAAGAGTATTGGAGATTATATTGTGAAGAAATAGGAAAAAGTACTCAAGTTGAGGAAGTATGGAATATGATTAAAAGGATGAGTGGCATTCGTAGAGAGTATGATTATCCAGTTTTAAATATAGAGGAAGAAATTGCAATAATAAGATAAAGCAGAAATGTTCCGGAAGGAATTTACAAAAATAAATAGTTCAGATAACTTATCTAAGGAATGTAAGGAAATGAGGGAGAAATTGTTAAGAGAATATCCAAATATAAAGGAGAAAAGAGAAACATCACAAGGTTTGTTAGATGTCCCGTTTACACTTACAAAATTAAAACGTGTGATAAAAAATACAAAATAATCTACTCCTGGTCAAGATGGAATTAGTTATATTATGATTAAAAAGTTAAGCGATGAATCAATTAAGATAGTTTTAAAAAATTTTAATAGAATATGGGAGGAAGGGAGTTTACCCCAGAGCTGGAAAGAAGCGGTGGTAATACCTATTAAGAAACCAGGCAAAGATTCAAGTATTCCCTTCAATTATAGACCAATAGCATTAACTTCACATTTTTGTAAATTGATGGAAAAAAAATGATTACAAATCGATTAATGTATTATATGGAAAAAAATAATTTCTTTTCGCCTTATCAAAGTGGATTTAGATACGGTAGAGGTACAATGGATTCAGTTATTAATTTGGAGACAAATTAGGAAAGCTTTTATAAATAGAAATGGTAGAAGCAGTCTTCTTTGACATTGAGAAGGCTTATGATATGTTATGGAAGGAGGGTTTGTTGATTAAATTGGATCAGATTGGAATAGGTGGAAGATTATATAATTGGATAAAAGAATTTTTATTAGCAAGGAATATAAAAGTGAAAATTGGAGAAAGTATATCAAGGAATGGTCATATTGAAAATGGAACTCCACAAGGAAGCGTCATTAGTCCATTGTTATTTATTATCATGATCAATGATGTATTTGCTACAATAGATGGGAATATAAATAAGTCATTGTTTGCAGATGATGGAGCTCTGTGGATAAGAGCTAGGAATGTCGATTTTATTGTAAATAAAATGCAATCTGCTTTGGAAAATGTTGAAAAATGGTATTATAAGTGGGGTTTTAAATTTTCGGTGGAGAAAACTAAATATATTTTTTTTACTAATAAAAAGTCAAGGATAGATTTAAAACTGAAACTATATAATATAGAACTAGAACAAGTTAAAGTCATAAGATTTTTAGGTATGTGGTTTGATAGTAAAGTTACATGGAATTGTCACTTAAGTAAGATGGAGAAGAAGTGTAAAAAGATTTTAAATGTAATAAGATGTATTTCAGGACGGGAATGGGATGCAGATAGAATGGCATTAAAAACTATATATACAACAATGTTAAGAGCAATTCTAGATTATGGATCGGCAACTAAGTCACAGTTAGGGAAATTGCAAATAATCCAAAGCCAAGCTTTGAGAATATGTTGCGGAGCATTTTATTCTTCTCCAGTTCCAGCATTACAGGTGGAGATGGGTGAGATTCCAGTTCACTTAAGAAGAAAACAGCTGATTTTAACATATTGGGCAAATTTAAAAAGACAGACGGATAATCATCCTACAAAATGTTTACTTGAGGAAAGGTGGGAACACGGTAAAAGGAAAGTTAATAAGTTTGCATGGATCATTAAAGATTTGGAACAGGAAATGAAATTAAGAAGTTCAGAATTATCCCAGTAGTAACAATACCTATAATACCAGTATGGATTTTACCACAACCTAGTATAGATTTATTTTTATTGAAATCCAGGCAAGAAAAAGGTCAGTACATGTTAGAAGCAGAGGTGATAGTAGATTACATTAGTTCCAAGTATGAACATTTCATACAGGTTTTTACAGATGCCTCTAAAGATCCACAGAGTGGTCAGGTGGGGGTAGCTTATGTGATACCAAGATTGAAAGTGGTAGGGGGTGAAAGAATAACAAATCATGTTTCAGTGTTTACAAGAGAATTAATAGCAATCATGATAGCAATAAATAAAGTCAATGAAATGGGAATAAGTAATTCAATAATATGTTCAGATTCAAGTTCGGCTTTGATTTGTTTGAAAGATCAAAAATCAGAAACTAGACAAGATATAGTTTTGGAGATATTACAGATTCTATATGCTATGGAACAAACAAACAAGAAAGTACAGTTTATATGGGTTCCGGCACATACCGGGGTGTCAGGAAATGAAGAAGCAGATAAATTGGCAAAACAAGTTATGGCAAAAAAAAGTATTGATATGCATATAAGATACAGTAAATCCGAATTTAAATCAATTATAAAAAGGGATATAAAGAAAAACTGGCAATCTGATTGGGATAATGAGCAAAAGGGAAGACATTTGCATACAATTCAACCATTGGTTGGAAGAGGAAGGAATTCAAGTGGTAGAAGGAAAGACGATTGTATTATTTCTAGGTTAAGGTTGGGTCATACAGGACTAAATTTAACACTAAAGGGAAACATCCTTCAGGGTTGTTTGAGTGTGGAAGTAGAGAGACAGTGGAGCATGTACTTATACATTGTGATAAATATTCTGAAGAGAGAAGCAGATTAATTGAAGACTTTTTGAAGGAAGGGTATAAACAGTTTACATTAAAGAATATTTTGAATTTAACAGGAGGGAACAGTATATTAATACAGTTTCTGAGAAGAACTAGTTTAATACAGAGAATATAGACAGATTTAGTATTATTATTAAAATAGTACTAGAAGTAATATCAGTATTCCTATTCTCTGGGCTGAGATGGGATTGTGCCGTAGATGGAGGAGCTGAACACGCAGCAACATTGAAGGGACGAACCTTGATTGGCCTGGAGATCTGAGTCTCTGGTCCAATTCCCACAGTAGATGGCGATAATGCTCTATTAAGATAGCGATCCGCCAATAAGCTCAAAGAAGAAGAAGAAGAAGAAAGTTTTCAGACAGCTTTCAAAATGGCCGCCAGACAGTGTGAACACATGGAGACCCATATCTCAGTGTGCAATGGTCTGATTGACTTGAAATTACAGGAGGTATGTAGTAACAAATACATCTATTGGTTAAGACATCAAGTATGATAATACATTATTTTTTCTTTTTATAATCTGAGCTCAAATATGGAAGTGTGCTTAATAGGTAAGTTTACCCTATAGATCAGTGCTTCAAACCAAACTACACAGTGTGGAGTACTGTAAATGCGTTATCTGCGTCAGAATGTTATGATTGGCCTAGAATAGACGTCTTACGTCAGCGTGTTCTGAACTTGTACGTGCTCATACCGGTAATCTTCATTCTGCGTTCACAAAGAGAAGATTACCAGTAATTTACTGGTAATTTTACAACTTCTCATTCTGGTAAATTGTCAGAATGAATTTACTGGTATTTTTGAAATGGTCCAGTTCACATATGATCTCTTAACTGTAATTTACCAGTAAAGACTGTATGTGTGAAAGGGGCACATTCCACAACCTGTCGTTTTGGCAAATTGGCTTCAATATAAGCTGTTTTTAGACTAACGAGAAAGTTTTGAGTTCTGAAACTTACAGGATGTTTTTATAGTACAGTGACCGCTTATATGTCAAAAGGAATTTTGATTTCTCAGTTCATGACCCCTTTAAGTCTCACAGTTAGTTGATATGTGCTTTATTTACTAAAAAGAATCAACTCAGAGTCAGTGATTCGGGAATCAGACTACACTAGTGGTGCTGTATGTTCTATATTCACTAAAAATAACTGACTCATAAGTGTCATTTGTTCTGTAATCGGTCTGCACTGGTCACACTGTTTGTTTCGTGCTGTAAACATAACAGAGAATTTTAGTACGGTGTTCTGTCTGCATCGGCTTCAAGACAAATTAAAATCACTTTCAGCTAAAGAAAATAATGAAGACAAGCCTAAAAGCTCATCTATCCCAATTAAGCTACGTTCCCCTGTCATGCAGTCCAGAAGGAAGGCTTCATCCTGGCTAATGGCGTCCAAGCGATTGGCCTCCCTGCTGTTCTGCAAGCCCAGTGCAACCCACTGCTGTCTAAGTGTTTGGTAGATCTGACCCCAACGTGAGACCGAGGGCAGGCCTCATAAATAAACGAGCTCTGGATCTCCTCTCCATTCTCTGACAAGACAGAAATGATAACCAGATGGCTCCCACCAACACCCTGGAAACAGACTAACAGCAAGGTTAATGAATTCTCCTTATTTACATTAGCAAGGCAGGACGGGGCGAGAAGAGACAAGGCTTATTTATTGTCAGCTATGACGGACGATATAGAGGGGTGGGGGGATGGGGGTTGGTAATCATCATCATTATTTTGTTTGCTGGGCACTATACACATAGAGATGTTCATCCGCAAGAGACGACGGCTTTCAATTTGCGTTTTCCCTGCCATTAATCAGGGGACACAGACCCAGACGAATCGGAGTATGACAGTAGGAGCATGTTTTACTGACAATCAGTCACGAGCGAATAGCTCCGCTACAAAAGAGTCCATATGAGGATAACAGGAGGAGGATAGAGACTCAAAGGACAAAAACTGAAGAGAAAGTTGGACATATAATTAGGAAACTTTTTGAAAGTTCTGTGGGTAAACTTTGCCCTACTTGTTGTGACAATTTCTGACAAACTGATTTTTTATTTATTTAAGTAGAGCAGACAAACTACAAGAGAAGAAGAACTAAAGGAAACACAAAATGACAATGTCTGTAACGAGTGAACAAGACATAAATCAGTCGCATTTGAAAAAGGTAGATTCACTACCATTCAAAGGTTTTAGATCAGTAAGGTTTTTTAAAAGAAATTAATACTTTTATTCAGCAAGGATTCATTAAATTGATCAAAACAAGTGTAAAGTCAAATAAATGCTGCTCTTTTGAACTTTTTTGTCCATCAAAGAATCCTGACAAGAAAAAAAAAAAATCTTTTACAGTTTCCACCAAACTATTAAGCAGCACTTCAAAATAAGAACTAAGATAATAAGAAATGTTTCTTGAACAATAAATCAGCATATTACAATAATTTCTGAAGAATCCTTTTACTCTGCAGACTGGAGTAATGGATGCTGAAAATTCAGCGTTGCCATTGCAGGAATAAATCTCATTTTAAAATATATGACTTATTTTAAATTGTGATAATATTTCACAATATTGCCAGTGTTGGGAAAGTTACTTTTAAAAGTAATGCATTACAATATTGCGTTACACCCTAAAAAGTAACTAATTACGTTACTTAGTTACTTTTTATGGAAAGTAATGTGTTACATTACAGGCTTGTTTGTTTGTTTTTAATATAAAAAGTTCTATTTTTTGGCAAACGTAAAAGCCCTTTCACACCAAAAGTGAAATGAATAAGCCTCAGACTGAAGGAAAAGTAAATTCACATCTGTACAATAGAACACAGAAGAAGAAAGTTCAACAAACTTCAGCAATAAAAAAGCAACATTCAAATGTTTATCTAGAGCAATTTTTGCTTATTAGTATGGTTGAATTGGATCATCGAAGGTCAGCAGCAAAAACACTGGTTAATGAAATGGGATTAAATACATAAAGGATATTTGTGTTATTTAACATTTAATTATTGCAGGTTTGTGTCATATTCTGAGTTGCATTTCACTTTTTTTATTCATTTAGAGGAATACTGAATCTGTTTTTTTTTTTGTTTTTGTTTTTTTTGTTTTTTTGCCGAGCGAGATGAATTAATGCGTTCACATTTATTCTAGAACTACAGTAACATATTGCCAATTTCTCTCAACATGGGGACAGGAGAGCTGTCAATCAATAAATGGGGAAAAAAGTAACTGACATTACTTATTTGAAAAAGAAAACTCAGATATTTTCTTGTAAATTAAAAAGTAATGCGTTAGTTTACTAGTTACTTGAAAAAAGTAATCTGATTACATAACTCGTGTTATTTGTAATGCGTTAACCCCAATACTGAATATTGCATATAATAAATACATCCTTGGTGAGGAAGGGACCCCAAATCTTTAATTAGTAGTGTATATACTCTGCAGTTACCATGTGCGTGTGCATCATTAAATAATAATAATTAAAATAAAATTTGCAATGTGACCTGATTTTGATTTCAGCTATAGACACAACAGTCATTCTAAACCTGAAAATTATGGGTAGTGCATAGTCTCTCTGCTCCATTCCCGATGCTACATGCTTTGAACTCATCTTTTCCATGACAGCTGAAAACAATTCAACCAACATATCTACATACTGCATTTTAAATGATTTCATAACTTTAATCTAAGACAAGTCAAATGGTTTCACACCAAAAAAATAAATAAATAAAAAAATAAATAAATTCTATGACATGTTTGTTCAGCCCTGTGAAAACCAGACTAAAACTGTGACATGATATCCTGAGTGTAAAGCAACATAGAGGTTTAGAAATGTGGCTCTATAAATAAACAGGCACGGCTGCATTGCCCATAGTCATTGTGGTGTATAGGGAGTCTGTTCTGATCTCACCTTTTAATATTATTCCATCTTTCATTTGAACTCTCCTGCAGCCTGGAGGCTTTCACCCGATTCGGCATGCCAATGCATTAATCTGTCCCAAGAGCACAGATCACTAAAGAGTGACTACAGAAAGAAGAAGAAAAACTCTCACCCTACAGTGGTTTGCATCCTGACAACTGATATCAATCTGCTGTTAAATAAAGTTTGTCACCAGAGATTACTTGCGCAAGAGCTCCATTTGGTGATGTAAATGACAGAGAAGCGATACGTTAGACATAAACAACAGAGGTGATCTTTCTTCTTGCATTTTTAAATGTAATTTAGTCAACCACACAACTGTTTTTTTTTTCACTCTGCTCAAAGTTCTCAAAGTTTTCTTTTTGCTGTTAACACATTTATGCATGTTATGTTCTCAGAACTGTTTTAACATGAAGAAAACAACTTTCCACACTGTCTTCCCAACAAAAAAAGCAAAAAGAGAGATAAAACATCTAAAGAACAAATGCACATGCAGTGTTCACCTATTTGTGCCTCCATACATACACACACACACACACATGCGCACACACACACACACACACATGCGCACGCACACACACACACACACACACACACACACACACACACACAAACACAAACAAAACCCTGACCTGATCACACAATTCAACCTGTCAGTCTTCAGATACTAGAGAAAAAGCAGACTCACTATAGCACTAGAATTCTTTGAATGATCTGAGTACAGTTCCGCAAAATCTCACAGCAGGATAGCGCTCTTTCAAAACTTACCTGAGAGACTTACAACTTACAAGCTCTAGTAGGATGTTTGATCTAAAAATTCTAATATATTTTTATAGAATGACTTGATGCCTGAATTTTCACAGGAAATGTGAACACTGTCAAAAATGTGTGTAATTTTAATAGAAAAATGATGTCAAACTTCTATAGTAAAAACTTGTTTTTTTTTTTTATCAACTGTAAGTAATCATACCATGTACAATGAATAAAATATATTCAATTTAATGGGACAATATAATTCTACTGTAATACTACAGTATAGAATTTATGGTTTTCAGAAGTCAAAAAGCACTACTAAGTAACAAAGAAAATGTACATTGTATTCATTAAGACAATACAGTATACATACTTTTACAGTAAAACATATTTAAAAACATTTTTAAAAAATTAGTCACCTTCCCAGAAGTCTCTTAGGATCATATTTCATTATATTTACTTTTTGTTGTTATCAGTTGCATATGGGATTTTATGTTGTTTAATTAAATCTGTAATAAGAAAGAGGAGTAAAAAAGCTACTTTTGGTGATTATGATGAGTTGGACTTTAGCTCACCACCACTTTATCATGAATGAACAAGATGATTTTAAAAGAAATGTCTTTTGATGTAACTATGAAAGGGGGATGATGTGAAACTGATTTATCCCACAAGATCTGAACCCACAGCTCAAATTATAAATCAATGTTTACAGTTGTAAATCGGGTAGGACACTATTTTTTACTTACTTGCTCAATAATTAATTTTTGTTATGTAAAAAAAAAAGCCTTTCATACTGCAGCTTTTTCTTTTTTTAGTGTAAATAATATACAATTTTACAATCTATGCACTGTTTATCAAAAGGAGTGATTCTGAGAGGATTTTACACAGAATATGAAACACACACTTGCTAAGCTGTGAGTTAATTGAGCAGTATCTTTATAACTACTCATTAAATTGAATTAGGAGGATATAAAATGGTCTAAGCAAACATAAGCAGTCTTCCAAGTGCTTACAATAACCAAGATGCTTGACCAGTGCATGACATAACAGCAAGTACACTTCTATGTGAATATTGTTGGTCTTGTAATGACCCGGTTATGCCTTCATATCACCCTCAGGGGACTCAAAAGTACAATGATATGAGTTTTCACAGTAGAAATGACCTTTCACTGAGCTATGAGGACTAGCGGTCCGCTGAGGTTCCTTCTGTTGTTGTTCTGAAATAATGCCCAAAGGCTGGGCCAAAAAAAAAAAACAACTATTAAGGATATATCTGTTGAGACATCTCACACACCCTAAAATTCCTCTTCAGGGCTCTGGCAAACCCCAAGACATAACTGTTAGATCCATCTCTTTTCGTGTTATTCCAGTGGGCTCAGCGAGGTCTACTGCAGGAGCTTTTCAAAGTGGGATTTCTGTAAGCTTGTCAGCAAAAGTTCTACTAAGTCTGTCTAGATCAAACTCTTACCCCTTATACCACTAGAACGTGGAGAAAGAGGACCCCAAAGACCCATCAGGCACTGAGATTACCACCTGCAGGTCTGAAAAAACCAATTTAGGCTCATCCTGCAGTGTGCTCGGGTTGACTAACAAATGCGCCCAAAACTTTTTTGTGCACCGAAAGGAAATAGCATTTTCAAAAAGATGCAAATGACACAATGTACAAGATAAGTAAATATACTACGGTCAAAATTCACAAATCTAACCAAAAAAATATGATTTAAAAATGACTTGAGGGTTTAGAATAGCAAAGCTAAGGCAAGAGTTATTTGTGGCCCCAAGCAGAGCAGTACACAGCAAGGGGGTTGTATTAATCATGGTTAGAAAATCAATCATGGGTGCAGAAGACTAGTAAAAATCAATGTGACAAATGTCCCTGATGGCATTCTTCAGGAGAGGACAGAACGTTATAAACTACAGAAAGACAAAAGAACCATAAAGGACTACACAGTCCAAATAGACAAATCCCCATATACTGTACAGTACACTAACACATTTCTTGCTACCTCATTCTGTCCACATTTGTCTCGTTTTGAATGTTTTCCTTTTGAGGTTAAACAAATCACAAAAACCCAGCTGGTTCAGCTGTCCGAGATATTTCCCACTGGCTTCTCCTTTGCTCCTCCAAAAATTAGTTTTGCAACTCTCTGTTGTGACTGTTGCTATCCCAGCAATGTGTTCTTCTGGAGCGAGCAGATCAGCTAATGGTGGCATCCAGATGGGCAGATTTACATTCACCTACTGCTGCTGTGTACAAGGTGCTTCACCCACATTTTCCTCATTGTAAGTCAGCCTAAATATCACTGAATTATCTTTCAGGAGGTGGAGCTGTGCTTCGGTATTGCACTGAGAAACTGCCATAAGATTAAAAATGTTAATGAAATAGTTTATTCAAAAATGACAATCCAAGATGTAGCTGCATTTGTTTCTTCATTGGAACAGATTTTAAATTTACCATTACATCATCTACTCACCAATGGATCCTCTGCAGTGAATGGGTGCCGTCAAAATGAGTTCAAACAGCTGATAAAAATATCACAATAGCCTAATCCACAAGTAATCTACACGACTCCAGTACATCAATTAATGTCTTGTGAAGTAAAAAGCTGCATGTTTGTTAGGAACAAATCCATCATTAAGGCATTTTGACTTTAAACTTTCACTTCTGTCCAGAATCCATAACCAGAATCCATAATATATCTCATTCCCCTTTCAGTCGGTCACTCCGAGTCACGTCGGATGACCGACGAAATTGGGATCTTGCCAGAGAGACCAATCCACTTCAAGTGTAACTAAACGAGCCAATGGACATTGGCATGAAATTATTGCACCCAGCTGCCGCTGATCACAGCGGGAGTATAAGAGGCAGCAGACGCACCGCATTAATTCATCCTTTCGCTTCAGAGCCGAGTGGTGGTGCATCACTACTGCTCTCTACTTCGGAGTTGCAGAGAGAACGAGAGTGCGGGCGTTACGGCAACAGCAGCGGTGGTCACGGTCTCGCGGCTTCAACAAAGATCATGCAGACAGCCACACCAGGAGTGTGCAGGTGACCAGCTCCCCTGCGTGCTTCAGCACTAAAAGAGCAATTTCTCTAAAAGAGCAACATGGGTGATCACGTCTTTTTAAAGATGTCTTATCACCCGTGCGTTTCTGGGTGTGGTCGTTTCCTGGTGCCTCAGGACGGTCACGATCGCTGCCTCACGTGTCTGGGCATTCAGCACGCTGAGGAAGCTTTCGTGGATGGTTCATGTTCTTCTTGTGGGGACATGACCATCTCGGAGTTGCATAAAAAACTCCGCTATGTCAAACATGGCGGAGTCCCTCTGCCTCTGCCGCGATCCAGCGTTCGTCCCGGCACCCGGGGCGGCGCTGCGTCTGGTGGAGTCAGAGGTGATTTGAGGATCATGGTGAGGGCATCCCCAAGTGGAGCTCCTCACCCCTCAAGCACTCCGCAGCCGGTGGAGCTGCTGTTGAAGCAGGTTGGCCACTCGTTCCTTTGGTGCCCCCTCTGGCGACCAAATGTCGATCGCTACATTGGAGGGTGAGCCCTCTCTCTCCAGGGATAACGACTCGGCTTCATTGCCCCCTTCGAGTGTGGTAGCGTGTACGAGCCAGACCCAGAGATGACGGCTATGCTTCCTGGATTCGTGTGGAATCTTCCACCGCTTCCCGATCCTTCGAGGCTGGTTCTCAGTGCTCCCCTCCTATGCCATTCTTCCCGGAAGTGCATGAGGAGCTCACTAGATCATGGAGGGCACCTTTCACTGCCCGAAACAAATCTTGTGGCTCTTCCGCCCTCACCACCCTCGATGGTGGGGCCGCTTTGGAGTACGTGGGCATCCCCTCGGTGGAGCGCTCTGTGGCCATGCAACTGTGTCCAACAGCCACTACCACTCTGCGGGGTGACCTGTGTCTCCCCTCACGGGCCTGTAAGTATTCGTCAGGCCTAACTGGCAGTGCTTACAGAGCTTGTGGGGAGGCGGCTTCTGCCCTCCACGCCATGGCGTTACTGCAGGTCCACCAGGCCAAAGCTCTGAAAGACCTGCACAAGGGTGGCCACGACCTGGCGGTTCTACATGAACTGCGTACTGCGACAGACCTCGCGCTTTGAGCGATGAAGGTGACTGCACAGTCTCTGGGTTGTGCGATGTCCATGCTAGTGGTCCAGGAGCGCCATCTCTGGCCATGTCTGGCTGACATGAAGGAGCAGAAGAAGGTACAGTTCCTGGATGCTCCCGTGTCACAGACCGGCCTTTTTGGCGACGCTGTCGAGAGCTTTGCCAAGCAGTTTTCGGCAGTACAGAAGCAGACTGAGGCGATCAAACACATCATGCGCCGGGGGAAACCTGCTGCTTCCACCCCGGTGCAGCCCCTCAGCCTGCTCGTCGCCGTGGGTGCCCCCCAGCAGGCAGCGTCGTGGAGCCGGTCGCAGGCAGGACGCCCAGCCCGTCCAGGCCCCGCCAAACCTGGCAGCAAACGCAAGTGCAAGAGGCCCTGAGACGGGCGACCCAGAGATGGTGGAGACTGCTCGTCGGGAGATGGTGACTGCACCACTCCCTGCCCCAGAGGAGGGCCGAGTGGAGAATCTTTTGTTTCATTTTGTTCCGCCGCTGGCCCAGCAGCCAGCGGTACCCAAAACATCAATAAAGAGCGGTCTCCTCAATCTCTGGGTCTCAAGAGGAGGAGAGTGGTGAACCGTGCATCATGGGATCGCTTCCCTCCTCCTCTCTCGCCAGCAGGCAGCGGGTGGTTGCCCAAGAGCACCTCTCCTGCCCATTCGTGGAACCAGGTAAGGGTGGTAGCACTCGAGTCCCCGCTTCAAGTCGTCACACGCCGGGCTGGCACGAGCCTCAAGCCGGGTTCCTGTGTTTCCTCCCGCACGAGGAGGAATCAGGTGAGTGTTACACTGCACACCCAGACCCCGCCCCCTGCCGTCACAGGCCAGGCCGTCACAGGCCCCGGGCTGGGTCCCTGTGTTCCACCTCGCTGCCCCACCGTGGGTACGTCAGTGGGCCCCATTGGTTCCGCTGGCACAGTCTCTTGGAGCCTGGCTAGTGCTCCCCAGTCCCTCCCGGTGGCTCCTCCGAACCATCAGACTCGGCTACGCGATTTAGTTCGCCCGGCGTCCCCCCAAGTTAAGGGGATTTCGGTTCACTTCAGTCAAGGCCGTCGATGCCCTGTCTTGCATGCAGAAATCGCAGTCCTGCTGGCGAAGGATGCGATAGAGCCAGTCCCTCCAGCCGATATGAGGTCGGGGTTTTACAGCCCTTACTTCATTGTGCCCAAGAAAAGCGGTGGGTTACGACCGATCTTGGATCTGCGAGTTTTGAACCATGCAATTCACAAGCTGCTGTTCAAGATGTTGATGCGGAAATGCATTTTCGTGTGCGTCCGTACCCTAGATTGGTTTGCAGCGATCGACCTGAAGGACGCGCACTTTCATGTCTAGATCCTCCCGCGACACAGGCCATTCCTGCGATTCGCGTTTGGGGGTCGGACATATCAGTACAAGGTCCTGCCCTTCGGGCTGTCCCTGTCACCTCGCATCTTCACCAAATTCGCGGAGGCGGTCCTTGTTCCCCTGAGAGAACAGGGTGTGCGCATCCTCAACTACCTCGATGATTAGCTCATACTTGCACAGTCTCGCGAGTAGTTGTGCGCACACAGGGACCTGGTGCTCAGACACCTCAGCCAGTTGGGTCTTCGGGTCAACTGGGAAAAGAGCAAACTCGTGCCAACGCAGAGGATCTCTTTTCTTGGCATGGAGTTGGATTCGGTTAGCCAGACAGCACGCCTCACCCAGGAACATGCTCAGTCAGTGCTGAACTGCCTCAAGACTTTATCAGGCAGGACAGCGGTCCCACTGAAATTTTTTCAGAGGCTCCTGGGGCATATGGCGGCAGCGGCGGCGGTTGTTCCGCTTGGTCTGCTCCATATGAGACTGCTTCAGCAATGGCTTCATGGCAGAGTCCCGAGGTGGGCGTGGCGATGCAGTACTCACCGGGTTCAGATTACACTGGCCTGCCGCAGAAACTTCAGCCCATGGACAGATCCCTTGTTCCTTCGGGCAGGAGTGCCCCTGGAGCAGGTATCCAGGCATGCTTTGGTATTCACGGATGCCTCGGCCACCGGCTGGGGTGCCACGTACAACGGGCACACAGTGTCAGGGGTATGGACGGGTCCCCAACTGCATTGGCATATCAATTGCCTCGAGTTGCTGGCAGTATGCCTTGCCCTGAGCCGCCTCAGAGGGTGCCTTCAGGGCAGGAACGTTCTGGACCGTACGGACAACACTGCGACCGTTGCGTATATCAACCGGCAAGGTGGTTTACGCTCCCGTCGCATGTCGCAACTCGCCCGCCACCTCCTCCTCTGGAGTCAGTAGCATCTGAGGTCCCTTCGTGCCATCCACATCCCAGGAGTGTTCAATCAGGCGGCCGACGAGCTGTCTCGAGTGGCACTTCCTGGGGAGTGGAGACTCCATCCCCAGGCGGTCCAGCTGATTTGGAGTCGGTTCGGAGTTGCTCATGTAAACCTGTTTGCATCTCCGGAAACCACCCACTGCCAGTGGTTCTACTCCCTATCCGAGGCAACGCTCGGCACGGATGCACTGGCACACAGCTGGCCTCAGAGCCTGCGCAAATATGCGTTCCCCCCAGTGAGCCTGCTAGCACAGACACTGTGCAAGATTAGGGAGGACGAGGAGCAGGTCCTGTTAGTGGCTCCATATTGGCCCAACAGGACCTGGTTCCCGGAACTCATGCTCCTCGCGACAGCCCCTCCCTGGCCGATTCCTCTGAGGAAGGATCTGCTCTCTCAGAGACGGGGCACCCTCTGGCACCCGTGTCCAGACTTGTGGAAACTCCACGTGTGGTCCCTGGATGGGACGCGGAGGTTCTAGGTGACCTGCCCCAGGAGGTAGCTCTCACTATCGCTTCAGCACGAGCACCATCCACAAGGCATTTTCGGTCGACGAGTCGTACCTTGAATTTGGGCCGGCTGACTCCAGTGCAACACTGAGGCCCTGGCCCGGCTGTGTGCCCAAGGTTCCTACCACTCCCTTCAGGGACCAGGTAGTGAACTTGCAAGCGCTGCCCCTGGAGGAGGCGGACCCAGCCCTAGCTTTGCTCTGTCCTGTACGCGCACTGCGACAGTACGTGGATAGAACTCAGAGCTTCAGGACCTCAGAACAGCTCTTTGTCTGTTCTGGAGTACAGCAGAAGGGGAAGGCTGTCTCCAAGCAGAGGATGACCCACTGGATAGTGGATGCCATCACCTTGGCCTACGAAGCACAAGGTGTGCCCTGCCCGCTCAGGTTGCGTGCTCACTCCACTAGGGGTGTCGCATCGTCCTGGGCGCTGGCTCGTGGTGCTTCGCTAGCAGACATCTGTAGAGCTGCAGGTTGGGTGACTCCCAACACGTTCGCTAGGTTTTATAGCCTACGTGTCGAACCGGTTTCCTCCTGTGTTCTCACCTCAAACGGGTAGTGGCACTGAGAGGCCCGGCTCAGAGTCGGCTTGCAGCATTCTCACACCTAATTCTCCAGAGAGTTCCTTAACCAGGCAAACCCTGTCGAGTCCTCCAGCACTCTGGCGTCCGGACATAGCGGAGCATCCGGCACCAGGCCTTTCAGCCAACGAATTCTTGAAATCTGGTGTGAGGCTAGTGCCCATATTAGAGACACTGCCGGGATCCCATATGTGTATTCCACGGTATGCTTATTAGAGCCGTGCTTCCCCTGGCAGACCACGTTCTGCCATCTCTAGTGATGCAGCCTAAGCCATCTCAGACACTTCCATGTGCAATAGGGCCTTACGGGGTTACTTCACATGTCTGAATGTCACTTAACCCCCTTTGGGAGGAGGTGACTCCGCAGTGTGCCTCTTCCAAGCGGAAGGGCACGCTTCCCAGTGTTATCCTAGTCCAACTGTTTGGGTTGCTCAAGGAAGAACAGTAGTTGACCTACTCTGTGTAGAGCCTGGTCCTATCATCTGCCTTATAGGAAGGAGCAGGAGGCCTACACAGGGCACTGGAAGGGGCAGCTCCTGTGGCGCTTTGGTAGGGATCCCAATTTCGTCGGTCATCCGACGTGACTCGGAGTGACCGACTGAAAGGGGAACGTCTCGGTTAAGTATGTAACCCTCGTTCCCTGAAAGAGGGAACGGAGACGTCACATCCCGTCACCACAGTCGCTGCACCACCGCTGAGCTGCCGAGTCACCGGCTTGGCTCCTCAGCGAAAGCATGAATTAATGCGGTGCATCTGCTGCCTCTTATACTCATGCTGTGATCAGTGGCAGCTGGATGCAATAATCGCATGCCAATGTCCACTGGCTCGTTTAGTTACACTCGAAGTGGACTGGTCTCTCTGGCGAGAGCCCAATTTCGTCGGTCATCCGACGTGACGTCTCCGTTCCCTCCTTCAGGGAACGAGGGATACATACGTAACCGAGACGTTCCCTGCTGTCCTCTCAAAATAAAATGCATCAACATATTTGTTTAGAACTGTTTTCACTTGTAAACCATGCTTGATCTCAGCATATTTCACTCCTGGCTTAGACGTTATGGCTTTTTCACTACAGAAAGCGATAATATGGATAGAATATTTTAGCTAGAAGCAACAGTATAAAGTTAAACATGTCTTAATGATGGATTTGCTGTAGACTCTCATTCTGACGGTACCCTTTCAATGCAGAGAATCCACTGGTGAGCAAGTGATGTAATGCTAAATTTCTCAAAATCTGTTCTGGTGAAGAAACAAACTCATACATCTTGGATGACCTGAAGGTGAGTAAATATTCAGCAAATTTTCATTTTTAGGTGAACGATTCCTTTAAATGCAAATGTGTTGACTTGCTGAAGGTTTGTTGCCATCCTCTGCCTTGCCTGACAAAGAAGTGCATGTCTGAACATGTCTAGCTCATGTAGTTAACATGTCAAAGCTACGGGGACAGACAGTAAGCTGACAGCAAAGAGACTAAGCTAAAATCCAACAGGAAGGCACATGTGTTGCTGGAAGACGATTTGTACAAACTAGGTATATGCGCTACACAAAAAAGAAAAAAAAAATCATATAATTCATCGTTTCCCATGCCAAAGTGGGGTTAAAGAAAATGCTGAGTAGTACTTTTTCCTCCAGGGCTCATAAAAGCCTCACTATGATTAAAATCATCTTAGTGCTGACAAACATACACAGAACCCCTAAATCAGGATAGACCTCCACAGCCACCTCAAACCATTCTGTATTCCTTCATGTCCATTTGTCCAAAATATATGCTGGATGGGGCCAAATGTTTAGAAACTACGCTCTATATAACTTGAGTGTCATATGAATGAGAGGGGTTTAAATTCCATACTTTACATGAAGTTATTACAATACACAGATATAACTCACCACACTTAAGGCTGGATTTACTGATTTTGTAAATAGCTACAGAGGAAAGACTGGGCATCATAAACTAACTGACTGAGGATCATACACTATCAGACTTTAAAGGGATGGTTCACCCAAAAATTAAAATTCTGTCATTAATTACGCACCCTCATGTCGGTCCAAACCCATAAGACCTTCGTTCATCTTCTGAACACAAATGAAGATATTTTTGTTGAAATCCAAGAGCTCTCTGACCCTCCCATAGACAACAAGGGTACTATCACGATCAAGGCACAGAAAGGTAGTAAGGACATCGTTAAAATAATCCATGTGACATCAGTGGTTCAACTGTAATTTTACGAAGCTATGAGAATACTTTTTGTGCACAAAGAAAACAAAATAATGACTTTATTCAACATTTTGTCTCCTCCGTGTCAACCTGATGCATTTTGGAGAGTATCACGACGTATGCACATGCTATGATCTGCACTTAAACAACGCACGCACGTGCAATAGCTTTGTAAAATTACGGTTGAACTACTGATGTCACATGAACCATTTTAACGATCTCCTTACTACCTTTCTGTGCCTTGATCGTGGTAGTACCCTTTCTGTCTATGGGAGGGTCAGAGAGCTCTCGGATTTCATCAAAAATATTTTAATTTGTGTTCTGAAGATGAACGAAGGTCATACGGGTTCGGAACGACATGAGGGTGAATTTTCATTTTTGGGTGAACTATCCCTTTAAAATCATTCCAATCACAGCAAACTCCTGCAGAAACGTGTGCCAAATGAAAACAATATGTGTTCTAAAATCGGCTCAAAATATCAAACATGTTTGTGAGACTGAATTGAATTGATGCCTTTTATTTGCATGACACATTACAGTACAGAATGGCTCTTTCGTCATTATCCGCAACACTGTAAGCATTCATTTCATGTGATAGGCTCTCTGGAGCACGCACAAGAGAGAGACTGTAAATTCTGAATGCATACATTTTCTGTTTTGGAGCACATTAGCTTATAGCATGCATAAGATTAAGGCTAACATATTCATAAAATAAGACAAAAACTTCTGATTTCATGGGACTTTAAAAGAGATACAAGTGCCAGAACAAAACAAGAAATTTAAATGTATCGTGCTGGTATATGAGAGTACTGTTATTTTTAATGAGACTCATCCCTTGAGCCAGTTACATGCCTGGATCCTCACAGGGGCACTGAGAAAAATTGATTGTTTTATGCATGGATGTCAACAATCCACTGGCATGGAATTAGTCAAAACCCTCATTTAGAGAGCATTTTATTTAAAGGGATATTGTGAACAGGGCAAATCCTGCTGGGTAGATATACATAACACTCACTAAACAGTACAAAAAAAAAAAAAAAAGCATAGCACATCAAACGTAGCACACATCAACTAACACATCAAAGCCAAGTGTAGCTACTTTCACCTTAATACTTGAAAATGTGTTGATTATGATATAAAACAGCTCACTTACCCCCAAGCCCTCCTCCTGACTGTCAACAGCATCCTCATGCTCAAAGGGGATGAGAGATGAGGGGAGGTGTTTCTTATGACTGGACCCCATCCTGTCTGCCTGCCTCTCCATATCTGTGGAAAGAAACACATTTTAATGTTTAGAAAAAAAAAAGTACTGTACTGAACAGTGTGTGCAATTTCATCAAGCATGAGAATAAACAAGCCACTTATGCAAATTTTGTTCATGCATTTGTTCAAAAATGTAAAAAAAAATAAAAAAATAACTAATAAAAATGTTCAAAATTTTAAAATTATGTAAAAAATGTTATTTAGAAAATCATTTTAAAACAAGCAAAGTATGCAAAATCAGGTGAAATGTGGGTGAGGGAGGGCATGAATAATGAAAAAGCTCAAATAAAAGCACCGTAAATATAAAACTCTCAATATTGAGGCTCTAAAGAAAAAGAAAGCAGAGGAAAATTGGGAGACTGGATGCCATTTTATCATCCAAGGAGCAGGGTGCCTGTCCCACTGCATCTGGCACTAACAAGATTACAGGCTGGCAGATGGAAGACAGATAAAATATCCCCTTTTTTCTAATTTCTTCCATTGAAAATCTTTTCATGTGACTAATAGGTGGTTTCACAAGTTGAAGTCTGAGAAGCCTGAAAGGTTGTCAATGTCAGTGTTGATAGAGGATGCTGCAAAGCCAATGCAGAAGCAACATGGGAAAGAGAACATCAAACATGTCAAGAAATCAGTTGGATTCTCCTTATTGCCAGAGACATGGCATATTTTTCCATCCCACTTCTTAAGCAGTGGTGTTGGCATGAAGGTCACAGAACTGGGATGATGGTCAGAAGGTTTGTAGTTTGATCCGGAGGGCTGTTGGGGAGACAATACTGCTTAATAATATTAGAGATACTTACAAAACAAATCTGTTGTCCTTGCATAAACTGTGCCACAATAAGACATCATGCAGTGCTTACTATACACAATCAGTCTCCCTACATTTGACTTTTCAAAAGCCTGTATTCAAGAACCTTGACACCTGAGCAGACAGCATAGTTAACAACACAAAAAAACTCCAATTGCTATACCACTTGGCAGTGAATCAAAAGAGTTAGGATCAATCTAGGTCTCCAAAAGGTTAACGACGATGACTAGCTATTTGTCCCATCAATTCGACCACCTATACAAAGAGAGCAGCATGTCTACCAGACAGTTTCGCAATAATATTTTATATTTTCTCATTTTACTTTCATCAAAACAGCACATAAACATTTTGTATGCATCTGGGTCTTAGGATTCAAAAATTCAATTCTCCCTCAGAAATGAATGAGGCTTTTTAAATCTATAGGCCTGTTCAGCGAGAGTCTCCATCTCCAACTAGAGAGTTCAATTCCAAACACATACATCAAAAATTCATTAAATCTTGCATGAGTGCATCACTCTTTGAATATTTACGATGTAAATGAAATACATCATTGACTCTACATATCAAACCAGTGGAAAGTGTAGCAAAAACTTTTTACAGACATAAAATTTGTGTGAATGAACACACCAGTTTCTAGCTACTGTCTGCCCTCTTTGAATCCTCAAGAACACTCTTAGCATTCAGAGAGGCTTTGTCTTCTCCTAGAGAGCAGTGTTTAATCAAGGAAAACTACACCTGGGGAAAATCAAAACTGATGCTTGAGTCTCTTTAAGTGGGCTCACTAGGATAAAACCTGCCCCATTCCTCCAAACACACATCAGATTGAGAAGAACTGCACAGACATAAAAGAGAGAGTGAGACCGACAGATGCAAAAAATATTTCAGACCTGAAGGCATCTATTATGGCGAGATCAGCAATGATTAAAGTATTGCTAGACAAATGACAAACCACTTAAATGAGTCAGAGAGAATCTGAAGACTGACAGATGATTATAAAAGGCTTAAGACTAATGCTAATAAAAACCTTTTTGATGTAGCTATAAAAATGTAAAACACTGCGTGATTGTCCTTACAAAAGGATGACGATGATAGGCACAAAAAGCCATTTAAACTTTTAGAAACTTCATGTACCTTGGTATTTTCATAGTGTTCTGATGTTCATGTCAAAATAACATGCCACGGTAGTGTAGTTTTGGTTTTCTTTTCCATTTCCAATGATTTTCCAGTGCCAAAAAAAAAAAAAAAAAACCTCAGGAGTTATTGTATTGGATAAGACGAATCCTTCACTGAATGCGTCTGAATCACTGAATGCGTCAGAACAGTTGAAATAACATTCAGCTATTGAATGTTAATTCAGTAACTGAATGTTAATTCAACTGCCCTGACACATCTAGTGATTACAGAACATAAAGCCTATCAGTCATATCCGTCTTGACATGAAGTATGTTTTGTGTACTTAAGGTTGTGAAACTTCAATTAGTTAAATTACAGACTGGCTGTGAAGGTTGAAAAATGGCTCCCCTGCTGCAAGAAAATAACTGTTACTATTTTGATGCTTTTTGTTAGAAAATGTGTTTTCCTGCAGTACAGAGTCAAGCTGCTGTCGCAGGTGTTGATCTTAATATCTTTTCCATCACTGGAAAATGATAGGATGCAGTCGTAGGTTTGCTTGCAATTAGTTTTTGGTAAAATCGGCTTTAACCAGTGCACACGTTTTTCTGTGTTATAAAGATTTCATTCGTTGTTTTACTGAGTGTACAACAAACCACCGAAAACACTTCAGCTTGTGAGTGAGCTGTGAAAATGTTTCAGAATGTTTTTATAACCAGTTTGACAGAAAAAAAAGATTCAAAAGAGTTAATGATTCATAAATCAGGTATCTCTAGTTTAGCTCCTAAAAACAAGTAAATAAGTGACATGGTTTCTGAAATATTGTCAATGAGATGTTTCTCACGGTCATCTCCCTTGAAGGGAGACAGGGGCGATACAAACAACATGATCTCATGACGAAAATGTACCTCTGGGAACGTTTTCACAAGACGGGAAATACGTACCGCCATGTACGTTTTGTGACATACTCGATGTGAAATATCTACTGAGTGGCGCTAAATGAGTGTTCGTTTTTTTCCCCTGGAATAGATGAATGTACATATGGTACGTTTTATGTGACGTTGGTTTTGTAGGTGTCACCACAGTTCTGACTTGAAATGTCCATTGAGTGGCGCTATAACTCTAATGCTCTGGGACGTTTTAAAATAACGTACCATCTGCACTACACCTAAACCTACCAAATAGTATGAACAAACGTGAATCTGACATAAAATTGCAATTACAAGCATGCCGTTTTAGCTAGTTTTCCAATGTCTCATCTTTCAGCTCTTTCATCGTGAGTCATGTTTTTGATGGGATTCGTACCAAAGGATTCTACATTCTAAATCCATTTCCGTGTCGGCTGAGCTACTGAACTGTTACGTCCGGAAAGCGAAACATATGGAGCTGTAATCATAACTGTGTACAAAAACGATTACAAGTGCTCACTGTTTTACAGCCTCTAGTGTTCATTTCTGATGGAACCTGCAGTGATATGTACCAAATGGTACATATTTCACGTCTTGTGAAAAAGTTCCCACAGGTGCGTTTTGCCATGAGACCAGGTAGGATATAAGGCACAATTTTACTAGGGCTTGTGTTCAAATTACACAAGCGCACAGTGTGTTCAAAACATCAAAATTGACTTGGTACATTGGCTCCCCCCAAGAGATGGTGCCCTAGGCGGTGGACTACCGCATTACACCTATGTTGACTGGCGCATATGAAAGAAGTGAAAAGAATTTTTAATACTAAAACTTTCTTCAACATGTCAAATGAATTCTTATGCAAGGGAGGTTAAATTAGTTTTATTTCAAAGCAAACCTAAAATATAAGTGTAGTATGATGTATGTTGGTGAATTAAAAAAAAAAAAAAAACTGTGTAATTTCTTGGTTAAAGATTAACTATTAATCAAATGAATACTTGTTCATGTCACACTTCTCGGGGAGCAAGGAGTGAGGAGACGAGGAGTACTTCAATAACAGTCTTTAATAATCCAAACACGTAAGAGATACAGGAACACAATGGAAGACGTTCAAATGACGTTTAAGGACTGACCAACATGAACTGAATGGACCAGGGCTTAAAAGGACAAGACAATCAGGGGAGGAAGATGAGACACACCTGGAAACAAATTAACAATTAACACGAGGGAGAAACACACACAAACAGGTCCATAGTCCTGACATAACGCCCCCTCCCGGAAGGTGCGTCCTCGCACCGTAGTAACATCAAAAGGGGAGGGGCGGGCGGGAACTAAGGAGGAGGCTCAGGCGGAGGACGAACCCCCGGGAGGGGGCCAGGGAAGCGACGAAGGAGGGAGGAGCCAGGGAAGAGACAGGAGGGATCCGGAGCAGGAGGAGTCCAGCAGGACCCAGACCACAGCCATGATGTCGACCCACAGTGGAGCCGATGGAGGGAGGAGCCATGGAGGAGGAATGGCCGCCGACTCCAGGGGGGCCGACCAACGGTGGCGGAGCAGGTGATGGAGGAGCCCGAGGCGGAGACGGAGAGCCAACGAGCCAGGGGGATGCCGAGGATCCGGAGGGCCAGGGTTGAGCCGAGGGCTCTGGCGACCGAGGCGGAGACGGAGCTCTGGAGATCCGCAGCAGAGCCGGAGCGACTGAGGACCAAGGTGGAGCTGGCGGGAGGAAGGAGCCCAACGGAGCCGGTAGGACGGAGCGACGAGGTGCAGCCGTAGGAGTGGAGTCCTGAGGCGATGGCGGGTCGACGCCCAACCAAGGCGGAGCCGGAGGGACGAGGGAGCCCGGTGGAGCTGGTGGATCGATGGATGATGGTGGAGGCAAGGGAGATAGGAGCTGAGGTGGAGCCACTGGGTCCACGGGCCGAGGCGGAGTCCGGGCCGAGGAGGCTGGAGGCGGAGGTGAGGGATACTCCAGCCCCGGCGACGCTGGAGGATGGCAGTCCCGTGGGGCTCGCATTGATGGTGGGCTGAGGGCGAGCGGAGGGGCTGCCAGACGACAGCGGTGGAGGAGGCAAGAGTGGGTGGGAGGGTGTGCATTTACGAGGAGCGGGCACTGGAGGGCGCTCTGGAGGACGCTTTCGGGGAGCGGGCACTGGAGTGCATTTCCAAGGAGCAGGCACTGGAGGGCGCTCTGGAGGAGCGGAGCTGGACGGGACCAGCGGAGACGACGGAGGACTGGACGGGACCAGCCAGGACGAAGGAGAGAAGAGAGGGGGAAAATCGACCTCCAGATCCGCTTCCCAATCGATTAAATCCCCCTCCATGTCCAGCAGTCCCAGATGTGTAATCAGCTCACCCTCAGCCACGGTGCAGGGAGCGGAGCTTCACTCCGCGCTCACACCGTCCACGGCTGTCTCCCTCGTGGTGGGCACTGTCGTCGGCTCTCGCACCTGGCCTGACGGGTGGGGCTAAATGTCCGGGGCGATCCATTGCTCAGTTGCTTGGCTTGGCGCTGGCTCATCGATCGCAGCGGGAAATGGCTCTCCATCATCGGTGGGCTCAGGCTGGTGCTCCGCACCGCGGGGAGTTGGTGGGCTGGGCTCTGGGTCAGGAGTGGATCTGGCGAGATCATCCACGGGGCAGATGGTGAGTGGCGATCCATTTCTCGCCAGAATCCACTCCACGAAGGCGGCGAATTCCTCTCGAGGACCATCTTCGGACGACAGCGCTCTGCACGCGGTGTTCAGGCTTGCATCATAGAATGCGCAGAGCGCGTCGTCCGGATAGCTGGTGGCGTTAGCTAAACACAGGAACAGTCTTGTATGGTCCTCGAGAGATCTGTCCCCCTGCTCCAGCAGGAGGAGGAGGAATTCGGGCCGGACGAGGGGATCCATAGGGCACAACGGAAAGAAAAAACACAGAGAAAAAACGGGAAACAAAACGGAGGGTAAACACACGGAGGTTACTGTTTGGGTCGGTCCTTCTGTCACACTTCTCGGGGAGCAAGGAGCGAGGAGACGAAGAGTACTTCAATAACAGTCTTTAATAATCCAAACACTTAAGAGATACAGGAACACAACGGAAGACATTCAAATGACGTTTAAGAACTGACCAACATGAACTGAATGGACTGGGGCTTAAAAGGACAAGACAATCAGGGGAGGAAGACGAGACACACCTGGAAACAAATTAACAATTAACACGAGGGAGAAACACACACAAACAGGTTCATAGTCCTGACAGTTCACAAACAACTCATTCTTTTTACATTTTTATTTAAAATGTAAATTATTTACATATTCCCCAATTATTCATACCCTTCAACATGACACAGCTTAGTTTTGTCACCTTTTTATTAGAAGTTATATTTCTATGTTTCAATACATTTTCTTCTATTTTCAGGAGATAGCAGACATCCAGAAATATAATTAGGTTCATTATCTTTACTTCCATCTCATTTGTCTTTCATTAGAGGACAACTTAAGTAAAAAAGTTTTACCTCACTTTTCCCTATAAGCCATTGATTTGCCCTAGAGAAAATACAGTTACTTAAGCTCAGGGAAGCCTCATCTCGTCTTGCATTTAAAAGAGGTCCTGACCACTGTGATTTCTCTGCAAGCCACCATATTGTCAATGACAGAGGAACCAGAAATGTGATGAGCAGGTTAATGAGAAGCTGTGTGAATAACGAATGTGAAAACATCCCAGTAAAATGATAGACTGATATTAGAGAAAACAAGGTCCAATCATTAAGCCGGTACGCTTACCAGTGTCTCAAAGACAAATAATCTGAGCTGTTATCCACATGGACTGTATAGAAAGTCTATGCTATTACTGTATGTCATCATTTGTGTATATCCTTCTCAAGGAATTTTATAGTAATATCTAATACAGTTGATACGTAAATGAAACATAATTGAGACTCTACCCCTGAGCAATAACATTTTCCTCTGGGAGTGCTATACATGTGCATTAATGGAGAAACTAAAGTGTCTTTGAGCCATAAACCAACCCACCTGAGATTTCTCTAGTCTTCTGACAGAATATCTAATATCAACACAGCTGTTGAAAATAAGACATATAATAAGACATATTTCACCTTGATCTATTTCATGTAACATCCTTGTCCCCAGATAAGACTGGTACTACATGGTAATTCCTTAATTTCTTGGTCATTTGTTCCTTGACTCTTATGTGCACTGATTCACAGAGGAAGATAAAATTGCAGCATGTTGCCACCAATAATGCTCCATTTATCTGGACAGATGGCTGATGGGAAGGCTTGATTTGTCAAGCGAGGGAAGGAAAATTCACTATCTTTTCACACAAAAAGACAAAGGTAGGGAGTAAAGAAAAATAGTTTGAGGGACATTTATACCGATCTTAGTTTTGACCTTGAACACAAAACATTGATTTATTTATGTGATTGTGAAGCTGTTGAACTTTTTGTCTGTTTATGGAAGTGAGCTCTCCTCAGAGTCTGTGAGTATGAGTTTGCCGTCACGGATTAAGCTGAATTAAAAAGATTTGAAATGGAGAATTGCCATCAGCTGAACATTTTGGTCTGAGGCGAGGCTTAAGATGCATCTGGTGAAGTTCTATTTTTTCAGATGGAGGGGCTTGGGAGTGGTGCTGTTGTCGAAAGGGTAAAATAGTGTCTATAGCTGCAGGACAGGAAACTAGACAATTGAGTTTTGGCAGGCATTTTATCTTCTGCATCATAAAACCCACATACACAAGCAGTCGTGCTTCCCTGCACAGTGGGTTTTCACAGTGGAGGCAGAAGAGCAATCAGCAGTGGTGTGCGCATTCATGCCTTCACGCTCGAATCTAACAAAACATCAATTCCATGCAAACAAAGACAGAAAGATACTACAGTATAAGCATGGAAATGTTGTATGTATCTGGGGTTCTTATATACTATAACTACACAAATATGTATATATTTGGAGATTTTTTTTTTTTTTTTAAAGAAATGAATACTATTCAGTAAATTGACCAAAAGTGACAGTCAAGACATTTATAATGTTACAAAATATTTCTATTTCTAATAAATTATTTTATTTTGAACATTCTATTAATGAAAGAATCCAGAAAAAGGCATCCGTTTCCACTAAAATATTAAGCAGCACAACTGTTTTTTTAACAGTAATTAATTAAATAATAAAATGTTTCTTGTGCACCAAATCAGCATACTAAAATTATTTTTTTATGATCATGACTGGAGTAATGGCTGCTGAAAATTCACCTTTGTCATCCCCACAATAACTTTATTTTAATATATTATGTATTATAATTAATATATAATATATTATATATTATTTTATTTTATTTCACTGTATTTTAAAACATTTAAAACAAATATTAATAACCCCAAACTTTTGATATACATACAAACACACACATATCAAAAGTAAAATGTCGTTCCTACATTTTCATGCATGCAAAAATAAATACTAGATTTTAATTTTAAACCTTACAAAACTGTAACTGAATGCACAGATATTTTCCTAATTGCAACAATAAACAAATCAATCAATAATTCAAGTGTTTCTGATTAGTATTAACCTCTCCAGTAGTGTACTTGTGCCTTTTGCCAATAATATCTTTACATGGCTTTCTAAATTACATTAGGGCAGCACTCTGAAGCTATAAAATACTTAACTGAAATGCCTGCTTCCAAAAAACCCTAGATCTGTCACAGCAGTTCGACACTTCAGAGTTTCAGAATCAGCAAAATCTCATATGTGGAGCTTTAAATAGCCCTAACAGCTATGACGAAGAGGCTAGTCCAGCTTTTAGGCTTCACTACACACAGGTAATTGAAAACTAATCTATCTCTGCAGCCTATGCAGCAAGGCGTCCTGAAGAATTACATATTTGCCACAGCAAGAATTATACTCTGCAATTGTACAAAAGAGTATCAGCAAGTGCAGAGGTCACCCACAGATCCTCAAAGGCCCATTTCAATTAGGCCTACCTTGCACTTGTAAATGATTTAGATGTTTAAGCATGAACTGGCTTGTGCATTAATGAGAAAAGCTTGTGTATTTACATATTAATGAGCTGGAATTCAGCTAACTGTAATTAGTACATATATGAACAAGTCAAATGCTCAGGCAATCTCTCTCATTAATCTCTATGCAAATGAATCCAATTTGACTGTGTAATCTGGCCGAGTTTCAAAGCTTCTACAATGAGTAAACAGTTGCATTTGCCTCCAAACAATAACCTTCATTATTGTGTGCAAGTAACTGGAATTTGGGTGGATAATTGCGTTTTTTTCCCCTACCACTGAGAATTTTCTGCACACGCTACTGATTACCTTTTCTTATTTTTCCCCAAATGAAAGTCAATATAGCTTCATTGATGGCAGCGCATGAACTACTGAAGCAGAACAGACTCCCCACTAAAGCAGAATTTATGGCTAAAAGCATTTTTTATGTACTTAGAATAAAAATGTCTTCAAAGATGTGCAACAAAAAATAATCCAGAAGAGCAACACGTGGACTTCATATGTGAAGACACATTAGAGATATCAAATATGGAGAATCAATTGCAGGGGAATGTAGAATATCCAGCTAGGGATGCAGAACAGATTCTTTCAGACAGGTTTTGACGCTTGCTGTCTGAGCTGAGATCAGTCTGTCTGATCTCTGTCTATTTGATGAAGTGACAGCACACAGAGCATCTACATCATGTCACCTGCTCACATACAAGACAAGTCTTTAACAATACAGACTCTATAAAAAGATCAATCTAGCTTAGTGCAGCAGGGTGCTGGGTACGATTTAATGATTTGCTGTGTGTTTTATGCTGTCTTGAGGTGTGAGACAACTGATAAGAATGGAGATTAAAGACAGATATGATTTATTCAAATGAAGTGTCAAATGTTCTTAAAATAATAGGTGGTATTTCACTGACATATTTGTTTTCATACTAAAAACAGTGCTAAAGGAGTGATGTCAGGATATATTATGGGACAGGGAAGTATGCCTCTCAATCCGACAGTACAGATGCAGCCATACCTTATGAGCAATTAAGTCAAGCCAAATAAATGGGAAAATAACAGAAATGATGCAAACTTCATCAAATATAAGACAAATCCAAATTCTGATCCAATAGTGTTATTATTCAGCTCTAGACAGTTCAGTGTTGATTCAGTTCAGTTCAATACCTGTGTAAAGTTCAGCAATTATGAAACAAGTTCAATTCAGCTATAAGCAGCTAGAAGACAATACTATTGTTATTCAGCTCAAGTCAGTTTGATGTTGATTCAGTTCAGTAACAGTGTTACTGATCTTGCAAAATTCGTCAATTATGAAATGAATTGATTCAGCTATAAAGCAGCTCTACAGAAGACAACAGTGTCATCATTTAGCTCAATCCATAGTGTCAGTGCAGTCAAATTGATAATATTACTGTACATTAAGTGTCTTTTAAACCCCAAGTCAATGTGTAACAAGCTTTCCTTGATTAACTTATTGTATGTTAAGATAACAAGATTTTGTTATATGGTACATTCATTCATATCGCAATGCACCTGCACTTTCAAGATGGGTACACACACACACATAAAGCAGGTGTGCCTATAGCCTCTCTCTGCCCTTTACCCGCAGAGCCTGACGGCAACTCTAACATCTGTGCGCCAGCTGCCACTACAACATCTGAGGGAATTGCACTCCACCAGGCTATCCCATTGAGACTAATGACCAAGAGAGTTTGGCCACTAACACACATATTAACGTGTGGTAGGATGTTTTTTCAACCACTATACTTCTACAATATTGATGGCAAATATAATTCCGCTCATAAGTGTGCATGCTATTTGTCAAGTCTAATGTATTTGTATAATGCTTTTCACAATATGCATTGCTTCAAAGCAGCTTTACAGAAAATAATGACGTTAATGTTTATATTATCTGCATGCTTTGTAGTCATATTCAGCAGATTAGAGTTGGGTGATAATATCATTTACATTTTGCAACGATACAAGCAATCGAACAGTTGACATTTGCTATATTGTATATATCACCCTACACAAGTATACTATGTATGTGGATAAAGTTGGACATACTTCTATATAAAGAGCTGGGCTATAATATACATTACATTTTTGTGCAGAAAATAAATCAGTCAGGATTTTTTCCAGATTTTCTAGTGCACACTTTACATGAGTGTACTGTGTGCAGATAAAGTTGGACATATATCCAACTTTATATTTAAAGCTATATGATAGTACAATTTGTAATTTAGAAGATGTTTAGCACATAAGGAATAAGATTAATCATACAAATTTTATTACTGTTTACTTAGTATTCTACAAGGGAAAAAAAAAATGTATCCAAGTTTCCCTTGGTTTTTAAGCCTTTTTTTTTTTTTGTTTATGAGTCTGGTTTGTCCTGAGCAGTGATGTTGTTTGCTGTTCTTGACAAAAAGCCTGTAGGTCCTGTAAGTTCTTTGGTTTCCCATCATGCTGTGCACATTTGAGTTCTTCCCCACAGTGGCTAAATGATGTTGAGATCCAGCTTTTCCACTGAGGACAGTTGAAGGACTCGTACACACATATCACAAAAGGCTGCAAATAGCCAATGATGCTCCAGGCAACACACAATATTAACGTTATTTCAACAATTTTAGTTATTTAGAGCCAGATTTACAAAACAGGGCAAATTAGTAGGAGACTGCAATCCCATAAAAGCACCAATGAGTGCAGAAATTTCTGCAGATGAACTACTGACAATGCGCACATTAAAAAACATATGTGTGTGTGGGTGCGAGTCATGTATATGACATTAATGAATTTATGGATTTATGGCATGAATTATGACAGTCATATTTAATGTGGGGCTGACAAGTCATCTGCCCAGTTTATCAAATCATCTTGTGTGGAGGTTTAGAAGTGTTTCTTTCTTGAGTAAAGTCCTTTAGCTGAGCCTCCAAGCTCTGGAAGAATGGAGAGCGCGCCAGGAACATTAATATTTATAAATGAATACATGCATATGTTAGATTCCTCTGTTTGGGCAAATGAGAGAGATACTATACGTTTCACTCTAAGGGAGACACAGAAAGGGAGATTAAATGAAAGGGAAGAGGAGAGAGATTTCCTACAGAGAAAACAGACCGCCCAGTCCCTCATCCGTTGCCTGAAATATTGTGATTTGTAACTGCCACTGGGACCCACAGTATGGCCAAAAAACCACAAGAATCAATTCAGTGCTTTTAGTGCTGTAGGCTTTGACTTCAAATACAAAACAACCAGATTTACTATCTAAATCAGTCACACATGCAACCAGTGATTTCATTCATTAGGTCAAAAGCAAATAAATGAGTAAAAGACTTCACTGTCCTAGACCTATATACTCACAGTCCAGATGGGACCAGCATCAGGTCTTAAAGTAAAAAAGAGAGAACATTAAAGAAAGACCAGCTCTGTGAACATTACCTAGACTGATCCGGAATTGATTCTGTGGGACCAATTAAATCTGCTAGATGCAAAATACTTTTGTACTTCAGTGAATTAAAACAGATGTGATAATGCAACAACTTATTTTAGGAGGTTATGGAGGACAGAGGTGTTAACAGCTAAAGCAAATTAATTTGAGAATCAGGCCCTTAAACATGTATGCTTTGCTAAGCAGTAACAGACTGAACTTTAATATTACTTAAGAAATTTGCATGTGCAATGCCACTCTCAAGACATTTCACAGAATTATATTTAAATTAAAAAAGGAAGTGTTGTGTTTTTGGATGCATGCAAATTATGCCAACTTTTTTGAAGGAATTTTCTATGTGCAGCCTGTCAAGGTTCATCGCGTACTAAATTTGCTACAGTGCAGATAACCGAATTTCAGCTTTTTAATTGGACAAAAGACAGTTTATGTCATAAAATAAATCCATAATAAAATGATAAATAATGACAATACTTCTATATTTACCCATTACAAACACAGAGTGTATTTCATTGATACCACATAATATTGAACATACTAAAAAAATCTCAGACTTATTGTTGCTATTTTGTTATCAATCAAACTTCTGTTTGCGAGTGTCTATTTATCATCAAGTGAAAATGCAAGCTTGAAATTACTGTATAAACATATATAACATAATGTACATAACCTTCTTCTACACGTTTTTTTGTTTGTTTAAATGCTAGCATGGTGATTGCTTGATGATCTGAGAACCTAACTGATTAAAATGAATGAAATCATATCCTTCAGAGACAGAACTATTTGAGATGTTAAAGTGAACACAATTATCTATTAACACTGAAAGTACAAACGATTCAACGGTGCTGAGAAAAGAGTGTACATGATGGATTTGCATAGAGAAGGATATGTGTGCAAACCAGCTGATAAAAGGCTAGTCTTTAAAGCTGCAGTCCGTAACTTTTTTTGGTTAAAAATGATCCGAAATCATTATTTGAGAAAGTACATAACCAGCCAATGTTCAAAACTATCGCCTTACTTTAGCCCGATTCACAACGGTTATCTTACAATAATGTTCCCCTTCAGGAACTTGAGCTGCGTCCGAACACGCTATGGGAACGCCTTCAGCGTGACCGTCTCTGAACACGTGTGTAATCCGTCCAATGGTTGGGCGAGACGTCACCGGCGGGGTGACGTAAGCGACCAGGAAGCTTAAAAGCACGTGCGGTGGAACCGGCGTCAGCTTTCTGTCATTCAAAGAAGCGCTCTGTGTGTGTTGTCATTCTGTGTTGTGAGTCTTATTTTGTGTTGTCTGTCCCAGCCACTATAAGCTCCATTATGTCTAAAGCACAGAGAAAGTCTAAGCACTCGGGCGAGAGCAGATGACATTTTAGATTGTGTGTTCCTCCCTGCCCTCGCTACATCACAAGCAGGGATATACACAGTCTATGCGTTGTCTGCTTGGGAGCGAAGCACGCCGAGTCGGCTCTCGAGGGGGCCGACTGTCCGCATTGCGAGAGAATGCCACTGCGTACGCTTCGCTCCCGGAAGGCTCTCTTTGAGGAGGGAGCCTTCACCAGCGTTCCCCGCGGTGCTGGCCCCGCTTCTGCAGAGGCAGAGCGGCAGCTGCACTCATGGGGTTCGCAGTTGGGTCTGGTGGAGGGAATGGAGACGGGCCAGTCCCTATCTTCTTCCTCACCCGCCAGATCCGGCGCTCCCTCCCTGGGATCGGAATCCTGCTCTGCGGTTTCTTCCCCCCGGGCTCAGGGCTCGATGCTTCGCATCTCTTCCTCTGAGGAGGTTGATGTGGAGAGCATCGAGGAAGCATCTCAATCGTCCCAGTACGAGGAGCTATTGGAGGTGGTAACTCGTGCGGTAGCCAAGCTGAACATCGACTGGCCCGCCGAGAAACAAGCCAAACCGCAGAAAAGCAAGCTAGACGAACGCTTTCTGCAAGCTAGACGAACGCTTTCTGCGCGTGAGGCCACCACCTCCATGCCGGAGCCTGCCTTTTTTCCCCGATCTCCACACTGAGGTGTCGAGATCGTGGGGACGGCCATTCTCTGCCCACGACTTCATCCCTGCCTCTGACTACTACGGCAATGTGGCGGGGTTGAGTGAGCGTGGCTACAGAGCAATGCCCCGTGTCGAAAAGACGCTCGTGAGCAATCTGTCCCCAGTGCGGCATCGTCTCTGAAGGCTCCGGCGTTGCCTTGGAAGGCTCCGGCAAAGGGTATGTGGCAGCAGGTCAGGCTGGTGCGTGTCTGCACACCATGGCGGTGTTACAGGCATACCAAGCTGACCTTCTGAAAGAGCTTGACGAGGGGGAGGAGATTAAGTCCGAGGACATCTCTGAGCTGCGGCGGGCCGCTGATCTCTCCCTCCGCGCCACCAAAGAGACCGCCTGCGCCATTGGGCGGTCGATGGCAGCTATGGAGGCAGCAGAGAGGCATTTGTGGCTGACCCTGTCCGATATGAAGGAGAAGGACAGGGTCTGCCTCATGGACGCCCCGCTTGCGCCTTCTGGCCTGTTCGGCTACGCTGTCAACTCGGTCGTCGACAGGTACCAGGAGGTTCGTAAACAGGCAGAGGCGTTCCAGCGGTTCCTCCCTCGTCGCTCTCTGGGGGCTGCTGGGCAGGAGCAGCCCCAACCGCATACCAGCTCCTCGTACAGAGAGGCTCAAAAGCAGAGTCGGGACCGGGAGCCTAAGCGACGCTCTGGGCCGGGGACTTCGAAGCCAAAGCAAGACCTTCAAGCAGTGCTCGAAGCCAAGAAGTCCTCAGCCAAAAAGTCCTGACGTTTCGGCCTCAGGACTTCTGAGGGCGGCCCCTACTGGGGTAGAGAGGGTCACACTGCATTACACAATGCCCGTCTCGCCTCAGTGCCCTCAGGAGATCAGTCTGCCAACCCTGCCAGTGCTCCAGGGCGCAGCGGTCTCCAGCGAGCGCTACTTTCAGTTATGTCCGCCCGGAAACGTAGTGGAGCTGAGAGGCTCGCCACCTATTCGGAGGTCTCTAGGACAGTTAGATCGGTTGTCTCCTGCCGGTGCGCCGCTTCAGGGCACCGATTTAGCTGCCCCAATTACACCAGAGGTTAGTCTCGAGAGACTGATTCCCTTAGTAGACTATTTAGCAGCGTGGAAACTACTGCCAAATGTGTCTCAGTGAGTCCTGCATACGGTAGAAAAAGGCTATCGCATTCAGTTCGGCGCTCCACCGCCGTGTGTCAGCGGGGTCAGGGGCCCGAGCAGGCTCTGGTAATGGAACAAGAAGTGAACACTCTGTTGAGAAAGGAGGCCATCAAGGTGGTCCCTCCTCACGAGAAAGAATCCAGCTTCTACAGCCGCTACTTCATAGTTCCAAAGAAGGATGGGGGGTTGCGTCCCATTTTAGATCTGCATCAGTTGAACCGCTCAGTCTTGCGACTGAAGTTCAAGATGCTCATTATCAAACAAGTCGTGTCTCAGATCAGGTCCGAGAACTGGTTTGTCACGATAGATCTAAAATACGCATACTTCCATGTATCCATCCTTCCCACTCACAGGAAGTTCCTGAGGTTTGCTTTTGGGGGCAAAGCATACCAATATCGAGTTCTTCCTTTCGGCCTTGCACTCTCACCCACTCTCACTCTCACCCACATTTACAAAGTGTGTGGATGCTGCTCTGGCTCCACTGCGGCTCCAGGGCATCTGCATACTGAATTACATTGACGATTGGTTGATTTTAGCGCAATCAGAGCAGATGGTGGTTCGACATCGAGATGTCGTTCTCGCTCGTATGGGGGAGCTGGGTTTGAGACTGAACGCCAAGAAAAGTGTGCTTTCTCCATTACAGAGAACCACTTATCTGGGTGTGGTGTGGGATTCGACCACGATGCAGGCACGTCTGTCCCCTGCTCGTATCGAGTTGATCCTCACAGCACTCAAGAGAGTGAAAGAAGGCCAGAACCTCCCATGGAGAGCCATCGAGGAGAGAAATCAGGTCCATATGATCCATACTCGGCCTGGCCAGAACGGGGCTACTAGCAGTAGACGGACCCGGTCGCGGCACTGTCAAGCAGTTTCAGAGACTGCTGGGGCTGATGGCAGCTGCGTCCAACGTGATACCATTTGGCCTGCTGTACATGAGACCCCTACAGTGGTGGCTCAAGACCAAGTGGTTCTCCCCAAGGGGAAACCTGCTTCGCACCATCAAGGTCACGCGGAAATGTATTCGTGCCTTAGATGTGTGGAAAGAAACTTGGTTCTTGTCTCAGGGCCCAGTGTTGGGAGCTCCTTGTCGCCGCACAACGCGTGTCCTTCACCGGTTGGGGAGCGGTCATGAGTGGCCACCCTGCCCGCAGTCTGTGGAGTGGCCACCATCTCACATGGCACATCAACTCCCTGGAGATGCTGGCGGTGTTTCGAGCACTCAAACACTTTCTCCCAGACCTAAGGGATCACCATGTTTTGGTGCGCACCGACAACACAGCGGGGGTCTCTTACATCAACCACCAGGGAGGTCTGCGTTCGCGCCCCTTGTACAAGCTGGCGCACCAGATCCTTGTGTGGTCCCAGGGCAAATTCCTCTCACTGAGAGCAGTGCATATTCCTGGGCATCTGAATATGGGAGCAGACGTCCTGTCGAGACAGGGGCCGAGGCCCAGGGAATGGATGCTTCACCACGAGGTGGTGAAGCAGATATGGAGAGTTTTTGGCCAGGCTCAAGTGGACCTCTTTGCAACTTGAGAGACATCGCAATGTCCCCTCTGGTTCTCTCTGACTCACCCAGCTCCTCTGGAACTGGATGCCATGGTGCAGACTTGGCCGAGGCTTCGTCTGTATGCTTTTCCTGCTCTGGAGAGAGTGCGCCAGGACGGGGTCTGTCTACTGCTAGTAGCCCTGTTCTGGCCAGGCCGAGTATGGATCTCGGACCTGATTTCTCTCCTTGACGGCTCTCCAAGGGAGATTCCTGTCAGGAGGGATCTCCTCTCACAGGCAGGCGGTACGATCTTTCACCTCCACCCGGAGTTGTGGAAACTGTGGGTGTGGCCCCTGAGGGGGCACAGCTCATAGTTTCCGGTCTCTCAACCGAGGTTGTTGAGACCATTCTCCAATCCAGAGCTCCCTCAACGAGGAAACTGTATGCCCTGAAGTGGAAGCTTTTCACTTGATGGTGCAGAGACCGCCAGCTCGACCCAGCTAACTGCCCGATTGGTACAGTTCTGGAGTTCCTGCAGGCCCGATTCTCCGAAGGGTTAACCCATTCTACCCTAAAGGTTTATGTGGCGGCCATTGCGGCCTACCACGCCCCTCTCGGTGGCCAGTCAGTGGGTAAACACCCCTTAGTTACACGTTTCCTCTGCAGTGCACTGAGGCTGAGGCCTTCAGTATGGTACCGAGTTCCCCCATGGGATTTGGCTGTGGTGTTAGAGGCTCTCTGTAAGGCTCCATTCGAGCCCATTGAACAGATATCTGATCGTCATCTCATGATTAAGACTGCCTTCCTTCTAGCTCTGACTTCTCTGAGGAGAATCGGAGATCTGCAGGCCCTGTCAGTGGCCCCTTCTCATCTTGACTTTGCACCCGGCAAGGCCAAAGCATTTCTATACCCTCAAGTGGGTTATGTACCGAAGTTTCCCTCTGTCACACCACAGCTTATCGTACTGCAGGCCTTCTATCCTCCTCCCGACCAGCAGAAGCTTAACTGTATGTGTCCAGTTCGAGTGCTGGACACCTACATCCACAGAGCTGCCCTGTGGAGAAGGGCGGACCAACTGCTTGTGTGCTATGGTCCTCCCAAGAGGGGTCTTCCTGCTACTAGGCAGACCCTCAGTCGGTGGATAGTGGATGCCATTTCCATGACCTATGAGTTCTCTGGTCTCCCCTCACCGATGGGAGTCAAGGCTCACTCCACTAGGGGTATGGCGGCCTCCAAGGCCTTTCTGGCAGGTGTGCCTTTGCAGGACATCTGCAACACTGCGGGGTGGTCCACGCCCCTCACGTTCGTCAGGTTCAACCGCACATGCTTTTAAGCTTCCTGGTCACTTACATCACCCCGCCCGTGATGCTTCGCCCAACCATTGGACGGATTACACACGTGTTCAGAGCCGGTCACGCTGAAGGCGTTCCAATAGCGTTTTCGGACGCAGCGTCTCGTTCCCTTCGGAGAACCATGGTTACATATGTAACCTGGGATGTTTTCTAATTTGAGTGGTATGGGTAGGTTTTTGCGGGAAATTCGAGCATGCTGGTGCGTCATTACGTCACGTCTGTAAACATAAAGAGGTTGTCCTGGCTATTAGGCTATCGCATGTGAAGATCCTGCAGGTGGCGGATCATTTATAGCCTTTTCTCACAGCAGCTAGAATAATTAAAATGTATTATTTTGATGGCGGATTTTAATCCAGAAAGGATTATGTGTTTATGAAACACATGTGAATGAAATTAAATTATATTCCAGTTTTAAATGTGCTTCTGATTACAGATAGCCTGAGGTTACACAAGATTTGTATTTTAAAGAAAACCAGTTGAAAGGGAGCATAATTTGCTTTTTGGGTTAAATAATTTCTTAATATGAAATTCGAATAGCATGACAATTAGATTAGACTGTACAGAAATTGAAATCTACACGTTAATACACACTATACTCAGTCACGCAATACTGATGTTGTTAACATTAATAATTTCAGAATAAAGTATAAAAATAATAATAATTTGCACGGTTTGATGTGATATGAGCTAACCGATCGTTAGATTTAATCACCATTAGCACGATTTATTGTAATGCTTTTTTCCTCAGTTGAGCAGAACAAATGTGGCAGACTTGTTACTTACTCGTTCAGAAGGCAATATACGATGAAAATTCTTATTTGGGTCATATATTCCAAGACGTAGGCTAGAATCTGTGATTGCGAAGTACAGTAAATATCCACACCGGTGCGGTGACTGACTGCCACACATTCACCTCAAAACATTAGATTCATCCGCGCTGGAGCCATGCCAGAATACAGACCACGCACGGAAGATAATTCCGCAAGTAACTGCAATTTCAGGTTTTCAAACAGAGATGGCGACAAAAAGACAAAACTTACAGACTGCAGCTTTAAATTATTCTGTAAAAATGAATGAAAAATAAATAAATAATTGTACATTATTTTAGCACAAATGGAAGCGCAATACTGTCACTATTGCAAAATGTGAAGCACTGAGTTCAGAAATACATCGTAGTACATAGGTAAAGTTAATAAGTAACATTCACACAACAAGAGCTACTGATGTACTCTGGTGAAAGATGTTCAGTCACCTTCACCCAGTTACTACAGTGCTTGTGGAATAATACAGAATACTGAAATAATTATTTAAATTACACCTGCACCAATTTGTCACAACACACTATAAAACAAAGCAAACTGTTGCTCTCGTCAAAGCAGCAGGCTGAGGTAACACATCCTCCACCACACGATTCTATAGCAGAGAACTCTGTCTATAGTCAGCTAGCTGGCTAGCAGACAAGCTCTTTGAAGACAAGATATGTATCAGCTTTCAAGAAAAAAAAAATGCATGGATGACGTGTCTCCATATGACAGAGTCAGGGAAATATCTACTGCAGTAATTTCAGAACAACACATAAAAAACATATTTAACTTTATATTGAGCATTGATTACCGATTGATGTATAGTTTCAAAGGGAAAAACCAAGCAGCATCCCAAAGACCCTCTTGTGTCTGGAACAATGTTGTAATGCCACAGGATCTGCCACTGCTAGATTTGTCTAGGCCTCCGTTTCAAAATGATTAAACTATCAACAGTGTGGGCCGTTTGAGAAGTTTCTGGAGTAACAAGCAGGCAGCATCTGTGACATTGCTTTCATACAACAAACAAGAACTTAATATTGAGTTACTTACGTTTTAGACACTATATTGG
This sequence comes from Spinibarbus caldwelli, assembly GCA_039654775.1. Lineage (NCBI taxonomy): Eukaryota > Metazoa > Chordata > Actinopteri > Cypriniformes > Cyprinidae > Spinibarbus > Spinibarbus caldwelli. The sequence goes on along the minus strand of CM077221.1, from coordinate 27,504,378 downwards.
TAACTTTGTTTTTGAACCCCCAATGAAAATAGCTCCAAACTGGACTGTCTGGACAAGTGCACTGATACAAACAGAGAAAAGTCAACAGTTGGACTGTTATATCAGCATTCTTGGATTCAAGAATTGGAAGTAACTTCTATAGGCTACACTGGCTGTTTAAGAGATTTAGGGGCTGTAAGAATTTTTAATGTTTTTAAATAGGTCACCCACAAAAGCTGCATGTATTTCATCAAAATAATGTTACAAACTATAGCACAGTGAAATATGTATATAACAAATTGCTCGGAAGCCTCAATACTTTTAAATTACATTACTGTGGCTTTACCCAAATAAGCACAAACTTACACAGCTCAACTGAGAAGAGAGACAGACATGAAGAAAAAATGATATAATGATGGCATGACTGAATGTCACACCATCTTCTAAGGATCAACTCAGCCAGCCTATTGCACCTGCCACTATCAGCCTAGCAGATGGATAAAAGTTTTCCTTTGCTTCTTACTGCAAATCTACCTGTATAAAAATGTATTTATGCCCAATGCATTGACAATTGCTGGTCTATAACTTTTGCTCATGGAATGAGTTTATGAGGAAAACAAATTATCAGTATTGTCAAAAGATTACTAATGAAGCAGAGGATGCAATTAAACATAATAATGTTTAAGATTCCAAACTGTGCATCGCATTATCATATCAAATTCCTACAGTACAAGCAAATTTGTGAAAAATTTACATGCAACCTGCAACCTCCCATATAGTCCCTAAATAAAAGAGCCATGAATAAGGAATGATAATGGCTCTTCAACAATTGGACTGAGGCCATGCAGAGCACATTTCAGGCCCAGAGCCAGAGCCACTGCTGCCTCCAGGAATACCAATGAGAGTTTGTGGGGGGGTGGGATGGATCTTTTATATGTAATGCACTAAGTTCAGGTCTATGAAACCTGCTGTACTGCTTGAAGGGACCCAACCAGTCCAGTAAGAGCTTCATCTGTGACCATAGTTATCATATTATGCTTTGAAAGGGCTTACACTTCAAGCATTAGTGGTTTCATTTCATTTATTAACATCTGTGATAATCTGCTGAAGGAAGAAATGGACCTGGCACAGATGGGCTTATCCATTTGAGTGCGGCCCAGTGGCTTCACACCTGAACATATGACCCAAATAGTCTAAACTTCATAGCAGGTGTAGGTGACACATGAATGGCTCCTTGGATATCAGCCGACTGGCTCCCAATTAAGTGAGTGGGTGGTAGACAAACTGTTCTACCAGGCAGTGGGAATAAAGAAGCCGCAGACATCTCTGAGATCTATGTGGTGATACTTGCAGAAGCTGTCCAAACGAGACAATGAGAATCCCAAAGCTGTGCAAGCCAGAGGGCATCAAATAGCAGTCAGATGCACTGGACAATCTAGCATCAAGCACACCCACACATATATATCTTTGTATTTGTGTCAATATGGAACAAGATTATCCCATTCAAATAAATGTGATAGGCAGTCTAGGTCAAAAGTAATCTAAAAGTAATCAAAAAGTAGTTAGACTATATTACCTAAAATGTATAATGTAGATTACATCACTAACTACAATGTCATTTGTATTCAGTAATGGACTACAATTTTTAAGTAATCTACCTAGCACTGAGTATAAATGAGCTAAGAATAACTGCAAGAAAGAAAATGTTTCCAGTGTCTCTTCTAACTAGTCATCTTGAAAAAGATTTCATATTTCAAAATGTGCTTCTGCCTGGATTCTCTGACTGGCAGTATGCTCATCAAAATTTGCATGTTTTATGCTCTTCCTGTCTTGGTGCTGAGTGGACCACAACCTGCTCCATGTGTCCTTGCCCCGAGCCAAGTCAACAGACAACGGACTGTTCAGTCACCTAAACACAAATGCAGGATCTCTCACGCTGATGAAAAGAGGCACATTCAAGATGCACAGTATAAATGCATTGCAAATACTGCTTGTTGAGATATAATTTAAGTGACGGGCCTTATGTCTTAACTACATAACTCAAGCTTGGTAATTTTTATTTCAGTGTGACAGCAAGCGTGTCTCCAAAAGACCTTTGTCCACAGAGATCAACATGTCCTCCAAGACGTTTACCTCCCCTCTGGCTAATGACTAACCGGGTGAAGAGATTGTAGAGCTCAGCCCTCTTATTTCCCACCTATAGCACGTCTCACTTGAGATAACAGTGGCATCTGTCCAAAACACCCATTTGCATAAGCATTACCTTGTGTGTTGAGAGGAGCTTAACACAAATTTCATTAACCTATGGGTTAAAAGAGTATGCACCTCTAATTTCTCTTTCTGTCAGCTTCAGCCACAGAATTCACAGCAACTAGCTTCCATTTTTAAATCTTAATCAGTGGAAAACCAAGGGGGAAAAAGCCTTGAGCCTTTATGCTATAATTAGAAATATACAAATTTATTCCTCTCTCAAATACAGTCATGGTTTATCACCTAATCCGCAACAATTACTTCACCTCTAATAACAAAGGACATACGGCTTCAAGGTAAAAGTTAATGAGAGGCTATGATTTAAAAAATCCAATTTAGTCGGACTAGTAAACTAAATTAGAAATTGTTTAAAAATATCCTCAGAGCAAACATGAGGTATTTTTGCATTAGAAAGGATATAGGTGTAGTCTGGGGGAAAAAAGAATAAAGTGTTTAAATGTTAAAAACCAAGCTTTTGATTAAGTATATTGATTAGTGAATGTGCCGATTATTTGATAACAAACATATCATAACTTGTGCATTTCAAGCTATTTATCAACATCTGTATTATGAAGACTGGAATTTACATCTGAATACTGTTGTTGAAACATCTTTGTATATTATAAATGTAAAGGTTAAGACAGTGTTATTCAGTCGAGAGAAGAAAAGTCACATCATATGAGCTAGATGAAAATGTCTGAGTACTGAAATTCATTTTATGCGTATTATCTACTGTATGAATAACACTCTGGACATGCAAAAAGCATTTAACATCAAACTCTCCTATACACACACACACACATTACCAAATATAACAGGAAAATGTGTAAAAGTCCACTTGTGCTCATAGAATTGTGTGTGGTAAGTGATTATTCCTGACAGTAATTAAAGGAAGGAACTCTTGTCACTGAATTGGTACCTTTCAGGACATTCATTGAATTGTGCCTGTGGGTTAGACTTAATTTCTCTTCAAAAAGCATAAAGGAAAATCATCTTTGCACAGAGCTGCTTTGAGTCTTATCTGTAGTACTAATGGTTGTACGACCCAGAGTGCAAATTAGTTTAGGAATAATCAGCAGTTAGCTGGGCAGAAATAGGCGATAATTAAACTTTAACCTGAAGGAAAAATCCTCATTTAGATCATACAATGGCTTTAGCAATGGATAGCTCAATTTTACTGCACTGCCTTGCTCATCAACCTGCTTCTGAAACCCAACAGAAAGATTCAATTGATATGTAAGAATAGTCTAATTTTCACAGTCAACTTTGCACAGTTGGATTTTTGTGCATAATCCCATTTAAAGCTATTGGAGATATGTTTATTATGGCTTCAGTGCATCACTGTCCTTTGATGAGAAATCCTCCATGCTCCATTCAAGGCTATAGTAATAGTGCAGATTCATTAATACTGACCTTTCCCATAGCTGAAGTGGAGTTTGATGGCTTTGCCTTGGTTGATGTGAAGATACGTGAACCCAATGGCAAACATAAGCAAAACGAGCAGCAGAAGGAGTTTGAACTGCTTGCGAATCTTCTTCAGAGGAAAGCGCATCCTCATCACAGCAACATCACCCACTCAGTGGAAAATTCAGACTTGTGCCCCTTCAGCGTTGATGTTGTACAGCTAGAATGTCAAAAGATGTTGAAATGATATTTTGCACTCACAATATCGGTAATAGTTTCCAGATTAAAACAGATTTAGACTTGCTATTAAACACCTAAAAATTGTTACCTTTATACTTAATGAACATATCATTCAACAATGCCATTCTGAACTTCCTAGTAAGGGTAGGCTATTTATTATAAATGACATTTACACAGCTACATGTAGCCTACATTCGTCATAAATGTCACAGACAGTTATTATTGCTTTAATAATCGCGAATACTTACCGTGGACGTGTTTTTCTCAGTAAAACTGGCATGTCTAACCGGTGTCACCATAGGAGATGTGTTTGTTGGCTGATGCTGCGCTGTCCTGTGTCTATCTTGACTTATCACTTGAGTCCAGCCAGAACAATATTGGGTATAACAAGAGTAGCTCATCGTTTCTGTTATTAGAAGTATCAATGCAGGAAAAATACACACATTATCACAGCAAGCTCACGGCTTGGTGAGGCAGCCGTCAGACTTACTGTACGCACTCATTTCCTTTTCGATATGTCTTCATAAACAGAGGCTTTCATCTTAAAGTCCTGTTATTGCCATAAGAGTTTCGTACAAATGCTTATTCCAGGCGCGTTATGTGATGAGCAGACAGTGGAAGTGTTAAATTATTTGTTTTTCACGGTTTGGTCTCTTGTTTATTGCAAAAGAGCGCTGAAGACAAATAAAGCTCTGTAAACAGCAGTGAAGCATCGCTGTTTTGTGGTTTTGTCTCGTGTCTTCTCGCGCTGGTTTTCACGAGCACGCTTTTGTTTCTTCGGTCTGTTTCACAGACGAAAAAAAACGACTGCAAACATATTCGTGCGGTGCCATCTCAAATCCTTGTGTTGAGTGATTTTCATTTGTCTTAAGTCCCTTTTGTTTTGGTATTCTCATCTATGGAAGAAAACTGAAATATTTTCCTCAGCAGCATCAGCGCACTTGTCCGACTGCATCCCATAGTTGCATCCTGGTCTTCATCTGATGGATAGAGGGAGCTGTTACCTTCATGTGCGTACAGTCACAGTGCTTTACCTGAAGGGCTCAAAATGATCACTGAACAGTGTTGAATGCGTCTTTACATTGACGTTTACGACGTACAAGCTCTTAAAAGACGTTAAGTATACTATTTTAAGCAAGTTACTAACAGGGTAATGGTGTATTGTCATTTACTGTAGGCTATTTTTCTGAAAAGTAGTGCAGAGGCCAAATGAGTTATAGGCTTCCTTTAGACTGAGACTGCTGTTCATTATAGTAATGAGTCATTTATTGCATATAATGATTTGGGCTTTGAACCATGTAAGTTTATAAGAGTATCCATAATGTTGTGGGCAAATACATACAGTAATAGCCTAATAGTCTTCTAATATAAACTTGAATACATTTTAAATTAATCAAGGGACAATGTGTCCCCTGCTCTTATATGATACCATATTAGCATATGCTTTTAGAATATAAATGTAACTTATAATATGTCAAAAATCCAAATTCTTGGATTAGAACTTGGTTTTAAAGGACTTAAATCATCATTTGTGTAATTAATTTACATCAAATTCATTATATTACTAAACTATGGAGAAAAAAAAAATCCCTGGACAATTTATTTATTTAAGTGGGGTTTAATGTGTTTGAATACAATTGTATATTTCACATAATTTTGCATAACTTTCATCATCGCTAAAATTGGAATGCTCCAAGTTTTTAGACATTTATTTATGTTAATTTAATTGTATGAAAAGCACATCAGGTATTTTTCTGAAAATATTAATTGTAAGACCCTACTAGCACTTTTTTTTTTCATATATAGCAAGGCTTAATCACAAGTGAATAATTGTTTGCTGGAGTTATATTGGTCCCACTTTATATTAGGTGGTCTTAACTACTATGTACTTACATCAAGAAATATGAATAAATATTATTAATAAATAATGTTTATATTGTGTTGCAAAACACTTCTGCTGCTATTGAGGTGGGATACAGGTAAGGTTAGGGACAGGTTTGGTGTTATGGGTAAGTTTAAGGGTGGGTTAAGGTGTAAGGGATGGGTCAAAAGTGTAATTATAAATCTCATTACAGAAATTAATTACAGATATAATTACATGCAGATATTTTTTTAAAATATAAGTACAATGTAAAATATGTACACAATAAGTGCATTGTACCAAATGATTAATATAAATGTAAGTATTAAGGCCACCTAATATAAAGTGGGACCGTTATATTTTTCATCTTAGCATTTATATAAAGGGATATCTTTTTATATGTTTAAGTATATTTTAGGTAGAATGTGGGCATGGTGATATTTACAGCAGTTTCTGTTTTGAACCACGTCTAAAACGCTACCAGAAGAGTCTATTATTAAAGGCTCATGGAGGAGGGCTGGATAACACTTTGGTCTGAACGAAGCATCCTTTAGAAAAACCCTGAGTATGTTTGGGTTAAAGGTGCTCCCTTTGGAGATAATTCTTTCAGGTGCCTAACCTTTGAAAACTGATGTCTGTCTTCCTTGTTTTGGATGCTGAAACACCAATGGTCTCAATAAACAGGTCTTTGAACGGATAACCTCAGGCACAAAGCAAGAGGAGAAAGAGAGGTAGGTGTAATCTCAACTTTTCTAAGTGTGCGGTTTGAGTGATAATGTTCAGCTTGTAAGGGTTATAAACCCTGAGAGTTGTCGGTTTCAGTTCAAAGGAGATGATAAAAATCAGATCAAAGCTGAAAATGAATTGACATGAATTCTTTTGCCAGTCCTGCTGCTTTATATTTGTCTGCTATCTTTTAATCCGCTCTAATAAAAAATAAATAAAAGAAAAGGAAATTTTTCAGATCAAACATAGGCCAGGTAAAGTCACACTGGCTGAGTGGATCACAGTGTGGTCTGATAACCTTATGAAGTGTTGCAGTGCAGAACTCAGCACAGATGAGCGCACCAACACCTGCTTAATTATGATGATGAGTGATGATGTGTCATTTTTTTTTTTTTTTTTTTTTTTTGCGTCTGCTCTATTTCTGTCAGCCCTTCTCTCTCTCACTGAGGCTCAATTATGATGTATGGCACTCACAATCTGCCAAGCGTGGCATCCATCACCCAAACCTGTGTCACCACATGCTGTCAGTGACCTCCGAGAGCAGGAAACAAGCATGAAAGATCCTCATATTACAGGTAGTCTGATGATGCTAGCAAATATCTCACTGAAGGTTGAATCTCTGGTGCGTTCTCACTGGGAAGGAAATCCAAACCATTGCTGTTCCAACACTGTCGTTCAACAGGAAGACTTTTCCATTCCAAAATAAAAATGATGAATACGGATCATAATGCTCTTGAACCTTTGCTGAGAAAATGACAAGAAACTAAAACGTGGCGATGTTTACAGAGCTCTCTTGTGGTCACATGGAGCATTGCCTGATTTGGTGTGCCTTGTGCATTTAAAAATAAATCTGCACAGTCCAATCAAGATTAGAAAACTTCTATTTATGCAAATCTAATTCAAACATAGAATAACAAAGTAAATAGGTATAGCATAAATTTACTATATACAGACTGAATAAAACCAAAGCCTTTTGGTTGGAGTTCTCAAAACTCCTTAAAAGGGAATGTACACTGTCCATAACTCAAATACTGCACTGAAAACATATTTTGAATTTCAAACAGATAAACATGACATTACAGAGGCATCTGACAGAGTCCATACTGTAATAGAATTTAAAACGATCAATGTCTTAATACAATGGCATAACAGCAATACAGTGCTCGACTTACAATAGGTTTACACTGTTATTCTGAGAGACAATAAAAGGTGCTTGAAATTATGCTTAGATAACCTGTTTAAAGATGTGTTATGTAAGTAATTTATAATTATTTATATTTAAAATGCTTATTTTCACTGTTTCCCAGCTATTCTGTTTTAGATTAAAATTGTAGTTGAGAATAATGAGAAATATGGTTTGGCAAAACAGTTCACATGTAACCTCAAAGCAGAATCTGAATCTGTTAAACCAGTTGAAATTGTAAACCTGAAGCACTTCCTGGGCACAGCCTTCTAAGACCAGTTAAGTGTTTACAAAAAAGTAAGCCTATGCTAGATAAGACCATCAGAAAGCAAATCTGACATTTAAGTCATTCATGTTACAAATACAAAATCCTATAAGCATTAAAATACAATACTCTAAAAAGCTAAATGTACAAAATGTTCACACAAATGAAAAACAAGTATAAATACCTAATGTACAGAAAGTTGTGTTTAGAAACAACCAGAAAAATATTATTGAATCTTATTAAAGGCCATGTTTAATATTGCCATCAGCTGGGAAGTTAAATCGCAAAGACACTGCAGCTGTCTCAATGAAACTGTGCCAAATCATTTTGAGATGAATATACTCTGACAGACTGCTGCACATTCCATTAAACTATTTTGTGGTGTTTTCTATCAGAATAATAAATATTGGCTTGTGGACACTGCAAAATTGGCATCGTACCATAAAGCTGGTATCAACAAACAATTCACATCACAAACCATTCAAATTACCACAGACTACAAGTATATAACTCTCTACTTTCTTATCAGAAAGGATAAGCTACTGTATTATTTAACATGGAGTGGTTTGTGATATTAACAAATAATTACAATATTCTGTTGAACCATCCCTAGTGAAAAATAAATATACTGAAATGCATTTAAAATACATGTATTTCATGCTAAGTACACTACAAATACTTTTGCATATTTACGTACTTAAAAATACCCTGCAATTGTACTTTTAGTATACTAAACTGATATACTTAAATCGGAACACCTCATTTTGTACTAATGCACTTTAATTGTGTAGAAGTAGTGCTGAAGTCCAACTAAAGATATACTGAAGTATATTTGATTGCGCTAAAGTGGAACTATTCCAAGTATACTTTAGGTACACTTTAAATAGCTTGTATTTAAAGATTGATATTATTCAAAGATCATACAATCCTCATCAACAGTAGCATTAAAACACATTTTAGGCTTAATATTAAGAAATGTGCATTGCTCACAAGTAGTACTCCAAATGTAATTATAATTTTTATATCAGTAAGTCTCGAGCAATATGTCAGTAAATATGTTAACTATACTTAGTATGAAATAAATGTATTTTAAATATACTACGTTTCTACTAGGGATAGCATATTAACTAATGGTTGAAAATTGCTGTAGTGAAAATCAGTCATATTGCAGAGCGTGGTTTATTTCTTTGCCTTACAGCTATCACCATTTCATTAAATTTGGACCCAGAAATTGCAAAGACATCAGCGGTGTTGTGGTGTAATTGAGTGGCGGTTCTGTACAATCTCAGAGAGTGCGAGAGAAAAGTTGAAAGGCAGTTGTTCATAAAACAATTGGCTATATGCTGAGTTGTGTATTAAGCAGTGAGCCAGCTCACTTTTGTTATGAAGCCTTGACCTCTGTCATATGTGCCAGCTGTGGTGTTGTGCAAATGAATCACAAACTGAGTTCAACCAGAGCAAACTTGAGCTGCTGAAAAGTCAAATGCTGAAAAACTGAAATGTCAATCATGCTTTCCACAGGAACACTGGCAAAGCACTTGAATAAAAGTCAGTTGGCAGCTTAAAATGTCTCTGATTTGGGCAGGTGTTGACTGGAATGAGGCGAGTGCTGAAACAAAGGGTCTGAATGGACTGTGGGGATTCATTTGGCAGGTAACTGTGACAGCTCACAGGCTGTTGAGGAGATCTTAGGTGATACGGAGAGTATCTCTGAAAAATTGTCCAAATTCTGACTTTCATCATCCCCTACTTGTCCTTCATAATTTACAGAACTGGAAACGCCAGAAGGCTGCATGGAAACAGATTGGAAATTGTCTGAGGGTAAATCACCAGCCACACTGCCCCCTGCTGTCTCTGAAGTGTCCTGCTCCAAGTTCTGAGACGTTTGTGAAGGCTTTTTATCATCCACATTTGAAGGTGGAGTAGGGTTGCACAGCTCCGTTTGGTTTTGAGTCTCATTAAGCTCAGGTACAGGAGGTTCGTATGGAGGAGGCCATTCCCCGCCGTCCTCAGGGGCTCCTATCATTCCGTCAGGTGTGAGGGGAATCTGGCTGTGCACTAGAACAGGGTCGGGTGAGGGGAGGGGAGACATGCTGCCAGTCCCTCCATCATTGTAAGGCTTCTTTTCCTGTGAAGGGCTGTCATCCAGCATGATGGACTCCTGCTGTAGAGAGATGTGCAGAGAGGCAGGTGGCCGTTTGATGAGCTGGGCTTTATTGGGTGTGTCTTCTGAGGGGCTCTGTTTGGGCCGTTTGAGCGGAGTTAGAACAACAGGCAGCTCCAGACCCAGAGGTTTTCGTGGAAACTCATCAGGCTTAGCTGTGAATACAGGAATAATGAATGAGAGTGGACTGAAAATGTAGGTGACCTACATGAACTCATTAGCTGTGGCCAAAAATATATAATTTACGCTGTGAGGTGGATGGAGCACTGCATATGTTTTCATTAATGTTAATATACAGTATGAATAATAATGAGTATTTTACTGTTAAAATGATCAACAACAACTATAATTGGGTCATTCTATGAAACAGGAGCTCTTTGGACTGGATTTATAAATAATTTCTGTACAAGTTTATTAGACAAATAATGTGTTAAAGTGCTAATAAATTGCATTTCGCCATCACAAGTTAAACAATTGCATTTTAATATATGTTGTGATATAATTATGCCTTCTCTTCCAAAAGGTAACATACAGTTAATTAATTTGACACTTGTTATATAATACTGTATGTTTATTAGAAAGAGAATTTAATATAATTTAAATTACATATATGCAAGAAGTCTCTCATGCTCACCAAATTATTTTAAAAAATACAGTAATAATAGTAAATTTGTGAAATATTATTACAATTTGTAATAATTGTTTTATATTTTAATGTTTTAAATGTAATTTTTTCTTGTGATGCAAAGCTGAATTTTCAGCAGCCATTAAGTCATTTTAATATGCTGATTTGATGCTCAAGGAACTTTTCTTACTCTTATTAACTCTGAAAACAGTTGTGCTACTTATTTTTTTTTTATTTTTTTTTTTTGTGAAAACCTTTTTTTTCAGGATTCCTAGATGAAATAGAAAGCTCAAAAGAACAGCATGTATTAAAAATAAAAATATTTTGTAACATTATATGAATGTGTCTTTATTGAAAACAGTACTTAAAAAAACCTTCCTGACCCCAAACTTTTGAAAGGTATTGTATATATCATTCAATATTACCTAATAAAATTAAATGTCAACTAAAATCTAAAAAAAAATTTTGAAGTCATATCATATGCATATGAGGGATACAAAGGGGGTCTGTTTCACAGAATGACTCACAGTGAGCTATCCTAATTGATTAAAGCATTCAAAAACAACACAAGCATACAGCTTCATGCAGTTAGATACAGTGTAATGTAAAGAAAATGGCTGAACCTGGCGGTGGGAGGTCAAGCTTCATTTTGCGAAGTTCAGACATGGAAACTTTAAGCTGATCTATGACAAGGTCATCGTTGAGGTAGATGGACTCTCCTATCTTCTCCTGCAGGAACTCTCTCAGGTCCTCCAGAGACATCTTAAGCAATTGTTCTGAACATGATTAACTTCTGTTAGCCATTTTACACAGAAGAATCTGAAGCCTTATAGTTTTCTATAATGTGCTGAAAGGGTTTAATTTATATCAAGGCAATCAGGTGTATAGCATTTGAGGTAAACAGCACTATGAGCTTGTCATTGGACATTCGTATAGATTTTTTGATTGTTGGATTATTGTTAATTTCAGTATGGTAAAAAAAAAAGGAACTCACTTTTATGGAGCTGAAGGATGGTGTAAGCCATGGCAGTCAGGACTTTCTCACCCTCTAGGATGAAGATGTCCCACAGACGTAAGGTCAGAGTGAATGGGGTCTGAAAAAGGTAACAAATTTGAAGATAAACTAAGACTGACATTTCAGCACAAAGGTCCTCATAGCATAATGGAAAACATAAATGTGTAGAATATTTCATTTTAAACTGGGGCCTCTGCTGGTCTAAAGCTAATCTCCCTCAGCGAGCTGCCAGTCCACAAGCACAGCTCTGAAACCGAGCTGGACCGGATTCTGCAGTGCTGACAGTGTCTGCTCTCTTTCCTCCTCCAGCAAACCCACAGGATTGTGTGTATGCGCAGAGTAAACATTGAAACACCCTTGTCTGCCTGCTAATTGCACACTGCTCCCTCTATCAAGAGCCCCTGACAAAGAAAGAGAGAGGAAGAAGCACTTCAGCCTTAAGTTTCTTAAAGCCTAATTCCTCTTCACCAATTCATCAAATAAGACCATGTCACTTCATGGGTCTGTTCTGAACCTAATGAGTTTTTTGATTAAATTTAGGGCTACCCAAATAAGTTGGATGTCAGAAACTAGTGACCAGAAGCTTAGGAAAGTGGTGCATTATTCTAAATATCAACCAATAACAATCTGTTTGACGCCCATTATTTGTGGTCAATGTACCTAAACATTTTTCCTCATGTAACCAAAGTAAAGTGTTACATTAATCATATCAACTACTTATCAATGCTTTGCTGTTGACATTCAATCCCAGTTCCTCCTTCTGTGTCCACATCTACAGTATGAGTCAAAATCTCTGCATGTATAAACCTGAATGTCCACTTAACACCTCAGTTTTTAGCTGAACAAGTCTGAGCAAGTCTCACTGCCAGCATCTCTTCATATAAACACCTCACTTGAGCAGATCCAGAAGTTTTTTCATCCCTCGATGGTTGAACATAATCACAGTTACAATTGGAACAGCTGACTCAACAGTTACATTCAAAGAAAGTAAAAATGAATGACCACTTTTAGGATCGTCTGCAGTGACCTGAACCAACACTATAATATATACACAGTTGATGTATCATTTCCTTGGCTTTGAGATCTAAGCTTAGCATATGATTGCTAAGCACCTATCTACTAATCACTGCTTACATAACACCATTGTCAGTTTGGTTACAATGCATCTGCTCAGATCAAACACTTACCCTGTCAATAAAACACTGGAGGAACCATTTAGTGCTGTAAATCCCACTGGACATCTGCTCCTTATCCTGATGAGAGAGCAGATAAACAGAAACAAAGGAATGAGAAGGTAAGAAAACTCAGCATTAAAGAAACTGACACACATGCAGTTAATAGCTATATTTACTGTAACTTAACTAAATTTATAGGTTCTGAGTTCATAATGTAGTCTTTTGTGTGCCACAGCAATCTTACCAAATGCTTCTTTAGTTTGGGTAAAAGTTTGGAGAGAATCTGGTCGTGGTGGTTTTGGAAACGCTGAAGTTTGGGAAATCCAGGAACAAAGAATCCTGTGATGGGTTGCAAATGTGAAGGCATGATAAAAATGTCACGTGTTTCCCAATACTAGACCTACAACAATAAGCTGTGTTAAATTCACAAATGGTATGTCATTAAGACTTTTCTTCTTGAAAGAAATTAATACTTTCCTCAGAAGTGACAGTAAAGGCATTTATAATGTTACAAAAGATTTCTATTTCAAATAAATCCTGTTCTTTTAAAATTTCTATTCATCAAAGAATCCTGAAAAAAAAAAGTAGCATGGTTTCCTCAAAAATATTAAACAGTACAACTGTTTTCAACTTTTATAATAATAAGAAATGGTTTTCGAGCAGCAAATCAGCATATTAGAAAGATTTCTGAAGGATCATGTGACATTGAAGACTAGAGTAATGGCTGCTGAAAATTCAGCTTTCCCATTACAGGAATAAACTACATATTTTAAAATATATTAAAAAAGAAAACAGTTTTAAATTTTAAATTGTAACGATATTTCACAACATTACAGTTTAACTGTATTTTTAATAAAATTAACCGTAGCCTTGGACTTCTTTTAAAAACACTAAAGCATACTATTACTAACCCAAAACTTTTGAATGAAAGTGTATCTTATAGCCTTATGAAGTTTATAAAATATGTTAAAAGAAATTAAATCAACAGAATAAACGAGGAGGGCTCACCATGCATGGCATGTTTCTGATTGGTTAAGAGCTGTGACAAAGCCCAGAATGCATCTTCTTCATTCATGAACATTAACAGTATGGCAGCAATCTGACTCATGCCCTGGCAGTAACTCACTTCCTGTGGACAAGCACAGACAAAGTCAGCAATTACGTAACATCTCTTTATTAAGCATGGATGTGATTGCACACTTACCGTATTGTAAACAGAGTACGCAGAGAGCACATGGAACAAAGACTGTTGCCTGTAAAGAGAATACAAATGTTGTCAGGCTCAAACTCTGTCTTTTACTCAAAGTACATAATGAAACAAACACACATCAGCAACACGTGAACCAAATATCCATATTTTTCCACAAAGATGCATTCGCTCCTTCAAATTAAAGTTGAGGCCCTCCCTTCATGTGTAAGCATTAATGACACCCTTCAGATGAGCAAGACTTTCCACTTGGCTCTCTAAAACCTGCAATCTATTAAATCCTCAGTGACATCACTCCATTTTCTGGCCTGCTTGGGGAACAAGCTCTCGAAATGCAGAAATCAGCTCCAGAGATTGTCTGCAGAAGCGGCGAAGAGAGACTAAGATGTTGATGAACATACACTCTGGCACTTTCATAAAGCACATAAATAGCAGATAGAAGAAATGTTTGAGCAAATTTGTGCATTCATTTAGCAATAAACACATGCACTATACATGTCCCTTTTCTGTAAATGTGTCTGTATTTTATGCGCATATCAGTCACACTTTAGTTTGGGGACCAATTTTCACTATTAACTAACTATTAACTATGACTTTTGCCTCAATAAACTTATCACCGAAAAGGAGGACAATTTGCAGGATTTGTAAAGCCAGGATAAAACTGAAAAATCCTACACCTAAACAAATACGAAGATTATTTCCCTTAAACTGATTTCCAGAGACATTTTTAACCTCTATAAGGGCAATTTTTTTAACCTTACTAAATGTATGCAGCATCTTTGATGTAAATTCATATATGTACTGAATAAATGCAATTAGAATAATAGACAATAGAATCCATATACTCACTGACAGACAAAAAAAGGATGTGGGCAGTTTGTAACAGGTTATATGAGCCATTACTGTCATGTGAAACTTCAACGGCTAAATGACTACAACTGAGTCAGAGTAAGCCTGAAAGCATGTGGGAAGATCCTGTTCTTGTGTCAAGTGTTTCTTAAGCAGATGCACCTGAGCCACTTGTAGATTTAGCTGCAAATTGTGGTTTCTTTTGCTTACAGATAGTAACTGAGAGGAACAGGTCAGAGCAGAAGAAGTAAGCGATAATTAGCAGAAATGTCTGTAAAACACATTTTGGTTGTAATTTATATTTCAGTGAATTTTATTGCAGAGCTGCAATGCATCAAGGCATATAATTAAATTTATTTCATCATAGCACATTTTAATGCATGCATGTGTTACTTACTTTACACCGAATCGATCCATAAACATGATGTGGTTTCGAAAGGTCCTGTTGATATCAAGGTCAATCTGTTTGATTTCTGGAGAGTACAGCTGGGCTTGCTCCTTCATTCTCTGCCAATGAAACAAATGGCTTCATCAAAAACAGATTCAACGCTGACAAGCTATCATGCAGTACAAGATGACAATAGAAGACAATAATTTCTAGATTTATTTATGTGATATTATACCTACAATACTGAGTGGGTTTATTTAGCCAAAATTAACAGCTGACTATACATTATCTCATTTATTACATGCTGTAACTACTTTTTTTCTGCTCATGATATATGTGACCCTGGACCACAAAACCAGTCTTAAGTTGCTGGGGTATATTTATAGTAATAGCCAAAAATACATTGTATGGGTCAAAATTATTGATTTTTCTTTTATGCCAAAAATCATTAGGATATTATGTAAAGATCATGTTCCATGAAGATGTTTTGTAAATTTCCTACTGTAAATATGTCAAAACGTAATTTTTGATTAGTAATATGCATTGCTAAGAACTTCATTTGGACAACTTTAAAGACAATTTTCTCGATATATTGATTTTTTTGCACCCTCAGATTCCAGATTTTCAAATAGTTGTATCTCAGCCAAATATTGTCCTATCCTAACAAACCTAACTTTACATCAATGGAAAGCTTATTCATTCAGCTTTCAGATGATGTATAAATCTCAATTTTGAAAAATTGACTCTTATGACTGGTTTTGTGGCCCAGGGTCACATATACCATTTAAAAGTTTGGGTCAGTTTTAATGTTTTCGAAAATCTCTTATGTTCACCAAGGCCGTATTCATTTGATTAAAAACAGTTAAACAGCAATATTGTGAAATATATTCTAAGAACACCATAAACAGTGACAATAACCAACAAACTCATAATACAAACACACGCAATTTATATTTATATATATATATATATATATATATATATATATATATGCTAGGACTAACAAGGACATAATCAAAACCCAAGGAAACTGAAGAAAACAGGAAATAAACACAGGAAACATAGGGACCAAAGGAAGCAGAAATGCATATCATTATCAAAGTCCTCAAAACAGAACATACATGTGACAGAAGGTTTAAAAGCACAGGAATTAATTTGAAAATAGACATATTTAGCAACATTATAGATGTCTTTACTGTCACTTATGATCAATTTAATGTGTCCTTGCTGAAGAAAAGTATTAATTCCTTACTGACCCCCAAAAAATCTTACTGACCCCAAACATTTGAATGGTAGTAGTACATATAGACAGCAAGAGACCAATCAAAATCAAGTATTCAAG
Organism: Spinibarbus caldwelli; assembly: GCA_039654775.1. Lineage (NCBI taxonomy): Eukaryota > Metazoa > Chordata > Actinopteri > Cypriniformes > Cyprinidae > Spinibarbus > Spinibarbus caldwelli. The sequence continues at coordinate 27,487,705 of CM077221.1, read as the reverse complement.
ACCGCTTTGTAATACATTTACATAACCACTTGTTTAAAATATGCAATAAAGGATATCACCACAAGGGCACCTTGTTCAGCGACAAAATGGAATCTACAAATACTTCTTGCTTGTTGTAAAATCTCAGCAGCTCTGAAGGTTTGTTTTTCTTGTTTTGTTCTCTTCTATCTTTTTCCATGCCTTGTATCAGCCATCTGTCTGTTTTCAGATCACACTCTAATCTCTTTGAAATAGCTCTACCACAACACCACTCCAGTAATCCCACTCTCACCAAACACCTGGCTTTAGGCCAGCAGAGACTTGCGGCTACATCGTGTCCATAGGTCACAGCTAAATCTGCTGAGTTATTGTGTATGAATGTGTATGCAAGCATGTTTTTATGCTGTACCTCATATTTTCCTGCATTGTCATTCTTGACTTTCTCAATGTCGAGTAGCAGGGCCCAGGCCTGTCCTCTCAGCTGTAGTGGGATGCCTTTATACACCCTCTTAATCATCTGCACAAAGACACCAAGAGTAAGCACAAGAGTGTGTGTGTGTGTGTGTGTGTGTGTGTGTGCGTGTGCATGTGTGTGTGTGTTCAGAACATCACTATGCCCTGTTAAAAAAAGATATGTTTACGTATGTTTTGAAGCATCGCTGCTGGTTTGAGCTGGTTTAAGCCGGTCCTTAGCTGGTCATGAGCTGGTTTTAAGCTGGTCCTAAGCAATTAGCTCCTGCTCAGGGCAAGCTTAGGACCAGCACATGACCAGCTACGGACCAGCTTAAACCAGCTCAAATCAGCAGCCATGCTTAAAAACATACCTAACCAGCATATGCTGGTTTTTTCAACACGGTGGTTCTTCATAGAGCTCTCTCTGTGTTCTCTCTGATTTTCAGAAAAATCACAACTTCTCGAAGTGAAGCTCACCCGGTCACTGTTCCTGTACTTGCTCCAGTTCTTCAGCATCTTCAACCATTTCTGCACCCTCTCAATCTCCACCTGTTTTTGCTGCACAGGGTAAACAATGAAATCTGAAGAATTAGAATGTGCAAAAACAAAAAACAGATTTGATTAAAAAGTTAATTTTCTGTTTAATTTTCATTATTTTTCAGTAAACACAAAATAATCATACACCAATCACCAAAATGATCAATAATAATAAAAAATAGCCATATCTTATTTAATAATTGTACTTTTTTAGCCTCTGCTGTCCTGAAAGAATTGAGAATTCATTTGCAGGTTATATATCATTTCAAATGAAATACACTACCTTTCAAAGGTTTGAGGTCACTAAGATTTTTTTTTAAGAAATTTATTTTTTTTTTATTCAGAAAGGGCAAATTAAATTCATCACAAGTTACAGTAAATATATTTGTAATGTTACAAAAAGTATCTTTCTATTAAATAGCACAACTGTTTTCAACATTGATAATAATAAGAAATGTCTCTTGAGCAGCAAATTATCAGAATGATTTCTGAAGGATCACGTAACACTGAAGACTAAAGTAATGGCTGCTGAAATTTCAGCTTTGTATTACAAAAATAAATTGCATTCAAAACTGTATTTAAATGAAAACAGTTATAACATTTCAAAATATTACTGTCTTCAAATAAATGCAGCCTTGGTGAGCATAAGTGACTTCTTTCAAAAGCATTCATAATCTTAAACTCAAACATTTAAATGGTAGTGTAGATCTCACATCTTCATAAGATTTCAATTATTTATTTTCTTTTAAATTAACTAAATAATAAAAGAAAAAAGCTGAAAGAATATGTCATCAGTGGTATATGGTGAATATCACAAATGCTTATAATCCTCAGAGTACATTAAGAGACAGGTATGAGTATAAATATCTGCTACATGACACAAACAACCCTCTTGTGTTTTTGTCTAAGCAAGCAATATTTCTTTCCTCGTTTGTACAAGTACTCTGGGATTATATCCAGAACAGGCATTCAGATCACCCTGCTGGTATTAACTAATCTATTAAACAATCTGTTCTGAGGACAGCTTTCACTCTTTCCAGCCCTAGTCTTTAACCTTTACGTGCCAGAACACGACTGCACAAATGTCAACTGGGAAATGGATCAGCCACCTCCACGCTGTGAATACGTCACATGAGAGCACACCTCCAGACAACCCAGCTGTGTCTGCCACACACTCTTGTATACTAACCACCATGTCTGAAGGTCACCGTGAAGGCTGTTTATAAAAGAGCCTCCACGCTGCTACTGATTCAATCTGTGATCCTTTGTGTTTTTGTCTGTGATTTTACAAAACGCTATTTGAATAGTATATTCACATGCTGTTTGAATACACATCACCTGTATAGTATATTTATATGCTTAATTTGTGTGTGTCTACATTACCTTCTCTTCAAGTGCACTGGGTGTGGGTAATTCTTCTTCACTGTGGGAAAAACAAATAGGGTTAAAAAACTAAACAATACTAGTATACCATCACAAACATGCCTGTCCTGTTCCTTTGTTAGCCAAAAAACAGCAGGCAATTGCGCTGTAATTTGTTGAAGAAAAGTAAGCTGAATTTTCAGTAGCCATTACTCCAGTCTTCGGTTATATATATATATATATATATATATATATATATATATATATATATATATATATATATATATATATATATATATATATATACACACACATTACCGTTTTGGATCAGTAAGACTTGTAATGTTTTTTAAAGAAGTATCTTATGCTCATCAAGGCTGCATTTATTTGATTAAAAATACAGAAAAAAACAGTAATCTTGCAAAATGTTATTACAATATAAAATAATGGTTGCTATTTTAATATACTTTAAAGTATAATTTATTTCTGTGATGCAAAGCTGAATTTCCATCAGCCATTACTCCAGTCTAAAGTGTCACATGATCCTTCAGAAATCATTCTAATATGCTGATTTATTATCAGTGCTGGAAACCGTTGTGCTGCTTCATTTTTTTTTTTTTTTTTTTGGAACCTCCTTTTTGGATACTTTTTTCAGGATTCTTTGATGAAAAACATTTATTTATAATAGAAATATTTTCTAACAATATACACTACTGTTCAAAAGTTTGGGGTCAGTACATTTTTATTCCTTCTTTTTTTGAAAGAAATTAAAGGATGTGTTAAATTGATAAGAAGTGATAGCAAAGATTTATATTGTTAGAAAAGATTTATATTTTGAATAAATGCTGTTCTTTTTAACTTTTTATTCATCAAAGAATCCTGAAAAAAGTATCACAGTTTCCAAAAAAATATTTGGCAGCACAACTGTTGCCAACATTGAGAATTCTAATAATAAATCAGCATATTAGAATGATTTCTGAAGGATCATGTGACACTTTAGACTGGCGTAATGGCTGATGGAAATTCAGCTTTGCATCACAGAAATAAATTATACTGTAAAGTATATTAAAATAGAAACCATTATTTTATATTGTAATAACATTTTGCAAGATTACTGTTTTTTTTTCTGTATTTTTGATCAAATAAATGCAGCCTTGATGAGCATAAGAGACTTCTTTAAAAAAACATTACAAGTCTTACTGATCCAAAACTTTTGAACGGTAGTGTATATATATTATTTTTTATTTTATTTATTTTTAAGAAATTATTACTTGACAGCCTTGACAATGAACACTAATTCTGTTCCAACAGAGCTATAGCGCACTCCTAAAATCAGACTGCTTTACATAATTAAATGTGTTGATAGACAATGCATGATTAAAAAAAAAAAAAAAAATTAATGAAAGAAAGACACTGTCATTATGACTGACTGTTTGTTTCAGACAAAATAAAGATAGTTTTACAGGACTTTGAAAGCAAAAAAGGCATCCTTCACCTGCCAATATGCAAACTGAGTGTTGAGTTTTAACCAAGACTTACTGAAGAAATCCAAAGCGATCTGTGACTCTGTATATGCTGTAGTCTGCATCCTCCCAAGGATCGATCTGAACTCCTGCGTCTCTACCCTGAAATATACACAAGCGGATACTTCATTTGACTCATCTAAACACAAACAGTGTAGAGTTTACCAAAGGTGAAACAAATCATCCAGTTTCAGGCAACTTTTAAGCACCTTACGTAATACACTTGGGCAAGTTGCAGGTTTCTATAAACTAAAAAGAAGATGAATTAAACAAATACATATCATATATGAATGCATCACATTTTTGCTTAATGGAAACAAATTAAATGTCTTGACATGTCACTGAATATCCACATCATCAATGTGTACTTTGGTGACCTGGATCAATGTCCCAATCACTTTTTGCCTATCCCACCCCAGAGAAGTATCCACTGTTATACAGGAAGCATTTGTGAATCGATTCACATTTGATTCGTGATTCAGTCTTATGGCGATTTGCATCGATTCGCAAATTTCAAAAATCGATTTTCTAATTAATAATAGTATAATACTATAATAATATTAACATGAGGACAGAGGAGAAAAACAAATACATCCTGCCCCATTTTCAGCGAGGGCAAGTCTTTAGGAAAATATTATAATAATTATTGGTCTTTTGTTACTATGGGAAGTAGGGATGTGCCCAAATAGTGAATCCGTATTCGGAAAGGCACTGAAAATAAACAACGCGTTCTACAGAGCCACTGAATGGACATATGGTTAGCCGCTTGCTAGCAATAGCCTGTTACATTACAGTACATAAAATTTCACTTAGCACATAAAACAGAGTAAGGAGGGATGACTGATAGGACGATGGCGAATGATTTGCAGATCTTGAGCACCACTGACAAACATCTAATCTTGTAAAATGTAAGTACTGCCGCTCCGAAGTATACACAGGGCACGTGAGATCGCGAATCTTGAAAGTGAAATAGGGCTGCAACGATTAGTCGACATTATCGACAACGTCGACAATAAATAATTGTCGACAAATATTTTTGTTGTCGAGTAGTTATTCTATCTCATATGACCTAATGTAAGAGCCTACAATACTGCGGTTTAACCAGTGTGGCACTGTAGTGCAAGACTGTAATTCAGCCCTCCTGGATGCAATTCAAGAGAAGAAGACAGTCACAGCGCTTCAGAGCAAAAGTGGCCTGAACCTGACGTTGCCGAGCGTCATTTAAATGAATGTGTAAATATATGCTGCACGCTTTCCTCTCAATAACGAAAATAAACACAACAAAAACTGTGAAAGCAGCAGTTAAAACGCATCTGATTACAGCGATGTGGATGTTTGCACAAGCTCTGCAGTAAAGTCCGGTCACATCATGTTTATTTATATAGTACTTTATGCAATAGATAGCCTTAAATCAAGCAGCTTTACAGTATTAAACATGAAGAACCAGAGTCAGTGTCGATTTCAGTTAGAATTAGCTACAACTTGATTTTCTGTTATAAAGCAGTTCTCCAGTGTGGAGCTAGCTAGTGATAAAATATTTTTATTAGTGGGAAAAAATATTATTTCATTAAAGTGATAGTTTGGTTTGCAAAGATCAAAGCTTGAAGGTATTTTAAGAGAGATTATTTTGTGAATAAAATAGTTTATCCAAAAATAAGACATCTTGTCACTTACCTTTATTTTGTTTCTTATCCATATGACTTACAAAAGGAGATGTAAGGCAGAATGATGTGTCATTCAGTTATTTTTTCATATAGTTAATTACATGGTGAATGAGAGAGTTTCTCTGTCAGTCATCTATTTTGTGTGCCAATTATATATATTTGCATAAATTAATTGTATAATAATTAGATTCAGAATACAGAAGTAATGGATATAACTGATACAACACATTCCCTGCTTTTAATATCTGAAGAATGAATGCAACAGGACACAGCTGATCACTTAGAAAGACCTGTGAGGCAACTGTTCCAATACTTATGCTCACATCAGATAGGGGGATGAAACTCTAAAAGTGCTGAACTTCTTAGCTGGTAAAACATCTATGTGTTGAATCACCCAATAAAAAAATGTGACATTCTATAGTTTTGTCTCATATTCATCTTTTAATCATATTTGTAAATGTCTTGACTCCACAGCCAACAGAGCAATTTTGTCTTTACTGTTCCAATACTTTTGGAGGGCACTGTATATATATATATATATATATATATTCCCATCTCGTATTTATTCCATTTAGAATCAGAATTAGCTTATTCGCCAAGTGTGTGCAAACACACAAGGAATTTGTTGTGTTTTTTCAGGAGCTCTTGGTACACACATGCATGCATACATACATACATGAGAACAGAAAAGAACAATTAAATAAGTAAGACTAAAGAGAAAAAAGAAAAAAACAACAAAATAGTAATAATAATAATGTGGTACTGTACAAATCTGCAACAGAAGATTTATGTACAGATTTGTGCATTATGTACTGTATAGCTGTATAAATAAAAATACGCATATGTATTTACATAATACTTGAGAGACAGGCAATAGCTAGAAATGGAGAAATTAATTACAGAAAACAGGAAATAATTTCTATGTTAGCTGTTTAAGATGGAGATGGCATGGGGGGAAAACTGTTTTTATGCCTAGATGTTCTAGTGCACAGAGATCTGTAGCGTACTCAACAATTCCTTTCAGAACACAGTATTCGGATTCGGGCACATAATGGAAAGTGTAAAATATTTTTGATATATTAGGAAGTTAATAGTTAATAGGAAACACTGATTTCTTGAGTCAGGATTACCCATGCTATAGGCTGGTGTGTTTTTTTATCAAAATACTGGTGCTTTTGACGTCCAGTGTGCACCAAAAAAAAAAAATTGTGAATCATGATTAAAAATCTGAAAATCATGAATCCATTTTTAATAGAATCGTGACCCCAAGAATCGATTTGAATCGAATCGTGAGGTACCAAAAGATTCCCACCTTTAGCATTTATAATTGTCGAGCAGAGGTGTGTTAAAAACTCTGTGCTGAAACTCGTCTTTTTTAATGTATTGCTGAGTGGTTGATGTAGTTATGTAAAGCGTCAGCAGCAATATTCTCTCTAGCACACAGCTCTCCACATTACCCTTTCGCTTTTCTGCAGCCTGCTAACCATTCTAGTGAAATTACAAAATGCAAACAAATGTGTCCCAACTCCTGTCATACAACCAAAGACATAGCTGTAATTTTGAGAACATTTTAATACTCTGCACTTATTCAACAGAATTTGCACTCTGTCAGTACAGCTGACGTTTAAAAGCTTTTCCAGTTGGTGTGCATTGATTCCCTGAGGGGGACGGCTGCTGCTCTCCTGCCCTCTTCTCAACCCCATGGTGGAGAGAAGAGTGGAAAGAAAGCAGTGATCCGTGACAGACAGCCGAGGATTACAGTCTCAGTATTCCCCAATTTCAAATCAGTCTGTAAGAGAATGTCATGATGTGCCATGGTCAAATTGATCACCATGGTGGCCATTTACTCCACAAATACTGCTGCCCTAGCACATAAAACTGCCTTTAACATCTGAGTGTGGTTCCTCCCCATTTTTCCCCTCTTTATACATCTTAGGGAGTTTTTCCTTACCACAATATATTACGAAAAAGCACCATACAAATAAAACCGACCTGACTCAACAACCACAAAGTCTACAGCACATGTGATTGAACAACCTCCAGATTATGGATTTATGCTTACCAAGGCAGCATTTATTTAATCAAAATTCAGTAAAACAACACTGTGAAACATTATTACAATTTAAAATAACTGTTTTCTATTTTAATATAGTGAATTTTCAAAACTTTTCAATAGTCATTACTTCAGTCTTCAGTCTTCAGAAATCATTTTAATATAATATATACATTTCTTACTATTATCCATGTTGCTGCTTAATATTTGTATTTATCTGGAATATAAATATTTTGTAACATTATACATGTCTTTACTGTCACTTTTGATCAATTTAATACATCCTTTCTGAATACAAGTATTCATTTCTTATAAATTTTTAGACAGTAGTATACATATCAATTAGCACAAACACATTTTTATTAGTAACTCATTACCACAAGGTATACATTAAAGGAAATAGGCAAACTTGAATAAGTTACAGTAACTATCACAATATCTGTACTATTTCAGTATATATCTGTAGAAAGTGTAAATGTAAAGTGTAAATAGCATGATTTACCTTATTATATTTAGAGATGATCTCAGCACGTTCCTCTGCTATCAGCACCTCTATGTCCTTCTTCATGTCAATATCTAGAAATACAGCACATAAAGAACAATTAATGACAAGGAGAAAAATGAATACTGACAAAAAGCTGAACAAGACAGATTTTTATGTTTTTTTTAAGGGCTATACATTTTTACGGATAAATATTAAATAGAGTCACTTTGTCCTTTGAAGAAAGCTCAGCATAACTGAAAAAACCCAGACTTGTTATGAGTGCAACATATTCATCATATTCAGACTAAGAAGCTGGTCCAAAATCAGCTCTTGTTGGCACTGGGTAACCTGAGCTCTCATAATGTTTTGAAGATCCAGTTGGTCATATAAAGGCCTTGACTGTCTCAGAAACATTAGCCCCATGGGAACCATGGACCCAGAAGAAGGGAACAAAGGTTCCCGCCAGGCTTCAGCTGTCTGAGAGCGCTGTGTGTCTGCTGAGTCTGTCGCACACACAAAAATAGAATTCAACCCAGAGAGTCACCCACTGCGGGACACAGCACTGCATGACACACCATCATGTGTCATATTCAATATTTCCAGCTCATCGCCAAATCATGCCATCTGACATTTAAAACTTCAATAAACAGGAGAGACTAAAAACATAGTGCTGTATTTCTTTGAATGACAAGTCACTTGCCCTCACTGCCAAATTAACAAAACAAGTGCATCTGTTGTGTTTGTACAGTACCATTGATGACATTTCCTGATGTATTTACACAGAAGTACACTCCTGACAGATGTCAGTAAACAAATACTGTCCTTCTTCTCACTATAGCGGTTTTAAAATTTCTCATCCGTCCCTTTTCCAATGTTTCCATCACTTTCACTGTTTCTTAGTGGTGACCCCGAATAGTTGACGATTCGATGCTTCGATAGGAGGAACCCGATTCGACTACCAATCTCACAGTCGAATATTCGCAGGGTGTTATGATCATGCCATTTTGGCTATATGGGGGTGCTTAATGTCTGATTTCACATAGAACTACCAATTTTCTCCCAACAAGTTGATATACAGCCTATTAAGATAATGCCGTAAATAAGAATCTGAAAAAAATAAAGCTTTAAATAAATATTTCACTTTCCATAATCCGTGACCAACAGAGGGGCGTTTTGGCGGCAGGGATTTAAAACTTTAACAAGACTCAAACTGACACAGGCAGAGTGAAAGACTGGATTTTTTCGATCAGGTAGGGTACAAGTGATTTCAAAATATTTCAGCTGGTTTATATATATCATGTATATATTATTTATGTCCTATAAGATGCATTTGGTTGAGTTACGCTGCAGTAAAGCACTTCATTGTAGTACTACGGTGATTATCTCTTCAGCGCGCAGCGCGAGCAGGATAATAACTATGACTGGGACTGTCATATACATAACATTATAATGAGAACACTATTATAATAAAACGCTGTGAATTTTTATTGTTTAGTTGCCGTGTTTCTGCACGTTGTTGCGAAAAGAATGCATTCACAAAGAGAGTTCATTCAGAGCCGCGCAGACACGTTCATTTCTGCATTCGGGGCGTTCTGTGCATATAGCCTGTAAAGGTCCTTGCACACTGAGTCCCAAATTATTATTATTATTTTTTTTTTTCGTATTCGTCATGCTTCCTATTAAAATGCATGCTACGGATGCGAAAACACAGAAAATCGAACCTGATTCGAATTTTTTATGACGGACAGAATTTTCGGATGCAGTGTGTAAATGTGATTGACACAACGTGAGGTCGTATTTATTTTTAATGTGCGAAAATTTCAGACTCAGTGTGCAATGACCTTCAGTCATAATATTAACGTTATGTTGTATAAATAACAAAGCGTTTTCTATATGAGATAAATGAGTTAAATCCCAATGATTAAAAAAACTGCTATCAGATGTTTCACTCTACTGGTCATCTTTAACGCGTGCAGCTCAAAGCAGAAATGTAGAAAATTAATAACTACTGTCATATAGGCCTACATAACGTTATAATGAGAGCACTATTGTAAAAAATGTTGTGAATTCTTAGGGTTTCGCTGACGTTTAATGTTAACTATCTTTTAATCAAAACATAAAATATTATTTACCCCGTTTGTTTCTGCGATACGTCCGTTAGGCTACACATTTTCCCTGTTTGTTAACGTCAGTAATTATGACTGTCGAATGTCTGACTTGATTCTTTGTAATGTATTTTGCGCCCCGCCCCTAAACATATGATTCGACTATCAGTCGACTATCGGCAAGATTCGAAAATTCCGATTCGACTATGAAAATCCTTAGTCGGGGACACCCCTACTGTTTCTTGAAGTTTACTTACAGTATATCATAGGGCTGTCACAAAAGTACTGACACAAGGAGTACAAGTGAACAGAGAAGCTGATCTTTGTGTTTCCTAAAAGCCCGATAATGTGTTTGTAGGCATCTTCAGGCACAATCATGGTTTGAGAGAGACTATGCTTCCATGGCTTTCAAACCAGAAGAACCACAGGAAATAATTCTGTGCTTATGAATTTTGTACTACTCAATGAGAAAATCATTTACTCAAAACCCCAAACCACGGTTTGTAAAACTGAAGAAAAACAAAAGACTTTACTAAGCATTTTTCTCATCACCCACTGGCATTATATTACATTGTGTATCCTTTCACTAAAATCACTCTCTGTCAGTTTAAAAAAAATGGGTTACAAGGGTTGCTGAGGTAGTCTATGGCATATCCATTGTAAATCATTAAAAACATGTAAGGTTATATGTAAAATGTCTGGCATAACAACACTTTAGTTATCTGAAAATGTCCCACAGCCTCCAAATAATCCAATAATCCATTTTTACAGAGAAACACAATTTTTCGTTAATGCTGAAATTTAAACAGGGTTCTGTAGTGATGCACCAAAACATTTAAATAATCAAATAATTGTTAAATAATTATTAAATACACTTTATTTTCAGCTTTGATGTTTTGGGTAAATGAAAACTTTTTTTCAGTATTTAGGTAAAATAATTTCTGTGTATAACTACTTTTGTGGATTTCTGTTAAAGGGGTCATAAACTGAGAAATCAATATTCCCTTGATCTTTTGACATATAAGAGGTCATTGTACTATAAAAAAACATCCTGTAAGTTTCAGAACTCAAAACTTTCTTGTTAGTCTAAAAACAGCTTATATTGAAGCCAATCTGCCAAAACGACAGCTTGTGGAATGTACGACTCTATGATGTAATAGTGTGGATAAGCACTGCCTCCGCAGAAGAAGATCAATGCCTGCTTCTACATCACTGCCTGTTTAGCCCCGCCCACTGATTCATGCACATAGTGTAAATAATGAGAGAGGCAAACGCAGGTCTACACAGAAACCAAACGATAAAGATGGCTCCGAAGACAACAAGATGCTGTTCAGTGCCTAGTTGTGGAAAAACGCAGTCTTTGCATTGCTTTCCTTCTGATCCAAACATTATAGGAAAGAGTAGATGAACTTTACTTTTAATGAAGTTCCAGACCGTGTCAGTAAGAACTTGGTCCTTTGTTCACTTCATTTTACCACAGATTCATTTACAAACAAGGCACAATTCGACGCGGGATTTTCTAAAATATTGACACTAAAAGATGATGCTGTGCCGACTATATTGGATCCGACAGTAATGTCGCAATACAGAAGGGTGAGTAACTGTTTTTATTACGTGGTCACTATTTGCTTTGTCTGTTATTACAGGTCATTTGATATGTATTGAGCATTTATGCATTTTTAACCTAAATCACAGCAGCGTCCATCTATGAGGAATGTATGCTGTCAAACATACACAACTGTTAGCCAATCATAGCAGTGGGCGTTTACTTCCGAGTCTACAATCCTCCACGACTATTCAAACAGAGCGTTCAGATGAGGGGTTAAAACAAGACAGAAAATAGCCTGTTACTTCAAAATTATGTTTTTGATGTAAAAATTTTGATAACATTATAAGTGGACATTAGAGAGCAATACAAAATAAAAAACAAAGGCAGTTCATGACCACTTTAAACCGTACACAAAACTCAAAGTCAAAGAAACTGATTTGAAATCTGAATAAGAAGGTCTTATCCCATACGTACATAAATAAACCAAGACATCAAAAAAATGTTTCTGTCAGACAACCTAGGGTAATCCACTTCCGTAAGGATAAGCGTTAAAATCCTTCCCTCTCCTGAGGAAATCAGTGTTGTCATCTGTCACCCTTGCAGCAAACAGTTAAAGGATTAGGTTATGCAATCTTTGATGAAACCCCAGATTATAAACCTCAAGACTGTCATTCTGAATGTGCAAGTGCTCTGAACAATGCATATTTGCAAATATTTACAGTCAGTCATACCATATACACCATAACCTATACATATAACGTGTTTAGCTATCCAACAGGAATTCTGCATTCTGTGAGGTATTTCCTCTCCAAACCTCAGTTTGTGTATGTTTTTTGTTAGTCTAGTCTGTTGGGCTGTCACAGAGACTCAGCCTAGCTTTATTCTCATATCTTATATTCACCATTGCCTCTGCATACAATCTATCTTTGTGTGCCTTAAAGGGACCACATCATACTTTTTCCCTTGACATCCTCTGAACTATTTTCCACTCTCTCTCTCTGACCCAAATTATTAAATAAGGGTCTTGTTTGTTTCTTATCATTAAAAATATAATGAAAAATCTTATCATTAAAATACTGGGTTTTTTAGTGAGTGGTTGCAGGTCCTCAACCAAATCCCTGCAGAATCCCACAAGGCATTTGCATGTCTGTGGTGAGCATGTAACCTCTAATAATCACTACTACTTTCAACAGAATATCTGAGAAATGCATTTCCACTGCCTCTCATTGTGAGGTGTCAACAAGGCAATAGCAGATGTTTTCTGAGGGGCTTTAGGGACTGTTTGATTATTAGTAGACGACAGTCCCCAAAAGAAGGGACAAGAGTCCCTCAGAGGAACCTCGTTGCAACATTATTTAAATAATCTTAAATATAACATTGTGACATGTGGAAACTATCTGCTTTTTAAGTTTGGACTGCTGCATTTGACTTGAGAATGAGAGAAGAAAATCTGTGGTTTAGTAGCTCCGTTGGTCGGTTTGCGTACCATCCCCCTTTCAAGGGGAGAGAGAGAGAGAGAGAGAGAGGGACGCCTTACTGGGGACAATGATGAGCAAGCATTTCATACAGACCAATCAGCAGACATTATACATCATCAAAACTAGCCTATTTCACAGAAAATATATATATTCTGCTGTACTTTTTAGTACACTATTTCAAAATGTACGAAGTACAATATGGCAAATTTTACCACCGGCTTGTTTTACTTGTGTATGTGCTGAAATGACCACAAATTATGTTTACGAGGCATATTATCATTTCATTAAAAATGAGAATTTGCAAGCAAAAACATTTGCATCAAACATTTGCATCACATACTGTATTTAGCTCCCTATACTGTAATCATAATCCATATCATTAATATGAAAATATGAATAACATCTGTTGAAACAACAGAAGTCTAAAAATCTAATGCTGTTAAATTTATTGAAAACATAAAAAAGACACTTTTATTTAACAATTTCTTCTTGCAATCAAACAGAAAAAAAAAATCAGCAGTGGTTACTTGCTGAATTCATTGGATCAATGAGTTTAGTTTCAGTTACTCCTGAAGAACAAGTATGACAGAAATTAGGCCAAGACATTATGTTCTTGTTTGAATGGAGACTGGGTGGGGTTTTTATTTTGATCGCTTGTGTCAGTGTAAAAGTACCTATTTAATTCATCTGGACTTTCCATTTTAGGCATGACTGCCGCTCTCCTCCAACTCTGTTTATGAGTCAAGTACAAGGGAAAATGTTGCCCTACGGACATAGATCTTATACAAGGTGCCATAAATAGCCATTTCTCTAGAGAGCCGGAGTCGAATGGTTGGCTTTTTAATTGTCTTAGCTTTCACTAGTGTATGGAATGACAGGCCTTTCTGCTGAACATCTTTCCAGCTGGATGTGAAAATCCATGCCTGACCTACTGTAGGAATCACTGCCCACTGGCCTCCAAAAATATAAACACTGAGGAGAGAATAGGTTCTCACAAAATCTATAGTATCTTTTAAAGCAGTTAGATGTTTGTTTTATGTTTATGTTAAAAAGTCCCAAACAGCAAATTAAATAATGTAACATTATAAAATAACTCAGTGATCAGTCAATTAACAAACATAAAGGTTCATATTTTGCTGTACCTTACATAATGTAATGTAGTGTAATAATGTTTGTTAATATTACTGACAGTTATTATAAAATGTCCGTTTGGAATATATTTCAGCACATAACAGTGATGTCACAGTAATGATGCATTTGTTCACTCAACTGAAGAATATTTTCATGAAGAATACAATAACTTGTATGTATGGCAGTAAAAATAAGGAGATCATTGTAGGCTGAAGCTATGAATAATTCATGGGTGCTGAGGACTATGTTACATAATAAGAGGGGTCTTCAGCATTTTTAAAGAGCAATATGCATACATGACATTTGAGCTTTTTTGACATCAGTTTTGAATTTCAGAATGTACTCATTTCAGATAATTTGTGTCAAATAATAGTTATTAATAATAATAATTTAACTTTAAAACCATCACTTTTAGTGCCTTTATTAAGTGTCTAAAAAGTGAGAAGAATGTCAGAATTCAATTTGGTAACTTTGTCACTACATTTTTACAATTTTCTGGCTGAGAACTCTAGGCAGAAACTTACATAAGGGTTTTTTTTTTCTTCTTTTTTTTTAAGCTTTCACATATTCATGCAGTTTGGCGGAGGAGTTTAACACAAATACAAAAGCTTCAAGTCGAATAGTTCTCATTCTCAAAACATTGCACTACACCTTCGAGACTCATTTCAAACTGTGACATCAGGCCTTGCTGGCCAGGCTCCTGGGCGTGCACCGAAATCTGAGGACCAAACTGAGTCTACTGTGGTTATGGAAGAAAAAAAGACTAGAGTGACTGGTTCCCTTCATGCAAGAAAACAAAGAGGTCAAGGTTTAAGCAAAGCCAAGACTGGACAGTATGACACTTTTTGTTTGAGGAAAGAGTTCTAATTCGGATAATCATATAGGTCTGCCCTGTTGACATTTACTGTTCCGATGTGAAAGCGAGAAGGTAAACATTTAGAGCTGGGGAGAGTAACAGTTGTCAGGGGAGAGTAGCTGTCAGTGGTTGAGCGAGGACAACTGGCATCACTCGCACCGCCATCTGGGTGGGCCGTCACTGCCTCGTACTTGCTCACAGATGTAGGGCACTTCAGCACAATGAGGGAGCCTTGTCCTGACTGAGAGTCACACACACACACACACACAGTGGGGGCAACACTAAGACCAATTATTAATGTGGCAAGTTGTTTGGTTAATGTACTTGAGTTCAGTGCTGTTGTTTTGTTTGAGCACAAGCATATGGCAGCTAGTGACAAGTGTTAAGATCTGAGTGACTGGTAACTGAGTAAGTAGTATGCTGGACCAGTTCCCAGTTTTACACAAAATATATAGGATTTTTTTTAAAAATAAACAAAAATGTACAATATAATATGAAAATATCTCCCCACAGAGGTCCGAGGAAAGAATATATACCTTTGATGGAAAACCAAATCCTGGAGAGGAAATACTAATAAGAATCTCCAAAACCTGAAGCGTGAAAAAAACATCTGGTAACACTTTAAGCGGCTGAAGGAAGGAAATGTGCAATACCTACATTGATATGAACCAAACTGTAATGAAAAGTATGTCTCATGAGCCACGGCCTAGTGGTTGATGTGTGTGCTCTACATAAATTTAATATGATATATAATAGTACTAATGATGCAAATACACAAGTGTAGTTGAACTTATAACAGGGCTGTACAGTGCAGCATATACGCTACAAAATCGATACCTCACTGCTATTTCACTTGGTAGTCTAAAAATCATGTCTTGAGTCCATACATCCAACTTCATTTTTTCCACAATTCTCACTGGTTTGCACATAAAAGAAGTGATGTTTGTCACAGTGCTATATTTGTGTAGCCTGTGCTACAAAACTTTCAACCTCTAGCACCAAAACTTTAAAGCTCTAGCACGTGGGGAAGTCGTGGCCTAATGGTTAGAGAGTTGGGCTTGTAACCACACCGGCAGGAATTGAAGGTGGGGATTGTGAATGAACAGCACTCTCTCTGGTTCGCACTCTCTGCCTTCGATACCATGACTGAGGTGCCCTTGAGCAAGGCACCGAACCCCCAATTGCTCCCCGGGCGCTGGAGCAATGGCTGCCCACTGCTCCGGGTGTGTGTTCACGGTGTGTGTGTGTGCGTGTTTGTTCACTATTCACTGCTGTGTGTGTGTGCACTTGAATGGGTTAAATGCAGAGCACCAATTTTGAGTATGGGTCACTGTACTTGACAATACGTCTTTCACTTTTCACCAGTGCTATGTGCAAACATACAGTTAAAATACAGCCCTGTATAATGTGTAAACTTATAAAGTAATGTGCTAGGCAGAATCTGGTGGAAAGCTTACATTTGTAAATTATTACAGCCTCTGGAGGATTTATTTATATTGCATTTATACTGATGCATTCGGCAGATGTTTTTATTCCATTTTTTCATCCACACTGCATACAAGGTACACATTTTATCAGTTCGCCCTTGGAATCAAACCTATGACCTTCGCATTGCTAGCACCATGCTCTACTGTTTGAGCTATAGGATGGCTGTAAAAATAAATGTACTAATTTATTTAACTAATTAGATTTTTTAGTTGAATCTCATAAAGTTCAGAAAAATCCTATTTTTCAATAAATGCATTATGCTTCCAGATTCAAGTATTTGTGTAAAATAACAATGAGCTCTGCATTGACCAAAATAACTGTAATTATAATTTTTCGCTACAATTAAGCAGGTTTAATGTATCTTATGAGATACCACTCTATATTTCAGAGTTATTTTACATTGCTCCAATGATTTCTTACTCTCAAGAGCAACCCTGACAGTAGGCATATCAGTGACCTACAGTAACTGTCTCTTTGCTTCTACAGTATTCACTGCACAATTCAGCATCAAGCTTTGTGTGAGATCAATACAGAGAGCACACAATAATGAATTTAAAAAAAGACTAAAGAGAGGTCAGAGCCATAGCACTGAGCTATGTTGCTCATTAAGGGGACGCAAGGTCGAGTCTGATGCAAATTTGAGACAGAGAGAAGAGTAATCTCAGCCTGTTCTCCCTTGTCATTTCCTGTCCCACTTCTTTACCATAGCACTCAACACTAGGGAAAAGACCAAAAGACCAAAAATAAAACTTAATAAAAGAAAGACTTGAGATTAAACTAACTGATTTAGATAAATGTCAGTGAAGAGAGTGTGTTTATGTCACCGCCACTGACTGATAAAGCTGTGACCATATTGATAACAATTATGGGTGATGGGGGTGGGTAAAAAGCTTATTATGCAAGAACCATTATTTATTTATCTATTTAATTTACAATAAAAAAATAGCTGGCCAAGCAACAGAGATCTATCCACAGAGATCTACTGCAAAAAAAAAAAAAAAAAACTTTAGGAAATGTTTAGTTTAATGTGGTCTGACAACAGAATAGATAAATTATCTCATCCTAATAACAAATAATTATAACCATTATCCTTGACAGTCAAGAGTCCGCATTGCATAATTCAACAGCAGAAAAAATATGGTACTTAAAAACATTATTTGGCTTAAAGGGATAGTCTGTGTTCATTTACTCACCACCATTTCCTTCCAAGCTTGTATGACTTTTGTTCCACTTGAAAACACAGATGAACATATTTTTAGTGAAACTTGAGAGATTTCTGTCCTTCAGTTGAAAGTTTATTCCACATTTGAGCTTCCACAAGAACCAATCAGGTTTGTTCTCTCACATCAACCAAGTACGGTTGAGCTTCCAATGTTTGATAAGCTCCATGTTTATTTGTGAATAAAAGCTTAAATTAAATCACCATTGTATCTCTTCAAATGACAAATCACTTGATTCATATTGATTACTTTTATAATGTCTTTATGAACTTTCTGAAACATCAAAGTTTTGGTGGAATGGACTTCAATGGAGGTTTGAAATCATTCATTAAAATTTCATTAAAAACATCTTCATTTGTGTTTCGAAGATGAAAAATAAGGCTTATGTGTTTGGAATGAAATGAGGGTGAGTAAATGATGACAGAATTTTCATTTTTGGGTGAACTAACTCTTTACAGGCAATATTTGTGAAGGTTTTAAGCAATGCAGTGTCACAGCAGCAGGTTTTTATAATCTGTAAATGGTAAATGGTTTGAAAAAAGCATGTCTCTAATGTTTCAGGACAAAGACTGTGAAACATACATAAACAGATTCATAAGAATAACTAATCCTTATGACATCAACAAAGAGTGACAGAAGATAATGTGCAGTCTAGTCTCAGCCTCAGACAGCACACCCACAGACCTCCCACAATCCATTCGCTGACTGTCTGAGGCATATTGCACCCAAAAATGACTGAAATCAACAGTTAAAACCTGGAAATAAAGTAGAGTTATATCGTATTTTTGTCCAGATTTTTTCTGTATGCTCTGTTGAACAGTTTTTGACCAGGCTGCAATGAGGACCAAACATTACTCTGTAGTCAAAAGTCAAAAGTACACCTATCAGTGAACAGTTTATTTGTCTGCCAGATGAGCAGTGTTTATATTTAGTGGCTCAGCCATCCATAAACAGAGCCATAGCAGTTTGTTACACTGGTGTGCACGTCCATCTGACTACAAATCCTGAGATGAATGCTCAACGCTTCAGTAATTCAGTGAAATCTCTCTTCTGACCATCACTGAAAAGGTGTATCCCATATTTTAAAATTCAAGAGAATACAACCATTTTGGAAAATGAACTAAAAGAATTATAAACAGCATGCACTAACACAAATTTATTTAGTTATTCTGCTCTCACTTACAGTTAAATGAGGCCATTATGAGCAGTATGAGGGCAAGATGACTGTAAAATACATCTGTAAAGAAGCCCACCCAAAAGCTTACACACAGATCTGTCATTGGCCTACTTCCATCTACTGAACATCTGTGTGTGGAAAGGCAAAAACAGCATGATTTACCCCCTAAATATGTGTGCATGCTTGTGTATGGAAAACACTGACGATGTTTTCTCTCATGGAAACACTGAAGATGTCCTCTCTTTCGATATTATTTAATCAGCTCATCAAATAATAAAAATACACAGGAACAGTGAATTGCAAAATGTAGGCCATGAGACCAAACAATGTGTTTCCTAAATACCTTGGCTTCTCACTATCTTTATCTAATATTGACCAGAATTACATTTGTTTTGTTTTGCACAAATGTTATGGTGGGCATTCTAAAAAAAAAAAAAAAAGACCTGATCTAATTACAGTTACCACGTCATATTCTGATTATGTAAGTGTTCTGTGTGTAAATGCATATCCAGATTAAACCAATATTCCAGTTTGTACATTCTACTTATTGCAGTTTATAGTGCTGTTTTGTGTTATTTTTAAGGACATGGCTGAGAATTAACGAATGAGTGCATTTGTGGTACCTCCAGATATTAGCAGATTATTCATAATATTCTGATTATAAAGGAATATTCCTCTAAAATCCTAATATTCCACTGTAATGAATGAGTGCATCTCCAGTACCTCCAAACAGTAAAGCAGAATAAAGGAACCAAAACATAGGCTAAGCACCAAATCAAAAAACAATAAAAGAAAAGGTGCATGTAAACATGGCTATTAAGAAAGAAGAAAGAGAATAGAGAAATGCAGACATAAAGGAGATGTGTCTGGAATATGGAGATTCCATAAACGAATCACCTGAACTGCATCAGACTGAAGGACGCATTTCAGAGGTGAGATGATTTCAGAGGGAATGTTTGTAAACAGCTTCGATTTCAATCCGCTGAAAGTGAATGGGCTCTATTGCTTTCTTTCATGCATTTTCATAAACTGGTTCTTAAATTACCAATTTTACGTGCATTTTGAAATAAATCGACTGAATTTAAACAGACGACAAGAGATAAATAACCGAGGTGTTGCTAAATGTGGTCGATTGATTTCAAATCGCTCTCAGTCCAGCTGCAAAATTACAATATAGATAATACATATAATTGATTAGAATGAGAATCACTTAAAATGACACTCTGTTTTGTCGTTACAGTTCTTTCTTTGGCAATATAGGATCTTGCATAATATCACTGTTATGGTATGCAACATTCAGGAGCAGTAAGAATAACAGACAACCGAATGCCATGATACCGAATTCATAAATAAAATCGCCATAAATGGGAAAAAAAATATTACCGTTAATTGAAATGACTCTTCATTCCTTCGTCGCTGGAAAGATGGGAGGTGAAGTGAAGCGAATAGCTAAAATCCCGTGGCGAATACAATAGCTGCATGTAACAGCATTGAGAGCAGCGCAAAGCAGCAGAGTCTGTAGCAGCCTGTACAGTTCGATCCTGGCTGGCAGCTGGTCACGTGATCTGCCAGTAAAGCCTGCTGTCTGCCTGGGAAAGATTGGACCGCTACTGGCAGGGTAAGGTCACGTGACAAGTTACCAACTATGGAAATGATGACTGTCCATAGACATCTACTGAGCAAGCGCATCTATACCTCTCAGTGTCTAAAGAATGTTATACAAACTTTGTACGAAACATCTAAACATTTTGGTGTGGTTTGTGTTGAGCCTTAAAGGGAAAGTTCGCCCAAAACTGAAATGCCATGTGAGGTTTTTAAGAGACACTTACTCTTCCATGTTCAAATTTAAAACACAATAACCTTTCAAATTATATTTAAGATATGGAACAGACAGACAGCTAGCCAGACAGATGTCTGTTGTCAACAACTCGAAAAGAGAATAGTGCAGTTGTGCCCTCTGTTGGTGATTTCCTGATAGTGTAGCCTGTCTGGTGGGTTTGACCTTAAGAACCCGGACTACAAGTTTGACGGGGTGGGGCGACATTTGGGCTTTTTTTTTTTTTAATTATTATTATTATTATTATTATTATTATTATTGGTTTATAATACAACAATGTTGTTGAGAGGTGTAACGTTTTAAACTAAAATCCCGCGTTGTTCCTTAAATCATCAATTAGATGAGAAGGGATCGTTTTTTAAAAGTACTTTTATTTAAATATTGAACATAATATGTTAAATTAGGTAGATAATATGTTCAATTAGATATATCGATAGATCGATCAATCGATCAATCAAAGTAATGACCTTTTTTCCAACTAGTTTTATACTGGCTGCTATTAAATAAAATCTGTATAATCCCATACTGAATAGACCTGTCACAGTTTTTCTCAGTCGCTTTGGCTTAATTCTTGAAAGAGATTTTTTTTTTTTCTTTCTCAAAACAATAAGTTCAAATCTCTGAACAATTAGTTTCTTGTTCACTCCAGATTTGACTTTCTTATTCATTTAAGCAAATTGCACGTTTTGTACAAAAGAGTAAATACAATTGTCTGCAATGTACACAATAACTAAATGCACATGATTTTCTCAAAACTGATGAGCTGATCCTCAGTGAAATTGTCATACTCTTCACAGCTTATAAACATCCTTTCTTCGTGTAAACGATGACATGCAAAATCATCCTTCAAAATCTGTCAGACATGCATGTAGATTGCATAAATATACATGGAATGTTTTCTGTTTATATGTAGGACCCTGACACATTGCTCCAAAAGTATATGTACAAAATTATATAATTCATTTTGGTGGCTTTTGCTAATTATCTGATACAATAACTAGGTTCTGTAATAGAACTGGAATGTCGCCTAAACAGCTGTGATTTGTGACAAAGGCAATTGCACAATTTAGAGTTTATACTCAATCAGATAACTTCATACACCAGTTTTTAAACTGATCCCACTTGTATTCTTTACCATATGAAGCTAAAGTTTGATTATGACAAAAGAGAATATGTTTTGCCTAAAATATTTGACAAAGTTTGAGGTTTGTACAAATTGCTGTATAGTTTTGAAATTGTGTTTATAATTGTGAGAAAATGGTGAATTATTTCATATTTCATAATTATTTCTTTTTGTGTGTGTGTGTGTGTGTGTGTGTGTGTGTGTGTGTGTGTGTTGTGTGTGTGTGTGTGTGTGTGTGTGTGTGTGTGTGTGCGTGTGTGCTAGCAGTCTAGAAAAACTCTAATATGCAATGTTTTGAAATATATAGATACTAGACTTACATAATTATTGTTTCAGTGAAGGAGAATCAGGATAAACTTACCATTATCATTATTTACTGGCAACACTGTATGTTCACTGCTTTAATGTCACATGTTGGTAGTAATAGAGAGCAATGAAAGGACACACATGTAAATGCGGTGTGGGCTTATCTACTATAAGTTTGTTGACATACTATTAATAAGTAACAAAGGATGGGGAAAAGGAATGGAAAAGTAAATACAGTCAAATCAGTAGTTGTATCATAGACAATGCCCTGAACATGTAGCTCAAAAAACAATAGATGAAACCACTAAGAATGAAAAAGGCATTGTAAAGTTTTTATGAATGAAATTTTGCATTAAAGACATTAAGCAGATGTAGCCATGGTCCAGCACAGTCCCAATTCAGTTCAATTAATCCACAGTTATACAGTTCTCTCTGCAATCACTCGTGACTCCATATTTGCATCTAATTTACAGTAGGTCCCTTTTTGTCCACTAGGTGGCAAGAAATTCCAAGCTAAAAGCATTATCAAAGATAACCTCAACATCCAACATGTGGACACACTGAAGGGCCAAAGGGTTGCATGAGTGTTTCCCTTCTGTTCTGTTTATGCTGGCTTGGCTTTCATCATAGACATTCCCTTATAGTGAATGAAGCATGCAAGGTTACAATCTGGAGTTTGTTTTTTTTTGTTTTGTTTTTTTTGTTTTTTTTACGGTCATTAAAATAAACTCAAAACTGATGACAGAATCGATGGAAGAGGTCAATTCTAAACAATTACAGATGAAAGTTTTAGGAATCATGGCCATATTGCTTTACATATTATGACAGTTGGTTTAGGACGTCTTTTAAGTCAAGCCATTCAAACACTGTTGCTTTCAAGTTTTCTCTTCTGTGCTCACTGCAGGTGCGCCGTGCGGTTACGTAAGTCTGTTTTTCTGAGGGGATTTGCTGTCTCTGGTGAAAAGCAAGGCACTGGAGTGAGGGGGGCGAGGGCTACACCTTTTCTTTTGTTCTTTTACCTGTTTCTGAGTATCTTATTGCCTTGTATTATCCAAGATACAAATAAAATCCATTCAGGGAAAGAGAAATAACAGCAGATCACCTGAAATGAACCACTGAAGGTAAATGGAATGAGAAGAAAAATGATAGTACCAAGGACATGTACAGTATGTCAAAAGTTACTAGTTGTTCATGGAATTGTTTGAAAATTCAAATGTAACTTGACAAGTTTTACGGACGTGCTGTGAAATTTTGGCAGTGAATGAAAATTGTTCAGGCTGCTTTTCATTTAGCTTTGAATTGATATTTTGTCATCTTCTATAAAAAGTCTCTCGGAGGACTTTGGGTCATTGGGTTTACTTAGCTTACTTTTTCAAACAACTGAGATGAAGAATGGCTTTTCTTAATCGAATGACAACCATCCCAACTGCTAAGAGCTACAAATGGTTTGTGGAAATCTGATAGTGTTCATAAATTCAATGGAAGTATGCCTATAATAGACTTTTATGACCCTCTATGATTGTCTTGAAATGAGAGATTCAACCCAACTAATCTGTAAACTGTTGTTTTGTACAGTCCGGTTTAGTTTCATCCCACGTAGCCTGTGTGACTTCAATGAACTCAATGAATGTCTTTTGTTTATTTATGCACTTCAAACGTCACGTTTACCATGACATTTTTTGTTTGATTGAAGAGCTCTGATGTGAAAATCCATTCAAGACTCTACATCCTTTATACTGAGACATACAGCATATGGGTGCGAATGTGTGAGAGAGTTTCTCTGCAAGATGTCCCCTTTCATTTGTTGTGGAAATTAGAGTGTCTGTACGAGGGTGTGTGCGTGTTTGTGTGTCAATGTGTGTTTCAGGGTGCGGACAATGGGGCATGGTCATAATAGCTAGCAGAAATTGAGAGTGGGTGCTTTTGTTGGTTTAGTATTTTAGAAGACAAATTGAAAATTGAAGAATTGGCCTATATTTAGTAGGAACAATACAAGCCTGAGGCGCTGCAACTTGATTCAGTGTTTTTAGGCAGACCCTTTTCCTTCCCTCCATGACAGATCCATCGTCTTCTCTGAAATGGTGTGATCCAAGACCTCCTATGCAACATGAGAGTGAATGGCAGTGCAGGTGGAGACCTTGAACAATTCTCTTTTTATGTGTATGTGGAGGTGGGGGAGACTGTTTGATTTGACACAGAGCAGGATGTGTTCTACAGATAAAGGTATAGATGTACAGTAGAACATGAGGTCAATGACCTCTATAGGGCTGTCGTTTTACCTGCTATACACTTTATGCTTCATAATGTATTTGTCATTGCCTTTGATTATTATTATGGCAATTAATCTTTTCTGGCTTTTAAAATGTGGCAGACAGACAGACAGACAGATGATAGATAGATAGATAGATAGATAGATAGATAGATAGATAGATAGATAGATAGATAGATATTTCATCATATTTAATAAATCACCTGTGTTGAATTCAGCTTCCTGTGGTAGCCATTTCAGATTTACACCAGAGATGGTCTTATTATTGGGATTTATCAGGGTCCTCATCTCTACCATTGACAGCTATCTTGGTTCATGTGTGCCTTGACAACCAATCACATTACAGCCTTGACATCAGTGATCTTCTATGTTGTGCTACAGTCAATCCCTGTTTACAGATACCATAGGAACGAATGCGAAGTGGCGTAAACTGAATCCTGCCTGTAGCAAAATTGTCTGTGATTTACTTTTAAAACTGCATTTTTTCGGTATACCCTATAAAAATTGATAGATTCAAACTAAATATGTAATGGCAAACATGTTGAAGATTAGTTGAGAGGCTGTTGATTCAATAAATGATAAGCTGTCCTCCATTGACATCTATTATTATTAAAAAAAAAAAAAAATCGGCTACTGGTTTCCTTCCCTGCATGTTGCAGCATTACACCTTGTTTTATTTATTTATTTTTTTTCTTTTTTTTGGCTAACCATGGAGGCTTGCCGCAGCTTTGTTTACACTAATGAACTGAAAGGATGCCAGTTCTTTAAATCTGAATTTTACACTAAAATGTATAGGGAATTAGCTGTTACAAAGTACTACAGCATTCACGTTACAGCATTCTACTACAGCATTCACATTCTTGTTCACTACCGTTTAAAATTTTAATGCTTTTCTTCAGAAAGAATACATTCAATTGATCAAAAGTGACACCAAAGAAATTTATAATGTAAACTGTTCTTTTGAACATATAGCATCCTGAAATTTCTGCTTTTGCCTCACAGGAATAAATTACATTTTAAAATATATTAAAATAGAAAATAATTACTTTAGGTTCAAATAATATTTCACATTATTACTGTTTACTGTTTTTAGCTAACTGAGGAAGGTGCACTAGATGAATGAACGAGGAGCGAGGCCATCATTCCCCACTTCCTCTTCCCCACTGCCAGGTGGAGCAGGCAGAAATATCAAAAACATCACCATTTGACTGTTGATCAGGACAAAGCAGGTGGTCAGTAAAATATGAGATCATGACAGACAGTGTGTCATCAGCGGCTGGCATAGGAGGGAAAGACAAAATTCTGTAAGTCCTTTTGAACTGAAAGCTGGCTGCTCTGATCATGTGCTCTCTAGGAAAGTCTCTCTTGCCATAGAGCGGTAATGAAATGGAACTTATTTACACAGTTTCCATGGAAACTACCCATTGGATTTATTGGATTCATACTTTTTCCCTTAAATCAGGGAATTTGGTTTATTTAACCTATTCAGTGTTTTTTTTTTTTTTTTCGAGGTTACTACTCTTATTCATGAAGCAATGCCCCGTCTGTGTTATAATAAAATAAATGTTTGAAATATGTTTCATAAAAGATTGCTCTGACCTTCACATTACATCTGTTTTCAGAGTCTATTTAGTTGCAAATGACCTGCACATGATAAATAAAGGGAGTGAATTACAGAATGTTCAATAACCTTTAAAATGTTTTCTTCAATTTGCCTTAATTCATCACAAACCTGGTTTTCCTTGGAGATGATGCTCAGGCTGCTAGAAATATACCATGCGCTGGAAGATCTGAAATGGTCATGAACTTTTTCCTTGATGAACCTGCACTCAGACTTGAATTAAACAAGTTTGAAATAGAGTCTGAAAAACAGATGGAAAGCATAGTGAAGGGGGAGGGGATAGAGTTTTGCGTTAGGGAAAGTCTTATTACCTGCGTCATGGGTTTTCACTCACAGAGAAAGGCTGTCTGAAAGTATGCGTTAGAGCCCCACCATCTCCCAGGCTTCAATGTGGAGTAATGTTTGGTTTGAACAACACAATGTTGTGTGGAAGAAACGGCTCAGCTCTTCATTTCTCCAATCTTCTCAACTCAACCATCGCAGTGTCCCAAAGATCTTATCAGTCCACTCATTGGTGCAAGAAAATAACCAGTCGGCTCTCGCTGCCCTTTCATTGCACAATTGTTCAAAGTGGCAGAACAACTGGCTTTCGCTTACATCAAGGTCGTTTCTGTCTGCGTCATGGGTTGGTGTTTCCATTACCTTATGCTCAGAACACCAGAGGAGCCACCCTACCTCATGAGCCAGACCTTTGATTGATGTGCCTCGGCCTGTAGTGGTGTGGATTTGTGGTTTGCAGTATATAATATTTTGTTACGAAGTTGGACTAGAGTTGTGACCTCAGAATTTGACCTAACTGACACACTCAAAAAAAGCTGTCTGCTTAGATTCAGGTCCAACTTTGGTGTAACTTTAAGACTTCTGTGATTTGACATGGTTTGCGGTGATCATATTTTCCCATTTGAGGTGCGTAACAGCACTTAAAAACCAAGAAAGAACAGCTTCGACAAACATATTTCAGAGTTTCCAAAGCAAACAAATTGCTTACTATTAGCCACTCCAATTAAGCTACTTTTTGCTCATGCTCAAATACTTGGGAGAAAAGGAAGCTTAATTTAACGTATCCAAAAAGACTTCTCTGCCATATCACCACGTATACCGCAAAGAGTTTTCCGGAAATGTTTAGGCTCTTAATTTGCCACATAAAATTTGCTCGATGTGATTTGGTAGGCAGTGCAATAAACTGTGCCCTGAAGGTACAGTTCATTACCAACACAAGCTCAAGAGCAGAACTGTGCTTTCCATGAGCTTGGCTCATTCCCTCACCCACAGTGGAGAACATGAGGTTGTTTCCATATCAGATTTCTGTAACCGAACCTCGCAAATAACACACTGAACCTACAATGTGTTGTGATACGTTAAGTATCAACAAGACAGAAGTGTTTCCCAAACACTTAAGCCCCTGTTGAGGCCTCCTGAAGAAAAAGAGGGGGTTCGTTTAACAACTGCGTAAAGGACTTCCCCCGATGTTTACAGGTGCTATTAGTTGCACATGTGAACAGCGGTGACTCAGTGGGCGGGAATGTTTCTCACTTTTTATTGAGTATGAAAAGGCCATTGAAAAGATCAGCAGTTATGGAAAATGATGAATCAGTTGCTTTTGGAAGGATCACTGGTCATTTGTTTTGGGGTGTGAAAGGATTTCTATCATTTTAGAACGCTCAGCTGAGAGAGAGTATTGGTGTCCATGGCCTTCAGTAATAACACAAATGTCAAACAATTAAAAAAAATGCCCTTTGACTGCAAAATGTGAGTGAAAGTCCACCAGAATCCACATTTTAACAAAGCATCATGCTGTTCATGCTTTCACATAATTTACTGTACTACGTGAGGTACTGCTAACCACAAGTCTGGAACCCCTAAACTAGCTTTAAACTAGTATCTATGTCTGACAAAAATTATTTCATCCTAGTTTGCTCCAATTTCCCCATGAAAGCCCATTAAAGCCAAATGAGATAAAGGTCATGCTTCTGTGAATTTTAATTGTGATATAATTATGACAGAACTGATTTATATTTACAGCCTTATTATACATTTGTATTGTGTTTTATTTGTCACTATCTTTAATTCATACACTCTAAAACAGTGAGCATCTCCTCTCTAAATTCGTATTTTCAAATTTAAGCTAATAGTTTGTATGCTACTTACTAATTTTCAGATGATTATCTGATTACTGTTTCATGTGTTTATTGCAGGAATTGTCAATACTCCTAATATCATGAACTCCATCTTTCCAGACAAATTAATTTCCCTATTTTTTTCTCCAATCAGAACTAAAATGAACATGTGTAGTATGTTTATTATGTATAAACACATTGAAGCGTACTGAAAATTAGAAAATCAAGCAAAGTATCCACTGTATATACATATATTCATACAGAAGAGAGAAGTTTGATCGTTCCGGTTACTATCATCCTTTTGTTGTTCGTCATAGAGCCTCTAATGTACTGTTTGTTTATAAGTGAGTAAACAGTGGTGTGATCGAAATGCCATAACGCTGAAACGAAATTGCTGCCTATTGTCCTGCCAAAAAACAACGGCCCAGAGAGCCTTCCTCTCCATCCGGCGGTGGGTAAAAACAATTTTTTTTTTGTAATTGACACCACATGTGGTTGTGTATGGGGGGGGAGGGGTCTGTTACTCACAGTCAGTACCCCTGGACAAGCCATCCGTCAGCTAATATCATAGTACTGATGTAAGCGCCCTCTCCCCCAAACCCCCTGCCCTCCTTACACACACCAGGCCAGGGGAGGGTGACTGTATCTGCTTTCTCTGGCCCAGCGTACCCTGCGCAGATGCAGGTTGGGAGGTAGCTGGGGGCATGGTGGCTGTTGGCCAGAACTGGGAGGTCTGGAGATGGGGAGACTAAATGAAAAAGACTTTGTCTGGCCTTTGACAAGTTAAACCTGAAGGCAACGGTAAATCTGGAAAGCAATGTTGGTGAGTCTCTAAGATAATCCTCATCTGTTGTGCATACTATTTCAGTGAGGCACTTCGTCTGACTATTACCCTGTTGTCTGAAGTACAGGCAATGACCCTGATGATCCCTGCTGTATTTGATGGTTTCATGCCTCCCAGACGCAAGACTAATTTCATTTCTTGCACAAAAAAATGGTATTAACAAACTCCACGTGAAGCTATATGACTTAATGGGTGAATGAGGCCTTGTTTACACCTGACATTAAGATGCGTTTTTGTCGATCCGATCACAGGTGGAAAATGCTAAATTGATTACGATTATTTCACAATATTAGTTTGAAAAAGCCCATACATATACCTGCCCATATACCTGGGAATATGTCTAAAGTTATATGAAGTCATATTGAAAGTCTATTAATAATATTATAAAACAATACTATAAATATAAAATAAAACAGTTGAAACTACTGCCTGAACTGTGAGCAGACTGTCTGTAAGATCAGGTCAAGGTGTTGTGCCTCCAGTTATGGCCATGGTTAGCTTGGTTGCAAACAAAAGTCAGTTAAACGTGATTGTTGAAAAGACTTGATGCCATTTTTCTTTTAATCATTTCCTCTCTCTTCTAATGTGATACCTTAAGGCATACTGACACTTTGGCAACCGATGTAATTTGATGGAACAGAATAAAGGTCTTTTCATTTAAATAATCAGATTTATTTATTTCTTACTGTTGTTGTTGCATAGACTTATTTGAACATGCTCAAGGCCTGCATCACTTCAATAATCAGCTGAATTCTCGCCCTTGTAGAGCTCAACGGCAATTCCGAGGCAAAAAGGAAGCCCTGCATGCCCCAGGAGAATGAATGTGTTGTCAGCAAAGCTGACCTAAATGGAAATCCTGCTATCACTGTGGAATTTTATTATTTAGTCATTGTTTGATTCATAGTCACCTGGTGGCTTTCCTCCCATACGCTATCACAGGACACATGAGGGGGGAAAAATTATGTTTGTCCAACAATAATATGCTCAAATATGTGGTACAAGATTTGCTTTGCATAAAAACAACCTCGTGACTTCTCCATTTTTCATACAGCGCACATATTAGAAATGAAGGAAAGCTTGGGAAGTGGTCTGCCGGTATGAGATGTGGTTATATATTTGTCAGTAGATCTTCCTATTATTCTGTGGACCATTGCAGTATGAACTGGAAAAATAGCACTGATCCTCTTTGAGAACAGCAGACAAGCCTCTGACTAAGTGCTGGCCTTGTTTTGACTGAGAGCACCCTAGTGATTTCATATTATTCATGTGTGGCATTTGTCACGATTTAGACATTTACAAATTGTTGTTTGTCAGACACTGAAGACTTCTGTATTTGTGTGTAATCAGGTGTCTTTTTCTCTCATCTTTATATCAGTGAAAAACTTTAACAGATAAAGGGTGAATTCACAGACTAGTTAAGAAGCATAGGGTTATCTTTTTTAGGACTTCAATACTCAGATCTTAAAAGTGCATTTAGCAGACACTTTTATTCAAGCAGTTCAGGTAGAGGTCTACAGCTTATTCCACCAAAGAGGAGCAGAGAGGGTGAAGGTTTTGGAAAGTGACTTTGCACCTTGAGGTGCTGTTCGTTCAGTGGTATTTGCCAGCACAAGGGGAAATAAAATGGTTTGTGATAAATATTATATTTAAAAAAGTCTTTACAAGTAGTTTCATTTCAATTTCAAGTCCTTAGTGAGAATAATGTGATATTCATTTATTTAATCATCAGTTCTTGTAGGTGATTTTTATTTTTATTTTTTTCATTTATTTTATTTTACATTTGATCAAGTATCAGACCATTTTGTGACCCACAATGTCCCACAACACACTCACACACACTGGTTTCCATGTTTTATGGAGACATTCCATAGGCATAATAGTTCAACTTCACTTTGTATGATTTATGAGCTGTTTTACTCATGGGAACCAAAAAATATCCTGCATTGTCAAAATGTACTGATATTACTCTCCTTGTGGAGACATTTGGCCCCATAATGTGGGGGATACCAGGTACATACACACACACACACACACACACACACACTGGTATTATGGGGACATTCCATGAGCATAATGGTTTTTATACTGTATAAACTATATTTTCTATCCCATTACCCTAACCTTAACCCTAAACCTACTCCCCACCCAAAACTTTCCTCATGAGGACAAAAAAAAAAAAAAATTTCCCCACATGGTCAAAATTTACTGGAATTACTATCCTTGTGGGGATATTTGGTCCCCATAACGTAGGGAATACCAGTACACACACACACACACACACAAACACAAACACAAACACACACAAACACACACAAACACACACACACACACACACACACACACACACAGCTACTACTTCCATGAAAACCAGACACTGTATACAAACATCCCGTTTAAATAAACTTTTATAATGCTATGTTAATTGTACCAGTCAAATAGCACTGACCTTAGTGAACCTGGTGCCTCCTATAATGAGCCTCAGTGACACAGAAAGGCATGTTTGCACTGAAAAGAAGAACAATTACTTCATTTGACATAGCACAGCAATATACCAGAGCAGACTGCACCTGGTTAAACTGGATTGATAGGTGGTATGTGAATGAGATGAATGCCAGTCAACTCAACTACCACAATAAAGTTTTTTATGATTTTGTTCAAAAATTGTCAAAATTTTAATTAGATGTTGTCAATATTCCAGAAGTACTATACCTGCATAGACTCTTTATCAGCTAGGTTAATTTAAGGCTTTGTTTCAACAAACTGTATCTTTCAGAAAGTATCGAGCCGGAATAACCTACTGTAGTTAATACGTTCTGGGTCTGCAATAATTAAATTTAGAATACTGTCATAAAAAAATACACGTTTTTTCTGATAATGAACAGCGTTCCACCTTTGTCTTGGCCTATTGTATTCACACATTGTTTGCTAGATTAGTTTAAAAAAGCACAATAGCAGCTGATCCGGTGGTCACAACCTGCAATTAATTTATTTTTGTATATTTGCTGTCTTCTCCCCCTCAGTTTGTTAGTTTTTGTTTAGAAAATGGAGGAGGAAATGCAACAGCTCCGGGACTTGGTGGCCCAGTTGGCCAAGTATTTTGCCGGCCAATTGCAATTTTTTTTAAAGGTGTGCAGGGACGCCACCAGGTGAAAGTGATGGTATGCCACGAGGAGCAAATGCCTGATGTCAATTTTAATCTCCTTGTGCCATTAAATATAATGCATGGGTTTCGCCGAGCTAAAAATGTCTAATTTGTGGTGGTGATAGTTCACCCTACTCGAAAAAGGCTTTGGGAAATGATTAACCACAGACCTTTACACCACAGTGAATGACACTATTGATTCTCATAGGTGCATCTGAGTGCCTTATTAGCAATGTTACTGTCCTATGTGTTTTGTTTCACTGTATTTGGTTTTCTTCGTATTGCATATACCAGTGGCTGATTGCTATTAGCATATGCCTTTTAGAAAATCAGCCTTTCAGTCTAACCATTATGTTTTGCTTCTCAGTCCCCCTAAGCTACTCTTACTGGTCTTAAGAAAAAAAATGACATTTTAATTTGTTTATTTTAAAAGGCTGTCAGTTAAGTAAGATTCAACGTCACAACCCTCGTACTAAAGACAAGAAATATCCTCTGAGCCACTTCAGCTCATGGTCACAAGGGGGGTTAAGCACAACTATAACTAAAATCCTGGAATTGGCCCTGCTCTGCACAGTAAGGCTTAGGTGTGTTTTAGGTTGATATCCTTTTCCTTGAATCTTACTGGAGTGAAGCCTTTTAATTTCAAAATTTCCATTCTAAATGAAGACATGTAGGCTATAATTAAAGATCCGTCCCTGGATTTGAACTGAACAAGAAAGTGGGGTAATTTGGTGTGTTTCCTTGATTGAAATTCCGAGGATAGTAGAGTAACATTACAAAAAGTATTAAGACACTTTCTGCAAGACATGAGATACGTTCTACAATTTGTTCATTTTACCATGCAGACTTTGAAAAAGTGATCATTTTATCGCATGGTTTATCAATTCATGATCATAAAATATCAAAAGATTTATTGAACCATAAAGTAAGAAAAAACGTTAAAACAAGCTAATGATTGTTAATACTGCACTCAGATAAAATAAGAGAGGTCACTTGTGAATATGTATGTGATAAGATTCCACCTACTTTGAATCAAAGGTTTGACTGATGACTGATTATCCGATAAAGCATTTGATAAGAAATTAAACCACATTTGTTGAATTTTGTCCAATTTCACTGCTTTCAAACCACATTATGAGGATGACTTGCATTCACTGTAATTATAAAAAGCTCCTAAGTTAAATGTGTGTAATAGCTGCAGACTACAGCTATTATATGAGATATTTAAAAATAAATATATTGCAACATTAGATATTAAAAAATAAATCTCATATATGCTGCACTACCAAATCTACATCTAAACTCAAATTTACAGTTCAAATCATCAGTGTGCTTACTAACATGAATCTTTCTTGTCCCATCCACTAAGATGAAGAATGAATAAAGTTCAAACATTCATATTGGATAACAGATTTGTTTCCAAAGACATTTAGATAATAAACATTATAGCAATCATTTTTGTGAAATATTGCAGTAATTATGACAGTAACACACATATCATATACGTATACAACATATCATCCAGCAGCGGTTAAAATTTGGCAGGGTCTGTAAGATTATGTTCAAAAAGTGTCCGGCAGTGGCAACCACAGACCACAGCACTTCTGAGAGATGAACTGCTTCGAAAGACCCAAGTGACTGTGCATTTCAGCAGAATTTATGCTGTGATCAGAGACACTTTCTACAATTTGCTCATTTCACCATGCTGACTTTGAAAAGTGATCATTTTTTTACACGATATATAAATTCATGATCACAAAATGTCATAAGGTTTATTGAATCATGCTAATAATGTATAATGTCTCATTTGCATTTATATTAATATGCCATGTGTGTTTAGCATATATATATATATATGTGTGTGTGTGTGTGTGTGTGTGTGTGTGTGTAGGGGATCTACAAATTCTATTATGAGAAGACTTTTATTTTGACTGGTGTTACGGGTGCCGCCGTTGTGTGTGTTTTTGCTAGCACTTCAATTTTACTTATTGTTCATAATTGACCAGCACAAATTGAAATTATAACATCTGGTAAATCTGATGAAAGACAAATTCATTCTAATAAAATAAAAAGATTTATGTTTTTAAAATACAAATATATCAAAAATAAAAAGAAATCTTGCCCCCAACAAGCCAACTGAACAGCAGTACTCAATGTACATACACATAAAGTAGGATTACAGCACCATCATGATATAATATGATATAATAGATCATAGCGTTCCATCCAGAGCCAAACTGTTTCTAGTTTTGGTTTTGTTCAAACCCACCACACTGCATCTGAATTTGAGTGGGGCAGCCACAGTGCTTTATATGGGAGCCCCCTACCCTTCATCAAGGCATCAAAATGTGCAACAAGCAACAGAAAAAAAAAAAAAAAAAACATTCATAAGCTGAAATGTGTTCTCTCTCTCTCTCTCTCTCTCACACACACAGCTTGACATACATGCTCAGGACAAGTTCTGTAATCCTACTGTATGTGTATGTACATTGATCACTGCTGTTCAGTTGGCATGTTTGGGGCCAAATTTCATTGTATGTTTGATACTTTCTTAAATATATAAAACAGTTTATTTTATTTGGATGAAATTGTCTGTCTTTTATCAGACTTACAAACTCTTATAACATCTCTAGTACTTTCCTTTCAGGAAGCCAAAGCTAAGTTAAAGCTTCTGGTTGCAAAACAGTTGGAGAGTTTTTTGACTGTATCAGTAATACTTTAGCACGAATTTAGCTATATTCCCCAACATCAGCTCTCACAATCTTTTCTGAGGCAAGTGATTTCGTCCAGGAATATTAAAATCGAAAAAATAAATAAATAAAAAAAAATGAAGGGGTTACCTACAGCATTCATCCATGTGCGCGCGCATCCATGTTGCTTAGTAACGAACGCGAGTGCGGCAGAATCGCGTAATGTAAACGGAAACAACAACATCCTAATTTCTGTTTGTCTGGTCGGTGGCATTTAACTCTGTATAACTCGAGAGTCGAGAGAGCTATGAGCTCGCAGTCGGCAGACAACTTCCCTCTGAATTCCCTCGTCTATTAATTGTATATATAGCGGGACAAGTTATCCCTTCTCAGCGTGAGAAATACAAGGTGTGGCGTGAGAGCGTGTGAACTGGTTGAAATGCGTGAGACTCACGCCGAATGCGTGAGACTCGAGAGCCCTGCTCACTGAGTTTTCTCCGTGTTTGCACGTGAAGCTGTGCAAAAGGCCTGCTAGTGGTTAGCAAGTGATTCGCCGTAGGAGTTGAATATTCTCGTGTTTTCTTTGTATTTACATTCAGTTTTGTTCAAAGGAACTTGAAACGCAGTAAATGCTGTTACTGATCGTGTGAAGAGGATTCGCTGAGTCGTCGGATAGGGCCGTGTATTGTTCGTCTTCTCAATACGCCTCCGTCAGCTGGACTGCGGCCTCCTGAGATCGACAATTGATGAGAGTCACTGAGTAAAGAGACATTACCCTGCCATCCACAGGACGTCATTCAACACCTCATCCACAAACTAAGAGTGGTGATGTGCACTTATTTTTGTCTTTTCTACTTGAACACTGGTAAGCAAACTTGTTTTCTCTCAGTGAGTAATCAGAACTGAACTGTTGAATAATACAACTATCGTTCATGGAACTGTGAAGAGTGAACTTTCCTGGAAAGGGGTTCATAGACTTTCTTCTGTGTCCATTCATGAACTTTTTGATACCAGAGCACGAGAATGGACAGAGTATATCTTTTTCCTTCTTTCTCCTGGATTTCTTTTCTTGAATTGGACTTTGAACTTTTTGAACCGAATTGAAGTGAACTTTGATGTGAACCTAATTTGAAATTTCGACATAAATTTACAGTGTGGAACTGTGTGGTTAAAAAAGAGAGACTGATTGTCATTTTGTTGTTTGAGACTGAACTGAAACTGACACAGATTTGTTGATTTTGTACTTTTATTTTTTTTCCACTTATTTCATTCAGAGTGGACTGAGCTTGTAATTGATTCTCTCCTTTTGTAAAAGAAAACAAACAAAAAAAAACGATTGAAATTCAATTTACATAAACATTTTATTAGTTAAGTCAAAAGTAGTTGTTGTTTTGAGTCACTTAATACTAAGGAGTGGGGGCGTCTTACCTGTCCTGTTAGATCTGGGGAGGGTGGGTTTTTGCAGACAGTTACATTTATTCCTGAGTTTCTGCACACACACGCACTTCAGGTGGCTGCCGTGTACTAAATGAATCCTAAAGCCGACCTTGCCACATCTTGATTATTTACATATTGCAACATGACAGGCACAACATACAAGTGACACTTGTACAAAGACTAAAAGCATTGGGTGGGGGGACTAGGATCCTGTTTCTCACTCAGTCTTCCTTAGATTAAGTGCAAAGTATCCTCCACAAGGCGGTGGCGTATTCCCCTCCTCCACATATATCAGAGGTTGCGTTAGACTTTGACATCGTCCGTCATTTTGACAGACAGGGTCGTAAAAATTCTGTCATAATCTATTATTACCCGTCATTTTAATTTTCATATTTTAATTATAATGACACATTTAATTGTTTTTATTTTTGTTTACGTTTTCATTTTTAATAATGAACCTAGAGGACGAGCATATACACTTATGAATTTATTTATTTATGAAGAGAACAGATGAACAGACACTTCTCACATTCAACACCACACCCCGCTGTGACAGCAGAGGCCAATAAAAACAATGAAATATGCTAGGGCTGGGTAAAAAAAAAAAAAAAAAAAAAAAAAAAAAAAACAACAACAAAATAACGATATCTCTATATTAATAGATTATTTTTATGAACCAGTATTGCTTCTTAAATCCCAATCGATGCTATTTTCGTTTGATGAATGCAATGCACAGCACATAGAGTGCGCCTCCCATCCAATAAATCACAATAGGGTAAGCTTTGTGCTTTGTTACTTTTGTTATGAAACAAAGTCTCAGATTTCAAATTCTGTCCATTTTATTAGGAAATTCAAGCAATAAATACCATTTTGGCGCTCTTTAATGTGGCATGATAGATCGCTGTAGCCACCGCAGATCAAGCGCGCTAGCGTAAACTGATCATCTCTTTCGCTTTACTAGAGGGTACTGGCCTGTGCGTAATCAAAGGCATAGCAAAAGACTGACGGTGCATTCCAAACGGGAAATATCGCCCTCTGAAGGGCACTTCGGAGTGAAAACAATTATGGGCGCCATATTGAAGGGTCGTGCCAAACCGAAGTGCTCAAAACTAGCCACTTCAAAGGGCCCTTCGGAATGAAGGATTTCGAAGGGTACAACTGATGGACACTTCGGGCCCCCGTGATCCTTTGCGCAGATCTTTTGCATGATGACGGCACCTCCGTGTGGGCATGGGATGATGACGCAGAGGGGCACTTCAAGAAACAGTTGTTTGGTCCCCTACACCCTTCAACCCTTCGAAGCTCGCACTCCGGGGGGTAAACCCTTTGAAGGGATTAGGGCATAGGGATGAGCCCTTCCGAATGGAACGCAGGGGGACAGTTTTATTTTTGTTCTGGAGCTGATGATCCCGCGCTCTCCTTCCATACTGGAGCGCACTTGCCACCGACTGGACAGGGGTGAGAATTACAGTTATAAATTGCAATAGATCACCCTCAGTTTAATCTGTCAAAGTGACGGACAGCCTTCAATGACGGAGAATTTTCGGTTAACGCGACCTCTGAGAGATAGATAGATAGATAGATAGATAGATAGATAGATAGATAGATAGATAGATATACACAGTCGTGGTTAGAATTATTGGCACCCTTGGTAAATATAATCAAAGATCAAAGAAGACTCTGAAAATAAACCTGCATTATTAATCCTTTTGATCTTTTATTTAAAAAAAATCACAAAAATCTAACCTTTCATTGAACTAAAGCAATTGAAAATGGTGGGAAATCCCATTATGAAATAAATGTTTTTCTCAAATACACGTTGGACACAATTATTGGCACCCCTAGAAATTCTGATGAGTAAAATATCTCTGAAGTATATTCCCATTCATATTCACAATTTTGAGCACTCCAGGGTGGTTATGAACATGAATTATCCAGCCAGGGCTTCCTGTTTCACAGAAATATAAATAGGAGGGAAAACAAAGCCCAAATTCCCTTAATCATCCATCACAATGAGAAAAACCAAAGAATATATTTGAATATAAAGAATAAGTGGCTTTAAGAAAAGAGCTAGAGCAATGAAAATAATTAAGAATTTCCAATCAACATAAAATGTTACGAATCTGCCTGGAAGAGGACGTGTGTCTATACCATCCTAATGCACGTTGAGGAGGACTCAAGACTCTCCAAGGACCACAGCTGAAGAATTGCAGAAAATAGTTGAGTGTCGGGGTCAGAAAACCTTAAAAAAAAAAAAAAAAATTGTCAAACAGCACCTACATCACATTTTGTTTGGGAGGGTTTCAAGAAAAATTCTAAAACAAACCAGCATATTCAGTTATCAGACTTGACTGGAACTTCAAATGGGACTGACTTCTATGGTCAGATGAAACTAAAAAATGAGCTTTTTAGCAGCAAACACTCAAGATGGATTTGGTGAACACAGGGATAAAAAGTACCCCATGTGTACAATGAAATATACTGCTGTATTTTTGATGTTGTGGGCCTATATTTCTGCTGGAGGTCCTGGACATCTTGTTTAGACACATGGCATCATGGATTCTATCAAATACCAACAGATAAAAAAATCAACAAGTGACTGACTCTGTTAGAAATGACTCTGTGCCATGTTTGGATCTTCCAACCGGACAATAATCCAAACACAAACCTCAAAAACAACACAAAAATGGGTCACTGGGCACAAAACCAAGCTTCTGCTATGGCCATTCCAGTCCTCTGACCTGAACCCTGTAGCAAATCAGTGGGTGAACTGAAGAGAAGAAGCACCGTCATGGAGCTGTGAATCTGAAGGATCTGGAGAGATTCTGGATGAAGGAATGGTCTCTGATCTATTGTCAGGTGTTCTCTAACCTCATCAAGCATTATAGGAGAAAATATAGAGCTGTTAAACTGGCAAATGGAGGTTTCAAAAAGTATTGAATAGAAGGGTGCCGTTAGTTGTGGCCAATGTGTATTAGAGAAAAACATTTATTTCATAATGATATCCCCCCCCCCATTTTAAATTCTTTTTATCCAATGAAAGGTTAGATTTTTGTGACTTTTTTTTCTTTTTTTTTTAAATAAAAGATCAAAAGGATTAACAATGCAGATTAATTTTCACAGCCGCCTTTGATCATATTTTCATTTTGGTCAATAATTCTGACCATGACTCTGTGTGTGTGTGTGTGTGTGTATATATATATACACATACATATAAATAAAAAAAGCTGGCAACAAAAGTGAGTACACCCTACGTGAAAACAGCTATACGTCGTTTAACCATGCAAAGCCACGTGTCCTATTCATCGTGTACTTGTTTTTGTCTGCTTGACAGGACCATACAAATTTGTGTATCTTGTTTTAGAGCAGTTAAAATTTGGTGCTTTGAGTACAATTCTCTCATACTGACCACTGGATGTTCAACATGGCACCTCATGTCAAAGAACTCTCTGAGGACTTGAGAATTAGAATTGTAGCTCTCCACAAAGATGGCCTAGGCTATAAGAAGTTCAGTAAAACCCTGGAACTGAGTTACAGTACAGTGGCCAGGGTCATACAGATGTTTTCTAAGACGGGTTTCACTCGGAACAGGACTCGCAAGGGTCAATCAAAGAAGTTGAGTCCTTGTGCTGTGCATCAGGTGCAGAAGCTGGCTTCAAAAAAACAGATGCATGAGTGCTGCCAGCATTGCTTTAGAGGTTGCAGAAGTGGAAGGTCAGCTTGTCAGTGCTCAGACCATACGCTACACACTGCAACAAGTCAGTTTGCATAGCCGTCATCCCAGAAGAAAACCTCTTCTGAAGTTGGCTCACAAAAAAGCCTGCAAACAGTTTACGGAAGACAACCTGGCCAAGAGCATGAATTACTGGAACCATGTCCTGCGGTCTGATGAGTCTAAGGTAAAATTGTTTGGCTCAGATGGTGTCCAGCACCAAGGCAGTTTTCCAACATAATAATTACCCCAAACACACCACCAAGATGACAACTGCCTTGCTGATGAAGCTGAAGGTGAAGGTGATGGAGTGGCCAAATATGTCTCCAGACCTGAACCCTATTGAGCACATGTGGGGCATCCTCATGCCGAAGGTGGAGAAGCACCATGTGTCTAACATCCAGCAGCTCCGTGATGTCATTGTGGAGGAGTGGAAGAGGATCCCAGCAACAACCTCTGCAGCTCTGGTCAATTCCATGCCCAGGAGGATTAAAGCAGTGCTAGATAACAATGGTGCCCCTACAAAATATTGACATTTTGGACACAGTTTTGACATGTTCACTTAGGGTGTATTCATTTTTGTTGCCAGTTATTTGGACAATAATGGCGATATGTTGAGTTATATTTAGAGGACAGTAAATTTGTACTTCTATACAAACTGCACATTGACTACTCTAAAATATATTCAAGTTTCATTTGTGTAGTATTGTCCCTTGAGAAGATATACTAAAATGTTTGCTGAAATGTGAGGGGTGTACTCACTTTTGTGAGATACTGTGCATTTTATTTATATATATATATATATATATATATATATATATATATATATATATATATATATATATATATAAATATAAAAATAATACACACACAGGTGCATCTCAAATTAGAATGTCGTGGAAAAGTTAATTTCAGTAATTCAACTCAAATTGCAAAACTCCTGTATTAAATTCAGTGCACACAGACTGAAGTAGTTTAAGTCTTTGGTTCTTTTAATTGTGATGATTTTGGCTCACATTTAACAAAAACCCACCAATTCACTATCTCAACAAATTAGAATACTTCATAAGACCAGTAAAAAAATAAAAACCTTTTTAGTGAATTGTTGGCCTTCTGGAAAGTATGTTCATTTACTGTATATGTACTCAATACTTGGTAGGGGCTCCTTTTGCTTTAATTACTGCCTCAATTCGGCGTGGCATGGAGGTGATCAGTTTGTGGCACTGCTGAGGTGGTATGGAAGCCCAGGTTTCTTTGACAGTGGCCTTCAGCTCATCTGCATTTTTTGGTCTCTTGTTTCTCATTTTCCTCTTGACAATACCCCATAGATTCTCTATGGGCTTCAGGTCTGGTGAGTTTGCTGGCCAGTCAAGCACACCAACACCATGGTCATTTAACCAACTTTTGGTGCTTTTGGCAGTGTGGGCAGGTGCCAAATCCTGCTGGAAAATGAAATCAGCATCTTTAAAAAGCTGGTCAGCAGAAGGAAGCATGAAGTGCTCCAAAATTTCTCGGTAAACTGGTGCAGTGACTTTGGTTTTCAAAAAACACAATGGACCAACACCAGCAGATGACATTGCACCCCAAATCATCACAGACTGTGGAAACTTAATACTGGACTTCAAGCAACTTGGGCTATGAGCTTCTCCACCCTTCCTCCAGACTCTAGGACCTTGGTTTCCAAATAAAATACAAAACTTGCTCTCATCTGAAAAGAGGACTTTGGACCACTGGGCAACAGTCCAGTTCTTCTTCTCCTTAGCCCAGGTAAGACGC
Source organism: Spinibarbus caldwelli (assembly GCA_039654775.1). Classification (NCBI taxonomy): domain Eukaryota; kingdom Metazoa; phylum Chordata; class Actinopteri; order Cypriniformes; family Cyprinidae; genus Spinibarbus; species Spinibarbus caldwelli. The sequence goes on along the minus strand of CM077221.1, from coordinate 27,445,772 downwards.
CTCTGACATTGTGGTTCAGGAGTGGCTTAACAAGAGGAATACGACAACTGTAGCCAAATTCCTTGACACGTCTGTGTGTGGTGGCTCTTGATGCCTTGACCCCAGCCTCAGTCCATTCCTTGTGAAGTTCACCCAAATTCTTTAATTGATTTTGCTTGACAATCCTCATAAGGCTGCGGTTCTCTCGGTTGGTTGTGCATCTTTTTCTTCCACACTTTTTCCTTCCACTCAACTTTCTGTTAACATGCTTGGATACAGCACACTGTGAACAGCCAGCTTCTTTGGCAATGAATGTTTGTGGCTTACCCTCCTTGTGAAGGGTGTCAATGATTGTCTTCTGGACAACTGTCAGATCAGCAGTCTTCCCCATGATTGTGTAGCCTAGTGAACCAAACTGAGAGACCATTTTGAAGGCTCAGGAAACATTTGCAGGTGTTTTGAGTTGATTAGCTGATTGGCATGTCACCGTATTCTAATTTGTTGAGAGAGTGAATTGGTGGGTTTTTGTTAAATGTGAGCCAAAATCATCACAGTTAAAAGAACCAAAGACTTAAACTACTTCAGTCTGTGTGCATTGAATTTATTTAATACACGAGTTTCACAATTTGAGCTGAATTACTGAAATAAATGAACTTTTCCACGACAATCTAATTTATTGAGATGCACCTGTGTGTGTGTGTGTGTGTGTGTAATAAATAAATAAATAAATAAATAAATAAATATGTGTGTATATATATATATATATATATATATATATATATATATATATATATATATATATATATAAAAATACACCTCATGTGTTTCAGTTCTCTTTGGTCAGTTCTCATTATTGTTTAGTTTGTGTATGGTTATGGTAAATTCTTTGTTAATAAAGTATTTTGCTTTTTTGCTTTTCATCTTCTTTGTCCTGCTTTGTCCTCATTATCCACCCTCACCTCTTCACCCAGCTTCTACATAACAAAGGACCAGGAGAACTGCAAAGAAGCGAGAAAAATGACATGTCCGGATGGTATTAGGTATCAGGTGGTTCTGTACATTTTAACAACAGCGTTAGTCTGGAGAAAGTTCCTGTTCTTTGGAAAACTTCCTGTGTGTTTCCAGTACCAAAGATTGCACCTCCCAGGGAGCCTAATCACTTTAGACCTGTGTTTAGACCTATTATATCTTATCTTATGTCTACCTACACCACTGCTGCAGCATTTTCTATTCTTGCCCATAAAGGACTTTCTGTTTTGGACTATGCTTTTCAGTTTTCTCAACTGGCACTATGGACTGCTTACAACAAAAAGACTTTGAAATCTTTATTTTGGATTGGAGTGAATTACTGAGGAATACTGAGGAATGGCTGATCGATTGGGAGGTAGTGTTTTCTACCCGGCCCATCCATGAACCTACTTCACCACTGGTCCCTTCCTGCCCTGTGTGTTCTTCGTCATCACTGGTCCTACCTGCTCAGAGTCATCTTTGTTTCAAATCCTGCCCACCTCAGAGTCTTTGTTCTTGTTGCTGGTCCTGCCCAGCTCAAGTTCTTCATCGCCACCATCTCTGTCCATCACTGAGTGTTCTTTGACACCACCAGTCTTGACCATCTCAGAGTCGTCTTTGTCGGCACCAGCCCTGTCCATCAACAAGCCTGCATCCACACCCTGTTTTCCTCTTCTGCTCACTCCACCGAAGACAGCAATTCCCTCAGCTCCAGCTCCACTGGCCGCCTCCAGCCTCTCAGCTCTGACATACAGCCCTGATCCACCTTGGAGCTTCTGGTCCCAAGCTCCAACCTCCAGCACCCTGGCTTTACCTCGGATGCTCGTCGCCACGGCTTCACATCGGTCTCTAATACCTTCAGTGACGCTTTGTCTCTGCCGCTCTTGGGCTCCGTCTGGGTCTCCACCTGCACCACCTCGGTCAGTCATCTCACTAGATTTTTCTGGCATCCCCACCAAGGCTCCACAATGGCTTCTCCCTCCCTCAGTTCTGCCATGGGTCACCTTCTTTCTGGCTGTCTACTGGGTCTATTCCTGGCTCCCCCCCCCCCCTCAGAAGTAAACACCCACTGCTATGATTGGCTAACACTTGTGTATGTTTGACCGTTTACGTCCTTCACAGATGGACGCTGCTGTGATTTAGGTTAAAAATGCATAAATATTCATATCAAATGACAAAGCAATAGTGATCATGTAATTAAAACAGTTACTCACATTTGTGTGTTGCGACATTACTGTCGGATCCAATATACCCGGCACAGCATCATCTTTTATCTGCAATCTTTCTGAAAATCCCACGTTGAATTGTACCATTTGTAAATGAATCCGCGGTAAATTGGAATGAACAAAGGACCGAGTTTTTATTGACGCAGTCTGGAACTCCAGTAAAAATAAAGTTTATCCATTCTTTCCTAACTTTGGGATAAGAAGAAAGGCAATGCAACTTGGCACTGCACAGCATCTTGTTGTCTTCAAAGCCATCTTTATCATTTGGTTTCTGTATAGACCTGTGCGTTTGCCTCTCTCGTAAACACTACATGCGCGAATCAGTGGGTGGGGCTAAACAGGCAGCGATGTAGAAGCAGGCGTTGATCTTGGAGGTGGTGTTTAGCCACACTATCATGGCATAAAGTAGAACATTCCACAAGCTGTCGTTTTAACAGATTGGCTTCATTATAATCTGTTTTTAGACTAACGAGGACATTTTGAGTTCTGAAACTTACATGATGTTTTTATAGTACAGTGACCTCTCATATGTCAAAAGATCAAGGGAATTTTGGTTTCTCAGTTCATGACCCCTTTAAGACATAATTGACTGTTTAAATTAATTGTGCATCATAAAAGCATTTTAAGATTTGAGAATTGAGTCTGCATCTCCTGAGATGCACCAAAGCCACCTGCATAACCTCACTGTTCAAATTAAATTAATGCACAGCTTACAAAAACTATATGTAATGTGTGTATGACTGCAATAAAATTGAGATAATTATTCCTTAATGAGTAAATCTCTTAATGAGTAAAGTTGGCCATGTCTGTTATTATGGATTATTCAACAATTGAATTATTTTCAAAATTTAACAATCCTGGATCATGTCAAATCGTCAACAATAAAATCCAGATAACTGAGTAATCCATGTACAAAGAACGGACCTCTGGGTTACTCATTTCAATGTTTTTTACTATGGTTAGTTACTCATTAGTTATCTCATTTGCTAATCATCGGTGTTTGCTGTCAGTATTTATATGCCTGTCTTTCCGCTCGCTTTGGTTGGTTTTTGTTAATGTTTAATTTGAGTATGGTTATGGTAAATTCTCTATTAATAAAATGTTTTGCATTTCACCTTCTTCGTCCTGCTGTCTTCCTACCACTCCTTCCCTAACACAAAGTATGAAAAACATTTTCACTACCTGTCAAAACAAGCTCATGATTGTTAATATTGCACTCAGATAAAGTAAGAGTGGACACTTGTGAATATGTGATAAGACTCCAACTACTTTGAACCAAAGGATTATAAAATTACATTTGACAAGTATGTAAAAGTGAAATTTATGGAAACTATTTTGAAGTAAAATGTTAACTATGACTGGTTATCCGATAAAGCATTTGATAAATTAAACCACATTTATCGAATTTTGTCTAATTTTACTGCTTTCAAACCACAGTATGAGTATGACTTGCATTTACTGCAATGATAAAAAAGCTCCTAAGTTAAATGGGTGTAATAGCTGTAGACTACAGTGCAATATATTGCAAAATTAGATATCCAAATAAATATCATATATGTTGCATTACCAAATCTGCATCTACACTCTGGTTCAAATCATCAGCATGTGCTTACTAACCTGTCTTTCTTGTCTTCTTGTCCACTAAAATGAAGAACGAGTTAAGGTCAAACATTCATGTTGGGTAACAGATTTGTTTCCAAAGACACACAAACATATAATCTAGCGACGATAACATTTGGAGGGGTCTGTAAGATTATGTTCAAAAAGTGTCCGGCAGTGGCAACCACTGACCACAGCACTTCTGAGAGATGAACTGCTGCAAAAGACCCAAGTGACTGTACAATTAAGTAGAATTGTCAGTTTAAACATTCAAGCACAATGCTTGCTTTGTATATCCACAATTCTAGTGCTTTCGGCTTCCCTGTTTGAAAGCTGAATACAGACTACTGCTACCTGCTGGTATGGGAGAGTTACATTCTCTCCTGCAAGTGCAGAGCGTACAAGCTAGTCTGTCTAGTGTGTTCTAGGGTAACTTTTTTTGCCCCAACATAGGCGATGTGAGGCAACATGAGGTGATGCCACAGTCATATTTCCTCTGCGCTAGTTCTTTGGCTTCGGTTTGGTGTGTCCCTACCCTTTAAGTTACAGCTGTGTCATTAATGTTATTCAAACAACAAAAGACAGAGAAAAATCATTGTTAGACCTCCCTGAAGAACTTAAAGGACTGTTTTCGTTTGTATATTTGTGCAATTGGTTGTAATTTGTTTATTTGTTCTTATTGTATTACTGACTTCACTTGTCTTATGTTTGATAACATTTAATAATGTTTGAACTTTGTATAAATTAGGCTACTTTTTTTTTTTTTTTTTTTTTTTTTTTGTAATATCTAAATTGGCATTGAGCCATGCATGAGAGTTTAATTCTGGCAAATGAAGAAATTAAGACATAGCCTACATTTTGTACTTTTACTATTCAGATTGTTTGGCTTTCTAAAATGTGAATGTGATAGTGTCTCAGAGCACAATCACAGCAAAAAGTGCACCAGACTAACTTGCATTTAAGTTTAAAATTACAAAATTTCTCACTTAGATACAGTTCAGACCGTATGCCTTTAATGCTGTGGTGATTTATTTATTTATTTATTTTTTTATGTTTGGTATCGAAAAATGGTACAGAATATTGAATTTTTATTTTTTTTTATTTTTACAGTATCATATCGAAGTTAGAAATTCCAGTATTATGACTACACTACATTGGGCCCTATACTACAACTTGTAGTAAAGTGTCAGTGAATGAAGCTTTCTTTCAGTGGAACGAGAAACATGTGCTGAACACACTTTCTGGCATGTGCGATGCCCCTCCCTGTCGTAACGTAACGTGCACACACAAGCTTTGAACAAACCCAATGCTGATTGGTCAACATTAATACACTTCAGTTCAACAGAAAATATAAGTTGTGTAGAGAGAACAGTATAAGTAGGCCTAATAAAGAAATAAGAAAACGCTGGTACATGTAGTTAAATATGGAAATAAACAAAACTCAAATCCAATTCAACAATCTTTTCAATTATATTAACACAAGGTATATTTTTAGCAGTCCCTACATATCATATATGCTGCATTACCAAATCTGCATCTACTGTACACTCTGGCTCAAAACATCAGCATATGTTTACTGACACAAGTCTTTTTTTTTTCTTCTCGAAAATTCATGTTGGATAACAGATTTCTTTCCAAAGACATTTAGATAATAAATGACCATTTTAGCAATCATTTTTGTGAAATATTACAGTAACTATGACAGTAACAGTACACACAAACATATCATCCAGCAGCGGTTAAAATTTGGAAGGGTCTGTAAGATTATGTTCAAAAAGTGTCCGGCAGTGGCAACCACAGACCACAGCACTTCTGAGAGATGAACTTCTGTGAAAGAAGTGACTGTGCAATTCAGCAGAATTTATGCTGTGATCAAAAAAGAGTGAGAGATATAATGTGCATGACAAGGGCCAAATGTCTGTGGCTTCTTCAATTTGATTTTGCAAGGCTGAGGAAGATCCCACCCAAAGTGTGTGACAGTGAGGACATTTCCCTCTTTTTTCAGTCCATGCCTTTCATATACAGTAAGTGCTGAATGTCAAAGCAAAGGCATGGATGATATTATTTTCTTTACTGTTGCCATACAACCTCATGGTGTCAGTTTGCACACCTCCACCGCAACGCGAGGCAAGTACAGCACTTGGCTGCAGGGAACTTTCATTATGCAACATAGGTTTGAACAACTCTTTGAGGACATACTTGACTGTCACTGCCAGATCGCCAGTGGCATTTCCTCCCGCTGCTTGTCAGGGTGGAATGTATTGATTCAATTTAATAGTTTCAATTTACTGCGGCTGGGTCTGTCTTCTGCTGCCAGCTGCACAGCGTGTCATGTTCTGTAACCTTTGCACCACGTGAACGTACACATTTTCAGACACAACACACTTTGACGAACGCACCCTTATTTCCAGATTAGTGTCTACCGCCAAATGAATTGTTGAAGGGTAAAATAAATAAACAGGAACGCTGAAGAAAGGCTGATACTCGCCTTTGGCAGCATGTTGGCTGCTTGCCCCATTTGAGAGCCAGGAGAGGTCATTTAAGGAAATGGTGTGAAAAAAAAAAAATCAAAAAAAGGTATCACTTTTTATCTTATGCAACAAACTGAGCTCATGACAACTTTAAGATAAACATCAGTGCACAGTGTTCCTGTAGCTGAATCGGTAGTGCATAGCACTAGAAACTCAAAAGTCATGGGTTTAATGCCCAGGAAATGCATGGACTTAAAAATAACATATATAAATGCAATGTGAGTCTGTCAAATGTATGAATGTAAATGTAGCGTATAGGCCTTCATGCTGAAAGTCAGTGCCGGAGACCAGAGGACCTGTAACACTTGCATTGCAAGGAGGCTGTATTTGACTTTAATGAGCCAAATGAGAGGAGAGGAAGCTTGGGTTGAGTCCAACTATAACATTAGTCTTCACCATTTGCCCTTTTTCCACTCTCTGTGCTTACACTGAGAAGAAGAAAAAACACATCATTGCTTGCAATAGGACAGACCATGGGTAATAGTTTTGTTGGGAAAAATCTAAGAAAAATGAAAAGATTGATCTTTTAGCAAGAAAGTTCTCGAGCTAATGCAAACCAGTAGCTGTTGACACTAATGCCGTGGATATCGTGCAGTGAGTCCCTTGAAGCAAGAAGGTTTCCAACAGCGCTGTTCTTCTGATTTAAAGGTCACACGTATCACTGTGATTCAGAGTAACTGACTCAGACCATTCTGACCAATGTATACAGCCCAAATATGACGTTAAAAGTTCATACAAACATTCTATCATGCTCTAGAACATTCCTCAATAACTGCGGGCAGAGTTTGTACACATCGCACGAAATGTTGGTAGAAGCCTGCTGATGCCAACAGAAAGAAATTCATCAAATGTGCGTAAATGTTTTGGTAACCTGAACCTCAAAGGCTTTTGCATCACAAGGCATATTTTGTCAATTTGGTTTTGTTTGTTTACAGAGGTTTCAAACTAGTTTCAGGCCCCATTTGATTATGGCATTTATGAATGCGAGAACATGAGTGTTATTCCCCTGCTTTTCACTAATGACGGCATCAAACAGACGTTGTTTATGTTTGAGCTGTGCGAACGTCTTCTTCGGTTCAGCTGTAATGGTTCTGATATTATTCCAATAATTGTCTCTCGTTTCTGTTTAGAGTGTGGGCTTTGCCATTCCTAGTAGTCAGTGCCCCATGCTTGGGAGCATGAGGTCTGTTTTTTTTATTCTTTTTAAAGAAAATCCTCTGAGGAGAAGGACAGGTTCTCTTCAAGAGCCCCGCTGGTCTGCTTCTTGGAAGTGTGTGTCTGGGGAGGCCAGGCCTCTCATTAGCCCTGGGTTACAGCGCTGCCTCCCTGTTTGGCTTCCACGAGCGTCTGGGGGTGAGGGAGGGGTTCTTGGAGAAGGAGAAGGGGGTGGGGAGTGGGGCAGTAATCCCAGAGAGAGGGAATAATAACAACATGTGCATTTATATCCTCTTGTAGAGAGTGGGATTTATCTAATTCAGACCACCTCAGATCCTGCTGTTCTTCTGTCTTATTCGGCTCTCTTCCTTTGATCGTTTGAACATTTTGACCTGTTTTAAGTGCCACACCAGTTTGCTTTTTTTGTTCTTACAATAAAAAGTCAAAATTGAATTTCACATCCTAACACTTTACAATAAGATTTAAATAAATAACATTATTTCTTGCATTATGAACTAACAATTTTTACACTCAGCATGACTTTCATTGGACAAAAAATAATAATAATTACGAAGGAAAGTTGCACGGGTTTGGAACATAATGAAGGTGAATAATTTATAAATATACTGGTTATCCAGCGGAGAGGCTGTCAATTCATAAAGCGATTAGCTGCTTCTTCACAATAGTCAAAAGTCAACGTACTGAACTTGAAGCCTCTTCTGTTGGCATCATACTGTACCAAATGGCATCCTAAACCCTTGAGTCCACACTTTCATGATGTAATGCTGCTTTGACGGTTGGGTAGAAGTCTGCTGCAGATCTCACCTCAGTGCTCGGCAGAAGTGTGCATAGAGGGTGGATAGCAGCCACAAAGTTGGCACTCGCAAAACCCCTTCTGAAAGTTAAAATTACAAATGGGAACCCAACGATCCCATGGACTTAACAGAATGTGGCTGCCATTGTTAGTCCATATGAGGCATTTGGGACAGGGCCATCCATTCAGAAAAGCCAATCTGTTTTTACTCCAAAGATGTCCAATAATTATAATGAAAATCATGCCCCACCATATCATCATGATAACAATTATATGCCAGCATATAATTTCATGTTTCTCGATAAAAACCATGAGTTTACCTGCATGCAGCAATAAAGATGCTGGGATGATTTATGTGCAAAATCCTTGAACATGAAAACTATGTGACTGATGTTATGGCGCAGCATGATTTTGAACAGGCATAGTGATAGTTGGGTGCTGGGGACAGATGCCGAGTGGTACACGACTAAAATTTTTAAAGACGTGGTGCAGCGCTTCTCTCAGTGTGCAACCCTCTTTACATTTTGTTTCGCTGATGTTTGAGACATCCTTTCAGGGGAAGGGCTCTGATAGTGATGGCATTGTAAAGTGATAGAACATAATTTATGAATCTTATCCTGCCAAATTGGCTAGTGTGTTCTTATGCATTACCCGCCATGGTTGATTTTCACCCACATTTGGCGGGTTGGTGGGTGTTAATTACTGTTACCACTGGTGTGATTTATAGTCCAAAAAGTTAACAAATTGAACCTTATCTTGATTTTATCTTGAGTTTGGTTTGCTTGCATCACACCCCAGAGAACAAATTCCTTAATGTAGCCACAGTATGTAAAAATCTGTCATATCTGTCACAGTTCTGGAATGATCCAAATATTGCACATTTTCAGTTCTTACCACATCGTTAAAATGTAAAACATTATGATGCTGAATAAGAAGTGGAGTTGGAGAAAGGTCAAGTCGGGTACAGTTTACCAAAGCATTCTTGACCGTTCCTTCATCAAAAAAATTGAGCTCTGTCATGTGAATGGGTGTGCGTTTTCTTTCGCCAAACTGTTATGAAAATGAATGCATGTGGACTACTCAGAAAGTCGGAGTATCCAGAATCCATCTGGCCCCAAGCCAGCTTGTACAGCTGTGCTTACCCTTGTTGTGAGGTAAATCCACTCGGATCAGGCGGCAGGGCGTGGACTGGTTGACCCGTTCTTCCCAACAACCCAAGAGCAGCCGGCCAGCAGGGCTTCCATCCTTCATGTCCCTAATCACCAAGTTCCTTTCCAACAGCAACCTCTGCTATGGAATTGCAGGGCAGCAAAAATAATAATAGCTGTTTTTCCCACTCTGAAAGAGGAGCCTTGCATGAGATTAGGCGATGGGAGTGTAAAGTGATCACAGAGACTCTGGTGCTCTGTTTTTCTTACCCTTGTAATGTACATACACCCTTAGGCCTGCGCTTCCCCCTCCCTGACCTAATTCTCAGACGGCAGAAAGGAGGGGGTAGGAAGTGAAGGAGAGCAGCAGCAGGTCACAGAGTACAGGCCGAGAGCGACTCGGGCGACCAATGTGTGACGAAAACGTCTTGTGCACAGAGATGGGATGGGCTGGTGTGAAAGAAGAGCTTTGCAGACACGCAAAAGATAAGCAGAGTTCTCTTTTGGTTTCCACAAGACGCTTCACCTCACATGACCCTGAGAACCACACTCGGGTCAATTAGCTGCCTATCGCCTCGTGCATCGTCTCCGTCGTTTGTGGCCTCCATCCAGACTGTTTTGTTTCAGATCTCCTCAGATGTTTTGCAACCAGTTTAGGTCAGACCGGGCTGACCGATGCATTAGTGCCGTCCCTTTTCTCACTTTCCCCGGGAAATGACATATTTAATCCATTAAAGGGGAAAGATGTTTGCAGAGAACGCGGATAGGAGTGTGTGCTGTTGCAGGGCAACTGCGTATGTCAGTGTTCACGTTCACATACGGAGCCAGACAACTTGACGATAGGCAAGTCCTGAGAGATAGAATTCAGTGTGAGGCCACATGCCTTATTTGGAATCATCAAGACCTCTGGTTCGGCAGAAAACGTGGAGAAAGTGAGGATAAAAGGAAGAAAATGTTTATTTGCGGTGCTTAGATCCCCAGGCGGTGATATGAGGTGGGGAGGCATTCCAGCAGAATGAGAGATCGTAGGTCAAAAAAAGAACATGCTGGACAGTGTCCAATGGTTTTACAACTCTGTCAGTGATGCAGGCATGACATACTGTTTAGGCAAAAAGCATACTAGGTGGCAAATACAAAATCTGCTAATGGTTGTGAATGTGTAAACAGTATAATGAAGGAAAAACTGAGGACAAGAAAAACAAGGCAGCGAGGAATATTAATGTTTGGGGCTTACAGAAAATGTTTTCGATAGAGAAGAGCATACAACAGTTGTGTTTTGATGAACTAATCTGATATAAACAGAACCGTTTCTGTTAATGAGATCTGGAAATGTAAAGAGGGTTTCTGGGATCTCATTCCCCCTGCTATAATTTTGTTTTGAGTGTCGAGCCGATCTCCCAAGCAAGTAAGAGAATATGACGGTTTATTGGATAGGTGCATTATAAAATAGGAGGCCAGGTTAAATATGGCCCACTGGGAGCTGCAACACTTTAAAATGGTTCAAGATTGCATTTGGAGACTCTTAAATGTCTGAGAATGTTGTGGTTTTGCTGTTTAATGAACTTAACATCTTGCTCTACTTCAGGCAGATTTGAGGAAGTGCAGAAAAGAAGTGTGTGATAGACGCTTTCTCACTGCACTGAAGAAATGTGGGAAAAACAATGAGTTTACCTCTGGCTGCTGGCAGTGAAGAACCCATGTGGCCCATGGGGGAAAAGTAAAGGTAACAAATAGCCCTTATAATTAATCCAGTCCTTAAGTTAACCATTTCAGCTTGCTGCCCCACACAATGTGACAACATCTCCTGCAATTTGGAGTAATTAAAGGAATGCTGGGCCCAGATCCCTCTCACTCTGATTTGTCTCTATAATCAAGCAGCGAGTTCCTTTGAACTCATTAAATGTGTTTAAATGACCACTGTCAGAGATATGTTTTAAACTGATGGCAGTGAACAAGTGTACGTACAGTATGAGCGTTTGCACTTTGAAAAAGGCTTCTTCATGTTAAACACTAGTGTGATATTCCTTAATTCTTTGGGGTTTTGTTGAATAAAACTCTTTGGTTAACCCTAACCCAATTTTAATATAAAAATGTACAATATCTTATGCAAAGAGAAACATACAAATGTAAAAGACTGTTGATGGGGCTAAGGGATACTAATAAGAGTGTAAATGTATGCAGAGTAAAGACAAAAGAACATTGATGGGAGGAAATTGTGTGTCCTACACAGGACAAAGGTATGCATAAAATATGTGAACAACTGACTAATGGCTAATCTTTTTTCTTTTAATTCTGACTGGTTTTAGGAAAAATAACCATGTCATTTTCATGTAGCTTTTGGTACCTTAGTGGCACCAATGCACTGTATTGTGTAATAGCAGTGACTTGGGATGTTTGTGATGATGGGTCGACACACACACACACACACACACACACGTTTCGCTATCCTTGTGGGGACTTCCATAGGCGTAATGGTATGGAGCTATTTTACTTCCAAATGTCGAGAGCGCATTTTTGTAGCGCGAAAGTAGATTAATATAATGCGCGAGCGCGAATCTCCCCGCTCGCACGCGGATTTCCTTTGCTCTCGCACAAAACCGGACGCGCGCTCTCGGATATACGCTGCTCTCGCGCAGAGAGAGTGCGCGCACTTAAAACGTGTCTCTCCTCTCGCTCAAAGTGTGCGTGTGCGCGCTCAAACTTTGTCCTGTGCACTCGCAAATCTCTCCGTGCTCTTGCGCTAGATATTAATTCTTTTCACACCTGGATTAAACGTCAAAAGTTATCAACCAATCAGATTTTTCTACGACTGACCCGATTAAAATACTAGGCCTACGTGAAGAGGGAACTGATCTTGGAATTTCTTTACAATTTAATAATATTTAGTCATATCAAATGTATATTAGAAATGGCTAGGAATCGGGTGCTTGGATGATTTATAAAAAAAAAGATAAATAAATAACCTTTTTGTCTAATCCTTTGGTCAAACCCCTCTGAGCGATTTATCCTAAACAAACACACAAAAAACTATATGATTCTTAAAGTTCATGTGGCCATACATGTATTGTGTACTTGGGTTGATATATATCTTCTGATTTAAGACAGAACTAGGGTCAGATGCACTATTCCCATATAGCCTTCTTAAGATGTGGAGACCAAATATAACACTATAATGAAATTATCATATTTGTCATATCATTACATTATATTCTATGGGTTTAATGCATTTGCAGACAGTGTCATTACCTATAACTGTCATATAACTGTATATTCACTGTTTTAGAGGAGAGTGCCATTCAATGTGTTGCTAATATGAAGTGAGTTTTCATGAAAAGAAAATCTAACTAAAATCAGAACTGAAAACAAACACTGGATTTAAAAAAAAAAAAAAAAAAAAATATATATATATATATATATATATATATATATATATATATATATATATATATATATATATATACACACACACACACACATACACACAGTGGGTACGGAAAGTATTCAGACCCCCTTAAATGTTTCACTCTTTGTTATATTGCAGCCATTTGCTAAAATCATTTAAGTTCATTTTTTTTTCCTCATTAATGTACACACAGCACCCCATATTGACAGAAAAACACAGAATTGTTGACATTTTTGCAGATTTATTAAAAAAGAAAAACTGAAATCTCACATGGTCTGAAGTATTCAGACCCTTTGCTCAGTATTTAGTAGAAGCACCCTTTTGATCTAATACAGCCATGAGTTTTTTGGGAAAGATGCAACAAGTTTTTCACACCTGGATTTGGGGATCCTCTGCCATTCCTCCTTGCAGATCCTCTCCAGTTCTGTCAGGTTGGATGGTAAACGTTGGTGGACAGCCATTTTTAGGTCTCTCCAGAGATGCTCAATTGGGTTTAAGTCAGGGCTCTGGCTGGGCCATTTAAGAACAGTCACGGAGTTGTTGTGAAGCCACTCCTTCGTTATTTTAGCTGTGTGCTTAGGGTCATTGTCTTGTTGGAAGGTAAACCTTCGGCCCAGTCTGAGGTCCTGAGCACTCTGGAGAAGGTTTTCGTCCAGGATATCCCTGTACTTGGCCGCATTCATCTTTCCCTCGATTGCAACCAGTCGTCCTGTCCCTGCAGCTGAAAAACACCCCCACAGCATGATGCTGCCACCACCATGCTTCACTGTTGGGACTGTATTGGACAGGTGATGAGCAACGTCTGGTTTTCTCCACACATACCGCTTAGAATTAAGGCCAAAAAGTTCCATCTTGGTCTCATCAGACCAGCAAATCTTATTTCTCACCATCTTTGAGTCCTTCAGGTGTTTTTTAGCAAATTCCATGCGGGCTTTCATGTGTCTTGCACTGAGGAGAGGCTTCCCTCGGGCCACTCTGCCATAAAGCCCCGACTGGTGGAGGGCTGCAGTGATGGTTGACTTTCTACAACTTTCTCCCATCTCCCGACTGCATCTCTGGAGCTCAGCCACAGTGATCTTTGGGTTCTTCTTTACCTCTCTCACCAAGGCTCTTCTCCCCCGATAGCTCAGTTTGGCCGGACGGCCAGCTCTAGGAAGGGTTTTGGTCGACCCAAACGTCTTCCATTTAAGGATTATGGAGGCCACTGTGCTCTTAGGAACCTTAAGTACAGCAGAAATTTTTTTGTAACCTTGGCCAGATCTGTGCCTTGCCACAATTCTGTCTCTGAGCTCTTCAGGCAGTTCCTTTGACCTCATGATTCTCATTTGCTCTGACATGCACTGTGAGCTGTAAGGTCTTATATAGACAGGTGTGTGGCTTTCCTAATCAAGTCCAATCAGTATAATCAAACACAGCTGGACTCAAATGAAGGTGTAGAACCATCTCAAGGATGATCAGAAGAAATGGACAGCACCTGAGTTAAATATATGAGTGTCACAGCAAAGGGTCTGAATACTTAGGACCATGTGATATTTCAGTTTTTCTTTTTTAATAAATCTGCAAAAATGTCAACAATTCTGTGTTTTTCTGTCAATATGGGGTGCTGTGTGTACATTGAGGAAAAAAAATGAACAAATGATTTTAGCAAATGGCTGCAATATAACAAAGAGTGAAAAATTTAAGGGGGTCTGAATACTTTCCGTACCCACTGTGTGTGTGTGTATATATATAATATATATATATATATATATATATATATATATATATATATATATATATATATATATATATATATATATATATATATATATATATTATATATAAAATTAAAAAATTTAAAAAAAAAAAAACTCCCAATAAATGTCCAAACAGCGATTCTATCAGAGCATTTAGTGTGTTATGATATCGTCTGATATTGCAATGATTTTAAATTCAGTTAAGGTATCTGACATATGACATAACATTGACCTTTTATATGAAGTCTTTAGAGCCATGAGCTGTTTTTAGATAAATTGAGGGGTTTGACCAACTGTAGTTGGACAGAGGTTATTTATATGTACAAATCATCCAAGCACCTAATTTCTAGCCAAATATACATTTGATTAACATTGCTAAATATTATTAAACTGTAAAGAAATTAAAGATCCTTCTTTGATTGTCAAAATATTTCACAGAAAAGAACAAAATACAAACATAAAAGAGATAAAGTAAAACAAAGTAGCCTACAATAACCAGTGTGTTAAAACAAAAATGCAACAATAAAAAAAAAAAAAAAATCAAGGAAAGGCCCTAATGAAGAAATCTGTTTCATGATATTTTTTAAAAGTGCATAAAGATAATTTTGACAACGTTTAATTCAGGTGCGAAAAGAATTAATCTTCATATATATATATATATTAAACCCAAGTACATAATACATGTATGGCCACATGAACTTTAAGAATAATATACTTTTTTGTTTGTTTGTTTAGATAAATCGCTCAGAGGGGTTTGACCAAACGATTAGATAAACAGGGTTTTTTTTTTTTTTGGTTTTTTTTTTGGTTTTTTTTTGGTTTTTTCTCGCCCACTTTGCTTCTTGTTTACTCTCCAACTGTCCTATTTGACTCAAAATTCTGTAGAATATGCATGTTTAGAGTAAAATTAAGCATGGTTCAGTCCTGTAAAAAGGAGAAGGGAAGAGCATGTACACATAATTTTAATGAGCTTTCCTTTGGGATGGGATTAGCTACCAAAATGGCCTCCTCTGACGTATGTGTTTGATTTTGCTCGCTGAGGCGTCCATGTTGCTCTCAAGGCGGAAATGATCAAGGCAGATTAGGCTGCCCTTAACAATCAGCTTTAGCTGCTTCAGAGAAAACATATGGGAAAGACTGTGAGAAACTCTTAGTGTGTTCACCCTTGATCTCAAAGGCCCTCCAATGAAGTTCACATATAATGTACCAATTCCCAGTTCAGTTTTTTTCTTGGCTCTTTTGACTGTATTTGGTCTGCAATCCCCTATTTGACCATTTATTTGACAGCTGCACCATACAGATTCCTGGAGACATTTAAAAAAAATTCATAAATTTTGAGTGCTCATTTTTGTTTAAAAAAAAAAAAAACATGCAAACAAAGTTTATATCATCTGTTTGGATGAAAACAAAACTTGAACTGCATTGAGCTTAATAATAACACTACTGTCTTCTATAGAGCCTTAATGCTTAATTGACTATTTTGCAACATTGACACTGAGTTGAATTAACACTGAACTGATTCAAGCTGCTTAGAGATGAACTGAACTCATTTCATAATTGATATTTACACAGTTTTCATCATTAATTCTGTTATTTTCCTGTTTATTACTGTGAAGCTGCTTTGAAACAATATTCTTTACTTGACTGTCATTTAAGAAAGTTGTTATTTGCTTTCAGATAGTGTAGTGATAACATCTACCAGCAGGGCCTAATGGGACTATGCTAACAAGACAAAACTTCACACCTTGGGTAATACATGCAGACTATATGCAATTGGTTCTAAATGCTATAGAAAATCTAGGCTGTTATTGAAGGATTGGGAGGTCAAATCTATATTGGACACAATAATAAACCCGCAAGCTAGAATTGCTGTTGCTCATTTTTAATGTGAAGGGGGCATTTATTAAAGACATAGCCTCAAAAACAGCCTGTTCATAGAGAGGTAGAAATGGTGATGAAAAAAATAAGACCGTTTACATTATAAGTGGACCTTGGGGAAAAAACCACAAGCAATCCAAGTACCGCTGATAGCTCAACAGTTAAAAGTCCCACTTGCATGACTGCAAAAATCTGAAATTTAGATACATAAATTCCAATCTGGTGGCAGCCGGGTTTAATTAATGACGCTGAATAAACGTTTTAACTCTCAACAACTGTGCACGCATGGCTTTGGGTCCCGTTTCAGTAGTCTTTTACATAGCTAGACCTCACTGCACTAAGTTTGACTCTGAATATGTGGTTATTTTGTCACTCTCTCATCACATGTTTTTGATTTAGTTTTACAGTCTTGCAGCCACAAGCCACAGACCAGAAATAACACTCAGGCTGAATGACAGTCATACACCATTGCCAACTCTGATATGACAGCACTTGCCATATGAATAAATAAAAGGTAATTTGACTCAGGAATTATTAACTTTGACAAGCATTCAAACCATTCCAAATTATCTGAAGATGGAAATTACCTTTTAGTAGGCACCCATAGTACAGTGGGCATGGAAAATCGAATATCTAAATCAAACACTGAAACGAAAAGTGGGACAAGTGTTGATTTAAAAGGGGGACCTAAAAATTGAGAAAATGTACGATCACTACCATTTTCCTGTTCCAGTATGGCCTTTCGTTCATTTTACTGTCCTTCATTTCTGTCATTTAATGTTTAAAAAGTAAGCAAACAAGAAATGTATCACATATATTCAAACGTTTACTTTGGAGAATGCAAGATGTGGAAAAAAGTATTACATAGGCTCAAAATACACCTAAATCTAGTGATTTCTAGTGATTTATAAAATCATAAAAAGCATATTTTTTAGAGCTATTTTGGTTTTACTGATTTGTGTCAAAGACCAAAGAAATGAGACGTTCACAACCAGTTCTAGCCAGTTTTAACTACTGAAAATACAATATATCTTGAAGGGAAATAAATAAATGAATCAATATTTTAGTAAATCTGATCCAAGAGGTCAGGCACACTTTAAACACAAAACTCCAAAATAGTCCCAATGCTGCTCTCCCATTCCGTATTCTCCAGAAGTTAACCAATGATTTTCATCATTTTTCCTTTTTGTTATTTTAAGTCAATATCCACTCCAGTTCGCTGATTCATCGAAACAAACAACTGGAATTTCAATACAGTTGACTCTAGATGAATCATTTTGCACAAATGATTCAAAAATGAAATATTTTGTGTAAAGTACCAAGTTAAGAGCTGTTTATATGTTTTAATGGTGGTTGGCACAAGTTATCCTGTATGAGCCAGAGTTTGGGTTTGTTTTCTGCTGATATGGTTACGTATGTCATTGTAGTGCACTCTTTTTTCTTTGTTCAAGGGAAGGTAGATGCACTGTGCAGTATAACAGTATCCTCCTCTCTGATTACAACATGAAAAATAAAACGAAAACACAGAACTGTGTCAGCCGAGTCTGGGTGACAATAAAAAAATGTACCCTGAAGCTGCATTATGATATCTCTGCATTGAAATTACATCTTTATTCTGGTTTGTAACTATACTGTACCTAGTAAAATGTTCTATACTACACAGTTTTAATAATAATATTCCATAGATTTCTTGGTTTTGTCAGATTTTACAGCGAAACTACAAGCTGTTCAACTTCAGACTGCAAAACAACATATCACAATGTTGCATAAAACGGCTCGGTTTATATAAAGCGTCAGTTGGAAGAAAACCTCTCATCACAGCAAAGCTTAGCATCAACACATTTAAAATATGTCGTTCCCCTTTAATGAAGTAACTGAAAGTCAGATCATCAGTGGCATAAACTTCCCAGTATATCCAGCGAGTTGCTAAAAACATGTTTTTATATGCCATGGTTTTGACAAGCAGGGAGTCTTGTATTGCCATGACTTTTTTTTAATATACACTGCAGCTTGTGGTCAAATTTGTCACTTATTGTGTATTGTATAGAGCGTGGAGGTCCAGCTTGTTTCAATTAGCTGTTGCAGCGGGCTGTTTCTGATTAAATCCTGGCAAAGCCAAGGTGATTCCTTTCTTAATGAAAAGCACTAGGGAGGCCAAATGCAAAAGCCTGGTTATCAAAGAATAATAGCCCGCCTTGAAAAGGTCTCTTGCTCTCATCACACTTCCCAAGGAGTTTCCCTCCATGTGGCCCATATAACAAATGTGCCAAGTCTGTGCATGTCAGATGGATGAAGGGGTTGCTTGGGGTTCAAATGAGGTTGCACTCTCTGTTTACCTCAGTGAGGTTACATAGTTACCAAATACTGGATCGCTTTTCTAGACTGCATCATCCAAGGAGTTTTGTTGATTAGGTTTTTTCTGACTTAAGATTTATGGATCATCTCTGTCCCCACGTAGATAAACATACACGAAAAAGTAAAGCCTTAATACTGACTGTTTCTAACACAACAAATGTAACTGTACTGTACCTTTTATCAGTTTACCTTTTATCACCCTTTACTTGTTCCAAACCTGTATGACTCTCTTTGTTCTTTGGAATGCAATATAAGATATTTTGAAATGTGTCTATGTGTTTGTGTGTGTGTGACAGAAATGACTTGACCTTGTAGAACACGGTTGTCTGTTATCTGTAGTCAGACGTATCTACTGTTTCCTGTAATCAATTATTATATAAATATATTTAAACAATAAACAGTACGGTCTTTATCTGGGTGACTCGTTTGAAAGCTTCAGGCAAAATGAAATATGCATAATGATTTAATTTCAGTACCTCTAGGCCTTAAAAACAAGGTGCCTGTGCGATGCTGCAAACCCAATTAGTTTTTTTTTCATGCCGTGCAATGAAAGCAGGATGCGTGGATGGCTCGCGTGCAGTCAGTGAGACCTCACCCTGCAGATGAGCGGGAAAACAATGAGCTGCACAGAAACAGGATGGTGCCCTGTGCCAGGGCCAGGCCCACGAGGGACCCTTGCCTGCTCGACCGGTCTAACAGGCCTCCAGTCAGAGAGGTCAGAAGGATGACTGGAGGTACAGCAGTCCTGACACATCACAGGAAACCAGAGAGGGGCAGACAGGAAGTAAAACCGCTATAATAAGAGGGAGATATTTATGAATAGATGAATCAGCAGTAAAAGAGGAAAAAAATACATGAATGATGTCTCAGTTAAGGCATTTTCAATGGTACCCATCATCACACATGCAAGATGTTTTGGATTTATTATTTCCTAATCTTATTTTTACTGGTTTTTCACACCTCTTATCCAATAAATCTTCACAATTCATTCACACAGGCTAGAAGTTCGTAAAAGGTTATAATTACTAGTGTAGCAACGAGGTTACTAGTGTCTCTGAGACCACAAAGCATGTACAAACACATGCTGAATTGTATGAGATTCCAAAGCTTTTAGGCATGTGTCTTTCCTTTTATAATTAAAGACCTCTTCACAAGTCACAACAAACACATTTTGAAGCATTTTCATGCAAATAGCATGAACCCATTTACCATAATTAAAAGCCTTTTGTTGTCCACATCCTCCACTAAAAGCTTGCGCGTGTAAAAATTATCCAAAATTGAGAACACAAACACTAAAAGGGCTCTCTTCATCAACAAGATGATGTGCTGGTTCATGCAGTACATACAGTGGTATGAAAAACAACAAAACGTCTTGAAAGACATTTTTAAAAGTTGAACTTTTTTAAACCTCATACATGGTGCAAGAGACTGAAGAAGCTGCAAAACAGTGCAAAGATGTGCAATTAAAAATGCAAGAGGAAGTGGAATGGAACAAGAATGCAGAATATCAAGACACTTTAAAAAAAAAGAAAAAAGAAAAAAACAGTTTGCAGCCAAACATTTTTATAAATATGAGATAGTAGTCAACATTTGAAGTGGATCAAAACCTTTCATCAAAGTTGTCCTAAAACCAAAACAATACCTGTTCTTGTCTTAGAACAACTTTGATGAACTTTTTTGATCCACTTCAAATGTTGACTACTGTAGTTGGACATCTTTGGGACCATCCGTATAGGGCAGTGGTATAAAGTTATAGGAACTTTTTTTTGAAAGTGTATCTTGAGCTGCGTATTTTCAGGATTTGTGTTATACGTGAGATGTTTCAAAAGATGCGAGATGCAAGTGCAATAGTCAAACGCATCCATCTAGCAATGGAGTAGAATGCAAAAACATTCTGAGTGAACAGCTCCTTTGAACAGTCTGACACCTCTCAATTTTATTTCAGTTTCTCACGCATGAGTGCTGATTTTAAAAGAAGTTCCATTTCAAATCAGTCTTGATATCCTGCACTTGATACATTCCCTTAAAAATGGATCCTCATGCACAGAGGCACAATTCTGGATTCTGTGATCTCCTCCATTGGTGTGCACACAACAAATTGTTTTGTGGAGAAAATGAAAAGCTGACAGGGTTTGGGTGGGTGGTATTTAGAAGGTCAAGGGTGAGTAAAATTACTTTCGTTTAAGATGGCAAGGCCATGAGAAGGTCATTAACTGGGAAGGTTGTTAGAATCATCACAAAGGAAATCTCCTGCTAGTTGCTCTTGGACACATTTAAGACAGTGGAGGTATTTCACTGTCAGGCACTAAGCAGAAAAACAACTTTAATCGTGTTATTTTTAGCGTGAAAACAGCAGTAGGTAAGAGTAACATGTTCATTCGCGTTTTCTGAGAACAATGTGAACTTGGCTGAAAAACGAATGTCATATAAACATCTGAGTTTTATGTGAGATTGTTTTTCTTGAAATGCTTAATACATGCAATCATCCCCATACTTTCAGACACCTTTAATATTTATTTTAATGTTGTATCAACAGATTAAATACCAGTTTAACTGCAACATTGTTGAGGTTTTTATCTAGTTTTTATCTAGTTCACAGCAAAAGGACCTTTAACCTGATTGTAAACATAGTCTAACTCAGCATAGATGCTCAACAGCTGGACTTCCTAATACAGTTATGGTAAACAGTGGGCTTGCATCCATGGGAAAATCCTTGGGCCTGTTATGTTGCAAGCTTTTATTTAGGCTGAGAAGAAGCCAATGGTCATGCTCTGGACAACAGCTGCCCTGAACTGCATTACAGTGGTTACCCTGTTGTCTTGTCCCTCCAACCAAAACTGGACAAAGAAGAGCTGTTAGACTAGAACACAGACTTGATGTGTTAAAAAGTCCCATGGTCACATTCCTGTCAACTACAGCCAACTGCAATGAGTGGTCTTGTTACCCCCTCCAGAAAAGCACATTGTTATCTCACTTTTGTTGGACTTTCTACAGAACCAAGTTTTGGACTAGGTTAAAAAGCCATAGCAGGAGGTTTAGTGATGGATGAATTCACCATGACCTATTGAGTTATAAGCCACTGTACTCAGCGTGACTGTTTAAGGATTTATCACTCTCAGCTTCTCTAGAGAGTCTTTTAGTGTGGCGTGTAGTAACAGGATGTACTGAGTGTAGTTCTGCAGTATGAGGGTCATTACGAACATAAGTTAGTAATCATCATCCATCAAGTTATGTGAGACAAGTGTTCATCTGTATTAGCAACATAAAAATAGGGAACCTTCAGTTTTAGAGAGTAATTCGACTGAAGGGAATTAAAAGGGATGGAATAAGCCAGGTAGCCTGTTTGATCTTTACAGTCAACTCACCTCATTCTGGTATTTCCTACATTAGGTTTTCTGGAACATTATAATACAAAATTCACTGGCTTTCCCATCCATTTTTCTTCTTGACCAAAATAACCAAAGCACTTTTGTTTGTCATGAATAAACATCTACACTGCAAAAATGATGTACTTTCTTAGTATTTTCTATTCATTTTCAAATACAAATATCTAAACAAAACAAAGTAATTTTGCTTGTCAAGTAAATGTATCTTAATTTAAGCTATTTTAGATATTTGTACTGGAAAACAAGATAAAAATACTAAGTAAGAAAATAATTCTTTGGGTCACACTTTAGTCAGGGGACCAGTTCTCACTAATAACTAACTATTAACTATGCCTCAATAAACTCTAAACAACTGCTTATTAATAATTAGTAAGGTAGTTATATATATATATATATATATATATATATATATATTTTCTTACCCTGCATTCAAATTTGCATACTATCTGCCCTAAATAGTATCTCAGAGTTAGTGTGTGCCAAATGATAATATTTTTAAATTGGTATCCCAAAGATGCCCACATGGTGCATAATGTCCTGTGATGTCCAAGGTTCATATTTTGGTTCAGAACTACAAACATGAATATAAAGAACTACAAACATGGTGGATGTGTGTGTGACTGCATAAGCTGCTATTTAGCACCTGTTATAAAATGCAATTGTCTAGCAAACAACATAGACATTACATTCTTACCATACAGCATGCAGTGCATGTACAGTATTGATGTGTGTGATGGTTTCTGCCTCTTCTTCACAGAACCTGACCTTGCAAACTGTCCAAATATCTACTCATATGTCTGCACGCTCCTCTCCCTGCAAAACAGCCGGTGTTATGGCAAATGCTGTCTTGGTATTTTTTCATAAAAAAAGGACAGGCTTATAAACAACTCACATGAGGCAAAAATGAGGGCTGCTTTCTTCCTACACACTGTATAGGACGACTGATGTTTCCCATCCTGGACTTATAGAAGTGGAGAGCCTTAACTTACACTTTGGAAAACTGCCATGAAAATAGTGTTGTTTTGCACTATAAAGGAAGGGAACGATTATTATTAAGTTATATATTACATGTTATGAAAATACATAATTGCATATGTTTCATGTGTGCTGTCGTCTACTGAATGAAGTTATCTGGCTAATCAGCTCTCCATCAGCTGCTGTGGTTATTTTGGCTCTCATGCTTCTGCCCTGACAACTGCTGTTATTCCTTCCAGGGACATAAATGTCTATGTTGAGACTCAGCTACATGCGGTTGAGTGTGATTTATTTGCCGTTTACAGAGAGCTCTTAAGGTAAAAGGAGGTGGTGCGGTAGTGCAGAATCAGTGGGACTTTCCTTCGAGGCAGAGGTAATAGTATGGAAAACCACTGTTCCCGCTGTGAGGGCTGAGGGGAAAGCTCTGTGTGAGCTGATGTCATCCACCAGGCATCCAAACAACAAACTGCATCCCGTACTATTGCGCTCCAGCCCAGCATCTCCCTGACCTCATACCGTGTTGTTTTTATGGAAGAGAATGGCAGAAAATAGCTCAACTAGGTCAGACCACAGGACTTGTTTTTGTCATGGACTTTTAGCACAGGTCAAGACATCCGATACGCTCGCTTTTTTTAGAGCATTGTGCCGAACGGAGAAAAGGTTGCAGACAATTAGCAGATGCGTTACACCACAAAATAATAAGGGACCTTTATTCAGAACATGTGCGCCATCATATGAGACAAACAAACGTAGTGGTGGGAAAAAGCACCAAAAAAAAAAAAAAAGAAAATGCCAACTTGTCTCAACCGCTGTCTCAACCACTGTAAAAACATATAATAATGTTTTGGTTGAAACGTAACCATAACATAACACACATGGCATATGGTTTATGACAGAATACGGAGGGTGAAAAGTGATTAGTTTTGAAGGATGGTTTAAAGGAAAGCTTCTAGTCAGTTCTATGATCAGTGACATCACCGTCTCATTGTTTTCCCATGTGACCCATGCTTCAGCACTGTCCGTCAGGTCTGTGCACCACATGATTAAATAGTCCTATCTTTTCAAGGCCAGTTTCAGAGCAAAGTTTCTGCATATTACTGCTAAGCATGTTTCTTTGAAGAGCTAAATAAACACATCTGAATGTGGATTTACATGTATTTGCGGAGCAGAGATGACTGCAGTGTTTTATTATTTTGGATAACATTTTCCAACTCAATGCTGTGGGTCAATCGCTGCCTAGAACCAAAAAGTGCTATCAGATATCTGGCTGACCCTCTTATATACATGGTGCACTTTTAACTCTTCTCCTTCTAGTCCCTAATGTCTACCCATGCTTTGAGGGTCTTCATTATTCTTTATTGGTTAGTTGCTTTTGTAGTATAGTGACTTCTTCTTTTTATCGCTTTTAAAATAAGTCAAGGAGATTATATATTATATAAGAGGGGAACAGATTTACATTGGTGCAGTTATGCAGCCTCTGTGTAATTGCAAAATACTGTTATAAATATTAAACATGCATGTTATTTTGACTACAAACTTTGATGGAATGAAAATGATTTAAATAAAATTTCACAGAAAATGTATAACCTGACTTCTGTGTTCTGCTTAGAAATGCTGCAATAATACCCAAGTCTAATCTGTTCATGTTCATCCTGTCTGAATTCTGTGTATAGTTCACAGAAAAACAGTCTGACAGTCTATCACATCAATATTGCGAAAGTTGTCAGTTTGGGGTTTATCTCTCTTAGGTGAAATTCTGGCAAAATTCCTGAAAAGAATCGATCGGTTCTATTCAGAATGCTTTTTAAGGCTTTTTAAATAACAAATAATAATTAATACATAAAAAAAAAAAAATAAGTTAAGAATAAATAAATACATACATACATACATACATACATACATACATAAAAGAATGAATGAACTAACCAACAAGCAAGCAAATATTAAAAGTAGAAGTTGCAGTCTGGGATGGAAAAGGGTTAATCAGCCAAAATGCACATACAGGTGCATCTCAGTGAATTAGAATGTCGTGGAAAAGTTCATTTATTTCAGTAATTCAACTCAAATTGTGAAACTTGTGTATTAAATAAGTTCAGTGCACACAGACTGAAGTAGTTTAAGTCTTTGGTTCTTTTAATTGTGATGATTTTGGCTCACATTTAACAAAAACCCACCAATTCACTATCTCAACAAATTAGAATACTTCATAAGACCAATAAAAAAAAAAAAAAAAACGTTTAGTGAATTGTTGGCCTTCTGGAAAGTATGTTTATTCACTGTATATGTACTCAATACTTGGTAGGGGCTCCTTTTGCTTTAATTACTGCCTCAATTCGGCGTTGCATGGAGGTGATCAGTTTGTGGCACTGCTGAGGTGGTATGGAAGCCCAGGTTTTTTTGACAGTGGCCTTCAGCTCATCTGCATTTTTTGGTCTCTTGTTTCTCATTTTCCTCTTGACAATACCCCGTAGATTCTCTATGGGGTTCAGGTCTGGTGAGTTTGCTGGCCAGTCAAGCACACCAACACCATGGTCATTTAACCAACTTTTGGTGCTTTTGGCAGTGTGGGCAGGTGCCAAATCCTGCTGGAAAATGAAATCAGCATCTTTAAAAAGCTGGTCAGCAGAATGAAGCATGAAGTGCTCCAAAATTTCTTGGTAAACGGGTGCAGTGACTTTGGTTTTCAAAAAACACAATGGACCAACACCAGCAGATGACATTGCACCCCAAATCATCACAGACTGTGGAAACTTAACACTGGACTTTAAGCAACTTGGGCTATGAGCTTCTCCACCCTTCCTCCAGACTCTAGGACCTTGGTTTCCAAATGAAATACAAAACTTGGTCTCATCTGAAAAGAGGACTTTGGACCACTGGGCAACAGTCCAGTTCTTCTTCTCCTTAGCCCAGGTAAGATGCCTCTGACATTGTCTGTGGTTCAGGAGTGGCTTAACAAGAGGAATACGACAACTGTAGCCAAATTCCTTGACACGTCTGTGTGTAGTGGCTCTTGATGCCTTGACCCCAGCCTCAGTCCATTCCTTGTGAAGTTCACCCAAATTCTTGAATCGATTTTGCTTGACAATCCTCATAAGGCTGCGGTTCTCTCGGTTGGTTGTGCATCTTTTTCTTCCACACTTTTTCCTTCCACTCAACTTTCTGTTAACATACTTGGATACAGCACTCTGTGAACAGGCAGCTTCTTTGGCAATGAATGTTTGTAGCTTACCCTCCTTGTGAAGGGTGTCAATGATTGTCTTCTGGACAACTGTCAGATCAGCAGTCTTCCCCATGATTGTGTAGCCTAGTGAACCAAACTGAGAGACCATTTTGAAGGCTCAGGAAACCTTTGCAGGTGTTTTGAGTTGATTAGCTGATTGGCTTTTCACCATATTCCAATTTGTTGAGATAGTGAATTGGTGGGTTTTTGTTAAAGGTGAGCCAAAATCATCTCAATTAAAAGAACCAAAGACTTAAACTACTTCAGTCTGTGTGCACTGAATTTATTTAATAAACGAGTTTCACAATTTGAGTTCAATTACTGAAATAAATGAACTTTTCCACGACATTCTAATTTATTGAGATGCACCTGTATATGCCAAAAAGGGCTTCCAGATTTTCGAGAATATAGAGAATGATTTACTGTGTAAAGCAAAGTTGAAGACAATTTGACAAAGATAATTTGGTAGCTTTTTAAAAAACCAATTTGATGGCACTTGTTCCCATAAAGGTTTTGAAAGGTTGTTGAATTCTGTCCAGGGCATTATAGACTGACTACATCCTGTTTCTGTTCTGGCTACATCTGTGGCCTAGAGCCACATAGCAGTATGTTTGCATAAGACATGAAAGTGGCTGACCATTATTCTAACTAAATAAGCATAATTCTAATAATGATGCGTCATTTTATTTTTAAGTATTACTACAATATAAACCAAGCCCCCTACACAGACATCATTGATTTAAAAGCTAACAAGACAGATTCAAATATTGACCTGTCCTTTTCAAACATCCCAGTTCCCAGGCCTCCTCTGCTTTTTGGCAGCATTATCCAGCAACCCCAGAGTTCATCTTTCTACATTAGTTAATGTTAAACTTATTTTAACATAGTCCAGACAGTCACAGATGTAAGTCAGAAGTAACAATCAATTTTTTTTTTATTTTAAATCAGATTTATGAAGGCAATTCATACAACAAAAAGCCATTTTTCTCATTGCACTCACTTCCAAATGTTGATTTTAATGATTCTTAATGTACCAGAACCCAACAAATTGAGATGAGACACTGAAAATATATGTTTAACAAAATGTAAAGTAGGTCAGTGATTTGTTTTTGTTTTTTTTTGTTTTGTTTTGTTTTTGTTTTTGTTTTTACAATGCACTCTAAACAAAAATGGCTCTAAATAGCACTAAAAGTGGTTCATTGGCTTGTAATCATACAGCTCCTATCTTTATCTCACCTTTGTCAAATGGTGCTATGTAAAACCATAAGAGGAACCCCATTCTCCTCCTTAGATTTTAGATATGTTACTGTACTCTCATATGTTTGCCGTGAATTGGAATTTAGTACAATGGCAAAAGCTGTTTTGAATGACTATGCTTTTCTAAGGTCAAAAAGTCTTGTGTGGGTGCCCTGGAATATGTCCTTATAAGGGTGCCTTGGTGGCAAAAAGGTTGAGAACCACGTTATCTTCAAAATATACACTGTATTAGAATGTCATTTTTAACCCTTTCCCCAACAAAACTAAAAGACAAAGAGAGAGTTAGAAAACCTTTAAAGTACTAAACAGGGACTTAACGGGTTCTTTGCATGGCATTAGTGCTATAAAGCACCTTAAGCACCCCAAAGAGCCACTGAAGAACCATACTGGGCTTAATAGGTTCTTTATACGGTAGCACCTCAACCACCCAAAAGAACCACTGAAGAACCAATTTTTTGTGTGTATCATCAAAACAAATGCTTATTTGTACTGCCTGCTAAGTTGTCATCTAATTTGTACTGGTATTTGTATGGCACATTTGTGATCAGTTAAGTTAAAAATCATCATAGGTTCTGCTCCATTTGCTGAGAAATTTGCTTATTGGCTTCTGTTTATCTTTTACTTCATATGAATATCTTCCCATATGAAAACTTTCCTTCCACAGTCTAGTATATTCTGGAAGATTTGTTTGTTGGTAAATCAATGTCAGAAATACATTAAGAAAAAAGTTCCTTCACCGCTAAGCTTAGTTCATTCATCATGTTTATGGTAATCAAGTCTTTACTTAAGAATGTTATGAAAACTTCCATTATAAGACCTCAACGAGCCATTTTTCAGGACCATGGACAGCACACAAGTTGTTTTCTGAGATATACCAAGGAAAAAGAAAACAGGCAAAGTCATTTATTTGAGATCTAGAAGAAAATTTGTAATGGTAAAGCCAGTTCTTACTTAGATGAAAATACAGTTAGTTTGACATAATGCATGCAGTATTATAACAAAATCCAAACCTATAGATTACTATAATGGTTTGTGTGTTTTCACCAACTGCTTTAAATCACATTCACCACACACACACACATACGCACACGCACACGGACACACACACACACATTTAAATATTTGCTGTGTTGCTGTTTGAATGGCTGTGATTTGGTTATGAAAAAGACAGACAAACATTCAAAAATTTGGGGTTGGTAAGTTTTTCTTATGTTTTGAGAGAAGTTTCTTATACTCAACAAGGCTGCATATATTTGACCAAAAATAATAATATTGTGAAATATTATTACAATTTAATATACTAATTTCTATTTTAATATATTGTCAAATTATTATCCATGTGATGGCAAAGCTGAATTTTCAGCATAATTACTCCAGTCTTCAGTGTCACATGGTCCTTCAAAAATCGTTCTAATATGATGATTTGCTGCTCAAGAAACATTTAGTATTATTATCTTCAATGTTGAAAACACTAGTGTTGCTTAATATTTTTGTAGAAACCATGATTCAAAAGAAGAGCATTTATATTAAGTCTTTATTAATTTAATGCATTTAATGCGTTGTGCGTGAAATAGTCTGTGTGACTGGACTGTGAGGTGTAGCAACTTGGGTTTGTATTATAATGATGAAGGTCAATGTAAACAAGTCTGTTTCTGAACTGTACAGTTACAATATACCATATGCAACAGGGTAAAATATAAACCACAGTGTAGAGAAATGTTAGAGAGAGGTGAAACCCTCAAGAAACACAAAACATGATTAGCTGTATAAACTAACCAGATGTAATGCAGATGGTACTTTGTGTAAACAGTTTACCTTTTATTGGGTAATATGCCTTTAAATGGCCTTTGCAAGAATATATTTTTCCTTAGCAAAAATGTCATTTTAAACCACTTTCTTAAGCTATGCTTCCATTTCAAAGTTCAAGATTCCATACTTGTCACAGAAAAGATGAATCATGTTTCACTGTGCTCACTATCTGTGCAGTTTTGGTGTTTTGCTCAGAGAAGAGAATGATCCAGCTGGCTCTAAATCAGTTCTGAGCACCTAATTGATTGTATAGTACTGAAGCTTCGGAGAATTTTTTTTTTTTTGCCTATTTACATTTAGTCTGCTTAAGGCTTCCTGATCAGTCAACTATACAATTAGATATGCACATTCACACTGCAAAATAGCTGCTTCTCACATAGATTCAGTGGATGTACGTAGATCTGATGTACTATAGAGACATATTGTGTTCACAAATGTAGAGTTCACTAATGCCAAGAAGGAAATCTAAATGCTCTATTCATCCCAAATAGCACTTAGTGTTTCACAGTTGTTGCCAGTAGCAGTGTGTATCTGTCCTGAACCAGAGGTATCTGTCCTGCTGCCACATTGCCCTGACAGTCAGTGACTTCACATGTACACTTTTTTGTATGAGGTTGCTTCGTAAGTACACTGGTTTCGGACAGACTTTCAAGGCCACATTACAAGAACACATTAAAGACAGCTTTAGCAATAATCATGCCATATTTAGTGACTACATTGATTATTCCTCAATAGAAATGGTTGAAGTAAACTAAAAGAAAAAAAAACCATTTTGGACACAGCCCATGTGTCTTACTCATGATTGCTTACTCATGTGTGGATTACTGTGCTCCCAAACTTTTTAAGATTATGTAGTTCTGTTTGGGAAGGAAAAGTTTATGTATGTAGCCCAAACAACCAGCATTTACTGTATATAAAGCCCTGTAAGTAACGTGTGAGGGGGAAAAAAAGACGTCACAGCCACGATTTAAGCATTTGTTCCCTTGTTTTAGTTATATCATGTCCACGATTTAAAGGGACAATTAACCCATAAATTAATATTCTATCATTTACTCACCCTATATCGTTCCGACCCTGTGTGACTTTCATTCTTCTGTGGAACATAAAAGAAGATATTTTGAAGAATGTTGGTAGCCAAACAATTTTTGTTCCCATTCTATTATATGGGGAAAAAAATGGAACCATTATTTTTTCAATTCCATGTACTGTGTCTGTACTCCACTTCCTTGAACCACATTCATCCACATAGAGAAGCAGAGCTGAAACACAACCAAAAACAAACCAGGGTTCACAACCTGTCTAAATATGTTCACCTTGGTCCATTTATGTACAAAATAAAAAGTATCACATCTTAGTGAGATACATTAAAATTGGAGCTGCTGTGAAACCGAAATGTTTATTTTTTTTAACATTTGTATCGTTAGATATTGGAGTAAGTTGAAACCCAATACTTACTTTTAAAAATTTAATCCAGCATTTCTCTGCGGTCTGGGCCGCGAAGGATCCATTGGTAACACTTAATTTTCAAGACCAATTCTAGTAAACTAGTTGTTTATTAGCATGCATATTACTAGCATATCGGCTGTTTATTAGTAACGATAAAGCACATATTAATGCCTTATTCTGCATGACCATATTTTAGATCCCTTAATCCTACCCCATACCTAAATTTAACAACTACCTTACTAACAATTAATAAGCAGCAATTTAGGAATTTATTTAGGAAAACTAAAACCTTAGTTAATAGTGAATATGTGTTAACCTAATCTAAAGTGTTACTGATCCATTCATTGTATCCTTCATGGTCTGGGAAACAAAGGACACATTTCGAAGTCGCATTTGAAGGAGCCTTCAAAATTGTACCGATGTGATGCATTTGGTCTTGGAATGCAGCCTTCAGAGGATGCACCACTTGGAATTGAGACAGAGCTATAGTGAAAGATATTGTACAACTTGGCCACAGTTTATTTCAAAAATGGAACCAATTAAGAAAACAGTGTCAAGAATTAATACTTTGTGGGAACAAATTTTTAATTCATGGCCACAGTATCTATTTCTTCTTCCGCGTATCATATGCATACATGCAAATTTGCTTCCAAGGTATACATTTTTATAGTTTCTCACATTCCCTTTGGGACTGAACCCATGACACTGGTATTGCTCTACAGGAATAACTCATAATGAATATATTTTGTATGCACCTTCAACCACTGAGTGATTGGACTGCAATCAGTCTTGAACATATCTTGGAGGGCATTTGTATTTGGCCTTTTCATGACTTGATAGCCACCCCGTCAATATAAATGGATGGAGTGACCAAGCGTAAACACCCCCAGAGAGATCATTAGGAGTGAGGGTGTGTATGTGAGCATGCTTTTATGACCGTCTCTGCCTGTTATCTTTTTGCAAGTGTATACAAGTGTGCACATGCACATTTGTGTGTGAAAGTTCAGAACCTGGCCTTTTCTATCCCTGTCTACTCTATGCACATTTTGTCGTACACACAGCATCATGGCAGCTTGCCTTGTGCTGCTGAGATCTCCACCTGTTTGAGTAGACAGGATGTCACATTGAATGTCCCACATGCTTTCGAACACATTTGGCCTTTTTGCGTAATAGGGTTACGCAAGACGATGACGAAGGTAAATGCACTCATCCCAGTGTGGTAATGAAGAGATCTGTGTACACGCAATATAATACAAAGACTGTCTTTGTCACAGAATGTCATTTGGAGTAACAATAATCATTCACAAGAAAGGTTCACATGACCAATTCAATTAAATACAAAAGCTTTGTGTTTGTGTAATGGCTTTGATGACATATGCTGTCAATAAGCAGTTTCATTCATTGCAGGATCAATAGATAAAATCTCAAAAGCCCTGTAAGACAAAAGAAGGAAAATATTACTATATGTCTCAAAAATTGAACAAAAAGGGTCATCTGTATGAGGGAATGACTTTCCATTTGTTTCCCGAATTTAAAAATCGCTTTCAATGAATTTCATGCTGTAAACAACATAATGGCAAAACACCAGAGATTTACTCTGGTGGAAAAAGAGTAAGAAATTTACTTTTATGTTTCATGGATACATACATTTTTATGGCAATTTGTGAGTCTCCTGTGCTCACCCAAGGCTGATCAATTTATCTGACAAAAAAAAAAATAAAAATAATAATAATAATAATATATATATATATATATATATATATATATATATATATATATATATATATATATATATATATATATTAAATTATTACCATTTAAATTAATTGTTATTTTTTGTAATATTAAATTATTACCATTTAAAATAATTGTTATTTTTTGTAATATATTTTAAAATGTAATTGAATCGTGTGATAGAAAGGCTGAATTTTCAGCAGCCATTATTCCAGTCTCATGCAATCTTTCAGAAATCATTTTAATATACTGATTCGGTGCTCAAGAAACATTTCTTATTATTATCAAAATTGAAAACAGTTGTCAAATTTTTTTATATTTTTGTTGTGATTTTCTGATTAATAGAATGTTCAAAAGAACAGGATTTATTTAAAATTAGAAATCTTTTTTGTGAAATTATAAATGTCCTACTGTCATTTTTGATGAATGTAATTCATTCTTGCTGAATAAATTTTTAATTTCTTAAAAAATTACCACAAAGTTTTGAATGCCAGTGTATATATTCATATATTTCATTTACATTAACATTTAATGTAAATGAAAAATGTAAATTGCTTCTATTGAGGACAATAGAAGCAATCAAAACCAACAAAAGAGCAATAATATGTAAGTCTCGATTAGTCTAATGCAGTACATGTAGCAAGGATTTTTTTAAAATATAATAAATAAAAAGAAAACAAGTAGAATAGAAAAAGAATACAACGAGGGTAATTTTATAAATAAATAAAAAGAAAACAAGTCACAAGAATAGAGAAGTGTTAGAGGGTCAATTACGTTTTTTTAAATAAAAAGAAAACAAGTAGTTAGAATAAAAATATAATAGAGAATGGAAGTGTTAGAGGGTCACGTTTTTTAGTTTTTTTTAATAAATAACAATATATTTCAACCATACATTAAATGTGTTGTATCATGGAGTCATATTTTTAAGATCTGCACGGTACATAAGCTGTGAAAGATGTCACAACCCATCAACAGGTGGTGATGGGAACCGATGAAAGGTAAATGGTTAAATGTTTTGCTATATTTTTGGAATAGCTATATTTACAATTGTGCGGACTTGTAAAATATTTCACAGCTATTTAGCGGTCGCTTGTTTGCTTGTGGCTGATTTCTGGCTTTGCCTTCTTCACATTAGAGAGCAGATATTTTGCTCAGTGGGACATCGGTAGTTGCAGCCTTCGCTTCACACAATAGACCGAACAACAGGCACACTGTGTCAGTGTGAATCTGTTCTTCCAGACGTCTTTTGAACAGAAGCTTGTGATGATCTCACACACAAGCACCATCATCCACTTCACCATTAACCTGATTTTGTACACAGTTTTTATACACGGCAACCACAAAGAATATTAAATCATCTGGCTTATGTACACAAAAGCATCCTTCAGTTCCCACGATACAACATGTACACGAACAAGAATAGCACAACAGATAAATGACAAAGCGGATTGCTGATAGATTGAGAGATACTTTCAGCTGCCATAGAATGAACTAAAGAACGCCGGAGCCTTTGAAGTTGAGCCTTCAGGTATCATTCCTGTTCTTTCCCCCATAATGTTAATAGCTCCACAAACCTCAGGCTTTAGAGAAAACAGGCCTGTCCTTAAATCACATCTCAACCCCTCCAAGTCTTACATAAACATCCCCAAGGCACAAAGTCAGGGAAATTAATATCTGGCGTTTAGCTTTTTGCAAATATTCATAAGGTATGAAGAAGACTGTTAGGAGCAGGTCTGGGCGTGTAGAGTTTCCTGAGGTTTGAGGTGGAGCGAGACATTTAGATAAATAGGGTAACCACTGAAAGTGCTGCTGCTCCTGTATGACACCTCAACGCTCAAACTGTTTTCACAGGAGTCTTTTGATAATATTTGATGACCTTTTGATCACCCAATGACCAAATACCATCAGACTATTCATAAATACTGTTTTACAGTACAGTATTAATCACCCCCTTGTCATTTAAAATCTGTGTGACTTTATTTCTTCTATGGAACACAAAAGTATGGAGCCCTATAAATGACATGAGGAAAATAAATTATTATTGTTACCAAAATTGTGGCCATATGGGAATGAATTCTTAATATGTATATGTAATGTATATAAATATAAAAGATGTATTTTCTTAATGATCACTTATATAATTCATGTAAAGATGGTAAAATTGAAATGTATTAAACATATACTTAATAAAAAACAACAAAATATATGCCAATATTTTCTGTAAGATAAGTAAATTAGCCAATTTTGTTTAAATGAAGGACTGCAGAAATGAATACACCCTAGATTTAATTCAGTAAATGTATAATATTCTAGTACTTAGTATGTCCTCCAGAACTTTAAGTATACTGCTCTGACCCTTCTTGGCACTGAGTGTACAAGTTCATGACAAATTTTCACATCTGTCCTGTTTAACTCCTGGAGGATGACCTCCTTAAATGCTCTGGTCTTTCATCTCGTCTCTACAGAATCCCCCACAGCTGCTCAAGAGCGTTAAGATTGAGTGAAATACATGTCCACTGAAGGATTTTCACCTTGAGAGAATGAATATCTTCATTGTCATGCTGAAAAAATGCCCAATAATGCAGGGAATGAGTGGAGGGTAGCATCTTCTGTTTTAAGTTTTTGTATTACATCACACAGTAGTGTGTGAATTCATGACAGCGTTGATAAAGCACAACTCCCTCACACCTTCAGCACTCATTCATCCCTATATAAAAGCTTTACTACTACTGAACGTCACTGTGGGTACCAAGCACTTCTCACTGTACTCCTCCTCTAGCAACACCAGAACATTTTGGATGCTTTTGGATCCAAAATGATGGATTTGTAAATATGGGCCTTGGAAGAGGTTAAATGAGTTTATTTTGCTTTGGCTACAGTGGGTAATTCTAGTGGTGACAACAACCATGCATGTCACTTCTGCAGGCTGTGTCATACTCTGTGAGATAAAGTGTTCATAGCTTTTGCCAGCACTGAGACACTTGCATGTTCTTTTTCCTGCTCTTTTTCTAGCAAAAATTCACTCATCACTAAATGAAAACTTAAAGTGAAGACCTGATTATTTCAGGAGCCTTGTCACAATTCCATTGTTTTTGAATGTAGGTGCTACTTTTGCTATATTTTTACACTTAAAACAATAATTTGGTATTCCTCTTGAACCACTGACCTCTTTCATGCTAAGAAATAAGTCACCTGGCAATTCTCTCCCAAGTGGTTCCACTGCTGCCAGCATTAAGTCTGAGTATGATTCAGTGGGCTATATAACACTTTTAATTGTCAGGAAATTACTTGTCTTTAAAAGTTTTGGTTCAATATACTTACCTGTTGATCAAAAATAGCCTTAAACCTATACACATTTTTTTTTTTTTAGTAATTTTCAGGAGGGTGCACTAATTTTTGCAACACAACATTTTATCACTTTGAAAAGAAAATCTTATTTTGCTGAATAATTTTGACATTTTTCTTTGGTAATTGATCAAGCAGGCTTGTTGGAACATTATATCTCCAAAGAACCCTAACATGTCATCTAAGTACAGAGTAATTGCTGAATTTGTTAACTTTTAGAGGGGGTGTACTCATTTATGCTGTGCACTGTGTATATATATATATATATATATATATATATATATATATATATATATATATATACACACACACACACACACATTTTATATACATTTAAAGTGTGGTTGCACGCTCTTTAACCATGTTTTTCCCATTTGCAAGAGACCATTCCCATTGTGGTTGCACCATCTGTACACTTCAGCTGATAAGAACTTACTGATCCATTGTGA
The DNA here is from genome assembly GCA_039654775.1 of Spinibarbus caldwelli. Taxonomy (NCBI): domain Eukaryota; kingdom Metazoa; phylum Chordata; class Actinopteri; order Cypriniformes; family Cyprinidae; genus Spinibarbus; species Spinibarbus caldwelli. The sequence continues at coordinate 27,409,319 of CM077221.1, read as the reverse complement.
TTGAGAAATACTTCCAATTGCAATATCTTCATAAACAGACCTTGGAAAGAAAATAAGACTTAGTTTGGGGAGGACACCTACAGCTAAACCTTGAGGGCACTGAAGATGAGGCTCACCTTTTCATGGTGCACAGGTGATGTAGAGCCTGCGTGTTTCTGAGCTGACCTATGGCATTTCGTCAAGGTTAGTCAGCAAATCATCAAGAGTTAGTGTTCCCCAGCCTTCACCCTTCCCTTAGGGCAGCCAGGTCACTGCCTGTGTACGTATGCACTTGTTTTGCCGCTCCAAATGCATTCCAAAAGCTATCGACACATCCACCTATTTTAGATTAGGCAACATGCAATAAAATAAGCTGCTTTTAAAAAAGTGAGTCAGGACGACTTTAGAAGCTTCCATTGACTTTACTTAAAAAAGGAGACATAAAATTTTTTGGTACATAGCATCTACATACATAAGCAGAACAACTAAAAAAAAAAAAAAGATAATATACAAAAAACTGCCAGTTGTGCATGTAATCTTTCATTGGGACTGAATTTTATGGGTTACATCAAAATAAATAACGCCTTGATACAGTGCCATTACTTAAAGAAAATGTTTGGTGGCTCAATTTGCAAGACTGGTCATACTAGGGTCAATGACAACATCTTATGAGACTATTCATACATATTCAAGTATTTTTTTTTAAAGCAAAAGCACTGGAATACTATGATTGTATGTTGAAAATATGCAAGAGATTATTGCTGATTTTCCCTTTAAAAAGATTGTTCGATTCTTTTGTGTATACGTGTAAAATACTGTCTAAATAACAGTGAAGACGATTTGCAAAGATAAAATGGCAGAAACTCAAACTGGAAACAGGAATGTTATGGATACAATATATGACACCTCAAAACATGTAAGACTGCTCTTGCCCAAAGTCCAAGATGACTTGATTGCAGATGTCCTCGGATATGATATGAGATTGATATTTTTCTGATGTTTTCTGCCTTCCATTGCAACGCTATGTCACTTGATAGCAAAGGCTTCACCTTCATTCTCCAGGGCACAGATTATGGATCTTGAACAGCCAAGCATAGAAACAGTTTTTCCTGGTTGAGCTCATCTCCAAACAACCAGTCTTACTGAATTGTCTTTTGAATACAATCTTGTTTTTTTTTTTCCTAAAACGGAAAAACTCTTTAGCAAACTCCTTTTGAGTCCAAGTTAGCACCATAATGTTATCATATTTAGCAGTCCATGAAAAATAGTGCTGTTAACATCAGTCCTTGGCTTTGCGCAGCCAGCCAACATTTTCCTTATTTTTCTTCTGTCTTCTGTCATATTAAAGGTGCAGGTAAAGGACTCTAATCTCAATAAATTCATTCCTTAAAATATGACATTTAAAATAGGGTGCAAGCAAGACAGAACCATAAATGCTTTTTGCAGATGGCAGACTTTTGACATTTGCGTTCTGGCAGCTTCCTCAGCATCAGTTCTGGGCATCCCCGTGATATTCATCAAGACTGCATTCATCTCTCTTGTCCCATTACATTCACTTTCAATGTTAACTTCTAGTGTTTCGAAGGCTGATAACACACAGAGAGTTCATAATCTGGATTTGAGAAAGACGGTGGGCGAGTGGTATGATTCATGATAAAAGTGCCTCTACTGACCAAGACATGGCTATAATCCCTTGTTTGTTCCCATTTGGGAAAGGTGGCCATCATTTGTGGGACGTGTTGATCTGAATGTGTGGAAGGATGGCAGGGTGTCTGCTGGGAAGGGTCATGAGGGGCCGGTGGAAACTGGCTTGCTCCTCGTCTTGGATTTTCTCCACCTGCCTCCTAAACTTTCTGGCAAGCAGGATGGATGGGACCCCTCTCCTTAACCTCTGGGCAGCCTTTCTTTGCCATACTTCATATTTGGAATACTTCACTGCTGGGATGTCCTGCAAAACAGAAGAACTTGCTGTAGATTCTGTAATTCATTGACTTTGAAGTTTTTTGAAACACTGTTGCTCAAACAATAGAGCATCGTGCTACCAACAGAAGGGTCATGGGTTCGATTCCCATGGAATGCATGAACTGATGAAATGTATATCTTGAATGCAGTGTAAATAGTGTCTGAAAAATGCATGCATGTAAACTCCAATATGATTATGAACAAAGCTAAATGGTAGCTTCAAATTGAATAACTGTGTCGCATACATAAGCTACTCTGACCCCAGTGCATTAAACACATCCCAACTATAGACTGATCAAAGTCAGACCTCTTATTTGTTGAACTGTGTGAGAGAAACAATACCCTCCTCGACTTACAGTGTGAACGTACTGTTCTCAAGTGGGGCTGACTATTGTGTTGTTGTTGGGTTGTTTGTTTTTGTTATTTTCAAATCCAAGCCATGGCCAGCTGGCCAACTGTCTTGCCAACGCTTAACATATTTCCATGCCAAGAGCACATGGCACAAAAATTTGCCAGAATGCGGCATAACACTTGTACTTGTTTTGGTGCTTGGAATAATAACATCATTGCACATGCTGTCCAATAGAGTTTTATGGTGTTACCATGGGCTTTTGTTTGTGCAACTAACTATCTCCCTCAGTGTTGTTCCTACATCATCTTTAATGCAGCCTACAGATTTCTGATGATCTCTGCCATTTTCTACATTGCTCAGCGATTGTGAGAGTGGAGACATGGTTAATATTGATTTTGGCATGATAAAAACAGGCTGCGTGTCTGACTAGCCTGTCTAGTCTGAGTCTGTGTTTGTGGGTTCAGCAAAATCATTGTGCTGGGCTTTCGACAGGGGGAGGGGGAGATAAACAGCTCCATGTACCTTGTGAAGAGCCTGCGATGCTGGGAAGGCCTGCAGCGAGCTGGAGGAAACATCTCGCTCGGACTTCACAGGCTTTGCGCAGTACTGCTGCAGCAGACGCAGCTCGCAGCTCCGAAAGCAGCATTCTTCCACTATTCCTGTCTGAGGACGGCGGCTGTTTGATCTGTTCGGCCTGCCTGGGTGGGGGAAGAGAAGGTAAGCGATCAACTCCGGGGTTCCCCTGGAAAGCAACCAATGCTACCAATTCACACCCTATTGTTTATATTTCACCAAATCCCACATGTGGCTGCTGGCATGTTCCTAGGATTTCTGAAATCAGAGACTGCATCAACAGAGCCCTTCTTTCTTTCCTGTTGTTTGTGACTCCCTTTTTATTTCTGGCACTAACCGATTTGATAAGGACTTGAAAACGTCACAAAGATCAGTACACAGAAAAACAAATATTGTTCTGTGTTCCCAGGGATGTGTGAATAGCTAGCAAAATGGATACTTTAACCTTGCCATTTGCCTAAACAGAGATAAAAGATAAAGAACAGCAGGAGAGGTACAAAAGGGGGAAGTCCAACATCATCTGATAGGAATATACGGGACGAGAGAGAGAGAGAAAGAGAGAGAGATCTTTTGCAAACAACTAAATAACTTGCAGACACAAATTCCTTGTTTCCCCAAAATACTGACATTTAACTGCAATTAACAGCACTAATGGCTTTCACTCAGAATACTTGCTAGAAAGCAATAAGAGGCACGTTTCCTCTTTAATAAATACCCTCATTGTGACAGTCATTAGTGCACATGCAACTATACAAACAGCAATGACAATGCCACAATGTGACTACTTCTACAAGACAAATGGCTATGTAAATGTTTAGATTTCCTGTAAGAGTTACACTTACTGATATAAAACCCATCTTCTCCACACACGAACTGAAGAGTATCCACTAGTTCTCCACCACAAAGAGTCTCCCCCGTTTCTGCGGGGGATGCGACCATGCACAATGACAGAAAGAAGAGTATCAGTGAGCGCATCTGTGAAATGAAAACAGATTTGAGTGTGAGTCAGTTCATAGATCCGTAGTCAAGCCGTATCGTTTAACAGAGGTTAACGTTACTGATGAGATTGTGCTTGTGATTTCAATCAGGCGAGCAAAGAGTGACACAAAAAAAGTTCAAAGTAACTGTGGAGACGCTATTATCCTTATCAGTGATACAATCAAGCAACGGCTAGGCTTAAAACAATGATGATTATCCAAACTTTTCTCCAAGTTTTACATATCGTCATTAATATTCCTAAACATGCAGCTGTAATTACGTAGAAACGATGAAACTGTGCGAATGCATAAACATGCTGAAAGACAGTACTGCAACCTCAGTCATGTCATTGTCACTTTCTCTTACCGTTGTTTGTTTCCCCCCCGTTTTTCGGCACGATGCACAGAATAGATGGTTATCATCCATGGTAGGCGGTTTGTGGAAAACGACGTTTACTGGTTGTTGTACTAAAGAGTTGCTTTGTTTAATTTCCAGTCTGTTGCATCTCTTTGAGTGATGCGTGTGGCTGTCTCAAAGTTCAGAGGACAGGCAAGGCATATGTAGTGAGAGGCAATTTATACTAACACCCGCCCCTCGCACCCCCAGCCCAGCAGCGATGAACGATTCGTGAACGAATGGTTCTTTTGAGTCGGATCTTTTTTTTTTTTTTTTTTTTTAATGAACTGGTTGAACCGCTGCACATGAATCGAATTCAGTACACTGAATTAGTAAGAGTCAACAACTCGCAGACTCATTGAACGAGAACTTGTTTTGTGCCAGTTTTATAAATAAATAAATAGCATTTCCATTTCATATAAATGAATTTTACTATTCTTTCTTGATTCTACAAATTATATTTAGAAAATGACAACACACATTTTTATTAAGAAAACATTTCAAGCTAATATAAAATGCCTTTATTTGGAACACTTTGCGGGATGACGTAACGATTCTCTTTCTGAGCTCTTTCTTTGAAATGAACTGTTCAAAAGATCCGATTCGCGGAAATGATTTTCCGACTACTGCTGCCAGTCCGCTCGCTGTGCGTGAGAACTGGAATGCTTTTCTCTTAATCAGAAGCGATTTGATTTTAATAAGTATTCCGATTGCAACCAACACTGTCCTTAACCCAAAAAGTAAAAATGTTCAAACTTAATATTTAGATTTTCCCGGATTGTCTCTATTGTTGCCACTGTATAAAATATCGTCACACACGTTTTCTGCAAGTCTGATTCGGTCACAGATGAAAAAGCAGTCTTATTAACCGTTCTTATACAGGATACTTGTGTTGATGGCAGAATATTGTGAAAGTGCAGCGCTCACTACTGGTTTTGAATGCGCACACAGCTGATGGAGTACCTGCTCACCAATGACAAGGCGCATTCTTAGTCAAATAGCCGCCGCTTTAAAATACCTTTTGGCAACAGGTCAGCCTAAGGAATTTTAATTGAGGGAACATTCTTCCAGCTTCTCACCATAACAAAGGGGGTTGCAATCGCATTCCAGTGAATGCAGACAGACACCGTGCTGAAATTTCACTCTCACACGACAACAGTGTTGACCCTTTGTGCGCGCGCGCCATCTCATGCGAAAACCTAAAAGGATTTATCCTTTCTTTAAAAAGCAACTCAATCCGTTTTGTACGCTGATTACGACCCAGGAATGAACACAATGAAATAGATATATTATTTAGCATAAATTGTACGTAAAACAAGTCTAGAAAGTACAATAAATAAAGTGCTACGTGGAAATAAATGAACAGTCAACATGTCCTGACATGCCTCAAACTGGACATGATGAAACTATGCAAAAACACGTTCATTGTCTGTCAGAAACATCAGCTAGTGTCATGCAAAATATGCTCATTTACCTTCTTCTAAAAGTGGAAATGGCCCGAAGTGGACAATAATACCAATCATTGATATTAGGACAAAAATAAGCATGTTTAATTAATGTTAGGCAATTATACACTAAAAGATCATAAGATGCTATTTTTTACAAATAGGCAGGCCTAACATCAATCATTAAACAGCATGTGATGATGTATTAGACAGGAGACAATGTCCATAAAAGAACATGGTTTATGTAAACTTAATGTTACTACTGTTCAATATAATGTGTGAATATTGTGACATTGTATCATGACAAGTACACTATAGCACGCTCTAGTGGTCCAAAGTAATAAAACCAGTGTAAAATGACTTTACATGAGTGAGATTTGACCTTATTCTGGTTAAAGTGAGGCAGTGATTTAATGAATTATTAAATTAACTACAAATTAATTAAATAAATATATCTTTCTAGAGAAGATATTTATGTTATGTGTGTACTGTTTTTACAATTACAGTATGGCAATCTGATACTCTGAATACAGTGGCACTCTCTGCCATCAAGAAACTGCTCAGGCTTCTATTTGCATTCCTCATGTAACTTAGTCACTCTCTAATCTTTACACCAAACACCCTCTTACACTCACTAGTTTATTATTAGAACAGCTATGTTTACCTGTGCAATAAAACCATTACCTTCACAGAAGTAGATGAACCAATGCCTGTGAACGCATTAAAAAAATAACAGTGGAAAAGCCTCACTCTCTATCATACGTTGCCATTGTATTTGCAGGTTTAGACAGTGTGTATAAACACATACAGTCATGGCCAAAAATATCGGCACCCTTGGTAAATATGATCAAAGAAGGCTGTGAAAATTAATCTGCATTGTTAATCCTATTGATCTTTTATTTTAAAAAAATCACAAAAATCTAACCTTTCATTGGATAATAAGAATTTAAAATGGGGGGAAATATCATTATGAAATAAATGTTTTTCTCTAATACACATTGGCCACAATTAACGGCACCCTTTTATTCAATACTTTTTGAAACCTCCATTTGCCAGTTTAACAGCTCTAAATTTTCTCCTATAATGCTTGATGAGGTCCATTCCTTCATCCAGAATCACTCCAGACCCTTTAGATTCCCAGCTCCATGTTGGTGCTTCTTCTCTTCAGTTCACCCCACTCATTTGCTACAGGGTTCAGGTCAGAGGACTGGAATGGCCGTAGCAGAAGCTTGGTTTTGTGCTCAGTTACCCATTTTTGTGTTGTTTTTGAGGTTTGTGTTTGGATTATTGTACGGTTGGAAGATCCAAACATGGCCCATTATAAGATTTCTAACAGAGTCAGTCACTTATTGATTTTTTATCTGTTGATATTTGATAGAATCCATGATGCCATGTGTCTAAACAAGATGTCCAGGACCTCCAGCAGAAATATAGGCCCACAACATCAAAAATACAGCAGTATATTTTATTGTACACATGGGGTACTTTTTATCCCCGTGTTCACCAAACCCATCTTGAGTGTTTGCTGCTAAAATCTAATTTTTTAGTTTCATCTGACCATAGAAGCCAGTCCCATTTGAAGTTCCAGTCGTGTCTGATAACTGAATATGCTGGAGTTTGTTTTTGGATGAGCTAGGAGAATTTTTCTTGAAACCCTCCCAAACAACATGTGCTGATGTAGGTGCTGTTTGACAATTTTTTTTTAAGGTTTTCTGATGCCGAGACTCAACTATTTTCTGCAATTCCCCAGCTGTGGTCCTTGGAGAGTCTTTAGCCACTCAAACTCTCCTTCTCATCGTGCATTAGGACGATATAGACACACGTCCTCTTCCAGGCAGTTTTGTAACATTTTATGTTGATTGGAAATTCTTAATTATTGCCCTGATGGTGGAAATGGGATTTTTTTCACTGCTCTAGCTCTTTTCTTAAAGTCACTTCACTAATTTGTGAAGCTCAGTTATCTTTTGCTGTACATCAGAAATGTATTCTTTGGTTTTTCTCATTGTGATGGATGATTAAGGGAATTTGAGCTGTGTTTTCCCTCCTATTTATATTTCTGTGAAACAGGAAGCCATGGCTGGATAATTTCATGTTCATAATCACCCTGGAGTGCTCAAAATTGTGAATATGAATGGGAATATACTTCAGAGATATTTTACTCATAAGAATTTCTAGCGGTACCAATAATTGTGTCCAACGTGTATTAGAGAAAAACATTTATTTCATAATGATATTTCCCCCCATTTTAAATTCTTATTATCCAATGAAAGGTTAGATTTTTGTGAATTTTTTAAATAAAAGATCAAAAGGATTAACAATGCAGATTAATTTTCACAGCCTTCTTTGATCATATTTACCAAGGGTGCCGATATTTTTGGCCATGACTGTATGTTGCTTGTCACTGATAAAATGTCCCAGGTAATAAATATGAAATTTCATTACATAATGGGAAACTAAATAATGAAATAAAGTTTAGATCTGCTCTAAGAAAATTAAATTCATTATAGGGAAATACACAATGTGGCAACATGGTTTTCATTGTGAAGAGGCCACCCGTCGTTGATCAAATTCCGTTGCAAGGTTGTCTCTGAATGGTCTCCTATCCTAGAACCATTTGAAAAAGGACCTGCTGAGTCAAAGGCCATATGAGACGTCAGTATAAGAGGACCTTGAGTATGTCTGTTTTCCACACCCTGATGAAGCCTCATTAGCCACGACCCATCGGTGTGAGGTTGTATGTGATTGCCAGGACCGTAGCTAGTGGGGAGAAAGGTGGTGACGATTATAGGGGCCCACGACGATATTATTGGGCTGCCTGGGTCCACCGTGAAAGGCGCTCGAGACAGCTGACGGACTGCCGAGTGGGTCACTGCTGCACCTTGTCATGAAAATGTATCATTTGTACATGTTTTTAAGCATTGCCAATTAAGCTTTCAAGCGCAAGAAGACACAAAACAACTAAATTCAGTACTCGCGAACTGTGTTCTCTGCGCACAGCATGCACAGAGAGCTATGTCTCTAAAAACACTCGAGCCCACAATTAAGCTCTCTTTCATGTCTTCTTGCTCTTTAATGGACAAAAACACCTTGCCAGTTTGAACATATAAGTGCCAATTAAACTATTCGAGCGCAAGAATGTTTGAAAGAACTTAATTCAGTACACACAGAGAGCTGCATCTCACAGCCCGCGAACACCAAATTTCATCGTTCTCTTTTGCATCCCTTGCACAGACAAATACATACAAAATGACGTCAAAATACCCGTCTTGGTGAGTATTCTCAAAAACTGTCAGTCATGTCGTAAGTGAACATTAAACTGTTGATAAAGATGTATTGGATCTATGCATTTTGTCTTAAAGTGACTGCACTTAATTTACTAGTTGCTGTGGGTTCCTTTATGTTAATACAATGTCTTATGTGTTTTTGCATAATAAACCTCTTCTTTATAAGTCAATACTGCAAGGGGTAATTCTTTGAAGCAGGCAAATTCACTTCAAGTATTTGGCAATTCCTGGTCACCTAAGGCATCATATGATGTGATATTATTTATTGTTTTACTGATATTTGTGATATTTACATTTATAGTGATAAATAACTAGTATTGTTTTGTCTGATAATGATCTGAAATGCCTGAGAAGTACTAGAGCTGACTATAGTTGCCATGGTTACCTACTTTTCTAGTTCATAACCATCTATTTTTCTGCTAAATGTGTGTACCAAATAAATTATAGTCTATTATGAGTCAAGCATTTTGCATTTAGGGAATGAATTAAAACTAATTAAAATTGACAAACAAAGCAGTGTTATTTCAGATAATTAGTTGAGAAGACGTAAAAATGTTAATGCATCAGGCAGCACTAAAATTTTCTCATCAATTTTTTTTTTTTTTTACAATCTTCACACACATGCATGGCCCTATATTGCATGGATTGCATAATTCAAAATTCATGCCATTCTCTTACACATTCTGATTATCTATACCATTTTACACAGTTCTACCAGTACACTCAAATTGCCCAGTACTATCGTTAATGAGACAGTTCACCCAAAAATGAAAATTCTGTCATTTTTACTCACCTGAAGTTTTGAACATAAAAGAAGATATTTTGAAGAATGTGGGTAACCAAACAGTTGCTGCTCCTCATCGACTCATTTTGAACTCTCTTTATTTAACTGAGTATACATTTAACATGGTTTAAATTGGTTTGATACCTGTTTACCTGGCCTATATTTAAATTCCAGTTGGAAGGGATGACAATCAGCTTTTGATAGCTTTTTCTTCACCATCTGACAGACCTATTCATAGTGCAATATTGTTTTAAGTTCTGTTTCAGAACCTAATGTGCAATCATTTTTTTATGCCTGCAAAAACATCTTATGAGAAGGGTGGTAAGTTTGTGCCCATGCATCAAGAAATACTAGGTGTCCTCCAATGTCTCTGTAGCTCCACTTACAATCATTCAACCTAGAGTCAGTCACCAATCCATCACCTGCATCTGTGCTGCACTATGCTTTCCTAAAAGGACTTAAAACCTTAAAACCACAATTCACACCATGGCAGAGTAACATTGTAGTATAAATATTAATAAAAAAGATAATATTTGTGGTCTTAATTTTAGACAGATAAGCATGTAACTAATTTTAGTTGAACATTCATATTTTCAAGTTGTTTACTTTGACTATTAAGAGGCAACTCAAAATAGAAGATGAATGCAACCAAATCCAAATCAGTTAAAATAAATCTACTTCTTGGCATTAGGAGGCTCACTAATAGAGGAACCACCAGACATTGACGAGGAGCTGTCTGTTGGCTGAAAGTAGTTTAATTAGTCTTAATTAGTCTGTTCAATAAAGACAGGGTTTGTTCTTACTTTTGTTCAGAGAATGATTAGATAAATTTCACCATTTAAAATTTTAATTGACCTAAACTTGCTTCTTCTATAGAGCATCACAAGATGTTACACCTCTCTTCTTTTGAAGTATAAGGCATCTTAAAAAAAAAAACTCTGAAATTGCAGTGACTTTACTTTGTTGAAGGCAATGCATGTACAGTTGTAAAAAGTGGTGTGGTTTAAAAATGTAGTTTTTGGTTTACCTGAAAATAATGAAGTATCTGTGTGAAAAGTTTAAGTCTGATGGTCTTCAAGGTTCTCAAAAGAAAGATTTCGATTAAAAAGTCTGACTGAAATCAATAAAAAAGGGTGAAATCAGTGTGCTCTAGTGGCTCAGGGTTTTAAAAGTTTTCATTATGCAACACAACATATGTAAAGCAGATGTTTCAGCTATTTGCCTTCTTCAGTGAATTGTTCACTGAAGAAGGCAAATAGCCGAAACGTCTGCTTTGCATGTGCTATGAAAAAAAGGAGTGCATATATTTCTGCTTTTCTCAAAAGAAGGCAAAAATAAGAACATAATTATCAACTGCTGCTTTACAGTTAAGAAAAATATTTGAAACACTATCCAAACATTCCTCTTATTACTGAATACAATGACATTAAAATGCAACCCAGGCCCAGATAAATGCTGGTGGATGTGAAGAAATGCATACTGAACCTTTCATGTGGACTAAGATTTAGACTGAAATTGACACATTCAAGTGCACAAAGCAAATCACAGAAATATGAGTAGAAGCAAGGTTAGTGAAGTATTTGAAGAAGAACCTTTTTTTTTTAAAAAAAACAATGTATTCTTGATGTCTTAGAGACGATTGGCGTAATTTCACAAGTATCGTACAGTTTTGTACTGTAGCTATACCGTTTTTGCACTTACTTGGCCCCACTTTATATTATGTATTTACCATGTACTAACATTTAAATTTATCATTTGGTACAATGCACTTATTGTGTATGTAAGTTTTTGCTTACACTTTATTTTAAGGTGTCCTCATTACAGTGTAATTATACATTTAAGTATTGAGTAATATTAATTAACTACATGTACTTACTATATGGTTAGGGTTTGGCTTAGGGTTACTTGCATGTAATTATGCATTATTTATTGTTATTATAGTAAGCACATGTAACGTGTAACAAGGACACCTTAAAATAAAGTGTTACCAAGTTTTTTTTTTTTTAATTGTACTTACATTTTTAAGAAATACTGCATGTAAATACATCTGTAATTAATTTCTGTAATTTCATCTATAATTACACTGTTGACCCATCCCTAAAATCTATACATACCACAAAACCTGTCCTTAACCTCACTCGTATCCCATCTCAATAGCAGAAAAAGCATAAACATTAAATATATTGTATACTGTACCTACATTTTTTTAATAGGTTGTATTTAAAGACACCTTTATTAAGTGGGAACAAACAATTAAATTAGTTGTTTTAGTACACAGCATTTGTTATAGAGACACTGTTGCAAAGTTCCTCTGAATTTTTTTTAAGAGGAAAGCTTTTTAGAGAAAAGGTAAAGGTTTCGCTCTGTTTTAGGATGATGTCAGTCTGTTTACACAGGAACACAGTTCAATTTATGCAGCAGATAGCTTTAATAGGTCAATGACTGGACTCTGGCCTATTTAAAAAACACCACAATGATGCATCCAACTTTGTATATTTCAATGAAAAATAGGAAATGCAATGAAATTGCAATAATTGCAATAAAATTCTAATGTGAAAGTTAATTATGTTTAAGATTTCCCAGAGTCTTTCTTTAGTGAAGCCTCTAACTTATGCGAATAATCTTATCAGAAAATTGTCTGTATGAACCTTTATCTTCAAGTCAACACTATTTTATTACAGACCAGACATCAATAACTGAGAAAAAAACAGCTTCCATTATTCACATTATTAATGTTTATATAGTATGTTTAATGCTTATTCTGAATTTCCAAATAAATGTACATGAACTTTGAGAGGACAGTCATTAATTACTCATTAACACATTATTATGAGTACAAAATAAATAATTGAGTTTAGAATACATGTCATTTTAGTATATAACACTCAAAACAGAACATAAAATATGATGAAATCAAATAAAAATACATGTACAATTAATGTGATAAAGCCTCTGATAAGCGTTAACACATCCCACATTAAAACGTGGTGACCTTTCAATGCTGAATCAATACGATACCAACCCACAAAATCAAGTTGGAGAGCAAAATGTGAGCAAAATCCATAATAAATGAGTGCACACTTGAGGAATTCAGAAAATTATCATCTGCATAATCTCATTTTTTCCTTCATTGCTTAATACTGAATTTGAAAAACTGCAAATATCAGAATGCAAACTGAAAGCACAAATGGAGAGCTGCGTATTTCTTGATTTGTAAGTTCAACACTTCAGCCAAGCGATTTTTATGCTCCTTGACATCTTGTCAAGAGAATGTCATCTATTGAAGTATCTGTGAAACTGTACATCTCAGTAAAATATACTGAAAGCTGAAAGTGAAAGCAGTCTTGGTAATGAAATGCAGTTTTACTTTAGATCATCTGCACTGAACTGTTCAGTTAAGACATATGTTAAGGCACCAGCACATATAACAACAGAATGAGATTCTCACACTCCCTGCCTACTTCTCTCCTTCATACGCTGCATCTCACAGACACATGCAAACAAACAAGACGACATAAGCAAAAAAAAAAATAAATAGAAAAAAAAAAAAATTCAAGCTTCTCTTAACACTGCTTATATATAATTAAGTTGAAATGAGTCATTAAAAGCGTAATCCTTTCACCAATCAAATCACTTTTGGTTCTTTTTGTCAAGCTGAAACAGATTCAGCATATCAAGCATCGCTTGCCTGATATTGTTTCCAAAGCGATGAGAGTCCTGAAGAAAGACAAGATGAAAAAAAAAAAAAAAGATTAAAAAAAGAAATCACCAAGCATTCAAGAACAACACTAGCCATGTATTATTCCAAAGGAATGGAATATCGCATAAAACATTTGAGAATAAAGCACAGTTTCCATTTCATGTGTTCAAGCAATCAAATCGTCACTTCCTGGGAAACTGGCGCTAAGTATCAATAATAAAAATGGAAGTTGTTGCAATCGAAGAAGTCACTGTGGCTCTTTTTCCTCAATAAGTGTGCAGAAAAAACACAATACAAATACTGTCATGCTATCTTGCATTAAGAGGCAGACGCCTGATGTTTGGGAATGCAGTCGTGTAGTTCTGGGAGGTAATTATAACAAATCATTTTGATTACATACTTTGGCTCCGGCATTTCAGATTGACTTAACGTTGAACTGTGCAATGTCCACTGGTTAGTCCAGTTATCCAATCACATGATCCGTCGAGTCAGAGTCACATATGTTTTTTGTTGGAATTTATTCGGTAAATGTGTTTCCTTCAGAATTTATATGCATGCCTTCTTATCGAATAAATTATCGACCTCAGTTGAGCACGTATTTTTTTTATGTACATTTTAAGATTTTATGCACATTTAGACATTTTCAAGTGATACCCCAAAAATCACATTTCATTGGATGGAACATATCTACTGTCACTGATAATGAAAAAGCAGCAGCATTTTCTGTTTTTTGACAGACTCTCTGGTTGTGTGTGTTCTCACCGTCTCTGGACTGGAACGCTTGGAAGAGATGTGGAAATTGATGAGTTTTTCGCCGACAATCACATAGGCCACACCATAACCATCATCTGCAACCTACCACAGTTTAAAAAAAATAAATCTGATCCTTTCACCAGAGCATTTTAATATTATTAGATTATGAAATCTTTGGAAGACTCACCGGTCCAAAGCCTCCTCCAGTGGTCACATACTCTGGGTATTTCACCAGATCAAACAGCTCCCCCTGCTGAAAAGGAGTCTGACTAGTGGAGAGTCTCCAAGGCTCTGACAGCACCTGAAGGGACAGGAAGTGGGACATTTTGCATTCAAATTAATTTTGATAAAGAACATAAGCTAATGCACTCATGTCTTCAAAGACAAAAATGTCCTTTATCATTAATTTGTCATAATAATAATAATAATCAGGACACTGTTTATTCTCATGGGGTATGGTTTTTCAGAGTATATTCCTTTATATTTTTACTTTCTGAACTGCTTAAATGCTAAAAGTCACCTCCTGGAGGAATGGGGAGTCCTGTCCAAGGTACTTAGACACTACATAGAGGCAAAAGAGATGGCGGTCAATGCCCTGACCAGTCATTGCCAGCCTATACATCTGCTGGTGTTTCTCAGTGGCCTGGGTTAGTAAATGAAGTTTCTCTTCTCTCTACAAAATAAGAACAGAAGACACATTTTCAATAATGGCAGCAGTAAAACAGTGACCAGCAAGGGCTAAACTGCATTTGTCAAATCTTGAGAAGCAGTAGCTACAGCCAGTGTTGGGGAAAGTTACTTTTAAAAGTAAAGCATTAATATTGCGTTACTCCATAAAAAGTAACTTTTTGTGTTACTTAGTTACTCTGTATAGAATGTAATGCGTTGTTACTTTTGCATTACTTTTTGTCACCTGATCTGAGCTTGCTTGTTTTTTTAATAACAAAAAACCCAAAAGTTACATTTTTGGCAACTGTAAAGGCCCTTTCACACCAAGAGTGAAATTAATAAGCCTCAGGCTGAAGGAAGTGCCTCTGCACCTCACTCTTAATTTTCCTAAGCAGAGGTGTCAGTGAATAAATGGAAAAACAAAGTAACTTGCGTTACTTATTTGAAAAAGTAACTCTTGTAATATTTTCTTGTAAATTTAAAAGCAAAGTGTTCGTTTACTAGTTACATGAAAAAAGTAATCTGATTATGCATCTCATGTTACTTGTAATGCGTTACCCCCAACACTGGCTACAGCAATGAAAGCAAATGGAGATGAAATAAACAGCTATTGGGCTATTTGTGCTGGTATAGTAACTAACCCTAATACTTGTGACCGGACAAGACTGGTCTCAGTTTTCTGATAAGTTTATTCTTAAGTCTGAGTCCAACACCATGTTTTCAGGAGCATTTGGACGCAGCCTAGACTTGGACTCAAATTAGGTGTTTCTGACTAGTCGGTAACACTTTATAATAACTTTCATTAAAAGGATAGTTCCCCCAAAAAATTTGATGTTTATCTGCTTACCCCCAGGGCATCCAAGGTGTAGGTGACTTCGTTTCTTCAGTAGAACACAAACGAAGATTTTTAACTCAAACCGTTGCAGTCTGTCAGTCATATAATGGCAGTCAATGGGTTCCAAACGTTCCAAAGCTTTGAGAGTCAAAAACCATACACAGATGAAACCAAATTAAACCCTGCGGCTCGTGGCGATACATTGAGGTCTTTAGACACGAAACGATCGGTCTGTGCAAGAAACTGAACAGTATTTATATCATTTTTTACCTCTGAATCTGCTGCCCAGTCCAACTGTCCTGACCTCATTCACACGCGTGACGCGACAACGTGCTCTGGCAAACAGATATATATACGTAGATATATATGTAGATCCTTACGTATCGCGGCCCATAGAAACAGTCGCTAATGAGGCATCTACGTATATATACACCTGTGTGCCAGATTTCTTGACTGCCATTAAATGACTGACAGACTGCAACGGTTTGAGTTAAAAATCTTCCGTTTGTTTTCTACTGAAGAAACAAAGTCACCTACATCTTGGATGCCCTGGGGGTAAGCAGATAAACATCACATTTTCATTTTTGGGTGAACTATCCCTTTAATAAATCATTAACAAACATTTTATAATGCTTAATACAGCATTAGTTATTATATATTCAAATAGCTAGAAATGTGAGATAATGTGCTTGTTTACTGATAAACTTATTAAACATTACCTAATGATTAACAGATTAATATTTCAAATTAAAATGCTAAAAAATGTCATTAAACTTTCAATTCATATGATCACACACTTATTGAAAATTTACAAATGACTTTAACAGATGTTATACAATGATTAAAAGCTTTTGTTAATGCACAACACTTGCTGCTATTGAGGTGTGATTCGGGTAAGGTTAGGGACAGGTTTGGTGGTATGGGTAGGTTTAAGGGTTGGTTAAGGGGTCAGAAGTGTACAGGAGTCAATATGATTACTATAAGGGAACACGGTTCAATCTGATTATATTACATTGAACAAGTATTTTCTTGAAAAACTGATTTGTTTTCTCCTGTCGAAGTATGATTTAAGGAATATTCTGTTTAATGGTATACAATTGTATACTAATATAAGTTATGAGGCAATCCCAGTCCGGTCTTGTCTAGTCTCGAGTACTACAACACTGGTACATAGTTTTAAGTGTTGTTTTTGGAATGGTACCGTTTTGTTGCTGATCATGGCACGGACAAAAGCACAGGATTCCATGGTGCAGGAGCGCACAGTTTCTGTACGGCCTTCTCTGAATAAACGTGTCATGGATGCCTCATAAGTCAAGCAGAACTTTCCTTTGTCCTGTACAATGAAAAAACATTGACATCATTTTAACTTTTCAAGTGAACAATAACCAGGCATATTTTGCTACATTTCAGATATTCAATGTTAAGACAGTTCACCCTATAATGGGCCAGCTGCAGTGCAAGCTGGATGAAGGCATCAGGACTGATCTTGCACTTCTTGATCAGGCCTTTCCCAAAGTCACTGAAAGGGATGATGTGCGAGTCCACATCATCAGCCAATGCCACGGCCACAGACAGAGAATTGGCAATCATAGTTTGGCACTATGATGAAATACAAAACACAACAGAGAGAACGTCACTTCTCACTGTCTTAGTCCTTTCATATCCACTGCAGCATGATGAGAAAAATGGAGCTATTATCAGCATTTTTACTAAAAAGTGTATCAGACATGGACCTCAGATGGGATATTCCACTGGAGTCTTTGAGGTCCAGGAAGATTAGGGTGAGGTTCTCCTTTACAGTGACCATCTTCTGTGTAGCCCAGCTTAACAGGATCCATCGAGAGCACTTGCTTTATGAAAAATGCCATCAAAATTTACATTAGCAGCAGATTAACATTTTATGCATGATACACATGAACTAAAAGTGAAATACAACTGACGTAAACAACAGAAGTCTGGGGTTACGGATTTTTTTTTTTTTTTTTTGGAAGAAGTCTCACCTGCTTTTATCTCATCACAAATACAGAAAAAAGTAATATTTTGAAATTTTAGTACAATTTAAATAACTGTTCTCTATTTTTTCTATATATTTTAAAATGTAATTTATTCCTGTATTGGCAAAGCTGTATTTTTATCAGCCATTACTCCAGTCCTCTGTGACACAAAATCCTTCAGAAATTATTCAAATATGGTGATTTTTAACTTTTTTTCTTATTATAAAATAAGTGAAAACAGGGTCGTTTTTTCAGGACAGTTTGATGAATGGAAAGTTTAAAAGAACATTTATTTGAAAAATATTTTTTGTAACAATGTAATCAATTGATTTTTTTTCAATAAAAGCATACAATAAAGTTCTTTTCAAAAAAGAGAAATATCTTACTGACCCCAAACTTCTGAACGGTAGTGTATGTGTATATGTGTACCTCCCAGAGGTGGCCAACGATAGGAGCATCAGCCCAGCTATGTTCTGCATTAAGGCCCATGGTTCCATTCTTGAAGACAATTAAGTTTATGGACTTATCAAACCACCTAAGGAAAAATGACCATTAAAATGTACATGCTATATAAAAGCTACTCTGCGGTACAGTACTGGCACCTAGAGACTCAAAAAACCCTTCTAACACATGCTATGGTTTCTTCCTCACCTGTCATAACACTTCCCGTGGAGCAGTGATTTTGCATAACGGTCCAGGGTCTCCACGGGATTTGCTGGATCATAGCGCTGCTCTGTGTCATCCAGTGTAACAAAGAAAGCAGCCTTCTCCACAGCATCCAGAGACTTCTTGTTCTTGCCGTGTCTGAGGTAGGCATTACGGGCACACGCCCAAGGCACTCTGAGAAAGACAGATTCAGACAAGCTTTCACTCTATATCTAAAATAGTTTTGACTGTCCAGTAAACAAATGGTGACAAATAACAGTTAAAAAAGAGGGGAAGGAGAAAGAAAAAGGACCTCATTGCAAACTGACATCCCACTGAAACTTTACAGTGGTTACAAGAGATCAGAAAAAATGAATGACAGAAAAACGGTAGCGACTCCTGCTGTTGGGTGTGTTGTGAATACCTGTCCCCTGCGGTGAGGGCGGCGAGGGTTTCCTCTCCAGGCTGTGGCTCTGACGTGTCAGCCAGAATCCTCTCCATCTGCTGCTCTATCTCGCGTGGCAACAGTAACCGCCCATCATAAAACATCCATACTTTAAAGTAACGGCCTCGGTGATACACCACAATATGCCTGCTGTCAGACATGTGCTGAACTGTGTCTACAGTCAGATGGAGGTAGAAAGAAAGAAAGAAAGAAAGAACGAACACAAGTCATATGCAAGCAACTATATAGAATGCTAAACTATGCTACATTTTTACATTTAAAAGATATTAAAAGATTAAGGTATTAATGTTTTGAAAGGTAGGCAGTGAGTCAAACATTATTAACATTCTAATGAATATAAATTAAAAAGAAAATGTATATATACACACACAACACCTTTCAAACATTAGGGGTCAGTAAGATTTCTGTGTGTGTGTGTGTGTGTGTGTGTGTGTGTGCGTGTGTGTGTGTGTGTTAAATTGAATGCATTAAACTGCAAATTAAACTGAACGTGTCCATAAAGACATTTACAATTATACTAAATATTTCTATTTCAAATAAATGCTGTTCTTTTGAACTTTCTAATTATTAAAAAAAAAAACATGAAAAAAGTATCACAGTTTCCACAAAAATATTAAGCAGCACAACTGTTTTCAATATTGGTAATAATAAGGTAATAATTGATAATAATAATGTTTCTTGAGCAAAGCAGCATATTAGAATGATTTCTGAAAAATCATGTGACACTGAAGACTGGAGTAATTGCTGCTGAAAATTCAGCTTTGTCATCAAATGAATAAATTTAATTTTAAAATATATTAACATAAAACACAATATTACTGTTTTACTATATTTTTAATATTCAAATAAATGCTGCTTGGGTGAGCATAAGAGACTTCTTTCAAAAACATTAATTAAACATTAATCTTTCTGACCCCAAACATCTGAACAGTATATATATATATATATATATATATATATATATATATATATATCATATAAAACATTTATACACGTAAAAAATAAAACAAATGGGGTGCAAATGATCAAGGGAGGAACTAAGGTTAAAGTTAAAGCTGAAGTGTGTAATTTCTGCATCATTAGAAATTTCTGAAAATTTGAAAACACGTCCACTGTTTACACTTTTTCCACCCTGGGAAATCAACCTACAAATGACTTATACTCTATAACTCTATAACTGTCTCTCTCTGCTTATTAAACTGGAACAGGAGAAAGTATTTTAAAATTCAAAAATTACACACATCACCTCTAAGAATGGTCTTCTATCCAAAGCCACAGTGCAGGAATGGGGGTGTGTATTAGATCAAGACCTGTATCTCAGTACAATAAATGCAGTGTAGCTAACATAAACGAATATGAAAAACATGTGATTGTTGTAATACTCATGCATTAAGTTGAATGCAGATCTGTGATGTGAAAGGAATCAGTTATCAAATTTCTCAAGGAGTGTTTTGTGACATACAATTCCTTAAAATAAAGGGGCTTTGTTTTCATCAACTGAAAACGTAGTATGCCATATTACACTTATACATTAATATATTGCGCAACAACAATATACTTCCAAAATAACTAATCCACGCCTTTGGAGTATTTCCATCAGCAATCATAAGCTTGTTATCATAAGCTTGTTATCTTTCCCAGTTGCAGATTGAATTGTGCGCGCAAAGGAAAGCGGGATTGGAAATCCTTTGCCCTATAACTTGAATTTGATGCAAAGATAAAGTCTTTGCGCAAAGACTGTGTTAGAGTTCAGTACCTGTTTCTATGCCTGGGATGCGACTGGTGTTGAACATGCGTTCATATTGGGACGAGCACATAGGGATGGTGTTTTGAAGCATAAGCTGCGAAGCAGAGAGGAAGAGGTCAAATAATAGATGAAGGGAGGAACTGGTGATAAGCAATGCTAATGGATGAGAAAAGGGTCACAAATCACTACTGGACACTCTGGAGAGAAAATTATGCAATTGTGCAATTACATAAAATAAATGGAAGGGAATGGAATGAATGGAGAGGGATTTTAAGAAGCACAGCCCTGTGTCACCAGCTGGTCATTACATTATTGTGCATAAGAACAAACTGTCAATGAACATATACAATGACATGTCAGTTATACACTGCTAATCAAAATTAACTGATGACACATGACCAGTGGAGTAGGCAGAAGTTGGTCTATGGTGCACAGACTGGCCATTCTTACCCGTCTCCTGGCCTGGGATGCGGCATGTATTAAACAGCTGCTCCCACTGGGCAGAACAGAGTGGAACGCTGTTCATTAGTGCAAAAAGCTGCACCATTTTGACCATATGATCAGGAAGCATGAAATATAGAAACATTTACAGCATTAAATAAAGAGATCAATCTCCTTAGTAACAGGCTTAAGGTTAGTTAGGGCTAATCATCATTTATTTGTGATCGAGGGCAGAAGTTATTACAGTGTTGGGCCATTAAAGTCTAAAGCTGTAACTCTTTTTTTACTTTGTTATGAGACAAAATGGTAAATAGACTCACTAATCTACCTGTTTACTTACAAAAACTAGCTGATTAAAACAAATTAATAAACTATTTATTTTATAGTAAAGATGCGGTGAAATTAAGGTAGCTTGTCTAACCGGCTTGATTTGAGCCCGGTCCAGCTTCCTCCTGTAAAGCATGATTGCATGAATGACGTTGCCGGCTCTTGCTGCTTGCAGATGTGTTGGAAAGGCGTAAAGAAAGTCCTGTTCAGAGGAAAAAGGTTTCAGGAACCAAGAATGCATGTATAATCAAAAATATGATCTAGTCAGACTCTGCATACTGCAGCTACAATTATATAGCAGACTATAATATATCTAGGCACCACACTGCACCTTGTGGCTGCACGTGGATATGAAGCTGGCAAGTATTATTTACCATTACATAATAGTTGCTGTTAACCATGATTGGCCCACGACCTCTCAAGTAGATATATTCTTCCCACCAGTCACTGACCTGAAACACACACAATGATGCAAACCCAGAGGTGCAAAGGATAAAACAGTCACAGAGTTACTCCTGTTATGTACACTGCAGTTCAAACACTGAAGGTTGGTGAGATTTCTTCTTCTTTGTATGTCTCTCTTATCTGACACACTCAGTTCAGTTCATGGAGCTCTCTCCTAACAAGCTGATGATCAGAATCATGTGTGTTAAATAAGGAAGACATTCAAAATTTGCAGAGCAGTTGGTCCCCTGGACTGGAGTTGAAAACCACTGTTTACAGTGTCCTTGTTACATGTACTTACTATAGTAATAACAGTCAGTTATGCATAATTACATGCAACTAACCCTTGACCAAACCCTATTTCTAACCCTAAACCTATAGTAAGTTGGTAATTAATGTTACTTAGTATGTAAATGTATAATTAAACGAACAATGACACCCTTAAAATAAAGTGTAACCCAATTATTTTAAAATCTAAAGATCAAAAATAAAATATTACTGTCATCACAGCATCACAGTTGAAAATGGTTATGCTGCTCAATACTTTTGTGGAAGCCACAATAATTCTTTAAAAGATAGAAAGTTCAAAAGAACATTTATTTGAAAAAATGTATATATTTTTTTTTTAGCTGACCTCAAGCTTAGAAGTGTGGATAAAATATTAAGCTTGTCATTTTAAAGATGGAAAATGTATTACATATTAATATATTATATTATATATTATAATATAGTAGAATTAGAATGAACTACTCAGATATGCACAAATCACATGAAATTTGTCAAATTTTAAAATACTGAAATATTTTGTCAATATTTGTAAATATTTGTCAAACTTTGCCAAAAGGCAAGTAGTTTGCATCCCTGTGATGCATAAAGGAGAAAATATAACACAACATAATGCGAAAACTTAAACTTCTGCTGCAGTTCCTCATTGAAAGGTCATTGATATGTTGAGAAATGTTTTTTACTTACATAATTGGTGGCCCACCAAGACTTCAGTTTGAGGTACCACTGAAGTTTTGGTCCAAGGTTCTTCTCAAAATCAAATGCAAGACTCTGCATTCTTTGGTGTTCCTCATCGCTCAGCAGTGGTTGAACTGATTCAAGATACTACAGGTCCAACATTTAAAAAAAGAAAAAAAAAAAAGAAAGCACAGCTAAAATTCACACCTAAAAGCAAAATCTCACTGCCAGCCAGGGTGGTCAAAAAATTAGCATTAACTTAAATCCAAGCATATTCATAATGAATGCCAGCAACTGATGCTTTATAAGTTCAAATCAAAACTAAGCTGGTTTTGTTTTTCTAGTATCGTTCTGAACAGCGTGCATGTTTTAGTAAGTTAACTCACTTCATCCACGCTGTACAACCTACCTCCAAAATCAGTAGATAATCACCTGAGCAAGTTAACTCTGAAAACAAGTGAGCACAATTCACATTGAAAAACTAAATGGAGTGCAGCTATTCCTGGCTTACCAATCTGACATTTATATAAGTCAATAAAACATCTCAAATAAAAACAATATTAAACTGAGGAAGAGTTTTGATCTGGTTGTTGTAAAGATGAATAACTTACTTTTTTCATGGTGTCCTTCACAGATGGCACAGGTAAGTGAGGGAGAGAGTTCTGGAAGCTGTATAGCATTGGTGTTTGCATGCCAGAAAATATCTTCACTAGCATCTGCAATGTCAGAGAACAAACAGAAGAGTTCAAAACAACCAAGAATGGATTAGTGAGCATAAACTCTTCCAGAAAATGTGTTATCACAAATACACACCAGCCACAGTCGAATTTTCCAGGTCGTTTTGCCATGGGGAGCAAACATCCAGCCATGCCAGGACAGCAGACCCTTCAGGACAGTCCTCATGCTGAATATGATGGCAATCCACAGACCCGTGCCCACCATGACACCCCCAACTAACATCTGCTTTTGTGAAGACATGTACCTACTGCAAAAAGAGAAGCATAAAGGCTGGAATACACTACATGAACAAGATAAAACGCTAGGCATCATACACTTAACAACTTTGTAAATGGTTCCAGAGAAAAAACTGTGCATCATACAGCAAATGACTGAGATTCACACACTGCCAGACTTGCAACTTGTCCAAACATGACTTACTTGTTATAAAATCGTCTCAAAATATTAAACGTGTTTGATATACCGCAACTGGATGGAAATCATATGCTGCTTCCTAATATGCCTACTTCCTATATAATAGGAATGTATAATAATAATTCCTATATAATAATATCACACACCAGGCCAAAAACAGTATGTGACAAGTAATTGCAAAATTTTTTTTGCAACTGCAAGTTTACATCTCGCAGTTCTGACTTTTTTGTGTTTTCTTTCGCATGTTATAAAGTCAGAATTGTGAGATATAAACCTGCATTTCTCAGAAAAAAAAAATCAGAATTGCCATTCTGACTTTTTCTCACAATTGTGAGTTTAGGCTATATCTCACAATTCTGACATTATATCTCACAATGACGTAAACTCACATTTCTGAAAAAAAAAAGTCTGATTTTTTTTTTTTATTTAGTGGTGGAAACAAGCTTCCTTAGAATTCATAGTATTCAGTAGGTGAAAGGTACCAGGATGACTGCTGATACACTGAAGTGTGTATATGTTTTACATGCAATTTTTTTTTCTGAAATCTGTTGACTCCAACAACCCAAAATCTGCAGAATGCCTCTGACTCATGCAAACTAGGGCAAAAATCTGTACAAAAGTAGTGTAGTGTATTCAGAGGAGTCTTACTGAGAAAAACCTCTGACACACACAAATCTAACTTAAAACATCATTCCACAGGCACTTTATTGTGTTATGAAATAACATACAGCACAAATAAACATAGACATAAACAGACATACCTGACTGGGACATGTTTACCAACTTTGACGAGCAGTCCTAAGGAAGGGTCCACTTTTAAATAATGAGCTCTTCCCAAGTACCCTGCTAACACCAGCATGAACCCTGGAGCACTCCCTGGGTAAACACCATTCAAAATACCATTCTGTGGGCACAATGAAACATCGTATTAATTCTACAAATTATCTTGAAAAGGTAGGTAACGCTTCCACAGAAAATGTACCCTAGCACCTTAAAGCGAATGAATTTCTTCTTCCAGGAGTGAACTCCGGAGAGGTAGACCTGCCGAAGGGCCTCATGACTGAGCTGAAGGTCAATGCCATCAGGGCCGACAGTGAACTGAAAGGCCACAGCCTGATGAGCTTCTGCCATACTGGATCACCGCTAACAATTCTGTGAAAGAACAACATCCTTCAATACAAGGCACAACAGGTGATTAGCTTAAAGTACAAATTACTGTAACTTTCTGTCATTTTGCTGTCACACCGTTGCTATATATGCTATAACCTGCTTTTTTAGCTGCTAATAAATGACCATCCAATGATTAACACTTAATTAATTACTTGCTTGCCTTCATATTTAACAAGCAAGCACAATACTCTAAGTTTCAGAATTATAATAAAATCATTGATATTTCTAAACAAAACTTCACATCTTTGGCTGACCCATTCAAGTTCATTTTCAAATCACACCGGTTTATTACACATTAAGAAGACTATTTCGAGCTTTTAAAAACAACTAACTATTTATCTAGAAAGCTGCAGAAGTAATTGCACATAGCGATGAATACAGACCTGATGATGAAACACAACTAAATCACGTGATTTAATACAGACAAAGAGACAATAATCGTAAATGACTCGCAAACACCTTTGAATCTGGCTCTGCTGAGCACAAATCCGATCTAGATGTGTTATCTAACATACATGTGGGTGTTTACTTAGTGAGCTATGGCTAAACCCGGTGGACTGTTATTTAGGTCCGTCTTGATGAATTTATCTATGTCAAACTGCCATATCCCAGACTTACCGTCTTTTGATTAAATATTCTCCTGGCCATACCTGTAAACATGATCAGATTAACTGTACAATCGGACATGCACTCGATTAAATAGCACGATTAATCCAGGTCAGGATAGCATCGTTTATCTTGCTAGATTTTTCAGAGCACTAGACAATATAGCCCGTCCACTCTCCAATAACCATATGGCTAAAACGCTGTACTTACAAAATGGTATAAAATTTAGAAATTGCGTTTATTTAAATATAATAGCAATATCAGATACCTTGGATTTTTATTATTAGACATTAAGGTTTGACCTTCATCATCCAAGTAGATCTTATAAGAAATGCCGGAAGTAACAAAACGGAGCGCATAAAAGGATCACGTGCTTCACCGCGTGCCCAACACGGAAGAGAAGGCTGAGTGGACCTTCTGCCTGCTGTATAAGTTTCTTTACCACAAAAACAAAGCATGTTCACAACACCCCCAAAGGGTGTTTACTGATGACTTTCAATAGGGGATAATAAGATTACTGAACTGGCCAATATTCGAGGTAATTGAAACTGTTTACCCAAAAATTATGCGTAGTGCAGATACTTTTCAGTTCAACGCAACATCCGGAAAACGTGTCTAACATACTACTGTTAGTGTAACCATTTTTATACAGCGCAGGCTATCAATAGTATCGAGTCGTGCACGTGAACAGTGCGCGCGCCCGAGCGCGTCTAGCTGCTCCACGTTTGAGGATGACGTCAGGAGACCTAGCGGTACAGAAAACGCTGCGAGACTTTAGTAACAAACAGAGAGACAGTAGAGCACCAGTATGAAGACCCGGGGGCTCACTCGGTCCTGGAGAATAGTTTTGGTCAGTTTAGTCATTAGCAGCATTTGTACTGTGAATGGTGAGTAACATCTTAAATTCTAAGAACTTATTTTTTTTTTCTCCTAATGCTCTTTTTTCCAGTTGAACCTTCCTAAAAGTATTGGGTGTCTCTGCTTCACTGTAGTTAAAATAGTTTGAGCTTTTGGCTTTTTTACTTTTGGACATTTTTGTATCTGTTATATATATATATATATATATATATATATATATATATATATATATATATATATATATATATATATATATATTATTGTTATATATTACAGAAAACACATGGTAATGATATTAATGATACTTTTTCCCTCAGTCTTGTTTAGACCATCTTGTACAAAAGGCATCTGTATGGTTAAATTAACATAAAAAAGGAAAAAAGTATAAGTATAATTTGTAGTAGTATGATTTCTCTTTATTTGTCTTATTTGTTATGTCTTATTTATTCTATCCAAATAATTATATAATCATATTTACTATTCACTATATAATTATATATTATATATAGTGGATATCAGTAAGTATTAACCGTCTGAATGAGATGTTCACTCCAGAACAAATCCAATACACTGCAGGGAAGTAGAAGGAGATTTGCACTTGACTGGATAGTATGAGTCACAACTACAAAATTCTGGAAAGTAAATTTGTTGTATAGGAAAGTGCCTTTAATTTCTTGTTCAAACATAGTCAGTGAACCCCATCTTAACCTCTACTTCTAATCTTAATGAGCTCAGACGGTAAACATGGCACAAATCTCCCAGCTTTTCAGGAAGCACGTTGTGTAACATTTCACTCATCTTAGAAACGTGTGCCTAAGAGCATTTTATGTTCTTACATTGTGTTCATGCCCTTTTTTATCATGTTGGTCAGCCAGAAGGAAGCGCAATGAATGTTGATGCTTCCCCAAACAAAACATGAGCAGCATTTAATTAGGTGGCTGTTTTGTGTTATTATTTGCCATTTATCTATTTCCTTTGGATATATTTTGTGCTGTACTCATACACATGCCGATAACACAATATGAGCTCTTTTTCATGTTCACTTATCTAGAAATATCATAGAACCTTTCCTACCCTTGAAAAGTATGCATCTGCTTTTGAAAGTTAACCATGTGCATTGGCTATGCTGCTCACATCTCTTATCTTTTGTACTCTCCTGATCCTGTTGAGAAGCGTGAAAAGCGTTCTTTCCCTTTTTACTCCTTTGTATCTCTCGAAGCTTAATATGCAGGACCACTCCGTCTGTTGCCGAATTATAAAATAAGATCTAATTCCAGTCTAATCTTTGTAATTCCATTCACTCCTGCTTATGTGTGTCTCTATAGGAGATTACTGCAAGGTGAACCTGTGTCATAATGGAGGGACGTGTGTGACTGGCATTGGAGAAGATCCCTTCTTCTGCATCTGTGCCGAAGGATTTGCTGGAGATACTTGCAATGCCACTGAGAATGGTCAGAAATGTTGTTTGTCTGAATTTTCCCGGTTTAATGCTCATTTGAATTTCAGATTAGGTTTATATGGATCACCCTCTTCCCTGTGGAAAGCCTTACTGCTCAGAGGTTGCTCTTTCATAGCTTTCTTAATGAGGTTCTCAGTTGTTTAATTTGATTATCAACTTTGTCTCTAGCATAGAAATTAGGGAAAATGCTTTAAATTTGTTATCTGTGTTCTGATTTTCGATGGCAAATTTTGGTGTCTTGGCAAATGTGAACACCGTTTTAAACCTTTCAAGATTTTTTTCTGAAACAAGGAGACACATTAGACTACAGAAAAAAATAAGAGAGACATGGGAATCTCATTGCTGTCTGAACAGTTCAAATTCTCAAGCAGGCCCAGTTCCAGAATCAAATCACTGAGGGTGCTTCTGAAATTAGTGAGGGTGCTCTAGCCTTAATGCACATCTATTCTGGCATATCATATTTTTGTCCCATTCATTGTTATGGTTATCGCTATGCCACTCATTGCAGTAATGAGAGTGAATCCTGTATTTATATGTGGATGTCATACACTGCTTCCAAATTTTGCAGTGCGTATGCCACCAATGGTCCTCTCAGCAGCATGAAAAACAAAACTTTAATACTAATTCTGAATGGATTATATATAGTCTAGAAAGTGTGCAAAGAGCACTCCCTTTATAATCATTAAAAAGTTGCCACTCATCTTAGTTCACTATGATCTCACAAAGAGTTCTGTTATAATTAATTAAGCTCTCTCCACTACACAGTGAATATCTTATTTACATCAGCTTAACACTTTCTTTGTTATAATGAGATGATTCGCGAGCGTGCATAACTCAGCACTGAACAAAAACTCCGGCATTTTGAGCAGCATTCTACTTAAAAAAAAAAAAAACAATTTTAAAAAATCAAGAAATACAGGTGCATCTCAATGAATTAGAATGTCGTGGAAAAGTTCATTTATTTCACTAACTCAACTCAAATTGTGAAACTTGTGTATTAAATAAATTCAGTGCACACAGACTGAAGTAGTTTAAGTCTTTGGTATTTTAAATGTGATGATTTTGGCTCACGTTTAACAAAACCCACCAATTCACTATCTCAACAAATTAGAATATGGTGACATGCCAATCAGCTAATCAACTCAAAACACCTGCAAAGGTTTCCTGAGCCTTCAAAATGGTTACACAATAGCCTATACAATCATGGCTGTATCATGGCTGAATGGTTGGCTGTTCACAGAGTGCTGTATCAAAGCATATTAAGTGAAAAGTTGACTGGAAGGAAGAAATGGGGTAGGAAAAGGTGCACGAGCAACAGGGATGACCACAAGCTTGAGAATACTGTCAAACAAAGCTGATTCAAACACTTGGGAGAGCTTCACAAGGAGTGGACTGAAGCTGGAGTCAGTGATCAAGAGTCACCACGCTCAGACGTCTTCAGGAAAAGGGCTACCAAGCCACTTCTGAAACAGAAACAATGTCAGAAGCATCTTACCTGGGCTAAGGAGAAAAAAACTGGACTGTTGCTCAGTGGTCCAAAGTCCTCTTTTCAGATAAAAGTAAATTTTGCATTTCATTTGGAAATCGAGGTCCCAGAGTCTGGAGGAAGACTGGAGAGGCACAGAATCCAAGCTGCTTGAAGCCCAGTGTGAAGTTTCCACAGTCAGTGATGAATTGGGCTGCCATTTTATCTGCTGGTGTTGGTCCATTGTGTTTTCTGAAGTCCACAGTCAACGCAGCCATCTACCAGGACATTTTAGAGCACTTCAGGCTTCCTTCTGCTGACAAGCTTTATGGAGATGCTGATTTCATTTTCCAGCAGGACTTGGCACCTGCCCACACTGCCAAAAACACCAAAAGTTGGTTAAATGACCATGGTGTTGGTGTGCTTGACTGGCCAGCAAACTCACCAGACCTGAACCTCATAGAGAATCTACGGGGTATTGTCAAGAGGAAGATGAGAGACACCAGACCCAACAATGCAGATGAGCTGAAGGCCACTGTCAAAGAAACCTGGGCTTCCATACCACCTCAGCAGTGCCACAAACTGATCACCTCCATGCCACGCCGAATTGAGGCAGTAATTAAAGCAAAAGGAGCCCCTACCAAGTATTGAGTACATATACAGTAAATGAACATACTTTCCAGAAGGCCAACAATTCACTAAAAATGTTTTTTTTATTGGTCTTATGAAGTATTCTAATTTGTTGAGATAGAGAATTGGTGGGTTCTTGTTAAATGTGAGCCAAAATCATCACAATTAAAAGAACCAAAGACTTAAACTACTTCAGTCTGTGTGCACTGAATTTATTTAATACACGAGTGTCACAATTTGAGTTGAATTAATGAAATAAATGAACTTTTCCACGACATTCTAATTCATTGAGATGCACCTGTATGTCTGTGATTAGCTACATAGCTCAAGGCTGCAAAAACATGTTGTAAATAGAAACCTTTGAAGCAAACACAAATACGCACTATGTTTTGCCAATATGAGGGAGATCTTGCTTTTGTTTGATGCTGCTTATCACTCTGTAGCACCTATGGAGCCTGTCTTGATCTCGAGTGATTTTTTTTTTTTCTTTCTGTCCAGTTTAATGTGTTTGTCCATTTGTGATAACTTTTAACTGTTTTCCACTGCAGGTCCTTGTAATCCAAACCCATGTAAAAACGATGGCACATGTGAGGTGATCTCTAACCCCAGAAGAGGAGATGTTTTTAATGAGTATGTGTGCAAATGCCAACCTGGGTTCGAAGGTGCACACTGCCATATCAGTAAGTTTTGTACCACTTACTTCATATTTACATCAGACTTTTGTCACAATCTGTTGCAATAATTAAAACTACATGATGATCACTCCAGTGGGCCAGCAAAAAGGTTTAGAGGGACATTTGTATAAAAAAGAAAACTTCAATTTGAATAAAACTGAACAAGCACACAACATTGGGCCTTATTCATAAAAAGTAGAAGTCGAACAAATTTCTGTCTAAATACACAATAATACCAGTTCTTTGTCCCATTTTATTAAAACCAACAACTTACACACAAATTGATTGAGAGTCATTTGTGCCTAGTTATGAAATACGTGGAGTCCCTATGATGCATTTGGTGGTTAATTCATGTTAAAACTTTTCTCCTATATGACGAATCTTCTTGTGGCTGCAGGCCCACAGAAAAGAGACTAGACTTCAGTTACTGCATGCGGTTTCATTTGTTCCACTTTTTCATTGATTTCATGCTTATAAAGGAATTGTACATACGATTGCACTGGTGTAAACACCAGACACACCCAGGATGTTGAGCAGTCAGTGGTGGTTAAAGAGAGCTGTAACCATAGTGAGTTTTAAATAGGCTTTGTTAAAATTTTCCAGTCCACACAAGTCCCTTTCCATGTATGATTTAACTCCCTGCTGCCTGAGGTCCTCTATAGTGGACACAGTTATTAAAGCCATTTTTAACTGTTCAGATTATGATGTTATATCCAAAGCACCATGGCTGGTTACAATGGATCCATACTCGTAATTCTATATAACTAGAATGCGTTCATTCCATGTCGGAATTACAAGATTCTGACTTGTGTTAAAACTGGACATGGCAATGTCATGTGGAAATGTTCAAAAATAGCAGTGGCGTCAACAGTAAAATGTATTTAAGTAGTGATTTCATAATATTTATCTTTATAATTGAATGTTGTTAATATTTTAATGCAAGATTTATCTGAAAATAAACTAAAGACATACAATACAATGCAATTTATTGTAGCTATAGCACAGAGTTAAACAAAGCTAAACTAACTGTAAGTTTATTAATAAGGTATTTGCTTAACGACTGTTACTTCTTGTCATAGTAGTTTACAGTGTTGCCATAGAAATGCATAATTCATAGTCCGAGAATGCGAGGACAGCTCTGAGTAGAATGTCCGGGGTGTCATCTAGAAATTATGGTAATTACAACATGGCGTGAACACAGCAACTGTTCTCTTTATATGGCATTGTGGTTTTTATTTATGACAAATTCAAAACGGCTGATGAAAGTGTTGATTCACCACACACCTCTGAACTCCTCTACTACTAAATTGCAGTGGACCAAAGCATAATACGTAATTTTGTGAAACTAAAAAGGATATTGGGAATATTTATATTCTTGTTTTGAAGGAAAAAGAAACATTAAGAAAAAAATTGGTATTTAATAATTCATGCATCAAAGGGGTTAAAATCCAAACTGAAAAATACCGATTTTACAGATATTAGAATAGCATTGGCGCTGAAAGACCTTCAAATGCAGCCAGGAACATACCTGACAGACAGCTTCAGTGCAATTAGGCAAGACTTAATCAAGCCAAAGAGGTTTTATACTTAAGAAGAACAGTACGGACCAGCCTTTGGGCATTAAGGAGGTTCTAAAACATTTCTAATGTCCTGGCCAAATTCATTTCTAATGTCCTGGCCAAATTCAAACATTAAAGGTTGAAAAGCAACTGAAACTAAAACTAAATCTCATTTTTGGTATTTTACATGTTTGTTTGAATTATATGGCAGACTGTTAAGTTGCTTTTTAATTAAATCGCTTTTCTTAAGTCTTTTAGTATTCAGTTCAGGATAGATGATGCTAACCTAGATTGACCTAGATTGATTGGATCTATGTGTATCCGGGCTTTGAGCAGAATTATGTTTTTTGTGTTCTTCAATCCTCTTAACAGTTTAGGAGCAAAACAACTTCTGTTGCTGGGGCATGAATATGGTATTTTCTTTTCTATTACAGCTGAACAAAAGAATAAGAAACAGTGTTTCTGCATGTATCAGCTAGGCTGTTAGGTTTGTAATACTTTTACAAGACCAAACAAAAAGAAAAAAAAGCAGTCCATGAATAATATATACTATGCTCAAATGTATGGGATTGTAAATATTTTTTTAAAGAAGTCTCTTGATTACCAAGGCTGCATTTATTGTCATTAATAAAAAATACTGTAAAAGCAGTAATATTGTGCAATACTATTGCAATTTCAAATAACTGCTTTTTATTTGAATATGATATCACGCAGTTTATTCCTGTGATGACAAAGCGGAATTTTCAGCATCATTACTCCAGTCTTCAGTGTCACATAATTATTCAGAAATCATTCTAATATGCTGATTTGCTGCTAAAGAAACATTTCTTATTATTATGTTGAAAACAGTTGTGCTTCTTAATATTTTTGTGTAAACTGTGATAATGTACTCCACCCCCCCCCACCCCCCCCACCCCCCAGCAATTAAATGAAATATATATATTTTGTAACATTATGTGTATCTTTACTGTCACTTTTGATAAATTTAATGCATCATTGCTGAATAAATGCATTAATTTCTTCAATAAATAAAATGACTCACCCCAAATCTTTGAATGGTCATGTAAACAGTGAAAAATTATATTCCTCTTACATTTTATATTATTTATACCATAAGAAGAAGTTTGCCCCCTAGTGAAATTGTATAATTACTGCAAAAAGCCAGGTTAAATTTTTTTTTTAAATTAAAAATTTACTTTAATCTTAAGAAAATTGTAAAAACAAACATCCTGTAAGTGTTTAGTTTCAGTAAACGTGCAGTAGTTACAGTTTGCAGCAGTTTACTGGAAATGCAGACCAGACTTAGACCATCCCACCCTGTGCTCCACACAGAACTCTCTGTCCCCATTGAGGAAAATTAGAGATCCTGCAGCCACCTGTGTGAGCGCACAGGCTGAGCATTGTGCTACCCCACACCTCAGTCACCACACTTATAATTATACATATTTCAGCTGCAGTTACATGACAGCTCCCTTCCTCTGCAGAGAAACGTCCCATTACAACATTTCCAAATTACTGTATTACTGTATTATTTTTGGTGTTCTTACACAGATGTGAATGACTGTGCGAACCAGCCTTGTAAGAATGGAGGCCTGTGTCGTGATCTGGATGGGGACTACACCTGCCACTGCCCTTCTCCATACATTGGGAAGCAATGCCAGCTACGTGAGTTTTTATATACAGCCAATGATTTCCTGGTGGCAGTGTTTAATTTCAGTTTTGAATGCAATAAAGTACATTTTAGGGTGCCTTATGGTTGACCTTGAGCTCTGAGTGTTTTGTTACAAATCCAGAGTATCTGAGGTACAGCTGCTTAATGACTATAATAAAGCAAGAAGCAGTTAGCCAGGCAAGACAATGTAATGTAGACTTAATGCCCTATTATATGGTACTCACACTAAATTGTGGTGCAGGCTGTACTTCTCTGTTGGGAATGGAGGAAGGTGGAATCGTAGAGTCCCAGATCTCGGCTTCCTCTGTACATTCTGGCATTCTAGGGCTGCAGCACTGGGGACCAGAGCTTGCACGCCTCAACAACCAGGGCCTTGTCAATGCCTGGAGCTCTGCACCCCAAGACAAGAACCCCTGGATTGAGGTTTGCCAATCAGCCAATTTACTTAAACTCTTTGTTTGTTTGTTTGTTTGTTTGTTTGTTTATTTATGTTTTTTTTTTTTCTTGCATAAAACCTCTTTACTATAAGAAAAAATCCAAAACAATAGTTAGGGCATCCTTTTGAGATATTTGACAACTGGAACTTTGATAATGACAAAAACACAGATCTGAAAGAGAGACAAATAGAATTAATGATGAGTGTTTTACTAAAAAATTACATTAATGTTAAGGACATTTTTTAAAAAAAAAGGATGATATTTGATAAAGGATAATACAAAAACAAACATAAGATATATATATAGTTCACTAAATTCATATCCATTCAAGTCTCACATACTTTAAATGCAAGTAAACAATTCCTCATAACATACAAGAAACTATTGTTTTAAAATGTTTAAAACATCCATGTTAGAGGTGTGGATGTTTTTTAAAGGCCATTTCTGGTGCCAGAAAATGTTGGTGCCATTTCCATACCAGAAAAAGTATTTTAAAAAAGTTGGTTTTTTTGTAATTTTATTATTTTATTCAAAGTAATCATTTGATTTTATTGCCATCTTGTATGCATTATGTGCTTGCAAAATAAACAAATGTGTTTTTTAAGGCCCATTCACACCAAGAACAATAACAATAAAGATAACTATTTCAACAGCCACAGCCACGCCAATGGATGATGATGTTCTGTTTATTATAAGTATGTGCTACAGTTATGTCGTCTGCCGCTTTAAATGCTCAAACTCTTTAACACACTTGGATTGGTTGTCAATGTTCTGAAAGTGATTCCTATCTTTCCTCTGTGCTGTTATTGATATAGTTGTGATGTGAACATTCCTATTCTCATAGAATCAGAATGATTCTTGAAACTTTATAATTATTGTTATTATCCTTGGTGTAAATGGTCTTAGACAAATAATTATCACTCAAAAGCGGTACAAAATAGGACAAAGTGATTCAGTTTCTTTTTGTGTACATCTGAAAAGATGTTCACACTTCCTGTCCATGATTTTCTCATTTTAGGTTAACATGCAGAAGAAGATGCGTCTCACTGGAATCATCACTCAAGGGGCCAGCCGCATGGGGACAGCTGAGTTTGTTAAGGCTTTCAAGGTTGCATCCAGCTTTGATGGCAAATCATACACAGTGTACAGAGCAGATGGCCAGAGAAGAGACAAAGTAAGAAACATTACAAACCTTGTGTTAAAGGGATAGTTCACCCAAAAATTTAAATTCTGTCATTAATTACTCACCCTCATGTCGTTCCAAACCCGTAAGACCTTCGTTCATCTTCGGAACACAAATTAAGATATTTTTGATTAAATTAACTATTATCTCTATCTATCTATCTATCTATCTATCTATCTATCTATCTATCTATCTATCTATCTATCTATCTATCTATCTATCTATCTATCTATCTATCTATCTATCTATCTATCTATCTGTCTATCTATCTGTCTATCTATCTGTCTATCTATGTAAAGTCTTCCTTTTGTGCTAAAAGCTAATGTTTATCCTTATGACTCTTATATGTTCAGGTGTTTGTGGGAAATACAGATAATGATTCAACTAAGACAAACATGTTTGACCCTCCCATTGTGGCCCAGTATATTCGCATCATTCCTGTGGTGTGCCGTAAAGCGTGTACTCTCCGGATGGAACTTGTGGGCTGTGAACTTAACAGTAATTTCAGTTGAATTAACTATGATTCATTATATTTATATTTATCTTCTTTTTTTAACTCATTCTTAACCATTTAGCACTCTCATTTTCCCTAATATGACAGTGCATTCCAGTACAGTCGGTTGCACCGATCCGCTTGGCATGAAGTCCCGTCTCATCTCTGACGTGCAGCTTACAGCATCTAGCAGCTTCCGCACCTGGGGTATAGATGCTTTTACCTGGTACCCCTTCTACGCTCGCTTGGACAAGCAAGGCAAGACTAACGCTTGGGCGGCAGCGAACAACAACTGCTCAGAGTGGCTCCAGGTGAGACTGTGAGACGTGTCTAATTTTTTTACAGAACTGTCAAAAATAGTCCTTGAAATCATGATAATTCAGTTATTCTATAAAACCATCATAAAATGACATGCATAGATATGTCTAAGACAATAATAACTCTCTCACTTAGTAATTTGCTCTATCCTATTTTTTTAGCTTTGATATTAATTATTTTGGTAATTGTGGACTGCATGTTTTTCTCTTATGTTTTAATGTGTTTTCTCTCATGTCACAGCTGGATTTGGAAAAACCTAAAAGAATAACAGGCATCATCACTCAGGGAGCAAAAGACTTTGGAGTTGTGCAGTTTGTTTCAGCCTTTAAGATTGCATACAGTGATGATGGACAATCTTGGACCATCGTGAAGGATCAAATAACGAGAACAGATAAGGTTACAGCAATGACAACATCTTTATGTATTATTTATTTATTTATTTATTTATTTATATATTTATTTATATATATTACTGTACAAAAGTTTGGGGTCAGTAAGTAAGATTGTTTTAATGTTTTGGAGTCTCTTATGCTCGCCAAGGCTGATCAAACATAAAAAAAAATAGTAAAAACAGTTAAACTATTTTGTGAAATATTATTGCAGTTTAAAATAACTTTTATATTTGAGTATATTTTAAAGTATATTTTATTCCTGTGATGGGAAAGCTGAATTTTCAGCAGTCTTCAGTGTCATGCGATCCTTCAGAAAGCATTCTAATATACTGATTTGGTGCTGATTATTATCAATTTGAAAACAGTTTTCAAAACTGTGCTGCTTAATAGTTTTTTGGAAACTCTTGATACATTTTTTTTTTTTTTTTTCAGGATTATTTGTTGAAAAGAAGGTTCAAAAAGACAGAATTTATTTGAAATATATATTTTTGTAAACGATGCGAAAGGATCAACTTAGTGCATCCTTGCTGAATAAAATTATTAATTTCTTTAAAAAAAATCCACTGTGAATGGTTAATTTCTTATTGTTTTGAGTTAGGTGTAGGATGCAATATCACTTAGTTTTGTTTACTGGGTACAGTAAATCTCTCTGTATGAACTTCAAGCTCTACACATTGGGATCTGGATACTCAGAGGAAATTAAAGAATTATCAAGCTACTAACTCAGCTTTAGTTATTTATATATAACAAAAGCCTCAAAGCACATAGGTCTTACATTCAGTTATAGTCATTTCATCTGACTAATTGAAATGTTTTTTGTTTTTTCCTGCAGATTTTCCAAGGCAATATAGACAACAACACACACAAAAAGAATTTGTTTGAGCCTCCGTTCTTTGCTCGGTTTGTGCGATTTCTGCCCTGGGAGTGGCATGAGCGGATAACTGTACGCATGGAGCTGCTGGGCTGTGATGATTAGCGGACGTGCTGAAGGCTGCACACTGCCTCTCTCTGCACTGGTTTCACCTGAAGTGTTTCTGCTGGTTGTAGGTGATGTTTTGTTTCAGCATACATTAGCTTCATCTGTATTGCTTTGTATTTTATTGGATCAATGTCACTATTTTGATGTACGTTGAAAAGCTCAAATCTAATTTTCAAAGCCTTTGGGCAGAGTGATGATTTTATGAAATCAGCTTTTAGAGGTATAGTTCATCCAAAAATATATTTTGAAGAATGTTGGTAACCAAACAGTTGAGGGTAGCCATTGGCTTTCATAGTATTTGTTTCCATACTATGGAAGTCAATGGCTAACATCAACATTTTTCAAAATATCGTCTTTTGTGTTCAGCAGCTGAAAGAAACTGATACAGGTTTGGAACAACTTGAGGGTAAGTAAATGATGGAAATTTCATTTCTGGCTGAACTAGCCCTTTAAATAAGTGTCAGAGAATATTACAAAATATGAAGAACCGTTAACCTGTTAGGAAAAATTAGACTAATTCTAATTTTTACTAAAAAAATGTAAGTCTCATAACCACTGACAATTGTTTCATTTCAAAATGCGTGTCCTAATTGACAATGAAATATACAAACTCTTTTACTGCTATTCCTCCATGATTCAACCTGTCTGCCTTCTAGCACATGTATAGCACTGATCTGTAATGGAAAAAGGTCAATTTTTCTTTTTTGGGTAAGCATACAAAAGGTGTCTACAATATTTTTTTCTGAAATAATCTTGATATATGGGTCTGTCAGAAACTGTGCTGTAAATTAGAACTGAATTGAAAACACTTTTATCCTCCAGGGAAACTCCTTAGTTCTCAATGTAGAGGTTTAAAATAAGCATGGTAGAGCTGCTCAAATCAATTGACCTATTTGCACTGCAGTTGCTCTACACTTTATATACAGTTTATATGTTTTATAACTCAATTTTATTTGAGTCAACCAAATTCAAATAGAATTGTACAATTGTGCAAATGTTGAGTATTTTTATCTTTTGTAAAACACATTGTCTTTAACAGTATTAATAAACATGTTAAATATTTGTGCTTTTCATTACATGTGGCTTAAACTGAAGAAGAAATTCAATATGTGCTTTGTCAGAAATAAAAATGTGGTGATTAGGTGATTAGTCTTCTAATCTCCTAAAAACCTGAAAGAACTGGCTTCAGTAAATGTCATGATGAAATCTTAGATCTGTAGCTTTAGATTCCCTTCTTTAAGTCAAAAGCATTGAGTGTGCTGCTACACAAATATCATGTTCCTGTACTAGTAATAGGTTTGTGTTTTATGTTAAAATATTAAATATTATAGCAGCAGATATTTTGAGAAACTGTAGTATTATTATAAAAATATTTTAAATAAATGTAGTATTTAGTTGATGCAAATGAAATAAATCATTTGTAAATTTTAATGTGTAGTGCTGTTTTCCAAATGTAATGATTTATTCTGCCACAACAACTCTACCAGAGAAGATGTCATGCTTCAGATCAACCAGAAGATGGCAGTAGGCTTGAGGCTTCATACTCTATAACAAGGTTCTCTAGGCGACATGGGAGAAACAGGTTAGGGTGTCACAAACAGCCTGAAAGGGGTCCATTCAGTCACAGGGAAGTTCATTCCTTCCACTCCACCCAATTAGGCAAACATTATCATCTGTTTTAAAATACATTTCTAGACTGGGTTTGGTGAGGTAAAAACCATTTCCTTTCCATTACCTGTACATTGTAAATAACCTCTCTGAGTACTCTTTGCCCTTCATTCCTTCTCTATATGACAGACTACTGACCAACACACAAATCAGTCCTGTATTAAACATGATGTATGGAATGTTTTAATGGCACGTTGTTGCATTTGTTGTAATACAGGTACTCAAAGACAAAGACATTCCTGGAAAAACTGAAATTCTCCTACTAGAACACAACAGATTATCACAGCGACAGTTTTGTCTCATATTTTCCCATGTTTTCTCTGTTGACTTTGGTCAGTCATACATCTCAGTTAAAGAAATTATGGGTTTTCTATGCCACAGAGCATCAAACCGCTTGCAATTCATGAGAAAAAAAATTCCTTTTCAAGAATGTTTGTGCATCTTCTGCAGTTCATGCTGCATTCGTCATTTCAGCTGAATCAGATGAAAATAAAGCTATGCTGTATAAAAGAGAGGCACAGCCTCTTGTACTAAGTAAGCAGTCTCATCACAGAAACAGGCAAAATGTAAAATATTCACAAGGCACTTGTCATTAATAGTTCTATCTGAACTACTGTTATAAAATAAAAGCTGTTAGCTGATCCAGGGTCATTCTTGTCCCCATGTAGTACTATGCCCTGCACAGTCTTGGGCGACAGATAACATCTAACAAACAAGTACATTTTCATTGTTGGGTTTACATTCGTAATCTGACTGGATTTGGCCATCTCTATTTGATGTTATTTAAAAGAATAGTTCACTTAAAAATAAAAATTTGCTCACTTTCAGGTCATCTAAGATGTAGATGAGTTTGTTTCTTCATCGGAACAGATTTGGTGAAATTTAGCATTTTATCACTTGCATGCCAATGGATCCTCTGCAGTGAATGGGTGCCGTCAGAATGAGTGTTTAAACAGCTGATAAAAATCTAGAGATGATAATAGATGGACTGGAGTCCTGTGGATTACCTTTGGATTATTGTGAAGTTTTTATCAGTTGTTTGGACTCTCATTCTGACGGCACCCATTCAATGCAGAGGATCCATCAGTGAGCAAAGGTGTAATGCTAAATTTGTCCAAATCGGTTCCAATGGAGAAACAAACTAATCTACATCATGGATGGCCTGAAGGTGAGTAAACTTTTTAGCAAATTTTCATTTTTGGGAGAACTATTCCTTTAATTACATATGGCTTTTGTGAAGAAAAAGATGGACACACCCAGTCAAAGATGGACGTTCTATGTGTTATGCTGTGAGAAATCAATAAATAGATCCCGTTTCACATTATGATGTCCAACTCAGACATAACAAATTAACGAGGTCCTTGTGCAAGTTGTTTTCTTAATCTGTCTGGTTAGGTATTAGAAATAAATAAGATGTTTTGTAAACGTCTTTTATGGCTATAAACGTTTCTAGGTTTACATCTCCTCTCCATAAATTAGATGAAAATAATACTTCACATTTCATCACATCATTTACGCTGTGCATGTATCTAAAATTTGGCTTACTACCAGAGAAAGAAAAAAATGTTTTAGTGTCCTTCACAGAGGAAAAACTGGGCACATCCAGCTCTTCGCTCAGTACCTTTTAACATAAAACATTAGTTGGTCCATAAGAAAAACCTTCTGCAAATATTTACAGACATCTTTAAGAATGCTGCTGGTCTTTGATCTTTTGGTCTCTGATCTTTTGTTGCAGGGATGAGATGAATCGCTCCATCATGGCCGATGGCCAATGACATCTGATGTATAGGGGGCAGCAATATACAAGATGGGCACTTATCTTGAAAATAACACTTTTTAATCACAAATGCTTTATAATTCAGTGTCTTGGAAAATAAATATAAAACTCATACTGATTTAAAAACGAATCTCTAGCTCTTCAAATCTCCTTAGAGATGTTTCTCCAATGTTGTTGCATTAAATTTATGAGAGTGATGAACAGAAGATTCCTTTTGCAATCTGGATTTGACCTCTATAAATACAAAAACAAAAGCAAAAAAAATCATGTCAGTAACTTTTACATATTAATGTATGGAATATATGTTTAAAACATACATGAATTTTAATGAATTAATGTTAATGAATTTTTATTTTAAGTCTTATATGATTATATATGATTAAAATATGATATCATATAGATATATGGTTTAAAATGTTTGAAATCAGTACTTTTTTCAGAATTTTGATTTTTTAATATACATTTTTTAGCAATGACACATAAAACTGATCAAAAGAGACCATAAAGACATTTTCATTATTATATAAAAAAAAACAAAAAAAAAAACAAGAATTATGGAAAAAATGTAAGCAGCGGAACCATTTACAACATTGAAAATAGGAAGAAATCTTTCTTGATCACCAAATCAGCATATTAGAATGATTTCTGAAGGATCATGGAGTAATGACTGCTGAAAATTCAGTTTTGCCATAACAAATAGTAAATTACACTTCAAAGTAGTAAATTACACTTTAAAATGGTTATTTCAAATTTTAATAATATTTCACAGTATTACTGTTTGACTGGTTTTGAATAAATAAATGTAGCCTTGGTGAGCCTTAGATGCTTAAAAAAAAAAAAAAAAAATATATATATATATATATATATTTAAAACTTACCGACCGCCAACATTTTAATGGTAGGGTAATGGTAATTAGTAGCTTACTTGCTATGCATTGCACTTGAGGCTTCTCCCACTGTCCATCTGCCATGCAGCGGATCACAGGTAGGTGGCGCTGTGTGAAGTTTTCACTGCACTGGTATCTGATTATAGAATTCACCTGGTAATGATCTTTCTTGTTGCCAAACATCCTGGCATTCTCCACTTTAGGAGGTTGGTCACATGTCACTGAAAGAGGAGGAAGTCAAATTGAAACCAAATCACTAGTGGCACCATTTGTTTGTGTTTGGTGGTGCGCATACCTGGACCTGTTTTGCATGTGAAAGGTAAGTGGTAGTTGCAGGGTACGTCATTCCATTGGCCATTTTCATGCCAGATCATTACAACACAGTCTTCACCAAAGTTAAAATAATTGTCGGGTTGGTTAGGCCTCCAGTTCTCATATTGCTAAGGAAAGGAAGAGAAAAATCAAGCATTATACTGTATCTCAATCAAACAGCTCTATTATTAGAAATACAGCTTCTCAGCAAGAGTCAGGCTTACCAGTGGAGTCCCATCTGACCAGCGGAAGTCATTTTCCACCGTTTTATCGTTCAGTCCAATCCACTGATAGTCTTGAGCGTATGCTGTTACAAGAGGGTGATTGTTCGTAATCAGAAAAACACCACAGATACGTAGGAGCTTAAACACTGAGATACACACTCACAGTTGATGAAGGCTTGCTCCTCTGGAGTGATAATGCTCACCAGGTGAGCGTTTAGGTCTCGACACTGCTGCTCAGCATCCAGCCAGGTCTCTCTCTCCGAGAAATGCAGGTAACAGTTGCCCTGAAACTTAGTCCAGCCATCCTCACAGCTGTGCACATCTGAAGCAACATCACATGGCATATTTACCACTGTTTCACCAGATATCCTCTTAGACCACTATCGCAAGATGTCCTTGACACAGACTTAAAGGGTTAGTTCACCCAAAAATGAAAATTTTGTCTTCATTTATTCATCCTCATGATACCAACACAAAGATAATTTTAATTAAACCTGAGAGATTTCTGTCCCTCCATTTAAAGTCCGTACCGCCAAAACTGAAGTTTCAAAAAGTTCATAAAGACATCATAAAAGTAATCCATGTGGATTGAGCAGTTTAAATCAAGTCTTGTGAAGAGACAAAACTGCTTTATATGATGAACAGATTTAATTTAACTTCTATTCACATGTAAACATTGATCAATGCACATTCATAAAGCTCATCAAATAAGGTCAACGGAAGCTCAATGATAACAAGCCTCATTGATTCTCATGCATTTTGTGGAGTAAATGGAATGGACTTCCAGTTAAGACAGGAATCTCTCAGGTTTCATTAAAAATATGTTAATTTGTGTTTAGAAGACGAACAAAAATCATATGGGCTTGGAACAAAATGAGGGTGAGTAAATAATGATAGAATTGTAAATTTTGGGTGGACTATCCCTTTAATTCTTGCTGTACAGGTAAATTAGAAACATAAGACAAATGTCTGATGGAATGTGCTGAGGGATTCGGATGAAGCCACTTTATCATTCTGTGTTTAAAACCAGCATTTTAAGTAAGCGACAGATGCCTTTAACGTGGCATAATATCAGCTTAACAGATAAAGTGATTTTCCACAATCGTAAGTATTCCAGAAGACTGACGATTAAATTCCATATATCACGCCAAGAGAAACATCCAGCAGAAAATGAACAAATGAGATATTTCTAGTCGCTGCTCAGATGGAAAATATGAACTGGACACTTTCTGTTTACCTCAGACCCTTCCTGTCTAAACGGTTGTAGTTTCTTGCTATATTTTTGCAGTACCTGCAAATGCATCATTGCATCCTGAATGACACTGATGTTTAACTGCAACTGATTTCCATAAAAGGGCGGGCAAAACTCTCTCACACTTGACACACAAATCCAGGGACTTTCATTCCACTACAGCAACATCTAAAGCTGTGTGTCACCTTTAAGGTTGTTTTTGAAAGACCGTTAGTAGAATTAGCTGAAGCAGCCTCATACCAATCTCACAGCGGTCTCCTTCGTAGCTGGGCAGACATAAGCATTTGAAAGTGTCCTCCACCTCCACACAGGTGGCTCCATTGGCGCAAGGGTTTGAATGGCAAACATCAACCTCTGCAAATAAACGTTTAGCCATTAAAGCTGACTACTATGAAGATGCC
Organism: Spinibarbus caldwelli; assembly: GCA_039654775.1. Classification (NCBI taxonomy): domain Eukaryota; kingdom Metazoa; phylum Chordata; class Actinopteri; order Cypriniformes; family Cyprinidae; genus Spinibarbus; species Spinibarbus caldwelli. The sequence continues at coordinate 27,365,014 of CM077221.1, read as the reverse complement.
CTGAGGAAGGCCAAGCTTAGCAGAGAGCATCATTGAATCAGAACTCTTGGAGCTGCTTCTAAACGAATCTCTTGAATAATTATACCATCAATATTTTGATAAGCTGAGAAGAGGCGCTCAGTAAATTGTGGTAAATTGAAGAAGAGATCAGAGTCAGTTGTAGTTACCGTAAGAGCGCTGACCTGGGATCAGTTTTTAGCCTTTCATGAGGTGAGCAGGTCAGCACTCTTACAGTCTCAGAAACAGAAGCAGAATTTTAGAGTTCAGGAACCGTATTCACAAAACATTTTATCTTACCACTAAGAGTTCTCCTAAATACCAGTAAACGTTTTTAGCTAAGAGTTTTCTCTTAAAACCGATTCACAAAGCTGCTGAGACAAACTTTTACTAAGGAATAGAGAGAAGTCTCAAGCTAAGAGTAAGGCCGGGGTTGACCTCGTTGCTATGGATGTCATCAAGCTCACTAACTATGCACACAGTGATTGGCTGATAGGGAAGGGGTCTCTGTCAGAGATTTATTCATAGAAATATTGTAAAGTGCAATATTATGTTGCCATATTCAAATAAAGGTTTAAAAATAAAAATGTTTTTTGCTACATTTAAATAAATATTTTAAAATACCGGCTAAGTGTCACTAATTAAACAAGTATATGTTTAGCTAATTGTCGGCCTCTTACATGTATGCTTCTCATAATTAGTGAATATGCATAGTGAATATGCATATAAACAGCCTTTTAATTAACAGAGTAGCATAATCATGGCTGATAGTAAGACCAAACTGAAAAACAAGAAAACCAAACTGGACGCAAGAACAGTTGTTACTTCTTGCCCAACTGGTTAATGAAAACAAGTATATATAATCAAAGGAAAATTTGGAGTTGGGATAACCTCCAAAACCAAAGGTGATCTTTTTAAAAGCTCATTATCGTCAAATGTTTCTAAAATGTTTATGTTCCAAGGCAGATTGACAGAAACAGCCATTTTAGGATATTTTTATTTTAGTGACTTAGGACTCCTCTTCACTACTCCTAACGTTTCACAGATTTAGGAGCTAGTTTTAGTGCTAAAACGCCTTGTGAAATACTCTTAGAGCAAAAATTTAGAAGTCCTAAATTTAGGACTGATGCCCATTATTTTTATAAGATTTAAAAAAAAAATAATTAAATTAAATTGATGAGTTATGAGCTACTTTTAGCCTTAAGATGTTTTGTGAATACAGGCCCAGATTCATATGAAGATGGACGAGAAGTGTGAGCATGTACCAGGTGTTAGCAGGCGTGCTGATTAAACCAGACTGCAGCAAAGGCACAGCTGAACAAAAACAACACAGGTGAACAGTCACTGAAAAGACATCTGGACACAAGAGCTGAGTAAGTTGAGAAGTACTTAACCACACACACATTCCATATAACCTGTAAAATGGACTGTGAGGACATTAATCAGGCAAGTGCAAACTGAACAGAAGTTATTCACAAATACTTAGAGACACTTTGAGACAATCATTTGATTCATTTGAACACAAACATGAGCCTAAAAAAGCAACAACAGCTGTTAAAGGCAAACAGGATGGCTGTTCATAATAAGAAAGTTTATCAAAATATCCAATATTCAAAATACAACACTTTAAAAAGTAACCGTAATTTATGTGACTGAGTCAATTCAGTCTGACTCACCAAACTGGCACTCTTCTCCATGCAGTCCAGGTGGGCAGTGACAAATGCCCACCCCATCCTTCACCGAACACACCCCAGCTCCACAAGGGTTTGGTTCACATGGGTTTAGAGAAGCTATTATGGTTTTTGAGAAAGAAAGAGAGCAACACATGATGAAAAAACCATGATGAAAAGGATTGATGAAAACCATTATTTTCACGCTTTGGGTGATAATAAATAAGCAATATAAAAATTGTATACACAACACATTAAAAAAATCGGTAAAACTTTAATACAGGAACCAATTCTCTCTATTAACTAGTTGCTTATTACCATGCCTGTTATTAACATATTGGCTGTTTATTAGTACTTAAAAAGCACTTTCTGCATGACCATATTCTACATCCCTAATCCTACCCAATACCTGAACTTAACAACCTTACTATTAATAAGCAGTAAATTAGTAGTTCATTAAGGCAGAAGTCGTAGTTAATGGTTTGTTAATGGCAAGAATTAGACCTTAAAATAAAGTGCGACCAAAAAACATTAATGCTGGCCAATAACAGATATGGTGCTGATATGTCATGTAACTCTATTCTATATTTTAACAAATTTTACGAAATGGGAATCTTACCATTCACAACAAGTCCTTCGGTGACAGAAGAGCTCTGTAAAGAAGTAGGTTCTGTGGTAGAAGACAAAGCTGCAGAAGTAACAGTGTCAAGTTTACTTGTGATCCCCTCTGGTTCTGAAAAAGGCACTGGAGGTCCTGCAGCATCACTGTACAGGCCAGATGGCCCTTGAGTAGATAGTACAGCTGAGGGAGCATTACTGGAGTTCACTGTTGGCGTATCTTCAGTAACTGGGATCCATTCATGTTCTTGTCCACTAGCAAAGGCACTTTGGTCGTCTCCACTCCCTGAGGACAACCTGACGGTGCCACTGTACTCCACTTCCCCCCTTCCTAGCTCCATGATTTGGAAGGGTTTGTTGGACATTTCCACCAGGCCATTATTGGTAAAGAAGGTGATATCACCACTAGTTGATTCCCCTGATCTTTCCCCTGATTCAATGGCATAGCCTCCAGATGTAAATCCACTTCCTTCACCAGATCCAAACAGCAAAAGTCCAGAAGCTTCCTGCTCACGAGGTTGTTCTGTGAGATCAATGAAGCCTGACCCCAAAAATGTCAGACCAGAAAACTCTAAACCACTCCCAGAGCCACTGTGGACACCACTGACTTCAGATATATCGCCACTAATTCCAGAGACATCACCGCTCATCCCAGAGATATCACCGCTCATCCCAGATCCTGAGATATGTCCTGATCCGCTGAAGTCCACATGACTTCCACTCAGCTCTTGTTTTGTTAAATGTGGGGCAGTGGACACCTTCACCCAGGGGATATCCACCATGATGTCACCACTGCCATCGATGAATGAAATGCCACTGGATCCTCCAGAGGGAAAAATTCCAGACGGGAAACCACTGAAGCCTGAGGACTCCTCACTAGAACCTGATCCTGAGGAGATGCTGGAAAGACCTCCACTCTCGTCACTTTCTCCTGAGCTGCTGGAAAAGTCTGAGGTAGATCCACTCTCTTCAGAGCTATACCCTGACCCACTCCCTGATCCTGATCCAGAGGTGTCCAATCCGAAGAGCCCTGAGCCCTGGCCAAAGGGGAAGGTGAGGATCTCTGTGCCTGCCTCCTCGGGTCGTCCTGAAGCTGATCCAATTCCTGATAAAACGGAGTCACTTCCTGAAAAGGTCAATACGATATCTAAGCCATCGCCAGATCCTGAAGAACCTCCAGACCCACTTGGCAGATCCCCACTCCCACTGGCCCCAGAGGAGTCTCCACTTGACACAAACGCCCCACTCAGCTGATCCCCGCTTCCACTGCTCAACAGATCATCGGTGCCACTGGCCCCAGAAGAGTCTCCACTTGAATCAAATGACCCACTCAGCTGATCCCCACTTCCACTGCCCAAAAGATTGTCAGTACCCCTGGCCCCAGAGAAGTCTCCACTTGACACAAATGCCCCACTTGGCTGGTCCCCGCTTCCACTGCCCAACAGATTGTCAGTGCTGCTAGCTCCAGAAGAGTCTCCACTTGAAACAGATGACCCACTCGGCTGATCTCCACTCCCACGGCTCAACTGATCATCAGTGTCACTGGCCCCAGTTGCGCCAGATCCAGAGGGTTCTGCAGGGACAGTTGTAGGAGTAGTTCCTTCTGAGGAAACACAGATACACATAGTATCTAAGGTACTGCACCAAAGTTAACACTCATCATGCATTAAAATACATAAACATGGAATAGTTCCATTAAAGGGATAATTCACTCAAAATGAAAATTTTGTCATTTACTCTCATATCGTTCTAAAACTGTATGGCTTTATTTCCTTTGTGCAAAAGAAAACTATATATTTTGAGAAATGTCTGTTTTTTGGGTTCATAAAATAAGTCAATTATGTTTACCAACATTCTTCAAAATATCTTCTTTTGTGTTTCTCAGAAGAAAGAAAGTCACACAGGTTTGGAATCAGAGGAGGGTACCAGATGAGAGTAAATGATATAAGGTCAATAAGGGTTCATTGATCAGACAATTTGATTTTTATTTCACTTTTTATGGTAAGGCAAGGCTAGTAAAGGTTGTAAAATGTCACAGGGTGTGCTTACTCAAAACCTAATAATATTTATGAATCAATACATATTAAATATATATATATATATATATATGAACATTTTTAAATAATTATTCAGGTGTATGAATTAAGTATGATTCATGTTTTTTTGTTTTTTTTGTCACTGACGTATACAGTCATGGCCAAAAATATCGGCACCCTTGGTAAATATGATCAAAGAAGGCTGTGAAAATTAATCTGCATTGTTAATCCTTTTAATCTTTTATTTTAAAAAATAACAAAAATCTAACCTTTCATTGGATAATAAGAATTTAAAATGGGGGAAAATATCATTATGAAATAAATGTTTTTCTCTAATACACGTTGGACACAATTATTGGTACCCCTAGAAATTCTTATGAGTAAAATATCTCTGAAGTATATTCCCATTCATATTCACAATTTTGAGCACTCCAGGGTGATTATGAACATGAAATTATCCAGCCATGGCTTCCTGTTTCACAAAAATATAAATAGGAGGGAAAACAAAGCTCAAATTCCCTTAATCATCCATCACAATGAGAAAAACCAAAGAATATACAGGTGCATCTCAGTAAATTAGAATGTCGTGGAAAAGTTCATTTATTTCAGTAATTCAACTCAAATTGTGAAACTCGTGTATTAAATAAATTCAGTGCACACAGGATGAAGTAGTTTAAGTATTTGTTTTTTTTAATTGTGATGATTTTGGCTCACATTTAACAAAAACCCACCAATTCACTACCTCAACAAATTAGAATATGGTGACATGCCAATCAGCTAATCAACTCAAAACACCTGCAAAGGTTTCCTGAGCCTTCAAAATGGTCTCTCAGTTTGGTTCACTAGGCTACACAATCATGGGGAAGACTGCTGATCTGACAGTTGTCCAGAAGACAATCATTGACATCCTTCACAAGGAGGGTAAGCCACAAACATTCATTGCCAAAGAAGCTGGCTGTTCACAGAGTGCTGTATCCAAGCATGTTAACAGAAAGTTGAGTGGAAGGAAAAAGTGTGGAAGAAAAAGATGCACAACCAACCGAGAGAACCGCAGCCTTATGAGGATTGTCAAACAAAATCAATTCAAGAATTTGGGTGAACTTCACAAGGAATGGACTGAGGCTGGGGTCAAGGCATCAAGAGCCACCACACACAGACATATCAAGGAATTTGCCTACAGTTGTCGTATTCCACTTGTTAAGCCACTCCTGAACCACTGACAACGTCAGAGGCGTCTTACCTGGGCTAAGGAGAAGAAGAACTGGACTGTTGTCCAGTGGTCCAAAGTCCTCTTTTCAGATGAGAGCAAGTTTTGTATTTCATTTGGAAACCAAGGTCCTAGAGTCTGGAGGAAGGGTGGAGAAGCTCATAGCCCAAGTTGCTTGAAGTCCAGTGTTAAGTTTCCACAGTCTGTGATGATTTGGGGTGCAATGTCATCTGCTGGTGTTGGTCCATTGTGTTTTTTGAAAAACAAAGTAATTGCACCCGTTTACCAAGAAATTTTGGAGCACTTCATGCTTCCTTCTGCTGACCAGCTTTTTAAAGATGCTGATTTCATTTTCCAGCAGGATTTGGCACCTGCCCACACTGCCAAAAGCACCAAAAGTTGGTTAAATGACCATGGTGTTGGTGTGCTTGACTGGCCAGCAAACTCACTAGACCTGAACCCCATAGAGAATCTATGGGGTATTGTCTAGAGGAAAATGAGAAACAAGAGACCAAAAAATGCAGATGAGCTGAAGGCCACTGTCAAAGAAACCTGGGCTTCCATACCACCTCAGCAGTGCCACAAACTGATCACCTCCATGCCACGCCGAATTGAGGCAGTAATTAAAGCAAAAGGAGCCCCTACCAAGTATTGAATACATATACAGTAAATGAACATACTTTCCAGAAGGCCAACAATTCACTAAAAATGTTTTTTTTAATTGGTCTTATGAAGTATTCTAATTTGTTGAGATAGTGAATTGGTGGGTTTTTGTTAAATGTGAGCCAAAATCATCACAATTAAAAGAACCAAAGACTTAAACTACTTGAGTCTGTGTGCACTGAATTTATTTAATACACGAGTTTCACAATTTGAGTTGAATTACTGAAATAAATGAACTTTTCCTCAACATTCTAATTTGAGATGCACCTGAATTTCTGATGTGCAGCAAAAGATAATTGAGCTTCGCAAATTAGTGAAGTGGCTTTAAGAAAAGAGCTAGAGTAGTGAAAATTCCCATTTCCACCATCAGGGCAATAATTAAGAATTTCCAATCAACATAAAATGTTACGAAACTGCCTAGAAGAGGATAAGTGTCTATATCGTCCTAATGCACGGTGAGAAGGAGAGTTTGAGTGGCTAAAGACTCTCTCCAAGGAACACAGCTGGAGAATTGCAGAAAATAGTTGAGCCTCGGGGTCAGAAAACCTTAAAAGAAATTGTCAAACAGCACCTACATCTCCACATGTTGTTTGGGAGGGTTTCAAGAAAAATTCTCCTAGCTCATCCAAAAACAAACTCCAGCATATTCAGTTATCAGACACAACTGGAACTTCAAATGGGACTGGCTTCTATGGTCAGATGAAACTAAAAAAAATGAGCTTTTTAGCAGCAAACACTCAAGATGGATTTGGTGAACACAGGGATAAAAAGTACCCCATGTGTACAATGAAATATACTGCTGTATTTTTGATGTTGTGGGCCTATATTTCTGCTGGAGGTCCTGGACATCTTGTTTAGACACATGGCATCATGGATTCTATCAAATATCAACAGATAAAAAAATCAATAAGTGACTGACTCTGTTAGAAATCTTATAATGTGCCATGTTTGGATCTCCCAACTGTACAATAATCCAAACACAAACCTCAAAAACAACACAAAAATGGGTCACTGAGCACAAAATCAAGCTTCTGCTATGGCCATTCCAGTCCTCTGACCGGAACCCTATAGAAAATGAGTGGGGTGAACTGAATAGAAGAAGCGCCAACATGGAGCTGGGAATCTAAAGGGTCTGGAGTGATTCTGGATGAAGGAATGGTCTCTGATCTCTTGTCAGGTGTTCTCTAACCTCATCAGGCATTATAGGAGAAAATTTAGAGCTGTTAAACTGGCAAATGGAGGTTTCAAAAAGTATTGAATAAAAGGGTGCCGTTAATTGTTGCCAATGTGTATTAGAGAAAAACATTTATTTCATAATGATATTTCCCCCCATTTTAAATTCTTATTATCCAATGAAAGGTTAGATTTTTGTGATTTTTTTTTTTTTTTTTTTTTTTTTTAATAAAAGATCAAGAGGATTAACAATGTAGATTAATTTTCACAGCCTTCTTTGATCATATTTACCAAGGGTGCTGATATTTTTGGCCATGACTGTATGTATCCTGAGATACAATATATTACCAGGTTTGAGAAGAGCAGGGAGAGACGTCACGCTCACTATCTTTTCCTCTGTCACAGTCATATTCGGTTCACTTTCATTCAGAGACTGATCCAGATCCAGATCCACTATATATTTAAAAAAAATGACAAAAATGTAAAGAATAATGTATATTGTATAAACACTCAACAGACTTAATGTTTTAAATTTCAAAGAATCTACAGATTATGGCCTGTATATAACTACATTGTAGATGTATTTACCCTTGATGCAGTATGCATCAAATTTGGAGTGTAGGTCAGGAGAGCCAGTCTGGTTGGGAAACTTGTAAACTGTGTGAACTCCAGCCTTCCCTCCACCACACTGCTGCTGCGGGTTATTGATGGAATAACGTACACTGCGGTCAAGAAACCAGCCAGCGTGGCACTTATCAAAGCCCTGCTTCCAAGCGGCATACAGGTCTCCTGTGGAGGCCAGGGAGGCATTCTTTCCCTGGCAATAAGCCACTGCCTCATCGTAAGTGAATCCCTCGAATGAACTTGCATGGAAAACTTCCCCTGAAAATGTGAACACACAGAGTGATTCAAAGTTATTTTTTATTCCAATGAGAGAATCCAGCTTTTTAAATTTTAGCTTTGTTTTGTTTCCATTGAATTTTAAATGGAAGTAATTTATATTAATTTACCTACCCTTTGTCCACACAACAGTGTTTATGTATTTATGTAGTCTCTTACCCCGTAATTTGTCCACATAGCAGTACACATCATAGCGTTCATCGGCAGAACGCAGTCCGTAAGACCTCACACCAGGAACATGCTCCAAATCACCAGAGCATTTCTCACGTGAAGACACAATGGGATACCTGCATAACCATCATTTACATACATTTGTAAACATATATTCTTGCAGTATGAGGCAGATAATTCCACTAGAAGTATTTGTCATCAACCCTGCCACAAATATTTTGCTTTATACTTGTAAGTTTATATATGGTAAATATAATATATAAATGAAAACATTATAATTTATAAAGTAGAAATAGACACACAAACAACTTAAAGTAAGTTGAACAGTTCTTCACAATGTTACAATTGTGCAATGAATCGTACCTGGCAGTCTGATCTAACAGCCAGCCAGCGTCACATTGATGGTAACCAGACTCATAGGCTGCCTGCAGTTGCTCTGCACTGGCAATGACTGCACCGATGCTCTGACATGCCAGTTGAGCCTCGACAAAGTCAAAGGCATAACGACCGGAGCTTGCACGATAATGGAAGACCACCCCTGTGGATGGAATTAATTAGTAACAATGGGTGTATGAAAATAAAAAACCCATAGGGTTATAAAATTAAAACACTTAATTGTGCTATTAGAACATTTCTGTATATCACGGCACACTTTACTCTGTTTTTGTAATAAAAACAACTCTAATCTAGTAGTAAGATTCTTAAATGCAACTTAAATTGTCTTCAGAAATTAAAAATCTAGTTTGTACTAAGTTATTTTAACTGTTACTCCAGTTTAATATACTAATTTACATTCAGCCTAATTCAGCATGTAGACAATTGTTCACTGTGGTTGCGATATAAATAAGTTGATGAAAACGTACCTCTGGGAACTTTTTCACAAGACGAAAAATACGTACAGCCATGTACGTTTCGTGACATATTCAGTGTGAAATATCCACTGGGTGGCGCCAAAAGAGTGTTCGGGTTTATTTTTTGGTTGTTTTTTTTTTTTTTTCAAACAGATTAATGTACATATGGTACGTTTTATGTGACGTTGGTTTTGTATGTGTCACTGCAGTTCTGACTTGAAATGTCCATTGAGTGGTGCTATAAGTCAAATGCTCCGTGATGTTTTAAAATAATGTACCATCTGCACTACACCTAAACCTACCCGATAGACAGTATGAACAAAAGTGAATGTAACGTAAAAACACAACCGCAAGCATGTCGTTTTAGCTTGTTTTTCGATGTCTCATCTTTCAGCTCTTTCATCGTGAGTCATGTTATTGACGGGATTCGTACCCAAGGATTCCACATCCTAAGTCCAATTCCGTGCCAGATGACCTACCAAGCAAATTTGTTACATCCGGAAAGCGAAACATATGTAGCTGTAATCATAACTGTGTACAAAAACGATTACAAGTACTCGATGTTTTACCGCCTCTAGTATTCACTTCTGTTGGAAACTGCAGTGATATGTACTTATTGGTACGTATTTTGCGTCTTACAAAAAAGTTCCTAGAGGTACGTTTTCGTCATGAGACCAGGTAGGTAAAATCATGCATTTTCATGATTTATTTTGGAACAAGGAAAGAATTTATCTTGGAAGAGGAACAGTGTAACCCTCATAAACTTCAATGGTCTTTGTGTATGTTGTTGTCATGATAAATTTGATTATGCAAAAACTATAAGGTGAACGTAAGGAACTGAAGCCACCATGAATGAGGTGGGACACAGGAATAAATAAGAATATATATATATATATATATATATATATATATATATATATATATTAATATTAACCATAAATTATGGTGTTTTGCAGTCAACACATACGTATGTCAAATCACAGAGAACAAAAGAATAATGCTAAACACATTAATTTTTACTGTAACATTCTCATATTGATACATACCTGTGGCGGACATGATAGCTCCGGTTTCATTCAAACGGGATAAATCAGAGGCAACATCAGTCCAATCAGTGACCCCTTCCACAATGTCCACAGAGCTGGGGGGTGGTGAAAGAGGCAGCTGGGAAATATTTAGTGCAGTATATGGGAACTCGACACTAATGGTCACTGATGGCTTGTATGTTACAACTTCTCTCTGCAGTTCACTTTCTGTGGAGGTGGGCTTTAAAAAGACCTGGGGGCTTTCTATGATTGTGTCCACGCTCAGGACACCACTGCTGGCTTCTGTGGTCGTCTCTATGTCAAATGGCAATAAGCCAGAACCTTCCTCACCCATTTCTAAATGAAAGAATATATGAGCAACATACACCTGTCAGTACCAGTTAGCACCAGCTGTTAAACACACATTATGGTGGATCAACAAGGATAAAACAATCACAAAATATATATGTATGTGGATAAACAATCATAAATGTTAAAGAAGGAATCGCAAAATAACAGAGAATTTTGTACCAGAGTAACAAAATGCATCATAGCAGGAGTCTGAGAGAGGGTAGCCAGTCTGATTGGGAAACAGATAGACGGTACGCACTCCCAGCAGGCCACCCCCACACTGCGGTCGGGCGATGTTGATGGGGTAGCGGACACTCCGGTCTGCCAACCAGCCTGCATTGCAAACATCCATACCACCCTTCCATGCCAGGTACAGCTGTCCTGTGGTGGCCAACTTGGCATCCAGCTTTGCACACTCAGCTTCTGCCTCCTCAAAAGTGAATTTGTTAGGGGAAGTAGTGTGGAACACTTTTCCTGTGAGATGAAATGGAACGTTTTTTAGCTTTTGAATGTTCTTCAAAGAAGGCATTTAGTTCTCTGCCATCCCAAACACGTACCTGTCATTTTCTCAGCAAAGCAGTACACGTCATACGTCTCATTCACGTCTCTTATTCCATATGTCCTCACTCCTGGAAACTCGTACTTGTCTCCATAACAAGCCTCACGAGGATCATGAATAGGGTACCTTTTTTCCACAACAAATGACATTACTTCCATCACATTTTTAAACAAAACTTTATAGCATTAACTAAATATACATTACAATTTTTTTGTAATATTTTCAGAAAAAAAAAAAGCCGCAGTAAACCCATTAATTGTTAACTGTAAGTTACTTTACTATACTACAGTGAAAAACTGTAAATGGTTTCTTCTTATTTTTGTTATCGGTAAATTAAGGCCTTTTCACACCAAGAACGATAACTATAAAGATAACGATAAAGATATAGTTCTAAAAATCCACACCACAGCTATAACGATACAGAGATTCGATTCCATTGGAATCACTTTCAGAATGTTTTTTTTTTCCTGCTGATGAACGATAAAACATTCAGAATCAGAATCAATCCTGCCATAACGAGCTCAAGAATTTAAAGCATCAATTGAGCTTGTGCTTAGAATAAACAGACGATAACATCCGCTGGTGTGGCTACTATAGTTATCTTTATAGCTATCATTTTTGGTGTGAACAGACCTTTAGGGTGTTTTGTGTTATGTTTTCTGTTATTTAGTCAAAGTTTATTGCATTATTTTAGTATATAAGACCATGATCCACACTCAAAAGATAGTCTTCTTTTTTCAGCGTTTATTTTACATTAATCACCAATAGGATAAAACACAAATGTTTCGGTTCAAGGCCTTCTTCAGTGTGCAGAAGGCCTTGAGCTGAAACGTTTGTGTTTTATCCTATTGGTAATTAATGTAAAATAAACGCAGATCATGGTCTTATATACTAAGTACATATACTATATTCTTATATACGAAGTAATGTAATAGGTTGACACACCAAAATAACATATTAAGTGACAGAAGAGCATGGTGCAAATGGCTTTGTCTTGCATTATTTTAGTCATGTGTTTTGTCCTGTGCATTATTTACATACAAGCACTGACCATGCTTTACAGACAGGCCACTTACAATGAACTGTTATTCATCATGAGTCTTTTTATTGAACTACCTTTGTTATTATGGTGGCTATCTGTACATTTTAAGATTTTCAAGTAGACTGATATATTCACATTACATCATTTAGTGATATGCAGATATATGTTGTAAAATACACATACACCAATATGCCATTCAGTAACACCTGAAACATTTTGAGTGTATTTTTTTTTACAGTGAGTTTCTGTAGGCCTACACCACAGCTGCCATTTTTACTTTAAATTTAACAGCATATTTTTAACATTGAAGGTCACTGACCTGACGGTCTGATCTGCGAGCCAGCCAGCATCACACTGGTGGAATCCCTCATCATAAGCTGCTTGGAGTTGCTCTGGAGTAGCAATCACTGCACTGTTTTGAATACAGGCTGCTTTGGCCATCTCAAAAGTAAGGGTATATCGTGTGGTGATTGCACGATAGTGGAAAACAATACCTAAGCAAAATAAATCTATTTAACATTTCCGAAAGAAAAAAACACACATACAGTCATAAAATAATATTTTCTTTAAATATCTTCACACAAAAAGTACCTTGAACTTGAACATCAACAATATCATAATTGTCCTCTATCCCATGCATGACCTCACAGCGGTACACTCCCGAGTCATTGGAATGGAGCTCAGTGATCTTAATGGAGGCATCTGTGGGTGTCGAGGGGTATCCAACCATGGTGACTCTATCCAGATACCTTTTGTCGATGCTTACTACTCCTTCAGATGCCACTAAAATGTTTGCAGTCTTTTCTTTGGTGACCAGACTCCATTTGATCCGGTGAGACAAAGGGGCAATGGTGGGGGCACCAGGGTCATTGACTGTGTTGTCCTGGAAGTAGCAGGGCAGAACTAATGTGTCACCCATCAGAGGCCGGAGAGGAAGCTCATTGGGTATGCTGACGCTCAGTGTGCTTTCAGGCTCTGTGATAACATATACAGGTTAATGAAGTTTTCAAGAATACTAGCAATTTCAATATGTAATTTACACAATGAATACGCACCAGTGTAAACGTAATCGAAAGACGCTGTGGCTGAGAAGACCCAGAAACACATACTCAGCAAAAGCAAGGACAGCATCGTTCACCTACAGGTTTAAAAGAATGTTATCACCATCATATTATATTCACATATATTCAGCAACAACTACTATATTCTCAGTTTTAATATCCATGAGAAGACAATGGTGCCTTGCTCAAAAGATTTTATTCTGACAGCATATACTGTATCAAATGGACTAAATGTGGTTTCCAAGTTCATAACAAAGGTTTGGTAAAATAAGAGGTTTTTGAGAGAGAAAAACCAACATGTAATTTACTGTTCCCAAAATTACCACAGGAACTGTACAGTTCTCATGCCAGTACAAGCTGGTCATATCTGTACTGTGCGGTTTGGGAATTAACTTACCATTAATTACTGAATGCCTGCCATGCATGCATAGAGAGAGATATGCTGTTCTTCTAGTTCACAGAGTTTTATGGGAAAAGATCTTAAAAAGTTTGCCCTTGACAAACATACAACATTTATAAATCTTTGCCCAGTGTTGGCCTGCTTTTAGAAGTGATGCTATATTTATTTGACTTGCTGCAGAGCATTCAACAGTGCTTCCTATACATAGACTTATCTACACATACTGCTAGAGCAGAGAACCACTTGTTCATAGCTAGTTAAACCAGAGCTTTTTATACACTATTCCATATCGAGTTTGTCCTCCTCACCCACCTCTCCTTCTAGTCCAACCCAAATCTAATCTTATAAAGCAAACAACATGAAAATATCTGAGATATGAGTGTGCATACATGCATACACTCTGTTACCAACAAGCCATTTTTAATGTATGAGGTTGCTCAAATTACTATAGCAAAACAAATTATGTTGAATCTATTTAGAAGTATTATGTCATTTTATAAAAAGCACAGAAAAACAATTAAGCTATTTGGAAAATGTGTGCAGTGTTTTTGTTAAAGTGTTCTGGACTGTGTTTAGAGAATGCACAAAGGAAAAAGACAGATAAGATAAAATCAATTGCCAAAGTTGGTTTCATGGGAAAAAGGCTTAATGGCTTATGTGTTGGTCTTATTTTTTTCCTTTGAAGTCCTTCTTAAAGTCCAGTGTTTGTCCCAGTTAAAGCTTAAATGGAAATCATTCAAGATTTAGAAAGTCATAGAAAGATAAAAGACTGATGAAAATAATAATCACTGCTCAAACGTGAAACATTTATAGCTGTGTGTTCCTGTCAAACTCAGCTAACGCCACATAAAACAGGGATTAAAAAACAACATTATTCCTATAATAAGTGTACTGTAAGTCACAGATACAAGTGTGATGTAAATGACAGAATCACTTAATGTTGCCACAGTTAATCTCAGTATAATCCCCACAGATAGAAACATGCTAAAATTAATTATAAGCAATTCTCAGACATCATGTGCCACCACGTGGATGTCAAAAGGTCAACAACAAAACTGTAGTTTAGGGTCTTGCAAGTATCAAGTCTAGTTTGTAAAGAAAATAAAATACATACTAGCCCACTCAATTAATCCTGCTTAAGTATACATATGTGACACGAACAAACCAAGATGTCACTACAGTGTGCATTATTTCTATATGCCTGATCACGTACAGTTTGTGAGCATGGCTCAAAAAATAGAAACACAATACATACAATGCGATGAAACAAGTACATTTTGATGAATTTCATTCACACTAATGTCATATAACCATTTTACATAGTCAGCAACATTACAGGAGTTGGAAGAGTCAATGAAATGAAATGAAATGAAACAACATCTTTCAGCCAACGCTGAAAAGGGCTTAAGTAAGACAGAAAGATTCCTCTGCAATATCACCTTCAGCGGATACTTTAAGGCATCACAGCAGCCGAAAGAAAAAAGTTTAAGCGGGCATCCCCACAAGAAATCTCTCAGGAAAGAAAGGTACAAAGCTGGGATAGTACCCTACAAAAGCTAAAAGGTACATCTTTTTGCCTTATTTACCACTAAATGATACATAAGTACCTTTTTAAAGGGTACCTAGTGACAATTTTGTACCTTTTTTTTTTTTCTCTGAGAGTGAAGTGTATTGACTAGTTATTTATCACTTTAGGTCAGGAAGGTTGCATATAATAACATCAGCATCTCAACAATATATTAAAATATAAATTGTGTTTCTCTGTAATAATCAAATATAACTACATGAAATGGAAGAGCAACAAAATGAACTTCAATTTAACTGAAGCTAAGACAAAAGTATCTGAAATAAGTCCTATTACAAAACCATCTTAAGTCATGATTTAAAATATAATGTTACTGGTAAATAATGGTTATTTTTCACATTTATTATTATTATTCCGATTCATATTAACATCCTGCAACCACAATCAGCAAAAATATATCAATGCTCCAAATGCTCAGATTTCCAAATGATCAAATCTGATTCACTTTACTGTCACTCTGTCAGACATTTTAGTGTTTAATATCAGCACAGTATCAGAGAACAACTGAAGGTTCACAGCTTTCGGCTTGAATTGTGTAATCTCACATTACTTTAACAATTAAATCTACCTGAACATTTGGATTCATCTAATTGAGCCAGAGATGCTGTGACAGTGCTCACCTGTACAGCCAGCAAAACCACAACATGAAGCCAAACTGTACATCACCTGTATGATGCAGTGTCCCTCTCAAACTCTTATATTCCTTGATAGCAGATGCTTTTCAGCTCTCTGATGGCACGCGCGTCTCTCAATCCAAACCCGTAATAAAAGTGTAGCGTGTGCAGTAAAGTTCAGATGCGCTTCTGGCAGAAGAACGAGAAGCAGAAAGAAACTGCTCAGAGGGGAATCCTTTAACTGAACAGGAGCTGAAAGGGGGGCTAGGGAATGAGGTGGAGTAAAGGCGCACATAAAATTTCCACGCATGATGTAATTTGGCAATACACAGAGCCTCCGAAACTTTTGTGGCTAACATGCGCAAATCCTGACGATATTTATGTCAACGGTCCTCTTGGTCCGTTTTGAGCCGCAATAGCTACATCATCGGACGAAACAAAGACTGCCTTTTTGCTAATATATTTACATGATGTCATGTTCCCTTTTGAATAATGCAATGCTATATTGGTTTGGTTCAAACACCTTATTCAAAACCCAATTAAATTAGAACCATTTCTAAGATTTTTTGTCCTTCGAATTAAAACTCTCATTTTTGCTATGCACATTTTAGCTGTGAACACACTCCACTGCGATTAATAAAACGACCCTGTGTAACAAGTTCACTTACATATTGCATTGCAAGGTAGGCAGGCTATACATTTTATGAATTTACAAAAGCTAAAATGTATATCTTTGCACTCTATTTACTCCTATATGGTAGATATTAGCTTTTCACTTCACATGAGGACTACTGGATTATTGTGACGTTTTTATCATTTGTTTGAACTCTCATTCTGACGGCACCCATTCACTGCAGAGGATCCACTGGTGAGCAAGTGATGTAATGTGAAATTTGTCCAAATCTGTTTTGATGAAGAAACAAACTCATTTACATCTTGGTTGACCTCAGGGCGAGTAAATGTTTGGAACATTTTCATTCTTGGGTGAACTATTCCTTTAAGCTACATGCTGTTTAATGTTATTTATTTTGTCCTGGACCTTTAGGCTACAGGTAGAAATGTAATTTTTCCAGCCTAGAATATTCACTGGAGTAAAGTGTGACACCAGCCCTGTATGTGCTACACATTTTACACTACATCAGTGATTTATTTCAAGATTTGTTACCTATTTTTTCAGGTTCCCAAAATCCCAAGTGCTGTTTTCAAATATTGCGCCTCTTGGTCACAAACATCCATCATATTAATTAGTCTTCTGGAGCAGCAACATTAACACCAGCGGAAAGCAGAAACACAAGGCTTCATTCAGCAGCCTGAACCACCCCGTTGTTCCTCTCAAACTTTCCTCTCAGAGGAACATGACAACGTATCCCATTGAATAGAGTCACTATTTGAGAACCTTGCAATGTCTCACAAGACATAGGCATAAGAATACAGAGTACCCAATAAAGAACGCTGTGTGCTTTGTGTCAAAGTTTAGGGAAAAAAGCTGCAGCATGATATTTAAGATCTGATTTTCATTTATTCCTGAAGGTGTTTAATTTGTGATTTACATGCTAATATAAAAACTTTCCTTAAATCTCACCTTCTCCTAGACTATCCATCTCTCCATCATTAACTCCATCCACGATTACACAGCAGAGCTACAGAGAGAACCAATCATGAGCTGGGGTTTAAGCTCAATTTAGTTTTAGATGGGAGGGACATTCTCTGTGTCTTTTGGATGGTGATTAAAAACTGTAACTGAACTGCTTGGAATGGACTTCAAAGAGGAGGTTCCTACTGTGAGTTTGTGTGAGTGCTTTGTCCTCTTTGCTTTTATTCTGCAGTTTGTGTGTATGAAATGAGATGCAAAGGTATGTTTGAAATTTGCCCTTGGTTTGTTAACCTGCTCAGGTTCATCTGTGTCCCTTGACACCTTTAAAGAGTCACAATACGTTGAAGCTCCCTCAAAATACTAAATATATCTTCTTACTTCCAGAAAGCATTGTGTATAAATTAAAATTTATAACAGAATCAATTCAATTCAATTATTATCACACAGGTGTTCACTCTGATATAGTAAATGGCTGTACTTCAGAAGAGTTTGAGAAGACAAGCAGTGGAGGTATAAAATATTGCAAGGGACAGCATATTCATCAGATTTTAAGCAATCAAGCTGACATTTGGTGATTGAAGTTGACAACACGCATAGTTCCAAGTGAAGCCTTCAGGGACTTGTGGACATTTTGCTGTCCTGAAGGGCTCTTTTCATCAAAAAGGCCAAACTATTGAAAGACATCAGGCGTTCTCCTCACTGACAAACTTGTTTCTATAGAGGAAGAGAAAACTCAGGTCTCTGGGGAGATACAAAAGCTTCTTCACAAGCCTGTGTGAGGAAACAGAATTCCTCAGAGCAGTTGTCACTCCAGGTGCTTTCTGTCATTCTGTGTGGTGCCACTGGACTGTTTCCCTACTACCTACCGAGAAGAATGAGGAGTGGTAAAGTACTGCCTCATCTCTAATCTAGAAGACATTATGGACCTTTGAATTTAACTGGTGCAGTTATACATCTTACTGACTCCACGGAATTTATTTTTATAAATTTGACTCTAGCCAGTTTGTACCTGACATAGACGAATGACTGAATTAGTTTTGTGGAGTTTTTGCTACTGCTATATCTAACATAATCTGACCCAAGATGTTTTGCACTCAGTGGCTCCCTGCTGTCGGGAAATAGGCTTTCTTTCACAGGGAGCGCCTTCACATGGTATTTTTGGACAGCACAGAACATATTTATTTTCCAACTGGAACTGAACAGTGCATTGTACGCCATAGGTTTCTAGAGCACCGTGTAAGTCCCAGAGCTGAGGAGAAGGATGCCAGCTCTCTCTCAATAGTGTCCATTTACACCCCTCACTTAAAGCTGCTGCATGCCTCATTTAATCTGCTTATTGTCACTGTCTTGTGCATCACACACAGATTTACTGTTATAAAAATATTATAGACAATAATATGTACATCCTTTAGAAGATGCAAAGCATATGATTAGCTTGTTTAATTGCATACAAACAAGCCTTAATAGAATCCTAATGATTGTATATGGACATATTTTATTAGTTGTAAAATTACTGAATGATTTCCAAAAAAAAGTTAATTTAAATCCAAAAAAAAAAAAAAAATCCAATTAAACTGCTTGAAATGATGAAAAAATAATAATTAAAAAAAGAATCATAGATTTTTTCATAAGATTTTCCCCATCATAATGCAAACAGAATTCCTGAAATTCTGAACTGGATCGCCGTTATCCACCCCCCACCATACCTTTTAAAGGAATGATTTCACAAATTGAAATGGTCTTTGCATGAATTCACCCCACTCCGCACGTCCCGTAAGGAATTTAGAGCAGACACAGTTCCTATGCAAGCATGTGTGTTTGCTTAAGTGTGTGAACCTTTAAGGGGAGACGTAGAACAGTATTTCCTTATCCACAGGAACAGACCTGCCATTATTCTTGTAGTTCAACAGCTGATTAAAGCCTCTATCCACATCTGAGATCATTGCTAGCGTGTTTCACATACCTATACGTTTCAATCCATCTCACCAGCTGTTTATTTATTAAATCACATTTATGGAGTATTACTTATTTTATGAAATGAAATAAAAACTGGTAATCTTGTAAACATGTGATGCTTTTTTTTTATGTATGGTGCACTCTTGCTTTTGACTGTGGACAACAAGAAAGCGCTAACGATTCTGCACAAAGTCTGCATCAGGAAAGAAAGAAACATTTTAAGAAAGGCAAACACCTTTTACGGTTAAAAACCAGTGCTGGCTTTAGTTCACCGTTGCTGCAAATAGCATTAGCAGTTTTGATTATGACTTAACAAGACGTGTGGTGGGTATATATATCCATCACTTCTCTGTAGTTACATGATAACCCATTTTTCCTAATATAGTGTTTCACAGCATTAAATCATGGACTTAATTTGGCTTTTTTCGCCAGTGAGTAACAGAAAAATATGATGTAAAAATGAAAAGAGATCTGATGTACAGTAGTTATGAATATAAAATCCAATAGAATTGCCTTGGTTTTAGAAGTTAAATAAATGGTCCACTATGAAATCACTTTTTTAATTCAACTGATTATAGTACAAATACACCTCTATCTAGAAAGACCTGGTGAGTCATTTCTATGGCAGAACTTCAAATGCAGAGAAAAATAATCACTACAACGAAATGAAAAGTACATACATGAAATCACTGAATATCATATTAAAGGAACAGTTCTCCCAAAACTGAAAATTTGCTGAAACTTTACTTACCCTCTCAAGCCATCCAAGGTATAGATGACTTTGTTTCTTCATCAGAACAGATTTAGAGAAATTTAGCATTACATCACTTGCTCAACAGTGGATACTCTGCAGTGAATGGGTGCCGTCAGAATGAGTCCAAACAGCTGATAAAAACACACATCACAACAATCCAAAGGTAATCCACACGAATCTAGTCTACCAATTAACATCTTGTGACGTGAAAAGCTCCATGTTTGTAACGAACAAATCTGCCATTAAGGTGTTTTAACTTTAAATCGTCACTTCTGGCCAAAATAGGAGTCCATAATCCATACTAATGCTTCTTCCAGTGAAAACATCCATCCCACGTTGTCCTGTCATATTAAAATCCACTGACATACTTGTTTAGAACGGTTTTGGACTGCTTTCGCTTGATCTGTGCATATTTTTCTCCTGATTTAGAATTTAGAACTCGTTTGAAGTTCAAAATGCCTTAATTATTTTTTATTACAAACACACAGATATTAATTGATTGGACTGGAGTCGCGTGAATTACTTGTAGATTATTATGACAGAAATCTTGAATTAAAATCAAGCATAGACAACTAAGTGCTAAGTCATAGCTGCCAATCAAGATTACGGCTATATATAAATATATGAATCTCAGACCACTATCCAAGTACCAAGGGGCGACATAAGTCATGTGATTAGGTCCAAAAGAGGAGGACAGAGCACTTTTATAATGGAATCTATTGTTCTATAATCACTCAATCAGCAGCACACTTCTGGTTTGACTAAATAAGAACATATGTAAGGTGCGTTCCTGAGCCCTCTCCAACAAAAACGCTTTTGTCAAAATAAGTGAGGGGCTAAAGTGATTAAATCTGCCAAACTGTAGCACTCGAGTGCACAGTCCTTTCCTCTTTATGTTGATCCCAGGTTGAAAGTATCAGATCTCAATTTTCTGAATATCTGCTTGTTGGTTCAAAGCTTATCAGATGTTTGGTGATTAGGTGTATGTAAAAATGTGTGGCATACCTACATCAGAAAGATATATTGGTAAATGTATGCCAGTATCCACTGGCCAATTCTTAGTGAAATGATAAAAAAAGAGAAAAACTTTTAATAAACTATTGAAAAGTAAACTATGAAACTCTGAGCTGCAAAAGAATAGGAAGCATTAACAAGGCAGAGTTGTAGATGCATTAATGGTCACATTCATATGTGCATATATTCTTGTTTTCTATTTACATATTATGGTATATCTCTGATCAAAATCATGTTGCGGTTTTCCCAAATTGCACTTACCCACTCAAAACAAAACTGGAAGTCTGTTAAAAGAAAAGGTCTGTGTAAACATTTGCACAGATTTCTGTTTGAGCAAAAAGGTGTGCTCTGAATCCTGAGGCTGCTCAATAAGGAGCCTTGTTATAAGCAGGTTGTTGACCTTGCTGTTTATAAAATGTGCTTTTCATAAGTGACATAGAAGCTCACTGTGACCCCCACCTACCCAAACTTTGACATACTGTGTGGGCTGCGATCAGGCTACAAACAGACTGGCAAAAATGTATTAACAAGCCAATGCTCAGTCCTCTGAGGAGCCTCTGAGAAAAACAAAGATTGTGCTTACATCAGTCATAAGATCGTTGCTCAGGAATGGCGTTTGTGTATCATGGTGTACCTGTCCTGTACCTACCAATGTGTGCATCGTCTCAGAATCAGAAGACAGTGTTTGAATAAATGTGTCTCTGAAACAACCATATGCATGACAATGCTAAATTGCATAAAGCTTTACAGCAAAATCTAAAAAATCCCTGGCGTTTTAGTGGTTTTATATGGCCACTAACATTTTACAGCAATCCTATTATTAATTTAAAGTTAACAAATTTCCATTATACATAACTTGAAAGCCAGAACAGACACTTTGAAATGGTGAATCACCAAATTCTCAGGTCCACTTTTTCTGAACTGTGCGTCACAGAAACTGCACGTCTCTGACTTGAGTCCTACCTCACTGGCAGGAGTGACTACATTTCATGTGTGGGTGTTTCTTCAGCTATGGACACTTTTAGACTTTAAGCAAATAAAGGCACTTAAAACACTTTTCACACTCTCACAAACAATGTCCAACATAGTGGACATACATGCATCACAGGAGGATTCTGTCATTTGCTTTTTTTCCCAGAAACTTATGAACATTTCTACCACAGTGTCATTTCCAGCACATAAGTACTGCATGTAAAAGCATTCTGTTTTATTAATAATCTATTATAATCTCACACAAATGTTTCAGTTTGCTTGAAATTGCTTTGATGTCCCTATACAGTATTACACTTTTTGCAGTGTACTTTTTTTTTAAGTGAGTGGGTCTTGAGTTCAAAAGAATTAATATTAATAATAAAAAAAAGTTAGTCGACATTATCTATATTTTATTTAGATATTAAGAGATTAAATCTCATTTTCTTTAAATTAAGAATATATTCATGTCTACAAAAATCCTGCCAAATATTTTACTAACCGAACACCCCCTTGCAACCAAAAATGGTTTATCATAACACTTATGACCAGCATCATGATGTTATTTGTTATAGCTATTTATTTACTTTTAATCTACAATAACCGTTTGTCAATGAGTAGACAGTTTTTTTTATTCAAGTATATTCAATACTTGTATAGTATATCACAAATACCCACAATTCAATGAAATGACGAAAAAACTTTGTTTACAAGTTATAGATTTATTTACCTTGATTTGTTTTGTATGTTTTCTGCACACGTCTCATATTTTTGCTGACGCTGTTGTCACCTTTTACAGGTCCCTAACTGTCGTCGCAAAATACAGTTATGTTTTTTGCCATCGCTTTGCTTGTTCCTTTAATATCAGAGGCAACGGCGCCATCTTATGGATTATAATATTCAGATCAGTACAGCAGCTCACGGCGGATCTCGCGAGATTTGGGATGTGAGAGCTGGTCTGGGGTCAGATTAACAGGGGAATTTGACCCAGTGACGTCGAGCTAATGCGCTGATGTTTGGATACAGGAAGCTTGTAGTTTGTGGACAGCGAGGCCGGACCGAGGCAAAGTATGTAAATTAAACTTATTACAGATAAAGTTCATCTGTAATCGAATCATATGTTATCTGTCTATCTGTTTGTGGTGCTAGAACAATAATGTCAGATTAAAAAGTGTGTTTCCATAGGCGACATCAGGAAAGTTTCTGATGTAACCGTCGGCTGTGACTGCTCAGCTGATTTCGCTTTCTAACTCACTTTAACCATGAATTTAGTTCAAGATTTACATTTGAGATAAGTTTAACCTTTTGAAATGTATATATGTACGTTTACGCTGTGTAATATGTGTATTTTGGGCTACCAAAAAAGTAAGTTAGCAGTTGTCGAGCGAGAGCAGTTTCTCCCTCAGTTCAGCCCCGCCCCGCAGAACTGCGCGTGAGGAAACAACACTTTACTACGAGTCCATCATTAGGCCTGTAGTTTCTCATCCTATGCCTTTTCACTTTGCATTAGTATAGAGGAAACCACACTCATATATAATCTCTTACCACATCCTCTGTGCATTTAAGACTTTAAAATGATACTTGTGTGGATATCTGTAAAACCTAGAAGTCAGTTTCTGTGTGGCAGCCAGAACATGTGATTTGGGGGGAAGATTTGTTTGTTGCTGTTATATGTGTTATTTTCACTCATCAACATAACACTCTCTTGATGTGATTACAGATGGCTTGCAGTGACATGGAGAAGCTCAGCCTTGATGATGTCTACTGTGACAGCGACCTCTCCGGCTGTGCAGCAGCCATGGAGAAAGAAAGGGAGTCCTATCTGAGCCCGACAGAGAACCCCTCCACCATCAGTGTCTCTGCTAGTATCCCTCCAGACCAGCAAGGCTATGACGTGGAGTTTGACCCTCCGCTAGAGAGCAAGTATGAGTGCCCTATCTGTCTGATGGGTCTTCGCTCGGCAGTACAAACACCATGTGGACATCGATTCTGCAACTCATGCATCAAGAAGTCCATCAGGTAACTTTTAAGTGTCACTTTCAAAATTCACCCTGTGCTTAGTCTTGCATAGCCAGACCTTCAGACTGATGGCTGAAGGGCGTCTTCTTCTTTGACGTTTTATGGCGGTTGGCAAACCAGCTTTAGGTGCATTTACCGCCACCTACTAGGATGGAGTGTGGAGCATTGATGTTAAGGGAAAACTAAAAAAATTTTTAAAAAAAACACACTAAATTAATAAAAATACACTTAATAATAGTAGCTAATTCTTTAAATCCTGTTTATTAACTGTGTCTTTGAGATACTTAAATAATATGTGAAACATGTTTATAGTCACATCTTTAACAATTTCTGCAGTGAAATCTGATTTATTTCTATATGAAGTGCTTCTGTAAGTTGTAATCTTTCGTTGTCATATCCTTTACATTTTATTAAAATATGTTCAACTGTTTCGGGAAGATCACATTTAACACAAAGTCCAGACTCATGTTTTTCTATTATAAATAATGATTGATTAAGTGCAGTGTGTCCAGTTCTAAGACGAGTTATTATGCTGTCTTCCTTTCTATTCCCAAAAATTCTCCTCTCATTTACAACTGTTTTTTGAATATTATATAAATGTCGTCCTTTATTCTCACCATCCCATTTACTTTGCCACATATCTTTTAATGTTTTTTTAATTAGCCCTTTTATTTCTAATTTACTCATTGGAACATTAAATTCTGTGTCTGGATGTTTTAATGTTTTTTTCGCTATTTGATCCACCACTTCATTTCCTTCTATTCCTATATGTGCAGGTATCCATACAAAAGAGATAACTGTTTTTGTTTGCATTCTGAACAAACTTTGTAAAATGTCTGATAAAATGTCTTGTCTAGTTGAAGATTTACTACTCTTTAAACTTGATAGTGCTGAAAAAGAGTCTGAACATATGACCACTTCAGGTATATTAATCTCTTCGACCCACTGAAGAGCCAATGATATGGCAATCATTTCTGTGGCTGAAGGTCTGGGAACTTCGGCCGCTTTGAATGGCCAAGGCCCGCCCAAGAGGCCATATGACTGACAGGTAAAGCAACCAATCACGTTTCGTTTTGTGCGCGTCATGTTTAGGGGCGTGGAAATGTCGCCACAATAACAGACCGGTGTGTAAAACTCTCTGACATATTTTAAAGATTCTATGTCGCGAACTTTAAATTTTTCACATACTTTTGAAAATTCAGTGTTTAGTTGATCCTGACAATCGCTCGTCGTCAGTTGTAAACACGATGGCTTTCTTCTTTCGTGAGGAAGTTTGGCACCACGGCATTTTTGTTTCCAGGCGGAACGTTAAAGAACGCGACACACTCGTCTCCCGGAAATCCTGTATAATCTAACCAATCTGATGACGACTTTGAAACTCCTGAAGTGTTTCCTGATAAGTGTGCCATATGCATCAGACATTTAGCCAACGTTCCGTGGGTGTGACGTCTGAGGCTGAGACTGCTTAACCCTTCTGTGTCAAATTCGAAACATACACTTCTAATTCTAAATTATCAACGCAATCAAAACTTGTCTGAAAAAATGCTGTACACAGTCTTATATTCCTTCTGTCATTTTATTTATAGTTTGGACGTTAGTAAAAGGCCTTTTAGTGTAATTCTAAAAATGTCTTCCGGTTGTGGTACACGTGTCTTTTGGTTTGAAATCTTTACTAATTTACTAAATAAATGTAAGAATAACTTATATATTATTAGTAATATTTCAAGATGAACACTTAGTGGACTGAAGAAACTGAGGTTTACCTGATTATCCACGCATCAATTTTTAGAAAAAACTTGTTAAAATAAAAATCAGGCTTGTGAGGAATTTATAAAAATTTATTTCGATGTTTATTTGTACATCTGTACATTTGTAAAAATTACAGAGATTTGGTCATAAAACTAAGTTTTTAAATATTATCTAAGATATATTATAGGGAGATATACAGTGCCTTGCGAAAGTATTCATACCCCTGCATTTTTTTTCACGTTTTATGTTACTGCTTTAAATTACTTTTTCTCCACATCAATTTACACTCCATACACCTTAATGGTAAAGCAAAATACTGGTTTTTAACATCTTTGCAAATTTATTGAAAATAAAAAACTTAAATGATTCCATTGCATAAGTATTCATACCCTTATCTGGGACAGTTGAAATTTAGCTCAGGAGCATTCATATTGCTTGTAAATGTTACTACATTTCGAGTGAGGTCCAAAGAACTGCCTGTAGAGCTCAGAAACAGGGTTGCGTCAAGCCACACATCTGGGGAAGAGTTGAGAAAAAAAAATCTGCTTTACTGAAGGTTCACAGAAGCATGTAGTCTCTGTTACCTTTAATGGAAGACGTTTGAAACAACCAGGGCTCTTCCTAGAGCTGGCCTCCTGGCCAAACTGACCAATTGATAGAGAATGACTTTGGTTGGTGTGGTGACCAAGAACCTGATGGTCACTCTAGTTGAGCTCCATGATCATCTGTGGAGATAGGAAAAATCTACAGAAGGACAAACATGACTGCAACGCTCCACCGATCTGGGCTTTATGCCAGTGTGGCAAGACTCAATTAGGGTTGGAGCTAAACTCTGCAGGACACCGGCCCTCCAGGAACAAGTTTGGTGACCCCTGGTATAGACACATGAAAACACACTTAGAATTTGCAAAAAAGCTCCTAAAGGACCCTCAGACTGTGAGAAACAAGATTCTCTGGTCTGATGAACCTCAATTCTAAGCATCATGTTTGAAGGAAACCAGCTCTGCTCATCACCTGCAGAGTACCAGCCCAAAAGTAAAGTGTGCTGGTAGCAGCCTCATGCTGTGGGGCTGTTTTTCAGCGGCAGGGACTGAGGTACTCATCAGAGTAGAAGAAAACCTCAATGCACCAAAATATTGAGATAGCCTTAATGAAAACCCAGTCCAGAGCATTCAGAACCTCAGACTGGGCAGAAGGTTCACCTTCCAACAGGACAATGGACCTAAACGCACGGCAAGTGGTTTATAGACAACTCTGTGAATGTCCTTGAGTGGCCCAGCCACAGCCTGGAATTGAACCCAAACAAATATTTCTGGACAAACCTGAAAATGTGCATCTGCCCCCGTCCAACGTGACAGAGCTTGAGAGGTGAAGAGATGAGGAGAAGAATGACAGATAATTGCCAAATGCTGATGAGCAAAGCTTGTGTCATCAAACAAAAAAGGCATAAGGCTGTAAAGGTGCTTCAGCTAAATATTTAGTTAAGGGTATGGATACTCATGCAATGTACTTATTTCAGTTTTTTATTTTTTAATAAATTTACGAAGTTGTGACAATTCTGTTTTTGCTTTGTCAATATGGTGTACGAAGTGTAGATTGATGTGGGAAAAAAAGTAATTTAAAGGAGTTTAACATAAGGCAGCAACATAAAAAAAACATGAAAAAATTAAGGGGTATGAATACTTTCGCAAGGCATTGTAGAGTAATAGCAGTCTACTATGCTGTTATAAAGATGATATTTGATATTTGGCCATATAAACACCAAACTGCACTAAATTAAGGTAAAATTGCTTAAATTGTTTTATTCCTCCTCCATATATGAGATACACATTGACCTAAATAATACTATAAGAGCCACAAATGCTTGATTTATCAAATATGATACTCAACAAAAACAATACTATGATACTCAAGAAAAAAAAAAAAAAATTTAAATAATATTTTGTCTTAATGTTCAATAAATTGCTCCATTTGTTTAAAAAGAGAATCTGACTATTATATCTTAACTTTTGACTATCACTGTATGTCAGGCTTTTCAGGGTTAAAAATGTCAAATATAACTTCCTATTTTCTGACAGGGACACAGGGCAGAAATGTCCAGTTGACAATGAGGTTCTGCTTGAGGAACAGCTCTTCCCTGATAACTTTGCCAAACGAGAGATTCTCTCACTTACTGTCCGATGTCCTAATGTAGGATGCAGTGATAAAATGGAATTGCGCCAGCTGGAGGTAAATTTGTGGG
The DNA here is from genome assembly GCA_039654775.1 of Spinibarbus caldwelli. NCBI lineage: Eukaryota > Metazoa > Chordata > Actinopteri > Cypriniformes > Cyprinidae > Spinibarbus > Spinibarbus caldwelli. Next base: position 27,336,794 of record CM077221.1, on the reverse strand, counting down.
TTTGGTATGGTACAAATATTTTAAATGCTGTTTTTTTTTTTTTTTTTTTTTTTTTTTTTTTTTTACTTGCAAAAATAAAAAAATATGTCAGGCCAGTCACATCAAAAATAGCATGCATGCTTATTATTATGGTAACTTTTTATTTTATTTATTTTATTTTTATTGATCAGCAAGTCTTCAGCAAGAACTGCCATACAATGTAATGATGCCAAATGGCTTTTTTAAACAAATTTTCTTAACTTATTTTTAAAGGGGTCTTTAACTGTGAAACCAAAATTCTCTTGATGTTTTGACATATAAGAGGTCATTGTACTATAAAAACATCCTGTAAGTTTCAGAACTCAAAACTGTCATTAGTCTAAAAACAGCTTATATTGAAGGCAGTCTGCCAAAATAAGCACCGCCTCCGCAGAAGAAGATCAGCGCCTGCTTTGACGTCACTACCTGTTTAGCCCCGCCCACCGATTCATGTTTACGACAGAGACGAACTGTCTAGGCAGAAACCAAATGATAAAGATGCTCCGAATACAAGAAGATGTTGTGCTGTGCCAAGTTGTGGAAAAACAGTGTTTATGTTGCCTTCCTTCTGATCCCAACGCTAGGAAAGAGTGAATGAACTTTATTTTTAATGAAGATCCAGACCGCGTCAGTAAGAACTTGGTCTTTTGTTCACTTCGTTTGACCGCGGATTTGTTTACAAACAAGGCATAATTTCACACGGGATTATATATATATATATATATATATATATATATATATATATATATATATATATATAGGATCCAGTTATGTCGCAACACAAATGTGAGTAACTGTTTTCATTACATGGTCACTATTGCATTGCCTCTTCTATTGCATTGCTTATTTTTAAACTGTTTTTTGATGTAAAAATCTTGATAACATTAAAAGTGGACCTCAGAGAATGGTACAAAATAAAAAACACAGGCAGTTCATGACCCCTTTAAAGAGATTTTTATAAACGTGGCCCCAAGTTCTTAAATCTGGTCAAAAAAAAATAGAACCTATGGGACCCAAGATACACATTTCAACTTAAAATCTTTTTAATTAAAACAATCCATGGATATGTTATGCATCAAGCCTTCAGAGAGCAAGAACTTTCATAAATGCCATTTCAAACCCATTTGTGTATAGTCATGAACAAGCTTGCTAAATCGTAGTTGTCATGGTGGCAACTTGTTTAATTGTGTTGTTACATTCTCTCTTCCTCAGAAACACTTGTCTCAGTGTAAGTTTGCCACAGTGCAGTGCCCTCAGTGTCTGGAGTCTGTTCGTAAGAGCCATCTGGATGAACACAAGAGCGAGCAGTGTTTACAGAGGCTTATGACCTGCCCTGACTGTGCAGGGAGCTTTGTGTATGCTAACAAACAGGTGAAAACCATTGTTTCCTGTTCACATACAGGATATGTTTAGATTTGGTTGTGAGTGGTTTTGAAATTAGATCCTATTTTAGTATTTATTAATATTCAATTAGCTTTTATTTTTATATTTTCAGTGCATTTTAGTTTAAGTTATAGTAATTGTATGTGCTTTTGTCAATTATTGGGAAAAAAATTATTTATATTTTTTTTCCCATTTGTATTTTGCTTTAATTTATTTTTATTTCTGTATTAGTTCTATTATAGTGACTTAAACTAATTTTATTTCAGTTAGTTTTCTGTTTTTAAATGTAAGGTTTAATTTTTTTTTTATTTTATTTCAGATATATTTTAATTAACAAAGAACATTTTAATAGTTTTAGCTACCAATAACAACACTGTCTAACATTAGTGTCTGAATGTATTTATTTATTTATTTATTTTGTCTAGATTCATGGACAGATTTGTCCTTTCGCCAATACAGTGTGTGAATATTGCGAAATGGAGCTTATTCGGGATCAGGTGTGTCAGATGATTTGTCACTAATATGCACCTTACCTGTGGCACAACAGTAATTTATTCTGTTTGATACTTAAAATTACTCATTGTGAAACTATGGCACTGAATGAATCTGTTCTTATTGGTTTCAGTTGGCATTGCACTGTGACACAGACTGTCTGAAAGCTCCTGTAGCTTGTACTTTCAGCACTTTTGGTTGTCATGTAAAGGTGGGCCATGCAATTCCTGTTGCATAACACTCTAAAGACATATGATTTCCTTTTTATCATTCTGAATAAAGTGCATTTTGTAAGGAATGAATACTTGTGTTCAGCAATGATGCATTAACTTGATCAAAAGTGACAGTAAAGACATTCACAATTTTTCAAAGAATTTCACATAAATGCTGTTCTTTTGAGCTTTGTATTCATCAAAGAATCCTTAAAAAAAAAAGTATCACGGTTTCCACAAAATATTAAAGCAGTGCAGTTGTTTTCAACACTGATGAACTAGACAAGTTATTTTAAATTGTAATAGTATTGTTTTTTTTTACTGTATTTTTGATCACATAAATTCAGCCTTGGTGAATATAAGAGACTTATTTCAAAAATATTTTAAAACCTCTTTCTGAACCTCTGAATGGTAGTATATAACAAATGTCTAACTTTTTTATTTCTTTGGAAATATTACAGATGCCAAGAAATGAACTGGCCCAGCACATGCAGGAATTTACACAGATGCACATGCGTTGCATGGCTGAGTTTCTGCGTAGCCAGACTCTCAATAGCTGCCCAGTGCCCTCAGTTGCCACCTACTCTTCGTCAGACGAACGTGGTGCCTCTGCCCGAGCCCCAGATTCTTGCCAGTGTAGACAGGAGCTGATGAACCTCCGTGAGACAGTCTTGGAGCTGGAGGGCCGGCTGGTTCGTCAAGATCAACAGATCCGTGAGCTGTGCATCTACAATGAGACACAGAAAATCCAGGTCAGTGAGTTACGCCGAAAGCTGAGCTCACTGGAAGAGGCCACCCGAGAGCTGGAAGCCCAGCAGTATCAAGGCATCTACGTATGGCGGTTGGAGAACTTCTCTCTTCACCTGCGCAACCAAGAAGCTGGTCAACCCATAGTCCTCCATAGCCCGCCTTTCTACACGGGCCGACCGGGGTACAAACTCTGCCTACGACTGCATCTGCAAACTCCCAGCGCCCCTCGCTGTTCCAACTACATCTCACTTTTCGTGCACACTATGCAGGGTGAGTTTGACAGCCAGCTCTCCTGGCCCTTGCAGGGCACAATCCGACTGGCAGTGTTGGACCAGGTCGAAGGGCAGCATCATGTGGAAGTGATGGAGACCAAGCCGGACCTGCAGGCCTTCCAGAGGCCCACTGTGCAACGCAACCCCAAGGGTTTCGGGTACGTTACTTTCCTGCACCTACAGGCTTTGCGGCAGCGCGGGTTTGTGAAAGACGACGTGCTGTTGGTGCGCTGCGAGGTCACACCACGATTTGACGCTAGCCTCAGGAGGGAAGGGGTCCAACCTCGGGGGTCAGAACCTTCACTTTGAGTTCCTACGTCGCTCCTGCATTCTTAAGTTCTCATAGACACTTTTCTGAAACAAAAATGCGGCAAAACCTGGACTTTCTTAGACTCCTTATGGTACACCAGGCTTAGTAATGATGGTTTTACAAAGTTGCATGTCTGTTGTGAAATGTTTTATACACAAATGTTGTTTCTCAAAAGCCTTTTAATTAGTGCAATCAATGGACAAACCTACATATGATTAGTATCAGAAATTCACTGAATGTCCTGTCAACCAAGCTAAAGGATGTAAAACCATTATTTTATTGGTGCTGCTTGTGCTAAGTGTTAGCTTTCACAAATTCTTTTCACAATACTACATTCAACTGCTAATTTTTTTTTTGCTGCCTTTTCTGCCTACTCAGCAGTAGGGAAATAAATTGCTATTTTTTTGTTCATAAAATATGTACTTAATTTTCATTTATTTGACAAGATCTGACAATTTAAAGCATCATTAGTACAGAGCAGCACTGTTTACTGTCATTATACTAAATGTTGTGCATTGTTCATTTAACAACTTAAAAATATTTTAAGGTGCGGTTACATTAGCGAAGTTTCGATGAAAAATTGTCAGCGACGCATGAAGTGTAGCTCCACAAAGAATTCCCTTTCCAACCAGGCAACTCTCTGTTGGTTAATGGAGTGAATCTGCATAGGGAAATTTTTCGCCCTCTTACGAAACTCCCAGTTACTTGGATGTCAGTCACTCCCAGTTACTGGATTTGTCGCATGAAAATTCACCAAACAACAGTAAATGTGATCATACCTTAATGCAGATGTTTGTCTTGACTGAACGTTGTCAGCTGCTCTAAATTTCCAAAGGGTGCAGTACGTAACAAGCTTAGCCTATGAACAAGACATCTGATGTTTTTTTTTATTGTTCCAATTGTTCTCAATATTGCTAATATGTGTGAATGTTCTACTTGCTTCATTGAAAAACTCTTGACAACATAAGTATGAGTACCTTTTCTTTAATCAGATGGACTAATATATATATATACAAGTTAATCTGATAATTGTATTGACACTGGAAATCTGACAAAATCCTTTTCATATAATGTTCTTTTTTTACATCGCAATATACAGTGCTCAAATGTGTTGATATTTGTCTTTATAAATTATTGAATGTCACACAGTTTCTGTCTTTCTTTCACACACAGATGCTTTCATAACATGGCAGATTTCAGAGGTGTGTTTTAGTCAAATCTATAGTTTTGCAGCTGTCGTCCATCCCAGTATATACCCTACTAGTAACAGTGAGAAGCTGGATGTCAAAATGAGCAAGAATGAGGTTTCCCACTCTCTCGAGGTACACCTCCCCTTTCTGTTCTACTACAGGGGACTGCAGAGAGCCTTCAGAGATGTGATGAGTAATCCTTATTTCAGGATGACTCACTTGTGCTCTTGTGCTTTGTTCACTGCAGCCTACAGGAGTATGAGAAAGTCTCAGATTTGTAGCCAAAGTTAAAGGGGCTGCAACCTTTATGACATCCAAAACCTGTAGATCTTTATTGCATGGAACACAAATGGGGTGATTTAAAAAAACAAAACAAAAAAAAAAAACGGATTTTTCACTTCCAAGTCACTTCTGAAGTCTGTTCGAAACACAAAGCTATTGTTTGGACCAATTATGTGAATTTGGAACAACATGAGGGTGAGTAGAACAAATAATTTTTCATTTTTGGGTGAACTATTGTGGTTGGGGAAATGGCAGAATTGTTAAAGCATTTTGAGATGGCAACAGAATAATACTTTGGGGTTAGATTAAACTATAATGAATCTGTGTTAGTTTTCCTACTTGTGTGTCTGCAGTTTCATAAGTAGGGTTTAACTACTAGTGCCACCAGACTCTCAAGTATGTAGTATTTCTTTGAGGGGCCTCTGGATTCCTGAATTCCCTACACATACACAAGAACCATGAACAATAGAGATGCTTATACAGATGGCCATTCAGCATGGGTTTGCGGTTAACATTCACCTGTAGCACAAGTAGAATTTGTGTGATGGATGCTGGGATGAGAGACAGATTCTTGCGCAGCAGGTCACCCAGAGAGAGCTTCATTAGGACCAGATCCCTGAAGCCGAGAAGAGCCATCTGTCTCACTGTCAACTCCTGCCCCTGCATATAGAATTAGAAAGAGAATACATTTCATGCAGAATCAAAATATAACACAATTAAATTAATTATAGGGTTTTTTTTTTTAATGTATTATGCCCAAACACTTTAAACTCAATAGATCAAATGCTACTACAGTCTATTTAACATTCTTCATTCTTAGTGACTTCAATAGTGTCATTTAGTTACTCACCCTCATGTCGTTACAAACCCGTAAGACCTTTATTCATCTTCAGAACACAAATTAAGGTATTTTTTTGATGAAATCTGAGAGCTTTCTGACCCTCCATAGACAGCAACACACCTAGCATGTTCAAGGCCCTGAAAGGTAGTACGCAGGAGCCGGCATTCATTTTTGGATGAACTATCCCTTTAAATTTATCTATAGGGTCAGTAAAGACTTTTACATTGTTACAAAAATCCCATTGTAAAGCACTTTGTGTACATTAAAAGTGTCTAAAAGTGCTGTATATATTCTTCATTCATTCAAAAACACAAACGTTTTCAACTTAATTTTTAATGTTTCTTGAGCACCAAATCAGCATATTAGATTGACTAACAATGGCTGCTCAAAACAGCTTTGTCATCACAGCAATAAATGACTTTTAAGTTATTTTAAAACAGAAGACAGATATTTTATGCGGAACAAATATTTCACAACATTGCTGTTTTTATTGTATTCTTGATTCAATAAATGCAGCCTTGGTAAGCAAAAGAGACTTCAAAAACATTAAAAAATCTTCAAACTTTTGAACGGTAGTGAATGGAGTATACAATATCCTTGCTGCTTCTCATGTATTCAGATTTTGCAAAGTAGAGAAGGTGAAACTCATTCCAGGTCGAGTTTGATATGTGCAACCTCTAGCCTTGCCGTAACACATTTTGATGTCTCGAGTGCAGACTTCATCTAAATATTCAAATTTATTGTACTAGGCAAAAATTTGACAAGGAATGTCAAGTTCACAAGCAGATTTACCTGCAGAGGATATAAAATAGCCTGCAAAGTGGGCAGAATCTCAGTGAAAAACCTATCCCATACCTGGGCCAAAACAAACAGCTGTCTCTCTCCTAAAAAAAAAAAAAAAAAGAAAATTTTAAAGACCTGTTTTAATGCTGGACACTCGTGCACAAACACCAGACCCACCGCATCTTGTGTCTCACCTTCATGCTTCTGAATCTCATCCAAAATGATTGATAGACCTTTGATTAAAATCTGATTTTGCAAACAATCACGTGAAGCAATATTAGCATGTTTTTCTTCTACCAGTAATGCGTTTATTTTTATTTGTTTTTACCAGAAAAAAAGAACACCAGGGCTCTGACACACTAAAGCACCTGGAAATACTCTTTAATAAAGAACCCCATATCTGTCCTTAGAAGCCACCTGCATGGATGGCAGCAAATACCTGCTTAATGTAGTTATTACACATTTAAAATGTGATTTTACAGCAAGTTTAGTTTATACCTATTTTCATTCAAGCAGTACAGTTCATTCGGCTGCAGTTCCTCTCCCTTGAACACCTTAATAACAGTAGCGTATACTAAAAAAAGAAAGCATTAATGTTTTTGAATAATAAAGTCATAGCTCAAGCCAACAGAAAAAGTGAGTAAACTTTTACTGGAGGGAAAAAGGAAAGTGGAGATTTCAAAAATGTCTATACTTATTTGTAAAGAGCAGTGCTGGGACCCTGCAGGATGGTGTCAGTGGTGGATGGAGCTGAATGGAGGTCTGTTAGAACATAAGGGTTTAATGAATAAGCCTGTAAATCTTTTAGGTTCTGAAATGAAGAAATAGAACTTTCTTTTTAAAAGCTCAGACATGTAACATAGCTGACTGCTATGTCACAGCAACCAGGTCATTTCCAGGTTTTTAGAGCTGTGTGAAAGTAGACAGGTGGATCTGACACATTATCTACTTCCTGTGGTACACCAACTTCCGGTTACTTACTGTCCTATTCTGTTTACATCTGTTCACTCATTAACCTCAAATCAACTCAACACTTTATATCTTGTTCATTTGAGGATCTGGCGCACCAACAACATGTCTGAGTGATACAGCAAAATCCTTTCAGAAAACTACGGTACAAATGCTCAAAAGTCGGAGTAGTGGCCAAAAGATGTAAGGTTCCAGTCTGGTTCATGTCCTGATCATATGTCATATTCTCTCCACAAATATTAATTATAAAATAAAATTATATAAAAAAAAAAAAATATATATATATATATATATAGTTTTTTTTTTCTTTTTTACAAGTAATAAATTATAAATAAATGAAATGCAATTACGACCAAACACACACATACAGATTTACACATATGAATAAGCTTGAAGAGTTTTCTACTGAACTTTTTATTCTTCATTCTCATTCATTGTTGCAACAAACAATATAAATACTACAAAAAATGAGTAAGAAATCATGTATGGTATTATTGATTTTGCAGCACACATAAATATATTCATCTTAAACATTTGGAACAGAAAGAAAACTTTGTTCCAAGAGCACAAAGTCATAGTAAATGAACAAAGGAAATGTAATACAAGCCTGTCCATCACAGTGCAGAAATGACTATGATATTAGCAGAGTCCTTTTCAGCTTCATTACATAATCTAGATCAGGTCTTCTGCTTTAAGAAAAAAAAAACACTGTGGGTTCGTACAGAGTGAATGTGTCCTCATTTAGTTCTGGTAATCTTACTGAAAACAGACTTTGCAAAATCCTTGTTTTCCCTCAAGGCTGATTTTGACGTCCCTTGTGCACATTGGGTAAATTTGCCTAGTCAACTGGTTACTGATTCATTGCCTATGGGAACGGTATTGGTCATTCTCGATAATGAATAATCAGTGTTTTCCTGTGTGAAACTGTGAAGTGTGCACTGTGAAAGATGATAGGAATATGTATACACTACTGTTCAGGCGTTTGGGGTCAGTATTTATTTTTTAAATAAATGAATATTTTTAGTCATCAAGGATGCACTGATCAAAATGGACTTTTTACATTGTTACAAAAGTGATTTTAAATCAGCAACTTTCTTTTGAACTTTTTATTCATCAAAGAATCCTGAAAAAAAGTATTATGTTTCCACAAAAAACAGCACAATCATTTTTAATTGTGATAATAAGAAATGTTTGTTTAACAATGAAGACTGGAGTAATGGCTCCTGAAAATTCAGCTTTGCCATCACAGGAATAAATTACATTTAAAATATATTAAAATAGAAAACAGCTATTTAAAATTGTAACAATATTTTACAATATTGCTGTTTTTACTGTATTTTTTCATTAAATAAATGCAGCCTTGGTGAGCATAAGAGACTTTTAAAAACAATCTTACCGATCACAAACTTTTGAATGGTAGTGTACATATATTTGTTAATTGTAAAACCCTATGGAAATGAGAAAGCAAAGGACTTTGTAGCATTCATACAATCCCTCACAATGGCAATTCAATTGACAGTGTTCATTTTACTAATACAATTTGGCCAGGTAGTGATAGAAAAGCAAAAAGAAAATCTAATATTCTTCTTCGTAATAATAATAATAATAGTAATAGTAGTAATAATTACACAATTTTAATTAATTGAAGTGCATTAACAAATTATAAAATGAAAAAAAATATTTTTGTTGTATAGAAAATTTGTATAATGATTATTATAGAGTGCTATTTAGCTGCAAAAGAGGCACAAAACATTTGCAAATTTAATGCACAAAGAAATAACTCAAAATAAAAATATCTGCATAGTGTGTCTCTTGTTTTTGCCTTGTTTTATTTATTTAACTGGTTTGCACTCTATCTGCCATGTGCCTTATGCCACTTTACCTATCTCTTTTTTTACAATTTCCTTATTGTATATCTGTATAGTTTGTATTTATATATATTTAAACTGTATTTATCTGTATTTTTATGTCTACTGTTAGTGTTTAGTGTTAACTGTATGCACCAAGGGTCTGAGAGTTACACAATTTCAATTCTCTGTATGTATGTGCTGTACATGTGGCAGAACTGACAATAAAGCAGACTTTGACTTGACTTGACTTGTTTTGCGGCCTGGAGTCAAAACTAAAATAACCTATACTAAACTACTTTTATTCTATTTCTAGCTAAATAAAACAAATGCATAATAATGTGGCCAGATCACTGATCAATGTAAGGCAGTTTCTTGTCGGCACCATATCCTGAATGTCCCGATGGCTGCTGTCGCTTGGCTTCCTGTGGTTGTGGATTTCTGGAGCTGGCAATGGACCCTGCAAAACACAGATAGCGTAGTGTTACCTTAGGAGGACAAAAACACTGAGACAATGGAAAGAAGACATTGAGTACGAGGGAGAACAAAAAAGATAAAAAGATAAGGAAGTCAGAAGAAGAGACAATAAAATGAAGAGCAACATAAAAGTAAAGAAAGCCTCACGTGGGGCTTTAGGTGCGTCTCTGTCACACTTCAGAGTACTTTTGTGGAAACACTCTGCAATCCAAGACAACACCTCTCCACAATACCTCACCTACAGATGAAGTTTCACTTTCAGTAAAGTCATGAACTTAAATGACACATCTCAACACATTAAGTCAGCAGCTGCGCCTTCACTTCACCTCAGTCTCCACTGTAGCCATGCGCTTTTCTTGCTCCTTAAAACCCCCAACCATCCTCAGCAAACTCTGTACCCTATGAAGTGTTACACGCAAAAAAAAAAAAAAAAAAGTAGATTAAAATGGTTATACATACACTCATTTATCACAGATTTGCAGTTGACACACCCACCTGTAGCCCACATCTCAATAAAATATACACTCAGATAATACATCTGAGTGTAACTCACTTAGAGGAAGTGTATCTGAGTCTCTCTGCACTGCTCTCCCTGTGCTCATGCTCCAGTTTAGCCAGGTAGTTCTCCTTCTGCACCGTCTCCCATGTCATCAGCTTCTGGTCCATTCCCGCCGATAGCTCCTTCTCTAACCATGACAAGAAAAGAGGAACAAACATTTAACCACAGTTTCTTTAAATATTTCCTTTGCTTTTTTTCTGACGTGTTCCATCATGTCATGTGCTCTTTTCTTGGTCATTTTTCGATATTTCTTGTAACTTGCCTCAAAATGAAAGTTACAAAATGGGTATTCATTATGAATTATCAGAATAATCTGTACAGGAAGCACACACACACACACACACACACAGAGAGAGTGTGAAGATTTACTTACCCAGCAGATCCTGCTTGGTTTCTGTAGTTTTGAAGAGGCTGAGGAGAGCTTGAGAGATGTGGCTGATGATGATGAAGGGTGGAGCTAATGCTGGACGGCTGTGGTATTCAACAATCAGGTTATAGCGCTGAAACTTCCAGAAGATGTCCGCATTCTCCTGCACCACCTGGAAGGTGTAGCTGTGGAGAGAGGTTCATGGCATTTATAGTAAATGAAAATAAAAAAATTAAATTAAATTAAATAGCAATATAAATAAATAAACACACACACATACACACAAAACCTAAACATGAATATTTACTGGAAATACATGTGAATACATTTGAAACTGTGTACAATGAAGAATTTCCATAAAATAGACTCTCAAAATATTAGCTGGACTCTGACCTGAACATGGCAATAAGAAGGTTGAGCAGCAGCACATTTGTGACCAGTAAATAGATGACGAGCAGAAGAATGACCAGCCAGTTGGCGTAGAGGTTTGGGCAGGGTGGCAGAGTGCCTGAGATGATCTCCTGCACATCAGTAGTGCAGTTATCATCAGGCATTTTTGCCGCTGTGAAAATACATGGAGAAATACAGTCAAGAATAAACTGCAATAGCGCCACCTAGAGTTCAAGTCTAATAACTAAACACAAACAGATACTGACAAAAATTATCTGACTACAACCACTGAGTGAAAAAAAAAGAGAGAAAAAAACCCCACACATTAAGCATCTAGGTCAAATAACTGTTTGTGTGTGTGTGTGTGAATAAGAAATATTGCTTTGGCAACTAAATGAAATAAGTTTAAAGTAGTGTGCTAAAATTACTAAATAGAAATTTAATTAAAATTAAATTTCAAAACAAATCCCGCACACTATCTTTGCAAAAAGTATCAAAATGTTTATTAATGACGTTTCGGGCGCATGACCTTCATCAGGAAGTTTCAAACAATGTTTGAAAATTCCTGATGAAGGTCATGTGACCGAAACGTCGTTAATAAACATTTTGATACTTTGTGTGTGGGATTTGTTTTTTAGTTTTTGACCTGGTTGGTCTTTGTCTCCTACGCACCTATCAATTGTCGTCAGGTGTGCGGAGATTAATTGTTAATTGAATTAAAATTAAAATGAAATAAGTTTAAGTTGAAGTACAAAAATTATATAATGTTACTAAAACATAAAATAATAAAAAAAACGTAACTAAGCTTAACTAAAATGTAAACTATAAATATATATATATATATATATATATATATATATATATATATATATTAATGTTTTTTAAAGAAGACTCTTTTGCTCAAGAAGCCTGCATTTTTTTTGATCCAAAGTACAACAAAAACAGTAACATTTTGAAATATTTTTACTATTTAAAATAACTGTTTTCTATTTGAATATATTTTAAAATGTCATTTATTCCTGTGATTTCAAAGCTGAATTTTTAGCATCATTACTCCAGTCACATGATCCTTCGGAAATTATTGTAATGTTCTGATTTGATGCTCAAAAAAACACATTATTATTATTATTATGTTGAAAACAGCTGAGTAGAATTTTTTCAGGTTTCTTTGATGAATAGAAAGTTCAGAAGAACAGGATTTATCTGAAATAGAAATCTTTTGTAACATTATAAATGTCTTTATCATCACTTTTGATCAATTTAAAGCATCCTTGCTAAATAAAAGTATTCATTTCTATAATAATAATAAATGTTTCTTGAACAGCAAATCAACATATTAGAATTATATTAGAATGATTTCTGAAGGATCATGTGATACTGAAGACTGGAGTAATGATGCTGAAAATTTAGCTTTGTTCACAGGAATAAATTACATTTTAAAATATATTCAAATAGAAAACAGTTATTTTAAATAGTAAAAAAGTTTCAGATTTTTACTGGTTTTGCTGTATTGCTTGGTGAGCAGAAAAGACTTAAAAAACATTAAAAATCCTACCGTTCAAAAACTTTTGACTGGTAGTATATTGCAAACAGTGAGTTACAATGTCCTCAAATCAAGAATATTGATAGTGTACCATCTATTTCCTCCAGAGGAATCTGTCCAAATATATGGAGGTATGGGCGGTACAGTGCTCTGCGGAAGACCCAATCAATACGCGGGTCATTGGGGTGCAGAAGGGCTTGTGTCGTCACTCCATATGCTATCAGCCACACGCTTAGGAAGAACAAGAAGAAGAACACGTCTTTGATCTGTGAAACAATTAAAAAATACATGGAGTTAAATGGATGTTTCTTCTGACTATGATTTTTAATTTTAAATGAGATGAAGTCAAGTTTCACCATTCTCTCCACAATGATGATTTTAGGCCCAAGCTGCTTATGGATGGCAAAAATGTGAATGAGTCTTAAGGTGAAAACCATGAAGTCCAAAGCAAGAACAGTGCGGCCGGCCTCATACGTGCTTGTGGCCATCCTTGAGAAAACAAAGGATTCAGATTAAGTGGACTACTACTTTAATGCCATTCATACATCAGCACTATGTGATCATAATACCTGCATGACAATCCCACCACGAAGAGAGAGATGGCCACCATGTCACATTTGTTCCAGTTGTCCTCCACATATAGCTTCATCTTCTTGAAAATACTCATGTCCTCATCCGTGAAGAAACTCTGTGGATCAGAGAGTGTTAAAAATTATCACATACACTGAATACCATTATAATTGCACTGCAGACTTCAAGAGGTTAACCAACTAATTTTACCCTCAAAAAAAAAAAAAAAAATTACTGATTGAAATGCTCAAAGTTTATTCCTTCACAAGCCTTGATCAACCTGTTTTGCACCTCTGTCATTGAATCTGTCCTCACCTCATCCATAACTGTCTGGTATCACATATTTACTATCATCACACATGAAGCCACACCTTTGCACATTAGCACCGAGCAGAAAGAATCACTGGCTTCCATCTAACCTACCCATCTAATGAGTTGGAGTCCAGGAAATGGGTAGTTGAGATCATAAATGAGTGTTTAAACCCTGGTCAGCACATATTTGAATCTCTGCCCTCAAAGAATTGTTTCAGACTCATCAAAACAAGAATTATAACACTCTTATAAACAACTTTCCTGAACTGGATATGTTCCTTAACCCTTCTCCCATTTTTGCTGGCACTGTTTGTTCAGCTGCTTGGGCACACTGGCCACTTCACAGCTAAACTGCATTTGTACCTGTTATTTTGGATGAAACCTACACTCCACCCTGCATGTGTGTTAATGACTTGTATTGTGTATTGTATATTGTTTGTATTTTCCTGCACTGTATTGTACTATACAATATATGGCATGTTGCATTGTACTGTATTGTATGATGAATTTGTTGTACTCTGTTGCATTGCATTTTATATTGTACTTTTCTGTTGCATTTAAAGTTGAAAACTCAGACTATTAGACTTCTGAAAGGCACTTTATATATAATTGTGATAAAAATTTCTGTATGAGGATTTCAAGTATAGATTATTAATCAAAGTATGTTGTCTGTATCATAACATATTTATGGTTAACTCGTACTAGAAAATTAAATGTATTAATATTAAAATTTATTTACGTGAACTTTTAATTTCATTTTAAATCTACCTCCTTAAATTCAAATTACAGTTATGCACCTTCAATACAAATCAAATTCATAAGGAACTTTGCAAAACCCTGTGTGTGACCCAGTGTGTGTGAAACTCTATTAAACATTGTGCTGTTCTGGCTGTGTGTAGCATCAGTGATATTTTAGTATTATTTCTATATTATTACAGTATTAATTAATATGTTAAACTATTATTTTAATTTTTCCAGTTTTCATTTTAATTTTAGTTTAATTTTGTTATATTCTATTGTCATTTATATTATATTTTGGTCACACTTTATTTTAAGATCCTATTCTCGCTATTAACAAACCATTAACTATGACTTTTGCCTCAATAAACTCCTTATTTGCTGCTTATTAATAGGTAGCTGTTAAATTTAGGTATTGATTAGGGATGTAGAATATGGTCATTCAGAATATATGCCTTATAAGCACTAATAAACAGCCAATATGTTAATAATAGGCATGCTAATAAGCCACTGGTTCATAGTGAGAATTGGTCCCTATCAGGGCTGTCAGTTTAACGCGTTAACTTAATTAATTTGTTATAAAAAATAACGTTAGTTACCGCACTGACCCCGCCCCCAGACCTGTACGTCACCTTACATTTCATACAGTTGAATGTTGACAAATATGATGCAGGGCAACAACTCCATAAATGCAGTTATGCTCTACAATTCAAGATATTGGTGTGAAAATGCCCCTGTATGTGTTTTTGTCTCATATTTGTATCATACGATACGCCACCTGCTGGCAGATTTAGTTTCTTATTTAGAGTATCATTTAAGTAATTAATAATAATAATAATAATAATAATAATAATAATAATAATAATAATAATAATAACATTAAAGGGATAGTTCACCCAAAGAAATTAAATTCTGTCATCATTTACTCACCCTCATGTCGTTTCAAACCTTTCTTTTGTGGAACATGCAAGAAGGTATTTGGAAGACTGTTGGTAACAAAGCTGTTTTGGTTACCAGTGACTTTCATTGTATGAACAAGCCATACTGAGATGTTTCTCAAATTATCTTCTTTCATGTTCCATAGTTTATGCTAGGCCGTTGTAGCCTAAAGGTTTATGTGCAATAAATTTTTTGTTAAATCAAATAAAATATTTCTAAAGCTACAATTTGTAATGTCTACATGATAATTTCTAATTTAACACAAAAATAGCTTTAAAAAATATATTTTCATAATCAAATTTATGTTGCGATTAATTAGATTAATTACTCGAAACATCACGTAATTAAATAGATTAAAATTTTTAATCGACTGACAGCCCTATAGTCCCTATAGTAAAGTGTTATCTATATTTCTATGTAGCTTTACTTTTTTCAGATTTAGTTTTAGTAATTTTAAAATTAAACTTTTTTTTTAAATTTCAGTTAGTTTCCAAGGCAACACTTCTAATTTTAATTTACATTTTCATCTAACATTTATATTTGATATTATTTCTGCTTTATTTCAATTAATGATTTTTTAAGTTTTCATTTTATGTTAACAATAAGACTGATCTACATATTCTAAAGAATCCTAAAATTAGAAATCGCTGTTTAAAGTTTACTTAATGTTTCTGATGATTTTGGATAAATAATGACATATCTGCCATTCCCTGCTCAAAGTCATATCAACAGAGAATACTTTCTACAATACACTCAAACACAATTTAAAAACAATCACACAGATTTTAAACAATAGTTCACTGAAATTCAGTCCTACCTGACGGATTTCCTCCAACACCAGGGTAAAGACCCAGAAGTAGAGGATGATCTCAGCTGCAGACGGGCCATGTGGTGGTGGGGGCCTGAAGTCCAGAAGAAGCACGTAACTGAACAGAATGAGGAAGGCAAAGTACATGATGACATTCCCCATGAACACAGTGACTGGAGCGCTCCAGAAACGATTCCACTTCTGCAGCATCACATAAATGAAAGATGCACTGCATCTCTGTGCTGCAGAATCACCGCCACCATCAGCAGCACTGAGAAAAAAATGAAAACAGAGGTCTTAAAAAAAAAGGCCTTTCAACTTCACTATAGTTTTTATCTATTCCACTTTGAAATACAGGCTTACACTGGGTCCTCTTCTGTAAGTAACAGGGCCTGCTCTGTTTCCAAACTGTCCAGCTCGGCAAATGGCTCTCCTTCACCT
The DNA here is from genome assembly GCA_039654775.1 of Spinibarbus caldwelli. Classification (NCBI taxonomy): domain Eukaryota; kingdom Metazoa; phylum Chordata; class Actinopteri; order Cypriniformes; family Cyprinidae; genus Spinibarbus; species Spinibarbus caldwelli. The sequence continues at coordinate 27,320,301 of CM077221.1, read as the reverse complement.
TTGCTCACGTGGTCCTTTGCACTGTGACAAATACACACACATATTGATGCACAATGAATCAAATATCAGTTTAAATGTCACACATGGAATTAATCATGACAAATATCCCACTTGAACTTGACGAGGCGGGTCCAAACGAGGGGAGGCATGAAGAACGTGAGCACGAGTCTAGAGATGGAAGTGTCTGTTCTCATGGCTCCCCACCAGACTTTGGTCAGCAGGGCCTGTGCAAGAGTATTCAGGTTGATCATGGGGATATGGCTGGTTGGTGGCATGATAATGTAAGAATTAGAAATAAGCTGTTACCTGGACACCATCATGAGCAAAAAAGCATTTGGCATCTGCCAAAGTGGCGAGATTCAGGACCGTTGATTTGCTCCAGCAGCATGTTTTCCTCACCAGGAGCGAATAGGCTCTGTCTTCACTATTTGAATAACACTCACTGAACAGATCTGTCAGAACAGTGCAGGTATCAGGACTGACAGTTCTGGTAGTTACACTTAATATAGGCTTTTCAAACAGCTTATTTTCATCCAGAAATCAACATTTTGTTATTTACTCAACCTAATGCTGTTCTAATTTTAATTAAAGGGATAGTGCACCCAAAAATGAAAATTCTGTTATCATTTACATGTCATTTCAAACCTGTATGACTTACTTTCTTCTATGAAACACAAAAGAAGATATTTTGAAAAATGTCTCTGGCTTTTTTCCCATACAGTGGAAGTCAATGGTCACCAAAATTGTTTGGTTACCATCATTCTTCTAAATATCTTCTTTTATGTTCTGCAGCTGTAATGTTCATTCAGGTCATACGGGTAAATGATGACAGGATTTTCATTTTGGGTGAACTCTGCCTTGAATTATTCTGTTCCTCAGAAAAAAATCTGTTGTATGACTTCCGAAAGCTTGTAATACTGCTTTTTTGTATTTTTCTTAAATGCTTTCCAAAATATTATTGTATTGAAATGGGACAATGTTGAGTAAACTAAAACAAAATTTTCTACTATTTGTTTAACTATGGATTACATTTTTTTTTGCGCAACAGGTTAAGACCCCTTTAGACATTTTTAAAGGATGATAGCACCATATTTGACACTGGTATAAACTACAGTGCTAAAGGTTTACAATAAGAATAACTCTGACTGTGACAGGACTTTTATGACACATAGTTAAAAATGACCCTGAGTTCACAGTTTTAAGTGTGAAAAGCCCAGTACTACATGATAATGCAATCCATGTCAGTATATCACCAAAGTCACTTACTTTTATTGTAATTTTAAAAAAGCTTCCTTGTACCTTACTATCGGATTAGCTAGTTCCCTCTCAAGAGGCTCGACAAAAAATGTACTCATCAAGATTAAATGTTTGAATGATCGTATTCTCCGCTCTGCTGAGGAATGAGCCTGTTGCTCGGTGGTGGTGTGAATCTCACCCATAGCAAACTGCTCATATTTGGCATTCTTCATACTGCGAGCAGTCTCTGCTTCAGTAGCCAGATGGGCCATCTCCTTCATTATCTTACAGCCCACCAGAGCAGCTGCCACAGCCTCCGGGCCCTAAAACACACAAACAGCTATTAAAGATGAATGTACAATAATGCATTGAGTAAGTTAGGGTGACCGTACGTCCTCTCTTTCCCGGACATGTCCTGGTCGGGATTTTTATAAACTTCCTAGAATGTCTGGGTTTTGGTGCTTTGTTTCCTACTGACATGCTCTCTACAGTCCTCATACTTTATATTTAGAAATATTTGCATTTGGTTTGACCATTATCTGTGGAACAGTCAACATTCTCACACTCCATGATTGGTCGATTATTTACAATGCCTGCACGCTATTGGTCAAACTACTTTTCAGTCATTACCCTTAGTAGAATACAAAGACTAATTCACCATGGGTTACCTTAAAGGGATAGTTCACCCAAAAATGAAAATTCTGTCATTAATTACTCACCCTCACGTCGTTCCAAACCAGTAAGACCTTTGTTCATCTTCAGAACACAAATTAGGATATTTTCAATGAAATCTGAGAGCTTTCTGACCCTGCATAGACAGCAACGCAACTACCACGTTCAAGACCCAGAAAGGTAGTAAGGACATGGTTAAAATAGTCCATGTGACATCAGTAGTTCAACCTTAATTTTATGAAGCTACGAGAATACTTCTTGTGCACAAAGAAAACAAAAACTAATCCATGCATGCGTTGTGGTAATCTTGTGAACATGCGTTGAAGTCTGACATGGAAGAGAAGAAATTGTTGAATAAACAATTTGTGTCGTTATTTTTGTTTTCTTTGTGCTCAAAACGTATTCTCGTAGCTTCATAAAATTAAGGTTGAGCTACTGATGTCACATGGACTATTTTAACCACGTCCTTACTACCTTTCTGAGTCTTGAACGTGGTAATTGCACTGCTGTCTATGCAGGGTCAGAAAGCTCTCAGATTTCATCAAAAATATCTTAATTTGTGATCTGAAGATGAACTTATGGGTTTGGAATGACATGCGGGTGAGTAATTAATGACAGAATTTTCATTTTTGGGTGAACTAACCCTTTAAGATTTTCCTATGGGTTTTTAAAATGAGTTTTTTTTCTATTCTTGAGCAAAAAAAAAAGGTCTTTGGTAAACATAATTTGACAATACTTGGATATTTTGCAGCAGCACTCTATTGGAAAACAAGGCCAAAACCAGGACATTTTAGGCAATTTAGAAATCCTGACCAGAACATGCTTGAGGAAGAAGAGGACATATGATCGCCCTAAATAAATACTTTGCATAAAGTACAAATAAACAAGAATTGTGAACCGCAAAAACATAAACAGTAAATTCGTTCAGTGTTTATTCTCAGTTTGTCAGTACTTTTGTTCATGCAAATTGCTCTTTGTTCACCCATCCTTATAAAGTTTGATCTGTGAACCATACTAAGGTCATTTGTGATACTCAACTGCAAATGACTGGTAATCAATGGGACTTAGGTACTAACTTCTGATAAGGTCTAAAGAACGAATTGTGAACATGTAAATGGACTTAGTTTATGAAAATGAGCTCATCACTCATATCGGTTTATTGACTCACCATTGCCCAGAAGTAGTTTGCCATTTCCTGTCTATTTTGCAGGATAGCCCAAAGAAAGAGGTCTCTCCAAGGGTGATCACAACGACGGTCCATGTCTGGGAGGTTTTTTTGGCTGTGGAAAAGCCGGCCTTTCCCCATCCTCTCCTGCAGCCGATAAGATAATTTAGCAGGACTGTAGCATGGTGGGTTACATCTAAGTGCCTGTTCAAGGCCCACTCACCGCTGGAAGTTTTTGGTAGAAACCCCTACAGGTGTCATCAAGAAAGTCTTTGAGAACTTTGGAGACCTCATGGAAGGTGAAACGTGGCCTGCGGTCACCCGGTTCAGTGTGAGGATGTCCTGACATCCGTTTGCTAGCCAAATGAACCTGTTTCTCCTGATGCTTTTTTAGGAGCAGGGTGTGAAGGAGGTTTTTCTCAGACACAGAGCAGTAGAGTTCCTGAAGACGGCCATAAGTTAGGAATTCATTTATGTTCACGCCATTATCCACAAACAAACGCACAAAGTCAGGCTTGTCATTTATCAATGCCTCCATCATCACCTCCTCCAAGTCCTGAGCCTAAAAGAGAATAAGGAAATAGTGTGTATGAGAATCAAAACAAGTACTGATAATTACAACTTAAACAAAATTATGTTTTAAAAGTTTAATTCTCACACTCCATGCCACATCTCCACTGAAGATCTCACTTTTAGCAATGTCCACCCTATTCCAGGCCACAGCCAGTTTCAGCTCATCCAGGAAGTCCTGGGCTTCCTGACTTTGACTCTTACATGCTAAGCACAGGCAAGAACATTTATGAACTCACTGACATCACTATATAGAAATAAATCACTTCTTAAAGCGTTCAAATCAAAGAAAGATATGATTCCTCCATATGTTTGTTGGAGTTACTATAAAATCACGGTTACACACCCTTAACCAGTGCTTTGAGAATTACTGTGTCCAGTTCTGAGTCTTGCTCTGGGTCATGAACTGTCAGCAAGTGACCGTGGTCCAGTATTCTCTGGATCTAATGGACAAAATCTGAGTCTTTACACAAATGACTTGTGTCTAAAACAAAAGTACTCACCCTTGCATAAAATCACAATGTCTAAGTATCTTAAAACAAAGATTTTCCATTACCAGTTTGACCCAGGAAGTGATTTCGGTGCTGTGTAGGCCATTGGTGAAAGTGTTTATCAACAGCTCTTGGACTATGTCAGCATCCCAGCATCCTCTGTCCATCAGAGTCACTAAAATATCAGCGACTCCTCCTGAGCCAGCTAAAATCAGCCAGGGTATTGAATTCTGAATATTCTTGTACATTTTCTGTAAGAAGGGATTAAAAGTGGATATTAACATCATGCTACAGCAAAAATCTTCATTAGTTATATTTTAAAAAATGGTAACACTTTAGTATAGGGACCAATTCTCACTATTAACTACTTGCTTATTAGCATGCCTATTATTAACATATTGGCTGTTTATTAGTGCTTATAAAGCACATATTCTGCATGACTATATTCTACATCCCTAATCCTACCCAATACCTAAACTTAACAACAACCTTACTAACTATTAATAAGCAGCAAATTAAGAGTTTACTGAGGCAAAAGTCATATTTAATGGTTTGTTAATAGTGAAAATTGGACCTTAAAATAAAGTTTGACAAAAAATTAAATGTTAAGAGTTGCCTGTAATATCCTTGGCTCTCCATGAACCAGAAGACATAAGACAGGGATTTCTATGCTGCCTGTGCCTGTTAGAACAATGAATTCCTTTGAAAATATATGCACAAGAAGAAAAAACTTTTGGCGAAAAAAATGCATCTCAACTCACCCCCATATCCTGTGCGCTGCAGAGAGATGTGTTTGAGCATCTTGACTCTCATCTCACCAGTGACTCCAGGTCTCTGCGGGTCCTCGTCCACCAGAATGAAATGAGAATGATTGCAGTCCAAAGAGTACACTGCACCATGGGGAAGATCCTCAGATGGATATGTTGCTGGATGATCAGGCTAAACAAAAATAGCAAATTATAAAAAATAAACAATGTTTACCTAAAAAAAACTTTTGGTTTAAAAAAATATTTGCACACATAAATATTATTAATAAAGTTATAGAGTGATGATAGAATGATAAAATGACAGTGATAGAATAGAATGACAATTTTGTAGGCCAAACCGGAAGTTACCATCACCCTGATTTCTTTGACAAAACGCCAGTAGGATTTTTCCACTGGCTTTTGGATTAATACAGAAAATAAACTCTGTGTCCAACAAAAATTCTGAAGCCTAAATACAATCTCCTGAGGTAAAAAGCTAAAGTTAGGCTTTAAACAAATACAACTTTCGCATGACTTGTACATCATCACCTCTGAGCTCTTTCAATCTTCATTTAAAATCTACAGGTTTGAAAGTTTTAGTTAGAATAGTTTGTAAGACACTTAAACTGCCCTTTTTCAATGTAAAAGCTAAAAAAACACAAGTGAGGTATCACTAATGTAGCTATTTTATATTATAGAATAAATTGTGGAAATAACTTGAACTTGTGTAAACCACAAAACAAAACCAACCAACCAAACAAAGAGGATGGAAATTAAGTGCAAAAATGCTAATTTGTTTCTGGGTTTTAGGACTCATTTCTGTAGTCTAACTAAAAGTCCACATGCTTTTTCCATGTATCTGAATCATATAATTGTAATATAAATCACATAATAATGACATCAAAATGTATCATTTGAGAAGACTTTTCTATTCATGTCAGCAGGCAGTCCTCACCCTTGCAGACAGCAGAAGATCTCTGTTCTGAATCATGCTCCAGGGAGCAATTCCAATGGCCACCACTCGCACCTTAGGGGAAGTGCTCGCTAGAGAGTGGTCCCTTACAGCCTGACCCAGGTTCTTGGTGATGCCAAAACGCAAACCACTGGTGAGGATCCATGCCCCTGTGTGGGTCAAGGGTCACAGGTCTTTAACAGTCAAAAAGAGACTATGATTTTTGTTTTTAATGAACAGTAAATTACTTACCTGTGCTCTGTGCTGCCTTTACAAGGCCTTTCCTAAGTGTGTCCCTCAGCCAGGGCTTCATCTGAGCCACTTCATCACCTCCCATTAGTGCCACCACCAGATGAGGAGGGGCCAGACCCCACTGCTTTGTCAACATCTGGTAGATTTCAGCTGGATCTGTGGAGCTGGCTACCCTGACAAACTGGACTGACAAATAAAGTTTGTGAATAATGTGCACAAGCTTGAACTCATTGGAGATAAATCTGCGTTATAGATTTTGCAAATATCTGTCCTAATATACCTTGCCCCTTGTCCGACTGACACCAACAAAATCAATATCTCCCAAACGTCCTGCTGTCCAGTGTTGTTTATCAAATCTCTCATTACCCTTTTCGCCCATATGAACAACAGACTTGGTAAGGGGGGTGTGACACCGACATCTCGGTAGAGAACTGCAAATAGTGACAAAAAAGGTCAAACATTTTGGACTGTGTGAAGTGTTTAGTGGCAATAAGTGGTGTAACTAGTCTCACCCATGTTCTTGGGACTCAATCAACAGTTCCCCACATTGCAGACACCTCCTGCCCTGCCGTAACACCCCCTACAGACAGAATTAAAATGCATTTGCATCACAGTCCAGTCAGGTGCAGCCACAGGAGCTGCTGATTTATTCAGTGAGGCACTTCAGGTAGTTGGAAATGTTTATGTAAAGCAGAAGCAATTTTCATTTCATTCTTCACACGCATGCAAACATGCCCTCCCTTCTGGTAAAGGCCAAGCCACACGAACTGAGAAACTGATGTGCTTTTTACCAACCTGAAGTAAAGTTAGTGTCAGAAAGCAAAAAAATAGCAAGAAAGAAAGAAAGAAAGAAAGAAAGAGAAAATACTCTACAAGGCAGACTGCAGCTGCATGGCATTTGAATATGGAAATATCCATAAGCATAATAAATCACTCATGTAAACTTACATATGTCATTATAAACACTGATAGCAGCCAAAATTGATCATCCACAGAGGTTGTCTATGCAATTGACAACTATAGCTTATTTGCATTGCATCCTGGTCAGCAAGTGATTAGGAAGTCAGTTCCCTCATGTGGTTGAAGAAGCACGGACAGAAACAGCCATGGTAAAAGCAGTCAGGAACAGAAGCGTAAAACCATTTCAGGCAGTTGACAGCATGTGATTGATGTAATCAGATCTGAATGAGCTTGATTAATCTCTTTTCAGTCAATTAGCTTTTATCCAAATGCTATCAGGTCCAGGTATAGCTTTCACCTTGCCTGTATCATTGACTTGCCAGCCATTTTAAACCTTTTGAAACTTGCAGTTTTCTAATGGTTGCCATTCATTTCATTGTTTTTAAGTGGGAGACACAATATGGTTTGATCAGTTAACATGCAATTGCTCCCAATCTGCAGCTGTAAAGCTACAGTTTCAACGATAAATAAATGATTATGTAAAACACAGCTTAAATAATAATTGATTCTTGAAGGCAGGATGTGATTATTGAAAAGTACCATTGACGTTTATGCAAACTTGACTGATGTGTGTGGGTGTGTGGAGAGGTGCAGGAGCTGCCCATGATTTGACTAGGGGATGAGATGGGGTGTATGTAAGAGGAAAATGCCATAGACAGTGCAGCACACAAACACAATCATTTGCATTAAAGTAAAGGTCACACATAGACATTAGATCCATGAGGAAACAGACCTTTAGCAATGACATTTTATCAATGAATTGTTTTTACTATTGTTATTTAATATATATATATATATATATATATATATATATATATATATATATATATATATATATATATATATATATATATATATATATTTATTTATTTATTTATACAACATATATTTTCATTGATTTTTTTTTTTTTTTTTGAGCTGTGTACTTGAACAAAAGTCAATTCATTAAAAACAAAATAAAACCTAAGGTTTGTCCTGAAACCAGTACCTTGAAATTTCAGAAACATCTAAGGCTGTAGAAGTATGTGAATAATAATTTGAAATGCTAAACTTCATATATATCATAATAGGCTATTATTCACAAAATAAAAAAATTTAAATATTATCTATATTTATGTGGCTGCATCTTTACATATTTACTATGAATGTCTTTTTCAGAAACTTTTCAGCAATTTATAAACAACTCCACAGAAACAATCTGGAATCTGATGCCATGTTTTTTGCCAAAAGCGTTCACTTACCAGAGGAGTATCCTGATGCCCCAGCATATCTGGATGTTGGCTTTGCTCTTGTATCCTCTAGGCCACTACAAGCTTGGGCAGCTCTAGAGTGTCACCAGGAAGTGAATCGGAAGGTTTATGATGATAAAACCACTCCCTAACCAACCGCTGCTACCTGCACTCAACCACTTACCTGCCTGCCTCCACCAAAAGCATTCCTTAGAGTAATACAACAACAGGAAAAATAGCTTTAAAATAGGTTATTAATTTAATTTACATGCTTACTTTTTTTCTCTCTCTCTCTATAATTAGCTTTAGACTTTTGAAATGTTTGAAACTTTGAACATTTTAAGACTGCTTAAAATACCAGGAGGTCTTTTTCTAAATGTTGCTAATTTGTTAAAAATAACCCATGAAAGCTTCTTAATTAATTCTTCAGAATTCTTTGATTTGGAAAAACTAGAATTCAAAAGACTGTTGTAACTAGAATTAAGCAAGACACCACAGGTGAATATAGGTAAACCCCGAAAATAATAATTATAATAATAATAATATACATCATACCTCCCCAGCTGATTAATCACAGTATATAAAGACAAATGTTTTGTATTTCAAGTAAATGGTATGTTTACATATGCAAATGAAGCATTATGCATACATGTCCAGAACAGATATCTGAGCACTGGATAAAATGGTTCGTTTTACTGGTTCAAAATTCTTGTTTCTTTTTGTTGACATATTAGAGTTTCCAATGGGAAGTTTTGATAGGCCCTATCACTTTTTGTATATATATATATATATATATATATATATATATATATATATATATATACAAAAAGTGATAGGGCCTATACTATATATATATATATATATATAAATGTAAATGCAGCCTATAATTCCATTTAAAATGTGATTGAAATCTAAAGATGCAAATAGATAAAATGCAATAAAATAAACACCTAAATGTCTATTAATGTAACTTTTTTCTACTAGTCTGAAAGTTATGAAAGTTTTTATTTTATGAAAATTAATTTTGTCCTCATCTGAAGGACGAGTGTGTCTGGCGTTAGTCTGCAGTTTCGCGGGTTAGCCACTAGGTGTCAGCAACTCCAACTAAATTAAAGCACGCCTCGAAGGCGAAGACGATGTTGAGGTCGTCCTTAAAATGTGTGCAAGTCTACTACTATTAAAAACGCGGCCTCGTGAGGCAGTATACGGTAGCAGAAAGACATCGAGATGTGCTATCGCCATCTTGCTGACTAACTGGGCAACAGGCCATGTCAATTACGTAAAAACGCTTTTTTATACATTCACAATGAGCTAATTATTGAATAAACAAATGTTATCTGTTAAGTCATACATGTAAGTTAAAATATTAGATGTGAAATATATAAATATATATAGCTAATATGCGGTGCCTGCAGACAAGCGCGCACCCAGAGTGAACTTGGCTGATGTGCAGCGATATTAACAGTGCTGTTATGTTGACAGTATCCTGGGAAACTTAACACATATTGTGGATAATGTCAAATTTATTTAACATTTAATTAGCATGTATTGTTTGGGTCGGTATCTGTAGCTGGTGTTGCTAGTTTCGAGTTAGGGCTGTACGCAGAGTAACCTCGTAGCGTCAGAAATGCGCGAGTTTGAGAAGCGTTTTGACTGGATTTATGCTGCATTCACGTGCTATCGGAATTATCATAAATAGTCGGAAATTGGACATGAACGGCTTTAGAGAGGCCTTATATTGCCAATTTCCGACTAGGAAACGCGTATTTACGATAATACCGATAACACGTGAAAGCAGCATTAGATTCAACGTTTAGATTTGTATGTGTCATTGCGATTTTGTTATTATATTTATGTTTTAAACTTACATTCACTGCTTATTTCATAATTTATATTGGAGGTATGGTGTAAACCTTGAGGTGTGGCATTTGAAAACACACAGGTTTAAAATATTTGTTCGAACTAAATGTATCATTTAAGAGACCATGCAGTCAGTGCCCCGGAGCATTTAAAGAGAATGCCATTAAATGCTAAAAACTATAATTTGCACTGAATGAAATACTGTTTAAACTGAGCAGCACAAATATACAACAGGATGACGTTGTTAATGTAGATAATAAATACTGCAGACTAAACCTAACCCAAATATTGTAAATATTTTTATAATAAATTTAATGTATGCTATTATTATTGTATATTCTTATAACAGAGAGAGACCTAGGCTATTTTATTGTTTTCCTTTATTAAATATATATATATATATATATATATGTGTGTGTGTGTGTGTGTGTGTGTGTGTGTGTGTGTATATATATATATATTTATTTATTTATTTATTTATTTTTTTGTATGTATACACACACACAAACACACACACTTTGGTAGAAGTGTGTTTTTTTTTTTGTTGTTTTTTTTTTTGTTTTTTTGGAAAACAATAACTTATTTCATGGTATTCATGCATGGCCCCTGGTTTTGAAACTGTGATTTTGAAAATGAGGGGGGAAGGTGCCTTTGCTGATACTGGTGGGGGGTTTATTGCACAGGGCGTGGTGTGCGTCTAGCCAATCGGAGGCCTTTGCTCGTACAAACGCTGGCCTTTAACCACCGGCACTGATATAAACAGACTAGAGACAACAACAACAACCAAACAAACGTCGGCTTACGGCATTGACTTTTAGGCATCATGGCAAACGTGGACGTATCGAGCAATCTGGAGCGTCGTGTTGCACGGAGGACCTTTCCTCTTCTCGCGCGCACGAAGGTTTGCCGTAACCTTTTCGGACCCGTGGATCACGAGGAGCTGCACTGTGAAATGAAACGCAAACTCCAGCAGATCTCCGAGCGAGACCAGAGCCGGTGGAATTTCAACTTTGAGACCAACTCGCCTTTGCCTGGAGATTACGAGTGGGAGGCGATTTCAGAGGACACTGTGCCGTTTTTCTACAAGGATAAAGTGCAAAATAAGAAAGTTCGCGTCGCGGCGTCTGTTAATGCAACAGGAGACGCGTCCAGCGCCGCTGACTGCGGGTTACATGGGGTTTCCAGGGGTCCGCTAGTTGAAGAATCCGCGGATGTCCCGAGTCGACCCAACGAAATTAACCAGGAGAACCTCTCTGGTGCACTCAACTCAAGACCAGCTCGTTCTTCAGTCCTCAGAAACAGACGAAAGAGGTCACTCATCCCAGAGACCCCCAGAAACAGCACGCCGCAAATTACAGGTAAATGCCTTCAAACTGTAAATGAAAACAATGGGAATTTTTAATGTCTCGATATTTAATGTGAAATGCAAGCAAACATGTCTAACGGCTTATAATATTGATTTCCACCAGACTTCTTCCCGAAAAGAAAAAGGACCCTGCTGGAGTCTAAGCAGGATGACCGCAGCTCGCTTCAAGCCGGGACATCCTCCAGCACTGAAGTAACGCCACGGAAAACAATAAGATGATGGTACGCATCAACTCCTTGTATACTGTCTACATCAAGGCAATATTGTTACAATTTTAATCATTATAATTATTATTTTTTATCAGCCTATAATCGTAGTAAGCTTGTAAGCGATTGACGACAACGAATTCAGTTTAATTCTCCTTCATTTAAATGCCCGTACTCTACGTAAAGCTGTTTAACAAACGCTAATTTTGTCGTTTTCTTGGTTTTGCAGATGTTTGCACTCCATGCAGCAGTCCACCTGTGTTTATCTGCAGAGCAGATGAAAGAAAACAAGGGGACCAGACTTTACTCTCTCTCAGCTCATGTAGCAATAATGGCTCCGCCAACAGAGACTTTGTTGCAGTGTTACAATGTCTAAACGGTGCAATTTTATATTTCTTTTGTTTTAACTGTGTAGATGGCTAGGCCACACTGTTTGAAATAGGCTGGAGCAATACCTGTTTGTTTTATTTTTGAAATATACTAACTTATTTTATTTATTTTCATAATAGTTGGTTACTCTTTATTATTTACAGCTATTGTTATTGTTTTTTTTATTATTATTATTTCGGCCATATTTTATGTTGTGTTTTATTTAAGTTTTGTTTGCAACAACATGCAAGAATGTTCCTGAGCCGTGTTTGTTAAAATATATTCTGTAGCTCACGCTGTACCTTCAAAGTGTAAATTAAATTATATTTTTGATAACCTGGTCGTATTCACGTGTGTTCCTGTGAAAGTCATGTATACTGTTCAACTACATAATTATGGATCATGGGATGTGGGTAAACGGCAGAAAAAAAAAAAATGTTTGCACTTCACTTTTGAGGCGTCAACATTTTGCCTGTGACAAAAAGAGTAGAGTTTGGCCTCTAAACAGGAGGGACTCAGCTGTTCCGCCCTCAGTGTTTGTGGGGAGGGATATGAGGGCAGCTGCGTGCTATAGGGAGGATTTAAATGCCATTTTCTTTCCATAATGAAGGAGGCAGGTGCCCTTGGAACCCCGCTTTGTCCACATAAGACCTTCATTTTCAGCACCCTCTCAGCTATCCCGCTAATGAAACACTTACCAAGACTTGAACAAAATGGGCTCCTTCTATTTACACGCCAACCACCTGCCTCCCCTCCCCCTTACCTACACACTATCTGTGAATAACATTTACTATAGATACCACCACACGCCAGATCTTTATAATGTCATTGAGACAAGAGAAAAGCTAAAGGAGAACAAAAACGACAGACAAAATAGTGACCAAAACGAAATGTAATGGTGAGCAAAAAAGGTAAACCGTAACCAAAATATTAAAGCTAAAATATTTTGTTAGTCTGTCCAGTTAGATTTTTTTTTTTGACTGATTCGTTTAATTTGACCTTATGCCAATGTCTTGTGTCTCAAATAACGAAAAAAAAAATCAACAAAAATCGACCTAAAATAAAAAATAATATCAACGTTATGAACAGCTACGTTTGTAATTAGAGTAATATTCTTTAAAACTTTGATAATAAACTGGGAAAGGAACAATAATTGGATAAAGCAGGCAGCATTCACAATAGGAAAATGTTTTAGCTTATTCTTTGGATTTTACACGAAATCGAGAACCTTTTGAGAAATCAAATTTTATCACAAAAAAAAATCTAATAAATCTTCTGGAATATGCTCATCAACGAATTGTACACATTACTCCGATTTTTTCCTTTAATTTGCGTCGTTCACGTTTGGTATAGGTGAAGAGTGCCAGTGTTTCGCCAGATATAGCCTTTCTCTAAAGAAGTTTCCCATTTCCATGACCATCTGGCACCAAAAAAGGCGAAATGGAACAAAGGCCGCTAAAGGCGTAAGGCGAAGCGAGTGCCATCGCATTCACCTGCAAATGAGGCTTTGTGCTCTCATAGAAGCACTCGGTGCTCACAAATCCTGTTTGCTTTTGTTTCTAGTCCGTATCTAGTCGTGTGCGAGAAAACAGATACTCCAGTCCGTCATGCCAGCGACTGGCCATCCTTCAAATGAAGAAACGAATAACATTTGGAGACGTGTAATGCAACTGCAGAAAGATTATTTGGGTAACACTTTAAATAAACATGTAATTTACATGTAAATTAACTAGAAACATTATTACGTATTTTTTTCATACTCTGACCAAAATAAATGTAGGCCTGCGAGGAGTTTGAATTACTATTGATGTAAATACTCTATAGAACACGTGTAATGTGAGTTTTGTATAAAAGTTTATAATCAAGAAGTAAAATAATTCTATTTAACCTACCTGAACGAATTTTTATCTTTGGCGTGTTCAAATATGACATGTTCGCGAAAGCTGCACTAATACATCTTGCAGACACCCAACTGGCTTAATATATTATTACACCACCGTGCTTCATAATTATTAATGAAAAACGAGGATTTTAATAAACGTAATTGTGTTACTTGTAATGTGAGAAATCCCCATGGGTTTATCTGGACCTCATTATTTGAGCTTTTACACTAAAATCATTATGTCCAGATTGACAGGGTTTCCAATATGTTCCGTTATAGCTCAGCTGGGTTTCCTGACCAGATGGATTACCTCCTCAGGCTCATGGGACCACGACTTTTATCAGCAAATCCCACAGAGACACATTCATTCAGCCCATGCAGTCTGTAAATCATTAAATGAAGTTAAGAGTTCAATTCGAATCCTTTTATTCGGACTAAAACATTTAAATCGTGCTCGTTTATTTGACTAAAAACCAATACGAAATATTGTGCAATGATGTGAAGACAAACGTCTGAATTCAAAATACTGCATTAGTACACACTAGACTACAAAATATGATCAAGTAATTTAAATAAATAAATCATTTAAATATTTTTTGTAAATAGTGACAGGTTATGGTGGCCGAGAGAGCTCAACGCTCTGCAAATAGAAAAACCACCTGCAAATTAAGAAAACAACTTCATCAATTTGACAACACATCCGCTATAAATGCTCACAACACAACCAAATAAAGAAACACAATGCAAATAGAAAAAAACACCTGCAAATTAAGAAAACAACTTCATCAATTTGACAACACATGAGCTACAATTGCTCACAACACAACCAAATAAAGAAACGCACTGCAAATAGAAAAAAACACCTGCAAATTAAGAAAACAACTTCATCAATTTGACAACACATGCTACAAATGCTCACAACACAACCAAATAAAGAAACACAATGCAAATAGAAAAAAACACCTGCAAATTAAGAAAACAACTTCATCAATTTGACAACACATGCTACAAATGCTCACAACACAACCAAATAAAGAAACACAATGCAAATAGAAAAAAACACCTGCAAATTAAGAAAACAACTTAATCAGTTTGACAACACATGAGCTACAAATGCTCACAACACAACCAAATAAAGAAACACAATGCAAATAGAAAAAAACACCTGCAAATTAAGAAAACAACTTCATCAATTTGACAACACATGAGCTACAATTGCTCACAACACAACCAAATAAAGAAACGCACTGCAAATAGAAAAAAACACCTGCAAATTAAGAAAACAACTTTATCAATTTGACAACACATGCACTACAAATGCTCACAACACAAACAAATAAAGAAACACAATGCAAATAGAAAAAAACACCTGCAAATTAAGAAAACAACTTCATCAATTTGACAACACATCCGCTATAAATGCTCACAACACAACCAAATAAAGAAACACAATGCAAATAGAAAAAAACACCTGCAAATTAAGAAAACAACTTCATCAATTTGACAACACATGAGCTACAATTGCTCACAACACAACCAAATAAAGAAACGCACTGCAAATAGAAAAAAACACCTGCAAATTAAGAAAACAACTTCATCAATTTGACAACACATGCTACAAATGCTCACAACACAACCAAATAAAGAAACACAATGCAAATAGAAAAAAACACCTGCAAATTAAGAAAACAACTTCATCAATTTGACAACACATGCTACAAATGCTCACAACACAACCAAATAAAGAAACACAATGCAAATAGAAAAAAACACCTGCAAATTAAGAAAACAACTTAATCAGTTTGACAACACATGAGCTACAAATGCTCACAACACAACCAAATAAAGAAACACAATGCAAATAGAAAAAAACACCTGCAAATTAAGAAAACAACTTCATCAATTTGACAACACATGAGCTACAATTGCTCACAACACAACCAAATAAAGAAACGCACTGCAAATAGAAAAAAACACCTGCAAATTAAGAAAACAACTTCATCAATTTGACAACACATGCTACAAATGCTCACAACACAACCAAATAAAGAAACACAATGCAAATAGAAAAAAACACCTGCAAATTAAGAAAACAACTTAATCAGTTTGACAACACATGAGCTACAAATGCTCACAACACAACCAAATAAAGAAACGCACTGCAAATAGAAAAAAACACCTGCAAATTAAGAAAACAACTTCATCAATTTGACAACACATGCTACAAATGCTCACAACACAACCAAATAAAGAAACACAATGCAAATAGAAAAAAACACCTGCAAATTAAGAAAACAACTTCATCAATTTGACAACACATGCACTACAAATGCTCACAACACAACCAAATAAAGAAACACACTGCAAATAGAAAAAAACACCTGCAAATTCAGAAGACAACTTCATCAATTTGACAACACATGAGCTACAAATGCTCACAACACAACCAAATAAAGAAACACACTGCAAATAGAAAAAAACACCTGCAAATTCAGAAGACAACTTCATCAATTTGACAACACATGCACTACAAATGCTCACAACACAAACAAAGAAACACTGCAAATAGAAAAAAAACACCTGCAAATTAAGAAAACAACTTCATCAATTTGACAACACGAGCTACAAATGCTCACGACACAACACAAAGAAACACACTGCAAATAGAAAAAAACACCTGCAATTTAAGAAAACAACTTCATCAATTTGACAACACACCCGCTACAAATGCTCACAACACAACCAAATAAAGAAACACAATGCAAATAGAAAAAAACACCTGCAAATTAAGAAAACAACTTAATCAGTTTGACAACACATGAGCTACAAATGCTCACAACACAAAGAAACACACTGCAAATAGAAAAAAAAAACACCTGCAAATTCAGAAGACAACTTCATCAATTTGACAACACGCGCTGCAAATGCTCACAACACAACCAAATAAGGAAATGCACTGCAAATACTCACAACATAACCAAACAAAGAAACGCGCTGCAAATAAAATTCTTCATTTGGTTGTGTTGTGAGCATTTGCAGCACCTGCTGTCAAACTGATGAAGATGTTGATTTGCTGGTGCTTTTTCTATTTGCATGTGTTTTCTGAAGTTGCAGCGCATTGAGCTCTCTTTGCCACCGTAACAGGTAGGTGTTTTATCAATCTTTTTTCTTAAAATGTTTATCCAAAAACTACACTTTTCAATTCTAATTCACTTGAAGAAAACAAATAATATAATAAAAAGATAAGTCATATTTAACAATTCACGTTCCCCCCTCAGTTGCTATCCATTTATTTTCATTTCTATAACAGGGACATCACTTTTCCAACATTGCTACCCTTTTTTGATACAAACGTGCAATTTGCAGCAAAACCGTCAAACCATTTATCTCTGTGTTGTAGCCCTCTCTATTTCAGTGCTGTTTCTCTTTCACTAATAAAACCCACTAGCCGAGGCACTGGCAAGCTGCGTCTTCAAGGCTGGATACACCTCTTTGGGTTCACTAGCTTGAATTAATGGCATTTGGTCCCAAAGTTTGCTCAGCGGTCCCAGAGACAGTGACAGCAGTACATCCTTTTAAACAAATAACAAAGGCTTATCATTTATCTGGCGGCATATGGGCCAGACCCCCTCTGTAGCAGGCCTGCTCTCTGTGGTGTCTGCCAATACTGTTGTCCTGTTGATTCCATTGTTGACATAGTTGTCCTGCCATGAGGAGGTATAGACTAAAGGATAGCAGGCACTTGTTTTATTCCTTGTCCCTTTTGGGACTTTTTTTGTGGAAATTTATAAGGCAGATATGGTATATCTGATTTGGTTTTATTGACTTGAGATTAAGTCGGCACAAATGGTTAAAGAGGAAGCTGACATCCTGGTTTGCTACTTCAGCTTTCCTGAAATGTAATCTTAAGCCTTCAAGAACGACAGCAAGGTAATAAAGACAAAATAGTCATGCTTTTCAGGAATGCGTATGTGACGGAATGTCAGATTTGTTGCACATATTACAGGTGACAATGGTCCATACGAGAAGCTGTGTGCGAACAAAGGCAGAGTGGACAGCCGTGTTCCTGCTCAGGATAAGGTCAGAGGGTGCGCATGTAGTCATCCCCATAGCAACAAAGCCCCTCACCCCTGAGAGCAAATGTATTGTCATAAGATCAGAGGTCACGGTGCTTCCCATATGGTCGTGTGCTGCATAAGTCATTGATCTGTCAGGATGCTCTAAAGGAATTCTGAAAGTGTCACCGAAAGACTTTTAGAAAAAAGACAACAACTACTCCTGAATGCCATAAATGCCTCCACACCAGCATAAATAGTACCATTCTGGCCTGATGGCGAAGGAAAAGAGCGGGAAGCCGGGCTGCCCACACACTTGTGTTTGAATAGTCAAGATGGTTTGACCTCACCATAACATGGCGTAAATTAAAACACTGCAAACATGAGAAAGAATATGCTAGATGTTTATTCAGGATAGAACTTTTGTCAATGTTGCAGTTTTGACAGCACTTCATAAAAATCACAGTTTGGATTTTACTGGAGAATTAAATCAGTAGTGTTTGTGGGATACAGTATTTATTTATTTTTTTTTACAAAACTAGTACATTCATATTAGTGAATGAATATAAATAAAAACCTGATTGAAAGGAAAGAGCTAAGTGGAAAGTTTTTATGCAGCTTAAGTTAAACAGTATTCACAAATTTGTGTGTCTCTAAAAGCTTATTAGTGATTCATAAACAAGAGCAAAGAGCACACATTTTGTTCCTGTAAACAGAAATCATTTAAAAGATCATTCAGAAATTAATAACACTCCAAAATAAGGTCACAATGTTCACATTTGCACTCCTAAAAATAAAGGTTCTTTACTGGCATCTAGTTCCATGAAGAACCTTTAACATCCATGGAAACTTTCCACTGCATAAACGATTCTTTATAGTTATTAAAATGATCTTCACACTAAGCAAATGGTTCTTTTAAGAACTGTTCACTGAAAGGTTATTTTGGGAACCCAGTAATGGTTCTTCTATGGCGTCACTGTGAAAACCCCTATTTAGGACCTTTATTTTTAAGAGTGTGGAGCAGAAGTAGTCAGACTACTCACAAACAGTATGGAAATATATTTTTTATATATATAAGAAAATATCTGAATAAACAATATCAAAAACTCAAAGTCATACTTAATGGTATTCTAAAAATATATATACTTATTGCTTCAAAAGAAATTCAACTGTCTGAAAAATATAAAGATGAACAGGATTACTCAGATAAGAAGATATCTTAAAATCAGCTAATGCTGAACCTGAGCCAAACCCAATCTCTTACATTAATTCTGGCCAAAACTGACACAATATCAGGCACTGTGTGATTTAGTGGTGCTTTAGCGACTCAGCTGTCCTCATGAATAACAGTTGGTGTGGACAGTTGCTCAGAGCTGGTCAGGCTGTCCTGTCTGCTCGGCCCTGACAGGCTGAAGGTGGCTGATTGTCGGTGGAAGCTGCTACGCTGTTCCTTCCCTCTGGCCAGATCTCCTTGTCTCTCCCTCACCAACATGAGGTTGAGAGATTCTGCGATGCTGTTAAGTGTCCATGTGTGTGATCTGTGGGGAAACGAGTGTGTGGCCTCAGCACAACATATTTCAAAACAGTGTCTAAAATAACATCGTCACAGCGTCTGTGTAAATAACGTCATAAACAAGAGTCAAACTGTAAAACACCAAGGACTGATAAAAGATCCCATCTGTATAAATAGACTAGCAAAGGCAATAAATCCATGTTGTAAATGGGATTAAAGTTTGATCAATAAGGTGATGATGAATAGTCGAAACATGACTAGATTAGACTACACTAATTTGTTAAAAGTGAAATGAATGGAAACTATCATCTAGTCAGGACTACAGTTATTGAAAATTGAAATATAGGACCATTTTTGTGAAACCGTATGTCATATTTTCATGAACTATTTTGAAACATGCACTGAAAAATGAAAAAGAACACTGATTTAAATGAGACATTTTGAAGTAGAAAGACTGAAAATAGTATTTTGTACTGTAGTAATCTTTGTTTTATTTATCATTTAAAAAAAAAAAAAAAAAAAAAAAAAAAAAAAAGTTTAGAGTGTCAAAGCATTTTGTTACTGTCTATGTTCATAAAAAACAACATACTTCAATACCAGTGGGGATTCTTGTTAAATATTTAAAGAGATTCATGTTTGAGCAGAAAAAAAGTTAGAGAAATACTTGTTATTTTTCATTTTACAGTTGGGGAGCCAAATGTCATGAGGTTCTTTCCCTTGGGTTGAGGCTTAAGTGACGTGTGGAGCCAGTGCTGTCTACACCCCATTAAAAATAACCAGACGAGTGTCTCCGTGCTGAACCACAGTTTACACAATGATAGTGGCACCAGAGTCACATACAAACACATGCACAAACACACCCCGCCATACAGCATGCGGCAGGAGATTGGAGAATGTAAACATATACAGCCGTTCCCCATATAGACATGAATGCAAACATGCACACTGCTAACCACAGAGAAAAACAAGATCTTGAGTAAAAGGAAAAATCAAAAAAAAAAAAAAAAAATTCTGTCTTTTTTCACACACACACACAAGTTCGTCATAATACTATAAAAGATACTATAAACCATAGAAATATTCTTTATTAAATATTAATAAACTTTTTTAAAATAAATATTAAATAAACTTGAAATTTGATGGGGAAATATCTGTAATTGGGAAAACAGTATCATACTGTCATGTCTGTACAGTCTTTTAGTAGTCTGAATGTATTAAAAATGCATTTAAAATATGTAATCCATAAAAACATACACTCCCATTTGAAAGTTTGGGTTTAGCAAGTTTTTTTTTTTTTTTTTAAGTTTAAATTTAGTGACAGTAAAGATATGTATAATGTAAAAAACAATAAAATAAAATAAAAAAGATTTATAATTCAAATAAAAGCTGGTTTTTTTTTTTCCCCCTTTTTACTTTCTAATCATCCTGAAAGAATTCTGCAAAAAAATATTTTATGGTTTCCACAATAATGTTAAGCATTACAACTGGTTTCAGCTGATAATTATAAGAAGTGTTTTTTAAACTGGATTAATGGCTGCTGAAAATTCAGCTTTATAATCACAGGAATAAACTACATTATAAAATTATTTTAAATTGCAATAATATTTCACAGTATTACTGTATTTTTGCTGCATTTTTCATAAATAAAATGCAACCTTGGTTAGCATAAGAGACTTTAACTGTAGTGTACAGTAGTCAACATTTGAAGTGGATCAAAATCTTTCATTAAAGTTATACATGAATTTTGAACAATACCCGTTCTTGTCTTAGGACAACTTTGATGAACTTTTTTGATCCACTTCAAATGTTGACTAAATGGGGAAAAAATAAATAAAATAAATAAATAAATAAATAGGAAATAAAAAAGGATTGTTTCGCCACATAAAAATGCCCTAAATATGAAAAGAGTTCAGTCAGAGTGGAGGCAGAAGACTGTGTCAGCAATACAGTAATGAGTTACTTCAGATGGGTGTTTGCATAAATGTTAAGGCTATTTGTTCCTGTTTATGCCAGACACTGCCTGCTTCCTGTTTACCACAGAATTATGGGAAGAAGAATGACACTGTAAGGGGCAGGGTATCCTGTCCACAGCCTCTACAACTAATGAAACATCTTCAAACAGTTCTTTACAGAAAAAAGATGGTGTGTCCTGCTGGGAAATACTTCATTTGGCTGCTCAATGCATCAATCACTAGTATTGCCACCGAAATGTGCCTAGCATGACAAAAGCGAGTCAGTGAAATCAAAAATAATTCTAAAGTCATCTACTTTTTAATTTAAAATGAATAAAAAGGCAGCACGATTGAAAAAAAAAATAAATAAATAATAGATGTCATCTCTCCCTAAAGATATGTCAGCTATGAAACCCATAAAAAGATCAAATTCCTCTTAAAATCCTTTTCTAAACATTCTCAGTAAAGAATTTAAAACATGTTGAACAGGCTTTTTCATGCATTTTATAAAATGAGTCAATCTGCTTCTTAAACATCTACGAGAGACAAAGGGGGAGAAAGAGAGTGAGTGAGTGAGTGAGTATGTGAGAGAGAGATCATGTGAACAAGCGTGCACGTTGTTTCGAGTTTGTGTCTGGGATGAGAGCTGTTTGTAAAAGGATTTATGGCTAGAGTGGCAAATGAACAGGAGCAGAGTGAGTGTTTGTAGAGCTCCTGAATCCCCATCATTCTGAGAGGCCAACAGACCTCTCACATTTACACACACACAAGCCAGAAAGCTGTTCTTTTTAGAGTCTTAACACCCTTATCAGCACAGATCACTCACAGAGAATGTTTGAGAAGCCTTCAAAAAGTGATGTTTGATTGAAGGCAGAAAAAGAGAGAGGTTCCTTCTGCCTCCAGGTTAAGGCTCGATGAATGAAGCTTACAGATCTTTATCAGTATAGAGTCCTTGCCCAACCAATTGTGCTGTGTGCATTTGCTAATAAACTAAAGAACTGGAACTTGTTATTGTTATACTAATGAGTAATTTCTTGGAAATGCTTGGTTTCTGAGCTTATTGGGCAGTAAAATTCAAGAGCATGTGGTATTAAGTGAAGAGATATTTCAGATACTGGATTCCTCAATAGTTATAAAGTAAAGACATTTTCCCTGTTTTTACAAAACAAAAATGCTATAAATGGCCAATATTCAAGCGATTACCTTCTCTTCCATCCTGTTGAGTTTGGAGCCAATAGTGTTTATGCCTTTGTCTTTCAGGCGCTCTAAAAGGAGACAAGAATGGTGCCAAGAAAACCATAATAAAAACGCTCCATAAGCACAAATGTGCACTAAGACTACAAGACAACAATAAACAGCAACATTAAGAACAACGAAGGGGCAGACTGTAGCAAAACATGGTGTGGTGTTGAGGAATGAGAGAGGAGAGAATGTAATGGATGACCTAGCTTTACCTGAACTTGTCTGGAAGAGGGAGAGCTTCCCTAAGGACTGATCCAGTCTGTCAGGGCCAAGTGTGAGGCATGGGAAATGTTCATGTACAAAAATGGCAGATGAAATGTGAGAGGAATAGTGACAGGGATGGATGTACTCTTAACTTCCCAGCTTTATTTACCCAAAGGTCATGAAACAGTCATTTATATTGCTATTGTACCTATAAAATGTTATCCATGTATAGCCATGTTAAAGTAAACACTTTTCTCAACACACGCTTAACTGCTGCTAAGTAATATAAAGTGAGTTCTTATCCCACCTTCTCTGTAGCTCCTTGATGCGCACCATGACGTTCAGATGACCCTGCGAATACTGCTCAATGACATCCCTCACATCGTACGGCTTACGGGATTGCTGCAAAAACACACATTCATACAAAAAACAGCCAATATAATATAATATTTTAATTACAATAAATAATTGTAAGTTATTTTTATAATTATATATTGTAATACTGTTTGTGCGTAGGACCTATATTTATATTTAAATTAAATTTATATTATTTAACTTGTTTATTTTTATAGTACATTAAGCTTTTATGATTTTAAAAGTTTTATAATTATATCATTCTTACACTAAGAATGCATTTGTACTTTTTATAATTAAATTGCCATAATAAATATACTAAAATGTATTTGAAACATTTATTTCATGCTAAGTATACTACAAATACATTTACATATTTATGTACTTAATAAAAATACCCTGCAATTGTACTTTTAGTATACTAAACTGGTATACTTGAAATCTGCTAAATTGGAACAACTAATTTTGTACTCTGGAGGCGCTCTGGAGGCCCCTCAGGACAGGTAACACACAGGGATGGCTGGGCTCCAGAGCGGAACCCGATCTGGGAGACCCTGGCGGATCAGGGAGTTCAAGATGGATAGTCCGGATGGATAGTCCGGGCAGCCATGGCGGAGCAGGGAACTCAGGAGGCCATGGCGGATTGGCCTCCGTGGCCTTGGCCAACGGCCAACGCTGGGCTGGATCTGGGGACTGGAGCCCTCACTGGGCCGGATTCAGGAACAGGAGCCCTCCTTGGGCTAAACTCAGGAGCAGGAGCCCTCCTTGGGGCTATCCACAGGAACAGGAGCCTGTTCAGGACTAAGCTCGGAATCTGAGGCCCTCTCTAGGCCGGACATGAGACCAACAGCCCTCCTTGGGCTGAACGTGGTGACAGGGGCCCTTTCAGGGGTGAACTCAGGAACCGCTTCCATCAAGGCAACACGAGAAGCAAGCGGCTTGGGAATGGCCTCCCTGGCCATGACAGGAGAAGCAGCCTGCTTCTGAAGAACCCCAACAGACAAGACAAGACTGATTAAAAATGTTCCTGTGAACAATACTTCAGGGGACATGACTTGACTCTGGTCAGGGGCTGGAACCTGCACTGGACTCTTGGTCAGGGGCTGGAGACTGCACTGGACTCTTGGTCAGGACACTGGAGCGAACTTTGGGGTTGAAGTGAGCCGTGGCCGGCGGGCTTGAGGGTGGCACAGCCGGCGGGCTTGAGCGAGCAGCAGCCCGCGAACTTGACTTTGGAGGGGCCGGCAGGCTGGACAGATGAATGGCTGGCAGACTTGACAGAGGATCGGCTGGCAGGCTTGAGTGAGCTGCTGCTGGCGGGCTGGAGAGAGCCGCAGCCGGCGGGCTTGACTTCGTAACGGCCGGCGAACTTGATTGACGAGCGGCCGGCAGGCTTGGGTTAGCCGCAGCCGGTGGGCTGGACAGATGAACGGCCGGCAGACTTGACAGAGGATCGGCTGGCAGGCATGAGTGAGCCACAGCCGGCGGGCTGGAGAGAGCCGCAGCTGGTGGGCTTGACTTCGTAGCGGCCGGCGGACTCGCGGTGATCCCGCCGAACTCCCACGCTTATCCGCTGCGGGCTAGGGCGGAATAGCGAGCGGCGACTTCCAAGCCGCGGGGGAAAAAAACAGAAAAAACAAAAACGAGGAGAATGGGCGCTGCTTACTGTTTTAAGGTCCGGTATTCTGTCACGGTGGCTGCTACAACATGGTCCAAGGAAACGTGAGATAAACTCCAACAAAAGTCTTTAATGAGAATAATCCAACCAAGGCGAAACACAGGGCTTAAGTACACTAGGTAATTAATAAACACAGGTGGAACAGAATGAACATAATGAACTAATCAGGGAACATAATCGGGGAGAACTGAAACAGGTGGGACTAAATTAACTAAACGAGAACAGGAAAAGGAACAAAACAAAATCTGGGCATACAAGAGGTAAAACTAGGACATGGGGAGCACAAGGACAGAAAACACCATACAACACAAACATAGGCCTGACAACAGCATGTAAAATTTACTTTTTTTTCCTTATACACTTCTAAATTTTTAACATAAAATCTTGATATGATCTTGCCTAGGGCCCCACTTGTCTGAATAAAGTCTGAAAAATCAAATCATCATAAGGGTGTACTCTCTTTACTCGATACAACCAGCCCAAAATCAAACCAGGCCAATGGGGAAATATTTCCTCTTGATGATTCACATCTGCTGACACCAAACTTACATGCTGATCAAACGCTTAATCACTGCTCTCAGGGCATATCGACCACAGGCGATGATGCTTATGGCTATTTAAATTTATTTGAGCTTCCTGACTAACACAGGGAAAATGTGTGAAGCTCCACATTTGCTACAGAGCTTAAGCTCAGTTTGATTAGCGTCAGTGAAATAACCAAACATTCACACATCTCTGGCACAAATTACACAATTCAGGAGAAGCTAGATTCGTTCAAAGGAGGGTAAACATTGTCATGACATCAGACACAGCAAATCTAGCCAGCAGCATCTTGACAAACACTCCAAAGTGTGTGTTCTGTGTTGCAAGAGTGTGTGAGAGGAGGGGAGAAGGACTTAGAGAAAATAAGGGGATTGAGAGATGACTGAGGCAAGCGGGTCAAATGAAAGGATGGAGAGAGGATGGGAGGGCAAAGGGAGAAGACAAACAGAGTGCAGTAACGAGTATCAAGTGTCGCACAATCACACAAAGGAGGAGAAAGTGTGTAGGACAGCTATTAAGGTAATCCTCTGACATTGGCATGTATTTTTGAGGACTCAGGCAGAGCATCTGCTGTTACTGAATTACCAACTCAAGATCTTCTATATGTTTCAAAAGATGCCTTATTCACTATTTACACTGAAATTCATTAAGGAATGCTAATTACTAGAAACATGTGAATTGAAAAGCCAGTGAAGTTTCTTTATTATCAAATATAAAATCATATAATAGCTCTTACACCACAATCAAGAGAAACAAATCTGCATTGCTGCTCATATTAGCACTGTAATGTCATGCTAACTCTGTAACATCATGCTAACTTGATTAGATTTTGGTTATGTTTGCAAACAGAAAAAGAAAAACTTACCTGGAACTTCTTTTTGGCCACAAAGTAGAACATTCTTTGGATCACACGAATGGCTGCTCGATGGGAATCCCGCAACCTGTGTGTTTACATGTCATGATTAGAATTGAGAAAGATACTTATAGCCCATTTTAAAGGGATAGTTCACCCATAATGAAAACTCTCTCATTTACTCACCCTTAGTTCGTTTTAAACATGTAGGCCTATGACTTTCTTTTTCAACTGTGCAACACAAAGATCATTTGAAAAATGGCTGCTTTTTCCCACACACAATGAAAGTCGATGTTTTGGAGCCTACTGACTTTCATTGGATGGGCACAAACATTCTTCAAAATATTGTCTTTTGTGCGCCACAGAAGAAATAAAGTCATACAGGTCAGGTCTGAATAACGACTTTATTCAACAATTTCTTCTGTTCTGTGTCAGAACAGAAGAAATTGTTGAATAAAGTCGTTATTTTTGTTTTCTTTGCGCACAAAGTATTCTCGTAGCTCCATAAAATTAAGGTTGAACCACTGATGACACATGTCCTTATTTCCTTTCTGGGCCTTGAGCGTGTCAGTTGCGTTGCTGTCTATGGAGGGTCAGATAGCTCTCGGATTTCATCAAAAATATCCTAATTTGTGTTCTGAAGATGAACGAAGGTCTTATGGGTTTGGAACAACATGAGGGTGAGGAATTAATGACAGAATTTTCATTTTCGGGTGAACTATCCCTTTAAGTCCTAAGATTATTAAAGGATTTTACAATTTTAGGAAATGAGAACTACATTTTTATATATGGTCATAAATATGGCATCTGACATTATGGTTGTATATGTCACCCCTAACTAACTAAGCACAATCAATGACCTTTCTCATTTTCAATATCATTTGCAAAACAATCCTATCAGTCTCCGGCAGGCCCTTCAGGTGCAGCCCAAAGCCACTCCAGATGCTGTTTATGTGGTCAGGACTTTTGTAAGTGGCCATTGAGCACAAGGGTCACGACCAGGACACAGCGTCTAAGAGAAAATACAAGGCTGTCTTTGCTTTTCAAAGGTTTGAAAAACCACAGCACTGAGATTTGGTGGGGGAAGGGCGCTGACTCCCAGGAGACCCAAGGTTATCTAAGGGAACAGGACATTGTCTCAAAGAAAGACGAAGTATGAGAGGTACACTTTCCCTTGCACGTCAGCTCCTGCGTGGCAGTCTATATGCGATACGTGCCTGTATCATTTTAGCATGCTAAGGCTCGTGTCTGTTGCATGTCACTCTGACAAAAGATGGAGCGCACTCACACAAGTTTCTTTAAAATGCATTAGCAGTAGACTGGCTGCAGGCTATCAAGCCTCATTGACTTAATGGACATGGCTGGCTGACAGTTTCTGGTTTCTCCCTGGCTGCGGGCTACAGGAAAATGAGGGATAAGGCATATGCCATGCTCCAGGCAACTGCCAATTTACTGCTCTTTGGTGCCATACTCTAGACTTCAACCAGCATCCCTCTGGGTTATATTGCCAGTGGTTAAATAGCAAGCCTTCATAGCTTTGAGCATTATCATACCCACAGCAATGCAAATGTCTTTTAAGTTAGCATTAAAAGAGGAGGAAAGGAGGTAATGGAAAACTTCAGATAACAAAAACCGATACTATTTTGCATACTTAGTATAACTTAGTTTATGATCTATTTCCATGCATATATATGCTTGGAAACAGCTACACATTATAATTATGATAAATTCAAGTAATCAAAACTAGTTTAACAAAAATAGACATTTGGAATTATGGTGTAAACAACAAAGTTTTAATTTAACAATTGTATATTATATTTGCACATTTACTTGTTTAATGCTTTTTCTTCACTCTCAAGTCCAACTTATCTATCTTAAAAACAAATAGATAAAATTAAAATGTTAATTTTGTAAAGATATTAGTATTGGCACAACATATATTTGTCAATTTTGAACTAATTTCAAGAATATAAATATTGAAATTTACATTTAAATATAACAACCTTGAAAGGTCTTTAGACCACAAGGAGTCTGACAACAGCCAGTGCTCCACACAGAGATCTGATCTGATCATCATCCAGTCCGTCTGGAATGACATGAAGAAACAGAACAAACTGAGACAGACTAAATCCAGAAGAACTGTGGCAACGTCTCCAAGATGCTTCAAGAAACCTACCTTCAAAGCTACAGTACTGTTAAAAGTTTTAGGCACTTGTGTAAAAATACTGTAAAAATGAGGATGCTGTCAAAAATAATGTTATAGATTTTCTTTATCAATTAACTTCTATTAACTAAATTAAATCAACATTTGGTGTGACCATCCTTTGCGTTTAAAGCAGCTTTTGGCGTAGGTGCACTTGCGGATAGTTTTTCAGGTAGCTTTGCAGGTAGGTTTCTTGAAGCATTTTGGAGACGTTGCCACAGTTCTTCTGGATTTAGTCTGTCTCAGTTTGTTCTGTTTCTTCATGTCATTCCAGACGGACTGGATGATGATCAGATCAGATCTCTGTGTGGAGCACTGGCTGTTGTCAGACTCCTGGTGCAAACAAAATTCTCACTGGATTATTACAATTAATGGCATGAATGTATGGAAATGTAAACTGACACACTACAGCAAAAAAACAGAAATAACTAACTTAAAACCATTTTTTAAAGGAGTCTCTTATGCTGTTATTTATTGATGAAAATGTAGCAAAATGCAGTAACATTGTGAAATATTATTACAATTTATAACTGTTTTCTAATCTAATCTAATCTAATCATCTAATTTTAACATTTATTTCTGTGATTACAAAGCTTCGGTGTAACCTGATTTGCAGCTCAAGAAACATTAATGAATAGAAAGCTCAAAAGAACAGCATTTACTTAAAATAGAAATAAATAAAATTGTCACTTTTGATCAATTTAATGCATCCTTGCAGAATAAAAGTGATAATTTCTTAAAAAAAAAATACTTAGACCAAACGTTAACAGTAGTGTATAAAGTTATATTTATATAAATATAAAAGGAAATGACTTCTATACAGATTTACATCACGTCAAGCACCGAATGACTCTTGAGCAATAAATGTTTATGGTATAATGGTCAGTGTGATATGCATCTCAGTGATCAATATGGTAGGAAGATCACGTTTTGGTGGAATATTTTTTGAAACTACAGAATCCAAATCGATAAGCTCAGGTTGGAATCTGCCAGTGGTCTGCACAGAGTTCAGGAATCATACCTCCCTGGGTGTCTGTCATTCCAATGGAGCATGCAGAGAGGA
The DNA here is from genome assembly GCA_039654775.1 of Spinibarbus caldwelli. Lineage (NCBI taxonomy): Eukaryota > Metazoa > Chordata > Actinopteri > Cypriniformes > Cyprinidae > Spinibarbus > Spinibarbus caldwelli. The sequence goes on along the minus strand of CM077221.1, from coordinate 27,290,685 downwards.
CAGAAAGAGAGAGAGAGAGAGAGAGGTGGGGGACACAAGAGATAGGACATGGGAACCACCCCATCTGTCCCTGAGGCAGTGCCACTTCCTCTCTCCAGTCATGGTTACCAGCATAGCAACGCTGGTCTCATGACCTCAGCAGGGTCACCATCTGCCTCTAGTGCTGGCACAAAGCCTGGCTAATGGTGAACACTGGTGGAGACGTACGCAAAGGGAGAAAGACTCCCACTGGGACAGAGAGAGAAAGAAAGAAAGAAAGAAAGAAAGAAAAAGATGGAGAGAGACAGACAAACAGACAGATAGGGAGAGAAAGAGAAAAGGAGGCGATCATATGAGGTCTTCTTTCTGCCAAAGGCAGACTGCAAATCTCTCTTCCGTTCCCAATCTTTTTTTTTTTTTTTTTTGAGTCTGCTAAACAATAGTAGCCAGATGTGAAAACTGCAGATCCACTGGAGGGCCGCCGATGACTCGAACACGCAAATAAATTTTTCTAGACAGTATTCACACTGCATTGTGTACCTTAATGTACTGACATTGTGATTATTATAAAACAATAATCTCACAACAAGCAAGTCATAATCAACGCAAAAAAAAAAAAACATCAAAGGGATAGTTCACAAAAAAGAAAAGAAAATTCTATCATCATTTGCTCATGTCGGTCCAAACCTGTATGACTTTCTTGAAGCCTTTATTCATAATGCATTATAAAGGTATTCATAATATATGTTGTAATACATTATATTTTCCATAAATATTTGGAACCAAAGTTAAAATGCATTATAATATTTGTTGATTCCTTGTTATATGTGAAAATGGTTGTTTGTTATATGTTTTAACGCATTAAACTAAAAGTGTAACAATGGATAGATAAGCATTATAATGTATTATAACTGTGGTTACAATTATTAATGAGGTCATACACTTCATTATAAGGTATATTACAGTGCATAATTAATGCATTTAAAATACTTTTAAAATGCATTAAATATAAAGGCTGCAAGTAAAGTGTTACCGACTTTCTTTCTGTTGTGGAACACAGAAGAAGAATTTTTAAAAATGAATTGACTGTTTTTGTCAGTACAATAAAAATTGAGGTCCAAAACAGCTTTGGACCCTATTGATTTTCAATGCAAAAATTTCAAAATGGCATAAAAAATAAAAAAAGGTAATTGCGAGGTAAAAAAAAAAAGGTAATATCTCACAATTTTCCAGCACAATTCTGAGAAAAAAAAGTCAGAATTTCCAGACGTAAAGTCCAAACTGTGAGAAATAAACTCGCATTTCTGAGAAAAAAAGATGTTAACTTGCAATTGCACATTTATAACTCACAATTCTGAGAAGAAAGTTGTAGTTGTGCGATATAAAGTCAGAATTGTGAGATAAAAGTCGCGATTGCATTTATTTTTTTCCATGGTGGGAAAAAAACAGAATTGCAAGATGTGAACTCAAAATTTCAGCGAAAAAAAAAAAGTCTAAAATGTGAGACGAAAAGTCACAATTAACGATTTTGTGCTGTTTTCAATGGTTAAAATACAAGCTTCTCAAAAGCTGCTTTAATTTTATAGGGAAGCTGAAGATCTGAGTTTGCGTGCTTGTTCATGTAAATAGCAAGTGATGTCGTACTTGTGACAAAGACTGTCATAATTGCACCAAATAAAGATCAAAGAAGTGCGTCATGGGACAGGAAATAAACACGCCATTAGTACCATCAACACTTCAGGCTAAAGGCTCAAACTCCCCACCTCCAATTAACTCTAACGGGCCGTGTTCAACAACATTTGGTCTGAGGAGGTGATCTCAGCTTGGCCTCTACATGCAGTGTTAGATAATGACATCCACCCTTCTGTGCACCTACTAACCCTCATTAGTGGAGGGTAAATGAGAGAACACCTGATCCAAGGTCAGCGACCGCTCCTTAGGGCAACATGTGCAGCATCTTTTGTATTGATTAGTGCTAAACTGATTTGATTTTGGGGAAGAAGAGCAAGAATTCAGAGGGGAAGAAGCTTAAGAGATGAGGACATTTTACTGACCAAATTAGGTCTCACTGTATATAAACTGCATAAAGATAACTGAATCTGCAAAGGTGATAGAAATTCAGTGGCATTTTATTTTGATTGTTTGTATGTTTAAGGTAGGAAAACGAGCCTGTTATTTGACCTCCTTCTGCTAATCTGAGAGTAATCAAATGTAGATAAACAGGAAACATAACAATCACCGGGTTTCTCTCTAATCTTATCACTGGAAAGCATCCATGTACACAAACTCAATCTGACAGATGTGTGACTAAATGCGAGCATGCAAAATTACAGAAGGATAATGATAAATATATTTCCAACAGATAAATAGTTTATTTACATAGAAAGAGATCTATGAAGATAAGTTGTCACTACCTATCTATTTTCCTAATTCATTGTATAATGTTTTCATAATTATTTAGAGTTTTCAGAGTTGTAGATTTTACTTTTGGCAGAAGCTTTTTAAAGAAAATACTTTTTTTCAGCAAGGATCCATTAAACTGATTTAAAAGTGACAGTAAAGATTTTACATTGTTATAAAAAAACTTTCTATTTCAAATAAATGCTGTTCTTTTCAACTTTCGGTAACACTTTAGTATAGGGACCAATTCTCACTATTAACTAGTTGCTTATTAGCATGCATATTATGAACATATTGGCTATTTATTAGTACTTATAAAGCACATATTCTGCATGACCATATTCTACATCCCTAATACCTAAACTTAACAACTACCCTATTAACTATTAATAAACAGCAAATTAGGAGCTTATTGAGGCAAAAGTCATAGTTAATGGTTTGTTAATAGTGAGAACTGGACCTTAAAATAAAGTGTGACTCAACTTTCTATTCATTAAACAATCTTGAAATAAATATATCATTTTCCACAAAAATATTATGCAGAACTTTCAACATTGATATTAATAAGAAATCAGCATATTAGAATGATTTCTGAAGGATCATGTGACACTGAAGACTGGAGTAATGGCTGCTGAAAATTCAGCTTTATCATCACAGAAATAAATTACATCTTAAAATATATTAAAATAGAAAACAGTTATTTTAAATGTTAATAATAGTTCATAATATTACTGTTTTACTGTATTTCTGATCAAATAAATGCAGCCCTGGTGAGCATAAGAGCTCTGTTTTGATTTAAAAAAGCAGCCATTAAAACGAATAATTATAGTAGAATGAAATTTTGTCCCAGCAATTGTAAGTTTAGAAACTTCAACTATAACTTACAACTCAATCATCCCAAAGGAATGACCCACATACTCATACCCTCCCTAATGTTTTGTTATGTCATATGATGAATCACAAACATGTCAATTACCACAATGTCCCCCACAGAGGCCATGTGCACTCTTGTGGCTCGTCTCAGTGAGTCAAAGGATGAAGACCTTTGTGCGCCAGTGTTGCGCCACAGGCTGCAGGATCGTGGCACTATGGCACTAAAAGGCTCATGGGGGCCCTGTGTGTCTAAGAATAGCTCTGTGGAAGAGGAGGGGAAGAGTGCTCCGATTAGCCGCGGTCTGAGAATCACAAGGTTTAGAGGGCTCTGCCGTGCGGTACAGGACATTATCCCAAATATCAGCTCCGTCTTCCTCCTCAAGATCAAATACCTCAATGACATTTTAATAAGTGGTCAGCTGAGATAAGGGCCACTGAGGCAGTAATGACTGATAATAGCTGACCAGAGGCTGGACGTTGTACGCTGGGGTAAAGTCTGGGCCGCTGGCCAGAAGCCATCACACACACATATGTGCGCACAAAGACGTCCGGGCGCAAGATGCTCGCACACACACGCAGCAGGGGTCCCTCTGGCTTCAGCCAAGCAAAGATCTCTTTCATCCCGAGCATCAAAGCGCCAGGCGAATACGGAGAGAGTATTAAATGTCCTTATGAGGAGTGACACACAGCGATGCAGCGTTCACTTTGACATTGAGTCCTCCGCTGCTATACACCATGACTAAATGGCTTATGTCCCAAACTTGTGGCCTCATATGATCCTAAACATTACAGCAGCAAAGAAACTGACAGCGTTCATTTCAACGCAAGTCCTTACACATCACCAGGGGCCTCCGAGCCTTTTGTTGTATCATGTTGCCAGCTAACAAAGTCACTAACTGCCGGGCCATCTGAAAGAAACCCGACATGGCACATTGATATATTATTTTCACAAAGTGAAATGGAAATATTGGTGCTGTGAATTTTTTAAATTTGAAAAAGCTGATTTTAGAAGGAAAAGTTGACACAAATCTGGAAATTGTCTTCATTCACTTTCCTTCACGTAATTCCAAAGCTGTATGACTTTTATTCTTCTGCAGAACATAATAGAAGGTATTTTAAATAATATGTCAACTGTTTTTTTCTCATACAATTAAAGTCAGTGGGGTCCAAAACAACACTGTAGCACACAGACCTTCATTATGAAAAAAAAATCAGATATTTTTTCCCCAAAATATATTCTTTTAGAAGACACTTTTATCCAAAACAACCTACAAATGATTAATTTTAAGCAGGCAATAACTGATAGTGCTAGCAATAAGTTTCAAACATTGTCCAGAATAGTACAAACTAGAATATAAGAAATAGTGAAAGCATAGAATAAAATTATTTGTAATTTTTTCAAGTCAGCAGGCTGCTATGAAAGCCCGTTTCCGCCACTGAATAAAAAAATAAAAAAGGTAATTGCGACTTTATCTCACAATTCTGACATTTTTTCTCTCAATTGCGAGTTTACTTCTCGCAATTCTCGCTTTTCTCAGAATTGTGAGATATAAACTTACAATTGTGAGAAATGAAGTCAGAATTGCGAGATATAAACTGGCAATTCTGACTTTTTTACTCAGAATTGCATGATATAAACTCACAATTGCAAGTTATATAGTCAGAATTGGGAGATATAAACTCGCAATTGCAAGTTAAGTCAGAATTGTGAGATATAAAATCGCAATTCTGAGAACAGTCTTTTTTTCTCCTCAGAACTGGACTTTATAACTCGTAATTGCGAGTTTATATCTCACAATTCGGAGAAAAATAGACAATTGTGAGATACAAACTCACAATTGCGAGTTTATATCTCACAATTCTGAGAAAAAAAGTCACAATTGCAAGTGTATATGACACAATTCTGAGAAAAAAAAGTCAGAATTGCAAGATGTAAACTCGCAATTGCAAGAAAAAAAGTCAGAATTGTGAGATAAAAAGCCGCAATTACCCTTTTTATTTTTTATTCAGTGGTGGAAACAGGCTTCCATAGGCTGCAGTTAGGTGTGATGAGTTTTCAGCCATTTCTTGAATATTGTCAGGGATTTGTTTGTCCAGGTAGGGTTAAGCAGAACAAAACAAATTAGGTTTGGAATGATAAGAGAGTGAGTAAATGATGACAGAATTTTCATTTTTGAATCAGCTATCCACAATGTCCAATTTATTTTATTTATTTTTTTTGCTGAAGGCAACCGCTGCTCACAGGAATTTGTCCGATTAGTTGTCAAGTTCACCATGTGCGGTGTTCTGTTACAAACTTCTACAGAGAGACTTGCTGGGCTTTTGGTCTGACAGCAAATGAGAGAATCATATGGGATGTGTTCTTTCTTGCTGAGCAACTCTCCCTCTCTCTCTCTGTCTGTCTTTCACTGCTTGGTTGACTCTCGCTCCATGTCCCTCGTTAGCTCTAACACACTGTAACGAAACACAATTACTGTTAAGGGGGGAAGAAAAGGGGCCGTGACGGGCAAGATAAAGAAACTTGTGCTGGCAAGCCGCGCTGAAGAGGCATTAGTGAGCCAATGTTTCTGTCCCATTCAGCACGCCTCACACACCGCCACACACTCCAAATCACACAGGCATACTCTCATCACACACACTACACTTGGTTCTAGCAGGCAAAAGTGAGTCTGTATGTGGGAAATATTTCATATGTTTAACGGCTGAATCAAAAATACCTTCGTGAACAGGGTGATAGTCAAAAATAAATAGCTTAGTAGTATATCCAGCTCTTAAGAAAATATGTATATAATGCATTCATACATAAAATTTCTGTGAAGTTAACAGCATGGAGATTATTGCTCTGGAAGACAAGAGTGTTTCTAACAAAAGTCACTGTTGCGTGCTTTAGCCCAGAAGCCCATTACGACTAGGGCCGCTTGTCAATCAGAGTATTGTTGGCGTGTGTAGAGCCACAGACAATGGCTCTTTGTCTCTGCACCATCGTAGACGGCCTGGCTTGGCCTCCGCCACTAGAAGTCCTTCTCTGTTTACTGAGAATAAATCAATCTTTTCAGCTCGGGTCTCCTTTGATAAACCTCACACCACAGCCCTACAAGACTGCAACAGCAGATACGTGCGAGTACAAATGGGCACTTTCAGACGCACCTGCGTTTGCTTTGATTTCATCATTAGACCTGTGTCGCTCTAGACAGGGGTTTATTTTCTTTGATCAAGGCAGCTGCGAAAGACACCTTTGTATTTGATATGAAACTACTTTCTACTGAATTGCTTGATTCAAAACACTTTAAGAGTCTTCAAATGACAACTAATTCATTATTTACCACACCTCATTGTGCCAAAACCAATCCTAAAGTTTAATATTTAGTAGTAAGAGTGTGTAGGTAGTGTTGATATCCTCCAGTGTGTGTTTTAGGAGCGCAGCGGTCAGAGAGATGTTTCTGTGGCATTGTTCTTTCCCCACCCCCAATGGAGCCGAACTGTTTCAGCTGCAGGCACGAGGAGGCTTTTGTGCCTCTCCCACCTCTTGAGTTAACAGCCTGGGTCAAAGGTCAGAGCAGGACAAATGTCCTAAGGGAGAGGAGAGGAGCAGAGTGGAGCGAAGAGGAGAAGAGATTGAGTAAGATGAGAAAAGATGAGCAGAGAGGAGAAGATAGTTTTGGTTCTGGTCTTTTCGAGTCCCCACCCTGCTCTGCTGGACATAAACAAATAAACATGTACTCACACCCACACTGAGCAGGAGACGAAAGAGAGAGAGGGAGGGAGAGAGAGAAAAAAGAGAGGGAGAGAACAGCCAGCTGTTGCCATTGCATCTCAGTGTGAGGCGAATGAAAGCTCATTAAACTTCAAAGATCAAATGAAAGCTTGTAGTGACAAGGCTCCTTTGTAGAGGAGATGCAATATGTCTCCTAAGAATGAGGATTTAGAGAGGAATCATACTTGAGACTCTAAATGATACCTACCAAATTAAAATTCAAATCTCTTTTAAGATGCTTTGATGGAAAACACCTACATTTTTCCAGATGATTACATTAATCTCAGCGTATAAGAAACATGTAATTGTATCAATTCTGAGATTAATATTATCGCTACTTCAGCTGCAGCTGCAGCTCCATCAAGGTCAATGTAAACACACATGAACTGTGCAGAGAAGAAAACCAATCTTAGACTACAATAGCTCCCAGATTATGTTTCAAAAGATGCTTTTTCTCAATTTGACTTCCTACATCACACTGTATGAATATAATACACATTTATTGCAGCAATAATATGATTTTGCCGGTGTTCATCAAAAGAAACTCATGCTTTGAAGTGCCAGGAGAAGGGTTTGATCTACAAAAACACCTCCACTGCCCTCTTGTGGTTTCTCAAACTAAATAAAAGTTTAAACTGAACAAAAAACCCTGAACACCTTTGTATTTTCAGATAATCAGGTAATAGAGGTTAGACAATCTAGAGTGGAGGATCCCATCGCAAATGGAAAGGGGCTCTCTGGATAATCTAATGGGCTGTATACCCCCAACAGAGACATGGTTCATTAGATTATTCAGAGACGGGATCGCTCCATTGCCTGCGTAAGTAAATGGTTTGCAGTATACACAGAACCTGCGTTGTTCCACATGCTGAACAGCTAATGGGGCAAAGGGATTCTGATAATGACCTCCTCTCAGGCAAAACACAGCCTGCAACATAACCACTCTTCATGGGAATGCTCTGGGGCCCAGAAACATACACCATGCACTTCTTCTAGCCACTTTTTCACTTGAGGTGGGTGGACTCGGAAAGCTGAGATGTGTTCCAGCAGAGATGGCGCAGATGTGTTAAAAGAGTTTTAAAGATTTGAGCTGAGAATCCAGTGACTGCAGAGATTAGCAGGATGATTAGACCCCATTTGCATTTACAGAGGCAATATTGCCAGTGTGAACTGCAGGGGTGTGCTAAGTCTGACACCATCAAGCTAACACTTTTTTAATTGCCCATCCACTAGATATCGCATGACGTGTCATCCGGAAGAGTTCTGAAAGATTATAAGTAGCATAAACTTTCTGAAACTTGAATAATTGACTGCTGGCATATAGGCTCGGTTTGAATTACGCTAAAAATGGTACGTTCTTACTCACTGAGACACATGAGTGACTGGAACGAGCGAAATCTCCCGCTCCAGCTCGGTTTCCATATCATCTGCGATGCTGCTGCTCCTCTGGAGCGTGGGCCGAGGCTGCACTTCCAAAATCCCAGGCTTTTTCCCTAAAGACACACAAAACACAGACATCATTTCAGACTGAAACGGCTTTGCATTTTCCAATTTCAACAACCCAACAAAGTTTTGTTACCCACCTGGAGGTGTAGAGAACTGGAAAGAGGATAGAGAGTTCCAGGATGGCACCCGCTCTGTGTGGAGAGAGATGGCACATTTCATATCGAATGATGTGTATTTCACGACAAGTAATTACACTGTGATGGATATGAAGGTTTACAGACACAAAATGGCATGTGATGTTCAATTAAAGAGTCAGTATTATAAATTTGTCTGTGAAAAAAGCAATTGAAACAGCCAAGTATAGGGGAATGGTAGTTAGAAAGTGAGTACAGACACATGTAGCAATAGATGCTATCCGGAGCTCACCACATCTTTTGTGTGTGTTTGCCCCTTCTGTGAGAATGGAGAGGGGAAATGAAGGATATCAGAGAACAGATGCTTCAAGAGCATGAAAGGTGAAAAACAGAAGAGCGAGAGAAAAGGTCAGCAGTAGTTTGTTGCTGGTAATACCTGACTGTTGAATACTGCACACTGTATCTGGTCCATCGTCCTTCCCATCATCTAAGGAGTCATAGGTTATGGAAGGTATGGTGGGAGAACTTGGTCCATCATCCCTGTCGTTACTCTTCATTTTCTTCCTCATCTTCACCTGCCCAAAGAAAAAATCGACAAGGATTTTTTTTTTTTTTAAATCTAAGCTTGAATCTAAATCTAAACTTTAATGGTACTGCTAATTCTTTGCTGGTACTATAGTTTAAAATCAAATACAGACTATTATATAATTATTTTACCATATAAGTAAGGACACACACAAATACACTGAATATCAAAAAACACAAAAAACTGAAACTATTTAAAATTGTTTTTGCTAACTGAAATAGAGTTGAAGTAAAATAAAACAGATGATAAACTGAAACAAACATGTAAATGCTGCTGTTTAAGTTGAAGTACTAAAATGATTAAAATGAAACTGAAAAAAAAAACAATAAATTAAAGCTAAAACAGAAACATTCTTTTAAAAAAAACATAACAAAATTACTAAAACTTAAAGTAAAATGAAAATGTAAAAATAAAGCTAATTCAAAAGATTAAAAAACACTAAATAAATAATACTATAATAACACAGAAAAATACAAAACAAGCATTGAAAATTCTGAGTAACTTCTCCTCTTTTCACATAAGTGACAAAGCTTTGTGCTTCTAAGCGAGTCTGGTCCATCTGTGCGTGCATGTTTAAGTAGGTAGGTAGCCTACCTTTAATTTAGGACTGGACACTGAGTTGCTTGTATTCCTTTTCACAAATAACTTGTAGGTGGCAGAATCACGGTTCTCTAAGGCAAAACACCTCCAGGATGCCTTCAGCATGAGAATAGAAGAAACAGATTGACTCTGGAAAGTCTGACCATCCTAATGACTGACAAATAATAAGCAATATCACATCTATAGGCAACAGTAAGGCACACCTGTATCAGACATGCAGCTGCAGGAATTTGCCTGTTGAAATGTTTTTGTCTCTGTTTCTGCTGCACCTTCAGAGCAAAACCGGAGCCTAGGATTCCCTGTGGGGAAACACTATCATTCTTCTCATACACTAACCTGCTGTGCAAGGAACAATTGTTCGGGCTATTAAATCTCTGTAACTTACAGTAGGGAGGGCAAAAAAGGAGATGGCAAAGACAGAGAAACATGATGCAATGGTCTTCCCTATCCAAGTCTGAGGGACCTTGTCTCCGTAGCCAATAGTGGTTACTGTCACCTGAGCATATGTACAGAAAATACATTGACATGCAACACCCATTACTCAATATGATCCAGCTCATTGATGTATGCCTTCAATTATCCATGTAATAGCCATTGTGTCAATGAAAGGTATGGGTGGGGATCTACCTACCACACCCCACCACAAAGCATCAGCGTAGCTGCTGAACTCTGTGAAACCACCATCATCCACTGCATCCTTCTCTGCCAGATACACAAAGTAGGAAGAGAAGATGAGCCCAAGGAATCCAATATAAAGAGTTGTGATCAGTTCCTAGAAACAGGATACACTTTATTACTGTGCATTATTAAAAATAACAATTCTTCAATTATTTTTTGCAGCTTTAGTGCTGGGTAGAGATTCAATTTGATTCAAATGTATTTGAGTGTATTTCAGTTATAGTGTTCATTTTGCTAACACATTCCCATTTCATTATAAAACGCTATCTTTGCTAATGCTAATGTCTCATGCAGATTCATTCTGATTAAAAGAATCGGCTCAAGAGAGTCATTTGTTTCCAGAATCTGGCTTCACTAAACTAATCTACACTAAATTAATTCACTAAAATGGCTATTTTATCCACAATTTAGAATACACTCATTGTTTAGTAGCCTATGTTCATTTTTAGGCAGATCCTGCAAGGACAACTCAATAGAAAGATGTTCATTGCCATTATTTAGTGATAGACTGTAATAGCATTCACATAAAACATTCTTAAAATTATAGGTTCTTTATTGACATCCATGGTTCCATGAAAAAACTTTAACATCATTCCAAACCAAGGAAACAAAACAAAACAAAACATATGCTTCACCTGCCGATGTATGGACACTACCGATCCAAGCAGCCGCCAGGTTCCTCCCTGTCGATCCACATGTAGCATTCGCAGGATTTGAAGGAAGCGGACTCCTCTGTAAACGACATCATGTCACGACTTTAAAGCAATGCAAAAGAGTTACATCTAAGTCTCATTAATCCTGTGCCACAAGGGACAAGACCCTGGACTTGTTATTATAATATTAACCTTACCTGACAGTAGAGGTGGCAAATACCTGACCATTAGATCCAAATGCCAATACAATAATGGAGGCCACCACCACAATCAGGTCTAGAATAAGAAAACATGTGGACACGTCGATAACAACGACCATAAAACTCAACAGGGCATTTTGAAAATTAATTTACACGCTCACCAATAACAGAAATTGGCTTTCGGGCAAAACGAAGCCTGCCCTGAATTCCCACATATTTACTCCGGCATCCAGCTGACCACAGACGTACCACATACTCCACACCGAAGAACACTACCAGCACTAATTCCTGCAGAAAGAAAGAGACAGACACACTATGCTTACACAAAAGAGTAGTAAATGCATATATTAGTGATATTATGCGCTCATGATGATGAGAAATGATTGTAACTGAGACTTAACGTGAGATTCACTAGAACGCAACAATGTAAGTATAAAGAGCTAATTGATTCGACAGAGACATAATGTAAAATGCTGTGCTATAATATAACTCTGTAAGTACAGGGAGGTAATTTATTTGAGCAGTAAGACGTTTGCTTTGAGAATGGGTTTAACAATTCAGCTTTATCATGGGGAAAATGTGAATGGCTGTCATTGTGGAGCTCTTTGGCGATCTAGATATTCCTCATGAGGAATAGTATTGCCTTATTAAAATATTTATGAGGTATGTCCAGAACAAAATCCTCCACTGTGTGCTGTGCACCTATTGAAACTCAATGTTGCAATACCATGACTGAGATCTATAATGACAGCTCTGCGGACAAAGAATCCATTGAATTAATCGAATTTGTTGTTTGTATGGGATAAAAGATAATAGCTGAATAAATAACTTGGTCATGCATCATTTGGAACGTAGTTTGCAATTCATAAAGCATATAATACTAATATACATGGGATGTGTGTAACAGATGCGTATTAAGACTTCACAGCCCTGACACAGGGTTGTGTGAAAACAGGACGGCTGGTTCATGGTCATGGCCAACAACAGCAGTTGCCCTCGTCTCCTTAAAGAAGAGAAAACAAAAGAAGGCTGAGAGTCTGCTGAGCGCAGGCCCTTTGAGAGCTGCGAGGAACCAGACATGTATGAGTTATGAGGCTGGCCATGAAGCCCTCTGTCACATAAGCAGTCTGGAGAGCTGGATCCGGGTCTGAGAAGAGGCTAAGAAGGAGCTTGGTCAGCTGCCTAGGGACGGCTGCTGGCACAAAGCCGGAGAGTTCGCTTGCCTAGCCTGTCTAAAGCTCCTCCAAAAATGAAATGAAATTGCAGGCACAGCCCTAGCCTGTGGGAACAGACAGAACATGAAGTGTGAAGCAACGCACAGGAGCAGAAAAGTGAGTTGAACCAGCTGAGGTCACAGCAGAGGAGAGAGACTGCAAGCAACTAGACTGAAAGTAGGTCAACTCACTGTTCATCAAGTCAAACGCGAGTTATATTTTTTAGGAATATTTCAGAAAATTACAATAATCATTTTCCACTCCTCATTATTCATTTATGCTATCAAATAATATAAGAAACTGAAAACTGCTGATAGCTAAAATGTTTGTGTAAATTTTTTAAAACTTTCTGAAATGTCTCAAAATAGCATCAAATTTTCTAAATCTTTCAGAATAGTCTTTTCTAATTCTCTAATTAGATGTCCGATTAGCAGTTCCCACTCTTCCCGCTGCTGGTTCCTTGCTATCTAATTAAATCTAGGCTTGTGATCACACTGACCAGCTGGCACTCGAAAGGTCTGGGTGGACGGCCAGTGGGCGACAGAGGCCATGGGATCAGTTTTGGTGGGGGGGTTGGTGTAGGGTGAGAGGAAACAGGACCCCAGATGCAAGGGCCTCTCTCAGTTACCATGGCAATGAGATATCCCATCCAAAACGCAGCTGGAATGCGGTCGCTAGGGTGAGCAGAGGAAGGGTTCACTGTAATAACAGCAAGGGCCAGCTGACCCTTGTCCTCAATCTTATAAGATTACATTAAAAATTAAAAATTGACTTACTATGAGCTTGTGACTTGGCATTGAGTGAGTTCTTCTGCTCTAAGCCAAAGCAAACACTTGAAGTATGATAATAAATAATACCCGGTGGCATTAACTAACCCTTCACACTCTTGAAAAGAAAGACACAAAGCAAATAAACTACTGGTGTGACTAGATGTAACGGTATGAAAATTTCTTATCACGATTACAGTGACCAAAATTATCACTGTATTGTTCAAATGTGCTGGAAATGTTCAAAAAGTACTGACACATAAATCGTTTCACCAAGTTTTATATATAAAATGAACAAAAAACAGATAAAATGACTTTTTGTTTGCATAAACACTAAACAATGACATTACCAACGATGTCCGGATTTTAAATGATAACATGACTGACAACAGTTTATCTAATAACATGTATGAAATGTTCAAATAAAGGCCCATTAACACCAAGGACGATAACTATTAAGATAACGAGTTCTAAAAATTGTTCTCAATATTAAAGAATAGCAGAGTCCACACCACAGCTATAACGATAAAGGCACAGGAAAACGATATTGCTGAAATCACTTTCTGAATGATTTTTTTTCCAGCTGATGAATGATAAAAACACTGACACCCAAGCAGAATCCATCCTGCCATAATGAGCTTGAGAATTTAAAGCAGAAGACGAACGTGCTCTTAGAATTAAAATAATAATTTAGAATAAACTGACGATATTGTTTGCTGTTGTCGACACTAATATCATTATCTTTATAGTTATCGTTCTTGGTGTGAATTGGGTTTAAAACTTTGAAATGGATAGTAATTATTTACCCTGAGCTGTTCAAATAGTGGTAATCGAATATGATTTTAATGATAAGTAAAATACGAAACGGTAATACTAACGGTGGGGAATTTCTTTTATGATTTATCGTCAAACCGGTTATCATTCCATCCCTAGATGTGACTATAGGGAATTTGTGAGGAATTAATGAGCTCTTATAGGGATAGTTCTACAAAAAATGAAAATTCTGTCATCATTTACTTAGCCTCATGTCATTCCAGATCTGTATGACTTTATTTCATCTACAGAACACAAAAGATGATATTCTGAAGAATGTGTGGCCAAAAAAAAAAAAAAAAAGACATTCTTAAAATAACTTCTTTTATGTTCTTCAAAAGAAATCAAAGTCATACAGGTTTGGAACAACATGAGGGTGCGTAAATGATGACACAATTTTCATTTTTGGGTGAAATATTTAACTTCCTCTGACTGAAATGTCACACTTTAAAACGTTGTTTGAGAAGATACACAGATTTATCCTTTACATCCTATCCCACACAATAGAAAGGCATTGGCTACTGATGTAGCGTCTTATCAGTGCAAATGGGATGAAGGTGATTTGTCCTAACACCCCAAACACCACCAGCATTAGGAATGAATATTTAAAAGCTCCAGGGGTTAGGAAGTCCTTTCACTTCATAACAGTGAATATCACTTGAGCAAATAATCACACCTCATCCCTAATCACTGTGGAACATCTTTTGGAAAGCTAAAATGCGCTGGATAAAGTTTCTATTATCTGCACGAATCACAAAAAGCCTAAAATCTCCTTTGACCCAGGGTTAAAACATTACCGCAAATTGCTGAAATACAGCAATAAATGCTCATTGCAAATTCATGGTGGCTTCAAATAGGAAACATTTCATATAGGCTTTTGTTCATTTACAGTCTTATTAGCCTCGGTTAACATAAGGCTCTCACTGACAAAGACAGAGACATCTGTGTTCTGTCCAATTAAGGGAGGGTTCTATCTGTAGCTGATAATTGCCTGGAAAAGGGGTTAGCACCTCATGGCAGGACTACTGTCTTCACAACACCTCGAGACAGAGCTTGATGATGTGTTATCACACTTAGCATATGGAGGAAGTTTGATGACAGCTATGACGCTTCATATGGGAAGCATGTGAGATCACAACCCTCGGGTGTGGGATTATGCAAGGCGCGTGGTGTCAGTACAGTATAATGTCCTGCGTGACTTCCAGCACCCATGTGTGGCGTAACGTCCTGTGTGACTTCTGCCACCTACCGCTGTTACACAGGTAATGATCAACCTCTGAGGCTTCACGCCAGAAGTGTGACACACACAATAGTCTTTTTTTCCTCACAGAACAGTCTCAGTTAATAAGTGTCAGTGGCATGTGTGTGGCTGTAAGTAGAGCTAATGTGCAGTAGCTCTCCTTGCTCACGGTGAAACAATGTCATGCTAATATGGATTAAAAGGGCCTATCAAGACTATTAGTGGCTGACACTGGAAAAAGACTTGAACAATTGATCTAAGTTAATGATTAGTCTGCGCTTAGTAAGAGTTGCCTGATAAGCTTTAGCTTCATTTACATAAGCACTTACTCAAAGTGAAAAAAAGAGAATCTGAGGATCTAAAACATGATAGCTGCTAAACCAGTAGAGTATGAATAGATATGTTCTATCTATTAATTTATTGAAGAATATATTAAAAATACAGTGACTTCATTGATGACCTTTATTTTTTATTTTTATTTTTTTTTTAATTTTTGAATTAAGATTTTCTTTGCAGGACACTCTCCAGATACCATAATGAAGAAAAAGAACAGAATTTTTGAAAAGAAATCATTATTTAGCAGTTTGGCATAATTTTATGCCATTAGGGAAAAAATATTTCAATTGTTTATTAATATACAAAAATCTTTTGGTTGCAATGTGGTCCAACCTACAAGCATTAAAAAACATAAAACAGGAAATTATATAATAGAGAGGACCCTTGCAGACCCTCATGACTTTGGGTCAAAGTCAACAAATGTCTTAAAATATCAGGTAATTTGACCTTTTTATGTTTTGTGTTCTCAAAAATACACATATACTATGAAAATATATACTTTGGAGGATAATATATATATATATATATATATATATATATATATATATATATATATATATATATATATATATATATATATATATATATTTATTTATTTATTTATTTATTTATTTTTTGAAAAATATATTTAAAAAAAATTAACAAGGCTTTTTTTCTTCATTATACCATCAGGACAGTTTATGCCCCACAATAAATATTAACATTTATTCAGTAAGTAAAAAAGATGCTTATCAATGAAGTCAGTGTATATACAAATTTAATTGTTAATGTATTTTTTTTAACAAATCTACATGTACACTCAAATGTGTTTCACAATATGAATACAAAGACTACATTTCAAAGAACTTGGAATATATTTTTATTTTATTTTATTTCATTTTATTTTACTTTCTTAATCAAGGACACTCTTATATGTCTGTGACCCATAAACATTTAAGTGTTGTAAAGAACTTTTGATCGTGGCTTAGCGAGCAGTTTGAACGTCATGAAAAGATGTAGAAAGGGGCAAGTCTGCTTTTGTTTGCCTCAACAGCTGTGAGACGCAATGTAGAGGGCCGTGCCTCATTAAAATAGGGTGTGAACTGGGTGGGGGGTAGGGATGACATGGTGGTTGGGTCTAAATGAAGGTTTCAGCCCTTAAAAGAAGGGTTCTACTTCCTGTGAGAACACCCTTCTCCCTCAAGTTACTGTAGTATCCATCCGTGCTAAAAGTATTACCCTTAACACACAATAGACAACACCTGTTGTAAGCTTGGTTAAGCTTGGCCTTTTCTGCATCAAGCCCTAGACCAGGGGTGTCAAACTCAGTTCCTGGAGAGCCGCAGCTCTGCAGAGTTTTGTTCCAACCCTGCTCCAACACACAAACCATGTAGTTTTCAAAGAAGCCTAAATTACTTGATTAGCTGGATCAGGTGTGTTTAATTAGGGTTGCATCTAAACTCTGCAGGGCTCCGGCCCTCCAGGAATTGAGTTTGACACCCCTGCCCTAGACTGTGGATTTAACTTCTGATGGGAGGCATCGGCTAATGAACACAGCGCACAGATTTAATCCCATTAGCTGGTGGTCGGATTGACCTCTGACACGCAGTCACCACGTTATAATCTCTATCACCTCCCTTTCTCCTTTTTCTGCCGGCCTTAGACAATTGATACTCTTTTGTCTCTGTTCCTCGGCCTGTAAACACACAGCGTAAGCTTACAAACATGCATATTGCATGCTAGGTAATATTGACTAATCTAGACATATGGAATTGAGTCTCTGGACCTTTGACACAAAAGCTAGCTATTGTTTTTGAAGATGGTATTGATTATGTTCATATTTAACATAGCCTCTGTCAGGAGGAAATGCTTCGACGAGCACATTAATTACTCGACAGACTGTGATCTGAATATTGATCAAAACAAAGCCTCAGATGCGCTAACAAGGCCTGAAGCAATTAATGCTTAGCAGAAACACTGCCATGGATTATTGAACAAAGTAAACAGAATGATTTAAGAGTGCCAGCTCAAGCTGCCATTCTAGACAACAGAACACCTTCATCTTCTGTGATCTGAGCTGCTTCTCTGATATAGACTTTGTGGTGTCAGTTACAATGTTGAGAGTATTACCAGGCCTTAAATTCATCAAGGTAGTGGTTCTCAGAATGAAGAGTGTAAAGAGGAATGTCCACGTTCTCAAATCATATTCACTTTTGCACATTTAAATATGCCATGTAGGCCTACTCAATTTCATATTCCCTTTCTCCTTCTAATGGTGTTGACTGGCCAATTTTGAAGGCAGAGAAAATCAGTGAATAACAACTTTTCCTCATAACATATGACTTCAGAAGACCCGGAATATAGGGCACAGATAGTTTATTATATTTTTAGACTTTTGGAGCTTGACAATTACAATTTCTCATCTATCATTCTTGTGTTCCACAGACTAAAAATACTAAAAAATAATATATGATGACAGGTTACATTTTTGGGTGAATTTTCCCTTTAATGTTGCTCATATGATAAATTACACAACTGCTTCTTTTTCCTACATTAGATGGGAGCAAAAGTTGCTCTAGTTTCAAGAAGGAAGTGACCGAAAAATGTAAAGCTACTGCATCAAATGGAACATGAAAAGTAAAAAAAAAAAAAAAAAATGGAACATGAAAAGTGATGAACTGCTGCCCTCTGCTGGACAAGGCTGAGGGCAGCAGAGATAAACAATGAGCTGCAAGCAAATGTGAACATTATCAATTCCATCTTCAAAAACAATAGCTGCTTTTGGGTCCAAGGTCCACAGCCCAATGCCATATGTCCAGATTAGTTAATGATCCCTATGCATTATACCTGTTTGCTACTTATGCTGCTGTTTACAGGTCAAGAAACAGGGACAAAAGAGAATCAATTATCCAAGGTCATCAGGAGTTATCTTTATTATTTGGCAGCACAATGATTTAGATTCATTTAACAATATTTAACACACTGTAATTCTAAAGCAGTGAGACTCACCACCCAGAACAGTGTTTTATTAGCCAGCGTTTGATACTCATCAATGGTGGACAGCACACTGAGGATCAGGCAAGAAAGCACAATGAGGAATCTGCAGAAAAAAAGGGAAGATATGTTATTTTGACATTTATAATAATTAGAAAATATTTCAGATTGTTCAGAGGACATTCAAATGTAAAAATTACATATAACGTTTGCAAAATGATAAATGGAATGTTCCCTTAATGTTCGCATAACCAAGAAAAAAACTGTTTTAAAACTTAACTGGACATTTTGAATGTTCAGAGAAATTAGCAAAACATTCTTAGAACATATTTTTGTTCACTGGGAATCAGCCTGGAGTTGTCAGTTTAGGAAATGTATCTTTTCTCATATTCACAGACTAAATTAGTCTATTCAAAGAAATCAGTTGTTTTTTGAGTGAGAAAACAAAACAAAACAATATTGCAAGTGTTTTAAATGGCGCAGATTGATTTCTAAACCCTGTAACACTACTGTAGGTTTAACACATCATGGCAAGGTCATCGTGTACTCTCAGTCTAAACCAACAAAGGCTTTGTTGTAACTCCTGAGACAAAAGAAAAAGTTCTTCTTTTGGTGAGAAAAGAGATTTTGTTCACAGACAGCTATGTGATTAATCTGACAGAACAAATCCTACAAACAACACGATTTCTCCTGTGCTTTAAACTTTATTTGTTTTACCAAAGTAATCAGTCCAACAGCATTTGAAGGAGAGCACAAAACAGCTTTTTGGTATATAAAGATGTTATTGATTAATTAAGAACAAATTTAATCTTGTAATTAAAAATGTATGTTAATCTAATCTGAACTGCACATCGCTAATATGCAGCAACAGCGCAATATCCAGTACGTTTTGTTAATTTGTAAATGGTATTTCTCAGTGTTTGTTTTTGGCAGTGATGCTTAACCCATTACAACAGCTCTATCAGCTCAATAATTCATCAGTCTGACTGCATTAACAATAATGCAGTCAGAAATACCAAGAGGTATGAAACCCAGCTGCCACAGACAAACAGTGCCCAGCTGTTGCCTGTCATCACAAATTCAGAGGGAGGGGCCAGAAATGTAAGTAAACATACAAACATAACCTTGGGGTAAGATGGCTGCCTGACAAATATCTATCTTATTATGTAATCATTATTGCTGAATGACCTTGAACCTGCCGCAAGCAGTCTGTGAGAGAAATTACATGTCAATAAACATGCCGCAGGCTACCGTGCAATGCAACGAATAATTGATCTACGGTTAGTCAGGGCTGATAAACATAGCAAACGACTGTGTTGCTCACAACAATTAGAGGTCAAATCAACAGAAAATAATCAGAGCAATGAGAAATAGTGTTTTGATGAGTGGAGCTAAACAGGCTATTTTAACTATTCATACCTGCAGAAACCACTGAAATTTGTAGTATTTAACTGAGGTGAAAGGAAAGGCTGGGGAAACAATGCAACAGACAGAATCAATCGATGTGTGTGCAAACTGCTCTAAAGACTGCCACTCTCAAAACATGCTGTTCAACCACAGTCCTCACTGAATCAAATGATGAAATGATGACCAAAACTGGGTGCATCCACTGTCGTTAATAACAAAAAAAAAGCCAATAAAATACATGTATTAGTTGTCTGCAAACTAGTATTTATCAAATCTATCAAAATCAGAATGCCTTTTAAATTTAAAATTAGTTACAACTGAATTTGATTTGAGGTGGATTTTCAATTCTTGAATGAAGTAATTATTTTAACCAGAAAAATCAAATTTGTCAATACAAATTTTAATTTTTTGCCTTAATAAAGCCTCCCCGGCTAAAAAAAATAAATAAATAAAAAATAGACAACATCACAAAATTTGTAATTGTTTTACTGGTTATAATGGGACTTGTATTGGTTTTAATGGAAACTGTAATGAACCCTGTGGGTTTTTTTTCAGCAGGGTTGTTTGTTCTGAAATATTTTAAAAAACCTTTAAGTTTGAAATATCTAGATTCACACACAGAGAGACAGGAAAGCAAGCAGATGGTAGATAGATAGATAGATAGATAGATAGATAGATAGATAGATAGATAGATAGATAGATAGATAGATAGATAGATAAACAGACAGACAGGCAGACAAATTGTTACACATACAGGCAGACATATAGGCAGGCAGACAGACAGACAGACAGGCAGACAGACATATAGATAGATAGTCAGTCAGACAGACAGACAGACAGACAGATAGATAGACAGACAGACAGACAGACAGGCAGACAGACATATAGATAGATAGTCAGTCAGTCAGACAGACAGACAGACAGACAGATAGATAGATAGATAGATAGATAGATAGATAGATAGATAGATAGATAGATAGATAGATAGATAGATATGTTTGAAATGACATTCTTGAAATGTCATTCATGTGAACATGACATGCACCTAAACTGTTTTGTAACTGAATTCTATATAGCGTTATTAAATCGGTTGTTTCTACTTTACGTCTACATTTCTCTGTTGTGCATAGTAAAGACTGCATGACAGTGAGGGACATCTCACTCACATATACTGCTGGGCAGATAACAATAACAATGTATGGCACACAATTACTAGTTTTTCCAACAGAATTTGCACATGTACACAAACAAGGGTCACGCTTTGATAAGTGCCTTTCGTTCCCCCATGGCTTTGCAGGCTTTGAAGCAGCGATAAGCTTGTGCACATTCTTGGCTACCATATCCTGCCTCCTACACTCACACAACAGAAGAACGCTTCCGTATTCAGGCAAGACTCTTCAATTTCCTGCTGCAGCTAACAGTGTGGTCAAGTGGTCGACTACTGCTCAAAGCCCTGGGCTAGTAATGCAACAGGTGGGGATGAATTATGCACTGAGAGCCCAGTTGTGCCCTTAAGCGATGCAATTAACCTCAATTTGCTCTATAGGGACCGTCACAATATTAGTACACCATAAATCACTTTGAATAAAATGCATGTGCTACATGACAAGGCACCAGTTAATTACAGACTAACCTCCAACCCTCAGCCTCATGCTCATCATTCTTACAAACGCATTAAACCAAGTATCAGTCAAATGATCCACGATTAGTGAAGCCGTTAACACAATTTCTGCACAACGATGCCGCATCTGACACCCTCACAGTCAGATTCTCATGTTCTCCTGGCATCTCTGCCCAACACCACTGAGTCACAGGGTTACCAAACCCACAGGGCCCCTGCTGAACAGAGTCACCTCTGCAGCCAAGTTTAGCTGCCCGCTATCACCTCCTCTCCTGCTAGAGATATAGACCATGAAAGGTCCAATGAGTCCAGTCATTTTGAGAATTACAAAACAACTACATTCTGCTGCAAAGCATCCTTTTAGGTTATTCATTACAATGTAAAGATGATCTTAGATCAAGTACTAGACAACTGCCAACGATTGTAGTCATTTTTTGTTTACTTACTATTCCAAAATTCTTGCAATTTACAGAATCTCAAGTAATGCATCTCAGACTTTCTGCTTATACTTTTTTAGTAAAGTGTAGTGAAGATATAGGAACAGAAGGCTTAGCAAGAGGATTGGGATAAGGACATAACACCTTTTTTATGCTTTTTCTTTGCAAAGGCCACTTACACCATAATTCTTACAGCATTTTCTGACTTTTTAAACTAAAACAAACAAGCATGGTTGGTTAGTTGGCATGATGCATGTTTTGAGTTTAAATTAAAATGGTTTATTTTCATTTTTCCGGTGTATCACTTAATACACCAGTTGTTTAATATTTAAAATCTCCACAGAAGAAAAACTATCAGTGAGTTCTATGTTGAACTCAATAATAAATGACATAAATTGCAATAAATGAATTATTTATTGTTTTTGGAAAATAATTTAATTTCTGTATGCTGAAGTGCTGCACTAAAGGGAAAATGATTTTATGCAGAATGAAAAGTGACCTTGAACATTAATCTTGCATAACACTGTACTTTTATCAAATATTTAATAAAAGCAGCGCCTCTTGCAACAATAAACCATTTTTTAAATATATATTTCTGAATAGGAAAATAGGTTGATGCTGTAGACTATTTCTCATTCTCTAAAGCAATCAGAGTTAAATACTCACACTGTAAAATGATACACAAAGCACTTCCAACCCGATGGTCTCTCCAAGAAGTTATATACACGTCCTTGAAAGTAGGATCTAGAGAGAGTGGGACGGGTGGCGCTGTACACGGACATGCGGGGATGGAGGTGAGATGCCTGGCGTTGAGTGATCACTGCCGGCTCCGCAGACGCCGAGGGATTCATGCCGAACCACACACTGTCATTTCGCATGTGCAGAGCGTCGCTCATCTCCAGTTCTGTAGGTCCAATAGTCCACGAAGTCTCTGTCGCTGTACTGAGGTGGAGAGGTCATGCCGCTACTGAGAAGAGACTTTCACGGATGATCTCTCACCCAGTTCAACACTAACACACCAACTTTTGGTGTGATGGCAACTTGGCTTATATTGGTTTTATCCTCTGAGTCGCCTGCGGTCAAAAAAAGTAAAAAGTACTTTTTGCATTGCATCATTCGTGTTTCAGGATGAACAGCAGCATCTGAGAGTGAAGTGCAGCTGGCAGGACAGGAGGCTTCACTGTGTCTGCATGAAACTACATGCATAAATACTCATAACTCAACAGTGAGTGGCGTACCAGGAAGCACATAGCCACATCCTATTGCCAAGAAAGGTAAATTAGGGATTTTTTTTTTTTTTCAAATAAGTATATATCAATATACTGCATGTATTATAAACTGAATTATATGCAATAAATTGTTTAATATTAATAAATATATAACCATATTAATTTTTAGTATTGAACAGTAACATTTTCAAATTAAATAAATAGCAAACATAATATTTCAAAGTAGGCTATATATTGTAATTTAAAAGTATTTATTAATAAGACGAATGAACAGCTTTTGAGAAATGTAATTAAAATAATTAAGTCATATTAGATTTTATACAAATGAATCAATTTACATATTATTATATGAATTTATATCTAGAATTTTTTAGATAGAATAAACAGTTTTAATATACATGGTCGCCCCCCATGGATGACCAGTTTTGTCATGCATTCAACTTTATTTAGTTGCACTGCTACTAATATGTTTATACATTTATAAAACTAAATGGTTAGAATGACACCATATACCAGTATGAACTTAAAAAAAAATAAAAAAATAAAAAGTCTGTTTAATGGATGTATGTACTATGTGATGGAGAAAGACATGGATAGAAAGTATAAAACAAAAGATTGACAACTTTGGTGTGAATGCACAGCAGGTATTCATGCATCAATGCAGATGTCAGTATAAAGTCAAAATTTCTGGTATTATTGGAATAAATGAGAGCCAGCTGAACATAAACCAAAAATAAACCTTAGTGCCTAAGTTTAAGGCCATTTGTCTAAAGAAATAAAAATGTGAGTATTTGTGTTTGGAAAAAGGTGAAGGTGCAGTTTCATTCAGCATGACCTTGAATCGGTGCCTCACCCTTGAGAACTCAGGAAGGTATTGATTCACTGAGACGCAGGTTTCAAATACTGTCATGTGGCAGTGAAGTGATGACAGATACTGTTGTCAAGTAGATATTAAGATAGGCCAGAGTGAGATGTAGGTAGAGGTCATCTGAACATAGTGTAGCTTATCCTCAAATACTTTCAGCACAGCAGACAATGACCAGTCTTGCTATAAGGTCAGATAAATTTGTGATTTAGTTTCAGTTGATGCTATAGAATAATCTCTGTAGTGCTTTTTAAGAGTTACCAAAGAATGACTGTGGAGAATCTGTATTGGTGTTTCTTGTTGTGCCATGAAAAGAGAGAGAGAGAGAGAGAGAGAGAGAGAGAGAGAGAGAGAGAGAGAGAGAGAGAGAGAGAGAGAGAACTTGTCTGAAATACATACCTTTTGTGTAGGAGATATCTGAGTCCAGTTTTAGACTTGATAGAGTTGCTTTTTTGAAGTCACCAAAGCTTGAGTTTTGCCCCATACAGACTCTGATCTCTGAAAAACCCTGTTTTTGTAGGATTGTCTTTAGATGCATTGTTTTTAAGGTTTACCTGGATGCATTAAAAGTGATGCAAGGATTGACTTTTGGTTTATTTAAGCACATTCAAGTTTGTAGTCCCCCTAGAGTTAATAAATAAAGATAATTTGGAATGTGGCAAGAAATTGTTTATAAAAAAATCAGCTGCAGTGTCTTACAATATACAGCAGAGAGCAGCATTTTCATTGACCTCTCCTCCCTCCCTTGTCAAAACAGCAAAATATTATCAGATCTGATCTCCTACTGGCTTGATAAAGCTCTGTTTGAGTAGACACCTAGCTGTTTAAAGTGAATAAATTATTAGAGTGGTATCACTGAAAACATTATATGCCTTCATAGGCCTAAAAAACTAGCAAGAAACAAAGTAGATAATAAATGCTATATCCTTCACATAAAAATACAGCCTTCCTGAACATTTTTCCATTTGGAACAGGAAGAAATGAACATTCATAAATGGGTTACTCACATACCGTATGTTCTTTATACCTACAAGCTCCAGATGATTTTATTTCTGTAAGGAAAAAATAAATTCACCTTGTGCCTTATACCCAAAATGCTGCAAGAGTAACCTGTTAATGTTCATTTTAAGAAGTGCTTATATGACTTGCGCTTGACAGCACTGTGAAAAATCAAGTGCCATATAATATTATTTGTCAAACGTGGTATGCTCCTCGCTGTGAAGAAATCGCTTCACGAGCCTTGCCAGCACAACCTTCTTCTCAGAAGTTCTTAGCACAAATGGTCTCAACGTCTCTCAGCAGCAGGAGCTTTTTTCCCAATTTGTTACATTCTGAACTTTTTGTAGGTACTTTTCCTGACCTACTTTTTGACCCCAAGGACAGAACATCAGAAATCATAGCTAGAATGGTGATGCAAGTCCCTTTGACTTCAACACAGGCTGGAAGCTTTAATTAGACCCATCTGCTACTTGGATCCTATACAGAGATCTCTAATGGAGGTAAACGGCAGTATTGAATCTAAATGGCAAAATATGGATCTGTAATGATCCATTTTGCTTGAGAGACAGGGAAGAATGACTATTTTTGTCTTTTATGTGGTTTGTTTTGATGTTTGGAGCAGATGCTAGTGCTACCTATGACTCCCTGCTGAGGAAAAGAGCTGGCTGGTGAAATGTCATGAACACTTTCTTTATATGGTGGATTTAATGCAATGCTTTTGAGCACCAACCATGCAATGAACTGTATCATAAAGCACCTATTGGGGTGCCTATTGATTGAGCCCTGCAGAGCTCAAATTCATTATAGCTGGAGTGGCTTTTGATAACATTTTTTCATGTATTGCCTACAAAAGTGCTTCTCTCTTACCGAGTAGACTGTGTCAATTCTCAGAAAGACGGAATTAACCATTGCCAACCCTCAAGTGCAGTTACCTCACTTCACTCCATCACACCCTCAGGGATTAAACCCCTCGCTTTGCATGACTTTGTAAGCGTGGGTGTGTGTGGATGTTCTGCGGGAGTCTAAGGTAAAGTGGGCTGCGTTGAGCTCCTGCTCAGTGAAGTGAGAAGAAGAAAAAAATCACTGGATATTTTTATCCACAGTGCTGGATTTAAACAGCTGGAATGGGCTGGAAGTGAATGTTGAGTGTCTTCATGAGATAAAGAGGTTTTGTTATAACTGATGAATGCCCAAGAGAATCTTTGATCG
This sequence comes from Spinibarbus caldwelli, assembly GCA_039654775.1. Lineage (NCBI taxonomy): Eukaryota > Metazoa > Chordata > Actinopteri > Cypriniformes > Cyprinidae > Spinibarbus > Spinibarbus caldwelli. The sequence goes on along the minus strand of CM077221.1, from coordinate 27,264,272 downwards.
AGCTGGTGGGTTACCAACAGATCTCCTGTCCTGGGAAGAACAAGTATATTTGCTTGGGAATTCAATGGTGTCTGCCTTTTATGCCTGAAATCATTGATCTTCAATGCATTTCATGTCAAGCATGTCAGCGATTGGCTGGGATAAAGTCCCTGGGGCGGTCCATGAAGCTGTACAAAACCTTGAACAGGTACTGATTGAAAAGAGAGGATTCACTGCTGACATCAGGAATACTAATGCGGTTCAAGGTTTTTTACACCTGAAATGAATTGGAACAGAATAGCTCTTCAACGTGCCCTTGCTTGTCTATCTCCTCATGGAGTGTAAGTGCTTTCACCTCTCCTCACCTCTCAAATGTTGTCGAGGCAATATACATCCAGACTAATGGCTTATCAACGCTCTTCTATCGGCAAGTCACCGTGTTCGAAGAAACTGTACGTCGGGGGAAAAAATCACAAAAGATGGTGACAAGTGAGTGTCTGGAAAGAAGTTGCAAGGTGTCTCAGACCATTTCAAATAATTCAACTAAATAATGTAATGCAAATGAGTACTTTTTCTGTGAATCCATTACAGACAGTGTTTAGTACCTCTAGCAGTATTTTTTTTTAAACATTATAAGATTTACCAAAAAAAAAGTAACACTTTAGAATAAGTTATTTAATAGCTAATAGCATGAAATGATGAACAATAGTTTTAAGCTTAATCTTAACAGTTGTAGTAATTTTGGTTAACGTAATGTTTAATATTAATATGTATATTAATTTGTCTCTCTATACAGTCTATATTATCTGGATTAATATTAATTCATATTAATTAACAAATTAATATAGAATACTGCATATTTAATATTTTAAATTGTATAAATTAAGTGAATGTATTGTAAATACATATAATTGATATTAAAAATGAACAATTACTATTATGAATAATTAATATGAACAATAGTGCATTTATAAATTAGCATAAACGCAGATTAATAAATTCAGTAAAAATTGTTGTTTATTGTTAGGTCATTGTACCCATTAACTAATCCCAACAAATTTAACGTTATTGTAAAGTGTTATCTTTAACTGTTTATATGAATAAATAAACATCTAATGGGATTCATATTGCTCTAAACCCGCTGCACTTTTGCCGTGAGATATCACAGCACGCGTATTATTTGCGTTGCTATGCTTTGGTCCATTTTTAGGCTTGGTCTAAATGGTTTCCAGTATTTGGTTCCATTGATTTTTCTATCTCAAAGATACTATGTTTAGACTCACTGTAAAAGTATCTTGGGTTACTTTATGAGTAAGTGCTCCTTTGGTGGTGTTTCACACACACATACGTACCAGAACACATTTATCTGGACAGGATGACGGGGGCTCTTCGCCTCCCAAGAGCTAAGAAATGGAAGAGTTCACCATTTTGTGGCATCACGCAGTAATGGTTGACGAGAGGAAAGGATAGGTTGGTGAGTCACTCTTCCCCTCCAAGACACTTTTTATTCCATGCTGTTAAACTAATGGGATCAGCACAGAACTACAGCGACTCTGCTGAATATGCCAGTCTCAGACAGATCAGGGGTACGGCTCTCAGCTCACGCTACTGTCACAGACGCCGTCGTGCAATGGCGCAAAGTGACTTATGGGTCGATGAATGAAACATCACGTCTCATGTGGCTGGGGACGGAATTCTTGCAGAGAAGTGATCAATCACCAGATCCATGCAAATGTAGCCTTTGTTTTGTTTATGCCTCAGGAAATTCAAAATAAACAACATGTGATGCATAACAATTAAGAGCTACTTCGGATTCTGTCTGTTATGACAACATGTAAACTAATCTACAAAGGAAGAAACATGGATTTGCACTTCGTTTCCTTCAGAATAAACTGTGAGGAAGGTTAGATACTTTGCCCCAGACTCATGTGAGGAAGTGGTGGAAAAGAGGATGATGACAAAATTGGAGTTCATAATGAAGAATTCTTCATACCCTCTCCACAGTCCGCTATCTTGAAGCACCTTTAGCCGTCGGCTTGTTCCAGCACTCTGCCCTAAGAAGCACTACTGGGAATCTTTCCTGCCTGCTCCCATTAGGCTGTACAACGCTGTTTCCTCCTCGCATGCTTCTCCACACATTACTCCTGCAGTTTCCCTAGTCAGGAGTAATGACATTGAACAAGGTCACTCTTTCCCATGCAAGAACCAATTACCATTAACGGATAACACATTCATATCTCTCACTGTACGTAATGGTATCTCACTGCATGTTCTGTCTCGTTTAATTGCCATAGGAGGATATACATTACGTGTGCTTTACCCTGCTCCTAAATTTCCCGCAGGGATCAATGAAGTACGTCTATCCATATACCATGGAAGTAAATCTTAAATTTTGACAAATGTACTTGAACTCAACAATAACATCAAAACTGAGTTGATCAATGTTCTGCGTTCAGCTTATTTTCTCAATTTGGAGAATTTGTATGAGAAAGACAAATAACATCAAATATTTAAACAATAGCACAAGGCTGTGGTGATATTACAAGAGAGATATTCCTTCTGTACAACAGTTCAAAAAACAAGACATTAATCCCAAGAAACTTTCATTCTCGACACAATATTTCCATTTACTTTGTCTATTTTTTTTTTCTCTGCCAATGAAAACTATTCAAAATAAAGCTATGGCCGAATTAACCGTCTGAATGAATCAGTGTAGAGTGGATGATTCAATGACTCACTCATAAGTCAGTGGTTTCGTACCTGAATGAACCAGGTACAAAAACAAATTGGTTATGTGAATGATTCAATGACTTAAAGGATCATCGTGTTTTTTGTTCCCGAATGAATCAGCATTTTGAATGAATTAATTGAATAAACCGTACAAAAAAAATCACGTAGGTCGCCACCTACTGGTGCAGTGGGGCAACCTGCAGGAGGAGTCACTGAAATTCTCTCTGAAGCTAATAAGAAAAAAAATCACGTCAGCTAATAAAATATTTTTCACTTTAATAAGACATGGTAAATCAGTTGCAGAAATTTCTGTTTTTTTTTTTTAATGATTAGCATGAAAACCAGCAGCAACTTAAAAAGGATTATTTTTTGCCACTTCTGAGAGGGGCAAAAAGACATGATCCTGTTTCAAGTGTGAGAGCTAAGCCATGAATTTGATGTCTAGATAAGTTGCCATCATGGTGATCTTGTGATAAGGGCAAGAAGTGACATTTAGCACATGACAGAGTTTGTCATGCTCATTGGCCTTCTGGAGACCTCATCTGAACGTGCCTCTGAAAGTAACTAGACACATTTAGAATGAAAACATGCCTTTGTTCTTCCCCAGCCTAAGCCATGTACATTTTTTTTTAAGTTGTATAGTTTATAAGAGAGAAGATGTGTGAAACATTTACAAAATGGGTTTTTGCGTTATCCTGCTGTCCTGGTAGTATTTATGCCTGCCTTCAATTTTCGATGATAAAAAACCCAGAGTGGCACACTAATGATAATGAGTGAATAGACAGAGTGTGCTCTATGATGCCCTTTTTCATTCTACACCAGGAAGCCAAAGTGAGCCTGTTCTGATGAATACCAGATGAGCTTTGGCATCTTTCAGCGTGCAGGCCGCTTTAATTAATGCATAAAAAGCTCTCTAGTGGTAAATGCTAATTATTTTTGGCAAACCAGTTGCATCATAAACTCTGTGTTTTCCTATTGTTCTGTTTATTAGAGAGCATCAATTATGTTGCTAAAGCCCTAAATGTAGGAAATGACAGATCAATGGGGAAAGGAAACCCCAGAGTAAACACAACAAGGGGTGCACTGTTTGTTGAAACCGTGATATGTGGCAGTGAAGTTTCTAGCGAGTTGTGAGGCTCAATCTGAAAGATTCATTGTGAGATATGCCAAAGTGGAGCAGATGAACCTGTCAACAACCCGCGGAAAACCGAAGCAGAATGGTGCAAATTTCGGAGGACAGACCCTGAGTTGTGTCAGCCTGTATAGCAACTTCCCACTGACAAAGCTATGTCATGTCACAGATAATGAGAAGAAGATATTCATGGCACTCTGCCTGGGATCACAATCATTGCTTAGAAGGCTTAACTATTGATAGGCATGAAATGACGTAGGGTTCGGGTCTTCAAGGATTGACATGGACTAAAATAACATTGAGAGTCTGAGGGAGACAAAGACTAACAAAAGAAAAGTCTCTTTGCTAAGAGGCACAAGAGAGGATTAATGTGGCTTGAAATTTAAAGTCACAGCTAAAGTTCAATTTTAGAAGGACACAAAACCTTCACCTGCGTGCCTGTGAAATTAAACCAAAAGATTGTGCCACACTGGAAAAAAAGTAATAAGCACCGACAAGAATGAAAATGTGCCTATTTAAAGGGGCATTTGAAGTTAAAGCGTGTAATTTTTTTCGGTTAAAATAAAAATTCCTTTCCTAGCTTAAAACGCAGAGACAGCTAGGCTATAAGTAAGTCATCTGTAGGTTGGTTTCCTCTGAAAAGTCCACTGAAATCTATCATAAAGCATAAACTGCCTCAACCAACGCCTTGAGTTTGGCTGTTTGGCTGAACAATGGAAGACAGTGGGAGTGTTTTGGGGAAGCCTGTTTGAAAAGAATCATTATTTTTGCACTTCTGTTGAGTTTAAAGCTGCCTCTGTCTCTGACAAATGAGAGACTGAAAGTCATTAATTTCCCATGGAGAGTAGTACAGGAGCTGCATGCCATTCTGTACATATGCTAATGCAAAATTTTCAGATTTGATTAGAGCTTTGGTTATGGTGAAATTTTTTAAATTAACTTTTGTGGCTAGACCATATGCAACAAATATACATATTCTAATCAAAACAATGACAAACAATGCGACAATTACCAACATTTTTCCACTAACACACTATTCTTTAAACACTATTTCTGTAAAATACATTCATTATTAATTCCTTTTACCACAATGAATAAGTGGAGGGTAATGGCTGCTTCAAAACCAATGTGAAAATTCCCTGACTGCCACTAGGAAGCAAACTGTGAATGTCTGAGATAGATGATTATATTATATTAATTTGTGTAAAATAATTTCTCTTAGCTCAAAAAAATTAAATGTTGGATTTACTTAAAATATTACGTCAAAGAGTTAGTATGTCAAGCAACTTCAGCCATATTGCATTTGTTTAAATGTACTCAATGAATCCAAGTTTAACTAACTTATTAAGTTTGCGCTTTTCATGCATGGAATGGATGACACCAGCAACCTTTCAATTACAAACCTTGAGCTTTTACAGCACATGGCTATTTGTTGGGCGAAAGACAGGTTATGATGTGTACAGTGCATGACGAATATAATTAATATTTAATATTTGCATTTGACTTATATTGAGTAAAATAGCTCAACTCAAATAATTCTAATTATCCATTTTGATGAAAAACAAATAACTCCGTTTCATCATGAACAATGTATTTGGTGAGTAATTACAGCGAAAGAGGATTTAATAAAAACCAACAACACTTTTTTCTACTCTTGTGACTTTCAGTCTGGACTGTGATCCATTTCTCATCGCCATCCGCACAGCAGTGTGAGTGATGAATATTTCTCTCTCAGACTCTCCAGCACCACGGGGTAGAATCACTGTCCTCCTTTTCAGCCTGTTACTTTTCACAAGCCTGCTAACAACACTCACGCAATCGCACCGTAATTAAGCACAGCTCAGAGCCCAGCTCTCCTTTCAGCATCTGTATCATAGCACAGGAGAAGAAGGTTGGCCCGTGCCTCTTTTCAGTTCAGCTGTCCCTGCGGTGACATCTGCTGCAGTGGAAAAGGCAGAGTGTCTGGTCCCCGCTCTGCTGGAGGACTCTCATTACTGACACCATACTGCCGCTATGCCTGGAGGCTGCGTGAGCTATGGAGGCCCCTGCGCTCTCTTTTCCCCCCTGTTCTCCGCTCCCCTTGCTCCCTCTCACCATCCACACAGAGGGGGTTGTGTCATCCGTGATGCACCGCTCAGCTCTGTTGCTTCAGGGCAGAGCCGCAAAACAATGGCGAAGTCTGACAATCAAGTCAAAGACCCCGCAATTGCTGTTGGTTTACGAGCCTAAACAAGGGACCCTCAAAACTTAGCAGTGGTAATTACGTATGTCATCTTTCTGTGCACTGTTTAAAACCTCAACCAGGGTGAGCTGCTCCCCCAGGCTGACCTCTGACAAACATAGTTTGGCACCAGTAGAGAGTAATGCTCCCAGACAGCTGTTTCCTCCTTTCCAGGGTTTATGCTTTTCCTGCAGAGTGGTGCTCGACGACAGGGTACACGCATTACATGGAATGAATTAGCTAGAAGTTGGATTTTAACTCTAACAGACTGCCTATTTAATATGAGTGCAGATGCGGAACCCAGATAAACAAACGTTTCTATCAGATAGATGGGTGAATAATAGATAAGCCATTTAATATTAAATGACTTCAACTGGGCTAGAAATGATTTTGCCATGGTATTGTTTTGGCAGGGCCTCTGGAGTGACGCCATGATTCTCTCACTATTAACTCAGTCATAATTGTCTGTCAAAAAAAGCAGTTTTTCAGCTGTTTAGAGCCACAATAAATATTAAAATTAATATGAATTAATGCTATATGTTGGGGTCTGTAAGATTTTGTTTTTCTTTGAAAAAGTATCTCACCGAAGCTGCATTTATTTTAACAAAAATACAGTAAAAATATTTTTAAATCAAATTTTAATTTATAATGTTATAATTAATTTGTAATTTTTCCTGTGAAAGCAAAGCTAAATTTTCAACAGCCATTACTCCAGTGTCACATGATCCTTCAGAAATCATTCTAATACGTCTTATTATTATTAATGTAGAAAACCACGATCCATTTTTTTTTTTTAGTTTTTTTTTTTTTTTTAATGAATCTAGGCCCGGTTTCACAGACAGGGCTTAGACTAAGCCAGGATTAGGCCATAGTTCAATTAGGACATATAAGTAATTTTTATATACATGCTTGGGAAAAAAAAAAACATTACTGGTGTGCTTTTTGAGACAAAACAAAGGCACTAATATATTTTAAGATCAGTCAGTGCAAGTTTCTTTCAGTTGAAACAGCTCAGACTTACATTTTAGTCTAGGACTAGGCTTAAGCCTTGTCTATGAAACCGGGGGATAAAGTTCAAAAGAACAGCATTTATTTGAAACAGAAATGTACATCAATGAATAAAAGTATTAATTTCCTTCTTTTTTTATTAAATGTTGTATTTATTATTTTGAAACTGTAAAACAAATATTTTTTTTGTACCAAAGATTTATTTCTTATTATGGTGGATTTTTAGAGGATTTATGTGTAAAATAATAATAATAATAATAATACAAATATTTCTACAGTGTAATTCCTACAGTAATGCCCTTACCAAGCTGGCCTCGCTTTAATTATTAATAGTATTAAATGGTGTGCCCAAGGGGACAGCACTTGATTCATTATTATGCTAGCCACACATTGTATTATTTGGCACTGTGTGACTTTTGACTCTTTCACTCTTTGATTGGAATGACGTCTCTTTTCTCCTTTTCCCCTGTTTCTGAAAGTCCAGATATATTTGCAGGCCTGCCAGTGGCTACTTGTATTCTTACCACCCACCAAGAACCAGATGTTTCACCTTGTCAAATCTCAGCTTTCTCTTATGCCAAGCCATCTCTAATGCAGGATGTCACCTCTGAAATTGAACATTTTGACTTAGCGGCCACGTTTTCAATTGAACTTACACTAGATTAATTGCATGGACGGTCCCCATGGAGCAACTTAGCTATAAGTGCTTTTCTCAAGGACATATTGACGGCAGAGATGGATTGTGATGTCAGTAACCCTCCAGTTGCTGGCTCCTTCCCATTACACAGCAGGGGAGATCTGTTTACAACAGCCAGTCCAGATCTGTCATTTCTAGGCTATGACCATCTCTATCGTTTTCTTTATTAATGATTCCTGAAAGTAGAGTTCTTTATATCCATATACCTGAGAATGTGCACATGTGAGTGATGAGAATCAGCCACTCCTGCAAAACCCCTTGTGAAAACATGGGAAAAAACTGATCTACCATGACAAACAACTCTAGTCAGTTCTTGGCTGTTTCCTTGAACTGTTGGAACTCCCACACTGCAGACCAATCATTATCTATTACATGACTTATGAAACACATCTAGGACACTGCTACATATTTGGACTTCAGCCCTTCAACCCAAATAAAATCCATTCTCCTAAGTATTACTTAAAACATCCATTAAGAGAATTTGTACTAATTTTTAATGTACATTTTCCAAGAGTACTATCATAACAGCCTAACAGAACTGAGACTTTTCACCATATCACTCCGTTATTTCCTGCCCATTCCAGACAGACTGTCAGACAAACTTTACTTGAAGCTTTTATATAATGCATTATAAAATTAGTTTTAATTCATTAATTATGCCTTGCAGTGCACCTTATAATGCACCTTATATTTGTAATCCCATGAATAAATGCACAGTTAAAATACACTACTTTTCTATTCATTGTTACAACTTTAGAATGCACAATGCATTAAAACACAAAACCTTCAAATATTTTCAAATATTTTTGAAAAGATGTAATACATCACGACATATATAATGAATACCTTTATAATGCATTATACATAAAGGCTTAACCCTGTCAGTCTGTGAAGACAGTTTCTGCAGGTTACATTGTTATGACAGTAGGTGGCAAAATTATTATTTTGAGACTTTTAACTATTCATTTAAGCAATTTATTCAAAAACGGATTCTTTCAGGATCAACGAATGTGTTGGTCTTTTAAGTCATTGAATCATTCACTCAACCAATTCATGGTTTATTCAGGTACAAAACCCCACTGTTGTTTGTTGCTCAGAACTGTTTATTCTGCTGTGCCTTCGTTTGAAACAATATTTTAATTTGCTGAGCTAATTTAGACAAAGTAATGGCAATATTGTGTCTAAAATGTGTTACTCACTGTTACTTTCTTATTTATGGACTGTTATCAACTGTTGTGTAAAAGCAATATCACACTCGCATTTGTGCTGTTGATATGAATATCAGCTGTAATTACCTGCGGCCTCGTTCTATCACAGCTGATATTCAGAACAACAGCAGCGATGCTCAAGTGATATTGCTGAAATATTTTATCCCTTTGTTACAATATAAATGTCTGTGTGTGTGTTCATTGCCACGTCCTTTAAATGCTTCAGTATTAAAACACCAAATACTTCTTAATGGACAGTTTTACTCTGAATATGTAGCATAAAATATCTTCTTTGCAGGGGTGGCAGGCATCCCAAAAGTGTCAGACACAAATTCTCTTATGTAAAGCACCTGTGGTTTGGCACAAAGTTATATTATTTACCAAGGACAGGATGACATCTCTTATTCAGAACAACATCTCTTATTCTTTGGCATTTAAGTTAAAAACTGTGTAGGCAATTTGATTAATGCCTATAGAGAAGTCTCTAATAAAACCACTTAGATATTGAAAAAAAAACATTCCATCCCTCAAGGGCAAGAAAAATTCTAGAATGAAGGAACTGTAAAACTTACTAACAAGACCAGAACTTAAAATCAGTGACCTAATTACAGGGAACCTAGTGCATCAGTTAAAAACTGATTCCATGTACTATGCAGTGGTGAATAAATCCATCTGAAAAAAATGTCAGTCGTTACTCAAAAGAAGTTACTCTAAATTAAATTAAATTAAATTAAATTAAATTAAATTAAATTAAGCTGCAGCACATGCATACTCAAAGCAAATAAAAGTGCCTTTTTAAGTCAAGTCTCATTTATTTATACATTGCTGTATACAAGACAGATCGTTTCAAAGCAGCTTCACAGTTTTAAAGAGGAAAACAATCAAATCAGTCATGTAGACTTCTTCAAATCTGAGACAATTTCAAATTCCGCTGTAAATCACCTCTAAAAAAACAATGGTGTTGTTATTCAGCTCTAGTCAGTTCAGTGTTGATTCAGTTCAGTTCAACAGCAGTGTTGCAAAATTCATCAATTATGAAACAAATTTGATTCAGCTATGAAAAAAGGGAAACCAAACTGCATGATGTAACAGAAACGCAGGGGAAAAAATGAATGAACACAGTGAAGGAAAAATGAACGTACACAGTGTGATTTATGATTCCAGGCTGCCTCACAAGTCAGATTTATGGATTGATTTTATTCAAAAATTTTGCGTCCAGCTCCTTCTGCTTCGTGATACATCATGCTGGCATTAGGTGAGAAAATGGAAGCAAGTATCTATTCATCTGTTCAGCATAGCACAACAAAACATAATCTGAACCACAGAAGAATCTTCAGTTAAATATAACATTTCACAGGAAACAACTCGAGCTCATTTCAATCTGTTTTAAAGTGCCTCGCAGAAAAGGTACAATAAGATTCTTAGTGCAGCTTGCCAGCTCACAGGTTGCTCCTACATACCCTCACGATACTGCGTTGTAGCACCAGCGAGTTCGGATTTTGCCCCATGGTTCTTTTTAATTGGATATTTTATCCGACATGCACAGATGAGCTACTTCATTTATCAACTGACACACACAGATGTAATGGCATAATCCCTGGAAGACACCACTTACCAAGCCATACACCCAACTCTGAAGCATGTAATCTCTCTCGAGGAGGAGAGGGTTCCTTCTTGCCAACATATTATTAGCAGGAGAAAGCTTCATTTGAGGAAAGCAGAAGGGAGCTAGGCATTAGGAGCAGCGTGCTGATGTGGCTGTCACTGCTTGGTGGTGCTTGCGATGTCTGCATCTGGGAGCTTTCAGGAAAATGTGCCCGTGTAACTGGCAATGGGAGTGACAGGTCTAATGAAAATAGGACAACATGCATGGAAACAACCCAGTGCTCACAGCATGTGCGAATCGCAAGGGGGGCGAGGGAGGCTGAATTGAAATCTAAATTAGGGGAGACGGACATCCATGAAGGATGTGTTGATAGAGTTGTTTATGAGTGTGTGAAAAAGAAAGCCTGGGAGGATATTTTTTGAAGGGGACATATGGCTGATTCACTTAAATCCCACACACTGGTTTTTACACAGCGTGGGTGAGGCCTGAACTTGTCACTGCAGGAGCAACCCACAGTGGGAAGAGAGGAAAATCAATATATGCTCTAGGCAACCATGTCTCCGGCCCGACTCTTAGCATGTTCTGAAAGGACCTTTAGAGTCCCCCACTATACCCTTGAGGTCTTTTGAATACTGTGGCTGAAGGACTGCAACTTTTACCATCGTAGTCTTGAGATATATTCAGTTTTAACATAATATTAAATACAAAGGTATTGCTGTATATCTCTGTATCATTTAAATTTAGGAACCCAAATTTTGTAACCCAAATTTTAAGATATTAGTGATAGTATATCACAAATATAGCTCATCTCTATAGTCTTGGAATTGGAAAATTTGTTATTGGAAATTTTTGGAAAATTTTAGAATTTTCTGCCCATTTTGCTACCCTGTAGTCTCTAATACAGCCAAGGCTGCATTTATTTGATGAAAAACACAAAAATAATAATACTGTGACATATTATTGCAACTGCTTTCTATATTTTAAAATATAATTTATTCCTGTGATGGCAAAGCTGAATTTTCAGCATCATTACTCAAGTCCTCAGTGTCACATAATCCTTCAGAAATCATTCTAATATGCTGATTTGGTGCTCAAGAAACATTTTTTTATTATTATTATCAATGTTGAAAATATTTTTAAAAACATTTATTCAGCACCAAAGTAATGTAATTGTATATTGAAGACATGTAGCGTTACAAAATATTTCTATTTCAAATAAATTGATAATAATTTTCAATTTCAAATAAATTCATAGTAATTGAGCACCAAATCAACATATTAGAATCATGTGATCCTGAAAACTGGAGTAATGACTGCTGAAAATTCCCCTTTGCCATCACAGGACATTTTTAAAATATATTAAATTACAAACTGTTAAATGACAATAATTTCACATTATTACTGTATGTAATACAGACTTATTTTAAACCTTTGATATAGAGACTTATTTTAAACCTTTGAATGGTAGTGTGTGTACACACGCGTATATGTATATTACATGTAGTGTAAACGCAGTTTAACGCAGTAGTTTCTGATGTTCTTTTTTTAATCTGAGAATGTGGTTGTTTTGCACTTCTTCATTTAGAATACATTGGATTTTGATTTGCTGTATGCTAGGATATGTAGCTTTTCCAAGAGCTTATCATGTCACAGACGGGATGCTTTTGATGCAAGATGCTTCATAATGAGGGATGCAGTCAAAAGACAGGAGCTGTCACAAGTGTAGCTGCTCAAAAAAGGCGAAGGAAAAAACATCAACAACAAAAAACCCTTTCCCTCCAGAGAAGTCACTTCTAACACTGCTTTGTGTGATTTTCTGAGGCTATCTAAAATGGTTGATGGAACTTTGTGTTGTCTCTCACTGCCTGAAAAGCACTGGTGACCTTTCATTCATACAGCATGATGACTACTGAAGCCCCTTTTTATAAGCGGGGATGTAACTTTGTTGAGAAAACTCCCATTTTCCAAATGTGTTTCCTTTGTACCAGTATATTTTCTTGCTCAAAGGCTGATTGGTGGCAGGTAATCAGGCAGTTTGCATTGGCTTCTAATATTGCTGACCACTAATGCTTTATTTTAAAGTTTCAAGCAGCAGAATAAAAACAAAGGCAGGAAAGGTTAATGTATTCAATTTTCTTACATTGTCCATTTTAAGGGGAGTGTGTGTGCAGAGGTTTACTCATCTCGCACTCACCTCTACACCTCATTTGCATTAAAATACAATGGACTGTTAAACAGTTTCATTATTATACAAATGAAATCGGGTCACAACAAATTATCGGAATCCAGATAATACTGGATATACAATGCAGTCCTGTTGAACAATCTCAGTGGACTGTCTGTGTTTCATTTAGCTCTCAGTACCAGATTGTCAATGCATTTGTGCTGTTCCTATTTCTTTTATAGAAAAATATCAAATGTAACAATAAATAGTTGATGCAGAGATCCCATATAGTCTTCAGGATATGGATATTCGAATAAGTTAAGACAAAAAACATGTTCCTTGTTTTTTATCAGCAGAAATTGTAATGCTTCAGCAGTAAATCTTCAGAGCAACTGCAACGTTCTCATTATATATAAATATTAAATGTTACTATACCATAAACAGTTGCTTTAAAGATGCAATAATATGTCAGGATATGGATATCCAAATAAGATAAGAGAATATACCCGCTTCAGCTATTCAAAGCAATAACGTCTATTAAATTGATCATATTTGTGGTTTAAATGATTGAACCAGTCATTCCATGGCAGTTCCACAAACATTTTGAGGCAATGTTCCCTGTTTTTTGTCAGCAGAAATCTTAATGCTTCAGCAGTAAATCTTCAGAGCAACTGCAACAATTCCGGCTGACCCAATAGACCAATTTAGCATCTACCACAACACAATCAACTGCAACAACAACAACAACATATCATACTGAATTTGTGAGGTAATAGTGTAAATAGCTGTTATTCGTGTGAAATCACAGATTCTTTGGTTCTGACTCATTTCTTTTTAATCTATTTTCTTCCAACTGGTGTACTAGTGTTACAATAGACCATAATTGGTTGCACTGGGTGCATGGAGAAAATCAGCTAAACTTATTGTCGATTAAACCACTATTGTGGTGTGCTCAGCTGTCATTGCTGGTGAACTATTAATATGTTTTGAATATGAATCATGCATGCATGGATTCAGCATACAAAACTCATCAGTTGAGGCCGTTATCAAGCATAATTTTACATGAACATAAGCATTATAAAATAAATCATTAAAAGTGACACCGGAAATTAACTAGCAAATAGAGACATACAATTAATTTGTACCAAAGTTCCTTCTAGGAACCTAAGTGCAAATACAGTTCTATTGGCATTGTAAAATTGCATTTAATCTAAACATATAAAATAAACTGGGACTTTTTGCTGTTTTTCTCTGTGTTCACAGCAAAGCGGACTAGAGTAGGTGAGAGCAGGGAGAAATGTAACACTTTTTGCTAATTTATTCATAATCTGTTTAGCCTCAGATATCTTGACATATTAGCAGTCATTACCCTTTAAATTTAAAGGCTGCTAAATTAAATATAGATTAATTCTAACCTAATAATATAATTCTAACCACTATAATTGTATGTGATAAATGTAACAGTAAATGAAAAAGGTCTGTAATGTGCTTAGTTATATTTTATGTGTACATACTCATGTTAGTCAATACACAACACATGCTCAAACACAAGGCATATTTTAATAATAACAAGGACACCTGCTGTGTGTTTTCTACAGTATATGTAAACACACAGCAAGACAAACAAGACGATATGGAAATACGTTTTAATCAAATTTAAACCTCAAAGAGACACTTTATGTAAATGGATAACAACAGAATTAGTTACCCCTCATCCACGGTGAATGAACAGTTATGATGCCAAATGTATGTTTAGTGCATTCTTCATGTGCCTTATTTCCATTGAATTGTACATGTTTGATGGCCCTGCCTTTAACTAAACATATAGTTTTGTTCATATCATCTGTAGTGGATGGAGTAGTAAAGTAGTTCTTTGGCCACGGGAGATCTACAAAGTGCCTCTGAGCTGTGTGGAATATTCCTCTTGGAAATTACACTGCATAGACCGCCTTTAATTGTGTGTTTTAGTTCATTTTAAACTCCAGCTGAGAGGATCTCCAGCACCCTCACTGCTCTAATTAGTGTACAGTGAATGATAATTTACTGTTAATTAAAAAAAAAAAACATTCATTTCTCCTTTTTTCCTTTTGGTTTTCCTTCCATTCCTGTTGACATGTCTCAGTGGCAAAGCCAAAGGATCATGACAAAATAATGCAATAATGTTTTTTTTTTTTTTTTTAATTATTATTCAGTGTGCAGTGTACATAATAAAATTGTAGTTGCAGACACGGCTATTCTGACCTTCAATGTACAAGGCTGTCACCCGCTTTCAGTTATCTTAGCTGTACAAAAACAGTCTGTTATGCTGCTTGATGTTGCGAACTGGTGCTTGTTATCATATTAATTTATTATCGTAATCATAAACACTGGTTTGTAGCACGAATAGTTTTACAATTTACTGCACTTTGTTATTCTTCTATCCCTATGAATTAGAAGTGGCACACATTCACAGAAAATTTGCCAACAGTACACTGTGTGATTTTTGCTGTCATAGGAGTAATTTTTTCCATCAAAAGAAATTGTCTCAATCGTTGACACTCATATGGTCACAGCTCGCATCATGTGAGAGGAATTATGAGCTGAGTTCCTTACGAGCACCTCCGGTAATTTTCAGTCATTTTGAAAATTTTTTGAATTTGATCAGTGTGTAGACTCTCCACTATTCCCAAATCATACACAACTACATCACATAGGCCACTAGCAACCCTATACCGAATAGGATCAAATCATTTGCACAGACATCTTTTTTTTTTCTTTAGTTTTTCCAAGCTATAGCAACAACATTGAAAATGCCAATGTCCACTGGCTTGCCATGCAATATAGTCTTGCCATCTACCAACTACTTTGATATGATTATCAGGTTAACTCCCATTAACGTGTTGAAGAGTTCACAAACTCCTGAGTGTCCAAACTTGCACAGTGTTCGCCCAGCTTTACATCCATGTTGCAAAATAAGGTGGATACCCAACTCAACTCAAACTCATGTGCCCCTTCCCTTTTTCAACTATCAATAATATTGTGGTCAATCAAACAAAATGTATTTGAATTCTAATTATATACGAAATGTGTACAAAACAGTAACAAATGTTTGAAAATTCTCCTTTATTTTTACGTATCTGTAAGTCTGAGACATTGTTGCCATAATGCATTGCTATAGGTTGCGTGTATCTTGCTTTGGAACTGACTGACAGACTGTCATCTGACACCACAAACTTGCTTTCTAACATTATGTCCAATATTTTTTTCTTTTCTGCTATAAAAACAAAATACAATCTGTTTATATCAGTAGTTCCAGATTCATAATTGTTACCACACTGTCTGTTTACAACAGTGGACGGGAACCTAGGCTCACAAGCCATGTATAGCTCTTTCAGTGGTTGCCTATGGCTGGACGGCAGGAAAAAATAAACCAAACAATCACATTTTTTTCATCAATACCTTCAATTTTTTCATTACACCTTTTTTCATCAATAATCAAAGATAGTGTGTCAGTTGTCCCTTCTCCGGGAGTTTAATTGACAGGCGATCTGACCAATGCAGAATCTGCCATTTTGCCAGACAAACAAACTAGACAGGAGAGTTGATTAAAGTCGGTGGACTTGACCTTGAAAATGATATATATTGACGTCTTCCAGGGTTGAAACAAGATTCCTTCTGATGTTCATTCGTGTTTATTTCATGCTATAACTAGAAGAGATGGCCGCTTGAACTGAGGTGCTAGAGCTATCTGTCATGACACATTAAAGAACCACAAAATGGTATTTATTGTTTAAATTTATTAAAAAATGACTAAATTTGAAAGCTGAAACTTTGTTTCATACCAAAAGTAACCTGCTCTCTTATCTGTCAGCGCATTGTCAGTGTCCACATGGTGGATGTATACGACAACCAAACAAGCTCAAATTTCATTAGACAATGTGAAGTGGAGTGGCACGAATAGTTTTACAATTTACTGCACTTTGTTATTCTTCTATCCCTATGAATTAGAAGTGGCACACATTCACAGAAAATTTGCCAACAGTACACTGTGTGATTTTTGCTGTCATAGGAGTAATTTTTTCCATCAAAAGAAATTGTCTCAATCGTTGACACTCATATGGTCACAGCTCGCATCATGTGAGAGGAATTATGAGCTGAGTTCCTTACGAGCACCTCCGGTAATTTTCAGTCATTTTGAAAATTTTTTGAATTTGATCAGTGTGTAGACTCTCCACTATTCCCAAATCATACACAACTACATCACATAGGCCACTAGCAACCCTATACCGAATAGGATCAAATCATTTGCACAGACATCTTTTTTTTTTCTTTAGTTTTTCCAAGCTATAGCAACAACATTGAAAATGCCAATGTCCACTGGCTTGCCATGCAATATAGTCTTGCCATCTACCAACTACTTTGATATGATTATCAGGTTAACTCCCATTAACGTGTTGAAGAGTTCACAAACTCCTGAGTGTCCAAACTTGCACAGTGTTCGCCCAGCTTTACATCCATGTTGCAAAATAAGGTGGATACCCAACTCAATTTTTTCATTACACCTTTTTTCATCAGTAATCAAAGATAGTGTGTCAGTTGTCCCTTCTCCGGGAGTTTAATTGACAGGCGATCTGACCAATGCAGAATCTGCCATTTTGCCAGACAAACAAACTAGACAGGAGAGTTGATTAAAGTCGGTGGACTTGACCTTGAAAATGATATATATTGACGTCTTCCAGGGTTGAAACAAGATTCCTTCTGATGTTCATTCGTGTTTATTTCATGCTATAACTAGAAGAGATGGCCGCTTGAACTGAGGTGCTAGAGCTATCTGTCATGACACATTAAAGAACCACAAAATGGTATTTATTGTTTAAATTTATTAAAAAATGACTAAATTTGAAAGCTGAAACTTTGTTTCATACCAAAAGTAACCTGCTCTCTTATCTGTCAGCGCATTGTCAGTGTCCACATGGTGGATGTATACGACAACCAAACAAGCTCAAATTTCATTAGACAATGTGAAGTGGAGTGGTAAATTCCCTGTCTTATTCATAAATCGGTTGAAAATTACATACTGTCTGTTTTCATTTTTGTTTTTACAAACATGAAATGGCTAAAAGAAAAAAGACAACGAACATCGCTCTTTACAGTCAGACTGGACAGCTGAATTTGCAATTGTGGAGCGATCTGGATCTGCGGTTTGTCTTTTTTACATTTACATTTTACATCAAACTATCATCTGTCATAAATCTCAGACACCCTGACTATTGCTTTTTGGCACATTCAGACGGTCCCAACAATAGTGTTGGTGATTGCTCTTGTAGAAAGTCACAGCAGCTGGCATTTTGGTATGGTAGTCCTCCTAATCATACCCAAGCTGGCATCATAGGCCTGTCATATCCGTATGCAGCACAGACACAGCTGGCAGCACCTATCAGAGAGGAAAAGCATATTAATTACTTGATTACTTACTGCTGTTAGCCACATGGGAGCGGTTCCATTAATTCATATTTCGCCTCCTCACTTAGTACTCTACGATGGTTAAATACCACTTCAGCATGTTGATGGTTGGCAGTATCTCACCCTGTAATCTAATATAAGAGCCAATGTGCCACCTGTCTCCACTGGTCAATCGGGATGAAAACTGCTTTGCACTCAAGAATATAAGCACACTTTTGCATTTGATGGAAATTATGCCCAGTCCATTACTGTGGAATGAGCTGTGTGATGCAAAAAGTCTGTTCCGGCGAGGTGACATTAGGGCTTCACACTGCAACAATAGGCTAATATAAAAATCTAAAGTTTGTGGACACAACTGTGATGATCGATTCACAAACAAGTGAATCTATTTTCTTTAATTAGTCAGTCAAAAAGATTCACAAAACAGTCTCAAACTCATCTGTCAGTGTGCAAATTCCAATGGGAATTAAGCATCCATATGCCATCTTTGGTCTCAACTTAATACAATTTGCATATCCACTATTAAATATTTCTTACTTATGAAACTTATTTAAGCTAAATATAAAATGCATGGGAAAATGTGTGTAATATATCACAGCAAAACAAAACTACTTGAATTATTCATAAACGGTTAAGTAACACTTTACAATAAGGTCTAATTCATTAACATTACATTAACAATGCATTAGTTAACATGAACGATTTGAATCAGACTCACTGACTCCTTGAATCATTCAGAGGTGTTAGTGAATCCTCAGCTGACACATTACATGTCCAATTTGAAATAAACTATGGCTTGGTATTGTAATAGTTCGATTGTAACATGTAATAACTTATACAGGAAACTTTGTATAAGATTAAAACTGAGATTTATGTATTTATTTACAAAAAGGCAAAAAAACTTCTTGGTTGCACTTTATTTTAATAGTCTACTTTAGAAATGTTACTAATAAGTAACTACATGTCAACTAATTCAGTGAAGTACTCATAGACTGTTCTGTTAGGAATAGTGGAATAACTTGACATACTTGCAAAGTTATTACAGTCAGAAGAATGTCTTTTGGAGGACCATCACATAAAGTGTTAACAATATTACGTAGGCAGTCTACTAACTACTCAAATGACTGGTAGATGACATATAGTTTCTAGTTAGCAACTGGACTATCAAAATAAAGTGTTACAATATTCTTAAAAAACAGAGTGATATTTATATGTGATAAATACAATGAGGATCACTATAATGACAGCTTTTGTCTCTTAAGGTGTTCCTGTCTGTAAAGTATTATGTAAAGAGAATGTACGGGGGAATAGTGAGCCCATGTGGTGAGGCTGTGAAACCCTGATGAGTGCCATCCTCCTCCATCACACAGACGCTTTATGTCATTGGCTCTCAGCAGTGGCCAATCTGCCTGTAATTACTCTCCTCTGCTGCAGGGCTCTCTTCCTGCTTCACCATGGCTAAACTGATTAGTAATCTAAGAGCTAAGTTTGATCGGTGGAGCTAATTGAAAAGAAATGATAATGCGTCATTATTTAGTACAACAGCTATATAGAGAGTTTACACTAGGGGCTTGGCTCTAAAGGACACCAAACAGTGCAACGTCCATTATGTGACTTGTAGGTAATGCCTCAAGAAAAGTAACACCATTGTGCCCTTATGTTATTTAAGAGATGGCGGCTCCTGGCTGTTTGTGAACATTACAGAATTATTCCACTTGATCCCAGCAGAGCGGCTGCATTACAAATAAAACTATTCTGTGAATGAGCCGCTCTCCTTGCTGCTTTATGCATGAAGAGCAAGACCACAATGCCAGAATAATTCACTCCCAATACATCTACTTTTCCAAGGTTGATTTATTCTGTTAGCTGCTCAAAGAAGTGAATAGTGACAGAAAATCACACTGTCGTTCCTTAATCTATATGTCTTGGCTGAGCTTTATCTGATATTATGTCTTTATAATAGTTCACTGTAATTCCGTGCCTCATGCAGCATCCCTTCTACAGTTTATTATGATTTCTTGAGATGTAGTAAACACTTAATGGTAACCTACAATGTTTTATAGTGCTGTATGCAGTTGCTCAGTGACTTCATGCCAACAGTTAAACAGACTGAAAAATAAGAAATGCCTAATTCAAAATGACCTTGACCAACACCTCCATATTTGATAAATGCATATTGGTGAGAGCTTGGAACGAGGACACAGAGAGGAAGCCTGCTCATGGCTGAAATGCCAAGCGTTTTTTTTTTTTTTTTTTTTTTGAAAATGACAAAACATTCAATTTTAGAAT
This sequence comes from Spinibarbus caldwelli, assembly GCA_039654775.1. Lineage (NCBI taxonomy): Eukaryota > Metazoa > Chordata > Actinopteri > Cypriniformes > Cyprinidae > Spinibarbus > Spinibarbus caldwelli. Next base: position 27,243,796 of record CM077221.1, on the reverse strand, counting down.
TTGTTCTTTTTTTTTTTGTAATCTTTAAATTGTAAATTTAGACAACTTTGCAATTGCATTGTAACTTAATTTGAACAATCTTCTGTTTATTTTACCTTCATGTCATCTTATTTTTGACCTTCATGTCATCATGACACTATCGACTACAACTTTAAAATTATGTTGGCATTAGTCGAATTGCATTGGCTTGGCTCAAATCATACTTATCTGACCATCATCAGTTCGTAGTGAATGAAGAGGTATCATATCGATCACAAGTGCAGTATGGAATACCACAAGGCTCAGTACTAGGACCATTGCAACATGGTGTTAGCTTTCACTGTTATGCAGCTGATACTCAGCTCTGTATTTCTTCTTGGCTTGACGAAACATACCAATTTGAAAATCTAACGGAATGCATAGCTGATACAAAAAAAAAACACGTTTTTGTTTTCATGACTAGTAATTTCCTACTGCTAAATTATAAAAAAGAGGTGTTAATTATCAGAAAATAACTCTGCACGTAATAATCTAGAACATTGTCTAACACTTGATGGCTGCTCTGTCAATTCTTCATCGTCAGCTAGGATGTGCTATTTGATAGGCATTTCTAGCATTTGTAAAACCACATTTTTCCATCTTAAAAATATATCTAAATTACGATCTATGCTTTCAATGTCAAATGCAGAAAAGTTCATTCATATACTGTATAACAAAGACATCAGACTTCAACTTGCTCTGTGTGTGTAAAAAAAAAAAACATTAAAGAAAAATGCTATGATTTAATTTGAAAAGGTTACTTTTAATCTTCTAAGAAATTACATATTCCCACCTCAGGCCCAAAGTATTTAATATCATACTTTTTTCTTCAATGGCCAATTCTTAAATATGAGGCTGTAGCTTCCTAAAACAATAATGCATTGTTACTATCTTACCCCTAAGCTCTACATTATTTCAGTCCTATCACAGAACTGCGGAATTGATGTACTTAGGTAGGTAGTATCACTCAGTATTTCTTGTACTAAAACACATTGAATCACACACTGAAAAACAGAAATTAATAACCCATGACATTTCCCTTTCAAAACATGTTTTGTGCAACACCATTTAACCTTGTTACAGAAAAAGAGGTTGAAGGTGAACAAAAAATTGACTAATGGCGGCCTTAACAGTAAATATCATTGCGCATTATCCACAGTCAATAGTTCTGGATCTTTTTGTGCAAAAACTGATCACTGGTGAGAGGTTGAAAATAAAATAGAAAGACAAATTCTACATTTCCTCAGAAAATATCTATTATATTTTAGAGAAAAATATATTAGGAGAATAACAGCAAGTCTAGTACAAAATATCTACATATACAGTGGGGCAAAAAAGTATTTAGTCAGCCACCAATTGTGCAAGTTCTCCCACTTAAAAAGATGAGAGAGGCCTGTAATTTTCATCATAGGTATACCTCAACTATGAGAGACAAAATGAGAAAAAAAAAATCCAGAAAATCACATTGTAGGATTTTTAAAGAATTTATTTGCAAATTATGGTGGAAAATAAGTATTTGGTCAATAACAAAATTTCATCTCAATACTTTGTTATATACCCTTTTTTGGCAATGACAGAGGTCAAACGTTTTCTGTAAGTCTTCACAAGTTTTTCACACACTGTTGCTGGTATTTTGGCCTCTAGAGCAGTAATGTTTTGGGGCTGTCGCTGGGCAACACGGACTTTCAACTCCCTCCAAAGATTTTCGATGGGGTTGAGATCTGGAGACTGGCTAGGCCACTCCAGGACCTTGGAATGCTTCTTACGAAGCCACTCCTTCGTTGCCCGGGCGGTGTGTTTGGGATTATTGTCATGCTGAAAGACCCAGCCACGTTTCATCTTCAATGCCCTTGCTGATGGAAGGAGGTTTTCACTCAAAATCTCACGATACATGGCCCCATTCATTCTTTCATTTACACGGATCAGTCGTCCTGGTCCCTTTGCAGAAAAACAGCCCCAAAGCATGATGTTTCCACCCCCATGCTTCACAGTAGGTATGGTGTTCTTTGGATGCAACTCAGCATTCTTTCTCCTCCAAACATGATAAGTTGAGTTTTTACCAAAAAGTTCTATTTTGGTTTCATCTGACCATATGACATTCTCCCAATCCTCTTCTGGATCATCCAAATGCTCTCTAGCAAACTTCAGTCGGGCCCGGACATGTACTGGCTTAAGCAGGGGGACATGTCTGGCACTCCAGGATTTGAGTCCCTGGCGGCGCAGTGTGTTACTGATGGTAGCCTTTGTTACTTTGGTCCCAGCTCTCTGCAGGTCATTCACTAGGTCCCCCCGTGTGGTTCTGGGATTTTTGCTCACAGTTCTTGTGATCATTTTGACCCCACGGGGTGAGATCTTGCGTGGAGCCCCAGATCGAGGGAGATTATCAGTGGTCTTGTATGTCTTCCATTTTCTAATAATTGCTCCCACAGTTGATTTCTTCACACCAAGCTGCTTACCTATTGCAGATTCAGTCTTCCCAGCCTGGTGCAGGTCTACAATTTTGTTTCTGGTGTCCTTTGACAGCTCTTTGGTCTTGGCCATGGTGGAGTTTGGAGTTGGACTGTTTGAGGTTGTGGACAGGTGTCTTTTATACTGATCAAACAGTTCAAACAGATGCCATTAATACAGGTAACGAGTGGAGGACAGAGGAGCCTCTCAAAGAAGAAGTTACAGGTCTGTGAGAGCCAGAAATCTTGCTTGTTTGTAGGTGACCAAATACTTATTTTACCGAGGAATTTACCAATAAATTCTTTAAAAATCCTACAATGTGATTTTATGGATTTTTTTTTTCTCATTTTGTCTCTCATAGTTGAGGTATACCTATGATGAAAATTACAGGCCTCTCTCATCTTTTTAAGTGGGAGAACTTGCACAATTGGTGGCTGACTAAATACTTTTTTGCCCCACTGTATATGTGTTACTAACTCCCCACTTTTTAACAAATCATGTCATGATGCTTCGAACATTATACATTTTCACTGATCCAAAACTGTATGTAGCCATCATCCTCTCACTGTGAGCCAACAGATGACCAAGTTCTTTATAAGTCAGAGGGTAAATACACTCCTCAAGATGAATGTAGTGGCATAATCTGACATAATTAAGACTGGGCAGTTCCCTTCCACTGTATAACAGAAACACTTACCTCACAGATGCCACAGCTAATCAGTGTTAGTTTATCCATATAGCCTGTAGGATTAACAAACTGCATGGCCATTTTTTTGTAACAGAAATCTACAAATTACAGTGGCAGAAAGCTTCATTATGATGAATTACAGTCAGACATGCACATTTGTTTTAAAATATGTTGGTGTCTAAGACTAATAATTCAGTAACTACTATACTCTGTAAAATAATATTGAAGCTGTAAACAAAATAAAGATTACTGGAGTACATTTTACAAGATAATACGATTTCAGTCTTTCTACTTGAAAATTGGTATGTTTAATTTAGAATGTTACTTGCCATTTCTTTGAACAATTTGTGAAATTACTAGCACTTTCAGAGTGAGAACTGTTTCATAATTAATCTTATACCATTTTTTTTTTTTTTCAAATTCCAAAAATTGTACTGAAGCAAAAAGACGAATAGTGCAATCCAACAGAGAGGAAATATGCCACCTCATCTTTTACATTTAAATTCATATTGTAGTTGCTGATAGTTACTAAATATTTTAGCCAACTTTGTATTAACCTGAATACATCATTTTCGAATAACACAGCTTTATTACCAGATATTGGCTTTGTTCTTAATGGTCTTACGTCTCTAAATATTAATCATCTCTATTCTTTCATTTTTGCCTTTCTTCTCTCTGGCATCTGGATGCTCCACTTCCTCTCTCATTAATGTTCACCACTCCCTCCCTTGCTGTTGTATTTGCTCAGTATTAAAGAGCTGTGCAGGTTGGCCAACTGTTTGTGAGTCATCTCGGTAGAAAAAGGGCAGAAAGACAATTTTACACAAGCATCACTTCCCATTTAAACATGAGGTCTCTGTGCTTAGACTCCAGCTGACACGTTTTCCATTATGGCCCTGTGAGAGATGATGGGTTGTCAGATTGGTCCTATCCTGATCTGTGCGGTGGCTTTGTCCCTGGTAGCTTTGTCTAAACGAGTGCATTCAAAAACTAAAGGATCTCTGAATATTTGGGGATTTGTTACAACATGTTATGGATTACTTTAGAAGGCAAATCTGTCTGTGTGTGTGTGTGTGTGTGTGAGTATTGGGAGTTGCATAGAGCTCAAAACTATTGAACAGAGCAAATAAATGCACAACAGTCTATTGTTGTAGACTAGCCCGAGTAGATCACACACTTTTGCGTATCTATTCTCAAAAAATAACAATAAAAGGCTCCTGTTTTCAGAGCATTTAGGGATTTTGACTGCAGACTGACATTTTTCAAACACAATGGCAGATTGTAAATCACTGTACAGAGCTATAATATTACTTAAAGATACTATCTATCCTCCACACTGTAGAGATTAAATCTGTTAGAATAATGTGACATAAGGACTTTTCATAATTTTTTCCCCATTGCTTCATTTTCTTTATCGTCAAAACTAATGCATTTTGAGTTAATTCAATTAAGAAGAATCATGCATATAGGGATTCAACACAACCTATAATCTTAGGTTGATTTAACACTTCAAATCCATTCTCACTAACGTTATGATGTGTTCTACCCACTAACATTGAAATGAGTATTTATAGAGAAAAGATGTTTTTCAGAAAATGTTGAATAGTAATATGGTGTGTGAGGGAGAGCGAAGGTTTTAGCAGTACATTAGTGCAGTGTCTCTATCTTCCTGTGTACCTCACCAGCTCTCAAGGTTTAATTCACGGAGCAGAGGAAAAGAAATGAGCAAAGACATTGAAGTATAAAAGCTTGTCATTTTAATATGTTTTACAGCCATCCATTGTCCCAAAATCAGCACTGTAAGTGTTTCAAGGGTTGTAGAACACATTTACCTACCGAGCAACACCTGCCTCGTGAGAGTGGTAGAAAATGCATTATAGCATGGCAAATTGTCGACATTTTGATGACTAAATCAATAAAATTGTAAACTTTTCACCAGTAGGTGAATAAAAATGGAGGAGATCTGTCAGATGGAATAGTAGTTTAGTCTGAGTACAACCACAGGTCCAATAGTTTTGTCACATGTTCAGTCAAAGCAAATGGCTTTCAATTCAAAGCTACATCTGGCTTTATGATACTATGCAAGGTGTCAAAATTGAAATCGCACCATCAAACCATATTTAATGATTAATACTTGACCTTTGAGATAGTAATGATTGTCAAGCCTAATCAATAAATCATTTTAAACAAATTGATCTCTTATAAAGAGTTGGTAATGGACATTTACAGTGATTTAATTAGACCTATACACTTTGCATGTATCTAGATATAGCACATGCACTCCAGTATGCTCAACAACCCATAACCTCTGATTGGCTGCATTCAACCACTGTATTGCCCAATGTACATCGAAATAGTTATGTACAGAAAAAAAAGATGAGAGGACAGGTATGAATTCATACTGGTCCTCCCGATTCTGGCTTTCGCTCAAATTTCAACAGGACTATGTTTTTCAACACTTACCCGAACAAGTACACAGATTTTTGAAACCCTCAAATGACCTGTCTGCTTTCCCTTTGAGGACACAATCCCCGTGTGATTGATCTGTACAGTCTGTAAAAAAATGTAAAAGGCTTTTTTTCCCGGAACATTGTTCTTTTTGCAATTCCGCAAGGGGTGCAAAGATTACTCCCTTATTCCTCCCTCAAGGTAAGTCTGTTGTCAAGAACATCTATTCACGTAATGCACACACAATGGCGATTTGTCTTTTAAATCATCTTCATACTGATCTTGTGAGATCCCTCGTTCGGGCTGCTTTCTCCATCTACTTTCCGTGGCACATACTCAATCTCGATGTTTGGCTTGGCATTGCCTTTCCCTCGGCTCCAGAGGAACAAGAGCACCAGACAGAACAGCACCACTCCCAGGAAAGAGATAAACCCCATGGTGGTAGCGATAATGAGAGTCTTCATATCAAAGGGAAAGGGATCCGTCGCACCAGTTCCATTGGCACCGCTATCGTTGGGCTGGTTCGAGATGAAGGCGAAGGTCTTATTGGGCTGATGGGGCCAATTGGGAGAGTAGCTATGAACGTGTAGGTGAGCCAAACGGGTGTCGTTTCCTCCTGCATTGACGGCAATGCAGGTGTATGTGCCATTGTCTTGTATTTGGGCGTATCTAACCTCTAGGGTGCCGTCCGGAGACACCGACAGCCGGCCAATGCTTTTAGTAGTGATAAATTGCTTTTTTGGAGACTGCCACATAATCATGGGAGCGGGGTCTCCATCTGCTTGGCAAGGGAATTGGACAGTGGTCCCCTCATCCACAAATCTATGAATGGCTTTGTGATCCCGGATCTTGGATTTCTGGCAGGTGAAATAATTCGGCGGGAGAACATCCGGGAAGTCTTTGAATTCTTTACCCTGCAAAAACTCTGGCGATTCACAAGATGGCTGCTGGCGGTTGAAGTTAAGTCGCCATCGGCGGCGAAAGACCCAGAGGAGACGACAGTCGCATGCCAGGGGGTTGTCGTGAAGAGCCAGTGTCTCCAGGTTGCCGACCGAATGGAAGGCAGACTCCTCTAAAGTGCTTAGACTATTGCTGGATACGTTGAGAACCCGAAGGTAGTTGAGTCCTCTGAAGGAATAAGGCTCAATGCTGACTAGCCGGCCCCCAACCAAGTGAAATGCCTGGAGCCTCAGCAAATTGTGCATTTTGTTGCCCTCCACAACCTCGATCGGATTGAAGGACAGGTTGAAGAAGCGAAGGTACACCAGGTGCTGAATGGCCTCGTATGGGACGGCAGTGAGATTGCAGTTTGTGATGCTCAAGGTTGTGATGTTAAGTCCATGGAGGGACTTTGTGGTCAAGGTTTCTAAAAGAGGCCAGTTTGCTATCTCTAAGACCTTGAGTCGATAGAGCCTCCTGAAGGAAAAGTCTCGAATGATGTTGATGTTGAGATGCCGCAGCCTGAGGGTCAGCAAGTTGTGAAGATGACTGAAGGCCTCTGTTGGCACAGAGGTCAGGTTGCATCTTTCCATGGTGAGCTGCTCTAGGCTGCTGAGGCCATGAAAAGCTCTATGAGAGATGAACACCAGGTCGTTGTCCCCCACCTCCAGCTCTTTCAGATTGTAGAGATCTTGAAACATGTAGTCCAACAAAATGACAATTTTATTCTCACTAATATCTAAGCGAGTGAGGTTATTGAGGCCAGTGAAAACACCCAGCTGAATCAACTTCAGCTTGTTGTTGCGTAGCCCCAGTATTCGCAAGCCAAGGAGGTTGCTGAAGGCCCCTGGTTCAATGACAGAAATGATGTTTTCGTTGAGCTGCAACTCCTCCAGGTGTTGATAGTTGAGAAATTCCTCTGGGTTGATGGCTTTCAAGCGGTTCTTGCTGAGATCTAACAGCCGCGTGTCAATGGGAATTCCCTCGGGGAGGGCGATCAGCTTCCGCCGATGGCACACGACCGAGCGCTCCTGGGCACTGCACTCGCAGCGAGAGGGGCAGCCAGTGGCAGAGCCAGACAGAACGGTACCCAGCATCAGGATGAGAATGGGCTGCCAGCACGCCACCAGGTAGCTGTGCCCACTTGCCTCTCTGGCCACCATTTTGATGGTAACCTGCTGAGAAAAAAGATAGAGAGATTGGGTTTCATTTCAAGGCAGAAGAAAGGCAAAAGAACTGAGAGACAATCATACTGCTCCTGTTCTTAAAATAGCAAGAGATGGTCTTGGAGAAAATGCTGATGCTTGAAAAATGTAACAGACTACTGCACTGGAACATGCTGCGTAAAGGCAACTCAGAGCTTTGATTAATGATATAACAGAGACATTAAAAAGTAAAAGACTGTATGAGAAAAAGAAAACAACCATAAACAACACTGGCCATGAAGAAGTATGGCCAAGTTATAAGTATAGCCTATCAGGGAGTTATAAGTATAGCCTATACTCTGCAGGATCTTTTTGAAAAACATATCTTGGATGTTTATCTTGTAACACAGAAAATATATTTTCAATAGTGGCTTGAACCAAATTAGTAATGATTTATGCATGTCAAAACAATATATATATATTTTTTTTCTTTTGAAATGAAGAATGGCATAATTCTAACTATAGTCATATACTAGTTCCATCTTTAAACTACATAAATAGTTGATGGTATACAGTATACAATAGCAAAAACTGAGACCAAGGGACACATAAATCAGGTTGCGCAAAAAAAAAAAAAAAAAAAAAAAAAAATTCTTATATATTATTGTCTGGATTTTAAACCAAATATTAATTGTTGTATTTTAGATTATATAAATTATATTATTAGAATATTATGTTATATTATTATTACTTTTTATTGATGCAGTAGATCTGAAAACTGGCTTGTGGAACACAATTCAGCTCTTAATGTGTTAAATCCAAATCAACTTTGTCTCACACTATTTTACTGTGCAAAAGCCCTCAACCTTCAAACTTTACTTCCCAAATTGATCGAGCAAGCTCAATTTTAATCTCACAGCCACTTTCAGCTGTGTGCTTTAGAATGATGGAGATCTTGGTTTAGGGCTTGTGAAGAGACTCGTGAAAAATTGACATGAAGAAACTCAAGACACATAGAACTTGCCAAAATGACACACGAGTTACATTCCATGAGACACGAGGTTGCTAATTGGACTAGTCAAATACAAATCATGTTAAGTAGACAGGCCAGCTTTAATAATTGATTAGGTAAACTTTAAGTAGCTCCCATTTGTAAAGCAAGTGAAAGTGACCCAGAATTAAATACATCTTGCATCAGTGAATTCAAATACATTTATGCAAACTCAAAGGATGCATTATGATATTATGCAGGTTCAAGAGTAGAGTGCATATTTTAACACAACTTATATTTACACATTTGCAGTATCATATCTCAAGGGTAGCTATTATTTTTGACTTTACTTAAAAATATAATTTCCCCAAAACTTACAACCTACAAGCTGCAGAAAGAATGTTCTCTCAGAGAAAATGTACACAACACAACTCAGAGTACTGTGAAGCAGTTTACCCCAGGCCATGGAGCGCGGAAGTGTGGACTTTTGAGGTTTGTCATACAAAATATGACATACAAAAATACTACAGGCTCATATGTATGCACGATCAATCATTAAAAGATCGCAATCTTGATTCAAAAACAATCTTTTTCCTAAATGCCTATGTCTAAACCTTTGAAATCACAATCACATCAGAATATTTATACCTGCTTTGGTCAGGCTTTGTTACATTATGCCAGTAGATGGTGACCAGTGATGGTTAAAATGTATTTGATGTTTGAATCATTCATTCAAGAGACTCAGACGAAACAAGTCTTCATTTATTTCAATTTATTTCAATTTTTTTTTACATAATACATTCATTTAAATTAAAAAATATTTTTAAATAGACTCATTTATAACACTTTAGACATTTATAAATAGACTCATTTATAACATTAAGTAAAACATTTTGTCAGAACCTCAAGTAAATTAACCTACATATTATTTTGTTTGGTTGTCTAATGTTTTGTTTTCATAATCCTGGGACAACCGTGATCTCTATTCTAAAATTCAAAAGCTTAAAAGCTTAAATTATAATGCATGATAATGTCGTTTCCCATCCAGTGTGCTAAATTCTGCAAACCACACCCCTCTAGCATCGATCGCCACCCCCCACACACCCCACCCCAGGCCCCTCTTTCTTTTGGCCCGTTCCGCGTTCCATGGTCCAGACTGTTTTGATCGAATGAAACTGCAAAAAGGGGGTGAAAGAAAATGCCTACATGCAGCCATCTGTTTAATGCATAGATTTGCAGATTCCATTTCCGAGTGTCTTCAGGTGTGTCAGAAATGTGTAACAAAAGAAAATATTCTTTTGAGTTCCGGTGCAAAATAAGGTGAGTAGTTTCAGCGATAACAATTTCATATTAGTGCTCCTCAGCTAGATCAAAAGGGCCGTTATTGTCAAGGGTGCTTATCCCTCGTTTATCTATCGAGTGTGATCTGCATACAGTTGAGGAGCAGAGCGATCAGGGTACTGTGAGAGAATTACTACATCGATTAAACGACTCGTGTGGCATGAGGAGGTGTGAGGGTGAAGGTCATGACGTAAACAGAGCTGCCAAGAACGGGATGTTTTAATCACGCTGAATCTATCACGATGTTCCCCGGCTGAGCAGGCATCAAGCCTCCGGAGGCATAGCAGGGTTGTTTAAACTGTTATTATGTATGACATCTCCTGCGATGCAAATTTCTGTTCAATATGCATGTCTCCCGAATATCTGCCAAATAACCACCTTTGACCTTTGACTATAATTGGGATAATTTGTCTGAGGAGAGAACAGGTCAAAGGTGTTGGCTCATTAAAATTATTGACAAATTTGCTTGGTAGTTTTAAACAAGCAAACAAAAGCAGATGGAAATCACTTTAAAATTACAGTAGGTCTGCATGGTGTGATCACAGTTTCCCTAATTAAACATGGCCGTTGCTTCCAATATCAAAAATTCGTATTTTGTTCACTGTTGTGGTGTCGCATAGTACTCCCACAGGAAGAAAATAGCTCGGCTCATGGGCAGAAATATGTACCTGTTTTACCACTGATAAAAAGCGAACTGTAAACATTTATGCTGTTATTTCTTGGCCTGCAACTCGCAAATGCTTGCCAATGGGCAAAGTGAAAATTATGATAGTTTAAATAAAAAAGAAAAGCCAAAAAGCCTAATTATCATTTAGCACAAATGCTGTGGCTGATTTTTTTTCTTCTTCCAGATCTAAATGATGGATTGCATATACACACGCACTTCCATCTTTGTTCCTAATCACTGTAACCTTTGTTTTAGACCAAATGCTAAGGTATGCAAATGCTTTAAAACTAATTTGGCCTCGGTGGTCAACTGATGGCAATTGAAAAGCCACTACACAAAGTGTTGGATTTATTATCCAATTAAAAGATTAAATCATCGCTCAGGAAGCCCCCATTCTGTAAACATACAAATCAAAGTCTGTCAGGCGACTATGAATAATGTATGAAGAAGGAAAAAAAAATGCTTCTCTCTGTTGCATTGCCAGAATATTGCATTGACGGAGTAATTCTCAATATAGTGAACTCACTCACATGGTCAATAGCTCATCTTATTAGTCAACACCTCCGCATGTATTTCCATGCAGAGAATTGTGTCTTTAAAGGCATATCTACCTAAGGGCACTTTAGTGTAACCAGCCGTTCCAGGCATGCAATATATTCAGACAGAAATGTGCTCCTTTAGCCTGATTGATTTGAAGAAATATACAGTAGTCAATGAGAGCCACTCTGCATATGGGAAGAGGGAGCAGCTCACTTGTATTAGATTCTTAAATTCGAGCCAGTTCTGTAACAAGCAAGCACGTCGCTATTAAAAGGCCATCTCTATTGTCATAAATTTACCGTTCCCGCAAAAAGTGAGTTAAATGTGCAGTTGTTTACATTAAAAGTGTGATATGTTGAGTATGCATCAACATTCCCGTTTTAGAACGGCACTAAGCATTCTCTTTGTTTAATAATTACTACCCAACATTCAGTCACACGACAGGCTGTGTGCCGTCTAAAGCAAGTTGCTCTCCCAAGATCTTTGCGGCGGAAATTACATTTTCTCCTCTGTTCTTTTCCCTCAGTAACACGGGAAGGTTATACCCATTCAACCCTGCCCGCTAGCTCGAAGGGAAGAAATAAAGTGTCAACCACAAGTTTATTTTAACATAGTGCTCCTCTGAGAGAGGGACCCTCAAACGTAATGCCCTATTTTGCCATATTGCAACATCCACTGTAACTCAAACTCAACATGGCACGGGTTCGTAGAGGAGAAATTCAGAAGACTGTTGATCAGTCGAGTTCAACGAGGCAATGAAATATGAGCAAGTTAATTGACAAGTCCATATCCGGTTCATACTCAAAGGGTCTGCAGACTTGCTTTTCAATTATCTGTTGTCAGCAGGTGGGAGGAATTAGCGAGGGTTCTTTTTCACAAGGTGTCTGCCGGCTGATGCCTCCTTCCTCTGCTAATGGAGGACTAGATCTCTTTTAGATTACTGCACCTTCCCAACACTCATGAAGTTAATAAGTGTTGCGCTTCAAAGATTTGTCCTCTTCTTCGCTATTTGTTACTTTCAGGGCTATCTGTCAAGCTAGAGGGCAAAATCAATTCTGCCTCCAACGTTGGAAAACCGAGCTATTTATCTGTTTAAGCTAGAAAAATGAATGTTTTAGGTTGAAGCTCTTAACAAATATGAAGATTTACCTTTGTCAACAAAAAAACAATTGTTTTTTCACGGATGTTTCGTTTCGAGGCAAATTACACAGACGAAACCTCCGAATTTCGGCCGAGGATGGCTATCAGTTGAATTGATTTTATATTTTCATGTTACACCGCTCATGTGTTTGAGTGATGATATTCTGTCTCTCCCACTCATGTACAAATGTAATTCAACCCAAAGGTCCATCTTCCTGCTCTCTCTCCCACTCCATCCCCTCCGTTTCATCCTGGCGATAACCTTGAGAAAAAATATCACGTCGGACCATCTACGCAGTCTCCTTATTTTCTCTCCCTGTTCACCATTGTACTCCTGACCTTGCCGGTGAGCCTCGGCTTGACCAAACAAGACAAATAAGCAAAGCTTGGGAGTGACCCACTTGCACATTCCTGTTTATTTGGGTTTTATAGGCGGTTTCAATTGACAAAAGATATATTAAATTGTACTCTTTGTAATTTTGGCCATAATAAAACAATGCTTTCAAAACACAACAGTGTTTAACTAGAGAATATGATGTTCCTCCGTCCTACGTTTGTGCTTTTGTGCTTAAAGTGCACTGGGTTTCCTGTGTATTCCAGTTGGAACTGTTCTATCTATGCAGTTTAAACACACTCCTGTTGTGGCAAATGATTGCTTCAGTCAGGGATTTAACTTCCAGTTTAGATAAAACAGTCATGAAACAACATGTTTTACATAGTAATTAATAACTCGTTTTGATCTCCAGAGAGTTATACTTTGGGGGAGAAAAACCATTTATAGTAAACAGCAGGACTTTTGTGCTTTTTATTAACAATATTATATCAAAGAATTAATTTGTTAATGGTCGGGTGATTCATCATTGTGTATTTTTTAGAATAAAACATGTTATTCATTGTACCATAGTGAGTGAAAACAGATTAAATACTGTTACTCTGTCTTAGTGCACTGAAAAACTTTTCTAGGCTTTAGAAACTTTAATTCCAGTTAAATTAAAATTCATGATTCATAAATCATAAGACCAAACTGTAATCATACTTCTAACATTTCAAATATCTCATACAGTAAGAAAAAAAAATCGAGGGAAATAATGAAAATGTGCATCGTTTTGAGGATGGTCTGGTGTTAATCACAAGTAAAAACTATTTGGAATCACAATTAGAAAATGTTTCATTTTACTTTGTTTTTATTACATTCTTTCAGAGAAGGATTAAAAAATGATTCATTTGTGCCGGAAAATGATACCACTAAGCATAATGTTTTATAATAGGCACAACAGTCTAATAGAAAGCTACTGTGAGTTGAAAGTAAAGCGAATATAGAGTGCAGCAACTAATTGGCTATACTGGCCTGAGGGAGTTCATTTTGTTCTTTCTTCCAATCTATTTATTCATCATCCCGTTCCTTCTGCCTGTCGCTCTCTCTTTTTCTCCCTCTCTGGCATCCCTGATCACACTGCACACATTTCACAGTATGAAGCGAATCAGTGGTTAACAGCTATCTAAATATTCCCAATACATAAATAGTTATCTGCTAAATTGCTGGTAATTGGTTGTCTGCTCTCATGCAGTCTGGTTGTGAAATGGCATGGGTGACCCATTCGCTCTGTGTCTGTAATGTTCAGTTCATTTATTCCCTGATCATTTAAAACTTGTATGTAAAGAAATGTTTTATGGATACAGTTGTGAAAGTTGTCACAGCCGGAGTCACATTCATGGGACCATTGTGTTGTCTGCAAATAGGAATCCACCAGGGGTGTTTTTACACTTTATTTTCATTTGCTTTGAAATATATGTTAGTCAGTTATGCTATAGGTACAACTGGAGTAAAAAATTAGATACTCTGTTTACAAATATTTCTCCGAGTTGTGGGTGGCAAATCAAGTTGCTACCATTCATCACAACATAAGCAGGTGTCTTTATCGGTATTTACAACAGCAGTTAATCAATAATCAGCCCTGCTTGCCCCATACATTTGTCTTCTTCCTACCCCACACAAACAACTTTGTATACCAAATCAGTTTGGGTTTTAAGCCTACGGATGCAGCATTCAGAGCAGAGACGTATCTTCCAACTGTTTGCTTCCATTTGACTCCTCTCTTTTGATCTTATTTTTTGATGACAGTAAGATTTAGATCAAAGCCCAAGGTTTGGAAAGCTACATTCCACTAAAGGAAAAACTAACATGAACCTTGATGTCGAAACATAGGGAACTCTAGACTTATCGAAGCGAAAATGTCAAGCGCTGCGCTGAAATTTATACCATTCAAAGAAAAGCTATGACTAAACTGTCAAAGTGAGGCTTTTGCATGAAGAGGAAGATTATATGGACACTATATGGAATTGAGAGTAGCATGCAGAAACAAGACTATAGCGTGTCTTTTTTTCTTAATCTGAATACATATTCCCCATGATTTCCCCTCACAGCTTGCCACTCTTGTTCTCTAGGAGCATTTAAATCCGAAGAGAAAATGAAAATCGGCATCAAAAGAGGCTGGGAGCAACACCCTTCTTTGTGCCTGGTGGTGGCCTAGAAGTTTCATGCTATCATAAATTGAGTAAACGACATGAACGTTTCAACTCCAAGCATGGCTGAGATTGAAATTAGTTGCGACCTGTCACCCGAATATTGGTCTTCTGACTAACTGCCGATGGAGCAATATGTGATGGTTGCAGTTTAAATAAGCATCCTTCAAGGGCTGGAAATGAAACAGATGCACTGCGTTTCTGTCTCCTACTTTTGACAATAAAACACATCCATTCCTTGTAAGCGGCATTAAAGCATGTGCCCACCCATCAGCCTGCTGAAGCATTATAGGTTATTTCAGCCCATGGTCTGGTTAAATTTGCAAAGCTACGGCTGCTGTCAGGTTCCTTGTCAAGGCGCGAAGTCTAATTGGGCCCAGTCCCATGTCAATCCTCCCCTCAGCTTTCCGGCAACGGTTAATAATAATTCCATAAAGTGTTTTTCATTCCTCATTAATGCTCTTGAGATTCACTTTAAATTCACCGCTACTAGCAGGCAAAGCTGGTAATTACTCCAACTGCTCTTCCTCTTTTAAACACAGGGCTCTTTGTTTTGGGTTTAATTGAAACAAAAGAAGAGAGAAAATGTGGAGAGAATATAGGACGACCGTAATCCCAAAAGCAATCTAGCTCAAGCTGAGCTCCTTGGAGTTCTTTATCAATAGTTCTATTAGGAAGGAGCTTATCTCACGAAATTAGCCACGGGATAATCACTCTCGAGCTTCCTGAATTATGCTAGCATTGTTCCTATGACCAGCACTCCATCCAAGGCTAATAATTTGATTACTCTGACTGATACAATCAATGATATCTTCCTCCCGTCTTTCACGAGGCGCAAATTTAGCCATCAGCAGCCACCCAGATGATCGGTGGAGATACGACGCCAAGTTCTCCGAAGTGACACGAAGTGTCGCTTCAAGTGCGTAAACGTTGTTTTCATTCATGTGCGCACGCTACCCTCAGAAACGGGGTGGCAAGAAAGTAAGGCATAGGCCCGGTCTCGTATTTTCTACTTTTTACATAAAGCTGTTATGATTAAATTTTAATGGGAGAGTCTGCTGCAGTGAAGCGATTCTGTGACCTTCTGAATACATTTGTGGGAGGCTGGAGTGAGTGTGCTCTGTCTGATATGCCACTTGGTCGCCTCTCACAGCAGCCCCTCGCTGGCTTTCCCGCTATGTACAGCCCATTTCAATAGTCCCTCATTTTGTGTGACAGAAACGAGCCGCTGCACTGATGGCGTCCGATTCTTGCATCTCTCCACAATGAGGACAAACGCACGCCCAGTCTGTCTATCTATGCCACCGCTGCCGAAAGCAGGCCCTCACTGACTGCTTAAAAAAGCGAATAGAGGAGAATGAATAGGGAAGCAGAGAGGGATGTGGCAGGATCGCAATCAGAAAGAATCTGAATTTCAATGATTTTTGGGATTTGGACCCTTTTTTCTGCTCAGGCTGCATCATTCACGAAGCCTGTGAAAACATGAGATCTGCCAGGCACAGGCTCTAATCTATGTGTGAACGCACAGCACAAGAGCGTGAGGTGATGCAGTTCTCCTGTAGCACTGCCTTATCTTGTTTCATCTGCTGTTTGTTATCAGACTGCAGCATTATAATAATGGCTATTACCACCAGCTGAGAATCTGCTCAATGGGGAGATTGCCTTATAACACAATCGCCAGCATACTGAAACATATCTCAATGTATAGGCGGTTTTATTTGTATCACTATTCGGTGCTAGATTTTCAGCCACGGCTCTTGTGTTTTGGCCTGGATTTCTCCGCTGGCAGCTACACCATCTTCAGAATGTGGCCAGGATACTGTTGCCATGCAGTTGTTTCATGTTCCCTTCTTCCTACCCAACACAAACCTATATGCATATTGCAGATGCATTGTGTTTTGATGGATAACCCTGTGTTCAGGGGGGAAAAAAACAGCAGAAGGAGGTTTTTGCAGAGCACATGGTGTCTTGGATTTGAATCTGAGAATTAGCTCACACCTCATGTGAATATCATTGGCCTGTATATATATATGATGGTGAATAATGAATCTTGGTTTTTATAGATGTGTACTGACAATGCACCTTTACATAAGAAACTATGGATCCGACAGCTGTAAAGGATGTACCACTGAGAACACTGAGATAGCATGAATCTTTGATGTATCCAGTAAGACTCCTCTTAATGTATTTTTGACAGCCTGCCAAGATTAAGAAATGAAGTGTAATGTTGTTATTCCTTTAAATGCCACATTAGCTGCGGAGGAAGTTGCTTCCAAGCAGTAAAACAGGAAGAGAGGAAAAAGAGAGCAAGAAAGAGAGAAAATGTGTGTGTGTGTGTGTGTGTGTGTGTGTGAGAAAGAGAGAGAGAGAGAGAGAGAGAGAGAGTGAGAGGGAGGAAAAAAGGAGAGAAAAGAGGCTCTATAATGAGGACTGTGAATTAAAGACTCAAACGCGTCAAAAGCAATACATTATTTTCTTCCATAATGCATTCTGCAAAATAAAAAGCCTTGAGCAATAAACCATGACAACAGCACCAAAAATACACTCAGAAGTCTTGCATATATATTCAAACCTGCACTACAGACAACATGTATCATAACCTGGCCATAGAGAGATACTCAGAAATAGAGAAGAAGGGGTGGGAGTCAGATTTTCTTTTCTTTTTTTTTTTAGGAACATAGTGCAGGTGAAAACATGTATGAAAGCCCACACAGCCAGATATTCATTTGTAGCAAATGACCCCCTCCCAGTGCAATGACAGTCCACAGTATTAGGTCCCGTGTCCGGTACAGAAGCATTATTCAGCATCTTTCCTTCCTGAGTCTGTGCCCTATCCCTCTCGGACACATTTCCCCCCTGAAAATCCCAATCTCGCCTCCCCCCTTCAAACCTTTGGAGAATCTCAGAGTTCTCAAAACGCTTATCTGGCACTGAATGCAAACTGCTCTTACCAGAAACGTCATGCGGTGGAGTCTAAATTTGGCAATTCCATTCTGCCGGAGTGCAGCTTAGATCCGAATCGCTCCAGAGTGGCAGGGTGGCACACAGGAGGCCTTTGAAGAATTTCATGAGTGAGAGGGAAAACAAAAACGGCGCACAATTACTCGAAACAAGCAAGGGGTCCAGAAATTTCTCAGAGTGTGAAGCACGAGCAGCTACAGTCCGCAGAATGCATGAGAGTCTGTCCCAGATGCAGGCATGCATGTAAACAGGAGTGCACCCGCTCACATACATGCCATACCCAGCAGAGCGAGAGCGGGAGCGCGAGTGAGGGAAGAAAGATGGAGAGGGAGGAGTCGACGCTGTGCAAGGTGGAGGGAGGAGCTGTGGCGCATTGAGATGGAGGAGACGGAGGGAGCAAGGGAGGGGGAGAGAAAGCCTAAGACTGGCAGGCAGAAAGGGATAAGAAGTGAGAAGGAGGGGGGAGGAAAAGAGAAGCAGCACAACGCTCAAAACAGGGACAATGTAACTAATGAAATTCAACTCTGCTGTTCATCAGACCGACTGCAGAGGGAAACAGGAGCAGGGACAGAAGGATGCCAGCATGGGGGGTGGGGGGTTGTCCCAGAAATTTGAGTATACCTTTGTGAAACCTGTCTCTACCTCTCCGTCATCCTGTCAGAACATGGCGATTAATGCCGGGCTTTTATGCAAAAGGCAGCGTTCGTCAAAAGCAACCGGGAGCTGCAATGTGACAAATGGATGACTCATGGAGGTAAACAGGCAGGGTGGATAAACAACAGCCAATGGAGAGAGAGTGAGCGAGAGCCGGAGACAGAAAACAGAGAGAGAGAGAAAGAGAGATGAGGAATTTGGCCGAATGGGCTGAGTCTGCTTAGCCAATCGCAATAGTGAACTGCAAGGTCAGTCTATGGGGGATTCGCCCTGCGGGATATAATCAGGTGTAAATCCTTGTAAGTCCCCACACCATTATACTAAACAATAAGCGAGAGGCAGTGGCGAGGCAGGTAGAGAGATGAGCAAGATTACTGAGGGGGGGATAATCAAATGCAGATTTGATGGGGGTGGAGGGGAAGGGTGATGTGGAGCACGAGGCACAGGGGTTGTTAAGCTGCACAAACAGACTTAAGAGGTGCCTCGATATTCCTGTGAGTGAGAGGGCAGAGGAGGAAGACAGAGAGCAGCAGAACCGACCCTACATGTGTGAGGGATTTATCTCGGCACAGTACAACCAGATCAAGGCACGATGTGGGAGAGGGAGTATGTGCGTGTGTGTGTGTGTGATCCATTGTGGATCTGTCCTAGACGTTTTTTTAACGCTCTAATCTTCCCATGGAACACCAACGCAGAGCTGGCGATGGCGTGACTTATTAGATGAGCTGTTGTGTGGTATATGGCACCAGTCGAGGTTCTTGTGATAGAATTATCACTACACATTACAGAGCTGTGCATTACATCAATGGCAGTTCCAAAGTGGCTTTTTGCATGGATCCTCTCAACAAGCTGCTTTTTCAAGCAGACAGACAATAAAAGATTCTAAAAAGAATGAAAATCGTATAATCATACCACAAAAGCATTAGTACTTTGTGGGTGCGATGCAGCAAGCTGCAGAGCAAAATCTCAATAATGGCGTAAGCGTAAGTAGACTTATGTATAACTAACTCCATTTCCGCTTTATGCTTTTTTACACAATTAGTTCACAGAAATGACCTGATTTGACCTGGCAAGACATGCTGAAGGTCTCAAGAGCCCATGAATCTCTCCTGTGCTGACGTCTTTTCCATTTAAAACTGGAAGTTAGATGCAAGTGGATTTCTCATTCTAAAGAGCATTTGATTTGACAAAACATTATTTACACCCTTTAAAGGGGCCATGAACTGAGAAATCAAAGTTTCCTTGATCTTTTGATATATAAGAGGTTATTATACTATAAAAACATCCTGTAAGTTTCAGAACTCAAAACTTTCTCATTAGTCTTAAAACAGCTTATATTGAAGCCAATCTGCCACAGTTGTGGGGAAGGTTACTTTTAAAAGTAATGCATTACACTATTGCATTACTGCATAAAAAAGTAACAAAGTGCATTACTATGCGTAACTATGTTACTTTTGCGTTACTTTTTTGTCACCTAGGCTTGGCTTGCTTATTTATTTTTAATAAAAGAAAACCCAAAAGTTATATTTTTGCCGACTGTAAAGGCCCTTTCACACCAAGAGTGAAATTAATAAGCCCCAAGCTGAAGAAAATGCCTCTGTCTCTACACTTACTCCCAATTTCTCTCAACACGGGGACATGAAAGATGTCAGTGACTAAATAGGAAAACAAAGTAACTTGCGTTACTTATTTGAAAAAGTATCTCAGATATTTTCTTGCTAATTTAGAAGTAATGCGTTACTTTACTAGTTACTTGAAAAAAGTAGTCTGATTACGTAACTCGTGTTACTTGTAATACGACAAGTACCCCCAACACTGATCTGCCAAAACAACGTTATGGAATGTGCCACTTTATGACATCATAGTGTAGCTAAACACCGCCTCCGCAGAAGATGATCAACACCTGCTTTTACATCACTGCCTGTTTAGCCCCGCCCACCGATTCGCACATGTAGTACGTAAATGACAAGAGTGGCAAACACAGATCTAAGCAGAAACCAAACAATAAACTTTATTTGATGAACTTTCAAGACCACGTCAGTAAGAAGTTGGTCCTTTGTTCACTTCATTTTACCACGGATTTGTTTAAAAACAAGGCACAATTCGACACAGGATTTTCAGCAAGACTGAAACTAAAAGACGAAGCTGTGCCGACTATATTGGATCCGACAGTAATGTCAAACTACACAAGTGTGCGTAACTGTTTTCATTACGTGATTACTATTGCTTTGCCTGTTATTACAGATAGTTTGATATGTACCGAGTATTTATGCATTTTTAACCTAAATCACAGCAGCGTTCATCTGTGAAGGATGTAGGCTGTCAAATATACACAACTCTTAGCCAATCATAGCAGTGGGCGTTTACTTCCAAGTCTACAATCAACAACGACTATTCAAACGGAGCGTTCAGATGAAGGGATTAAGAAACAGAACAGAAAATAGCCTATTACTTCTAAATTATGATTTTTTTTATGTAAAAATCTTGATAATGGACCTCAGAGAACAGTACAAAATAAAAAAACACAGGCGGTTCATGACCCCTTTAATGCAAGATGAGTTTTTTAATCCATATTCCCTAAAACAGCAAGTCTAACAGTGGTGGATTTCAAATGGTTTTGCTTCAGAACCCAGATTTTACATTTGACAGCGAGTCATGACCCAACCCAGCACCATAATAGGTAAACAAATGTATAACTGTGTATATAATATATAACAATGTTTAATATAATTTTCTATCTATCTATCTATCTATATATACAGTGTATATATATATATATATATATATATACTGTATATATTAGTCTTAGCCTGTGTGTGATTATATATTAACTTGCATTTTACCATTTTAATTTTTTCCCTGCTGTCCACGACCAAATCAGCAGAGAATCTCCACTTGAGAACCACTACACTACATAGATTCTGGCGTTTCTGTTGTTTAAACAGGAGTGTCCAATCCTGCTCCTGGAGGGCCACTGTCTGGCAGTGTTTAGCTCCAACCCCAATTAAACACACCTAAACCAGCTAATTAAGGTCTTCAGGATCACCAAGGTTACATTCAACTTTGCTTTTTTATGCCCTTCCCTCTGTCTCGTTGACTCAGATGTGTCATATGCTTACATTGCACAAGAGTGCAGTGGGTTGAATTGTAATTTACTAAACCTTGATCACTTGGAATCTGCTGTGCAGCTGATTTATTATTTACATGAATTTATTTGATGCTTATAGGTCTTCTTGGGCTGTTGGATAAAATATATAAAATTACACAAACAAATAAAATATTAATACAATAAACTATGACCATGTTATAAACAGCCAGCAGCAAGTATTATGTGGTCAAATCTCAAAATAATTAATATATCATGCACAAGAGTTGTGGGGTGGGAGTAAATTAAGTGCGATTTGCTGTGATGTATATGAAGCTGCCTGAAGTCTGCATATGAGTAGACTCCCTCGGTCAAAATTGAGGGGTCGAGGGTCTGTCCATATAAATTTCCCTTGCCCAGTTGATGAAGTGGACACATTTTAAAATGTTGGCAGAGGTACACCTGAGCAGAAGTGCTTAGCGAAGTTTACGAGCGTGTCTAAAAGCCATGATCTCTAGTCCACTATAATACACAGTTTGTTCTTGAACATTTAAGGAGTTTAATTTAAGAGCTTAATTTAATGGCTGCATCTGTGATCTCCTAAAAACTCATGTTTAACTTCAGAGTGGCTCTGCAGGAGAGTTGGACCATTGAGAATCTCTCTTTTTTTCTGCAATATTTCTCAGTGTCCCTCTCTTTTAAATAATGCAGGGAACAGAAATCATATGAATGACATTATGGATGGCAGTAGTGCAGTAGAGGCCATTTTGACATTTAAGGAATAAGCTCATTCTCCTGAGAGTCCCTGGAATGCTGTAAACCCTGCAAATGGGTAATAAGAACAAAAAAGTCCTGCAGCTGAAAATGTCCTGAAGTATTCACACCTGACAGTGACAGTGATGGAAGAAAATAGGCTTACTTTGGGGATGTGGTCGGTACAGATGTGCTTCAAAGGGAAATTCCATCTTCCTTGCCGCTCTCCCAATTGTCTCCTGAACCTCTCGGGTAGGGACACACAACCACAGGTGGCAAATGACTACATCAAAGTCTGGCTTTAATCAAACTTGGCTTTTTGATCCTGCCATTTATTTTAATGAGTCCTGGCTGAAGAAAAGGAAATCAATTTCTCTCGTTCTTGATGTCTCTAAGAAACAGTCTTCATGATGCTCATGGGTTCATTTTGGGCGTATTTGTTCTATTTTGCGTGCGCGCCAAAGAATTCCTATTTTCAGAGCAGCTGTTTCATGGTTTGGGGCAATCTAATTTTAAAATGCATAACGTTTGCGGTGTATGTAATACCCAGCGCCATCATAAAACAAATCTACTCTGTCTACAGGGGCATCAGGTGATGACAAGCATATGAAAACATTACGTATGCTATATTTAGCTTTCCACAGTTCAGAAACACAATGTAAACCCATTTTAGATCATGATTTATAAACAAGCATCCACTACCTCCATATCTTACAAAAATCTGTATATGTGTCATCAGTGCTAGATACGTAATACAGTTCTATCAGTACCTGAGGCTGATAAAGCACAAACACATCAAGCATGTGGCAGCTAAATAGGTGTGTATATAAAGTGTTTTCCCCAATGTCTTTTACAAGTGGAACATGCCATGTGGGATCATCATAGTTCTGATAAAAATGTCTAAGAAACTCTAAAAAGGAAATAAACTTTAGAGTAAGTTTTGATTAATTAAAAACATCTATTAACACATAAGAATTAAGAATTAAGAATAAATGAATTTGTCATCATTTACTCACCCTCATTTAGTTGCAAACCTCTATAAGTTTCTTTCTTATTTTGAACACAAAAGAAGATACTATAAAGAATTTTGAAGGACTAAACAGTTGTTGGTCCCCACTGACTTCCATAGTAGGGGGGAAAAAAATACTATGGAAGTAAATGGGGACCATTATCTGTTTGATTACCAGCATTCTTCAAAATATCTTATTTTGTGTTCAGCATAAGAAAGAAATCCATACAGGTTTGGAACAACATGAGGGTGAGTAAATGATGACAAAATTTTCATTTTTGGGTGAACTATCCTTTTAACTCATGCTAACATACTTAACTGTAAAGTAAAACACCTAGGATTCAAACAAGCGAACATTTAGCCAGATCACAGACTCACATTTTGCCCCAGTTCCATGTGTTTAGTCTTTTAACACCCCAGTGTGGTATGTGTTTATAAAAACATATGGATTTTTACCACGCAGCAAAATCTCTTCCAACTTGTAGGGCGTTTCACAAGTCCATGAATTATTAAACACCACCTGCAGCAAATTCTGTTCTTTTGTCCAACTGTCCGAGAGTCACAAGTACTGCTATTCAAGCTTTATTTATGCCCATAATGAAGTTGTATGCAGCGCAGGGCTATTCTCTGAAGGTGTCATATCCCACTGGACAAACACGACAACAGTTGTTATACCCAATTGAGTCCTTGGCCAGTGAAGCATATGCCTGACAGTTTGTGGGAGATGTGAGCATGATCTTCAGGCCAGACGGATAATTTACTATTCAGCAGCCTGACTTGAGAACAGATTCTGTATGTGATCTATAAACATTTTCCCTCAAAAGTGTCATATAATCAACAAAGACATTAATCATTCAATCAAATGCTTAAAGTGTCTCTGACTTTATCTACTACCAAACCCAGGCTCTGTAATATTTCAGGTAGAGTATTAAAAATGGAAAGGTTTGAGTAAAAAATGAGTAAATGAGTAAAACGGTAAATGTTGTCTCAAACTGCCAGAAACCTTCCGGCTTGCCTGGCGGGTGTGCTTCGTTTTACATTAGAATTTCATTTCAGAAATAACAGTGTAACAAAATAACAGTGGTATCTACAAAATTACAGAAGAGAAAAGAGATGCTCTAGCATGTGTCACACTCAGTCATTCACATTCTGGTGGTAAAAAAGCAAAAAAACAACATGCGATCCATCAGAAATGCATTCAGCACTTCATCATGCAGACAAACTGCTCAGGGACAAAACCAGTGAAATAGAGCTGCAGAAATCATCAGAATCATGACAGGCTGCCATTAGCTGAGACGACTCTGTCTGTTCTGTCATTATGAGTCAGGTTTGCCGCCAGCCACCTTTTGTTCCCAGGCCGCCCAGCTCTGCTGCATCAAAGGACAACGAATGACCTCATTACATACAGACTGCAATATCAGTATCACCAAACAAAGGTTGTCTCCAACATCCCGGCTTCTTACATCACCGGTAATTTATGGATGATACAGGTAAGTGGGGCTTCTGGTTGGTTTGATTTTAAAAATCTGTTTTGTACTAGCGAATGTAGAACAGGATTTGGAAATGTTGATCCAGAGGCCAAAATTTACATTTCAATGAAAAGACGTGTTACTAGATATCGCTGTTTGCCCCCCAAAGCGGCCCTCTGTAGATCTCCCAGTCTCTTGAACAGCCTAGAAGTCTACATTAAGGACAGCTAAATGTTAAGAAACACTAATATTTTTAACCGCACATACACTATGTGGGTTTGAGAAACATGTCATGGGAAAACAAGACTAGACTAACATAAAAGCAACGCGGGTCACCTTAGGCAAAACTTAGTCATTTTTTCCTGAACAGATTTTAAGCGCAATAATAGAATAAAATAAAGACATATTGATATAACTACAGAGAAATGCCCATGGCAGAGCACAATGGAAACAGTTTTAAAGTTGGCCAATTGGTGTGCTTAAGACTGAGACGGTTTGTAACTTTGTGCGAGGCCCAAGGGGCATATGAAAACTAGAGCTCTGCTGTCACAGATGTTGTGTGTTTAGGGCACTATTAAACCTGCGGGGGGATAGATTTGCATAGATGGAAAGATAAATAATAATGTATAGCCTATTACCTGTCCTTTTTGGGGTATTAATGTTAGCACATATACAATAGTAGCATTTAGCAGTCAGATATTTCCTAATATTCATTGTCAGTGGCAATGCTGTATTAGACCACTCATTTTGGTAACTAAAACCGGCACTACTTTCATGTCTCTCGTATCACATCACAGACTTGCTCTCTCACTTCAAATGCAACTGCATCTATCTTGTATCACAGTTATTGACTGTAGTGAAAATGACCTTGGAGGACTTCAGTTATAATATTACTCCAAGTGTTCGTCTTGTTGCTAGGCCAATTATTGTTGTTTCTTTCTGAGAGGAACATAATAATGCAAATTTTTAAGATCAATATTTCATTTCCACTTATTTGGCGAGCAGCCATGTAACAAGCAAGACAATGTACAAATTAGCTGGTCATTACTTCAAAATAAACCTCTTCAGGCTAATACAAGACCCTTGTGCTCCACGCTGGGGTCCTGACCACCGTGTCACATTTTATTTTGCAACACTACATGGCAGAGTGTACATTATTCTATACATACAACAGGACCATCTGCATTGTTGCTTTTCTACTGGTTTATGATTAAGGGTTTAGATCAGATCCATTTCGCGTCACCTCATTTATCCATACAGCGTCATGCAATTTACAACTAATGACCTCCATGACACTTCAAGTACTGAATCAGATTCAGCTACTAAATTAAATTTCTTCCTTTTATTGCCTGAGTTACAACAGAATTAACCTCAACGGAAAGGACCCATGACAAGGTATATAGCCTTTTACTGACAAAGTAGTCATGATTAACTGGCAACGTGCAACTTAGTGTGACCCATACAAGACCGCAAATATACAAAGGCCTAAATGTTCAGAGTCTCTCTTCACTGGGAGAGAACACAGCAAGCCATCAAAGCTCAATGCAAACCTCAGGAGGAAAGGACTAATATGTGTCAAGCAGCAGCAGCCACTCACCCATGCCCTCCTCCAGAAGTAAACAGCATGATGCCAAATAGCATGGCAAGCTGGAAGACAGCACTGAGTGAGTCAAAACAAATGAGGTGTTTCACTCCATGAGACCATGGGAGGATGAAGATAAGCCTAGGCAATTCAAATATAGCCATCTGGAAAGCGTTTCTTGTCGTTTGAGTATTTTGGCTGTAATAAATTACTCATTAGTGCTTTAATTCGTCACCTTGTTTCACTGAATGCAAATTGATGGTTTATTTTCAGGAGTCATCGAGCTCTGCATTGTGAACAATCCAACTTGTTAATAATCTTCCAAACAAAAGGAAACTGAGCAAAGTCTAATAACGGTTGTGCTTACGAGCATTTTGGAGTTAGTTACATGCAATATCATGTAAGTTACTTCATCTTACTAATGCTAGCTCAGACAGCAGGGGTGTTTCTAGCTTTTCAATATTACTGGGGCACAAGCCCTCAATCAAAAATGTATGCCTATATTTTGATACTCTTTATCTGATACTGTTATGGATATACATTGTCATTGACTGCAGTAGAGTCATTCACAAGCTGCATGTGCAATAAAGAGCTGCTTCATCATTTACAACTAATATAAGACATTAGCAAGTTTTCTTTCCTGGATTGTGGTCCACCTCATCCTGTGCTTTTTTGTGTCCTGTTACCATTTCGGTGTAAGAAACCTCTGCAAATGATTCAGTGCATGAGTAAACTGCCTGAATGCATCAACTGGAAAAGTGAACAATTTTAGACCTTTTAGTAAACCTGTTTGACCAATTAGATCCGAAGTAGTGTTGTCACAACACAAACATTTCTGGAGAAAATTCATATAAAAAAGCACCAATACCAATTTAATACCATAGTAAAAACTATTGGAACCCCCTTCCTTTAGTGATATCAGTATTTGAAAATGATACACACACACACACACACACACATCAATTAAGTAAGCATTGCTATAAAATGAGTCAGCACTAAAATGGACACAAACACATTACAAGTAATAGAACAGAGTTTTAATAGTATTTTATTGTAGAGGCTTTGTGGTTTCACTTTCATTTGAATGCATTTGTCAATCCCAACACTTTTCAGTGTGTATATGGCCATTGGTCATATTAGCAACATGTAAAACAAGACTGATTCATATTATATACAGAAAGTGATCAAATAGCACTCCCTTAAGGAAAATGATTCTCTGGTCTCTTCATCAAGTATTTATCAGTAATTTTTTTACTGCGGAATAGCTGGGGCTCTTTGCCCAGTAAAAGGGTCCATCGACACCCCTGTCAGACAATAAGTATTTTCAAGAACTTCAACCTATAAAGCAACAGCACTGAGAAATCAGTGTTTCTGAGGAATTTTCTCCATTCGCCATGTCAGTCCTGTCTCTGACATATCAGCACTGCACAACATGATTGTTCGCCAGGAGATTCAGCTTATTGAGGCATCTCGATGGATATGTCCATCCTCAGATCTGACTGCCTCAGCAAAGGCAGTGGAACAATAAAGGAAAACACAATCTCATTCAGAGCTGTCTGACAGCGCTGGGCACCATTATACATCACACTTAGAATGGGCACATTTACAGGAAGAGCCTGAAGAGGGGGAAATGGGGAGTCGGGCCTGATGCACAGGGCCATTTGTCAAATCCCTGTGATGCTGGCAGGAATCTGATTACCCGAGATAATAATGGAGGTATCATGCTTGGACCCAAGTGCACACAACAGAGAAAGGTCTCGGACTGTAAGTTACTAAATATGTGTTGTGGATGACGCTTGCCCAGAGGCATCGCTGCTCAGCTGGACTTCTGTCCTCGCACCTTGCCGAGCCATCGAACAGGTCTTGTATCTGTTGTCAGAGGACCCCAGTCTGAAGAATAGACACAGCACAGGGGACCTGAGGGGAGTCTGATTTGCCAAGTGGACAAGGAATGGGGACAAGCCGCAGAAAATCACCACAGGAACTCTCAGCTTGAAAGGAGAATGAAACACAGGATGTGTCATTGAAAGGACAGAATAAATTGAAATCTCTGAAATCTCCCACCTCTGAACGTTTCGCAATCAGGCGAGTGATAAACCGTTTTGAGGATACCTTTGCTGAGGTTTTTAATGAAAACCTGATTTTGATCTTAGAAGGGTCCTTCTTGTTAATTGCAGACTTTAACGATAACTTTTTTTTTTTCCACATGCCTCATTGATACAAGTGGTTGTCTCTCTTTTAAAGGATTATGCCCTTACGATAACATCAGATTTTTCTTTGTGGAATTTACAGATCATAAGAGATTGTTAATGGAGCTTCAAAAGACACGCTGACAGAGTCTGAAATGGAGATCAAGATGCGACAACCATATGTATAGGTCATCACCACAGCTGAGGGCTCATTTGACCTCCACTACGTTAAATGGATATTTTGCAGAACGACAACTTGAATTTACATTAATCTGTTGTTTCTGATCATCATGCAATTTCTGATGCCCCCACGGGCATATGTCACGCTGAGGGTAAAGTCGCAATGAGACAGAGAAACGTATGAGCTGCTGAAATCACATTACCATATGTAGAATATTGCCTACATATTGCAGCATTGCAAAAGCAATCCGAGTAAATGCTTTAGAAATACTTCAAAGCTGTTTTCTTCACATCGTGCTACAATACTTAGTCAATACATAAAAGGAAGAGGTCACAATGGCAAAAATTACAGAGAACCAGAGTTACTGGACTGTTGCAAAGCATCTGTTGTGTGGCCATGCATAATTTAGGCACCATTCAGTAAATCTACTCTGTCATCTTTATTTTCATGCAATCTTTCACTTATGTATTCACTTTACGCCTGCAGCCTTTCAAATTGCCTTACTTTCACATAATGTTCACATGTAACACCTGCAACCTCTGCCTAAACTGTTTAATAAAATGTGTGTTGCTGTTATATTTCACCTATTTTGATACAGTCACACAAGAGAGGATTTTCGAGGCTTATAATGCATAATTTTTATGGAGTATCATGCCCAATTTAATATCTATCACAAGGAGTCATCATGAAGGGCAATAAAGTAATTGACATGGGGGATTCTTTGCTATAGATGTCCGTGGGTTATGATCATATTTTAATGAAATGTTTTAAAAAAGAGCAAAGAGGACGAACCCAAAACTGACAATATACAGAAAAAAGCACAAATGCATAATAATAGAATACATTTTATGGAGAATCATGCACAATTTAAGATCTACCACAGCATTGTTTACTGCTAACAAAAAAGGCACTAAAGTGCACTGAAGGCACTGAAGTCTTGATGTATTTTTTTATATATATACTGTACACTAACTATAATAAAAATTGCTTCCAGTTCCTTTGGAAATTATATACTTCCCAGCTGAAGTATTATAACCTGCCCATCCTGAGACCAGGCAGTTTTGCATAGTGGCCAATCAGTTAAGAAATGGTTGGAATATTTGCCAGCACATGCCAGTTTTGTTTTTAAGAAATATTCAAAACATTAGTTGCTTTTATCTAGAACCACCCTGATATGGGAATCATGTCAATATCGTTCCTGGACAAATGGTGAATTGATTGTGCTAGCCTGCCTGACAGCATCCAATAACTTTCAAGTCCACAACAGGGCCTTTGCCAGTTCATTCAAGTAGTCTATCTCAGGTAATCAGATATCTTGAGATGAGCCAGCATTCATCCCTCACACTGCTTGGCTTAACGCAATCAAGACAACTTGTTTCCCTCAACCACAGAAAGCTGTGCAGCAGTTATATGTACCTCATCATTACATCTACTCAATACGGGCAATCTATTCAACAAGCAAAGACCAGAGGGAAGCAAACATTATATATATTCATAATATAAAAAAGAACAATACATCTAAACTAGTAGGCTTTTTGTTTCCAGGAAGCAGTGAGTATTGTGGCTCACTAATTACCTCACAGTATACAAGGTCAATGGCCCTCTATAGACCACAGAATTAGTCCATTACAAACTTCTAGAATAGAGGACTGGGACTCGTCCCAAATAAATCTGTGCCAGTCTCACCTAAAAGACCCTCAATGAACTGACCTCTCAGAATCAAGATCTCATTAGATAAACCATCTTGTGCCCCCTTAAAAACAGAGCTGAAGTAAGGTGTGGGAATAATTACAGGAGTTTTAGTCTTTTCAAATGTAAAATGTCCACAGTGACTGTGTGTAAAAAAAAAAATTATCATGAGCAATGCATGCATAGCACCCTTTGTGCCACTGCTCCAAAATAACCCTGACTGTAATTTGCTGAATACTTCTCTAAAAGAATAGTTTACCAAAAATCTAAACAGTTTTTTGCCCATTGACATTTGTTATTGACACATTTGTTCAAATTTTCCGTGTAAAATGGAAGTTTGGAACAAAATGAGGCTGAGTAAATAACAAAATGCTAAATGTTTGGAAGAAATATTTCTTCAAGGTGATGAAAAAAGGTCAACAGACTGACAGTTTCTATATTTCTATATAAGTACACTGTGTCTAGAAGATCCTCTCAAAAGTGAATCAGTGACTCTTCTTGGTTGAAAACATTCCTAGGACAAGATCAAACCCAACTCAATGGAGTGTTCTACTGACCTCCCATCTGATGGTTTCCCTAATGGCCATGATATCATTTCTCCATCTGCCAGTCTTCTAAATTTGCCTCAGTGATCGTTTTTCATCTCTGCAAATAGAGTTAAAAAAAATTAAAGCACAATGGCTAAATTCTTAATGTCTAAAAACACGTTTTAATAGTAACAGCTTCTTGTGGGTGCAAATGTCACTTCTGGAGCAGAATGTTTCTCTCACAGTCAGCAACTGTTGTCTTTGGTGCTCTGGAACAGCACCAACACTCACATGCCAACAACTGTTCCTGCACCAGACTGGCCACTATAACTGGCTTCACTCGCTTGCCCTAGAAACTTCCACACTGCCATATTGCACTCACTGCTGAAACCTCTCAGCTCACCACTAATTAAATATGACAATGCATTCTGGTACCTCTGTTTTTTGAGAAGGAAGCATTTGTGATCTGCAACCCTCTGTAACCAAATTGTAAAGATGACACAAGGAAGGGATAAGACAACAAAAATAAAGCAAAGCAACAGAACTAGAAATTATATGATGACTAATAATATAGCAGCAATTACGGGGCAAAGCCCACCAATGTCATTGTAAGTATTTTTATTTTTTTCATTGTTTGGTCATAGCATAGAATTATTTACACTACAATTACTAAGATTCTTTCACGAATAGGTGGCTGTCACATCCAACGGGGAGCAAGGAGCGAGGAGATTAGGAGAATATTCAATAATCCATTTTATTGAAGTTAACACAGGGAACATGGATCACGGGGAATAGACAAACAATACCAGACGGTGAAATGAGGCTAGACACAGGGCTTTTATACTAAACATAACGAGGGGACTAAAGGGACACACCTGGGAACAAATCAAAGACAATCAGGGACAGGAACAGGAAAAACCAAATAAGGACATGGAAACACTGGGAGCACGAGAAAACACAAGACACGGGGACAAAGGTCTGACAGTTACTCCCCTCTCTCGAAAGGTGTGTCCAGCACCATACAACATCCAATGATGGGGAGGGGAGGGTAACAGGACAGACGGCCTCCAGGGCGGCGCACGTTCCGGAACCCACGGCGGAGCAGGGAGCTCGGGAGGCCATGGCGGATCAGGGGACTCGGGAGGCCATGGCAGATCAGGGGACTTGGGAGGCCATGGCGGATCAGGGGACTCGGGAGGCCAAGGTGGATCAGAGGACTCGGGAGGCCATGGCGGATCTGCCTCCGAGGCCATGGCCCCAGCCCCAGCCCCAGCCCCGGCCTCTACGGCTGAAGCCATACTACCCCCCCCCCCCCAAAAAAAATATACTTGGGGGAGCTTACGGGGCTTAACGGGGGATCAGGAGCCCTCCTTGGGCAGAACTGGGGATCAGGAGCCTGTCCTGGGCTGAACTGAGGATTATTAGAAGCTCTTTCAGGGCTGAACTGGGGATCTGGAGCACTCACTGGGCTGAACTGGGGATCTGGAGCCCTCACTGGGCTGAACTGGGGATCAGGAGCCCTCACTGGGCTGAACTGGGGACCAGGAGCCCTCACTGGGCTTACCTCCGGAACTGGAGCCCTTCCTGGGCTTAACTCGGGAACAGGAGCCCATCCTGAGCTTAACTCGGGAACAGGAGCCCTCACTGGGCTTGACTCGGGAACAGGAGCCCTCACTGGGCTTGACTCGGGAACAGGAGCCTTCACTGGGCTTGACTCGGGAACAGGAGCCTTCACTGGGCTTGACTCGGGAACAGGAGCCCATCCTGGGCTTAACTCGGGAACATGAGCCCTCCTTGGGCTTGACTCGGGAACAGGAGCCTTCGCTGGGCTTGACTTGGGAACAGGAGCCCATCCTGGGCTTAACTCGGGAACAGGAGCCCTCCGTGGGCTTGACTCGGGAACAGGAGCCTATTTTGGGCATGACTCTGGAGCCCATCTTTGGCTTAATTTGGGAACAGGGATGCGCTTACGTGGAGCTGGCACTGGAGCGTGCTTCGGGGCTTGAGCCGACTCTGGAGCGAACTTTCGAGGAGCAGGCTCGGGGGGCGCTCCGGAAGGCGCTTTTGAGGAGCAGGCATGGGGGGGCGCTCTTGAGAAGCTGGCACAGCAAAGCGTTTTCATGTAGTTTTCCCTGAGGACGGCGGGCTTGAGAGAGCCACGGACGGCGGCGTAGTTTTCCCCGCGGACGGCGGGGTTGAGAGAGCCACGGACAGCGGCGGGCTTCCGGCTCGGTATCGGAGACTCTCCAGACACCGGATGACCGTCTCCTTCCAGTCGAGGTTGGTGGTGTCTGGGAATTCCGTCGGTTGATGGAAAGTGATCCCGAGCCGGAACAGTGTCATCAGGGTCTCTCCATCGAGGGAGCTGGCGAGGGCGAGCGGCACAAATGCCCTCGCGTAGGTGAGTGGGTCGTGGCTCGCCTGAGCCACGGCGATGAACCTCGCTCGTTCATCCATTTTTGTAGGTCCGGTATTCTGTCACATCCAATGGGGAGCAAGGAGAGAGGAGATGAGGAGATTATTCAATAATCCATTTTATTGAAGTTAACACAGGGAACATGGATCACGGGGGATAGACAAACAATACCGGACGGGGAAACGAGGCTAGACACAGGGCTTTTATACTAAACATAAGGAGGGGACTAAAGGGACACACCTGGGAACAAATCAAAGACAATCAGGGACAGGAACAGGAAAAACCAAATAAGGACATGGAAACAGTGGGAGCACGAGGAAACACAAGACACAGGGACAAAGGTCTGACAGTGGTGCTATTGCCTCAGTGATATAATAATGGAAGGGCACTGTGATAATGACACATTAATGACAAATAAAGTCACTATGAAACCAAAATTGACCATTCTTCTTTATGGAATATTTCTGTGTTTATTGTAAATAAGTTAATATATAATTGTTTTCAGGCATGCACATCCTTAATTTTGAAAAATGCGTCCTAAACTTTAATTAAAAATATTAACTTCTCATCTCCCTGGCAGTATCATCTCTTCTCTGATGACATGTGCACAGGCGTGAGGGTGGGACAATATTCTCTCCCCTCGAAAAACCTGTCAGTCACAGAAATTCAACGATCCAATTGATTCCAGATGGACTAAAAGTCCTGTCTTACATTTTTACTCATTCATAAAACACAATTGCAATTTCCGCTTTGTGCCCACTTTAAGTTCTGTCAATATGTCAAACTATTGCGAAAATACATCCTCACATTCAGTTTGGCAACATATTGCTATTTGGTTCTATGAATCCTAGTCTCCAAGCCAGACAAGAAATAAAAAAGAAATACGCACCACACGCAGGTGCCTACACATGGTGCTTGGCCTCAAAATAATGTGACAGTGAGACTACCAATAAGTAAATAAAAATACAAAAGTACATGCACATAACCCACTAGACACACCATGCATAATATCTGAGTGTCTGGTGAAATAGTAGAAATTATTATAAGTTGACATTCCAAAGTGTTTTTTTTTTTTAAATAGAGTTTGTACTTATGTGCGGAGTAATATTAATGTAATT
Source organism: Spinibarbus caldwelli (assembly GCA_039654775.1). Lineage (NCBI taxonomy): Eukaryota > Metazoa > Chordata > Actinopteri > Cypriniformes > Cyprinidae > Spinibarbus > Spinibarbus caldwelli. The sequence goes on along the minus strand of CM077221.1, from coordinate 27,209,275 downwards.
AATAAACACTGTTGACGTCTAGTTTACTTTGCGGTTTAAGCTAGACCAGATTCTCTTAGAAAGAGACCAAAGCAACCAACCACATATTGTTTTGTTTTTTATGCACCGTTATATTTCATTTAAATGAAAATTGGCCAATGAGAAAATTAAAGAAAAAAAAAAAATAAATAAAAACTGACTGTATAAAGAATGTGACATCTCAGTTATCCTGAATCAGCATTTTGTCTGTGCCACATCAGAGAATCTCATCTACACCACAGTAAATGTTACAGCACTGTAGCAATAGCAGTGGTGGGAAGTAGCCCCTCTAGGCCTTATAAACTTCAGCAAGACTCCAATGTAACATTCTTCTGAACAACCTCTATTACTTGCAAAATGATTTCCTGCTCATTCAGATTTCTGTCATATACCTTGCAATCTTACACAGAGAAGGACATGGTCAACTAGCACAAGTCTCATCAGAGACAAAAAATGTTCTCATTGCCTTTCCTACTGCTTACCCGCCTCCTCTCCCTTGAGCATATTTTCCATTGTTTGTGTAATTCCAAGAACTCACCTGTGACACCAGATCTTGAGGTCCTGACTGGAGTGTGAAAAATTGAGCTTTTCTAGCGTTCCCATGGTGAGAATTGTGATGGCGTGATGATTAATGCATGCTAGAGCTTTCTACAATAACACACGGTGTAACATGCTGAATGTGTAATTATAATTGTAATAAAAAAAACTTTGCCGTTTTACTTAATTAGGAATAGTGTTTACGGTTTTGAGAAATTAGTCCTGGTGTTAGAAAATGAAATTATGGTTTGTTTTGGCTAACAGAATGAGTTTAGAGTGTGTGAGCAATTGAGAAAAACTGCCAGAGCTGATTGTGAACAAGTATAAATTTAGACCCACTGCACCAGTTGAAAATGCCCCTTTGTGCAAATCATTATTCCTGATTCAATAACATGCAAGGGAGCTAATTTTATTTACAATGTCCTTAAAGAGAGAGATTAACAACACAGAAATTACTCTGTCTCCCTCTGCTGTTGTGGGCCCCTCCATACAACACTGTTCATCATAATTTCACCAGAACCACCAATGTTTTCTGTCATGTCAAAATAAAATCATAAAAATGCATATTTTCACAACTGCAAGTATTTCATTGTATAATACTAAATAGCACGTTTTAACAGAAAGAGATTTTTGGAGGGCATGAAATATGTTCAGAAAAGAATTCTAGTCTACGACTTTTGAATTTTGTGCAGTAAACATTGTATGTATAAGTGAAACAGTAGGTGCTATACCACAATAAACGTTTCAAACAGTACGTCAGTAGTTTCACAAACTGGCATTTTTTGTAGTTTTCAAAATATTTGCATTTTCAGGCCCCCAAAACGCAGTTGCTGTGTAAATAAACTGCCAAAACGCATTAAGTTTTCAGTAAAAACGGTGTCGTGTAAATAAAATCTGAAATCTGACATCTTTGCTCATGACGGCTCATATTTCTGCTGCCAGGTTGTTTTGAGTCAATCACCTGAATCATAAATGCCATGTGACTAATTACACTGGAGCCACAAGAAGCGCTGATGGGACCACAAGAATGTGCACAGTCCCAAAACCTTCACCAGCAACTACTCTAAGAATTGGCAACTAGTAAAACATACTATAATACTATAGTAAAATACTATAATATCATAAAATATTTGTATTTTCAAATTTCTGCAGAACACGCTGGTAATTTTGAATGGCCATCAGTGTTAAAAAATGCTTCTGGGTGCAGATGGTGTAGTTGAGTACTAAATAAAAAATAACATACATTTTGTATGATCCCTCTTATTTTGGTAAAATGATTAACATTTTGCAGAATCTGCAAGGTGTATGTTTGACTTCAACTGTACATGTGTTGATTGAAAAAATTACTGATCTTGCACATATCCCTCAGCAAATGTGCAGTTGTGCCCCTGGGCAAGCCCGTATAGTTCAATCACACAGAAGAGCTGCTGTAGCTCAAATTGCTGAAAAACTTAATGCTGGCCATGATAGAAAGGTGATAGAAAGGTTGCTGCATATTGGGCTGCATAGCCACAGACCGATTAGAGTGCCCATTCAGACCCCTTTCCACTGCTGACAGCGTCTAAATGGGCGTATGAGTGTCAGAACTGGACCATAGAGCAACGGAAAGAGGTTTCCTGGTATGATGAATCAGGTTTTTTGTTTTAGATCTGGTGGACGTCTGGGTCAATGTGCATTGTTTACTTGTGAAAGTGATGGCAGTAGGATGCACTATGTGAAGATGTCAGGCCTGCGGAGACCGTGTTCTGCTGGGACACCTTTGGTCCTGGCATTCATGTGGATGTTACTTTGACACGTACTGTACCACCTATGTAAAGATGGTTTCAGACCATATAAACCCTTTCATGGCAATTGTGTTCCCGGATGGCAGTGGTTCCTTTAACCAGATAATGCACCCTGCCACACTACTGAAATTGCTCAGGAACTGTTTGAGGAACATGACAAACAGTTCAAGGTGTTGCCTTGGCCTTTAAACATTCCCAAGAACTCAATCCAATTGAGCAACTGTGGGATGTGCTGAACCAGCAAATCCAATCCATGGAAGCCCCATCTTCCAATATTCTGAACTCAAAGGATCTGCTGTCTTGGTGTCAGATACCACATGACATGTTTAAAGGTCATGTGAAGTCTATATCTCAATACATCAGAGCTGTTTTGGCAGGATGAAGGGGACCTGCATGATAATAGGCAGGTGGTTTTAGTGTTGTGACTGATCAGTGTGAACAATACAGCAGACATCGAGAAATACAAGGCCCTATTTGGTATAGCATTCTACCAAACTTACTATTGCTACAGTATACAGTTTGTCTGTATACATGAAGCACTGTTTCCAACAATACTATCCGCTTGACTTGACTTTCCATTTTCAGTATGATGGATGAGCCAGAAGTAATTTCAAACGTATTCTTTGAGTAATCATATGATCTGACTGCTAACTGTGAAGACATTTTTTACATAAACTAGGCCATAAAAATGCAAAACAAACATTTTTATTTCTAAGATGAAAAATGGATGCAACTTGCTGAATTAAATCAAGGGGTCAAAGATTTGCCTGGTTAGCATGACCCTCTTAGCTCAGGTTTGTAGATGACACAACTACACCATCTGGACCCAGAAGCAATTTTTTTTTAACACCGATGGCTATTCAAAGTTAAGAAATATTTTTAGTCCCCCCCCCTACTTTGCCTCACAGTGCTCTGGTCCAAATGCTTTCCTCTTTTATATCATACACACAAGTCCAGTGAGAGAGAACAAAGCCTCAACAGTTGTGGAACTCCAGTAAGTAATGCTGTCAATTGGCTATTTTATTCACTTAAACATCGGATGAAGTGATTATTTTCTCTTTGTGAGAGCAGTGTGTTTCTGAGAGCACGTGTCCGGTTTTGCACGAGAGCAAAGAAAATTCGCGTGCGAGGGAAGAGATTCGCTTTCGCGCTACAATAATGCGCTCTCGACATTTGTCATTAAAATAATGTAACCCGCGTGTTGGATTTATATCAGTGAAAAGGAGGAAAAATATCTACTGGGTCTGAGCTCACCAAATAAGTAAAAAAAAAAAAAAAATTCTATTAAAGTATTTGGAGTGTCGGGTTCGTGGTCTCACACTGAACACAGAATTTCAAATAAATTGTTAATGAAAAGTGTCTGCACTTGTATGCAATTCAGATCTCTATTTAGTCATTAACTGCTTGAATAAGACAAACACAGCAATCAGTTTTTAGAGTATACTTTTTGTATTCAGTTTATCTTCTTTTCTTCTTTTTTTACCGCTTTGCAGTATGCTTAAACCTTTCCACATATTCAAACAATAAATCAACTAATGAATTTAGTTGATTAAATTCAGCCCTTGAACAGTAAAGCTGTCAATCAACAATTACAATTGAAGAGTAAAAAAATAATAGAAAGGAAATAGTCCAAAAAAAAAAAAAAATAGATGAATACCGAAGTCTTGAAAGAAGTAGAAATGTGTTTGGCTCAGTTCAGTCAATATGAGTGTATAGATGCCTACAGAGTCCTCGCCGAAACGAACGATGAAGAAAACTTTTCCGTCTTTACGAACGAGCCCTCTGATTGCGCAATCCGTCCGTAGTGAAATCCAACTCGTTTCCCTCCCTCCTGGCATGAATCCAAAACGACCACGATGCGATGAAACAGTCTGATCTCTTCGAGCACAAACGGCATCCTCCGCTCACTAATGCAATGAAACAGTTCAGGCATACATTTAAAGAAGAAATGGCGAGGATGTATAAGATTAAGCGACAGCCGAAATGCGGCTCGCATCGCTCCCACCACGAGCTGGCGCGTAAGTGACGTCAGCAACCATCGACGCACTTGTTTAAAAGTCAATTCTGTTTTGCAACAAAATTAAATAGAAGTATACAAATATAAATTTATTTTCCATACCTGAACATGCTATGCATTAAGCAAGAAAAATAAAATACATTGTGAATAAAATAATTAAAAAAAAAAAAATCATTCTCAATTATCACAAATAATCCATCAACTCAATTATTTGAGTGGGTTACATTCTCCCCTGCTCAAAACTCTGATGTCCTCATCAGATACTTAATTAATTGTCTAACCCTTAAGGCTAGACAACGGTTTACTCTGAGATTAGATACTTAATTTGATACATGACCCATAAGGCTAAACAACAATTCACCTTGAGTTTGTTGCACTTTCATCTGCTGTTGCATCATTTCAAGTACTTGATTGAAATAGTTGGGTTGGGATTCTACATTTACACTTTGCCGCACACATTGCACTTTCCAGCCAACAAAATCCTTCAATTTACTCGGGGGTCTCTTTTCTCTTTGAGACCTTCTCAGCCCAACAAAAGAATCGTGTCTCTCTTCAGCACTCAACTCGTCATGTTGTACTGACTCATCAGCACCTTCCTCCACTAAAGATGAAACATCTTGCTGAATTTCAGTCTCACAACCCTCTTCAATCTCACTCTCAACAGGTTCATCACTTAGCGAGTCACCTGGATTAATTTCAACCTCTTGCTCATTTGACACACTGTGAGTCAAGGAGGAATCAGGGACGTCTTGCGATGCTGTCCCCAACTGAAACTCTGGGGCATGAGGATTCAGAGACACATGTGGACTCTCAGCTTCCACAATTTCACCACAACGTCTTTCTTCCAAGTCACTTTTACGCCCGCTGCATGGATGTGTATTTGCAACTGTGGGAACTTCATCATCCTCAGAAGGACTAGCTGGAAGAAACCCGCATGGGAGCATAAGATCTCTGTGCAGGATACGCTCAGGTCCATCACCATTCTCAGGCCGAATGACGTAAACAGGAATCTCTGAATTTGGTTGCTTTGTCACCACATAGACTGTGGATTCCCAGCGATCCGCAATCTTATGTTTTCTCCGAATGTTGACGTTCTTTACTAGGACACGATTGCCAACGTCAACCGTAGCAGCTGTAACTTTCTTATCCCATCTGGCCTTATTCATCAGTTACCTCTTTTCAGTATTTTGAACGGCCAGTTGGTAGACGTACCTCAGTCTTCGCTTCAACTCATTTACATAATGAGTGTGAGTTTTAGAATTATACCCCTTCGGGTTAATCCCAAAGCAAAGGTCAATTGGAAGACGAGGTTGGCGTCCGAACATTAGAAGAAAAGGAGACTCACCAGTAGCGTCATTCCTAGTACAATTATATGCGAGCACTAGGGGACGGACCTATTTTCTCCAATGTTCCTTCTTATCACTCAGGGTTCCCAGTAGATCAAGAAGGGTTCGGTTAAACCTTTCTACTGGGTTTCCTCGTGGGTGATAAGGTGTAGTGCGGGATTTTACCCCAGCTATCGTACACAACTCCTTCACAAGCTCAGACTCAAAATTGGCCCCCTGATCACTATGTATTATTTTCGGGAAACCAAAATGGCAAATCAGGTTCTCCCACAACACAGAAGCCACAGTCTTTGCCGTTTGGTCCTTCGTAGGAAAAGCCCATGAGCACTTTGTGAAATAGTCAGTGATGTAGAAATAGTAACTTGAGTCTGGCTCTAATGAAAGGTAATCGATGCAGACTAGCTCCAAGGGAGCATAAGCTTTGATTTTCACTAGCTCTGCAGCCCTTTGAGCACGGGCCTTTCTCTTGATGCATCGCTCGCAAGTTCTACACTTTCGCTCCACATATTCTGCCGTTTTAGGCCAATAAAATCTGGCTCGTGCAAGCTCTAAAGTTCTTTCATAACCCATATGCCCGGTTTCATCATGAACTCCTTCAAGAGCTCTGTCTCTGAAACTAGGGGGAACGACCAACTGCACATATTTTTGTCCATACTGATCGGATACCATACAGTACAGCACACCATCTTGTAAACTTAATCTGGGTCTTTCCCTCAGCATTAGACTCACTTCTCTCGACTCATTGAGTCTTTCTGCATGAGTTAAAGTTTCCCCAGACTCCATAAGACCAATTATCCTTCTGATGGCAACATCCTCTCTTTGTAGCTTGTACCAATCAGCCGGAGTCATGCTAGGTAGAGCAGTCTGTCCAGGCAGCCCGTCCGGATCTATCAAGTCACCAGGAACTACATCTTCATCACAAAGTAGCATCTCCACAGCCGGATTTGGGATAACCCTGCCTTCCAGCGAGTCTCCCTCCTCACACAGCTGTGAAGTATGCATTTCACAAGATACAGAATATCGCAAACACACAGCTTTGATCTCTTCCTGACCAAACTTCACAAACTCAGTAGCTGCACATTCTGCTTTGCTCAGCAAACTTGCAATTTGTTCATCTATCTGGATGGTCTCCGCATCATCAGTAAGTGGTTCTTGAGGGCGTCGAGATAGCCCGTCACCCGATAGCGTCTACATTAGTTTTTCCCACTCTGTACTTAATATCAAAATCATACATTGACAAAGCTGCAAGCCACCTATGACCAGCCGCATCCAACTTAGCCGTCGTAAGCACATACACTAATGGGTTGTTGTCAGTTAGCATGGTAAACTTTGTGCCGTATAGAAAATCGTGAAATTTTTCACACACAGCCCATTTGAGTGCTAAATATTCTAGCTTGTGCACAGGATAGTTTTTCTCACTCTTCGACAGGCCACGGCTGGCGTAGGCGATCACTCTAGTCTTACCATCTTGAGCTTGATATAAAGCGGCGCCAAGGCCATTGACACTGGCATCAGTGTGAAGAATATAGGGTAACTTCCAATCTGCAAAACCCAGAACTGGTGCAGTTGTAAGCTTCTGAATGATAGTGTCAAATGCAACTTGACACTCATCATCCCATTTTCCAGCTAGAGACTGTGCTTTACCCTTAACACGGTAAGATGATGATGACTGTCTAGTGGAAAATTCACCTTGCAGTAGTGCATTCAGAGGCTTAACTATCCGGGAATAGCCCTCAACAAAGCGCCTGTAGTATCCGGCAAAACCTAGGAATCCTCTCAGATCCCTGACCGTTTTCGGAATGGGCCATTCTTTTTGGCCGAAATCTTGTCTGGATCGGGGTGTATACCTTGGGCAGAAATAACATGCCCTAGATATTTGACGGAAGTTTGAAAAAATCTACACTTGGAAGGTGCCAACTTCAGTCCAAAAGCAGAAATCCGTTGGAGAACCTTCATGAGCCTATCCTCATGCTGTTCAAGTGTGTCAGAAAAAATGATTAAGTCATCAAGAAAAGCTATGACTTCCAGCAAATTCAAACCTGCCATGACTTTCTCCATGGTTCTTTGAAACGTTGCAGGTGAATTTGTCAGTCCTTGTGGTAAACGACGAAATTGCCAGTTTCCAAATGGTGTAGTAAATGCTGTTTTGGGACGGTCACTTTCTTCTACCTCCAACTGGTAGTATCCACTTTTTAAATCTAGGACCGAAAACCACTTAGAGCCTGACAACAAAGTAAGCGTCTCCTCGATCCTTGGGAGAGGATATTCGTCTCTTTTTGTCAGTTTGAGTTTGCGATAATCCACCACCATTCTCAAATCTCCATTTTTCTTCCTCACCAGTACAACTGGGGAAGCGTAAGGACTGTTAGATTCCTCAATGATCTCACTAGCGAGCAAATCTAGCAGATGTTTCTTCAAATCTTCAAAATCAGCTGGTGAGACCCTACGAGTACGCTCTTTGAAAGGAATGTGGTCAATCAACTCTATCCGATGTGCAACACCCCGGTCACCTCACACTTTTCCCCTTTACTGATCATTACAGACTTCCTGCCTGACAGTCTAACTGGGGTAGTGTGCTGTGCCCGTTTACAGGGTGTCGAAATACTGTCACACATGCGATACGCAGCCATCCAATTGGCACTGATAGGCATATGCTGCAGGTACTCATTTCCCTGCAGCAACCTACAATCTTGGACAAGATGGCGGAGTACATTTGTACCCACTAGCAAGGGCAACCTAGCATTGTAGGCCTGATCAGGGCAGACCAACGCTAGCGCAGCAACGATCGTGTCAGTTCCGCAAGCAGACTTAGGAAACTGTACATCTATTTCGATGTACACAATGTAGGGAACTATTTGTCCCGCAGCTCCCTCAAGCCGAATGAGATCCCCCATAGAGGTAATACTCCTATGCCGTAAGTACTGCTTGTAGAAAGATTCGCCTACACAAGTTACCTGGGATCCCGTGTCAATTAAACAATGACACTCAATTCCATCCAACCAAGCTTTACTTTCCCAAGGTTCCCCAATTAGACCATTAGGAACCTGGTTATTCTTTTCTATGGAACTTTTCACAACTCCAGCTTCTGTTCGTTCCCCAACAGAAGCTACTTCAAGTTTAAATGTACAGTGGGCATTGTCACTTTGGTGAGAGAATTCCTCTGCTCATGCCTCTGCACTAACTTTTGCTGCACCAGGGCGGCATTCACAGGATTAGTGCAATGCTGCAAATAATGAGAGTCCTCGCCGCCGCGGTAACAGAACCCTCCCATAGCTGGTGACTTAGGTTGATTTTGAGGTACAGGGTGTGATGTTTTCCCTTCTTTGCCTTTTTTCTTCTCAGCCCCACTGGCCTGGAGTTGATCATACGCCTGTTTATTCACTGAGGCTGGCTTCTGTGCTTTAGCTTTAGCCACTTCAGCTTCAAGCTCTTTTATGCGTCTAGTTAACGCCATACTGTCTTGCACCTCATCAGGGTTTGATATGCATCCCTGATCGACAGTAACATGTAATTGGCTCTGAGCTCTAGTAGGAGGTGCACATAAGAGGCGATTTATTCGTTTCTCCTTAAGCTGCTTTTCATGCTCGTAAGACCTCAGTTTGAAAAGCAAGCTAGAATAGCTCAATTCTGATTCTGACACATCTTTTAACAAATTTTTAAGACGCAACTGGGTTATCAGGACTTCATCCCAGCACCCTCTGATGAACTGTTTGAGAAGTAGAGTGTCAGAATGTTTGCCAACCACTCCCTTCTTTTCAACCACCTCCTGCATCAGAGAATGACATCGTCTCAAATAATCAGAGGGATTCTCACCCGTTCTGGTGAGTCTCTATAAACTGAATGTACAGCTCATCTCCACCAGTGACACTACCATAAGCCTTTTCAAGCTCCAGTGCATACACTTCTGGTGGTGCATTGTTACCTGCCCCAAGAGCAACATTAAGAGCAGGAGGGAGGAGGCTATCCAAGATGTGTCTTCTCTTATGCCTCTCTGTCAGAGAAGTGTCTGAAAGTAATTGCCTAGCATATAATTGCCACGTGGTAAAATCGACTTCCCCATTAGGCTTAGGATGATGTCCAGAAAACACTCTCAATTTCAGGATTGAGGGGACATGTGCCTGATATTCGGGGTCATGTTTCACCACGTGTTCCACCACCAATCACTGCACCTCTTGTGGTATGGTGAAAGTGACTGGAGTTTCGTGCATCAAGTTCCTTTCCATAGGGGGTGCATCATCTTGAATTGCAAACGAGACTTTTGATGCTGAATTTGCAGCTACAGTCGGCATCACTCGAGGCCTTGCATCACAAAATGTTCTTGTAGAAGGGGTTGAAGTTATGGGGCCCTTGTCAGCATTGTCAGCCTTGTGTGCAAGCTTAGTCACCACCTGCTGACTTAGATCATTGACATTTACACAATGTAGTTGGGCCAAATTTTCTATTTGTGCCATCAGCTGATCAGCCATATCATCCAAAGTTTGAACTGTATCTCTCTGTATTGGTGTTGGAGCGCTAGAGTTATGTTGCACATCTTTTATTTGTCTACCATCTAGTGGTATAACACCCCATACATTTTAGCAGTCAGCATTCAAATATTCTTCTTCAGCAATTAATGGGGTGGTAACCTCCTGAAATTCACAAAGAAGCTCCCCTGAGGATTTGTCACTTAACCACTCTATTTTCTTCACCTCATCAAGATGGTCAAAGAATCTCCTCACATCTGTGAGAGTAGTGTTTGGATCTACCTTAGTAAGTATTACAGACCTCTCGGGATCAAAATGATGTTGCTTGCACAGATCCATTGTGAAAGGAAAAGAGGAAATAAAATAAATGTAGAATTATAAAGAATTATTCAAAGCAGTTAGGATCAAAAATTTATCACAAGTGCAGCTCCATGTTGAGCGCCAAATTTTTCTCTCTCTATTCTGTAACCCGCGTGTTGGATTTATATCAGTGAAAAGGAGGAAAAATATCGACTGGGTCTGAGCTTACCAAATAAGTAAAAAAAAATTCTATTACAGTATTTGGAGTCTCGGGTTCGGGGTCTCACACTGAATACAGAATTTCAAATAAATTGTTAATGAAAAGTGTCTGCACTTGTATGCAATTCAGATCTCTATTTAGTCACTAACTGCTTGAATAAGACAAACACAGCAATCAGTTTTTAGAGTATACTTTTTGTATTCACTATATCTTCTTTTCTTCTCTTTTTACCGCTTTGCAGTATGCTTGAAAACCTTTTCACATATTCAAACAATAAATCAACTAATGAATTTAGTTGATTAAATTCAGCCCTTGAACAGTAAAGCTGTCAATCAACAATTACAATTGAAGAGTAAAAAAAAATAATAGAAAGGAAATAGTCCAAAACAGTCAAAAAAAAAAAAAAAAAAAAATAGATGAATACCGAAGTCTTGAAAGAAGTAGAAATGTGTTTGGCTCAGTTCAGTCAATATGAGTGTATAGATGCCTACAGAGTCCTCGCCGAAACGAACGATGAAGAAAACTTTTCCGTCTTTACGAACGAGCCCTCTGATTGCGCAATCCGTCCGTAGTGAAATCCAACTCGTTTCCCTCCCTCCTGGCATGAATCCAAAACGACCACGATGCGATGAAACAGTCTGATCTCTTCGAGCACAAACGGCATCCTCCGATCACTAATGCAATGAAACAGTTCAGGCATACATTTAAAGAAGAAATGGTGAGGATGGATAAGATTAAGCGACAGCCGAAATGCGGCTCACATCTCTCTCACCACGAGCTGGCGCGCAAGTGACGTCAGCAACCATCGACGCACTTGTTTAAAAGTCAATTCTGTTTTGCAACAAAATTAAATAGAAGTATACAAATATAAATTTATTTCCCATGCCTGAACATGCTATGCATTAAGCAAGAAAAATAAAATACATTGTGAATAAAATAATTTAAAAAAAAATTCTCAATTATCACAAATAATCCATCAACTCAATTATTTGAGTGGGTTACAATAACACCTTAGTCTCCCTGCTACACTAATAGTAGTAGCTTTCCTCTGTGTATACTAGGGGTTGAACGACTTCTGATTTTTTTAAAGTCGACTTTTATGTGACGAAAGTCGAGTCGAAGTCGACTAGTCGCTGCTGATGTCATTAATGAACAAATAAGTCTGGAGCTGTGAAAAACACCTTGTGCACAGCTATGGCATATGACACAGCACTACCCACATGGCTATTGCTCCTATAACAGCTTATTTTTATCAGTTCTTTCGTCTTTGGTTCGTTATATTTCTCACAGATTTCTGCTCGTTCTAAATCAGATACAGATAAGTAGCACAGTAAAGATTACATTCATACACTGCGTTCCAAATTATTATGCAAGTGATATATCAGTAGGATTTCGGTACAATAAAGAGTCAGATTTTTGTTTGTGTTGTTTTCCACATCTTTTTAGTTAACTGGTATCAATCTCAGACAGGTTTGTTCAATAGTTTGCCAGTTCTTCTTAGGTAAATGGAAACCCTACTTAAAGAGGTTGTTCCACATTATTAAGCAAGTCACAGTTCTCATGAAATATGGCGAGGAAGAAAGATCTTTCTGAAGATGAAAAGTATGAAACAATGCAATGTCTTGCAAAAGGCATCAAAACAAACAATATTTTCTGAAAAGCAAATAGAAATGATTGAACTGTCAAAAGATTTGTGAGTGACTTAGAAGATCTTGGTCAGATAAAGATTTATTAAGGAAAGTTTCTGTCAAACAAATGAACTGTATTGTAATACCAGCTGTAAAAAAAGCCACTGCTGAGCAGCAAACAGGTGTTTGAAGCTACTGGAGTCTCAAGATCATCTCCATGCAGACTGGCAGTTGTGTGTAAAGCTGCGTTTCAGTCACTGCTAACCAAACCTCACAAAGAGAAATTTGTACGGTGGCTGTAGAAATACATTTTCAAACTGTTTATCACGATGGTATTTATGCAGCATGGGATAGTGTGTTGTCCTGTATGAAAATTCTTTTATTTCCGAGAGCACTATTCTTCATTTTATACCACAGCAGAAAAATGGTCAGTTATGAACTCCACATATCTCGCAGAAGTCATTTTTACAGCCTAAAATGACCTTACATCTCACTTCCCAATATTCCAACCCAAATCATCACCCACCACCTCCTTGCTGATGTTGCAGTCTCATTGGAATAGGATGGCCATTCATCAACTATCAGAAATCCATTTATCTGGACCATCCATTGTACTGCAGCATTCGTAAGTGAATAAAACTATTTAAAAACAAGTCTTCATGTGTTTCTACAGCCACCGTGCAGGTTTCTCTTTGTGAGGTTTGGTTAGCAGTGACTGAAACGCAGCTTTACACACAACTGCCAGTCTGCATGGAGATGATCTTGAGACTCCAGTAGCTTCAAACACCTGTTTGCTGCTCAGCAGTGGCTTTTTTACAGCTGGTATTACAATACAGTTCATTTGTTTGACAGAAACTTTCCTTAATAAATCTTTAACTGACCAAGATCTTTTGTGCTCTAAGTCACTCACAAATCTTTTGACAGTTAAATAATTTCCATTTGCTTTTCACAAAATATTGTTTGTGTTGATGCCTTTTGCAAGACATCTTCAGAAATATCTTTTTTCCTCACCATATTTCATGAGAACTGTGACATGCTTAATAATGTGGAACAACCTCTTTATGTAGGATTTCCATTTACCTAAGAAGAACTGGCAAACTATTGAACAAACCTGTCTGAGATTGATACCAGTTATCTAAAAAGATGTGAAAAACCACACAAACAAAAATCTGACTCTTTATTGTACCAAAACCCTATTGATATGTCACTTGCATAATAATTTGGAACGCAGTGTATGAATTAGTGAGAGCGACTGCGTGTGTGAATTCATTCTACCTGGCAGCATCTCTCTACTAGTAGTGAAGCTGTGGGATTTAGTTATTAAGAAATATATGCTTGAACTTTTCAGTTTCTAAGCTATTTTATTGAGAAATCACAGAACAGTGTTGACAATACATTTCCGCGCTGAATGATTCTGTGCGCGTGATGTACTGTCTGTAGCCTATGTGTGTGCTTTACAGTGCAGCAGCGCATTAGATTGGAAAGGCGATTAACTTACCTGTACAATAAGCTGTTTAAAACGTGCATTCTCCCGTTCAATTTCGAGCATCCAGTAATATAATCACACGTCTTGCGTCATTTTAACTGTTTAAATGTGGATTTCTTATCCTGTTGCGCCCTCTATAGGACCAGCGACTAGTCGACGTCAAGCTTAAAGCGTCATGGCAGAGCACTGAAGTCGACTAGTCGATTAGTCGGCGCAACCCCTAGTGTATACTAGTGTTGTCAAAAGACCCAGTACTTCGGTACTAAGTCCGTACTAAAAAAATAAAAACGTAAGGGTACCAGGTTTTTTTTTAAGTACCGGTGGTACCGAGTACCCGGTCAACCCGGTTCTTGACGCGTAGGGCCCTGTGATTTCCGCGATGCAGAAAACGCGGACTGAATCGCGGAACCTAGTTATAAAAACGGAATTTACACTTTAACACAGAATGTCACGGAATTTCTCAAAGTTTAGATGAATTAATCAAAAGTAGGTCATTGCACTTAAATCAAATCGCGATATGGACTAGTATCTGTAAATATTAAGCCGCAAAAGTCGATTCAAATATGAATCCCGCATGTTCTGCGAGTCTCTGTGTGAATGAATGAATGAATGGCAGAGACGCGGTTTTGTTTACTACATACACTGAAGCGCGCCTGACGCTCGCGGTGATTTCATCATCTGCTGTCTCAAAGAGGACATAAATACATAAACAACATCTCCAGAACTGCTCTGAGAGTCACTTCACGAGCATTTTACCATTTCATTTGAGTAAAAACAACATCATATCATATAGACACAGAAATTTAAAGGTATTCACGGCAACCCGTCATATTAGGCTACTATTATTTATTAGAATGTACAGGTGCATCTCAATAAATTAGAATGTCGTGGAAAAGTTCATTTATTTCAGTAATTTAACTCAAATTGTGAAACTCGTGTATACATACTGAAGTATTTTAAGTCTTTGGTTCTTTCAATTGTGATGATTTTGGCTCACATTTAACAAATTTATCTAATTTATTGAGATGCACCTGTATGTGATACTATTACTACTGCTTAAAAAAATAATAAAACTTTATTTTTTAATAAATAATCACACACTATTTCTTCCATGTTTTAATTTTAATAGTAAATCCTCTTTATTTACCAAAAAATAAAATGTTTTTTAAATTTCATTAATTAAAAGACAAATTAAATTTGGGTGAAACTTGTTTACTGTTTTTCATGCTTTTATTACTTGTGGAAAAACTTGAAACACAATTTTAAATAAGCATAAAGAATGGCATTGTTTTTTGTACATTTTATTTTTGATTTTATTAATAAAAATTGTGTGTTTTTTAATTAGCATGTTTTTGTGTTTTGCTTTGGTAACGAAATTGGTACCGAGAACTGTGGATTTTCACTGGTATCGGTACCGAATACAGAAATTTCCCCTTTCAATTCGCTTTACCTAATTAACGTTCTGTATAATTATTCTATTTGCTACCATATATTTTGCAAATACTGTAAACGCCTGATAATTATGCCAATACTTTATGATTGTAGGCTATTATGCCAGTGCGTCATGATAAATGAGCGCGTTGTTTTCATTTACGAATGAAACTACGTAAATGATTCATTCATCAAGGAAACACTAGGTAGTAGGCTATAATATTAATAATTATTAATTCGCAGGACAAAAAAATAAAAATATGTTAAAATCAACCTTTAAACTGCATTTTCAATAGGCTATAAACTCCAGTCAGCATAATCAAAGCTTTATTGGCATGTCGAGCATTTACAGTAGGCTTATTTACAAAACTAGTCAGAACGTTATGTAAAGAGATCGAAAAAAAAACGAATATAAAAATATAATAATAGGCTAATAATAATGATGATGATGATGATAATAGCTAATAATAATATACAAATATTACGGAAAAAGACGACCAGTTAATGGACACACACAGCTAGCAAGACTGTGGAATGGATAAAAATGTTTTCTTGTAGGTATATTTTATTTTATGTACTTTATATAATATTTGGCCTATTGATGATAAACTTAATTCGAATGCTGTGTACATCGCGTGTCATTGCCTACAGGCCTGTAACCTATGGTCAATATAATAATTTGATTATGTAATAATTTCTATAATAATTAATATAATAATTTCATAATTCAAAATAAAATATTAATGAATCCATCTCTGATAATCACCTAGCTATGGTTGCTATGTAGGTTTGTTTATGCATTAAACTTTGCATTATGCACGACAAAACTAAGTGAACCGAAGACGGCCTCTCCCGGGCACCCTATGTAGCCTACAAACTCTAATCTTCCTGTTTACCAGCCACTCACTTTCATGTCTTTCAGAAGAAATGGATGAATTCACGTGTTGTAAATTCGACAGGCTCACATGATATTGATTTTTTACAACAGTTCAATAAACAAGAAGTTAATTAAGAGACTTACGTTTTAAACACCATAGTTACTGTTTTTGTGCTATTTCCACAACAAAAATCATTCCAAACACAGCCACAGCTGTCTCAGTTTCGCTCTCTGAGCAACATGACCGCGTTTCGTTCCTGAATGAATCAACCGTTTAAATGATTCGGTTCATTCGCAATGACTCACTTATTAACAGTGACTTGCTGCCACCTACTGGCGGTTTTAATTTCACATTTAAAGTATCTTTTATTATTTAAATAATTTCAAATATCAGTATTCAACGTTTTATGTTTAATATATCAAAACATTATTTATGCATTTATAATCACAGGTTAAATGCATTCATGTCTTGCATTAAACAGTGAGTAAATACATCTAAATGCCACTTCAGATGCAGCTTCTGTGTTGATTTCATTTGCTTGGTAACAGCTCAAATGTCTTATTATTGTAATTCACTGATTAAATGTAAGAATTTGACTCAAAAGATAATGGACACTTTTAGAAAAATGGCTTTATAAAGATAAAAATGCTCATAAAATGAAAAAAAAAAATCAATATAAACTTATTGGAAAAGATTAATTGCTATCAGCGTGAACTGACCACCACACAGAATATGAAGAATATGAAAAACTTTAGGAGTAAGCTGTCCACGGCAGTCCTTAAGGTACCAGCACAATAACACTCAGCAAAATATTGTCTAATTATCATTATAGATAAAATCCAATAAAATAGAAATATTATTTTTTTGTCAATATTGCACACCCCTACATCTAATCTGTCTTTTAAACCCATTCACTGATGGTTTCTTATTTTTATTTAACATTTTTATATATTATAACTGTTGTTATATATTTACTGTTCCACTTCATTTCATATATCTCTTTGCCCAGTAATTAACGTTCTGTATCAACGGATCAGTTTAGAACTTAAAGTACCATAAGTGTTTTGTAAATAAATAATACCTGACAATCATGTCAATAAAGCTATGTCTATTTCTGTAAATCTACATCAGTAGGTGGCGATAAATGAGCATCTATATTGCATATTAGCAAGTTATTAAAAATTTGACAACTGACTCATTAAAATCACTGAATCATTAACAAATGAAGCAGTGGACTTAAAAAGAAATTATTAATTCACTTAGGCCTATATTTGTTCACAAATAATGATTCATTCCTCAGTGAAACACCACTAATTATTATATCTTTATAATTATACTAAGACTATTAATGACTTTAATTTACTGTAGTAATTAATAGAGAGACACTAATTTGGGCAAATAGCACTAATGACTTGTTTAGGACTTGAAGCTTAAAGTTGAGGACTTGCAACTCGACTTGGACTTGCCCATCTTGACTTGGGACTTGATTTGGGACTTGTCTGTCTTGACTCGGGACTTGACTCGAGACTTGAATGCAAAGACTCGAGACTTACTTGTGACTTGCAAAACAATGACTTGGTCCCACCTCTGTTATTTGTGTCCCCTTCAAAAACTGCTCTTGAGAAATTTTATGTATATTGTCCCCCCCTACTGTTAGAAGAAATTTACGCCCCTGTCTGCAGCATTTGAAAAAAAAAAATAAATAAAAAATAAAAAATTTATATATATATAAATTTTTTTTTATTATTATTTTTTTCAAATTCACGTGTTGTAAATATATATAGCCTGTTACCAGGCTTTATATATTGTAATATATATATATATATATATATATATATATATATATATATATATTTCATGATATTATAGTATTTTATTATAGTATTATAGTATGTTTTACTAGTTTCCAATTCTTAGAGTAGTTGCTGGTGAAGGTTTCGGAGCTGTGCACATTCTTGTGGTCCTTGTGGTTCTTGTGGCTCCAATGTAATTAGTCTATGGTATGTGCAAGATCAGTAATTTTTTCAATCAACATGTACAGTTGAAGTCAAACATACACCTTGCAGAATCTGCAAAATGTTAATCATTTTACCAAAATAAGAGGGATCTTACAAAATGTATGTTATTTTTTATTTAGTACACTGCAAAAAAAAAAAAAAAAAAAAAAAAAAAAAAAATATATATATATATATATATATATATATATATATATATATATATATAAAATTCTTAAAGTAAGGAGCATTATGCTAGATAAGCAGAATGACGTAACATATGTAGTCTTGTTTCCAGGGGGAAAAAAAACTAAATCAAGTGCTTTTTGATTAAAATAAGTAAAATTATCTGCCAGTGGAGTAAGTAAAATACTCTTGTTTTAAGAATATTTTACTTACCCCAATGGCAGATAATTTTTTTTTTTTTTTTCCCCTGGAAACAAGACTACATATCCTGCTTCATTTTGCTTATCTAGTAAATGTATCCTAATTTAAGAATTTTTAGATACTTTGACTAGAAACAAGACAAAATTACTAAGTAAGATAAGCCTTTTTTGCAGTGTACTGACCTGAATAAGATATTTCACATAAAAGAAATTTACATATAGTCCACAATACAAAATAATAGTTGAATTTATAAAAATGACCCCGCTCAAACGTTTACATTCAGTTGATTCTTAATACTGTGTTCTTACCTGAATGATCCACAGCTGTTTTTTTATTGTTGTTGTTGTTTTTTTGTTTAGTGATAGTTGTTCATGAGTCCCTTGTTTGTCCTGAACAGTTAAACTGCGAGCTGGTTGTTCTTCAGAAAAATCCTTCAGGTCCCACACATTCTGTGGTTTTTCAGCATTTTTGTGTTTTTGAACCCTTTCCAACCATTTCTGTATGATTTTGAGATCCATCTTTTTACACTGAGGACAACTGAGGGACTCATATGCAACTATTACAGAAGATTCAAATGCTCACTGATGCTTCAGAAGGGAAAATGATGCATTAAGAGCTGGGGGGTGAAATCTTTTTGAATTTGAAGATCAGGGTAAATTTCACTTACTTTATCTTCTGGGAAACATGTATCTTCTGCAGCTTCTGAAGGGCAGTAGTAAATGAAAAAAAAAGAAGATATTTATGCAAAGCAAGAAAAATTTACACATCTTCATTCTGTTCAAAAGTCTACACCCCTGGCTCATAAAGTATGAAGAGTTTTCGAAAACTCATTGCATCTACACGAATCACACAAATTACCCATTTTGAATTCAAAACGGCAATATTCAGTGAGATGTGACTAGTTTGCACCCTTTTATTTATTTATGTATTTATTATTTTTAACAAATAATGTTTTGTTCATTTAAATTATAATGTTTTATTAAAGAAGATTTTCACAGAATGATTTCAGCAAAATGGCCCTGTGTGGCGCCCTTATGCACTGTATACAGGTGCATCTCAATAAATTAGAATGTCGTGGAAAAGTTCATTTATTTCAGTAATTCAACTCAAATTCAACTCAAATTGTGAAACTCGTGTATTAAATAAATTCAGTGCACACAGACTGAAGTAGTTTAAGTCTTTGGTTCTTTTAATTGTGATGATTTTGGCTCACATTTAACAAAACCCACCAATTCACTATCTCAACAAATTAGAATATGTTGACATGCCAGTCAGTTAATCAACTCAAAACACCTGGAAAGGTTTCCTGAGCCTTCAAAATGGTCTCTCAGTTTGGTTCACTAGGCTACACAATCATGGGGAAGACTGCTGATCTGACAGTTGTCCAGAAGACAATCATTGACACCCTTCACAAGGAGGGTAAGCCACAAACATTCATTGCCAAAGAAGCTGGCTGTTCACAGAGTGCTGTATCCAAGCATGTTAACAGAAAGTTGAGTGGAAGGAAAAAGTGTGGAAGAAAAAGATGCACAGCCAACCGAGAGAACTGCAGCCTTATGAGGATTGTCAAGCAAAATCGATTCAAGAATTTGGGTGAACTTCACAAGGAATGGACTGAGGCTGGGGTCAAGGCATCAAGAGCCACCACACACTGACGTGTCAAGGAATTTGGCTACAGTTGTTGTATTCCTCTTGTTAAGCCACTCCTGAACCACAGACAACGTCAGAGGCGTCTTACCTGGGCTAAGGAGAAGAAGAACTGGACTGTTGCCCAGTGGTCCAAAGTCCTCTTTTCAGATGAGAGCAAGTTTTGTATTTCATTTGGAAACCAAGGTCTTAGAGTCTGGAGAAAGGGTGGAGAAGCTCATAGCCCAAGTTGCTTGAAGTCCAGTGTTAAGTTTCCACAGTCTGTGATGATTTGGGGTGCAATGTCATCTGCTGGTGTTGGTCCATTGTGTTTTTTGAAAACCAAAGTCACTGCACCCGTTTACCAAGAAATTTTGGAGCACTTCATGCTTCCTTCTGCTGACCAGCTTTTTAAAGATGCTGATTTCATTTTCCAGCAGGATTTGGCACCTGCCCCCACTGCCAAAAGCACCAAAAGTTGGTTAAATGACCATGGTGTTGGTGTGCTCGACTGGCCAGCAAACTCACCAGACCTGAAGCCCATAGAGAATCTATGGGGTATTGTCAAGAGGAAAATGAGAAACAAGAGACCAAAAAAATGCAGATGAGCTGAAGGCCACTGTCAAAGAAACCTGGGCTTCCATACCACCTCAGCAGTGCCACAAACTGATCACTTCCATGCCACGCCGAATTGAGGCAGTAATTAAAGCAAAAGGAGCCCCTACCAAGTATTGAGTTCATATACAGTAAATGAACATACTTTCCAGAAGGCCAACAATTCACTAAAAATGTCTTTATTTATTTATTTTTTTTATTGGTCTTATGAAGTATTCTAATTTGTTGAGATAGCAAATTGGTGGGTTTTTGTTAAATGTGAGCCAAAATCATCACAATTAAAAGAACCAAAGACTTAAACTACTTCAGTCTGTGCATGGAATTTATTTAATACACGAGTTTCACAATTTGAGTTGAATTACTGAAATAAATGAACTTTTCCACAACATTCTAATTTATTGAGATGCACCTGTGTACTGTATACCCTGTTTTTCCACCCCTGGGCTAGCCTTCACTTCCCATGAACATCAGTGAGCCTTGGGCACCCATGACCCTGATGTCAGTTCACTGATTGTCCTTCCTTGCATCATGAAAGGAAGCACAGTACCTTCTGCTTTTGGAAGGTCCTAACCACTGCATACCTGGAACACCCCACAAGACTGTTTTGGAGATGCTCTGACCCAGTCATCTAGCCATCACTATGTGGCCCTCATCAAAAAAAAAAAAAATAATATATATAATCTTACTTAATTTCCATGCACTTACTCATATTTTTCATTCACTGTGTTCTTTCCCATTTGAGACGAGTGACTGCTTTCTGCTTTGAGTTTGAAATACTGCTGTAGCACAAGTAAACAGTATTCGTCCTCGGTCTGTTATGGAGCATTTCATTGGTTGGTCATAGTGAATGAAGACGCCCACTTCACTGAACGAGTCTGGAAGAAACAGAACAGAAGAGGAATGTCACTCCTTCTGGTCGACATGTGAAAATATTTTAGTTTACAGTAAGTAAAATAAAATGTTTAAAAATGTCATCAGGGCATTATTTTAACTCTTAATTTAGCCGTTTATAATAGTTAGAATAGACAGTTGGCAAAATGACTAAAACTCTCAGTATTTGCTAAATGAATTATTCAATGTCTCACTCTGAACACACAGAAGACTCACTGTGGCCGAATTCCCATAAAATTCAATTCTGAATGTCTGCAAATAAAAAGGAAATGTTTGTTAGATATTTGCAGACAAAAGATGCTTTCCAGGTGAAGAGTTATTTAACAGATGGGCCATCTTACTTCACAGCCATTGATAAAGTACATTGTTAAGCTTTTCATATCACTGAACGTATTTCTTGCATATTACATAATAGGGAAGAATGTAACAGCAAGGAACCACAACCAGTAGCTATGTTTCCATCCAAAGATTCGAATTTAAATTATGCGCAAAACTGGAATATCGCATAAAACATATGCGAATAAAGCACCGTTTCCATCCAACGAGTCAAAGAGAACAAAATCGTCACTTCCTGGTAAACTGTGGCACTAAATATCACTAAGAATATAGGAGAAGCCATTGAATATAATAATTTTCATATATGATATAAATTACTTGCGCCTCAGAGAGAGCAGACGTAACAATAAATGCTGTCACTGCGTTCTGAGGAGGATGCCAGCTGTTTGGGAACACAGTCGTGTAAGACAATTATACAGAAATACTTTAATGACAGACTTTGCTCAGGCTTTTCAGAGTGACTACAACAACTTATAGATGCTGTGAACGAGATCGGTCAGCTGGTTAGTCAAGTTATCCCGTCTCATAGCGCAAAGTCACATGACTTTTTTGATGCGCATGGAGGAATTTATTCGGTAAATGTGTTTCCATCGTAGTTTATGCGCATTTTTTCTTATAGGATAAAAAGTTTATCCTACTCAGTTGTGCGCATAATTTTTTTATGCGCATTTTCAGAATTTATGCGCATCTTGGCGTTTCCATCCAGCGAACTTTTTATGCGATAGTCCAAAATGCGCATAAAAATAGGTGGATGGAAACATAGCTAATGTAACCTGCAAAAGAAAACTGAATGCAACAGCGAACAGATCTGAATGAATCTTTAGTGAACAGATTCAAAAGAGCCGAGTCACCGAAATGATTCAAAATCCCCGCTGCTATTCCTTTTGTCAGAGGAGGCGGGCGGGTAAATCCTGCAGAAACCTGATATATTCGAATTTCACCAGCGCTCCACCAATCGCTGTTCTCGGTTGGAGTTTGTTGGTACCGCCTCCTCCAAGACCACGCCCCCGATACAGAGGATCCTCCTGCTGAGGTTGTTTTCCCGTGTTAGCCAATTAGCAACCTAGCATGCAATTTGAGGTCTGGCGCCTCGACTGAATGGTGCTTACGTGTATTTTAATTTGCCATTCAAATCCGAACCTTACACGATTCAACGTTTGAGAGCGCTGTTACCAGGCTTTATATGTTTTGATTTCTCGGCGGAGCTGGAAAAAGTGATCCGGAGTGTCTGTTGCGGGGTGAGTTGGCTCTGCGTGCTAGCGGACGCTCGCTAGCTGTCGTCGTCGCAGTGCTTCATTCAGGCTAAAAGTAACGTTAGCTAACTCTCACAGTTAATGACGCTTAAACCGCTATCCTCACCAAAGGCCCAGTAAATCACCCGGGTGACGTGAAATTCAAAGATAGCTACGTTACATTAAATCATGTTGTTTTGAAGTGATGCATGTCAAACTAGTGATTATATAAGAGTATTTGTCGAGGCGCTAGCTAGCCGCACTTAGCCTGAATGGCTACATAAGGTTTTTAAGCTCTTCTGGGTTGATCAGCTGCTCATTCTGAAGGTTTAACTATCATTCTCTGCCTTTGATCTGTCAGCGATCAGTACTGACTTATTGGTGTCTTCTGAGCTAACAGTTACCGTATAACAGTGCTGCTTTGATCACTGAGCGGTTGTGTGTTTACCGGTAGAAACCATTCAGTAGGACTTCCTGATTTGTAGCTAGAAACAGTTGGCAACATCGAGTGCTAACCAAACTGCCTTATCGCATGTTTAAGGTGGTTTATAAGATGGTATTTGCTGTTTTTGATCTATTAGGGAAAGAGTAGTGATCGGATCGTGTTTTTATTTTGGTCTGATCAGTTTGTGTTGGTCTGAACTCTGCATCGGACAGAGGCGGTTACTGCTCGCCGCCTCTTTTAACGCCTCGTAGAGGTTCAAGAAGGTTTACTGGTTTGATCAAACGCGTTTTGATATCCAGAAAACTAGCAAACATGCATACGCACGTATTTAAATACACAATACGTGTATCCGATCAAGTTTTACGGTGCATTATAGTGTGTTGTGAAGTGTGTGGGTCATATTGTCTCAGGCCTGACACACACACACACACACACACATTCATTCAGATCAGACGACGAGAAACTGTCCAGTTGGATAAAACAGACTTTAGCCATTCAAATAAATGTGAGACGAAGCACATGCCCTATCATGTTTCCCCCACAGTGTAACTGTCTACACACCACTCCGCCCACGCAGGTTTATAGAAAACTAACATTGTTTAAAGTTTTGTCGCAGTCTCCTGCGAGTAATGGCAACGCTCATAACATCGCGGTATCTGTTAGCCGACCTGCGCCAAAGATGGAACAAATAATGGACAATTTTAAAACCAAGTCGGTCAGACATCGTCTGAGCGTCATTATTTGGCAGTCGAGTGTATCTGACAGGTGTCACTAACTTTACACGAAGCCATAAAGCGGAGCTACTTTCAGCACGTTGCGTTTTTCAAGACAATGTGAGATTTAAACGCTTTCGGGTTATTATGTGTCAATAACCGGTACTAAATTTCTTTAGCCAAACCAGTTATAAACTGATTTGTAGACAACAAATGACAAAAAACTTTGGACACGCCTGTAGTAGTAAGGAATGAATATGCCTTATTCATCCAAAAAAAAAAAAGAGTTTGTCCATTATTTATGCATTCATTGGCACATTATGGAATGTTAGTGTAGCCATGGAAACTATGAAAGAGCACATATGGAAGTTTGAAAATTGTCTAGTGACAGAATAGTGAACAAATTAAAACTATCCTGTGTTTTAGAGTCTACATGGTAACACTGGGCTTTTCTCAAACAACTTCATGAGGCTTTGTCTGATTTCACTATCCAGTCCAATTCATGCATTAAAAGAATTCCTAATAGTTTTGTCAACTTATGTGACTACATGTATTTGTCTACAAAGCTAATTCCAGATTTCTTTAGATCATGTGGTTTTTAAAGAAATATTTCACCTAAATTTGTTAATTACGCACCCTCATCTTGTTTACTTCTGGGTGAACTGTCTAAGATCATAAGAAACATTAATTCAGTCAACTGTGTCCAACTTGACTGGTAGTGTATGTATATTTAGTGATAACCTTCATATGAATATTTGCTGTTTGTTTGTTGTAGATTCCGCCGCAGTGAGGAGCATGAGTACATAATGAAGCGGCGCTTGGAGGATCAGGACACAGTGATCGGCTCTCAGCGGCGGCTCCCCGGGGGTGTGGACAGCTTTCAGCACCGCGTCCTCAACTCTGCCTCCTCCCTCTACGAGACTGCACCAGACAACATGCAGCCATCATCCAGCATGCAGTACTCTGTCTCACAGACCTATCAGGTACTGAAAAGTCATCAACAGTTTTGCATCATTTAGGTATTAGTGCTGTCAAACAATTAATCGCGATTAATCGCATCCAAAATAAAAGGTTTTGATTGCATAATATATGTGTGTGTACTGTGCATATTTATTATGTATATGTAAATGCATACAAAAACAGTATATATTTTGAAAATATTTACACGTGTATATTTATATTAATAGAATTTATATTATATAAATATATTTAAAGCTGCAGTCTGTAAGTTTTGCCTCTTTGTCGCCATCTATGTTTGAAATCCTGGAATTGCAGTTACTTGCGGAATTATCTTGCTTGTGTTGGGTTGTAGTCTGGCATGGCTCCAGCACGGATGAATCTAATGTTTTGAGGAGTATGTGTAGCTGTCAGTCACCGTGCCAGTGTGGATATTTACTGTTCTTCGCAATTAGGGCTGTGCAATTAATCGCATGGGATTGTCATGCGCATCTCGTCAGTAAAGCCGGTTCCGTAATTGGTATTAAATCGCTATCACCTGCTCTCAGATGGAGCGGCATTTACTACACAGAACTGGCTTTACTGATGAGATGCACATGACAGTCGCGTGCAATTAATTGCACAGCCCTATTCGCAATCACAGATTAGTCTACGTCTTGGAATATATGACCCAAATAAGAATTTTCACCAGATATTGTCATCTGAACAAGTAACAAGTCAGTCATGTTTGTTCTGACCAACCATTCGAATTTCATATTAAGAAATTCTTTTAACCCAAAAAGCAAACTATGCTCCCTTCGAACTGGTTTTCTTTAAAATACAAATCTTGTGTAAACTCAGGCTATCTGTAATCAGAAGCACATTTAAAACTGGAATATAATTTAATTTCATTCACATGTGTTTCATAAACGCATAATATTTTCTGTATTACAATCCGCCATCAAAATGATACATTTTAATAATTTCAGCTGCTGTGAGAAAAGGCTATAAACGTTGCGCCACCTACAGCATCCACACGTGCTATAGCCTAATAGCCGGGACAACTTCTTTGTTTACAGACGTGACGTAATGACACAGTGCCATGCTCGAATTTCCCGCAAAAACCTACCCGTACCACTCAAATTAGAAAACATTATTATAAGCTAACCGTTGTGAATCGGGCTAAAGTAAGTCAATAGTTTTGAACACTGGCTGGTTATGTACTTGCTGAAATATTGATTTCGGATCAATTTTAACCAAAAAAGTTACGGACTGCACCTTTAATATATAAACATAACATTTTTCTTAAATATGTACATGCATGTGTATGTATTTCTATATACATAATAAATATACACAGTACACACCCATATATTATGTAAACAGAAACTTTTATTTGGATGCGATTAATCGTTTGATAGCACTATTTGGTATATACAGGTGCATCTCAATAAATTAGAATGTTGTGGAAAAGTTCATTTCAGTAATTCAAATCAAATTGTGAAACTCGTGTATTAAACAAATTCAGTGCACACAGACTGAAGTAGTTTAAGTCTTTGGTTCTTTTAATTGTGATGATTTTGGCTCACATTTAACAAAAACCCACCAATTCACTATCTCAACAAATTAGAATACTTCATAAGACCAATAAAAAAAAAACATTTTTAGTGAATTGTTGGCCTTCTGGAAAGTATGTTCATTTACTGTATATGTACTCAATACTTGGTAGGGGCTCCTTTTGCTTTAATTACTGCCTCAATTCGGCGTGGCATGGAGGTGATCAGTTTGTGGCACTGCTGAGGTGATATGGAAGCCCAGGTTTCTTTGACAGTGGCCTTCAGCTCATCTGCATTTTTTTGGTCTCTTGTTTCTCATTTTCCTCTTGACAAAACCCCATAGATTCTCTATGGGGTTCAGGTCTGGTGAGTTTGCTGGCCAGTCAAGCACACCAACACCATGGTCATTTAACCAACTTTTGGCGCTTTTGGCAGTGTGGGCAGGTGCCAAATCCTGCTGGAAAATGAAATCAGCATCTTTAAAAAGCTGGTCAGCAGAAGGAAGCATGAAGTGCTCCAAAATTTCTTGGTAAACGGGTGCAGTGACTTTGGTTTTCAAAAAACACAATGGACCAACACCAGCAGATGACATTGCACCCCAAATCATCACAGACTGTGGAAACTTAACACTGGACTTCAAGCAACTTGGGCTATGAGCTTCTCCACCCTTCCTCCAGACTCTAGGACCTTGGTTTCCAAATGAAATACAAAACTTGCTCTCATCTGAAAAGAGGACTTTGGACCACTGGGCAACAGTCCAGTTCTTCTCCTTAGCCCAGGTAAGACGCCTCTGACGTTGTCTGTGGTTCAGGAGTGGCTTAACAAGAGGAATATGACAACTGTAGCCAAATTCCTTGACACGTCTGTGTGTGGTGGCTCTTGATGCCTTGACCTCAGCCTCAGTCCATTCCTTGTGAAGTTCACCCAAATTCTTGAATCGATTTTGCTTGACAATCCTTATAAGGCTGCGGTTCTCTCGGTTGGTTGTGCATCTTTTTCTTCCGCACTTTTTCCTTCCACTCAACTTTCTGTTAACATGCTTGGATACAGCACTCTGTGAACAGCCAGCTTCTTTGGCAATGAATGTTTGTGGCTTACCCTCCTTGTGAAGGGTGTCAATGATTGTCTTCTGGACAACTGTCAGATCATCAGTCTTCCCCATGATTGTGTAGCCTAGTGAACCAAACTGAGAGACCATTTTGAAGGCTCAGGAAACCTTTTCAGGTGATTTGTGTTGATTAGCTGATTGGCATGTCATCATATTCTAATTTGTTGAGAGAGTGAATTGGTGGGTTTTTGTTAAATGTGAGCCAAAATCATCACAATTAAAAGAACCAAAGACTTAAACTACTTCAGTCTGTGTGCATTGAATTTATTTAATACACGAGTTTCACAATTTGAGTTGAATTACTGAAATAAATGAACTTTTCCACGACATTCTAATTTGAGATGCACCTGTATGTCTATATATAAATAAACATAAATATAACCTGAAAATGGTTAATTAAGTGTTAACTTTATTCACTGAAAATCTGTTTTATATATCAATATATATGTGTGTGTGTGTTTAGAGGGACACTCTGCTTTTTAAAGATTTAACTGGCTAGAAATTGCGGTTTGTGAGTGCAAATTCTATAAAGAAAAAAAAACAACAACACTTATCCTGAAATTATGAATGACTGGAAAATTCACAGAAATTCTTTGGTCAAAAGCTGCAAGAGCCTTGCTGTGAGTGAGTATTTATTCATAAAGTGTTCCTTTGGCCCAAAAGCTGTCAAACTCTGATAAATTAAGCAAACTATGTGCATTTCATTTATTTAAAGCACGTTCTGGGATATATTGAAAATGTAAGAATGAAAATTCCTCATGTAGTGTTAAAGGGAAATGGTATTTCACTTTATTAAAGCAGGCCTGATAATTAACCATTTCTCCTTCTGCTCTAACAGTTGTCAATGGCCCAGAGTTCTGGAGGACATGGACATACCAGCAGTTCAGCTGTGCACAGTGGGCCTCATCACCATGGGCCAGCTGTCCAGCCTGTGGGCCAGGGTCACTCTCATGCTACCCCAGCTCCTGCCCCAACACTGGGTCAGCAGCAGTTTCAAAGACTCAAGGTAAGAGATCTGTCTGCAAGAGCATTGGAATTATCTGCATTAGTTTTGATGAATTGCTGGAGAGCTGAGTTGTATGTAATTTCAGGTTGAAGATGCTCTTTCCTATTTGGATCAAGTTAAGCTTCAGTTTGGCAATCAGCCGCAGGTCTACAATGACTTCCTGGATATCATGAAGGAGTTCAAGTCTCAAAGGTCAGTTTGAGTTTTGATTTTGTTAGATTTTTTTGTTCTTGGGACTTATGTTTCTGTCCCTTCTAGTTCGGTCTTGCTCCACACATTGAATGGGTTGGTCTAGGTTTAGTAAGCGCCCTTGGGACTTGATCCTCGGCCAAGGTAGCTGAGAGAGACACTTAACCTGTCTTTGTACGTGCTTGTGGCTGCTTTTGTGCTCTGGCCCCTCTTTCTTTGTCAGTGATAGAGGAGAGGAATTGTTTGTGCCAGAAAGAATCGTATTTCTTTTGAAAGAAGAGTAATCATACCTGCATGCAGTACTTGTGGGGCAGTCGTGTCCTAATGGTTAGAGAGTCGGACCTCGTAACCCAAAGGTCACGAGTTCGAGTCTCAGGTCCGACAGGGATTTCAATATATCCCAGAGTGTGCTTTAAATAAATGAAATGCACATAGTTTGCTTAATTTATCAGAGTTTGTCAGCTTTTGGGCCAAAGGAACACTTTATGAATAAATACTCACTCACAGCAAGGCTCTTGCAGCTTTTGACCAAAGAATTTCTGTGAATTTTCCAGTCATTCATAATTTCAGGATAAGTGTTGTTGTTTTTTTTTCTTTATAGAATTTGCACTCACAAACCGCAATTTCTAGCCAGTTAAATCTTTAAAAAGCAGAGTGTCCCTCTAAACACACACACACACAACACGCTAACAGACAAGACAGAGCAGGTTACTTTAGGTATGAAACATGGTCTCAGCTTTCAAAAATTATTTATTTATTTATTTATTTATTTATTTATTTTTTAAGAAATTCAAAAAATAAATACTGTTTTGTGGCTCTTTAATGTGTCGTGACAGATCACTATAGCACCTCTGTTCAAGTGGCACATGAACCGATCGTCTTTTTGTATTTACTTAAAGCACGAAATAAACATGAATGAATATCAAAACGTATTTTATTTTAGCCGCGGAAAGACGTCAATGCACAACATTTTTCAAGTTTAAGTCTACCGAAGTTAATCTACTCTCCTGTCTGATCTGTTTGCTGGACAAGATGGCAGATTCGGCATTATGATTGGTCAGATCGCCTGTCTATCAAGCTCTTTGTGAAGGGTCAATTGCTTCTAAACACATAAATGTTAGAAATATATTGCTGAAAACACGTTATCATGACACATGATCATGTGTTCTTGGACTCAAGGATACTCCAAATCAAATAGCATAAGCGTACTGTCCTTGTGTTGCCAGCATTGATACACCAGGTGTGATCAGCAGAGTCTCCCAGCTCTTCAAGGGCCATCCAGACCTCATCATGGGCTTCAACACCTTCCTGCCTCCTGGCTACAAAATTGAGGTTCAGACCAATGATCTGGTTAATGTGACCACTCCTGGCCAGATCCACCACATCACCCCGCATGGAATCTCTGTTCAAAACCTTCCCATAACACAGCCAGCGCAGCACCAGACCCAAACAGCAGCTCCCACCAGCACTGCAGCCTTGGTCATCCCTAGCCAGCCAACTCCTGCCAAGATCAGCAAGGTAAAACTGAGTTGTTTTACCTTCTGGACATATTTGGGTTGTACATTTGCAAAGTTGTCTAAATTGGTTTTATTTCCCACAGCCAATGCAGTCTCCTGCACTTACCCCAACCAGCCAGCCTAATCCGTCCATTCCCTTGTACGCCTCCCCGCGCTCTCCCTCGGTCCAGTCCCACACTCCCATCAGCAGCAGCACTGCTGGTTCAACCCCGCTGCAGAACAACCAGCCTGTGGAGTTCAACCACGCTATCAACTACGTGAACAAAATCAAGAACCGCTTTCAGGGCCAGCCAGAGGTCTACAAATCCTTCTTGGAAATTCTGCACACATACCAGGTGAGAGCTGAGGCACCGAGGACAATATCTGTATGTCAGAATGCTCTGTACCGCTGTGTAGTACAACCAACCTTTTTATTCACCCAAGTACGCTAGCAAAAGTTTGGGTCAGTAAGACTGTTACTGTGTTTATGTGTGTATATATATATATATATATATATATATATATATATATATATATATATATATATGACTAATACTGAATAAACAGCCTATAAGGTAAGGCTATTAAATTGCAGTCCCATACTAGTTTTTGTTAATATAATTAAGTTGGTATGAGCCACCACAGTCATTTAAACATATACAAAATGACACAAAATGAAAATAACATGGTATTTTTGGGTTATGGAAACAACCGTTACCATGGTGAATATACAATACTAACATGAACTGTTAATGAAACATGGAAACTGCTCCTGAATAGAATGAATATCATACCTTCATGCAAATCCTTCCCAGTTAACACATGCAGTACCAGTTAAGTGACTTATCGGTACTGTACTTTTATTTCACGCGTTGCATGATCGTGTAGTTTCTGCGCTTTAGTCAAGCGATATGCAGCGCACCGCCGCATTGTGCTATTGAAGAGTGCATGCTATGAGCACAATATAACATCTGGCAGGACAGGATATTTCGTTTTTCTGACTTTTTATTTCATAAGTTATGAAATAACGATAGAATAATGACACTGACATTAAGCCTATAAACATCTCATCTGACCGCATGCTGAATCGGGGCAGCGCGTTTTTCTCAGGCACTCTTTTAAACTGCATCTGACAGAAGTGTCAACAGCTTTCATGCATGTCTTTTAAAATAAAAGCATCAGAAAAACATTTAGAATTACGTTTTTTGTTGTTGTCATTTCTTTGGCCATACACTCTGCGACCCACTTTTGGGTCGCGACCCACCAGTTGAGAAACACTGCAGTAGTGTATGTTTACAGCTCTTTATGCTGCATGCTTACTGTAAACTGGTGCTTTGTTTGTTGTATAGAAGGAGCAGCGTAATGCTAAAGAGGCGGGGGGGAACTACACACCCACTCTCACAGAGCAGCAGGTCTATGCTCAGGTGGCCCAGCTCTTCAAGAACCAAGAGGACCTTCTTTCAGAATTCGGCCAGTTCCTGCCAGATGCTAACAATTCAGTGGTAGGTTTCAAACAGTCTGTTGAGATCTATGGTAATGATGTCTAAAAATCATTGAGCTGAACTAATCGATAAAATGGATTATTATCGATAATGAAAATCATTGACAACGATTCTCATGATCGATTAGTCGGGTTTGCCCACAGTGCACGTCCAACTTCAGCCGGTCGCGTCAAATTACAGCACTCAATAACGCATTTTTGTGGCCAAAATGCATCTAAAAATAGTGGAGGAAACAGAATGAGATGCTGCTGGAGAAATGTGTGATCCAAGCTGCACAAAACATGAGAATTCTTTATTTTAAGCTTTAAGCTCATGCATTAGCGTAATGGCTTGCCCTGTCAGGCGCTTTGACAGATGCGTGTGGGTCCTCAGCGCAAAGACTTTCAGTTTACGGTCATATCCTTATCTGTAAATGTCACAAATTCACGTGAGCATTTCCATTTTTGCATAAAGTTCCGTCCTGACAGTCTGTGTTAAGTTTAAATCTTTACTGAATGAGTGCCAGCGCGTGAATGCGCGTCAGAGAGGGATTAATATTCAGCACAAAAACATTCATTGTGCTGAAATATCTGTTGTTGAACGTTAAATTAAGGTTTAAAAGTCAACATGTAGTGCACGTATTTTATGAGAGTAGGCACTGTAAAGGGATAACAGCATATAGTTGTCTGAATATAAATATCAGGCACTTCATAGCCGCCTTTTACAGGATAAAGAAATTACAGTAAACGTGACTGTGATCAAATAGTGAACACGTGTTCCTGCAGAACATTCCTCTTACCTGTTGGTTAACACTGAGTTTGTGTTTTTATACGTTTTTATTATCTTTATTATTATCTTAATTTTTGATGAAGAGATTTAAACTATAGGCCAATATACAGTGCTTAACAAATTTATTAAAACAAATTTATTTAAGGTTTATAACAAGTAATGTAAGCTTTGTGCCACTGCTGCTCTAAACTAACAGTATTGGTCTTTACTAAAATATTTTTTTAGCTATCTGGTTAGTCCTCCAATATGCGTAAGCTCTTTAGTAACAGTAGGCTATTTCTAATGCTATAATATAATTATTGCTGTTATCTATGAAAGAATGAAAGGTCTATGAAAGATTTTTTCAGATACCCAATTACAGTCAAAAAGTACCTAAACAATGCCAGCAAGAATGCATGCTGTTATGAAAGGCAAGAGGCCATTTTTTATTATGTGAATAAATAGGCTACTATTTAGTTGTTTCAGCTTGTTATTTGCCTAATAAATGACACTAACATTTTTAGATTAAACAATTCTTTGACAGATTCCTAAAATATTTGTGTTTTCTCTTTATCATGACAGGTGGTCTAATAAATTAAGCACTGTATGTTTTCATAGCGTTCAGTTGGCACGTTTGTTTGAAGGACATTGGGCAGAATGTGGAAGTGTTTTTTGTCAATAAAAAAAAGAAAAAGAAAAGAACCTTTAGCTTTTTTTATCCGATTAATCGAAAAAATAATCTGCCAGCTAATCAATTATCAAAATAATCATTAGTTGCAGCCCTAGAGCTGAACTCACTTTGCTTTTTTTTCTTTTCTCCTCAGTTATTGAGTAAGACTACAGCTGAGAAGGCTGAATCTGTGCGTATTGATCATGGCGTGACAGTAAAGAGACCCCAGCTGAACAATAAGCAGAGGTTTAACCAGAATGGATGTCAAATTCGCAGACACCCAGGGCCGCCCACTACACCCCCTGTTAAGGTCATTTAGAGTAAAACTTTAAATTAAAACAGTACTTTATTGCCGTAACCAGTATTATTCATCCTCTTTTTTTTTTTTCTTTTTTTTTTAACTCTTTAACAGAAAAAGCAGAAATTTATGGGAAAAGACCATTCAATGGCTGAAGCCAGCAAACTTGGAATTGGTGCTGAATCTCTCTTTTTTGAAAAGGTGATTGCTTTTAATATAGCCTTACAGTAATTACAATGGATTACAAGTTGGTACAGTAAATATTAAAAGGATTATAGTGAGTTATGTGGCTTATGCACTGTGTTCTTCTCTCAGGTGCGGAAAGCTCTGCGGAGTTCAGAGGCTTATGACAATTTCTTACGCTGTTTGGTTATCTTCAATCAAGAAGTGATCTCACGGGCTGAACTTGTGCAGCTGGTCTTGCCGTTTTTGGGGTGAGTGGAATTCAATTTAATTTCATATTAACATACTTTCACCCATTTAAAGGCTTTTATGTAGCCATTATTTAAGTTAATTAATTATAAATCAGAAATCAATAAAACTATTAGTTACATTAGTTCTGACATTTTTGCTATTGCTTTTTCTGGTTATCAGGAAATTCCCTGAGCTTTTTACATGGTTCAAGAACTTCCTCGGCTACAGAGAGTGTGCCCATATTGAGAGCTTTCCCAAAGAGCGAGCCACTGAAGGCATTGCAATGGAAATTGATTATGCATCCTGCAAAAGATTGGGCTCCAGTTACAGAGCCCTTCCCAAGAGCTTCCAGCAGCCTCGATGTACAGGCAGGACTCCACTGTGCAAAGAGGTGAGTTCACCATCCTTTTACACTTAGTACAACTTTAATTCATTTCTTTTAACACTCATCTGCAAGCTAAAAAATTGCAGCTGGTAATGGTATACTGGTACTAAGGTGTGATGTTTGTACACAATTTCAGCCCTTTGAATTGAGTTTCAGTAGTAAAGAATTGTGCTGTAGAGTTTTTGTTCATCCATATTGTTTTATTAAAGAAGGATTGAAGGCTCAATTGGCACTGTTATTAACTCTGTTGAACACAAAAGAAGATATTTTGAAGAATGATGGTAACTAAACAGTTGCCAGTAGCCATTGACTTCCATAATATTCCTCGTCAATAGCTACCTGCAAGCGGAATTTTTATTTTTGGGTGAACTATCCCTTTAATACTACACACACAATAATACTGTAGATAATCTAGTGCCAGTAACTATCTGGTTGACAATCCAGTGTAGTATGTGGTGGTATTGTACCATCCGTCATAAAACAATAAAAATATGATGCAATTTGTTGCTACTTCTGCCACACAAAATCATGTCGGATTTTTCACAACCCAAAAAAATAATTTAGGTTTTCAGTGTGGGAGGAGTTTGGCTCACGATAATTGTGTAAATCTGACAGCCTAATGCTAATGTTGAATAATTTTCAGGTGTTGAATGATACGTGGGTGTCATTTCCATCCTGGTCTGAGGACTCGACCTTCGTCAGCTCCAAAAAGACCCAGTATGAAGAGCATATATATAGATGTGAAGATGAGCGCTTTGAGGTAAACAAAAAAGCGATATCATGTGTATATATTATTTTAGTTTACCAAAGCTTCATTGTCATCATTGTAGTAGTATATTCCGTTCAGTGTTGATCAAACATGTCATGTGTCATTCAGCTTGATGTGGTTCTGGAGACAAACCTCGCCACAATCCGTGTTCTGGAGGCTGTTCAAAAGAGGCTGTCGCGTATGTCTGCGGAGGAACAGGCCAAGTTCCGACTGGACAACACCATCGGAGGCTCCTCTGAGGTCATCCATCGTAAAGCTATTCAGAGGATATATGGTGATAAAGCTCCAGACATCATAGATGGGCTTAAGACGAACCCTGCTGTCTCTGTACCTATTGTACTCAAAAGGTCAGCATAAATGTTATTGTCTGAAGGTGACTCCTTCCTGGCAAATTCATAAAACTATAAAAATGTCATGCACTGTGGTGAGAAAAGGCTTTTTGTTTGAAAGAGGACAGATTAGTTTTTTAAACTTTTTTTTCTTTTCTTTTTTTTTTCTTTTTTGTAGTACAATCTAAGTTGCGTAGTACATGATTATGGAAATTATTCAAAAACATGTAGGGCTGCACAGTTTTTCAAATTAAAATCAAAATTGTGATTTGGCCAAATGCAATTATTAAACCTCAAACTTCTCCAGGTTTACTTCAGGGTTTCTGCGGGTCCTTAAAAAGTCTTAAATTTAGTTTTTAAAATCTCAATTTTAAGGCCACAAAAAGTCTTAAATGGTACAAGAAAGTCTTAATTATGATTTCAAGAGGTCTTAAATTTGGGGACGGAAAGACAAGAATTGCAATATGGCTTAATGTGACCATTAAACTTCAAAAGACTTTTTAAAGGGGTGGTTGACTGTTTTTTTTTCTAGGCTTGATTGTTTATGGGGTGCAGTCTTAACATGTTAATGCTTCGTTTGTTAAAAAACGCTTTATTTTTCACATAATTTACCTTTATTCCACACTGCTCTGTCCCTTCTCTGATAAACACACTGATCATTTCCTGCTTTTATGAAGCCCCTCCCTCAGAATTATGCAATGGGCTCTGATTGGTTAGCTGGCCCAGTGTGTTGTGATTGGCTAAACCGCCTCTAGTACACGTCTGGACTTCCCTCCCCTCACCTCAGCGACATGTGCTTCGGTTGTATTGTAA
Source organism: Spinibarbus caldwelli (assembly GCA_039654775.1). Classification (NCBI taxonomy): domain Eukaryota; kingdom Metazoa; phylum Chordata; class Actinopteri; order Cypriniformes; family Cyprinidae; genus Spinibarbus; species Spinibarbus caldwelli. The sequence continues at coordinate 27,172,710 of CM077221.1, read as the reverse complement.
ACAATGGCGTCATCTATCAGTTAGGATTATCAGTTTGAGCCCGATTGAGACGCAGAGGATATTAGTGAAGAGGATCGCGTAGAACCTGTGCAAGCACGGCTTTTAATGGTAGGCCTAAGTTTTTTGTTTGTTGTTGTCTCATACTTTTAGATACGCTGTTATTTGTAAATGCTACTGCGTCTGTTAGCTTTTAATATATGGTTTTATTCTGATTAAAGCTTTAATACAGCACGGCAACCGCACACGCGTCAATGTATAACGCTTCTTATAGCTGCAGTATGTGAAAATAAGTGTATTCACTGAGCTGATGATCTGAATGAGAGAGATGCAGAGCATGGAGACGCGAGCAACAGTATCAAGAACTGCTGTTTTAGAACATTGATTTTGAAACTTCTGAATCCTTTAGAATCGTTAGAAGACAGAATTGCGATTCATAAATGAATAGATCTTTTTCGTGCATGCCTAGTTTTCTCTTCCTCTTCTCTAAAACAGCGCAACATGGCCTCGCCCCCTTTGCTGCATGTTCCCGGGGGTGGGGTTTATCTGGGTTTGTGACGTAACGGACCCGGGAAGTAACTCGTTGTAGTCCCTTACCAGCCGTTTTTGTAGGCATTAAACTGACAGAATTTTAAAAGACAATATCTTCGTTTCCATTGAACTTTCAGCTTCCTAACTTTGCAGATATTGTTTATGCTCAGACAGCAACATTACACACTAACTAACTTTAAAAAAGTGAAATCGCAATCAACCACCCCTTTAAGGACACACAGAGAATAAATGTGCATTTTCAATAAGCCCATCTGCTATTTTTGTTCAGATCATTGCGAAAATCTACCCATATTTTTGCACAGAAAAAAAGGAGTTGTAAATGTCAACTGCTGGCTCAACAAGAAGCTAATGCATTATACAAATCTAAACCACTGAGACACTAAGATATATATTTATATATTAGGCTATTTAATTAATATAACAATTGATTGATAATAATTGTTTTTATATTAATATAATAATTGATACTTTTGACATCCCTTTTTCTTAAAAAAATATAATTTTATAAAACTTTGTTTTTGTGAAAACCTGTATCTGAACTGTAAATCATGCTTTTTACGGTCATTTAATAGTTTGTATGTTACCATAGACATTTTCCTACCCTGCTCATATGGTGTTTATTTTATTTGTGCAGGTCTTGAAAAGTCTTAAATTTGATTTTAAAAGCCTGAAGATAAACTGACTTTATTTGAAGGAAGAGCTAATAGCTGCAAAAATGTTTTAATTTCTGACCAAACTAAGACTTTAATGTGAATGCAAAGAGAACCATATTATGTTTCACATTTGGGTCAACTAAAGGGCGTCTGAATTTTGCTGTTTTAAAGAAACCAAAATGTGAATGCCCTTATAGAGTAATTTTTACTCTTCCTGTTGGCAGCAGAATTTAGCCAAAACATGTTCTCACACCCTGTTGAATACAGAATGTGTGATTTCATGGCTTTTTTTTATTTAATCATTGATATCCAAGCAGCTGAAATACGAGATGTTAAATTGACAAAAAAAAAAAAAAATCTAATGCAGTCCTAGCACCCATGTAATTTACCATGTTCTTGCTATCCAATAGCATCATTGTGTTTTCTAAACATATCAAATAATTTTGTCGGATAGCAAGAGCTCTGTCTTAAACAGTTCTTTTCGTTTCAGGTTTTCCTCACAGAATTCATTATGTTTGTATTCTTAGGCTGAAAAATAAAGAAGAAGAATGGCGAGAGGCTCAGCGTGGCTTCAATAAGATCTGGAGGGAACAGAATGAGAAGTATTACCTGAAGTCTTTAGATCACCAAGGTATTAACTTCAAACAGAACGACACAAAGGTGTTTCGCTCCAAGATGCTGCTCAATGAAATCGAGACTCTTTATGATGAGGTAAGAAACATTCAAAATGTACATTTTGCATCCAAAAATGAGCAGTATTTTAAATGTTGTCTGGTTGCACATAATGGCCTTCTCATCCACTTAGCGGCAAGAGCAGGCTTCAGAAGACAATACCGCCCCTCCCTCAGGCCCTCACATGACCCTCATGTACGAAGACAGCCAGATCATGGAAGACGCGACTGCTCTCATCATCCACCACGTCAAGAGGCAGTCCGGCATCCACAAAGACGACAAGTACAAAATCAAACAGATCTTATACCATTTCATCCCCGACATGCTGTTCGTACGACGCAGCGAGCTTTCTGATGTGGAGGAGGAGGAAGAAGAGGAGACCGAACCAGATGAAGACGGGACTAAAAAGCACAATGGGACGACGTCAACAAAGTCTAAGCTCCTCTTCAGCCATACAGCAGCTACCCAGCAGAAGCTGAGTAACTGTGACGATGCCTACAACCTCTTTTATGTCAACAATAATTGGTACATCTTTCTACGGCTGCATCAGATCCTGTGCTCCCGACTGCTACGGATCTATGCGCAGGGGGAAAAACAGATAGAGGAAGATGCCAGAGAAAGGGAGTGGGAAAGGAACGTGTTGGGACTGAAAAGAGAGAAGAACGACAGCCCGGCCATCCAGCTGCGTTTGAAGGAACCCAGTAAGTTTCAGACTTCTGTCAGGTTTTAAGCAGGTAGTCATTGTGTCAGCACAGTTCACACCAGAGATGAGAACTTGAGTGTGAGATTTCCTAAATTTGTGAAGACAGGTGGATGTTTTATCACCAGTCGCTCTCAATGGCCTTAACACATGTTAGAGCTAATATTTCTCTCAGATTTAGCTGCAACCCACCATGGAAACTACTTGAGCGACTCGTAGATTAAGGCTGTAATTTGTTTATTTGTAATGCTGTCGTTGGAGGTTGATGAATTAAAAATGCCCTGTTTGTTTTTGCAGTGGACTTCGATGTTGAAGACTACTACTCTGCCTTCTTAGAGATGGTGCGAAACCTTCTGGATGGCAACATGGAGACATCTCAATATGAGGACCAGCTGAGGGAAATGTTTACCATCCATGCCTACATTGCCTTCACCATGGACAAACTCATCCAGAGTATAGTGAGACAGGTAGGGATTTTTTATTTTTTTTTATTTATTTTTTTTTTTAGATTCAGCTAGCATATTCAGTGTTTTGGAAACCCATCTTAAAATTTTATATTTCTTATTTTTTCTTTCCCACAGCTGCAGCATATAGTAAGCGATGAGATCTGTGTACAGGTGACTGATCTTTACCTTAGCGAGTGTGCCAACAAAGCCACCGGTGGGTCCCTGTCCACCCAAGCTTCCAGAGGAAGTGCCGAATCAGCCTACCAACGCAAAGCTGAGCAGCTGATGTCCGACGAGAACTGTTTTAAGGTACGACTATCTCTTTTAATTTACCAAGACACACTTGCTACGTCCAAAATTGCGAACTGAGCTGGTACTAGGGCTGGGTAAAAAATATTGATTTCTCGATTTTAATCGATTCTCATTTTTACGAAACAATATCGATTCTTAAATCCCAAGAATCGATTACAGGGCTCCAGACTGCGACTAAAACGGTCGCATTTGCAACCAAAATTATTCATTTGTGAGTGAAGTTTTTGCTGAGGTCGCCACTGGCAACTACAGGTGCATCTCAATAAATTAGAATGTCGTGGAAAAGTTCATTTATTTCAGTAATTCAACTGAAATTGTGAAACTCGTGTATTAAATAAATTCAATGCACACAGACTGAAGTAGTTTAAGTCTTTGGTTCTTTTAATTGTGATGATTTTGGCTCACATTTAACAAAAACCCACCAATTCTGTTGGTGGCGCTATTTAATGTAGAATGACCTCAGTGCAAGAGAAGCGGCAGCACGAAATAAACTTGCATACACATCCGAAGGTATGTTAAAAGAAAGTACAACTTACAGAAATCCGTATCCTGTCTCGTGTAATCGCTCAATAAGTGTTTCAACCGTACAAAGATGTCAATAAAACAGTTTGTAACAATGTCACATAACATCACATTTACCTCAGAAAAAAAAACATTTTCCATGACCATAAACTCAGCTAGAGAAGTGAACTCTAGAGAGGAGCATTTTGCTAAATATGCAACATATAACATTCATAATTTTTTACTGTTCTTCAGTGTTTCATTTGTTTAAAGGTGACATACCATGAAAATCTTTTCCAGGTTTTAAGTGCTATAATCAGGTATCAGGTGCATCTACCAACCAAGGAAACGTGAAAAAGATTAACCCAGTAACTTTGTTTTGGTAAGCCTTTTTCTGCAAGCGTCTGAAAAAACAAGCGCGTCTGATCTCGCTCCCCTAGTGACGTTGCAAAGGGATCTCATTATAATATTACCGCCCCTTAATCTGTAAGTTTCCACCCACGGCGCCGTCATTTTGATTTCGCATGCGACAACGGTGCACCAGCTCTAATGCCATGGCGAAAGTTTGAGCAAAACATGCTAACTGTTCTGTCTTTGGCCGCACAGACGAGCACTGAACACTGTATACAGTCCCAGCCTCAGAAGATACAACAGAGCAGTGGATTTATTGATTTATTTACTGTATATTGCTGCTGCCACATAGATCTAAAATAAACATGCGATTTATTTCCCAGCTGTTTACCTTCACAGTCATAACCGACTGTTTTTGTAACTTACGCGTGTTTTTAACGTAAACGTTTGTGAATGAGAACAGTACTCACATGCTGTCACAGCCAATTTCTGTCCGTGTGCTTCGGATGTGTGCACTCAGAAAACCGTATATCACAAGTTTAAATTAATATGGTTTAAAATGCATGATTTCAGTGCGATAAACATGTTAATCAGAACCAAAACAGATGTTTTCAGCAGGTACGAGCTGTAATGATGGAGCTCTCTTCTGGAAAAGGGGGTGGGGAGCAGCAGCTCATTTGCATTTAAAGACACATCCTCTAATATAGAGTGTTTCTGCTTCCACTCAAAATAGGCATTTTCAAAATGATATAATAAATGATCTGTGGGGTATTTTGAGCTGAAACTTCACAGTTACATTCTGGGGACCCCTGAGAATTATATTACATATTGTAAAAAGGGGCATAATATGTCACCTTTAAATAAATAATAAATTATGGCACCATTGTGCCACCATGTTTATCTTTCAAAAAAAATTTTCCTTGAGAAAATTTGTCATGTACCTGACATACGTTGTCGATCGAATCGAAAGCTTTTCCAAATCGAATCGTGAAATTTGTGTCAAAACCCAGCCCTAGTTGGTACTATTTTTCACTTTGAATTAGCTTTGTGACTATTAAAAAAGAAGGTTCTATACAGTATGAAATTTGGACATACTACATCCGCCATGTTGTTACTGCCACATGACATACCAGCGTCGCTTCACTGCCATTCATAATATTTCAAAAAAAGTATGTGTAAAGTACCCAGATGAACTTTTACTTCCAGTGAAATTGAAGTGCGCATTTGATGGAAACTTTACTATCCCATGATGCCACGAGAGATGTACACTTCAAAATTTCACTGGAAGTAAAAGTTCATCTGGGTACTTTACACCTACTTTTTTTTTCAAATACCCTGAATTTGGACATACTACTATTTTGGCGTACTGTTTTTCCACATACTATATAGTGGGGAAGTATTTGATTTCAGATCCAGCGACTGTACTGTACTTCTCTCTTGATTATGGAACTGGTATTATATGGATAAAACTACTAGAGATGTACATTAAAGCTCAAAGTATACTTTAGTTTTTATGCATATTCTAGGTAAATTTCATGATTAATATAATGTACACATTCTGTGCTGCACACATACAGCCTGATTCTTCTTACCTGTGCAAACTGAGTGTACAGAGTGTACATGCGCCTTGAGTTTCTTTTTCACAAGGTGGCAACACTGGCCCACACCACTGTTTCAAGTTGAAAAAGAAATGTCGGAGACGGAACAACAACTAGAGAGTACTAGAAGTACTAGAGATGGTGGCAACAGCAATAGACGTCTTTGTTGACAAGGTCATTAGACATTCGGTTCTAGTCTAAATGAGTACAAACTAGACATGTTTATTACTTATAACTTTGGGAGATAAAATAGCGCAGACACTAGACAAGGGCAAAACTTTGTAGCATGCATGAAACTATAATATTTAGTAAGTATACTTTGAGGTTTTGCCTTCGGTTGTACGCATACGCTGAACATTTATATCAAAACTGAAGCCTTAAAGTTTTACACATTCCCTTAAAGAAAGCAATTTACAAAAAGTGGTATAACATGGTTATGTATATTGTGTCATTCCTGTCAGGTCTATATTTTCAATAAAAGTCTGTTTGCAAAGCTTGTCAAATTGCAAACAAATAATTCTGTTTGGAGACATTTACGTAGTTAAAAATAAATAGACATTTTCCTAATATTAGGGTCCTTTGGAAGATAATGTTGTTTTTAGTCCAGTGATCCTGTTGTAGTATTTCTTTTGTCTGTATAACAAATGAGTGGGTTGGGCTAAATTGGCAGTGATGAAGTAGTAGGCGTTGATCTGTCTATGCAGATGGTCTTGTGCTGATGTTTTCATCTCTGTTATGTAATAAAAACCTGGAAGCAGAAAACGAGTCATTTTGTCAGCTTGGATTCAGTATACTTGTGTATACATGTTCAGTTGTGCGCATATGCTAAGTGTTCACATCAAAACTGAAGTATACTTTTGGACTTAAAGATTTATACTGTCACTTTTGAGAAAAGCAAAAAGGATTAGAGTGGTATCAGTAGGGTAGACGAGATATTATGTTGTTGAAAAAAAGAGTGCTTTTTTCATTGTACTAGAATTGTGTTCACAGTGACAAAGTTGAAGTCACAGTAAAGGATGGTTGTATAAGAAATGCTGATAAGACTTTTCTGTTGGTTTTTCAAGCAAACCAGTTGACCATCCATCAAGCTTTCGGTCAAAGTGGCTTAATCAGCCAAAATCACTGCTTTTTGTTTTAATGACCTCATTTTTCAATGTCACGCTGTTATCTGCTGCCTCTTTTCACCCACCTTCTCTTTATTTAACTACTTTGTTAACCACAGTCTCATCTGTGTAGATAGATGCATATCTATAGTGTATTTTTTTTTCTCAACATTTTAGGTTAAAACTTGTGAATTTATAAGGGAAACTACATATTAGATTGTATATCTAGAATGACTCCTTAACAAGTTTTTACAAATTAAAATTTAAGTTAAGATTCCATTTAGTCTCTCTATTTACATGACAATAGAAGCTGAATGTATAATTATTATACTTTGTAAAATGCAGTCTACAAATAGTTTGAGTATTTCATGTCTGCTACCCATGCATATTTAAACAGGACTTTTTTCCCCCTTTCTTTTCATTCCAGTTATTGTTCCAGAAGTCTAAAGGGACTGTGCAGCTGGCCGTGGAGCTGTTGGACACAGAGGAGGAGAACTCGGATGGACCTGTGGATACTGAGGTACATGCCTGAGACTTGGCTAAAGGTTTTTCAGTGTTAACCTATTAATCCAACCCGCACTGGTGGCAAAGTATTGTAGCAATATCTTTTGAATCTTAGCAAAGTTTACTTTGCAGCTTATTCAGCCCAAGAACCCACTCACAGCTTCAGAACATTGCGTCACAACTATTTATAACAATTACAAAAAATTGCTCAGCAAAATGCAAGAACGCATCCGGTTTTGAAAAGGCTGAGACTATTGGTGGCAGGACAGTAGTGTGATTATTGTCAAATCTTCAGTTGATTTTGACCAACTAAATATGCTATTTCAAGTTTTTAAAGCTCACAATTTGAAACTTGCTTTAAAATCGTGATGTTAGTGCGAATACTACTTTTTTTGTGGGGAAGGCATGGACCACAGTGTATGACATCAAAACCAGAGTCATTAAACCCATATGCAATGCACAACCCAGTTATGCTAACTTCATTATAGCTGTCTCCACAAATTTGGTACTTGTGCTATTCCGTTGCGCTTCTTTCTGTGCTGTGCAATAGGCCTTCAGCTGACTCCTTTCTTGAAGGCTGAGATCCATCTTTCAGAGAAACAGATTTTGTCATTCTGCTGCATCGCTGTATCCAACAACATCTGCTACATCTGTGCCACCTGCTGCTGCAAGACTTGTTAAGGGGAAATGAAGAAAATGGTGTCGTTTCCTTATTGCTCTTTCCTGTAGAACCTCATAAGAGAGGTGACAGTGTTCATGAACCAGATATTAAGCCACCACATGTTTCTGACCTGTAAGAACAGCTGGGAATACACTAATGTCTAAATGGCCCAAATATCAGAAAGAAACGATGAGCCAGTTCTGCTCAACAGACTATTGTAGGAGGTCTTTTCTAGAGCCCGACTGATGTATCGTTTTGCAGATTTTATCGGCCGATATGAGCCTGTCGCAGATATATCGGTATCAGCGAATATGTCGCCGATAGGCCACCGATATGAACATTTTTTTACAGAACATAAAACGGAGATAAAATGCTTGTATATGGTGTAATTGCATAGTTTGTCCAGCAAAGCGCGCTCCATTGTTTGCTACTGGCGACCTGGATGAAACGCTTTAAAGCTTAGTGTATGGAATATCATTGAAACTTTGAACGGCCATATCTCTGTAACAGCACGGCGGATCTGCATCAAATTCGGGGGATCCCTTCAGCTCGAGGAAACCTCTCGAACGCCGAATCGAGTGTACGTCTCGAGGCCCCCTTTCGAATGAGACCACCCCTGCGTTGATAGCCCCTGGGGTCCGGGAATTACAGGCGGTTAAATTCGCGGTCGGGCGCCGACCGATCTGGCGATCCGGGGGGGGGGGGGGCTACTGAGGCGCAGAGGGTGGCGTTCGAGAGGGCTCCTCGAGCTGAAGGGATCCCCCGAATTTGGTGGAGATCCGCCGCCGCATTCGCGAGATAATGGCATCAGCCAACACTTTAACTTCAGTAAAGAGGTCTCTTGTTCAGGCTGCAGCATTCAAGCATTGTCTTATTCGACCGTAAGTGCCCTGCGAAGTGGACTTCACATGATATTCCGCCATGATTCCAGTTCCAAGGGAACGTACAGGTTACATTCAAAGGGCATTAAAGTGCACGAGATGTGAATTTAAATTGTATTTATTTACAGTGGTATATTATGTCTCACTTCACAATTCTCTAGTAAGTTTCGTCTGTGTGTGAAGACAGTTGCGCAAATCCATGAATGAATGTTCTGAAGTGAAATAAACTTCAACGGAATAAAGTTGAATGGAATTGAATTGAAATAAAGTTAAATAAACTTCACCTTTACTGTTCAGTGCACTGATGTCAGACTCATTTTGGATAATAAAGTTTATTGTTAAATTGTTAAATGCCCTGCCTCCATTACATATCTGTCACGTCATTATAAGTGTTTGATCACCACATTTGAGTGATCATTGCAATAAATGTTTATGTATATATATTCTCTTTATGTATATACTATAGTATTCTATATATAGTTCCAGTCAAAAGTTTGGACACAGGAATGGGAAAGTGTCCAAACTTTTGACTGGTACTGTACTATAATATACACAAAGAATATCGGCCTTTTTTATGCCCTAATATCGGTATCGGCCCCCAAAAAACCCATATCGGTCGGGCTCTAGTCTTTTCTACCGCAAATCATGTCCTGCACAAAATTCCTGTCCGGTTTTGATATGGTCTACATATCAGTATTCTGAAGGTGGACTCCATGAGGAATGTAGGGACGCCTTCATGCCTTACAGATCATTGCGGTTGATGAATGAATGGTTGAGAGCTGTACTTCAACCAGCGTCTGAAAATAAAACCCCACAAAGGTGAACAAAAACATTTGTCCTGGCAGACTATTTGTGTTTGGGATTTTGAAGGGAACATCTCTTTGAGCACAGTCCATTTTGAGCTATTACTGTTACAGCCCTTGTGGATGAAAAATTGTTGGATGACTACAAGCATTTTGTTGACGATTCTTACACCAGTTCCTCACTCTTCAGGGACTTCCTCTGTAAATTGATTCGGGCTTGTGGCACTGTTCGGGATGCAGGATAAGTGTGTCCCGAACAGCCGAACATATTGCCAAGGAACACTCCCTGGGGCAATATCCGCTGGATCAGAAACAACAAGGTGCTGTTTGATGAATGGAGGAATATGTGGGAAATACCGATCCTTCCATAAAGCCTACAGAGATGGTAGGGGAAGGTGACAGACAGTGGACCCTTATGGATTGGATGCTGTGAAGTTCTACATTAAATCAGACAGTGGTGTTGCCATTATGGATGCCTTCAGCAGACTGCCAAAGGCAAAGAAGACCCACACAGTATTCTAGGGGACTCTGGTTGTGGGTCTTGCAGAAAGAGGTTGTCAAAGTACATCCGCTTCTGCATCAGCTCCCACAGTTCCTCAGGATTTTTCTATATTCTGAAGCCCATCAGTCAGTAACACCACTGGAAGGCAGAGGTGCAGCATCTGAACAATTGTATGTGTGATGTTGCAGTGTGCTCTCAGCCAAAGTAGCACTGTGTAATATTTGATTTATCTGTACATGTTGTTCAAAAAGAAGTTTGGCTTGATTCGTAAAAATTGTGTTGTAAAAAAAAAAAAAAAAATACTATTGAAACTGATGACTTGTATTAAACCAGTTTTTAGTTTCTGCAATTTAAATTGCTTTTTCAAATATTTAGAGTTATTAAAATAATTCTAAACACCTATTCTGGCCTATTGTGTGTTTATTATATTTTTTTAAATAATATTTTATGTTTTATTATGATTGCTATTGTTGTTGTATTTTTAAGTTACTTTTTGATCCTTTATCCTTTTGAAACCTTTATCCATGAAGCATGTTTTATAAGATTGTGCTGGTTTTAACTCTGAGAAAAGTTTTTTTTTTTTTTTTTTTTTTGAAGAGATTTTAACAAAGTTAAGCTAAATACAGTTGTAGAGTTTTTAGCAAAAATAAATAGTAAAAACATGATATAATTCAGCCATAAATCTTCTCACCATGAAAATAGCCACAGAAGCTGGCGTGGAATTAAACACAAACAAAATAATTTTTATATAATATTATTTTGTTCAATACCATCACAATAATCATTTCTCATCATCATTATGCAATTAGTTGTTTAAATCATTGTTCATTTATTTACTATTGTTTTTGCATAAATTATGCAGACATTTCCACTTCATTATGTATTTACTTTTTTTTTTTTTTTTTTTTTACTCTTTCTGTAGTACTATATTTTAATTCTGTTATTTATTCTGCTCATTTTACATTTGACTCTGTCAGTTTTGGTCTTGTGCTCTAAAAAGAGATAATTTTTCAAGAGGTAAAATACATGAACAGAGTTTTTGCATAATATATGAGATTCATACAAAGAAATGAGTCTTGTAAAACAACACATAAAACTGCCATGCAGAGCATATTCTGAAGGTGATATTCACGTATTCAGCTATATTCAGTAGTTTCAGACAGTAATGCTATTAATAGTGGTTCTTAATTCTATGTCTGTCTGCGTGTTTCAGCGCTGGCCCGACTACGTGGAGCGATATCTGAACACCAGCTCGGCCTCTCCAGAGCTGCGAGAGCACCTCTCCCAGAAGCCTGTGTTTCTACCCAGGTGAGGCTCAGCCAAGTACACCCATCTTTAGAGCCCTTTAAACTTGCCTCCTCCCCATGAAGCATCAGCTCAAGACAGGAACATCCCAGGAGTGCTTTCGGTAGTCTTTGGAAATGTCTGGGAGTCACACTGTACAAGTGCTGCCTGTTTTGTAATCACCTGTTTTTTTTTTTATTTCTACCTAAACACACAAGCTCTCTGCCTGCTTACATTTGCACTTTGAGAAATTATTTAATGAAAACTCATTGTTAGGCTGTTTATCTTTGCTCAGATGTGGCAACAGAACAGGCATATTGGTTATTTTATGCTTATTTATGAATTGTTATTATGGTGTGTTTGTGGAGAATGTGTGCAGGGATGTTATCTAAAATTGTGCTTTTTTTTTTTTTATTATTTGAGGGAAAAATCACGGTTTAGCCTTTATAACACGTTTAATGAGTTGGAAAATTCATTTCATTGTAATATTTGTTTTTCAACTGAGAATATGGAAGATGTTTTTATATACCTGCTCTTAACAGGATTCGGTTGAGTCACCATGTTTTTTTGGAAGGGCAACTTTCTAAGGAGGCTGAAGACTGTGCATTTAGATAAGATGAGCCTATTCTCAAAAAAAGCAGAGTGCTTTGTTCAGATCTGTACTTTCCTTTGAATAGATTTTCATAATCTTCTTAAAGTAGCCCACTTTTGGTTTTCAGAAAAATTTCTCACAAAGTGTGCTGTGGTCTGTTTGTGTAATTCTATTCACAGATAAATTTTTGTATGTGACTTGATTTCATGATTGTGTATAAATGCTTTTATAGTCTGTAAGATTTGAGTGAGTAGACCTTGTATGCTGAGATCTCAGAGACAATGTGTCTTCCCATTGCGGATTCTCTCGAGTTCGATTGGGGTTGTCAGTTTACAAAGTGGTGTTATGACTCGAACTTAAACTCACCGCGGTCTGACGGCTGTATTTCAGAGAGGGGCTTGTCAATAAAACTCTGGTCTGAATTTTATCCTCAAATGTGCGTATATTTCTTTCCAACAGACGTTTGAGCTCTAGCATGGGAGGATGATTGATTTGCTTGTTCTTTCAGTTTTCGTAATGCATGTTTTGTGCAGTGCTGGAGAGATGCTCTGATGTCTCCATGTTCATCCACAAACTGGCAGTCAAATTTGTATTTATTTTTGGATTGATTCATTTCTGTTTATGTGCAGTGTGAGGTTGAGTAGCTGACGTGCACCACTGTTTTTGCTAGGAAAATGAATGCAACAAACACTTCTAGTGCATGGTCATGCAATGCGTAATGCACAATGTAAACCCATATCCTGGCCATTTAACCTTATTCCCTAACCTGGTTCATTTTTTTTGTGATGATTGGCTAGTTCTTTAAGTGAAGTCCTGAATTCAAAATAAGAGTCATGGTTTCTATGCCCATTCACATCTGTAACCTTTGGTAAGTACACTTCTAATTTTAGTCTTTAATTGAAGCAGGGAAATTACTTTTTTCTTTTTCTTTTTTTTTTTTTTCTCCTCCATCCAGTAGCTTGATTTGGCACTTGATCAATAAGGTTTTGCCATGGATATGAGTTTTCAGTGGAGATTATCATATTTGTTGATAATTTATCATATTGAGACCCAGGTGCACTGTAGACAGTTGCATTGGTGCAAAATTTTCTTTTTGATTAGGATGTTCCTCTCCTTAGGCTGTCAGATGCTGAGCCTTAACATGTTTGATAGCATTTGTACTAAATTTAAGAAAGATTTAGGTATTTTGGAAATTAAAGAATGTGAATTTTTCTTTTTAAGGAACCTAAGGCGAATCCGGAAGTGCCAGAGAGGTCAGGAGATGCAGATGAGAGAGGCCAAAGAAACAGCCAAGAAATCCTCAGAGGGCGGCGAGGACTCAAAAATGGAGTGCATGTTTAAGCTCAACTCCTACAAGATGGTGTACGTCTTCAAGTCGGAGGACTACATGTACCGACGCACTGCGCAGCTGAGAGCGCATCAGGTAAATCGATGATAGATCAGTGGTTCTCAAACGGTTTGACTCAAGAGCCACCCAATGTCCAACACAATATTGACTAAGAAATTTCTGATATTCTGTAATTATTATGGTTTAATTTTTTTTTTTTTTTTTTTATGAATAGAAACTGGGAGTGCTGATATATTAAAGGGATAGTCCACCCAAAATTGAAAATTATTTCAGCATTTATTCATACTCAAGTCATTACAAACCTGTATGCTCCACTGAAGAAAGTAGGATATTTTGAAGAATATTGATGATAAAAAAAGTTTTGTTTTTTATTGACTTTCCTTGTATGGACAAAAAAAAAGAAAAGAAAATGTGAATTGCAACTGTTTTATTGCCAATATTCTTCAACATCTTTTATCTTCCACAGTAGAAAGTAAGATATTTTGAAAAATACTGGTAATAAAACAGTTTCGGTTCCCATTGACTTTACTTGTATGGACAAAAAATAGCAAATAGGAACTGGAAATGTTTGGTTACCAATATTCTTAAAATTATCTTTTTATGCTCCACTGAAGAATGTAAGTCATACAGGTTTGGAACAACGGGAGGGTGAGTAAATGATGCCAGAATTTGGTAACACTTTATTTCAAGGTATCCTTGTTACACGTTACGTGTACTTACTATTATAATAATAAATTATGCATAATTACATGCAAGTAACCCTAACCAAACCCTAATTCTAACCCTACCCATATGGGTACATGTAGTTAATAAATATATGTTAAATTTATAATTACACTGTAACAAAGACACCTTAAAATAAAGTGTAACCCATTTTTATTTTTTATTATTGATCCACAGTTGAAATTGTGAAATCTTGATTTTTTTGCATTTTAATTAAAATTATTTACCCCAGTCATTTATTAATTATTTCACCACTGTGATGGAGGAATATGTTTTGAGATCATCAAGATGCTTCACACTTGATTGATTACTGTTTATCTTGATGATTTTCAGTCTCACCAGCGAGTAAGCACTCGTCTGCATCAGCGCTTTCAGTTGTGGCTAGACAGGTGGCGGAAAGAGCACGTGACCAGCGACATGGCAGCCGCCACTTACAAGTGGCTGATGGGCGAGGGCCAGGAGGGGCTACTGCCCTGCAGAACCGTCTGTGAGCCCAAGATCCTCCACTTCCAGAACATCAACAAATATAAAGTCACCTACAGCACTACGTTGTAAAGCTCAAGTTTTCAAGAGAAGGGAGGGCTTTTCCCTCCATTTTATGTTGTTTTTACGATGACTGAAGTAGCCCTGAAATTAAAATCTGACTGCCATTGAGTTCTTTGAAGATTGCTCACTTTCTTTTTTTTTTTTTATTTCTAGCTTTTTAAATTTTTAGATTGTTGTCTTTTTTCCCCCCTGGACTTTATACTCCGTTGGTTAGTGACCTTCAATCATGAGGGCAAGAAAACACTTCTTGCAAATGCTGCAGCTCTAGTCAGACTTTCATTCGACTTTCATGACAATAAGAATCGGTTTTGTCTTTTTGAGAGGCTTTTTGTGAAAAGGATGGTTTACAAATACAGGTCAAGTTCATGCCCATTTGTATATCGTTTTTTATTTTTCATCTCTTCAAGGTGAATAGTAGTTTATTAGCAATATGTCTTTTGTGGTTCACTTCAACCACATACATGTTCAGAAAATCTCGAATTGGTTTTTAAAAAAGCCTCCGTGTTTGAGGATATGCAGCTAAACCAGGACTGATGTGAATTTCCCGAGTGTATTGTTCGCAATATACGTGAAATGTAATTAAGGTCTCTTTTCACAGGTTAATCACAGCACCATTAATGAAGGTATTACCGTTAATTAATCAACATCTAAGATACCAGCCACAATGTGTCAATCAGGAACACCAGAATAAGTACAGTCACAAAAGCTCTTGTAATGTAAATACAATGTATATATGCCAGACTGTTTATATTCTGACAACCTTCACTGTTACGTAGTTCAGCTCTTAGGCTTCCTTGTCAGCTTAGTGGAGGAGGCTAATGCTGGGATGTTTAAGAAAACACTTTATGACTATTCTTACCAAAGGGAGTACTTGTTTGAAGTGTTTTGTCTGGTCACTCTGTCTCCTCTCGTTATGTAGTCATGGAAATGTCTGTTTTCGACAGCTTCAAGTTTGTCCAGAACCTGAGATGTTGAATAGGATGTGTTTTCATGGCGCTATATTTGGTCCTTATCTGAACTTGTATTCAAATTTGTGATATCACTGCCTGTGTTCTGAGTAGAACTTAGAAACGATCCTGTTTGGTCCCATTTTGCCGTCTTATACAGAGAAGTCTGGAAATGTAACTTGGGGCACATTTGTATGTGCTTTAAGGCTTTGGTTTATGCTGACAGATATGTAAAACATATTTAAAGAAGGCAATGACAGCATGTTTCTATGTTCTTATGTACAGCCCTTTTATATTATTCATTATTGTTTTAAAGATTGAAATAAAACAGAATTGTAGTAGATTACCCTGCTGTGTGTCGAGCTCCCTGGAACTATAAGGATCAATAATGTATGTGTATTTTCCCCACTGAATTACACTCATGTACTCTGAATATGGAGAATGCATAATTCATGTGCACTGAAACCCACTGTGTAGTTTTTCCACACTGGCAGCAGAGGGAGTTTTTGGACATTCTCCTGGAGCGCAGTGTAATGTTTCACACTCAAATGTGACTATAGAGTTAACTTAAAACATTACTCAAACTCTCATGATGACATTGAGGCATGCAGTTATTAATTTGCAACACTTGAGTTCTTACACTAATTCTCTACAGTTTTGATTAGGAAACTCTCTTAACAGTCTTTAAAGTTTTTTAAATAATTTGTGAGTTTTTTTTTTTTTTTAAGAAATAAAATCTCTTTTATTTTTATTTTATGAACATAATCTTCTGTACTTTCTTGCCCAAAAAAGGCAAGAGGGTTTCAACACCAAAGAGAGTAATAAAAGTCTACAGTGACATTTAACTTACCAGGATAAAAAAAGGTGTTGGTTTGATATGGCTCATTATTTAATTAGGATTTGGCCCCATATTATAGTTAAGCAGTCCCTGAAGAAATGGGTCATTAAAAGGCTCTCCAAGTCCATAACTCACAGAGCATTAAATGGAGATGGATGACGGCTTTTACTCACAGATGGAGAGAAGAACGCCAACACTTTCTTTTCAGCCTGTTGATTCTTTTATAAGTCGTTAGCCATGCCAGATATTTGTCTTTTGTATGTGACAGTGAAGACTGGAGTAATGGCTGCTTAAAATTCAGCTTTGCCAATACAGGAATAAATGACATTTTAAAATATATGAAAAATAGAAAACAGTTGTTTTAAATTGTAATAATTCACTTTTTAATTCATTTTTAATTTATTTTGACCAAATAAATGCAGCCTTGGTGAGCATAAGAAATTTTAAAAAATTAATTAATTAATTAATTAATTAATTACTGACCCTCACACTTTTGAACAGTAGTGTAGTCTTCTGGGAAACAAGTATTTTATGTATCTTGACTACTATGGCAGTACTACATATATATGAGTAAATGTTTTCACCTTTTATAATAGTTGTGTATGAGTCCCTCTGTCCTCAGTGTGTAAAGATGGATCTCAAAATCATACAGAAACTGCAGGACCTGGAGGACTTTTCTGAAGAACAGTGGTCAGTTTAAATACTCAGGGGTGTGTTTCCCAAAAGCATCGTTAGATAACTATGGTCACAAGCTCCATTGAACTCTATTGGTAACAATGGAACTTGCGACCATAGTTGCTTTTGGGAAACGCAACCCAGGACAAACTCACGAACATCTATCACAAAATATAAAAACAGGGTAACATTTAAGTATAGGGACCAATTCTCACTATTAACTAGTTGCTTATTACCATGCCTATTATTAACATATTGGCTGTTTATTAGAACTTATAAAACACATATTCTGCATGACCATATTCTACATCCCTAATCAATACCTAAACTTAACAACTACCTTACTAACCATTAATAAGCAGCTATTTAGGAGTTTATTGAGACAAAATTCGTAGTTAATGGTTTGTTAATGGCGACAATTGGACCTTAAAATAAAGTGTGACCAAAAGCAGTTGTGGATCATTCAACAACATACAGTATTAAGATTCAAGGGTTTATAAACTTATGAACAGGACTAACAGAGGGGCTTTCAGTAAAACATGCTGGTTAAAGAGATTTAAAAATGTACAATCAGATCATTATGAATTATGTCTTTATTATTTCATGCACAGTCAATGATTACAAAAAAGTTAATGATGATCTTTAGACATGGCTGCAGTAAACCATTACAAGTGTTCTAAGAATGTTTGTGAATATAACTAACACCAGGCCTGCTCGATTCCCCAACTGTCCGGCCCACCTTAAATCATCTTAAAGCTTGAGCCAGGCCTGACTAACACTGTACATTAAAAACATTATAAAAATGAATCTAATGATTAAATTGAATAAACATAAATGGTGAAATCAGAACAGAAGAAAGTATCAACTAACACACTACAGTGCAAGTTAATCATGAACAAAATGTTATTCCTCCAAAGCTGCAAGTGCCGGAATATCCCTCCATCCAGTTCACCGCAGTGCTCATTCCCGCACATAAATCCGTGTGCACACCACATCATCGGCCCCAAAGGTCTGAGCAATGAAAATAAATACAGAGAGAACGCCATTAACTCATACATCCTTTCAGTGTTATTCACAGTTCATTTTGTTCACCATGATTTATTTGCAGTCATACGTGACACTCCTAAAATGAAGGCATTTTGCTCTAACATAAACAATTTGTTTGTAGCTTCTTGGAATTGTTTATCACTGAAGTGCTTTGACTGATGTATTGATCGGATTGAGAGGAAGTGCCTCTGACATCTCAACGCTGAGTTTGGAAATCACATCAAAACAGAACTAGAGCAGCTGACAACACCATAGACCATCTGCGCTCCAGAGCAGGACCACCTCACGCACTCTTTTAAAAAATGGTATTAGGACGGGCCATCTGTGCGCCGGTGCCGTGGGACACATTAGAGAGAGGAGTGTCAGGCCCTTACACACCGCCAGCTTTCCTACATGTAACATGATCAATTAGACCCATTTGCAAAGTGTTTTCTGGGTCACTTCCAGTAACATTGCTCCATGATGGCAGCTTTATGAAAATGTGGCCATTTTTACAAAAAAAAAAAAGCCACACATATTAATCATTAGAATGAAAAAAACAGGTAAAAATTAAGTTTATGTAAACCATTTATAATGAAGAGAGCTGAAATGCATAAGACAAATGGTTTCAAGTGGTTCATAGGAATAACACATTAATTTCAATAAACAAGAGGACCAAAAGCAGTTGCCATTATATTCATATGCACTGAGGCATTTTTTTTAAATTAGCTGCAGTTGGTCATGATTATTCAGCTCATGACAAAACAGCTGGTCCTGAATGGAAAGACATGCATCACCATCATGCATTCAGAAGTCTCTCCTCCTCATGAGCCTGAAGGAGTTTTGATGTGAGCCAGCTGCATTACTAGTTCACTGTGATGCATCACATTTTCTGCTGTGCCTAATAAGAAACAGATGTGACTTCAACATGTCTTGTCCGGCATGCTGTAATGCCACCAACTGTGTCAAGGTCTATGAACGCATTAATGTGGACCAAAAATACGACTGAATGCAAGTTGTGCTGTGTTAATGGTTCAGCGTATTTCCCTGTTGAGCTCATTTATTTAGCAATAACTTTCCATGAACAGAGTACACAGGATTTGAAATGGCCTCTTAAATAGCTTTTTCAACAAATGTTATATGAATGTCAACATAAAACAGTGCAACATAAAAGAATAAACAAATGAATAATGAAAAACATAAAATCATGGAAAAATATGTAAAAGAACAGCAAATTTTGCTCAAAGTTATCATTCAGTAGCAGCTACTGTTAATTTGGAACCAAATGTTGGTTTGTTGTTATGTATATAGATTATACTTAAAATTATGTAAAATCTATGAAAATGAAACTGAATATTATGTACTTATTTCCTGTCAGTGTGTATAAAGTGTCCAAATAATGTTATTTTGAGTTAAAATTTACAAGAATATAGCATTTTTGAGTCCCACTTTACATTATGTTGCCTTAACTACTATGTACTTACATAAATAATAAGTACAATGTACTTATTGTGTTCATACTGTATTGCAAAACAAAATTGCTGTTGAGGTGGGATATGGGTAAGGTTAGGGACAGGTTTGGTGGTATGGGTAGATTTAAGGGTGGGTTAAGGTTTAAGGGATGGGTCATCAGTGTGATTATAGATGTAATTACAGAAAATAATTACAGATTTAATTACATGCAGGTATTTTTTAAACTATAAGTACAATGTAAACATGTATGTACACAATAAGTGTATTGTCCCAAATGATTAATTTTAATGTAAGTACACAGTATAAGGCCACTTAAAGTTTTTTTTGTTTTTTTGTAATGTGGGAAATTCTGACGGGGTTCTGGGTTGCACACAAAATTGGTAATCAAAACTTGTTAATATATATTTTATATTTCCTTTTATTTATTTATTTATTTATTTACTAACTACAGTGATCTAAATACCAGTTCAATAGATTATATCAAATTAATGATGTTATTTGTTGTACATAGATGTAACATCAGCTCATCTTAAAAATTCTCAAGTGGGACAACATTTGGTATATTTTTAAACTAGTGACTTTTCATGCCAATTTTTTTGCAAGATAACACTTAGTTCTTATAGTAAAATACATGGTGTTTGTGCTTCCAATGCATTTTTTAAAAAAAAAGTCAATTTTGGTTACTGAATACTGCAGAGTAAGCAATTTCAGAACTTGGTTTTAATTTGTGTTATATAGAGCCTCTATAAACTTTTAAGTACAGCTTACACATCATGCTACTTATAAATAGCATGAACTTTATCAGGATGCATGTGATCCACAAATGTGTGTCACTCAAGTTTAGGTGCTACTGTAGGTTGTATTTGCTTGTTTTGCACAAGTTACCTTTACTGAATACTCACAAATCATTTTTATGGCACATATTTTCAGTGACCCATGTGAAGAATGGTGAAAATCATTTCACAGCGTGAGTGTTCACCATCACAAGTCTTTCCCAAATCCACTTTAAAGTTTACAACAGATACTTGAACGAGAGAGGAAGACATTTGATGTCCCTCAGGGGCAGCAAAGCCATTGAATAAAGCCAGTAATAAAACCTCAGTTACAAGCCCAGTTTACTGTTGTCCATCTGGCCTATAAAACAGAGCAGGCCAGATGTTTACCTAATGCTGCATTTTCATAAAAAATTCCAAACAAATCCAAGCGATCAGTTTCTCATGGGTGTTAGTAATCACAAAGCAGACTGAAACATGTCAAATTTAGAGACATTCAGCACAAAACACAATGACAGACAGAATGAATGACTGTTTTAAAAGGAACTATCAAGTGATGGAAAAGCTCCTCACCAGAATGAGTTCGTTCCCTCTCAGCTCGCGTGTCCAGTACGTCTTAGGGCCGTTACCATCCAGAAGGGTTTGCCTACAGGTCATCTTGTTCTCTGTCTCCCATGTGACCAGACTCTGTGGACAATTACAGGTGATCTCACAACACAGCCTTTGAAGATGAACATCTGTATGTACTGCACACTGGAAGAACATTCATATTTTTCTCAGAGGAATTCTTCTGTCCATTTGCACTTGAATTATGATGCCCATTGAATGTTAAAGGCTTTTAGGACATTGATTTGAGGGAATAAATCATAAGTAATGGACTGAGGACAGATGACCACC
This sequence comes from Spinibarbus caldwelli, assembly GCA_039654775.1. Taxonomy (NCBI): domain Eukaryota; kingdom Metazoa; phylum Chordata; class Actinopteri; order Cypriniformes; family Cyprinidae; genus Spinibarbus; species Spinibarbus caldwelli. The sequence continues at coordinate 27,151,352 of CM077221.1, read as the reverse complement.
TCAGGTGACCTGCTACGTCATGCCGATGAGTCACAGCTACATATTTTACCACCCTCTCATATATTTCATCACCCTCTCTGCTTAATCTTTTGTGCTGCATTTAACTGAATTACTAAATATACAGGTTTCATTTCATGTTCATTTAATGTTTCCCCTGCCAAATAGCTAAATAGTGAAATGAAAAATGCATGGGTGTCCATTTATGTCAAAAACAGATGTTTATTTTGTGCTAGGCCTGTGGTTACTTTTATTTGCTTGTAAAAAGGTAGCAGTCCTAAAGGTTAGCTTGTTAAAAAGGCTTTCTAGCACATAGTTCGGCCTGTCGCCGCCCATTGCCCTTTCAGCAGCCTCTGATGGTTGACAGGCTCAAAATGAAAACTCACAAAACACATCCTGTCATATCAGTGCTCATCAGTTCTTTTGTATGCATACATTATCTTGCACGGTGCTGGATGTGATGAGAGCAGCCGTTTGAGCCAGAATCCCCTCAGATCCATTCAAATCCGGGAGATTAAAGGTGGAAGACATAAGGGCGACTGTAGCTAGTTTAGATAAGCCTGCAGTGTTGCTTTGATGCACTTGTGTTTCATATAATCTAATTTACCTAACTGTCTGTGACCTGGCTTAGAGGTGAAAAAGAGATTAGCATAGTCACAAACTGTCTATTGTGATATTCTTCAGTTTTGTGTTGTCCTGTATTGTGCATATGACTTAATTAAAAAAAAAATACATTGACAAAATTTTAAAACATCTTGTAATTGAATTAATTTTGTACACCCCTACACTATTACACACACACACACACACACACATACACACACACACATGATTTTTATACTGTACAAAATGTATTTTCTATTCCCTTACCCTAACCCTCACATAAAACTTTCTGCATTTTTACATTTGCAAATAACATAATTCTGTTTTATAAGATGATTTTCTCATGGGGACCAAAAATGTCCCCACAAGGTCAAAAATTACTGGCATTACTATCCTTGTGGGGACATTTGGTAATGTAGGGGAATACTAGGTACAAACACACACACACACACACACACACATTAAAAATTTGGAGTTGGTAAGACTTTTAAAATGTTTCTATGGCATATATTTAATAAAAAAAATACAGTAAAATTACTAATATTGTGAAATATTTGTACGATTTAAAATAACTGTTTCTCCAGTCCTCCGTGCCACTTTTTTGTCACTTTTATTTTATTTTATTTTTATTTTTTTGTAGAAGGATTCTTTGATTAAAAGACTGCAACTTTTAATCAATTTATTTTGTCCTATCTTAAGAAATATTTTAATTTCTGTAAAAAAATATATAAATTAAACACTATAAAAAATCGTAAAAAGTTCTACTAACCAATGTAAAAAAGTAGCATTAACAAATAATTTTTAGTAGAAGTCAGTTTAATTTTTTTTGTATGAACTGAACAAAAATACTCTAAACGTCATTAGCAAAAGTTGTTTTGTTTACTTTACTTAGATACTCAAGTTTTGTTCACAACATATCCAAATGTTCTCCCAACTTTTCAAACTGAGTCATCTGAACAAACAATTTTACTTTGAACAATATTGCACAAGTTCCCAGCATGCATTGCAGCTTGAAAACATTTTATGCTAATTATTATTAAAATATTATCATTATTTAAAATTTTACTGGCTTAATTTATGCTGCTGCTGCTGCTGCTGCTGCTGTTGTCAGTCAGTTAGCTGTCAGATGGATCAGTTCATATTTTTACTGATTTAAAATTTGTTGATCCTCACCATTGAGAATCATGTGCTGAGGTACTGTATATGTGCATCTCATTGCAACTTGTTTAATACATTTGTCTATCAGCATAAATGTTTGTCTTTAGTTTTAAGAGGCAAATACTACCCATATTATGTAGAAGGCTTTGAAAATAAACATAAATCTAAAAGAAAGAGGATTGTTAAAAAGATTAGCATTGTTAAATGCTAGAAAATCTTTGGTTGCTCTGACAGATCTTTTAACACTCAGTAGACTGACTTTTATTCATTAGATGAACTAAAGTTTTTAAGTTGTCGGTTGCTAGTTGAGTTAACTTAAGTTGAGTGCGATAGATAGATAGATAGATAGATAGATAGATAGATAGATAGATAGATAGATAGATAGATAGATAGATAGATAGATAGATAGATACTTTCTAAGCTGTATTACCTTGCACTTGCGCCCATCTACGGTCTCCTCGTTGAACTCTTGTCCTATCTGGAAGTTAATTTCTGTGGTCCTCACAGTAGTGGAGGTTTTGATGTAGAACTGTTCACCATTCTGGCGGATCTCCACATGGGGTTTAGAGGCTGCAGCACAGGCCACCTTCCTCAGCATAGCGTTCACCCCTACATTACACAAAACATCTAATTACGCCACATGAGTTATGTCAAATTCATCACTTTGCTTCTGTAAATGTTTTCAGTTTTATGCCATTGAGGCAGAGTGGAGAAAACAAGTCTCTAAATGAAAAGATTATTATATACAATAAATGATCGTATAACTCTACATGCACTCATCACTCTTGACTGTGCTGTAATTATCCACTTGTATATCTCTCTCTAATTCCCTCAAGATGGCTTACTTACATCATTTATTTGAATCTGCTGCAAAAGATACTGGAGCAAAGGGAATATCTGACCTGCTTTCACTTGTGTGGATTTCATGTTTTTTTTTAATGTGACTGACGTTCATTTTTCCTAGTCATAACTGTGGCAAATCAAGTGTTCATACAGCCGTGGTATGCCATTGTTTTTCTGCATAAATAGTTATCAAGTGACCACAGAGTAGATTGTTATCAGCAGATGTTGCAAATAAGGAGCTGCAATGACAGGGTGTTGACTGGAAGGAATGCCACGGCACTTGGTCTTGTGCAGTGCCTACATGGACAATGCTGAAACTACAAGGGCTAATTGCACATTTTTGGCACAGGATTGTGGTGTAATCTGTTATGGTGAGTAACTGTCTGATCACTTTCATAAACATTTCAGTTCTCAGAAATGTCTTTCTTTATGGTAAGCAGTTTTCTGGAGAATTGTAGGCGTCAGTTTCACTCACCATTACTTTTTTCTGATATGATATATTAGAAAAAAAGTGCTCATTACCATTTAAAAAGTATGGGTTCAGTAAGAAAAAAATACTTTTATTTAGCAAGGATGCATTCAATTGTTCAAAAGTGACAGTAAAGACAGTGCTAGAAAATATGTATATTTAAAATAAATTGTTCTTTTGAACTCATCATCATGTATCACCATTTCCACAAAAATGTTAAACAGCACAGCTGTTTTCAGCATTACTAATAATAAGTAATGTTTCAAATCAGCATATTAGAATGATTTCTGAAGGATCATGTGACACTGAAGACTGGAGTAAAGGCTGCTGAAAATTCAGCTTTGCCATCACAGAAATAAATTATATTTCTAAACATATTAAAATAGAAAACTATTATTTTATATTAGAATATTTCACAATATTACCATTTTTACTGTATTTTTGATCATTAAAATAAAAAATCTTACCCAAGGCTTTTGAACCTTAATGTTAAAAAAAAAGACTTGTTCAGACAGTTTGATCAAATCATAATTTCTGGGCTAAACAAAATGTTTATTATTATTCTTGGTATGAAACAATTACATTTAATTTAATAAAAACAAAAAAACAAAAAAAATCCACTTTGTTGGTGCATTTTTGTGCTCTTGCTAAATCTCTGCACTGTCTCTGTAGCTTTGAGAATTTGAATAAGAATCCAGGCAACTCATGCTGCCAGAGAAACAAAAGAGACTGAAGACGCAATCCAACAGCCCGAAAATAATAGTGATTTACTCTTCACACTAGTTAATCCATGAATATGCTATTGAAGACAAAACGGCAGACGAAGAGAGGATTCTGGATGGGGCCTAAACAACAGGATAAAACAGTCTATAGTAATCACATACTACACACTTAGTGAAGGATGAAGTGAGCGAATCACTTACCGAGCGCTTTGAGGAGTTCTTCAAAATTTTCACTGCTCTTCATCTTCCAGGTTCCAGCAAAATTGGGCATCCTGACCTGTTCCTTTTTATCACACTGGTTTTAAAAAAACTTGAAAACAGAAACCCAATAAACAGGTCTTCGACCACTTTTTTAGATCTAAGAAGCTGTCAGTTTCCACTCTGTTTCTTCTTGTCTTTCTCACCCTGCCTCTTCTAGAGTGTCACCCTCTCTTTCTTTCTGTCTCTGTGTTACGCCTTCTGGACCACTGCTGATAGCAAGCATCTGTGACGTACGTCAGTGGTCCCTCCCTCCCACCCAGATGGATGTAATGGCTTACAGGAGCACCCAACGCTTCTCATTCATCTCACACCCTTGAATTCATTGCTTTAATACTATCTGGGCTGTCACATTCATTCTCATATAAAGCTCCTAAAGACTTTAAGTAGTCAGTTCATACTCTTCTACGGTCTTTTTATCGCTTTGCCAGTTCTTCAACTTTTGGATTAAAGTAAATATAAATTATAGGTTTCATTTTCCGCCAGCACACTTCCATTTCAACACTCAATACTGATTATTTTTTACAAATATATCCGGGTGACGAAATTGAGAGTGTGCATTGTAAAGAATGATTTTCAAACATTATTAAGAGAGCATTTTATAGGAAAATACTATTCTGTCTTTGTGTTGCTTGTCGTTTCTTCGTGACATTTCTAAGTCAAAATTGTTTTCAAGGAAATCCTATTCCATGTTTTCAGTCTATATGTACTCCAGATATAAATTAGATCAATGTTCTTCACTTTAAAACAACCTACAGCACATTTTGAAAACAGCCCTCGACACATTTCCCATGAAGACCCATTCATCCTGGATCCTGCCTCCCAAGAGGAGAAGGACAGGAGCCCCAGGAGGGGCCCCAGGCTGAACTTCCCCCTCCCCTCCTAGGCAGTCTGATTTGTTCCTGTCCTGATGTTGTTTCATTTATCTCTTTGACAAAGTGCCTTTGAGACAGCAGTTGATAATTAATGTAGAGAGAGGGCAGAGAGCACTTTGTCATTTCTCCAGGAAGTATCCAGGAGAAGGAACGGACCCATCCACTCGCTCGCGCACCCTCATCAGCCACTGTTTGTCCCATCAATCAATTGATTTGGTATGGGCCTGTAGATGTTGCTGTGTGCGAATGTATCTTTTCTCTCCTTTGTTTTTATAAGGCCCTGGTGAATGTGCCAATGTGTGGTCCATGAAATAGACTGTGCTATGCCAAGACCATGATGTGGAGGACCATTGTTCCTCAAGAACATGCAAAAAGGTTGCATTAACATACTGGATTGTATTGTGTATAGTTATTGCATTTACAATGGACTAGAAAATGGACTGATGCATTTAAGCAATTTTGGGTAACATTTTATTTTACAGTGTCCTTGTTACCCACAACATGTACTTACTATAATAATAACCATAAATTAGCCATAATAATAAGCAACTAACCCTAAACCTAACCCTATATAGCAAATACATTTTGTAAATCAATAGTACTCAGTACATAATTGTGAAATTACACTGTAACAAAGAAACCAATTTGTTTCTATATGGTAACACTTTACAATTTGTTAACATTATGGTAATGCATTAACTACATGAATTAACGATGACATACAGCACTTATTAAGCTTTGTTAATTTTAGTTAATAAAAAATGTTCATATCAGTTTACAGTGTATTAACTAAAGTTAACAGATGCAAGTTTTGATTTGAGATTAAGACAAATAAGTGCTGTAGAAGTATTGTTCATTGTTAGTTCATGTTAACATGTTAACAAATCAAAGCTTATTGTAATGTATTACCAACATATGCATCTTTCTATTTGTCTTTCTACTAACACTAGATTTTAAAAGCTTCCCATCAGGGCTTGCACTATTAAAAATAGAGGTTCTTCATTGGCATTATGATTCCAAAAACAATGTTTGACATCCATGGAACCGTTCCATTCCACAAAAGATTCTTTATAGTGGAAAATGGTTCTTTAGATTTTTAAAATGTTCTTCACTAAGAAAAAAATGGTTCTTTTAAGACCTCTTCACTGCATGACTCTTTAGGGAACCAGAAAAGATTATTTTATGACATTGCTGAGAAAACCCTCTTTAGGAACCTTTACTTTTAAGAGTGCAGATGGACCTGGTTTGAGGTCATACTAGATTAAATCACAAATCACCAATCGACATACACTAATGGAGAACATCCATCAACGTCCAGCTCTGCAAAAGAGACACGACCCACTTTGACAACACCCTGTCCACTGATATCACAGATATAGAGACCCCCAGACTCGTTAGGGCATCTATTATGCTCAGTCATTTTTCACTCAGAAATTTACCTAATGGAAGTCACTCCCAGTGGGATGGCATGCGTCAGTGCCCTGGGCGTCTGACTATGAAGAGCAGTGCTTCAAACTCCAGTCCATCTGATGTTTGCTTGATCATTTATCTGCATTGACCTCAAACTAATCAGTGATTGAGTCATCAGACCTCAGCTCACAAGCTTCCCATCTTCCCATCTGCTTATCACTGAATGTTTCTCCCAGCAGCATTAGAATAACTAGGATTAAGAAAATTTAGTAACATTTTACAACAAAACTCTTAAAAATAAAGGCTCCAAAAGAGTGTTTTTGCAGTGATGCCATAGAAGAACCATTTTGTAGTATGTAGTATGTCCGGATTTTATTTATACTACACATCTTCATACTATATAGAACATACCTTTTTTTTAGCAGTCGCAAAATAATTAGTTATTTAAAAAATTACCTAATCGGAGAGTATGAGATTTTGTACGCAGCCCCTTTTGTTAATTTTGTTGTATCTGGTAACATTAGTTATTGCAGTTAACTAACTTGAACAAACAATGAAGAATTTTTTATTTTTTTTATTAACTAACACCAACAAAGATTAATGAATATTGTAAATTATATTGCTCATTGTTAGTTCCCGTTAGCTAATGTTAACTTAATGGGGCCGTACTGTAAAGTGTCACCAACAATTTATAAATTATACAAGTTTTTTTTTTTTTTTTTTTTTGATAAATGTAAATACATATAACATTATGATAAATAACTTGACGACATATATAATTAAATAATAAAAAAATATGCTATAGACATCTTTCATAAGATGGGAGTTTTATGGGAAAGGACAGTAATGCTCTTTTCAGTGGACCATAGCCGTTGTGGGTGTAAGATAGTGGTTTTGGCCGCGGTGATGAAGTCTGTGCCATTGTGTTCTGGCTGAGACATGGATCATTGGCAACACTTTCCTGGCCTGAGGGCTGAGGCCCTATCACAGCACTAGTTAATCACAGCTGCACATCGCACCCCCATCACAAAATATTGCCACAAACACACTGATAACAGGCCATTGTTCTGTTACGATTTAATCATGTTGCTCAAAATCTTGGGCTGCGTGAATTATGTAAGTGAACCAATGGCATATTCTGTGTTTTATTTATTCTCTGTGCATAAACTGTCCCAGTTTATATTTATTTGGATTTTTTTGTGGTTTTTCTGTTATATTATGGCATTTGGTATAAAAATAGTGTGGTTTTCTGCAGAAACCATTTCACTGACATCCCAACTGAGCAAATCAACTTTGAACTTTTGAAGTTTAAGCCTATATACTATAGGTTATTTTTTTTCTGTTCAGGAAGTTGTTTTTCCCTTTTGATCAGATCACACTTCAGCAGATTCATCAAAATGTCAAAGCTTTCCTACTGATAGAAAATAATGATATCTTGCAAACTTGAGATTTGAAATCAAAAGTTTGAATGAGTAATATCCTCACTTCCCCTCCCCAAAGTTTGGTTTGAAGTGCAACTAACCATCATATGAATGTAGCTACAGGGAAACATTTGTCTCATCGCTAACCTCGGGCTTTACAGAATCACTGCTCTGGCACTAATCATTAAATCAGAGCAGAAAGACTCTCCACTGCCTAAACACAAACACACTGTAGGGGGCAGCGCACTTGCCCTGAAATGTAACTAATGAATATACTCTTCTCAAACAGTCAAATCTTTTTGTCATGTTTCAGCTTCTGCTGAAGTGTTGAAGACATATCAGTACAATTTGTGCCACGGCTTTTGAATTTATAGCTTATGTTGTCTACTCTCCCTAAGCAATTTAAATCAGTGTAAAAAAAAAACAAAATCTATTTTTGAAGCATGAAACAGAGTTGAACTCTTTTGATATCAAGTCAATTATATACTTAAAAGCAGTGGTTTTAACCTTTTTGACTGCAAGCAACCCATTATCCACAAGAAGCTTCCAGTTGCTTTACTTGGATTTTTTGAAAATATTTAGTTTCACTAAAAAAATTAGTTTGGCATAACTAGAAAAATGTATATTCATTATAAAAATGCCCACAGAATTTTACAATTATATTAATTTAAATTACTTTTCCAGGTCCAGGTCTAGAAATTACACTATTAAAATGAGACTTACTCATACCTCCAGATTATTCAAGACAGTTGTTTAGCTGGTGAATTAAAATAAGAAATATCTCGTATTTAATTATTTTGTCTTATTTTAAATTATTTTTAGTCATCTTGAGGCCCATTTGAGGCCTTCCTGATTGAACACAAAGTATAACTTGTATTTCAATTACTTTTACAGGTCAACAGTTACAAATGTGCATCACTGTTTCAGAAATTTAATTCAATTACCTGACGTTGTGAGTCATAAAACGGCATCTGTGACATTTTTAATTAAATTAATTTAAAACATATATAAATATATATGTTCTTCATTCCAGATATTTGTGAGGCAAGTTCTCAATTCTTGGCTCAAGTTGTTTGTGTGTATGTATGTATATATATATATATATATATATATATATATATATATACATATGTGTGTATTTATTTCATTCCCATCAACTATTAATTTGTTGATGCTCACAAAAATAAAAACAGATTCCTCTATGTACAAGTTTAAATTATTCAAAGCTAAACTATTGATTTGCTGTCTACCCCGTTGCTCTAAAGCAGCCGTGATGAGGTTAAAATCAAAATGCAAGTAAAAATGCATCAGAACAGCAGCAGTTGCTAAATATATAATTAGCACAAGGGGAATGAGTTTATCTAGCTTATCCATGACTGAGCAAAACTTGACTAGAGCACAGTATCATCTAACTTTTTATAAGTGGCTGCTCCCTAGAGGTGATGGGTAGAATCACACAGCACAGAATCTGAGTGCTAAATGCTGTGCTTCAGGATACAGTTACACTGCAGATATTTACAGGTACGTTTTTCTTTTGAAATCTCACAGCTGCTTCACGAACAGCATATATATGGGGTATGGTTTAAAAACTTGTTTATATTATCACAGTTCACTTTAATTGCATTGTAAGATGTTCTCAAAGGGATAATTTACCTATGCAAAAACTAACATTGTGTCATCATTTCTCTCCTTTCTTCTGAAAACTGCAGCAGAATGTCCAAAACGGTATACTCCACAGAATGAAAGAAGATTTGCAGAAGTTTGCACTTCTGTTTGATGACTTGAGAAAATGTTGAACTTTGTGCACAAGTTGTACGGATATTTTGACAAACTATTATAATGCTAAATTGTCCTTTTTAGAGCATAACAGCACCTCATCCCCAAAAATTCGGCTCATGGGTCCCACTTATGGATGAAAATTAGGAAAGACAGGATTGAAAAGACACTGAAGGGCACACACAAATATATAACTTGATATATTTACAATCAGTTTTGAGTTTTCATTTTTCATTGTCAGCAACAGATTTTCCTTGAATATTCGTTCAGCTTTGGCAACTTAAAACATCCCAACACCCCACAAAAACAACATTCAGAGGTGAACATGGAACACATGAAAGACCTAGTTATATAAACTTAATAAAGTACAATATAAACTTTACTACTACTGATAAAATGCCATTGTGGGGACATTTTGAATAAAGTGAGCTCCTAGAGAAAAATCAATGAGTAGAGACATTTAAAACACAACTTATAAAACGAGGAATAAATTAAAGTCACAAAATACTCTCTTTTTCTAAAACAGTCAATCTGTTAGATCACGTACTTTTTTAAAATTCAAGAAAAACTTTTGTGCCTCTTACGTGGTTACCTGAGCAGCATTTTCCCTATTGACAGATCTTACACACAGAGCTCAAAAGCTGCAGGGTTACTATTAGCTAAAAAAATTATTTCACAATCACCCAAAAGCAATCAGCACTGTCACACTGAAGCATCACAAGGCAGGAGATTTTAAAGGCAAAAATGGAAAATAAGGTGGAGTCATAGGGGAGACGACAGACACTGTAAAGTTTTTTTCTTGGCTTTTTTGTTTGTTTGTTTTTTTTTTACCAATGTCGGGAGTCAACCAGCTCTGGACGCAAGCTGAGCTTTTTGAGAGTTTCATAGCCAACCACCATGACTATTGCTGTGGGCGCTGAGGATATGATGCGAGCAGAGAGGCCTTTGGTCATCCCCCAGAATCCTTCCTCTCTCATCAGCTGGTTAAAAGTCTCAATGACTGATGTCCTACCCTCCACCTGCACAAAAAAAAAAAAAAAATAGTCAGATATTCAGCTATTAGGTTTTCTGGGGTTTAAAAAAAAATACGTCAAAAATAAACACATCAGAAAAATAAAAATATACAAGTATAAAATAATTAAACATATACGTTGCTTGTTAACCAATTTGCATTTTACATAAGCTGGATTTTGACAGTCATCTGTCTTTTGTTGTACATGTAAACACACTCATGCCAGCTATACATTTTGGTTGTCTGATTTTCTACTGTGTTTAATGGAAATCACCTGAACCCGGGCCCTGATGACATCCATGGGGTTGGTGACAGTGGAGGCAGTGGCAGCTGCCAGAGGTCCAGCCATTGCCTGCAGCACTAGATGAGGGCAGTTACTGGGAGCCATCTTAGACAACTGTTCTGTGGAGCCGAAAAGAGTAAATGAAATTTCAACTGCTTCAGAGTCAACTCATATTATATAAGTCTCTAATGAGATGAATAGATTTCCAACGAAGACAACTTCTGTCCATGTGACACTACTTTAACAATCAAAACATTAACATTCAAAGTACATAAAACTGGCATTGCCACTCAAATCCATACACAATCTGCCACTAAACTGAGCAAATGAATTGAAATGTTACACTAGTTTGGTTGTTTTTTTAAAAGAAGTCTTTTATGCTCACCAAGGCTGCATTTATTTGATCAAAAATACAGTAAAAACAGTAATACTGTGAAATATTATAATAATATAAAATATCTGTTATCTGTTATATATATATATCTGTTATAAATATCTGCATGTCTTAAAATGTAATTTGTTCCTGTGATTGTGAAGCTGAATTTTCAGCAGCCATTACCCCAGTTATCAGTGACACATGATCCTTTAGAAATCATTCTAATATACTGATTTTGTGCTGAAGAAAGATTCGTTATCATCAATGTTGAAAACCATTGTGCTGCTTAATATTTTTGTTGAAACCATGACAGCATTTATTTGAAACAAAATTTCTAACAATGTAAAATTCTTTAGTGTCACTTTTGATCAATTTAATGCATTACTGAAAAAAAGTGTATATTTATAAAAAAAAAAAAAAAAAATAAAATAGATTACAACATCTCTTACCTGCATAGAAGTGGTAAAACGGCCACCAAACGGCACTGTTGGGGATGTATGTGAGGAGGGACGCCACATATCCTCGATAGAAGCCACGAATGCCATCCGCAGCAAATATCTGCCCAATAATGTCTCTCGTCTGCCCAAAAAATACAGAGTGCTTTGCTCCCATTTTGGGATTCACTTTAAAGCGGGTCAGATGCTCCCATTGACCCTGCATCATAAGCTGCTGCGATATGACGTCTATGGGAACAGTAATGCTCTGGGCCACCAGTGACGCCGAGCCTCCCGCCACCAATGACTTCAGCGTATTGTCTTTAGAGTAGTTGGAGACATATTTCCTTACCAGTTCATAAGTGGTTATGTACGCCTGCCCTGATATGAGTGTGAACGTGGTCACCATGAAGCCCCTGTAAAGTCCTCTCAGACCCTCAGCTCTCAGAATCTTTCGGAAGGCATCGTAGGTCCCAGTGTAGAGAGACTTCCCCTTCTGAACCTGCAGCCTGGTGCGGATCAGCGTGGCCGGGTAGACTGTGGCGCGGATGGCCATGGTCATGAAGACTCCAAAGGAGTAAAACTTGCGTTTGTCCAAGTCCTCCCATTCTATGATCTGAATGTTGCGCTTCTCCTGCATGTTTCCTGCCTGTAGTGCCCGGCATGAGTCCCAGGCCACCTGGAAAATAACAGGAGATGTGATAACAGGGAACACATATTAATGAGATAGTTGACCCAAAAAGAACATTCTGCCATCATTTACTCACCCTTATGTTGAAACTGAACCTGTTGAACTTTCTTGCAACCGTGGAACACAGAAATAGATATTTGGCAGCATCTTTTGTGTTCCACTAAAAGTAGGTCATACAGGTCTGGAACAACATGAAGGTGAGTAAATGATAATTGATTTTTTTTTTTTTTTTTTGAGTGAATTATCTCTTTGATTAATAATAATTAAACTGAGCATGTTTAATGTGATTAGGAGTTGAGGTTGAGCTATTATAAATGTAAGGAACTTAAACATTTACAGTCAATATGTTTTTTTTGGGGGGGGGGGATATTGTTATTATTGTTGATGAATATCGTTATATTTTTATTAACTGTGTAGTTCTTAAAGCAATTAAGTTATGCATATTAAAATGATCATTCAGCCAAAAATGACATTTCTGTCATCATTACTTATCCTCATGTGATTGTATGATTTTCTTTCTTCTGTTGAACTCAAAAGATGGTACTTTGAAGAATGTTGGTAACCAAACAGTTTTGGTGTCCATTGACTCTCACTGTATGGACAAAAACCACTATGACATTTCTCAAATATCTTTTTTTATGTTCCACATAAGAAATAAAGTGGATTAACATGCAGGTGAGTAAATGATGACAGAATTTGCACTTTCATTTTGGGGTGAACTATTCCTTTAAGACATACTGTTTTTGATACAGTAAACTTTAGCAGTTTTCACTATAAGCTCCTAAAAGTCTGTCTAGTAAGTGCACCGGTTCATTATAAAGTCACATTGCTAGTGTCGTTCATTAGCTTTCAGTCTACATGCCTGAGCTAACTGCTGCTGGTGTTAACACTCTCTGTAACATAATACTGCTGTCTCAAATCATGTTCAGATAAACACTGTCAGGGTCGATGATTCAGAGAGTTCAGCTGCTCTGTAAATGCGCTCAGTGATAGTCTGCTCGCTTTAATAGCATGATCTGTAGTGGCTAGTTAGCACAGCTCTCACGCGTCTGAATGGGAGCCGGGTTCCGCTTTAGCGTCTGTGATCTCAGCTCGGTTACACTTCAGCAACAGCAGTGAACGTCTTACCGTACAGCAGAGATGATTCAGTGATATGCCATATTTAGGTTGACATTGGTGTGTATGTTCAGGACAGGACAGGACAGGACAGCCGCTCACTGGGTAGTGAACACGGTAGAGCCCGGTGGCGATGGTGATGACGCTGTCTGAACCGACCAATCACAGCTCACTGATTCGACTTTCTATTAAAGGTTAAAGTTCATCGACCGGGATATTAGAAATACTGTAGGTGTCATGATTCACGTTATAAATTAAATTAAATTAAATTAAATTACATTTTTTATGAAAGCTTGCCAGCTAACTGAATGTTTGCATATAGGGAAAAGTCTAAATGTATGTTGCAACTCATACCTTCCACAGAACAATTGTGTTACTACAAACAAGGATGGGCAGTATTTCAAATACATGTATTTAAAATACGTATTTGAAATACAAAATACTATTTTGTAATAACTTTGGAAAAAAATCAAATGTATTTTGTATTTAAATACATTTAATCATAGTATTTTAAAAAATACATAAAATACTTTTGCCAATCAACCTCTTTATTAGACTGCTGATTTCAGTATCAGCGAGTTCAAACCAAGTGTGCAGCACTAGTCCTCAAAAGTGAAGCCGTCGGGTCTCGATGGCCCCCAGGAGGCTGGGCCCAGTACAGGTCATGAACCCCGCCCTCTCCATGAAATCTAATGGGACGTGAGACAAACTAAATTATTCAATTTCACTTCAAATATTTTGTTTTCAAACATTTATTTATTTATTTTTTTGGTCAGATTTTGGTTTTATCAACTAGCTAGTCAAATGTGTTTATTAAAATTTAAGCATTACTGCTTGTTATAGCGATATGACAATATGTTGGCGATGATATAAACTAAAGTGTAAATCGATTGAACTTTTTCTATATTATTTACTGTATATATTGTCGTGGTATGCAGATATATTTGTGGAGCTTTTAGTGGGCAGGAGTTATTGACACGTCAGAGCGATAAAGTATGTATTTTGTGTATTTTCAAATTACAAAATACTGTATTTGTATTTAAATACATTTTCTCACACAGTATTTTGTATTTTTATTTTAAACACATTTTGATGTATTTGTGCCCATCTCTGACTATAAATGACCTTGATCAAGGTCAGATTTGAGTCACTTAGCAGTATTATATTTAGTCATTTAGCAGATGCTTTTATCCAAAGCAACTTACAATGAGGACAACAGAAGCAATCAATTGTAGTATTAAAACAACTAAAACTGATCCAAAACTAAAAGCTAAAACTTTATAAATACTATATATAAACATTTAAAAAAAAATAAAGATATTAAATAAAAATGTCAAATGCATACAACAAAATTTCAAAACTTAACATTTAAATGAAAACAAAAAATAAAGCTAAAAACAATATATTAAAGAACAAAAGGTATAAGAGTATAATAATGATTCTAACATAACACTAAGCCAAAAATTGTAGAAATGGTATATATATGTAAATGTGCAAACTGTGTGTGTGGGTGTGGGTGTGTGTGTGTGTGTGTGTGTGTAATCTATCACTGCCTTTGAAATAAATTCTCCATACACGTACCTTTTCAAAATGTGGTCAACAAATATGAATGAATGTTCCTGTTGTTATATCACCAAAGCACTGCAGATATTGTAGCTAGAGTGGAAATTTATTAACAATAAATGAGTAAATTGTGCTTAATTAAATTTCCAGTATGTTCAATTATTAAGCTTAGTTTTATTTGTAGTGAGAGACCATATCAATTACTGATTCATTAAGTGCAATACAAGGTCACATTACAGCATGCAGGTGTTGCTATAATTCAGAAAACATATATATATATATATATATATATATATATATATATATATTTGTTCATAAAAAGTGTTGGATAAAACTCATCCACAGAGAACATAAGAACCACTGTTCAATGCATATGTCACAGGCATGATATGTGAGTTATTGTAAGCCATTTACACATACAACAAACCAGTTATATTGCTATTTTGATACTTAAACATTTAAATGTTCAGAATGAAAAGGTGTTTCTTTGAAGGTTAACATTACTCTTTTTTCAGTTACTGAGTTGTCTATACCCTGAATGTCCCTCTACAATGTTAGTTTTGAACAATAACTACTGTTTACTGATTTTGCATTTAGTGGACTTAGCAACAGTCTACAAGAATTTTGTGTATTTCGAAGGGCTCATAGTCATTCTTCTGAAGAGTGAGTTTGTTGTATAGTGTAGACCATAAGACGCAAGTCTCCTGCAATGGATGCTATTAAATGATCTTGTTTTACAAGCTCAAAGCCAAGGTAGCAGAATGTTCTGGTGAGGAGCACTGTGGAAGAGACAAGAAGAAGTCACAATTTCTCAAAAATGCATCAGATTTTATAGGCTAGAAATGTGAGTATTTGACAATTAATAATGGTGTAATGTATTGTGGTTCTTTGTAACTGTAACTGTAAGGCCCAACCCAACCCATTTCCAGCAAAACAAAACCATGAACTTACATTTATCAGGCCTGTTCTTCATGAACCACACAAATACATGACTGATCTTCAGTTTCTCCTCTGCAAACTCCAAAACAGCAGTGAGCCTTCAGGATTAAGGAGAATGAAGAAAACATACTTACTAATTCTCTTTTTAAAGAAAGTCAGTTCAATCTGACACCATATTTGCAATGCCTTCTGGCTATTTTGGACATGCAAAACCAACTCCTATCTCGAATGGGGAAATACTGAGATCTCAAAAAGTGCTGGACAAACTTATATTTTAAAAACATTTCAAGTCAGTAGTAAAACCTGACAAACTGTCCCATAAATATTGTCTCTTTTGCTCAAATATTGTTAAAAAAGTGTGTATTTCAGGTTGGTTCAGCCAGACACAAGCACACGTCTTAGGACACTGACTGTTTCTATGGGAACTGGAGCTTCTAATGGTCCTGCAGAATTGATGATTTTATTTGGAAAGCGGAACTTATTACGCCATATTGTGCATTACACTTTCTCCCAATCTTAGTAATATGAGTGAACTGTCTTGGTAGAATTGTTGACACTTCCACTTGTATCATCAATGTATTTGGCTATAAAGAATCTACCCCTTTTGGGATACAGTCAGAGTGCAGAAAGTAGTTACGCAAGACCTTTTAGGCCAGGATTAGAAAGGTTTGAAAAATGTATAACCTCTATTAATGTGACAGCAGTGGGGCTTAGTGATCCATTCACAGTGTCTTATTGCTAAAATAGGTCTTTATATGAAGTGCTCCTCCTGGCAGTATTCAAGGGTTATTATAGTTAACTAAAAATATTACAACATTTTTGTTAATTGAAATAAAACAAAAATAAAATCAAATATAAATAGAGAGAGAGAGACAACTAAACTAAAAAAAAAAAAAAAAAAAAAAATAGAAATGTTGCCTTGAAAACTAAATGAAATAAGATGAATTGAAACACCTAAATTAATTACAGGACATAAATAAAAACTACAACTGAAACTGAAATAAAATAAATTAAACGTAAATAGTAATATTAAAATAAGAAACTAATAAAAATGACAAAAATTACAAAAAATTAAATAATACTAAAATAACACTACAGTATACAGGCATATATACTTGCATGACAACAGTGCATTTTTTCAGTAAATGAACCAAACATGATATTAAATGATGCATCAGGGAAATGTTCAGTAAAAAAAAAATAGAGTTAAGTCCATACTAATCGCTTACCCTTCTCTGGTCCCTTTGAGAAGTTCTCCATTTGGTAAACCAACAAAGAGGCTACAGCCAGAGAGCACAGTCTGCATACTCCATGACAACTGCTCACTTAGCTGATACTGAAAAAGCAGAAAAGATGATTCGCTGTCCAGTGAGGTCACCTGCTGTTTGACAGTTAACTTCCCATCCTGCATGAAAGTATGACAAATTAAATTAACAAATTATTTTACATTCATCTGTGCTCAAATAAAGTCAAATTCATCTCATAAACCTGGACAGAAGTAGCTGCTTATAGTTTGGACAACTGAAGCATTACATTAGAAAAGATATTTTTATATGTGGCTTTAGTAAATAAGCATCTCCATTGTGAGGTGGTGACGGCCTCACCTTATAAAGGAGCACATCTTGAGCCAGATCCCTGCTCGTGCTTTGCCCAGCTGTGTTCATCCTCTGTAGATGAGGGACATCAGGAGCACCACTGAGGCCCTGGAGCCTGCTGCCTGACCCAGCGGAGCACACAAGCTGAATCCACAAGTACAGCTCTGCACAGACACAAGGCAGAACTTTGAACTTTGAGTTTATGGTCCAAGTAATTCATGTTAAACAAATAAGACAGAAGATATGGCCAGTGTGACACAAACTCTCATTTGGCTGCATATGGTATAGACCTATATATGGCATATTGACTGCATAATATTCTTCCTGAACTGTTATACAGGTACAATGCATGTTTAATTATACAGATTTATCAGTACTAACCTAAAGATATTTTACTATCCCCTACCCCTGAACCTAACCTTCACACAAACATTGCATTTTAGATTTTGTAGACTTTTTTTTTTTTGTAACCCTAACCCTTAGGCTACAGGTAAATTTAGTCCTCAAAATCTAGTCAACCTGACCCTCACATCTAGTCTAAAAATGATTATTTAAATGAATTTTCATTGCTAAAAAATAGCGTCATGAGTAATATGCATTTGCATCATATAAAATGAGCTCTATTAACTGTGGGTTTTAATTATTTTTATTTTTTATATTTATATTTATTTATTGGACGCGCTGTGCTGTATTAACGACGGTGTGTAAAATATAGAAAATAAATGTAAAGATCAGTCACTATAATGATAGAGAAAAGATCTGATAAGACAAATGTGCAGGGCATGAACTACTGATGAAGCAAGAACATGATGTACTCTACACCGTCACGACTCTGTCTTAAACAGTTCCTCAGCAATAGCGAGGGATGTTCGCTGATTGATTTTCACTGTAAATTAGATATGAATCATTGCGTATTATTCATTTGAATACCAGTTTACATTGTAGCTTATTTACAGTTAGCAGTGATCATCTGCAGAACATGTCTTTTCAGTTGGTCGTAATGCACATATTACACTTTAATGCAATGTAAAAATAATAATAATAATAAATAAAATAAAACGGGCATTTGCTTATCCATGAGGATATGGCTCTAGCACTGACGGTTTGTATGAACCCCAAACCATGTAGGAAATGTCTCTAAGCTGATGCTCGAGTACTGACCTAACCAAGGGAAAGAAGAAGAAGAAGAAAAGGGGGAAAAAAAAAATAAAAAACGCATTACTTACCTTGCTTGGGTGTTGATCATTTCTTCTCTTGTCTAGATTCGGGTAAGCTGCCCTGTGTCGTGCGCACTTGTTCGAGTCACGGGTTTAAATAGAGGTTATGCTGCCGCGTCCTCTCCAGTGGATCGAGTGCTGCTTCATCATCATTTCAGGAGGTTACATCTCGTTTTGCTCCAGTGCCCAAGTTCATTTATGGATTGGAGTGTGATTTCCTCCTCCCTGTTCTTCCGTAAATATCAACAAATAACAAAATTACATAATAAAGAAAATGTTTTGGAGAGCCATTTTATGTTAAAGACACGTTACATTTACACAATCATGTTTATTTAAACGTCTACAGAAGGATTACCATAAAAAGGCAATTACATATTAAATAAATGATGAATAAGTGGAATTTAAAAATGCAGTTTGACCAAAATGTTCCCTTGGACAACGGAAAACCAGTCACTTGTTATGTCATAACATCACCACTAGATGAAGCAATTTATTTATTTTAATGACATGTTTTGTCTCAACTCGACTGCACCATAGTATTTAAAAAGAGAGAAATTGTTCCACACACATGCAAAATGTAATACTAATGTTGTCCTTGTATTGAGGGGGTGTCATGTTTGCTTTCACAATAATTTATCCTAAATCAAATCATGAATCTTCCAAATGCAAGTCAACAACAAATGAACAGCAAATATGCAGTTTGAGTTGTTTTTTTTTTAATGTTTGAAGATGTGTGGGGAGGTAATGACGGCGATAGGGGTGTTTGTCTTATTTGCTTACTGGAGATCTACTGAGTATGTTTAGTTTCTCTCATATAAGACATTAATCAAATCATTAGGTGATTATATTACATATATCAGTATAAGAACACAACCCTGTCTAATATTTCACAATGATATGACCTCACAGAATGACTCAGTACAATAACATGATCCTGCTGCTAGTGTGGCAGTGAGAAAGAGGCTCTTGGCAGCGCAGACTGGCCTCCCTCACTTTGCCTCATTAGATAAAGAGGCATGAAGCGGAGGCTGGTCATTTGCGCAGCTCAGTCTAAAGGGAGTGTTGTCTAATCTTCCTCAGTACAAACATGACTCTGGAAGGTTGTGGAATGCCTCTGCTGTGGGGGCGGCAGAGGGTCAGGCTGAGGCCAAGGCAGGTGGTATACATCAGCCGACGGATGACATCTCCTGCCCCCACCAGCCTCTAAACACTGCCAAACACTGCCCGCTGAGGAAGAGGAGACCGGGGACACGATTGAGGGTATATGTCTATACATTAGACTTGTTTGAAATGGACAAGCTAAACAAAACTTTGGATGAGCCTGAATTTAGCGTGTCCTTGTCGAAAGCTCTGTCCTTTTGATTTTATTGCATAAACATGCACTGAAAAAAAAGTGTATGATTTAGTTGAAAATAGCTAGGAAACAATTTTCACTTTCATTTTGCGAGTAAACTTCATGAATATTTATGAAGAAATGGCAAGGATAACACTGAAATAAACAAGACATTTTAAAGTAGAAATAGTATAAAAATAGTATAACAAACTGTAATATTCTTTGTTTTATTTACAGTACAAGTTAGAAAAATCTTTTTTTTTTTTCTTTTTTCTTTTTTTACAGTGATATAAATGTAAACTCAGATGTGCCATTGGAGAGATCATAATCTGAAAGGTATTTTTTAAAATAAATATTATTGCATTTTTTATGAAAACATTACAGTAATTCTGACTGTAGTTTTCAACAATATCTAGACCTTACGTAAAAAAAAAACAAAAAATAAAAATAAAAACAAAAAATAAAGAAATTCCAATAAACGTTATTATCTTGAACTAAAAGTATATACACATAATAATAATAATAATAATAATAATAATAATAATTCATTTTATTACTTAAAAATAAAACAAACATCAACTACCAAAAATGTGACTTATTTTTGTCACCTAGTTGTCAAGGAATCACTTCTCATTTTCATTTAGTTTAACTTGATGTATTAAAATAACTAAAACTGAAATAAAAATTTAAATAACTATTAATTAAATAACTATCCCACAATATGTTCTTCATAATGAAGTAAATATTTTACCATATCTAGTGGAAAAACAAATGTGTAGCCAATAATTAGTATGATTAAAATTAATAAAAAATATTACAAAATAACTGTTTTGTTTTGTTTCCATTTACTCTCGTGTGACATTTACATTAGCTGAATTTTATTATTATTATTATTATTATTATTATTATTATTACATTGATTAATACTGCTTGACCTGAGCAAGCAGCTGTCCTCCTGGCGGCCTGTCAACCATTTGATGTCAATAGGCCTTTTGTTCCTCATTCTTAATCCTACCACTCCACACACACTGTGTCCACTTCTCTGGGCATAACTGTGTCCCATATTATGTAAACAACAAAGGGTGAACGAGGTTGTGTTTGAAAAACTTTTACCACTTGCAGTTTCACTCTCTGCGGCTGAATCAACACTGAGTTTTGTATAAGCACATAGTTTCCAAACTGCACAGGCAATAGAGCAAGATGCACATTTCTGATCTCGTACATGTATGGTTACATTTAGGCTGCTTTATTTATCATCCCATATGGCCCCGTTTTTTAAAGCGACAGAAAGTGCACAGCATGGAGCGTCTGAATAATGCAAACTGTACCATCCTCTTAAGTCCAGAGAGAGTGTGTTGTGCAGTTGTGGAAAGAACAGGAGCTGACAGCCCGATACAGGAGGGAGGGTCATTATGAAATATTCATCTTTCTTAGAGGCTGAGACAGACTTTAGTAGATCTGATGGACAGCTGCATAGTGCCCAGTCCCTTGCTGTATTTAAGTCTGGAAAGTACTGACTTTTCTAGTGATTTCATGTGATTGTCCTCACTGTCCACTGATGAAAACTGAAAACACTGATGTGGGAAGGATTTCAGAATAGTTTCAAGAGAATATGAGGTGTCATTTAAAAAAATGCAGGAGCATATGCAATATTAAACCATGGAAGTTAGCCTTCCTCACAACATTTTTACATTTTTGGAATACCAGTGATAATGGTCAATACCAAAACACCTGTGACCATTTTCATTTTAAAATGCTTTACCATTGCTGTCGCACTTATTGAGAAGGTAAATCTTAACATATGCGCTGGCCCACTTAAGCTCCATCATGCACGCCCCTTATCCAGCCCTTAACAGTCCCATGCATCACTGAATCACTCCCCCGACTTCTGTTTAATATTTGATGAGATCAGTTCCTCTTGACTGGTTTTTCTGTGTTTCTGTAGTTCTACTTTGCAGTCTGTGCTGTACGAGAGGTTTAAAATGGCTATATGAAGTTCTACTTGCGCCACCAGAAAAGTGGGTCTCAAAAGCTGTTTGTGCTTGATGGTAAGTCTTAAAAAAGCCTTGCTGATGGTGACCGTCCCCTAAAATCAAGTTTCAATACTTCATTGCTTTGTGCACTCAGACTTTACTTTAGACTTTAATTTGTGCATTCTTAGACTGTGCACATAGACTTTAAGGTAGCACCATATTGACCTTTATGTGAGACTGGACAGAACAGAACAGAAGCACAGAAGCACAGCATTTTCAATAGATTGTATTAGTAGTTTAACAACATGCTGTTAAGCTGATGAAATTTTTTTTTTTTTTTTTTTTTTTTTTTTTACTTTCAGCTGACAAAAACTAAATAAAACTGATTTGAAAGTTTGAGTTTTATATAGTGAGTACCATTGTAAAGACTTTAGGCCTGTCCCTCACAGTCTCATTTTCATCCCTGTAAAATTCTTCCCTGACTAAGGTCTATAAAGTGAATGATATTGTACATATGACCTAAAATATGATTAAATATTTTATAAACTAAAATAACCCAAATATTGTAGAATCTCAGGACAGCACACTTCCAAAACACTTACAGAGAACTGGTCAGAGATTTTATTCTTGTGCATTTTGTCTTGCAGACTCAAATTGTCCTTTATTTACTGTATAATCTGAATAATCTTTTTATTAGTATTATTAAAGATAATCATTCTGACTTTTCACATTGGACAGCCTCAGTTCATTCAAATCATTCACATTTGTCTGAATACACAGTAGCTCACGTTTGCTTCTCTCAGTATGAGCTAAGCCCAATTATTTGAGATCGAGCACTGAAGAGCCTCATTGGGAGTTTGTTGTAATTTGTCCTGTTTGGCAGCCAGTCTAGGCACAAGGAACAGGGCCAAATTTTGACATTCCCCTCCAGTTTCCAGAGTATTTACTATTTCAGTTCTTGATTTTTACATTATACATAGTCTTCATGAGATGTTTCTTCTTTAACAAAGAGTTTGGCTGGGATTTTCCTAAATGCATGGAATGTTTATGTAAGACAGCATCAAAACGCCAGAGTTCTGTGTATCAGATCCCAATTTCTCTCTCTGGGAATGTGTTGCCCTTTGTTTTAACAGCATAACCTTTTCCAAATTTAAACAGGAAACATGTGATCACTTGTGAAAATATGAGGGAGGACATAAAATAAATAGCCCTTTAATCAAGAAGATACAGTAAAACTTTAACTAATATGTGAACAAAAGAATAAAAATACACTTTTAAATATATTCTAACTGCTTGGAAGTAACAAAAACATTAGTTATCATATTAGTTATCATTTGTCGGGGTCTTCATAGAGTTGTTTGCTTTAATATAAGAAAAGACAGATGGCAGCAGATAGAGGAAATGACAGATTAACACAATAGTTTTTGTCAACTCTTACTTGGCAGTCCAAGAGAATACATATGCAAGAGAAAGCTAAAGGGCATACTAATATCCTTTGGTCACAAGGTCTCATTGCTTCAAGAAGCAAAAGAGGCCATCAAGAAGTAAACAGGAAATAGACTGTATTGATGCAAGCAGCACTTACCATTATTCTGTTAGTGCTTGTTTTATCCAGCTCTGCATCAACAATTATTCCAGAGATTCTACGCCAATGGTTTGTTTTTATAATGGCAAAAATGTCCTTGACCATGAGGCAATGAACTGTGGTTTTAGGTGTTTGGTGTCTAAAATGGCCGAGACTGAGAACAGTTCGAATCCCATTTGGGCATCAAGCTGATCTTACAATGATCAGACACGGTGACCAATGTCTGTCTGTCTGTGCTATCTAGTGAAGGAGTTAAAACCAGAGTATTTCAGTCTGACGTGGAGAAATCCCCTTTAGCCTGGATTACACTACACAACTTTTAAAATCGTAACTGATTTTAAAACACACATACACTCCTCGACTCTGTAAATGGTTAGAAAGAAAACTGAACAACTTGGGGCCAGATTTACTAACAGCTTGCACCAGCGCAAACCATCTTTTGATGTTAAAATAGTACTGTCAGGATTTACTAAAGACGCGCAGTGAAGAATTAGGCTAAAAAGACGTGGACACAGTTATTTTTGTGCCTAACCTTATTGAATATGCATTTGTAGGAGTTTCCCTTTCAGATGCAAAATTTATGGGAGGCAAGTATTAAAATTAATCACACAATGTGATTTACTAACATTTGCACTCCTCTATTTACTGGTATTTGCACCATTTTTTAACGGTCAAAAAAAAGCATATCTTAAAGCTGGCGCTAATTTGTGCTGCTCTTGGTAGATTGATCTGGTCATTATGTAAATGATCTGGCTGGTCTGTTCTTTAATGTGCGCATTGTCAGTAAATCACACGAATAATTTTCCCCTCCTACTGGCGCTTTTATGGAATTGTGCTCTAACACTAATTTGCCCTGTTTAGTAAATCTGGCCCTAAGGATCACACACTACCAGACTTTAAAATCATGGAGAAATGCGTGGCTCGTTGATCAGAGATGCATTACAAATGAAAACAATGTGTTCTGCAATCGGCTCAAAATATCACGTTTGATTTCCTCCAACTGAAGCTAAAAAATCGGTGTCTGTGCCCATCATAAATATGGAGCCAAAATGATCTCAATAATAATTCACTCAAAAGATGCGATGCACACATGCATAACCCAATTCACATGCATGAAAAATAATTCACATGCACGAAAAAAAAAAAATATATCTATCTATCTATCTATCTATCTATCTATATATATATATATATATATATATATTCACAAAAACCAATTCACATGCACAAAATAAGAATATATATTCATAAAATACGTTTCACAAATGCAAAACACAATTCACAGATGTACAACTGCGTACAAATTTTTTGAATGTTTAAAATTCACTTGTGTATCATGAACTGTGAATATGAATCACCTTGGATTTGTGTGTGTAATTTTGAGACTTTCCTGGCAGCGAACTCCTCCCACGCGTTTCACTCGTACTCTTTTAGCCAATCAGATTTGAGCCTGTCAGATCAACCAATCATAACCCACTATGGGCGTGCCTACCTGGATGCTGACGTCATCGGCGCGAGACCACCGTTCAAGTAAGGATTCAGCGGAGTTATGTTGATCGTTTCATTTCAGTTAACTAGCGAAGTAAAGCTTGTATCGTTTTATTTTTGCATGTTTACTTAAAACTTGGAAGTAATATCGGACGTTTAGACACTCGCTAACGTGAACGATGTAAGCCAGCGGCTGTTATGAATACAGATAGCGTTGGCAAAAGTGCAGCTGTCTTGTGTTAGCCACAATGTCTGGCCAAAATGAAGAAAGCAATTATGCTCATTGCCCTGTTTTTGTTCAGTAACGCTGGGTGGCCACTTCCCAGTCTAGCACTGACCCTGCCCTCATCATCATAGCTTTATGTAATGATGAATAGACCTCACGAGAACTCGGTGTGTGAATAACGGTGTGTTTGTGCAACAAGATGCAGTTTTCAATTAATACACACTAACTGTTTTCCTTGCATTTTCAGGATTTCAACACTTTGCCACAACATCTGGATGACAATTACAGACGTCTTCATTCACATTAATCTTTGTCTCTTTCATGTACTTCACCTTTGTGTATGAATTTCTTATTGTAATCAACATTCATTTAATTTTTATATTATATTACTGTGATTAACCATTGTTAATCTTTAATCTTATGTTGTGTTGTGTATTGTAATCTCAAAGATTTTTACATCACAAGACGATTTTGGTTTTCAGCAGTTGTATTTGATAACAGTTGTGGAATTTATGCTGGTCAGACAAAGAGGGATCATAAATAGGAATGCAACAAAGATTCAGTAATCTTTATTCAGTTATTTTATCACTTTATCTCATGGTTCTAGCGCTTTCTGTATCTGCATCTCTTGAAAAAAAAAAAAAAAATATATATATATATAAAAGAGTTAACATGCCAAGGTGTTAACTGCTTTGAATATCAGACCAAACCTGGCACGTCCTGATAGAGAGAGATAATGAAAGACTGGATCTTAAACATTTGATTGATATTAACTTTTCACATGATGTATTACACTGAGGTACAATTATCATTCAGCCATAAAATTTAGAATGCTAAAGACTCGAAATGGGACACTATACCAACCATTCAGTGTAACTGAGGTTTAAAAACCCTTTGAATGGTGAACTTCTAGCACAGCGTCAAACTGGTATCGAGCCAATCTCAGACCTACTGTATGCAAGAGACATATATTCAGCTGTGCTATGTTTGTACTCCATAAGTGTCAATTCATATTTAATGTTACAGGCACATTGCAATTAATCATGGTCAGGTCATTTCACTGACATTTTATTCCCAAAAAATTCAGAAAACTATAATAAACTTTAATAAATTAATAAATCTTATACAGCAACTGTAACAACTGACTTCTTTTGAATGCTTTAATTCTGACATAAAACCAGAACAATAACAAGAACATTTAACAATGCATAAAGCTTTACATCTTGAACATGTATAAAGTTATGGGGTCTTGTTATAAAAAAAAAAAATTAGTAATAATGCATGACTTAAAAATCTGTTGAAACTGTCAAAAAGAATAGGATGCAACATGACTGTTTTGAAAGAGTTACAGCTCCAAATGAAACTTCTGGATTCACATCACCTCATAACTTGTGGCAGGGGATGAAGTAGGAACCGTAGGGTCACGGGCGTCTCAGCAGCTACTTATACAAAATCAGCCTCACAATTCTGAAATAAATAGTATATGCAGCATAAACAAATTTAAATGAAATGTACATGGTCTCTAATGTGTTCATGTGATCACATCGTCATCAGTTGAATGCGACTTTACACACAAGACAAGCTCTGCTGTGACAGCTCTTTCATGCTCTCAATAAACAAATGTATATTTTCATTCTATTTATTTACCACATGTCCCATCAGTCAAAACATTATGTTATGCTTTAGACTGAGTTTCTGAATCTAATATCTTAATGTGGTATGGTATCCATGTGAATAATGATTATTTATTAAATAAACATAAGAATCGATCACTATTCCATCATAACACACTCTGAACTAAACAGCAGCCGCTGGCTTACATTGTTCACGTTAGTGAACAAGTGAAACGCGTGGGAGGAGTTCGCTGCCAGGAAAGTCTCAAAATTACACACACAAATCCAAGGCGATTCATATTCACAGTCCATGATACACAAGTAAATTTTAAACATTCAAAAATTTTGTACACAGTTGTACATCTGTGAATTGTGTTTTGCATTTGTGAAACGTATTTTATGAATATATATTCTTATTTTGTGCATGTGAATTGGGTTATGCATGTGTGCATCACGTCTTTTGCGTGAATTATTATTGAGATCATTTTGGCTCCATAATCATACACGATGCAATTTTCTGCCAAATCTGCAGACTTTTGGCAGCTAGTGACTCATCCAGACTGTAAATTGGGGTAAAAATCAAAAATACAAAAGTTGTGTAGTTTTTCCAGCCTTGACATTGATGCACCAACAATTGAAACACCAAAAATTATTTGTGGCCTATTAATGTGGATACATCACTCAGGGTCGTCACTCACAAAATGAATAAAAATCTAAAAAAAACTCTCAATAATGTCATCACTTATGTACATCTAAAGTGATAAAGCCTTTCCAAAAGGAATATTTTTCCTCAATCATACTTGAACGTCTCTTCTGGGCTGGAAGAAGGAGCGCTGGAGTAAATGTTGGATATGCAGCGAGGCACAGAGGACACAGGGAACACAAGCTAAGTGCTGTGGAGCTCTGTGACGCTGATGCGATGGGACGGGGCCTGTGAGGCGTAAGGAGGAGGAGTGTGGATTGAGGTGGCTTTTGGGACAATGGGTCTGCTCTTCTCCAATAAAACATGAAGGCCTCATCCCAGCATTCTGGCCCCACTGTACAGACTTTGTGTTGGGGAGTTCACCACTAACAAGGAGATGACACAAAGCGGGATGTCGATAAACAAAACACTGAGAATTCGCAGGGATTAGCTATACCTGTCACTTTAATGATACTATGTTATGATTCTTTGATTTATAAAGCACTAGAAACAGATGACATATTTTTAAAACCATTGGTCTGAATGTCACTTTGGAGTGTAACGTGTCAGACGAATGCCAGCACCCTTCTGGTCATGGCATGTCTGCACTCAGCCAATCTGTACACTTGTCATTCTTTAAGAGCCTGGCACTGATACATCTATCAGTCTGTCTACTGTATAATCATCTTTGGCTCTGTGTACCTCTGTGCTCTGTTTTACTTATTTTTAAACCCCTGAGAACAAGACAAGAGGCATAGGTTACTATTAGAATGAGTGTTAATGGAAAAACTGACATCAGGGTGGTCAACCTTTCATTTGATGTTGTTGGTAAATGTTTTCCCAAACTATTTGTGAGTACATTAACGCTTTAAACACATCCAGTTTGGAGCTTGTAAGCGAATTAAGCAGTCACTATAAGACAAGCCCTCAAACAAACTGCAAGTCTCTGTATAAACATCTGTAGGATTTATAAACAGCTCATAGTTCCCTTATGTACAATGGAATTAGAGAGGCCTGGCAAGAAAGAATTTGTCTATATTTAGACAGACTGTACAAAACAACACTAGGTCAATCGCTACAAAAACAAAACAAAACAAACCAAAAAAATAAAAAAACGACATGTTCTCAACCCCCACCGCACCCCACCGGCTTCAACAAGCTCCTTTACTTTGTGTGACTACACAATGTCAGGAAATGGGACAGAAGACCAGTTGAAGGTGCAAACAATCTAACATAAAATTTATGAGCTTTACAGTACAGGCCCGTTTTTAATAGACGGTTCCCTGTATTGTGTGTGTCTCGCCACATTTAAAGGGAAAAGACAAGTATCTTTCCTTTTAAACAGATGTTCCCATAATTAAGTGCACTCAAATGTCAGGGTTATTTTTAGAATAGCTCAGTTTTTCAGTAAACAAATAGAGGATGTATAGGCTACACCCTGACCCTTTCACAACTGCCCCCCATAAAGAAACTTGAAAGTTAGTTTTACAAAGTTTTTATACCTCTCGGGTAAACGAATTAATATGCCATTTCTCTCTTTTATTTATTTACTCCCCTCCCTCCTCCTGATACAGCTGATATGAGATGTCTCCAATAATAAAAGGAGCGCTTCCAATTGGTCCGTACTTTCCCATGAAGGCGATGATTCACTAATGGAGGGGTTGGCTTACCCACCAGCTGCAACGCCGCTCTCGAGCCTGCCCCATCTCTCTTGATGACCTAATTGGCGAGCAGGTCAACTATGGAACAGGTTTTACCCATGAGCTCTGCTTTCTTTGAAATTTAACATTTAAAACGAGGTAAATGTGAGGTGGCACCGCTATTTCTCTTTTTTCTCATCCCCCTCACCACGCACTGCACTTCTTTTCACCGAGTCACCTTTGCGTCTTCAGTTCACCTAACGTTACCACTTTTGACACGACCTCAGTGTCCCGCACAAGTTCTGCTGAGTCCCGCACGGATCGCCTTCAGGATCCAGTCGCACTTTTGGACGCGGAAAAAAACAAAAACCCCGAAACTTCTGCCGGTCCTTCTGGGTGTCTCAAATTTACGCACAAGATGAGTATCAAGTCTGACTCCGAGCCAAACAACAACGTCTCTATTGAAGAGGAGGTGAGAGTTCGGTGCTTTAAATGACTCCCTGAGGTGTTGTAATGAGTAAATCTGTTTGTTTGGGTCGATGCAAATTAGTTTCAAACTTTTGAAGTGTGAAGGGGAGCCTCGGCGTCTCTCCGTGAAGTTTTTGTTGCCAGGGAAAAGTATAAGGAAATAATCACTCCAGAGAATTAAAAGACGGTGGTTTGAAGTTCATAATTCATAATGAGAATGAATTTTGTTAAATTAATGACCACCTATTTACCGTGATGGATTATCTTTTTGTTGAGCGGGATGTTAATTGCGCTTCCTTTAAACATTTAACGAGTTAAATTGCGCCATGTGTAAGTTTGTCTTTTTTGTTTCCGTTTTGGCCAAGGTCTTAATGATTAAAATACATACTTGTTCAAGTACTTGTTTGGAAGTATCTCAGTCGATGTAGTGATTTAGTTTGTCTCAAACTGTAACGTAAACCGGCTCAAATCACCGGATTGTGTGAAATTGGCTTCAGCGTCACTGACCCTGAATGATTGTGTAAAATTTTGTAATGGTCGCAATGCAGCACAGTGTAATGATTTAGTGGTTTCTTCATAAACTAAACTATGTTTTTAAAAATGAAAACAGTTAAAAAAAAATACATAAATGGCTAACTACGGCGTATTTCACAGGTTTATTGCTGTTTACATATAGTTTATAGATGTAAACGGCAATAAATCTGTGTAATATGCTTCATTTAGCCGTTTAACTGTTTGATATATATATATATATATATCTCAAAGTAGGCACTGCTGCCATTATACAGGCCATTTTGATCCATTCTTAAATGGCATCTTGGTAGTGACCGAACATGAGACAATCACATAGGCCTAATGCACAACTTCAAAAACTCTATTTGGATTGTGGATGTCCATATCACTTGCTGCTGTTGGAATAATCAATTAATTTTCCTAAACCTAAATCCTTTAATTTATTTAAAATAAACCTTTATATATGATTATTAGACTGTACAGGTGACGCACAGCATTAAGGTGTAGAGGTGAGGGGTAGTGGAGCTGTGGTTGAGGGCCGAGGAATGGTGTTGTTGCTGTGGGTCAGAGGAAGGAAGTGCTGTCACGCTGTGCGACGTTGTCCATCGCTGTTCCACTGGCAGTCCATTGTGACTTTGAACCTCCCACCAAGTCAAAGCGAGTGGATGCACATTTGTTTATTTCTGTAGCCGTTTAGCTGAATGTGGCCATACTAAACGTGTTTGTCTTGAATCTTTCAATTACTGTAAATTGAGTGTAAAGCTGCCAGGCATTTTAAGACACAATTCCTGTATTTTTGTTTGTGTTTTCCATGAGCTTTTTTTTTTCCCCTTCGTGAGATAGATATATATGTCATGTTTACTGTTAGAAAGGTCCTTAATCACTTTTCTTTTCTTTTCTGTGTCTTAAGTTATATCCTTTTTGTGTTATCTAGTAATTTTCACATTTAAAATATATTAGGTGTTTGATTTATTTCTTGTATTTTACAGGTACGAACTCTATTTGTCAGTGGTCTGCCAACAGATATCAAACCTCGTGAGCTCTATCTGCTATTTCGACCATTTAAGGTAAAAACAGATGTTTTAAATGGTAAATCTCATTGACAGTGTTTAGTCAAAACTCTACCTCCTAAAAAATT
Source organism: Spinibarbus caldwelli (assembly GCA_039654775.1). Classification (NCBI taxonomy): domain Eukaryota; kingdom Metazoa; phylum Chordata; class Actinopteri; order Cypriniformes; family Cyprinidae; genus Spinibarbus; species Spinibarbus caldwelli. The sequence goes on along the minus strand of CM077221.1, from coordinate 27,119,935 downwards.
CCCATTAAAACAATGAATTGACTGGAGGGGAATAATCCAGTCAATAATTTGAGTTTTAGAATTGTATGAACTGGAATAACGTTTAGCAGCAGAGATGTTCCAGTCGCACAGGTTAGCAGTGCAGTAAAGAGCATCCTCTGTAAATGTCTCTGACAGTGTTGGCCTCTTATGGGGAGTGCAGCAGGAATTTCTTCCTTTTCAAGCATGTGACTACATTGCTGCTAATTGGATTTCTTTTCATTTTCAGGGTTATGAGGGTTCACTTATCAAGTTAACATCAAAGCAGGTGAGACATTGTTGGATTACAGCTGACCAGGCCTGTGTGTTATATTCAAAACATGTACTTTTGCACTTGTGCTGCAGCCATGCCTAAAATGCAACCTAAATTTAGGACTGCATAGTGATCAATCACATCAAGATTTTTTGTTTGTTTCGTTTTAATAGCCTAATAATGGGAAAAAAATAAATACTTTACCGTGTCTTTTTAATGTTTACCATGTGTCTTTGATAAGTGATGCTGTGGCCATTGATTTGTTCTTTCTTTCTTTTCCAGCCTGTTGGGTTTGTAACCTTTGATAGTCGTTCTGGCGCTGAAGCTGCAAAAAATGCATTAAATGTAAGAAACCAGTCATCTGTAAGCAATGGCTTGAATTATTGAAAATCTGTCGGATGATTCCCAGATAGTTTCATACTTGATGTGGTTTAGATGCATTGTCTACTGTATATACATTTTTTTTATTTTTAATTTTTTTTACTTGCAGTTTATACAACACATGGCCATAGTTTGCATCCATTTCTCTTTCTCATTTAACCTTAAAATATGGTGAGCTTATGGTGTCCCATATTCATTACATAAGTTGATCTGTTCCAGGACATCAAAATTAAGTGCGTAATATTTATTTAAAAAGTTACTGAGTGTCATGATTTGGAGAAGTCACTCTACAGTAGACTATCATTAATTTCCTTGTCTTTAGCGTGTAGTATGTGTCCACCTCTGTTTAGGTAACCACTAGCTTTGCTGTTCAGTCACTAGTAGAAACGTTCACTGCATGTGGGCACCAGCTTAAGTCGCACTGCACAGTTTTACCAGGGTCTGGCAGGCACAACCCATCCCCATTACTCTGTCCCCCTCCCCCCCTTGTGTCTCCAGGGGGTTCGATTTGACCCTGAAAACCCGCAGACCCTCCGGTTAGAGTTTGCTAAGGCCAACACGAAGATGGCAAAGAGTAAGCTGATGGGCACTCCGAATCCCACAAATATCCACCCAGCTCTAGGAGCACACTTCATAGCACGGGACCCATGTAAGTTCATGGCCGACACGATAGCTCACACACTGCAGAGACAGACAGGCGCACACACACTCTGTAGCTACACATCTAGAGTAGATCTTAGGAAAACACAAGAAGAAACTAATCCACCTCCACATGCATGTGTCATTAGCAAATGGCCTTTTCTGTTCTATTACACTTAAAATCACATCTCATTCAACCTCTCTTCTGTTCCAAGTCACAGAAATTACCAGAGATCACACAGGTATCAGGATTTAGTTTTTTTTTTTTTTTTTTTTTTCTCCTCTTTTTGCTAATTTTAAGAGGCTTTTGGAGTGTGAGGGCCTCTTACTTCAATTTGTCAAACACTTGATTTTGAAGTGGTGATTTCAGTCATGTCTGACATACTGAGCTGGCCAGAGCCGGAGGTGATGGTTTGCTGTGCTTATTCCCATCCTCAGATGACCTGACAGGGGCAGCGTTGATCCCAGCATCTCCAGAGGCCTGGTCCCCTTACCCTCTCTATACCCCGGAGCTCAGCCCTGGCCTGCCCCACACGGCTTTCACCTACCCAGCAGCGGCCGCTGCTGCAGCAGCTGCACTTCATGCTCAGGTGAGGCCATCTTTACCTTTTTCTGTTTCATTTCTTTTTTCTGATCTTGGTTTTTTTTTTTTTTTTTTTTTTCTATTTCTTGATTTGATTTGTTCATTTTATATTTCCCCCACTTCATTGTTTATTTTTTCCATTTTTCTCTTTTTTCTTACTCTTTTTATATTCATTCATTTTTCATATTTTCATTTTTTTTTTTTTTTCTTGCATGTTCTTTCCTTTCTCTTTGTTTGTTCATTGTTTAATTTTCTCATTTTTATTTATTTGTTTTATTTCTGCACTGGGATCCAAATTCTGCTTTCTAAATATTACACACTAATGTATGGAAGGCAATGTTGTGTAACACTTTGCTAGTAACAAATTAAATCCTGTTAGTCATCCTGGCAAATTTTTTTTTTTTTTTTCCCCAGAAGGGAAACATAATGCATTTTAATGTGATAATACATCAATATGTGTTTCTTTGGAATTTTATTATAAACATTAGTCACAACATTTATAAAATGTAAACAAATATATAAGCATGCATATATGTGTGTTTTATGCTGCAGTAAATCTGCTTTGTTGGGTCTTTTAATGCACACTTACGAACATTTATTAGAAATGCGAATAAGAGTTTGAGTATTCTTTCTGGGCAATAAGACAAGTCTTTAAACCTTATGCTTTGGTTGCATTATGCATTATTTACCCATTTGACAACCTCCAAAAGAAAAATTGTTTTGTGTGCCAGTCATCTTAAAGGTACGTTAGTTGTTACGTGAATGAGTGACTACTTTGCTCAATGCTAACATGTCTTCCTATCCCAGATAAGTAGAGGTTATCTAAATGTCAAGTAAAGGCTAATGGTCCTGGCACAAAAGTAGTGTTATAATTAAGTATTCATAGAAAGCAACTGTCAGCTCTGACTGCTTGGGTCTCCTGTTAATGTATTGTTAAGATTTCCTTGGCTCTGTCACGAAGTCTGAAGGTGTTAATTTACATTTATTGGTTCTTTTATTTTATCTATTTATTTATTTTTTTTTAGATGCGCTGGTATCCCTCCACATCAGACTCATCCCAGCCTGGATGGAAATCACGGCAATTCTGTTAAAATATAGTAAGGCCGTTCCATTACCTCTCCAATGCAACATGTGATTTTATATAATGGTGTTCTTTTTTTTTTTTTTTTTTTTTAATTTTTTTTTTTAATATTAATTATCTTGTTAACTGCTTTTTCTCTTTCTTTTCAGGTTTCTCTCGTGAAATGGCGTCTTCCAGCTCCTGTTTAAAATCAGTCCAGTTCATTTGAACTTTTGTTTTTTGGATGTATTAAATCCTTTGGAATTAGGCCATGAAGAGATGAAATTTGAGTTAGTATTGCTCATTGAGCTTGTATTGAAATCATTGCCAACAGCACAAAAAAATATGAGAGGGATATAGATGGTACAGTAGACCTTAGCAGTTCTTAATGGATCAGTCCCTTGAACTTTTCCCCCTTTTTTGTATTAAAGAATTTAAGATAAAATACTCTCTTCATTTATTAATTCATTGAGATTTGCTCTGGGTCTAAGTAAAATGAGACAATCAACTGAAGCTGACATTGAGCATGTTAGTTTTGGCATGAAGTGTAGCTCTCTGCATCATTGTAGTATGGTTGTTGCTTCCATGACCGGTGTAACCTTGTTCAGTTTGTCTTGTTTAGTAGCTTGGCCACTGAAGATGCTTATGTTATGTACAAAACTGTGGCCAACTTATTTTTGGTAATGTGATGTCCAGACAGCCAGATGGTTTCCCCTGCTAGTTTCCACTGTAACACATCACAGAGGGTCTGATGACTTTACAAAATATGAGACAATCTCAATCTAGAGTGTGTGTGTCTGGGAAGAGAAGAGTTTGTGCAATCTGTATAAGTTATTGGTAACTCTCTTTGTTTTGAAATTTCTGTTTTTGTATCTATGTCCTTTTATAGCAGTTTCAGAGATTAAGTTGTAATTTTTTTTTGTTTTGTTTTTTTATTTTTTTTTGGTTTTGACTGTCAGTGCGGCACAAAACTAACAGTATATGGACAGCAAATTTGCTGCTAACATTAAATTGCTGTTTCAAGTTAATACTCTGAATATAAAGATATGCTACAATGGTGCATGATTTTAATGTGGGTATAGTAATGGTTAATTCAGACATTTGAAATGTATTTGTTTAAAAAAAAGTGTTTGGTGTACAAAAATACTACTGTATGATATAGTATTAAAATGGGGAATGCATTAAAATGCCTTGTGTGTACTTTTATTGAACTGTGTGCACTACAGTTTTGTTCACATTTGCATGTACTCGGATTACACATCTGGAGTAAGGGGGGTAATTTAGAGACTTCACCTAAAAATGTAGTCATTCACTCACCCTCGTGTTTTCAAATCTGCATGATTTTCTTCCATGTAACACAAAAATGGGATGTTACGAATGTCAAGGACTGACAGCCTCACTTTCAGTTGTCTTTTCCATGTTTAAAAAAAAAAGTCTGAGACTCTCATTATGCCCAACATTTCCTTTTGTGTCATTAAAGATCGTCAAATATGTTTAAACAACATGAAACCTTTACTTTTGAGGTGAAATATCCTTTAAGGAGAAGGCGGTAAGAAACAATGTAAGTGCTGCCCTCTGGAGGAAATGACTCTGTAGTCTTTATAATTTGTTTTAAATAGGCTGCATGCCTTCAAAGTTGTTGAGCACTCTAGCAATGTGCCTGCAGAACACTTTTGTATTTACTGTATTATCGAAGTCTTTATTACAAAAATGTGTAAGTTGTCTTTGCAAAAGGCCTAATTTGTAAATGCTGCTCTCCATGGTCCTGATTTCTGTCAATAAAAGAAATTTACAAGTGACGTGACACTCTTCAAATACTAAGTTTGTATGCCGCATTCATGAACAATTTAGGTAATGGAAAAATAAGTAGTCGAATTTATTTTTAGATCTAAATATATTCATAAATCTCTCAGAAGGCTCTAAAATAAATGCACAACACCTCAGACGCCACGTCCCTTTGTCGAATAAGAAGGATTATTATTATTATATGAGAAAATAAAGCTCAGACAGGAAGCAGAAATATTGTAATGTTATAGTATGGATAATTTGGGGCATTTAAAAGATACTGTAGGTTTTGAAACAGTAAATTAGCCTATGGCAACCTGCGTTCGCGTCGAGCGCCCGCCCCTCATGAATAAATATCAGTATGTAATCAGTGATTGGTTACTCAGGAGAGAAAGAGGTGCTTGACCCGAGCACAGGTGTTGTAAATTAGGCCAAAATTTCCTTCGAAAGGTTTAAGTAGACTTAGGAGAGTTAAATACGGTGTTGTTTTCGGTAATTTTGGTTGATAGTCCTACCATGGCGTTTTCTCTGGTGAGTTTTGGTGTTAATTCGGATTTGAATCCTGCATCACGGTTTCAAAGAGTCTTTATGAGCGTGTTAACTGTTTCGTTTGTGGTTGTTTGGCCCGCGTTTACTACCTCAATAAAACTGTGGGGTACATTGGAAGTAAAAATAAGTAATGCATTTTTTTTTTCTTTTTTTCTTTTTTTTTTTGTTGAGAAATGCAGAAATGTTAGCTAGTATGATAGCCTGTATGTGTCATCAGTAATGGCTGTTTACTGTGAGGTTGGGGTCCATTAATATAGTTACCATTGATTGGGCTTGTCAGATGTAATCATTGGCTGCTGCTATGTTCAATTTAACAGCATGCGAGGCAAATTAACTTCTAGCCAGATTGTACACCATCCCTCTAGTGAAAATGGATTAGAATTTAATTTCTTCTCACCTTAAAATCTTAACTGTTTACCTAACTGAACATAAAATGGTGAGGCAAGGGAAGAGTCAGGCCTATGTTTTACCATTTCTGTGCTGTCTATCTGTTTTGTTCTGACAGAGTGAGAATCCCAGACTTCTTAACTGCCTGGATTCTGATATTCCAGCCCTGTCTACATGCAGCAATGCAGACACGTTCTCCAGGATGAACACCATGCTGGGAAACTCACTGGATCTGAGCGGCGTTTGCACGACTCCCACTGCCAAATGCAAGCGAGACCCTTTTAATGGTAAACCATAATTTGTGTACAGAGAGATGCTCTTTATAATTGAGAGGTAGAAGGCTATGAATAAACGCAAGTAGACAATTCCTTAATATATGTGCAGACACAATAACCATACAGAGCCGTAACCTTTTCATCACAGTCTTATTCGTTCATGTGCATCTGCTGCATTGCTGTTTGGCCCTGTATTCAAGCATCGTGTGCACAGGGAATCATTACAGCACCGGTCATGCAATGTCATGCAGGCGAGACGGAGGACGCTGAATCAGGGCTGGAGCAAGCAGTTGGATGCAGTCCAGCTCTGCATGAGAAGCCCAGATTGCTCATTCTTCAGCTACTTAGCCAATAGCAACAGTCCTGCGATTCACTGGATTTTTCTGTCTCTTAGCCTGCAGCTAGCGGCAAACTCTCTCTCCCTGCCACCTCGAATGTCTGAGCCAGAGGTGGGAGGGGGTGCTGCCTCTTTGCAAGAGAATTTGTCAGGAATGCTCGGTGGTGTGGCATCAGAGGAGGCCAGGGATTGATGTCATTAGCAAGGGGCTGTGAGGGCAGCAGCGCCTGGGTCACATGCAGGGTGGGTCGTCTCTGCAGAGACAGCTGCTCCTGTGCAGTTTAGCCAGGTGGAGGGAGGCGAGCCGTGATTTATCAGAGTCTAGGGAGCCGATGCTTTCTCGAATGTGCATGCCTTTTATTCCCACTGCTGATGCAGAGTCGCCAAAAAGTGTTTTTGTTTCTGGACGCTGTTAACAGATCGTCCCGACTCGGACCTGTCTGCGGTCCGGAGCAGGATGCTTTTTCCCAGCGGTGGCCAGGACTCATCCAGGGGTCTGCCTGACGTCAATAACTGGGGTTTGGGCCTCCAGTCCCTCAGCCTGTCTGACTGGGAGAGACCGTGGAGCAGCCATGACACCGATCACTCTGCACAGACCAACACAGCCTCACGTGAGTGGAATGAATAACGTTAAAGCAACCATATGTTGACACAATGTTACGTTTACGTAACACTATGTATGCAATATTGCTTCAAAGTGAATCTTAATATTGTTTTCAGTAGGCTCTGGTTTTAAAACCAAGAAGTTTTCTTTCTGGAATCTGCTTCTGGGTCTTTGATAGCCTTATGTTGACTAGAGCATGTTTAAACTTCTCACTTGGCCTGTAACAGTGAGTCGGAGCCTTTTGTTGACTATAGTCACAGATTCTCGGCCTGCCTCATGCGCTGGTAATTCTCATTAGTAGTGCTGCAATAATAGAGCGGTCCTTTTCAGCTGTTCTTGTTTTTGGGTCTTGAATTATGCTCTTGTTTTGAGGGTTTGGCAAAGAAATATGAAAATATTTATTCTTTGGTTTTCATTTCTTTGAGGCCATTTTTTGTTTTACAATATAATTATTTATTTATTTTATTTTTTTTTCTCAGTGCAAGGGATTTTGGGGACTCCCAGCCAGCTCTCCAACAAGCTTCCGAGCTACTCGGAGCCTTCCATTGGTGCCACAGACTTCCTAGAAAAATTTCCCGGCATGGCACGCTTGAACTCTCAATCTTTCCTGGACTCTCACTCCATTAGCCCTGTGGACTCGGAGACCAGTGGCTTCAGCTCTGGTTCTGATCACCTCTCAGACCTGCTAGTAAGTGTTTTGAGAGCATCTTCTGTGTATCCTGGTTCCTCCCAAGGCTTTTTTTTTTTTTTTTTTTTTTTTTTTTTTTTTTTTTTTTCCCACCAAAATTGAGGGTTTTTTTTCTTTTTCCTCACAGCAATTGCATCTGGCTTGTTTTTTGGGGAATATAAGCATTATGGAGTGACTTTCTAGCAGCTACTTGGGTGATATATTATCCAAATCTTTACCACAATAAGTCATTTTTAGCCACATTAAGCATCAATAGAGTAGCTGTCTGAAAGTAGTCTTGTTTGTATACAGTGTTACTAATTGAAACGAAAGCCAAATCCTATACATCTCATCGCTTAAAGTCATGTTAGGGCTGGATTAACAATATTCTGAATAAGCTGTAACTGCAATTCTTTTCTATGAAGTGAAGATTTACTGACATTTTTTACTGACATTTTCATCCCAAATCGGCTCAAATTTCTATTGATGTCTTGTTTTCTTTGCATATTCTATGTGAATGATTCATGTAGTTTCTTTTTATATATATATATATATATATATATATATATATATATATATATATATATATATATAAAAATATATATAAATAAATCCTTGCAATTCAACCCTTGTGATTCAACTTGTTTCATTGACTATGCCTCTGTGGCACTCATATAGGAGCTACACTAAATACAATATAGGCAGATCTAAATTGATTATTTATACCATTCTATTTTGCCCAGTCCTAAAACCGCTAAGACTGACACAGCAGTATAACTTTCTGTAAAGCTGCTTTTGAATGTAGTGTATTGTCAAGTGCTATACAAATTTGACTTGACAATCAATTCAAAGAGTGCGGAATTGTTTTAATGAGGCTAGTTGTAAAGGTAGCTCACTATGGTCCTTGAATGTTCTTATTAGCAAAGCTAACTCTTCTCTCTTGTTTTTGCAGTCATCTTTGAGGATCTCGCCGTCTGTGCCCTTCCTTATGTCCAGTATGCAAAGGGATCCTCTCAAGCTAGCTCTGGGATCTCGTATGGACCACAGCAGCTCCCCTCTCACCCCACCACCCAGTGCCACCCCGAGCGGTGGTCTGTCCCACCGCTGGCCTGGTGCCTCCATCTGGCCCAACTGGGACCTAATGAAGACCCCTGAGAGTCCTTTCAGCATTGAAAGAGAGGCCTGGCTTCACAGACAGGCAGCCTGTATGGCCCATTGCATGCTACTGTAGCGCGTGAATTCATAGGCTATCCCCCACCTCTGAATGTCCCTCAGCACTTGCATTGAACAGATTTTTTTTTTTAACCCTTGTGGTTCACTGTACTGTTTTTCATCCATACATAATGCAGGTGTTTTGCTCTTGTTGTGCTCACCTGTGAATTTGTGCTCAACAGCCATCAATGAAGCTACCTTCACATGGAGTGGACAGTTGCCCCCCAGACACTACCAAAATCCCATTTATTCCTGCAAGGTCTTTTTAGGTGGAGTTCCCTGGGACATCACTGAAGGTAGAAGGAATGCTTGTCCTTATTAGGACTAACTTTTGAAATAACTGCATTTATACAACTAATACTAAACAAAAACAAAAAACATTGACAATGTTATGCCATTTTCTGTTCTCCACATTTTACTGTGTAATGTATGTGCTGTTTATCTGATTTTCACAATTTACACTGCCGTTTAAAAGTTTGAGGTCAGTAAATTCAGCAAGGATGCATTAAATTGATCAAGTGGCAGTAATGGCATTTGTTACAAAAGATACATTTTATATATATATATATATATATATATAAAAAAAAATATTTAAAAAAAAAAAATTATTTTTATATCTTTCTATTTAAAGACTCCTGGGACAACAATGTATCGTGTTTTCCACAATATTAAGTGGCACGTGTTTTCAACATTGATAATGTTTCTTAAGCAGTAAATGACTTCTGAAGGATGACGTGACCCTAAATACTGGCGTAATGGCTGCTTAAAAGTTCAGCTTTGCGGTCACAGGAATGTTGCGTCTTAAAATAGAAAACTCTTATATTAAGCAGTTTCAGACACAAAACGGGTCTCTTGGATCAGCTTTTGGTTCATCACTGAAGGTATCGAAGCTGCACTACTCTGTGTTATATAGAATGAGTAAATTTAACTATTTCATATTACTGTCATTTGCTGTATCTAATCAATGCAACCTTGGTGAACATAAGAGACTTTTCAGAAACCCAAATCTTACTAATCTCAAACTTTGAAGGGTAGTATAATGCCATAGACCTGATGCTTGTAGACTAATGGCTTTTCTGTTTTTGTCCCCAGCTGGTTTGATAAACACTTTTAAATGCTATGGCCCTCTGAGTGTGGAGTGGCCGGGTAAGGATGGCAAGCACCCTCGCTGCCCTCCGAAAGGTAATATGCCCAAAGGTAATGCTGAAAGGGTAGGCAACTTATTTTATTACAGCACTGTGGTGGGATGGTGCGGCTCATGGCACTCAACTTCTTGGTGACTACAAAAACCCTTCATACACATGGTGGTATTTGTTTCTGGGAATTATATGTATGTGTGTGTGTGTGTGTGTGTGTGTGTGTGTGTATGTTGTTTATTTTTTGGGGCAAGATGTTCATACCCAAGTTTTTGTAGTTAATGCAGTCTACAGTTGGCAGCAAGTCATTTGAATTGAGTAACCTTTCGGCCATGTGAAATATATTATTTATTTATTTTTTTTTATTTTTTTTTTTTTTCCCCTCCCTAGGTTATGTGTACTTGGTATTTGAATCGGACAAGTCTGTGCGTGCCCTGCTACAGGACTGCACTGAGGACCTGCTCCATCCTGAGGGCTACAGCGAGTATTACTTCAAAATGTCCAGCAGAAGGATGCGCTGCAAAGATGTAAGATGGGCTTTAAGGGTAGATTTAGTTTTGTTACATTTGGTGTGTGTATATGATGGGGGGTTTTTTTTTTTTTTTATAAATTTGACGTATGAGAAATACTAACTACTTATACTGTGGCTGTGTGTGTGTGTGTGTGGGGTTTTTTTTCTCACCTTCAGGCACAGGTGATCCCTTGGGTGATTTCAGACAGTAACTATGTGAGTTGCCCCTCTCAGAGGCTGGACCCTAGGAACACTGTGTTTGTAGGAGCTCTACATGGCATGCTGAATGCTGAGGCCCTGGCCAGCATCATGAATGATCTGTTCGGAGGTGTTGTGTATGCGGGCATTGACACAGACAAGCACAAGTACCCCATTGGTATGATGATGATGATGATGATGATGATGATGATGATGATGATGATGATGATGATGATTAAAACTTTTTATTTTTTTTTTTTTTTTTATTTTTTTAAATCAAGGTTGATAACTTTGGTTACTAACTGTTAATTTTACACTGGGGTTTAATTCTTTTATTTTTCCCCTCTCCCAGGATCTGGACGTGTAACCTTTAACAACCAACGCAGTTATCTGAAAGCTGTGAGTGCTGCATTTGTTGAGATAAAGACACCCAAATTTACAAAGAAGGTAAAGTGTATCTTTGAAACTTTACACATTGTTCACATACCATGTGCTGAGTCTATATGGTTGAGTTCAATTGGCACTTTGTTTAGTCACATTTGCTCATGTCTGCCTGGCAGCGTGGTTAGAATTTTTAGTATCATGATAGTATGCCACTCCATACATCTTCCTCCTCTAGGTTCAGATTGACCCATACTTGGAGGATGCCATTTGTCAATCATGCAGTCGTGAGCCTGGGCCATTCTTTTGCAGGGACAAGGTGAGGTTGGGGTGTGTGGTTTTTTTTTTTTTTTTTTTTTTTTTTTTTTTTTTTTCTTCCCCCCCCCATTTAACTTTGTTAATGTCATGCATGTCTCAGTACGTAAGTGCACTGTGTACCGTATAATGAACATCTCTTCCCCGTCACTTCCCCAGACCTGCTTCAAATACTACTGTCGCTCCTGCTGGCATAGGCAGCACTCCATGGACATCCTCAGTAACCACCGCCCTCTGATGCGAAACCAGAAGAAGCGGGATGCCAACTGAAACCACGCATGGCAGCACGATGCCTCAGCCTGGATGTCCATTATTGCGCCTGCTCCCCTCGGGGAACCGCTCCAGAGTCGGCCCCCCTTTGAAAGGCCCTCCCAGGAGTTGGGGCATGGGGAAACACTGTAGAAAGTTCACTGTTGCACTTTCTTTTTAGTTTGGCTTGTTCACTTTGGCACTTGTACACAGTGAGAAATGGGTTAGCTGGGGTCCATGGATGGGAAGACCCAGAGTTTTTGAACAAAGTTGAGATTCAGGCCATGGTTGAAGGGGATTTTTTTTTTTTTTTTTTTTTTTTTTTTTTTTTTCCCCTTCTCTCCCCCCCCCCCCTTATATAGGTTGCTATTTTTGTTTTTTTTGTTTTGGTAAATCATTCTAAAGTCTCATTGTTTAACAGATGGAAGCCATACAGTGCCTTTAATTGGTTTTCCCTTTCCACACTAGCTGCTGCTTTTTTTTTTTTTTTTTTTTTTTTTTTTTTTTTTTTCTGGCACTTTTTGCTAATGTTTTTTACTTTTTTGAGATGCAACTGCAAAAGCCAGAATTTCATCATGACTTTCATTTTTAGTTTTCATAAATTTTTACATGATGCAGTTTTAAGGTATGGCACGGAAAAGGTTGAATAGCAATCTACCTAGCGGATTTTTAATTTTGCGCAAATTTTTTTTTTTTTTTTTTTTTTTTTTTCCCAAATTTTTGGAGTGTATTTTTGCCTTATCAGTGTTCTGTTTGGTAGAACAAGAGGTTTGCGCATAACCCTGCAGATCTAATTGCCAATTCAGATCAATTTCAGTGCGTGCCTCCACTAGGCATTGCTTTTACTGCTCTCGATCAGATTTCAAACCAACTTGATATATTAATCCTGAGAAATGAGAATGGCCATCGACTGCACGTAGTTTTATTGCACTTTTTAATTTGCACTTTGTAAAGGGGTAGGTTTTTAATCACTTATATTGTACATCAGCAGATGTTGTGGGTGTGAGCCCAAGTGGCTGCTTGTTGAATTTAAAACCATAGACTTCCCTTGAATGTACCAAGAGCCTTAGCAGACTAAATGCAAATGTCACTTTAATCATCCTCTGCTGAATGTCTGAATGGATAACATTACTTTCAGAACTAAGACTTCTCTCTTCTCACCATATGCATTCCATGCAGAGCTATTTCCCAAGCTCCTCTGTCATTCTACCTCGTTGTCTGCCAAGTTTGCTTACAAAGGTGAAGTTTGAATTTTTGACTGGGCACAATAAAGGTGTTTAAGCATTACTCATGCTGTGTGACTAGGTTTCTTTAAAAGTCCTGTGTGTATAATTGGAGTTACATTTTAAAGATATGCAAGTACATGAAGTAGTTTTTTGTTCAGTAGTTTATTACAATTATTAATATTGGTCTTAAATGTTGCCTAATATTTTGGTAAAACAAGCTTGCTTCAGTGTTTCAAAAGTACAGTTCTTTTGAAATGGAAATCTTTTGTAAGTTTTAACTTTCACTTTTAATCCTAAAATAAAACTGTCTTTTTGTTTATTTTAAGCATTGGCCCAGACCTTTGAATGGTCGTGCATCTTTGTCTTAACAAATGGTAAGCAGCACAACTATTTTCACCATTGATAAGGTTTAAATAAGCTCTGTCAATTATTTATTTTTTTTACAAAAATGTCTTTAAAATGTAGAATCCTGAAAAAGGGACTTTAAGTGGAATTGGTACATTCATCCACTTAAATTGATGTTGGGGTTCTCTGCAGAGGTTTTGTGATGCATTAATTCTACTTGACCAGTAGGTGGAAGTGCTGCATTTGTCAATCTGTAAATGAGGATCCAGGCTGGTTTTAGTTTTCCTCTCCAGGAAAAAGTGTGTAATTTGGTAGTGCTGGTTATTGAAGTAAAGACTTATGGTTTGATTGATACTATAAATGTGATTGTCAACCTAGTTCTCAAAGTAGATCTTAATATAAGTGCATTTTATTTCCAGCTGGTGGTATGTGGAAGGAGGGATTTCTAAAATGAGGGGCCATTAGTGTCTTGAGGAGCTTATAAATGTTTTCCTCACTCCGTTGACAGGCAGTCACATGCCTATGCTGTATTCTCCAAAGGGTCATAGTTTGGTTGGTTTGGCTATGACTCCATTAACCCCAACTGGAAGATTCCACAATTACACCATCTGGCAGCAAAAAGCATCTTTAACAGCCATTCAATTTTTTTTTTTTTTTTTTTTTTTTTTTTTTTTTTTTTTTTTTTCTGACTGGCACAGCAGGGTTTAAAACCCCTATTAAAATATCTATAGTATGATGAAATGGCAATACAGATGTTCCTTGCAAAAAAAAAAAAGTATAAGTGATGATGAAAGATACTTTTTGCTGCCAGATGGTATTGTTACAACATCTACCAGCAGGTGGAACATGGGGCTATTCTAACCAGCTAAACTTAGTTATTTACAGCTAAATGGATCAAAACCAACCAGGAACTTGAACACAGTGTAAGAGGCTTGAAGAGTGGTAAAGTGTGTGTGAGCTGGGAAAGGACCTGCCAGCTGAGACCGTGTGAATCATCCAGGAATCACAGGTGTGTGGAGGATAACGAGTGTCTGCGTTTACATAACCTCCTGTTTCTCCTCCCCCTATGCACATCCCACTGACACTACAAAAATAACACCCCAACACCATCTGAAACTCATCTCTTCATCAGGAGGGAATCTGAACACTTTGGCATGAGAGATTGGTCCTTTGCACAGCTCATTTAAGCTCACACATTAGCCTGAAGATTTTCTCTCTGACACTTTATCTACACTAGTATATTACGTCTGAATGGAGTCAATCTGAGAAACATGAGTTTAATGTGTTATAGTAGACTTCCACCCATCCAGTAACGGAGAGCTGGACTAAATGGATAAACGCTGACACTGAATGGAGTTGTCTTGTAAAGAGTGTTAGAGGTGTGCTGATTTTGAGGAATGTTTAATGTAATGTGATCTATTTATTTTGTGTTATGTCATGCTGTCATTGCCCTTGTATTCTCAGAGATCATATGTGGTGTTGATTGTTGAGTGTTATATTGTGGAATTAGCTGCTCTAATTTTCTGTTGACCTCACTATGAAGCCATAGTATCCATGTGTTTGACTAATCGCACTAATGCTGGAATCCAGCAACATTAAAGTTGTTCAGTTCTGTTGAAAGAAGCCCATATAAGACTCACCCTGCTGTAACAGCTGAACACATAGTATAGGTAACTGACTTCCACTACTTGAATGTTCCTATTAAAGTCAAAGATGAATAAATATAACCTAGGCTCATTGGAAATATGTCCCTCTTCCTACACCTTGCAAATCTCCAAAATGTTCCATTCACTGCATTTTCTGGCTAAAATGACCATTAGTAGTACTAAAACCTCAAAACACTTTCAACACTTTTGATTTGACATTTACTACATATATGAGGCTTTTCTGACATAGTAAACTTGCTCAGTAACTCACCTGGTACAGCATTGCACTTTGCAATTAAAAAGCTCCTGTAGAAGTAAGTTAATAGCATGGTTGCTGATTTTTTTCCCCTCATGTTTGTTTTTGCTTCCACTGTTGTTTAGGTTTAGGGTACGGTATAATGTAGGTAGTACATTAATTTCAAGCACGAAAGAGCATTAATCTTTTAGCGCCAAATTCATGTTCATTGATAAAACTGATCCGATAAAACTGAACACACTTTTAACACCACTTACTGGACATTTCACTTTGAAAGTGTCACAAAACCTGCAAGAAGGAATATCCTTTTGCTAAAATATTGCTACTGGGATGTTTTTCCTATTAGACTGGATTAAATAATAAAGAACACACTAAAATAATTTTATTTATTCATTCATTTTACAATTGGTTGTCTTTTCTTAATACTGAGTTTAGTTAAAAAATATTCACATAGTTGTGTAGAGGCAATATCATATCTGACAGATAGATATGATGTTGCCTCTACACAACTATGTGAACATTTTTTAACTAAATTCAGTATTAAGAAAAGACAAATAATTGTAAAATAAGCAAATGGCAATGCCTGCTTAGGCTTTTCATTTGGCCACAGTTCTCATTTACATCACACTCTCTGGTGATACACTTGGGAAACAATGTCTTGGCATGTCTGATCCATCTCTGTCAGCCTTGTTAATTAAAAAAAAAAAACAATTAAATAAGCTGGCCTCTTTCAAATCGATGGTAAAATAATCGATAATGTAAAACAGCTTTGTAAGTGGTAGATAATTTTTTGTTTGTTTTTAGATCTTGAATATTCTTCAACATTGAATCATTTGAATCATTGTAAAAGTTTCAGAAACAAACTATTCTCATGCTCAACATTTAGTTTTTCCTGGACTTACTGGTTCTGCTACATTTCATTTATAAGAAAGCTGTCTCTATGTTTCCACCTTTAAGCATTCCTTTGTAAAGTAACCATCATGCAGAAGTTCTGTTTCATGCTGTCTATACTGTACAAAGTTGCATGTGTTTTGCATGGTATCATATATTTATTCATTTGGATAAAGTACTATTTGTTTAACCTGCTCATTATTCTCTGAAACGGAAACATGGCTGAATTGTGGAAGTGTCTCCTACACTACCTCCATCCCCCTGTGTTTGTAAACTAAAGCCCTTGCAGGAAACAGAGGGTAATGGGGTTAGAGTTCAGCAGTGCCTCTTTGAGGAAGCCTCTCCTCAGGAAAGAGAGCTGCTAAACGATCGTGGGAAAGGGGGAGGGGCTTCAACAGAATCTGCCACCACTTTACTCCTTCCTACAAACTTACTAGACCTGAGGGAGTAAAACCCTGCAGCTCTGGAAAACAAAATGAGCTGCTCAACCTTTAAATAGGTAGTTAGCAAACCTAAACCAAAAAACACATGGTCTTGCAGACACTAGAGCCAAAATTCCTTTTGGCATTTAAAAATATCAGTCTGAACCACCATGTAAAAATAATGCATCCCATCTAGAGTTAAACATGGAATGTTCTTGTTTAATTTCTCAGACTTCCGACCATGAAGGAGTTTCACTGTCTGATGCTTGGAACATTACTTACAAAAAAAATAAAATAGCAATGCCGCTGTTACTTTTGTATCAATGAAGGCATCTTCTAACTACCAAATTGTGGATGATAAATGATGCAATGCAGTGCTATTTTAACATTTTCAGAATAATTTTTCAGTGAATGTTTTACACACTCTGCAAGCTTTTGCTAAACAGGCTTTGTAATGTAATGTAGAAATTTTGGGTCACTGATGCACTTGATTTACTCAAAAAACACATCATTTGTTGTGTGCATCTACCTCCCTTGCTGTCGCCATGTTCGTTCATTCATTCATTCATTCATTCATTCTATATCAGTGAATTACATCCTGCACTCCAGAGGGCCTGACCTCTTTGCCCTCAGGGTCACAGTGGCCAGTTGGTGATTGAAACTTCTCAAGGCACAGGTGCAGCCACAGGTGCAAGCATTTTTAAACTGCTCACTGCTTGATTCTCATGTACAGCCTAAAAAGACACTTGAAAAAAGAATGTTTTGATGAAAGTAATTTAAGGCCATAAACTATTAATAAAAGTATTCATTTGTAAAATTATATATAGATATATAGATTAATACTTTTATTCAGCAAGGATGCATTCAATTAATATTAAAGACATTTATAATGTCACAAAAGATTCATGTTTGAAAAACTATTTGCTGTTCTTTTTAACTTTCTAATCATCAAAGAATTCTCAAACACAATGAATCATGGTTCATGTGACACTGGAGTTATGGCTGCTAAAAAATTCATCATTGCATCCCAGGAATAAATTACAGTATAATAAATCTTACCATTTTATTTAATACATTTTTTTGGGGGGCTGTCAAACAATTAATCACGATTAATCACATCCAAAATAAAAGTTTTTGTGTACATAATACAGTGTGTGCATAATTATTATACAAGTTGATATTCTGATCATATTTTTTTTTCCAAGCACATTTTACCAATTCCAAACCACATCAATCTTAATAACTACTATTAATTTTGTATTTAATCATTTATATCATTTATAAGTGATATATAATTGTTCATGAAGGCTGTAAGTGAAAACCTCCTTATATTCAGGTAATTATTAAGCAGATTATCTTTTACAGATAAAATGAGCAAAAAAAAGAGATTTAACTCAGAATGAAAAGTCAAAACATTATTAAATGAGAAGGATGCAATACTAATGCAATACTAGAATTTGAAAAGTTAAGGCATGACCATTGGACAACGGAATGCTCATTGTGTCAGCAGAGTCAGAAAAACAGGTGGAGAAGAAAAGACACGTTAACTGCAAAAAAATTAAGAATTAAGGTGAAGAATTAGGTGTGAAACCATCAGGAACCATTTAGTCTCACCATTTTCCAGAACTGCAATGCACATGGAGTCTCCAGAAGTGCAAGGTGTCAGGGGCCGGATTCACGAAAATCTTCTTAAGAAATAAGTTAAGAAATTTCTTAAGATATATTCCTTGACGTTCGTAAGAATGTTCTTAAGTGCAATTCTTGAAAAATTCTTAATAAGTTCTCAAATATATTCTTAAGAACATCTTAATTTTTTTCTTAAGAAGAAAATGACAGTCTTTATCTAAGTGAATACATGACCCACTGAGAAACTCACACTTTATTGTCTTATTGCGCTTCCTGCAGATTACCAATAATCATAATAAGCACGCACACTCTTTTTGTCGCGACTTTGACTGGCAATCTTTCCGTGTATTATATGTAGCTAATGTTGTTGTAATGCTTAAATATAACAATTAATTTGAAATAACCCAATAAATTCATTAAATAATTCTTACTATTTGGGATTTAAGACAAGTCTGGGGCTGTCCTAACTTTAAGAAGTTATTTACGATGATTTTTAAGAAGATTCTTTTCAAGAATTTGAATTATTCTTAAGTTTTGTCTTAAGAACAATCTTAAGAAAAAAGATAAGAATATTCTTAAGAAGAATGTTTGGGAATACAAAATATTCTTAACTTTTTTCTTAAGTTAGAAAATAAGAAGAAAATGGCAGTTAAGAAGAAATTTCTTCTTAAGAATGTTTCGTGAATCTGGCCCCAGGTTCTCAAGGACTTTGCTTGGGTAAAAAATCCTAAAAAAAAAAAGACCCTCACTTAATAAGAATAACATGCTGAAGTGTTGTGAAATACATTAAGACTGATTTTTTTATAGGCTTTATAGACAGATAAGTTAAGAGTGACTCTTGAAGGACCAGCACCACATCCTCTTGTACCACTCTTTCAAGAATTTATCTTCAAGAATCTGGCAGTAAGTTTTGGGAGCTCATTTTTAAAACTTAAAACTTAAAACTTAAAACTGAGCTTTAGTATTGCATCCTTCTCATGGGCATTTAATAGTTTTTTACTTAATTATGCACACATGAGTATAGGGAGTTTTTCACTTCCAGCCTTCATGGACAATTATATATCAATTCTAAATGATTAAATACAAAATTAATAGTAGTTATTAAGGTAGATGTGGTTTGGAATTGGCAAATTGTGCTTGGAAAAAAAATATGACCAAAATATCAACTTACTGTATATGTGTGTGTACTGTGTATATTTATTATGTATACTGTATATAAATACACACATACAGTATATATTTTGAAAATATTTGTATGTATATATTTATATTTATATTCATATAATTTATATTATATAAAAATATATTTAATATATAAACATTACATAATGTTCTTAAATATATACGTGCATGTGTACACTAAAAATTGCATATAATGTGCATACAGTTTTATACCTAAATCTTTGTTTTGTTCCACATGAACACCTTTTCCTCCAGACAGATCACATGAACTGCATAACTGTTCAACACATCTTCAACGTTCTCCTCTCATACTCGTACACTACATCTCTCTGATGTCTGCTGTGTTGCACAGTGTTTCAGAAGAAACATCTTCATCCGGTGGGAGATGAAGAGACTGACAGATCGAGGGAAAGAGATGGTCCAAGAGGAAGCGAGAGAGAGCGGCAGAGAGCAGCAGAGACGTGGACAAGCATGCTGATGCTGATCTACACATTCTAGGCAGTTGTCATGGAGACAGCACTGCCTCTTTGGCCTGGCTGCTCTTCGTGATATTTGTGTGAGAATGTGTTCCAGTGTGTGTGTGTGTGTGTGTGTGTGTGTGTTGTGTCACACTGTGATCATAATGTCATACTGTTAGCATGATAGTACAGATTGCATTTATAGACTTAGCCAGTGTTAAAACTTGGCATGGAAGCTGATATTCTGTGAAATGCTTGTTATTTATGACTATCTGTGGCTGTGTTACCTTTTATAAAAGCTATTTGTAGCTCAGTGCAGCTGCGGCCTTTCATTATCATTACTGAGGCTAATGCTCCCATCTCTCTGCCTCTAGTTACGACTAGTGGAATAAAGCGAAAATGGAATAGTTTGTTATTGAAGAATCTTCCTGCTCATATTCCAAGTCTTTCTATACCACTTGACAGTTTTATGTGAATCTTAATTTATTATTCAGAGAAAATTTACCTTCACACTGAGCTATTAACTCAAGAACTTACATTCACCCAAATAATCTGCTACAATCAGACTGATGGCTTAATCAGATTGAAAATGCTTCATGTAAATAGTTCAATCAGTCTGACTGAGCTTGATAATTCAATCAATAGAATAAAAGACTAAGCATGTAAACATTTGAATATGACTATATTCTCAATCGGATTCAAAAATATCTTGAAACAAGTCACAACACAATGAAATTAGCTCAACACAATCGAAACAAGCCACAACACAATGAAATTAGCACAACACAATGGAATCAAGCCATAAATAATGGAAACAAGTCGAAAACACAGCGGAAACAAGACGAAAAATAAAGGAAACAAGCCACAAAAACAAAATTAGCACAACACAAAGGAAACAAGCCACAACACAGCAAAATTAGCACAACACAACAGAAACAAGTAGCAAAACAGCAGAAATAAGCCACAACACAATGAAATTAGCACAACACAATCGAAACAAGCCACAACACAATGAAATTAGTACAACACAATCGAAAACACAATGAAATTAGCACAACACAAAAGAAACAAGCCACAATACAGCAAAATTAGCACAACACAACAGAAACAAGTAGCAAAACAGCAAAAATAAGCCACAACACAACAGAAACAAGCCACAACACAGCAAAATTAGCACAACACAATCGAAACAAGTAGCAAAACAGCAGAAATAAGCCACAACACAACATAAACAAGCCACAACACAGCAAAATTAGCACAACACAACAGAAACCAGTAGCAAAACACAGCAGAAATAAGCCACAACACAACGAAATTAGCACAAAACAACAGAAACAAGCCGCAGCACAATGGAAACAAGCCACAACAATGAAATTAGCACAACACAAAAGAAACAAGCCACAACACAGCAAAATTAGCACAACACAACAGAAACAAGTAGCAAAACAGCAAAAATAAGCCACAATACAACAGAAACAAGCCACAACACAGCAAAATTAGCACAACACAATCGAAACAAGTAGCAAAACAGCAGAAATAAGCCACAACACAGCAAAATTAGCACAACACAACAGAAACAAGTAGCAAAACACAGCAGAAATAAGCCATAACACAATGAAATTAGCACAACACAACAGAAACAAGCCACAACACAGCAAAATTAGCACAACACAACAGAAACAAGTAGCAAAACAGCAGAAATAAGCCACAACACAACAGAAACTAGTCCTCTGTGTTGTGTTCTGGCGATTTTGTTGTGTTGTGGAGATTTCGTTGTGTTGTGCCCGTACAAACAGGACTGAATGTTTCATTCTCAAAAAGACTAAATTCATTCTTCAAGTGAGTGATTAATTCTCAATTTGGACTGATTTGATACGAATCAATGTTCACCTCACTGACTTAATGATCTGACACTACTGTCCTTGAGTATAAAGCTGTGGTCACTGTATGGAAGAGACCTGCGTGAAGATGATCCAAAATGTCTAAATTTTTGTTTCACCGAAGAAAAATGGGTAAAATGGGCTTGGAATTACATAAAGGTGAGATAATAGAATTTTTCATTTTGAGATCCAAGTAAATGAATGAAAATGAGATGAAATGACATGAGACAGAGAGGGGGGTTATAAAGGGTGAGAGGCTTCAGAAAATCTGGCTTCAGCACAGAACTGCTTGGCCTCAACCCTTCTTCCTGTGTCAGCAGTCGCCCGTTCATATGGGGCTGTCTGTGGTTTGTCACGTTCCTCATGAGCAACAAGAGAAAATATGTGTGTGTGGTTTCATGTGTGCGTCAGCACTAAAGTACGTCAACTAACTACATAAAATAACCACCGAAAGTAATTCTGACCACACAGAATAGTTAGAGAGCAAAACATGCAGACCACAAATTAAGCAGATATGCATTCAATGTGGATGTCCGCTATTCTTGTCTGATTACATGTCCAAGCTAGGAAAAAAAAAAAAAAAAACAACAGGAAGATGAACATGGCCAAAACATTATAAAGCTGTTTAAGTGATGGACTGACCGCAGTTAAGACATGTAAGTAACTGTACACCATTGCTGAGTCTTCAAGAACAGGAGAATCACAGGACTTACATCCAATGAACACTTATTTAAATCAAAAACAGCAGAGAATGAAACATGCGATGTCTTCATACAACTTAAAGTTTTGCAATTGTTCCATGGCAGTCAGTCTCACTGAATATGACACATCGGAGTAAATTGTCTCATGAACAGTGTGGATTCAGTAAGCTAGACTGATCAAGATCCTAAAACTACCATAATGGTGACATATGGTGAGAAGAAGACGGATTTGGTTAGTCAGAGTGCTTTGGTATCCATTCACTATTTCCATGTAGAAACGGAACATCTTGAAACCAGATAGGCTTGTAGTTAGACAGCATGTAGGGTCACAATTTGGAAAACACATGACTAATTTCCGCTTACAAGTGGTGTGGATTCCCATTGTCTGAATGATCATTTAAATCTGTTCATCTCCAGTCAGTATTTTGAATGATTGAGGTATAACGTGGAAAATACAAAACAGGGAGAAAAATATATGTGTGAGGCAACAATTATTATTTTTTTCTCTTGTTTTTGAAGAGCTGTGTTCCATGGAAAAGTTCTCCTTTTTCTGATGGGGGTCTGAGAGGAAAGAATGATATGGAATGAATGGGGAAAACAGAGGTTTTTGCTCTCACCTCAGAAGGGTTTGTGGGTTTGGCTGTAGTACAGTTGACTCTGTCTGCCCTGGTGAAACACCAAGCAGCAGCAACTGGAGAGGTTGTGAGACTGTAACAGCTTGTATACATTTGAGTCCTTGAGCATGACACTAAACCCAAAACTCCTCTAGTGGGACTGTGTCTGGATTTGGTCTTTTTGAGTGGATATTGATTAAACTAGCCATTAAATTGGAAATTAACAAATAACTGCAGGGCTTTTTATAGTATGAAGTCATTCAAAGCTCCATAATTGTTCTACACAGAAAACAATATGACTTCATTGTCTCTCAAAGGGTCTTTTTTTTCGCAGTTTTATTTATTTGGCATTTAGCCTTTATTTGATTGAACAGTGAGAACAGAGAAGCAATGAGAACAAGATAAGGAAAGGACCTCAAGTCAGGCTACAGCTCTAATATGAAGTCTCATTATAGTCAGATGTAAAAAAAAAAAATTAATTTTGTACCCTTTCTTTGAGCTTCAAAATATAACAGTCTTTCCCAAAAGCCTCTTTGCAAAATCTGCGTTATTGCAACAGGTGCGCAAACCACCGAAATGTGCTGCTCAAAATGTTAAGGTCAGATGGAAATGATAGTTAAAAATAAACCAGCCACCAATTTCTAATGTTAGGATCCTTCAGAAGGATATATAGAGCAGCAGGTGCTACACACAACCAGAACAGGCATGACCTGCACTACATTTTTACAACATTTTACTCTTATCATTCATTTCCTTGGTGTTTAGTTTAATAGTACCTTTATTATGAGAGAAAGGCTTAAATTACAGTTTGTGTTAATAGTACAGTAAACTCTTTGATATCAAAAGATGAGGGATTCCACCTTTTAAGCTTGTACCTCTTCTCTAGTCAAAACTCAAATCTCAGACCGGACCAAACACGAAGTCACTTTCCTCACAGCTGGGATGTACCAGAAGGTGTTTTCTTTTTATCATTTACATAAGGCTGACCAAACTTGAATGACTTTATGAGAAGGTTAAAAAAGGACAAGAGAGGGCAGATTTCTCCTTATCATTAAACCCAGGTGCTCTGCACACAGACATGTGCTCACACAAACAGATTTTCCACTAGTTTGATTAGCTGACACTTTCTTTAGCTATTTAAAGCACGCAGTGGCCAAGGTTACTTATCAAGGATTCACAGTGAAATGGGAGATTTGAAGTCTCTAATGAGTGCTTAATTAATTAGAGCTATAGGTACCAGAAACCTTCGTTCAAACCCATTCTTTAGTGAGTTTTCCCCTGTAGACCAGGATAGATGTTGACTTTTTTTACTAGAAAAGTCTTAAAAACAGTTGAATTTAAGAAATTAATTTCTTTGCATGTATATATTTGATTTGATTTGATTTTTAAATAAAAATTAAAACTTAAAAGTAAACTATTGTGGGAGGTTTTTTTTTCTTCTCTCATTAGCCTGTGGTAAGCCATAATTAAATTGCTTGTTGTATTTTGTCTGTTTTCTTAAAATATTTTAAAATATTTAAAATACTTAATAATTTAAAATTGTAGATGGTGTGCTTCTCTCTTTATCAAGAATAAATATAGAGATAGAGACTGCAAAGAGAAAGTAAAAATGCTTCCCTTTTTTTAAAAAAAACGCCAGGGTTAAGGAATGAGAGTGAGAGAAAGAGAGAGAGAGAGAGAGAGAGAGAGAGAGAGAGAGAGAGAGAGAGACTGAAGAGAGAGAGAGAGAGATCGTACTGAAATGCAACTTATTTTAGAGTTCATTGAACATGGAGAGGGCTATTGGCCCTCAGCCTTTGCTCATTAGGAGGAGGAGATGCATTCAAAGGCTGGAGGACAGGGGAAAGTGAGAAAGAGGACAAGTGAAAGAAACAGAGATGGAGTGGATGGGACAGGGTAAGAAGTAGTGTCTCCCCTGCTTTTCGCTTTTTTGTTCTGCTGCTCATCTTGTCTGCTTTCCAAATTCTCCACAATCTCTATCTTGCTCTCCACACTTTCTTTCTTTCTTTCTTTCTTTCTTTCTTTCTTTCTTTCTTTCTTTCTTTCTTTCTTCATACTTTTTACACTTTTCTTTGCTGTTGTTGATCAGAGGCTCTCTGACTTCATACGCTGGCACATTTCTCTATCTAGGTCATGACGTCTACAGATCATCAAGCTCTCTGCTGAGGCAACAGCTTTGTTCAATCCAAAAACAATGTGAGCAAAAACACAATAAATAACGTGAACACAGCTGTGGTAAAATATGGTTTTGCTTATGGGTCCTGATTTTGTGAGGTTGATTCTTTCTGTTTACTTGTCAGTAGGATTTGTGTGAAATATATTCAGCAGTGCAGTAGTGCCATAGAGTAAATGATGAAATAATTGTGCCTAACTTGCACATATGAAATAAAACTATTTTTAATACAATTATTTTGTAGTAGTGTGCATGAAAATCCATCAGGGCATCAAAAATCAGGTGATTTATGGAGCAAGTATTACTATATAATTGGAGTTGTTTCTGTAATTTCTGTAATATAAATACGTATCTTAATTTAACTCAAAATATCAAAATGTTGGACTTCCTGCCAAACTAGCGCTTGAACCCATTCCTTCCAGCAGACCTCATAGAGAAATATTACAGTCCTCTGAATGAAGACAAATATCAATACACTGCATGATCTTGCAGCACATGAGGTCATTACTAAAAATGTTTCATTTTGGCAATGCATGCAAGAAAATGCACATTTTAAAGGTCTGAATATGATTAAGGAAATATTACATAATGTAAACATTCATTTTCATAGCTCTTCTAAGTAGGATTAACACTCTATAATCCCCACACTCTGCTTTCTGCAGAGGAGACCAGTAATTAAGCATGACACCAGGATACATCATTTCCAGTGCAGCATCATTCAATGCATGTGTGGCAGAATTATACAGATTTTCATTGATAATCACCTACCCCAAATAACTCTACAATTGCCTAAAAATGACTCATTTCCACACAAACTTAACAACTGATGTGTAATACATATCTCTTCAGTGAGCCAGTTTTGAGTCACACTAATCCTGCAGAAGATGCCATACCAACATAACTCATTTTCAGATCTAATTAAACATAAGAACCAACTGGATCATTACACCAACAAACAAACAAACAAAAAGATAAATTTGATGCTGAAATCCAAACTCGCAACAAAAATGAGTATCAGAGACAGGAGACAGTGAATCTGAAATGTACATTCGATATCCATTAAATATGCCTATCAATAAAATAGTCACACAAATGTCAAAATGCTTAAACATCTATAATTTTACTCTAATGCACTGATCTATGAGAATGAAGATTAGTTCATTATTTCCTCATTAGAAGCACATATGGATGTCATGCAAATGAGATGTTGGAGGACGTGTGTTATATGCACACTGAGGGGATCCCTGTCCATGATTTATTTAACAGAGGGGGATGATGGTTATAGATGCATACACATGTGATGTGATAGATGTGTCCCTCACATGATTCCTGTGTAATGAGCGTGTGTGAGAGAGCGAGAAAGAGGGAGACCCTACCATCTCCTTTAATTTCTCCCATGGGAGACGGTTAAAAACCAGGCTGAGTGAGGAGGCAAACTGCTGAGGTTCCCCCTCTCCATCCTTACATTGATCTCTCACCTCTGGGGTTCACTTTTTCCATCTCTGACGGGTAAAGATATAGTCAAGTCATCAAAGGTGGAAAGCTCTTGTACTGAAAACACAAGCCATGGAAAGAGAGAAGTCCATCTCTTAGCTATTTGGCATAGATATGTAGCCTAAGATAGAAAGATAGAAATTATCCTATTTAAAAGTTGATGTAATCTTGGTTCTTAACCTTTTGTTGTGCAAAACTTTTTGACAAAAAAGTCTCTAGGTCATGCAAGTTCTTCCCAGCATGCTCTGCACATTTAGGTTTTTCCCACATGGGTACAGTATACACAGTTTTGCCACTCAAGGACACTTGAGGGACTCATACACATCCCAAAAGGCTGCAAACAGTCACTAATGCTCAAGGAGGAAACACACGATATTAAAAACCAAGGCTACATACATTTATTAACAGGATCATTTGTGTAAATTAAGTTAATATATTGTCTTAAGGAATATTCTTAAATATTCATCATGCATCTTCAGATTTTTATTTTATTTTATTTTATTTTAGATTCTGTAAGAGCTTTGTAAATTTATAAGCACAATATATAAGAATACACCTCCTAAAATCAATGCATTTTTACAAGAAAATACTAACTAATTTAATTTGTTTCTGTGTAACATAGGTAACCCAAACAAATAAACTTAGTTGTAAGATGTTTTGGATGAATGGCGCAAGTGTGTGTGTGTGTGTGTGCATATTATAGTTTGTGTGTATTTATGAGTGTGTATGAATCTATGTTTTGCATGTACATGCTGTATGTTGTGAATGTGTGCTTATGTGACACCTCAGTAACTGGGGCAGAACTGATTGCTGCTGATGGCTGTAGGCGCGTGTAGACCTACATTCAGCACACAGACGAAGGAAAGAGTCAGAGAGAAAGAGGAAGAAGGGAATGTTGGAGACAGTGTCTACTGTCTTGGTTTCATTCTTCTCCACTAGATGTCCACCAAACAGTTGACTAATAATAGTATTAAAAAAGTAAGTAAATTAAATAAATAAATAAAAACATTGTGAAAACAACTCCAAAGAGAAGTGGAATGACAAATGAATAACAAATGAAAGAGAAGGAGTGCTAAAAAAAAACCAAAAAAAAAAAAAAAAAAACCACAACGCTTAGATAGGTCAATCACCAGGGACAGGATCTGGCCCATCTGCTCAGCTGATATAACAGGGAATTATGCATGCAGATTGGCACTGCATCTCCACGCTCTCCCCCAAACACGCTTCATGACGCATTTATGCCGTCTCAAAGATGTAAGGATGTGAGAGGATGAAAAGAGGAATGTGTTATTGGGGTTAACAGAAGTGAAAGGAGGGTTGGTGCACTGGAGAGTTGTTTATGAGAAGAGAGAACATTTGAAAAGCAGAAAGGAAAGAGAAAAAATGTTGCTGCTTTACTCAGAGGGAGTATAAAGGATGAAGGTGACTTTTCTTCCTGCTTTCTTGTGTCCTCTCACAGGTGCGTGTGTGTGTGTGTGTGTGTGTGTGTGTGAGAGAGAGAGAACCCCTGTGTGGAGGAAGTCTGTTCTTCCTTCTAAGAATCATAATGCATGAGCTGACAACATCTTTGACATCATTTCCTTCTAAAACAGCTTTAAGTGTGTAACTAATAAAAACGATGGCAACTAAATTATGATCAGTTTGTCATACATCCTATATATTACACTGTATTACACTACTGATTTTTTTTTTTTTTTTTTAATAAAAGAAATCTCTTATGCTCAACAATGCTGCATTTATTTGATCGAAAATGCAGTAAAACAGTAATATTGTGAAATATTATCACAAATTAAAATAACTATTTTCTATTTTAATATATTTTAAAATATAATTTATTCCTGTGATGGGAAAGCTGAATTTTCAGCAGCCATTACTCCAGTTTTCAAAGTCACATGATACATATTTTCCCAGGATTCTTTTATGAATAGAAAGTTCAAAAGAACAGCATTCATTTGAAAAATATGGTATACTAATGCCAGAGGGCAGAAGGCTTTTCTCAGGACAGTGATGAGGCCAGTGGATGCACTCTAAAAAATACTGGGTTGTTTCAACCCAACTTTGGGTCAAATATGGACTAACCCAGCTGTTGGGTTAAATTTTTACATTAAAATTTTAACCCAAAAGTTGGGTTAGTCCATATTTGACCCAAAATTGGGTTAAAACAACCCAGCATTTTTTTTAGAGTGTGGACCTTAGCACCTACAGTACTCTCAGATTTCATTCTAAATATAATGCAGTGTGCCTACTTCTTTAGTATTTACAAGTCAATATTTTCTCATTTTAGGCATCAAAATGGTTGCAAAATTAACTGTCCTTATAATAAGCAGTTCCCAGCATGCACAGTCACAGGAATAAGTCATACAAAGTATTTTATACAGTTTACTTGTCTATTTCCATTGGTGTCGTTGTGTTTGATGATGTGAATGTATGCGAGCTGTGACAACTGTCAGTATTTTAGTACTCAGTAGTTTTGTTTGGGTGGACCACCTGTCAATCAATCGAGCCGCTCATTCTGCCTCATTCCTGGTTTGACACCTTAAAAAAGCTAACACAATATATATAACAAATACAACATATGTAACAATGGCCAATATGTAATTAGTGTCAGCACTACTACAGCATTCCTTCTACATTCTGCTTTTCATTTATGCCACAAAAATGTATAATAAGGGTTTTGTGTTCTTGTTAGGGAAGTATAAGGTGCATACTGATTCAAAAATGCTGTTTCTTGAGTAAATTAGGTAAGTATAAAGGCACTCTATGTTTTCAGAAAAACTGTTGCCAGAGTATTTTTATTTTGTTCTTATGAGGTTTGCAGTGCATTCAGAGGGTGAGAAACAGATTCAAAAACCCAATTCTTTGACTATGTTCTTGAGGACTGGCATGCTAGATTTGTTACCAGAAACCCAAGGGTCTAATGATCCTTATTCAAGAGACCTCTCAGTTACCCACAACACCACACTTTATGGAAATCTCCATCTGCTGCTGTGCTGAGATGTGGCCTTTTAGAAAGATCATATAAACCAAAATAGATTAAATGTATAGGGAGAGATGGATGATGGAAAACACAATTATGCTGCGTTTAGTGTTCTACACAGTGAAATGAAAGAAGTCTTTATTTTATTTTTTTAGTCTGTGAAGATGCCTTATAATTTGATGCATCCATATAATGATTCATATGGATGTAAAAGTTTGCCAATAAAGATGCTGAAGAATTAAAAGACTGACGTCAAACTGCCCAGAGGGGCACTGCTGGTTTACTGTTGGCTGTTGGTCAGATCTCCTCTGGAAAATCATCCATTTAGTCAAAGTAGTGTGATAGACTTCAAACATGAGAAAGAGAGCTGTGGGCGGTTCTGTACTGTCTAGCAAGAGCTAAAGAGAGGATAGAGAGAGAGAAGGGGGGTATGCAGAGTGAGAGTGGGTTTTATGACTCATTCTGACCTAGTTTATGGGCTAAGATGGGTAAGTAGGGATAACGCAGAAACATGCTAATAAAATATTTTTTTGGTCTCCAATATTTTAATCAAACTATATTCTTAACAGAACCACAAAACCTATTAAATTAGGAGGAGAATCTGATTACACTATACTGGTGTTCAGGTGTGCAATCAACAAACTTTTAAAATGAAAATATAATAGTAATTCCATGAATTTAATTTGACAAGTGCCATTCCAAGAGCGCTGATATACAGTCAACAGCACTGGAGTATATACTATATCACTCCGCTGGCCTGTGTTTGTTATTTGTCTTGAGTGAATCCTTAAATGTTTCAGTCAACTGATTAATTCAAAATACTCACTAATCCAGAACAAACAAATCCCTACCTGTGTCTGAAGTCACATACACTCTGAGTAGGTACAATATAAATATTTAAAAAAAAAAAAAAAGTATTTTATATAGTATGCATATGTGTAGTCATTTGCATCGCTTCCCTGTCTTTCAGTTCATAGAAGGTCCTTCAGGTACTACTGTTTTATGAATACTGTGAATACGGACATACTACTCTTTTCACATACTGTTTTCCACCTATATATTATATATATTTGAATTCAGCCTTTATCTGTATGGGTGAATCACTCAATCATTCTCTCAACTACTCAATTCAGAAATTAAACAAATGTCTTTATGAGCAAATCATTATATTATCACTTAACTGATTTGGTCAAAAAACTGATTCAGATACAAATTCAGGAACAAATCTACTGTGAGTTGCAATGATTCTGCTTTTGCTTTGTTTAGAACTATTTTTGCTTACGATGCAAAAAGTAACTGGAAATTTTGTATCTTAACTCAGTATTAACTTCTTGTTTATTGAACTGTTGTATACACTCGCAGTCTTACTGTTTGTCTGAATAAAAACATTCAGTAACACTTTACTTAAAGCCTTTATGTATAATGCATTATAAAAGTATTTTAATACATTAATTATGCCTTGTAATGCACCTTATAATGCATTGTACAATCTCATGAATAATTGTAACCACAGTTAATAACTTATAACACTTATCAGTTCATTGTTACACTATGCATTTTAAATTCGGTTATAATTATTTACAACAAGATATAATGTATTAGAATACATATTATGAATAATTATAATGCATTATACCCTTTAATAACCCTTTATAATGCATTATACATAAAGGCTTTAAGTAAAGTATTACCAAGTATTCTTGTGTGAAACTGGTTAATGAACAAGCAAGGGGTATTCTATAAGCATTCAATTACCTTTTGTCAAGTCAATGCGTATCTAAGATCAGACTCAACAAAAAGAGATCAACAAAAGCCACTGGCACGCAGGAATGGCATTGCACACTTCGGCCATGTTACACCCACAGTCTGTCATTAGATGCTTTCTTTATATGTGGCTCTAGTATCCACACATACTGGTTTATTTTTGGAAAAAGTATCTCTGGCCCAGTTCCTTCCTGCCCTAAAACTTGATAACTTTAATAGAGCCTCCATGAATTGTCATAAAGCAAGAATTCAAATGTAAACACAGTTCATTGTGAGTGGAAAAGAACATTATTAACATTAAAACATTATTAACATTAAAAACATTATTTGTCACGATGCCCTGTGGTAATGCCCAAGATGTTTGTGGTAATGCCTGGCTAGTGCATAAAATAACAATGGTGCTGTGAGGTTGACGTTTCACTAAATATGGGATATTGCATACATATTATTGTATTCCATAGCTCTGAAGAAGTGATTGACCTGTATTTGGACGACTAGACTGCATAAAAGACCCCAAAAATGAGACAGTGGTTTTCTTTGGCTTTGAAAATTTGAAAGCTTTCCCAGAAATAGTTTGACGACTCAAATTAGTTTTTTCTTGTTATTCTCTCTCTCCATTTTAAGTATTAATAGTGTAAAGACCCAAAGAAAGGGGGTTTGGGGGAGGGTTTATGTTCCACTTGAAATGAATCTGATGTAATGTACTTGGAATTTGGTTAAGGCTATATTAAAGCTTTGTGTTACTGTGTGAAAAAGAACAGTTGCAACTGAATGCATATCTGTATGTGTTATGTGCAGCAGAAAGTTAAACAATATTCATTAGATTAGCACTTTTTTGAACAATACAAACAATATAAAGAGTTCAGATGCAAATAACTCTTCATATTTAAGCATATACAAATAAGCAAGCATGAAAATAATAATAAAAAAAAAAAAGTTTTGAGATTTCAGTAGACAATGAAGTGAAATTAAAATTATATAACCATTTACAATTATTCCAAATATGTACTGTATGTTTTTTTTCCTTCTGAGGAACACAAAAGAAGATGTATTTTTAATGAATTAGGAATTAAGACTTTGCTAATACACATTGAAAGATATCTTCAAAACATATACATGACTAATTACATCACAAGTAACACATTTTGAGAAGAATCTCCTCTAGAGGAAAAAACTCATTTTCACCAACTGTAATTTACTTTTGATTAAATTTCTGTACCTACTTATTACTTTTTCCTCTCTCAGGTAAAATTTTAATTTACACTCTGTAGATCTCTGGAGATTTGCGTCATCACTAACTCTCATGTAAAACAAGTTCCAACAATCACAGCAGCACTGCTGAGTCTCTGAATATCAGACTCTGAGCTCATTTGGTGCCAAGTATATTTAAGTTTTTATGGTCACTGTCAGATATATGAGAAACTGAATCCTAAACACTTCACAATTTTCTAAAAAATAAGACAGAAAATGTGCAAGATAGATGATAATGTATGTATTTTAATAACAGTGGAGATGAAGGATGGGTGAAGCAGGTGTCTCGGTTCAGTGGTGGTTGGCAGGACAATTTGATGCTGATGCAGGCAGTCTAGCTGTCTTGCTGAGTAATGTATGAAATGGAGGAGAACCTTGTTAGGCACAGACAGTGAAGATCAGCAAAGACAGGGAGTGAGAGAGGGCAAAAGAGAAAAGTTTTAAAGTGAGGGACATTTACATTCATGGTCCAGGAAGATCTTTTCTCACCAAAGTGACTTACAGTAATGCAAAGTTGCAATAAATACAGAACTGTTTACATCTCTCTTTCTGCTATCCACTGGCAGCAGTGTAGGCCATCAACAGTGTTTTGACTTACAGTAATTCTTGCAAAAATCAGTGCAGAGCAGAGGTGTAATGTGAGAGAATTCCCAAAAGAGTTAAGAGGGAGAGACCTTGATGCTATTTCTGTAAATATGACACCAGGTTTTGGAGACAAAGGCCACTCAGACACTGTGACCTTGGTTTTGGATCTTTGAGAGGGGGCGTCATTCTCCCCCTTCCACTGTGACAAGAGAACAAGATGATTGGGTCTTTATCACAGCAGTAAGACATAATCATGAAATCTCATTTCAGCTTCATTATCATTTATCATCACAGAATAACTTTGGCAATAATGAAGTCCCTGAATATGCAGATTGAATCCCACCCTTTATAGCCAAACTGATATGGTTTTCATTTAAAGGGATAGTTCACTCAAAAATGAAAATTCTGTCATCATTTACTCACCCTCATGTCGTTTTAAACCTCTATGGCTTTTTGGCATCTGTGGAACATAAAAGAAGATATTTTTTATTTTGTAATTATTTATTTATTTATTTTATTTATTTTTTTGAAGCCAATGGTCACCAAAATTGTTTGGTACCAACATTCTTTAAAATATAATAGGGGAGAAATAGTTTCAGTCACTGATCATACCCAACTGGATACACACAACAATATGCAATATGAGAAGTTGTAATAATAATAATAATAATAATAATAATAATTTATTTATTTATTTATTTTTTGGAAAATAAATAGGATCTTGTTTGGAAATGTCTCTTTCAGACTTTCAGATTCAGATTCAGATTGTACAAACTGAATAACTCGCATCGGTCTGTGTGTTTGTGTCCCATCTCTCCTCCCTCTGGCCTCCATGTGACAAGAGAAACTGTTCTGCCCAATACGATTCGCATGGATCGAGTTACTGGCCCTCTCTCGCTCTGCGCTGCTGCTGCTCAGTTCACTCACTCACCAGTCTCTGCCGGGCGTGTGGCGCACCGACCCACCGCTCCACACACACACACACACACACACACTCCGCTTCTCACATCCATTCAGCTCGATTCCGCATCGTTGTCCGAAGATGACCGTGACTATTGCGGGGCCATCCACGAGCCTAACCTCCACCAACCGCGGAGACTAGAACCGGAGCCGAGGAGAGAGAGAGAGAGACTAACCCACCTCTCTCTCGTCTCTCCCCATCATCCGCCTCAATCCTCTGGGCAACAAACCGACAGCTGAAGCGATTTCTGCAGAAATCTAGCTCTCACCCACAAACACTCTTCTGCTTTTAGCCCACAAGCCGCGTCACGTCGGGATATTGTGGAAGTAATTTCACACAAGGATTTTTTTCTGATCTGCATTCACTGAAGATGGATAATATAAACGTGGAGTCGGTGGAGAAGGAGTGCGGGGCGCTTGGTGGATTATTCCAGGCGATTGTCAATGATATGAAGGTGAGAGGTTTGACACGACGCTTTAAACACATGTAACCGTATATTCTGCACGAGCGTGACCAGCATGCAGATGGAGAAACTCTCAAACCCGTTATCACTAAAGTGGCTTTGAGCAAATATCCATAATGCAATACAATCGCCTATTCATGTTAGACATAAATGACAGGGGGAGCGCTGTATGACATTAAGTATCTTCCCAGAAGATAATAGAAAGATAGATAGATCATAGATAGATAGATAGATGCATGCATGCATGCTTGCATACATACAGGCCTATATAGGTTATAGGCATCATTATATTATGAAAGCATGTTTGTCGTTCAACGCGATACGGTTCGCCCAAATGCCGGTGCGGCTGAATACACTGTATCCACGCGAGAATGTTGTGCATGTCGAGAGGAAATGGAGGGGGTTTCTCTCACACAATGGGAAACAGACTGAACTGCTGCTGATTAAGCAGATGCGGCCGCGCGCCATTCCGTGTCACACACCGTGAGATTTGTTGCGTCTGTCTGACGGATTGCAGCGTTCCTTAATATCATTAGAGCGGCCGCGATCTTCTGTCGGGTTTAATATTTTAACCACATCGTGAAAAGCACGCACAGTCGTTCTGAATGTCTGTTGACAGGGTTTCAGGACTCGTTTCCATGCCTTAGGTTCTGACGCTCTGGCAATAACATTCAGCCAGTGAAACCCAATAGCGACCACATGACTTCTCTTCAGAGAAGCCTTCAAGCTGCTTGTTAATATCACATTTTTTTTACAACATTGACAAAAAATACGTAATTTTCAGCTCTGAGAAGCATCTGCATCTATTCTCTCTGCTCTGCTTACCCAGATATTGTCTTCTCATTCATAACTTAACTCTTACTTCTCCAGCATGCTCATGATCCCATTTGCTTCCATGCTGTTAAATGGGGATTGCAAAATATGGGTCAGCTATAATGCCAACATGTCTGTGGAAGGATATTGAGCAAACAGTGGCATTGGTGCATGGGGTCGATGATGTTTGCCTCAGAGCTCTTCATTTCTGTGTATGGCACAGTTCAGTCATGAATGAGCACTGCCTGAGAGACCTAGATCCAGGCTTCACCTTTAAGATGTAGGTTGATTCAGGTGCTGCGCTGTTCCTGGTCTCGTTCAAGCTCGCTCTGTGATTGGACCCTAATGCCACGTGGATGCAATGCAGACATGTGGTTTGCCCTCGCCATCCTCTGATGTTGCTATATTGAGATAGGAAAAGTAGGAAAGCAGCTGAGGACTGTAAAGAGGGTTAAGTTCAACTATTTTATGATGATTACTCAAAGAAAGTGCAGGCAGTTCATTCAGGAATGAATCAAAAAATGAAGTAATTGTTCAAGAGCCAAGATTTGAAAATCTACCACTGTCTTCTCTCTGCTTCTGCCTCTGCTTGTCTTTGTTTGTGGGTTGTGGGTATTGCCAGCTCACTTGTCAAATGTGTCTCATCACCAGAATGTCAGTTGGATCTTCTTTGTTCCTTCTCTGAGATCTCAACAGTACTGGAATAAACAAGGAGCCCAAATTCTCCAAAGGAATCAATAAAGTATAGATTCAGCTTAGTGTTCTTCTAGCGTTCTTCATGCTGTTTGGAAACTAGCCTGTGGGAAAAATTGAACTGTACGTGAATGATTACTTGTTTCCTGCCAAATAGGAACAGGAAGGAATAATACACCATATATGACTCTATTTAACTCCACAAGGGTATGTGAACGTCAGTTCGATTTCAAAATAATCGTCAGTTTGATTTCAATGCAGCACTGTACTGTATGTGTGTTTTTGTGTCCCGCTCTTGGGAGGGCATTGTTATAAAAGGGTTGTTATGAGTATGGCTCTGGATTATGGGGGGAGGATGATCGGATTTGAAGGGAGGGGGAAGGAGAAATGAGATGGAAAGGGTTGAGGAGTGGGGCGCGCTGTCATATTTAGGCCCACATTCTTACCCCCCTTCTTTAGGTGAAAGGGCCCTAAGCAAGCGAGAGAGGGACACCAGCATTAGACGTGATGATGACACAAGCACACAGTTGTCTGTTTGCCAGCAGGACCTGTTGTATATCACTGCTGTTTACATTTGCATGCCTCACACTGAGTTGTGCATACCAGCCTGTAGAGCGGAGACGCTCAAATAGACTCATTCTCTTGGTCTGCCTGGCTACTGAATCTGAGCTATGCCTTTAGTAATCCTCTGAATGTTTGTCTGGAGATAGAACTTGGATAAAGGTATATCAGGGCTTTTCTTTGGCTTTAGGTGCTTTTGTGTTCCAAGGGTTGATTTTTATTAAAATTATATTTAAATGAAAAAAAAAATGCTGATTTCAACCTGGTCTTTTAGTTTATTTATATCACATAAAAAATTCTTGGCTCTGGCTTGACTGATTTTAACATATGAAAATCCATCATAAAACAATGAATCATCATTTTGTATGAATTGTCAGAAAGGGAAAGACTTGAGATGAATTAGGACATATAATGTGTGCTTAAAAATATAAAGTTATAAATATAACGGTAAATGCTATACAGATGAAATATTGGGCCTTATTTCCAATCAAGCTATTATACTGTCAAGCTCAGATTCTGTCAATGCAGGCAAAGTGTGAATATTTTATGTATGATTGAATACCAATATAAATTAATGTGTGTAATTAAGATGCATAAAATGTTAGCTAGGAAATTGGCTGATATTTTAATGTTAATGTTTAAGATGTAATTCCCACCAACAAATGGTATTAAACACAATGTCATCTGACATGTGGCAGAAATGGCAGTGCAGTGTGAATTTTCATTATTTACTTTCAGAAATAAAAGAAATAATGCTGCTGTGACACATGTATGTCCACTATTGGACATTATTTGTGGAAAAATAACACAAACTAGAGAGAGTCCACACAGCTGGAAGCGACCATAATTGAAGAAACAGCTGTAAATGTTGCTTACTGGTAACTAAATGTAGGTTAGCCAAAAGTTGGCTTATTCACACCAAGTAAAATAACTGTAATGATAATTGTTCTAATTCTTTGAGAATAGGGAAGTCCACACCACAACTATAACAGCATTGAGGAACAACATCATTGGAATCACATTCAAAATTATTTTTCCAGATAATGAATGATAAAAGCATTGACTGGCAATCAGAATCCACCGCATTTAAAGAGCTTGATCATTTAAATGGCAGATGACATAGTTGCTGTATTCTTATAATAGACAGAATGTTATTGTGCGTTGGTGTGGATGCTAATATAGTTATCATTATAGTTATTGTTCTCGGTGTGAACAGGGCTTTACTGTTTTGGCCAAGCAGTGAAGCTAAGAATCCTCGTGACCACTTAACTCATGTCAACTCATTATTTATCTCTTTATTTCTTAATTTGGGAAAGCCCTGAGATGAGCATGTGTTTTCACCAGCCTCTTGTTAAGCTCATTAAAGATGAATCAAGGTGCTTTGGATGGAGGAATTTTCATGTCAATGTTCCAGGAATACTCAGTGCGTCTTTGTTTGGCCTGTCAAACTCATCTCATCTCTTATGTCTGCTGACATGAGGAAAATCTCCCAAAGCTTGATGACTATGGGTAAGGACTGAAATATGTGTCAAATGAACATTTTACTGCTCATGTTCAAAGCGGGGAGCTTTGCTGTTGGGAATACTGTCATATGAGCCCAGTGGCCTCTTGGTAGGGCATCAGATTTGGAGCTGAGGATTGTGGGTTTGAGCCCCATCTGGGTTGCTTTATAAGCTCAGCTGATCCTGCAGCTGAATGTGTATCAATCTAAACTGCATTTCATTTTTAAAGCCCCTTCTTTCACACATGGTGCAGCCTAATGGCCAAGGATCAGGGGTGTTAACAGAAAGGTTTAAATGCAGTGTCAATTAAAGGCCAGGAGAGGCACATGTTGCTTTTTAGACATTAGAAATACATTTAAATGGCTCTAAACAGAAAGTGGCCATTAAAACAAGGGGTTCAAGGATCCCCAGAGATGGTTCTCTGTAAGTAAGTCTTTTATTCAGCAAAGATACATTAAACGATCAAAAGTGAGAGTAAAGACATTTATAATGTTACAGAATATTTTTATTTCAAAATACCAAGTCAGCATATCAGAATTATTTCTGAAGACTTCTCACAACACTGAAGACTGAAATAATGGCTGCTGCAAAAATTCAGCTTTGCCATCACAGGAATAAATTCCATTTAAAATATATGAAAATAGAAAGTTATTTTAAATTTGAATAATATTTCACAATCTTTTTGATCAAAGAAATGCAGCCTTGCACAAGAGAATCTTTTTAAATATATTATAAATACAATAAATTCTGGATTCCTTGGTCCTTGGTGTTAAAAAGTTTGAAAAAAATAAATTTATTTTAAAAGAAAGTCAGTGAATTTGTGTGAAAGAGTCTAGATATACTTCATTGTGTTTCTCACTAGTTCTAGCCAGAGCTAGACTGATATTGTTGCACACAAAGGCACCTGTTCCTTTCAGCTTGATGACAACCCTGTCATTAAAGTAGCACCATTTCTCTGACTGGTAGTCAATCACAGTAACCTCCCTTCCTTTTAAATTACATACAGCATCAGGATATACAACATCTAGTATCTCTGAGTGGTTTCTGTCATATAGCTTTCAATCAGACTAAGTACCCTTACTGAATGTGAGGAAGGAAAACAACAAACAGATTTGAGTCGGGTTGGTTGGTTGGGAGTGTTAGAAAGAGAAAGATATATGTTTATGTACACTCAAATCAGTCTCTGTCAGCGCCTAACAGCTCTCAACCTTATGTTCTGTTATTATCAGGAAACAAAAAAGAATGGAAATTACCGATGGTTGCATATTAGAAGAGCATTCGTGGAAACAAATGGACGGAAAGGGAAATGAAAATGAGCAGTTCAAGGAAAGACACATTTATATTAGAGAATAGATGGGAAAGAGAGATAGAGAGAGAAAATAAGAGCTTGCATAGCGCTCATGTTAATTGATTTCCATCATTCATTAGAGCATGGCTTCAGGCTGCTGTGGTAAATGTCAGAAATAGAGATGATTTTCCTCAATCTCTCATTCATTCATTCATTCGTTCATTCACACCAAAGACTTCTGTGTACTGCATTGAGGGTCTGACAGCTTTGAACACCCTGGCAGTTTCTGTCCTCTGCCCACAAAGGCACAAAGCCAATCAGTGCCGCTTCAAAGGAGCCCAGCGGAAGCAGGACAGCCAATCACGTTTCACGGCTTCCACTAGCCCCTTGATGTCCGTTCTCCAAATACATGCATTCCTCCATTTCACCCATTCATCCCTTTATCTGCTGGTTGTAGAGGTAGAGGAGGTGACAGCGGAGCAGAGATTGTCTTATCAAGAGCATATCAAGGTCTCAGAGGCTCTGTCACAGACCCTTCATTAGTTATAGCAGAGGAAAAAAAAAACTAATTCAAATAGAGCATATCCCATTCAGCTGAAAAGGCATCCGAGTGTTATAATTTGTTTGTATTAGTATGTTAGCATAAGTAAGCTGCTTTGCTCATAAATTATGAAGCATACAATCTCACTGTTCAATCTGACAACAATTTACTGCCTGTCTGCCAGTGTAATTCAAGCTTGGTGATTTGCCAAAGAGTCAGAGACATGATGCGCAACAGACAATCTGTTAGCAAGATCATTTCACTTTAACCCCATAAACATCTTTGTTAATATAAACTTTGCAGTGTTACATGAAAACTCAACATCCACATTGATAGTGGGGAACAGGATTATAGATACCCAGCTAAATATTTAAATATAGAACAATTAAGTATTCATCGCCTACATTTAACCTTCACAACTCACATAGTGCTAATGAAAATATTAACAACGAGGCCCTCTTAAGAACTTCTTAATGAGCTACTGATCAGGGCACAGTCCTCATGGATCACTTATTACAGTCATGTGACTCTTCCCAGTATGAATCTCTGATTTAATTAAAGTTATATGACTCTATCTTTCAGACGCTCAACAAAAGTCTTTAGTTTCTCACTGTTGTAAGAAGCAAACTACACCCCTAGAGTCATGTTTGTGTTAAAACACTGTTCTGGCAATAAGACCTTAAGAACACATTAAGCTTCAACAGAAATTAATCATACAGTTCCGGCATACCAAATACTGGAGCTTGGACATAGTAGAGAATGACAACAGACTTCAGTTGCAAAAGTGATACTCTAGATAAGTATATGAATTATAATATAAAATCCATTATTGTTTAATGGCTGGAGCTATTGTTCAGCATTTGAAATGGAATTAGTCTAATGCAGCTCTGCTTTTGTCTTCCGCAATCACCAGTGAAAGCAGTAGGGAAGAAAAGAGAAATTAAACCAGCAGTGAGCTATTCATTTTCAGAGCATAAATGAAAATGAGTCAGTTGAACTTTGACAGAATGTGTCTTTAAGCTCTGAGGCAGTGGCTCCTCGTGGGATTCCATTAGCAAGAACGATGCTAGAGAGGGCTTCCTTTGTTAAGCCAGATCAATAGCAGGAAAATCAGTCTTCTCTGGTGATTTCATAGACATCTATTGGTCTCTGGATCTAGACTATTTTTTAGTTGCATGTGTCACTTTTATAATCTGGTTTAGAGGGACTACATAGCAGACATAATGTAGTTTTGAAGTTTAGGAGTTAGTGGTTTTGCTTAAGGATCAATGACAATGACAGAGCTCAAATTGAGCAAGGAGTATTTCTCTGAAAACGCTGAGCTGACCTTTGCAATTGCCAACATCATAATCAATTGAATTGAGTCCTCACCACATTATCAAGGCACGGGGTTTGTTTGCCCTGTACACCTCTACAGCAGAATCAGGGATAATGGCTGACAGAATGTATTTAAGGCCAATGAGTGGCTGATCAATACAGATGTTCATTCTACTCTACATCTGCAGCTGATTTACCTGCCATGAGCAATTTGATTCTCAGAGATTCATAATAATGTTTATTGAATCAGAGCATCTAAGGACCTGGTCTACATGCACAGTCATGGTGTTTTGGAAATTGTTGTTACTCCTTTTCTTGTCCACATTTATGAAATTTTTCAAAATTACTTAAAAATTAATTTAAATTTTATATTTTCTAAAACAGATTTATCATGAATTGTACATACACATTATATATATATATATATATATATATATATATATATATATATATATATATATATATATATATATATATATAATGTGTATGTACAATTCATGATAAATCTGTAAACTTTAAAATATATTTAAAAATGTTATAAAATAACTAGGAGGAAGACACTGTGAGAAAAAAGTATTAATATTTAATTTTGATGGTTACTTGATGCTTGATTATATTTTTTGATTTTGTTTACATTTTTGTTTAAAATAATGGTATAAATGTTTTTACAAAACTGTACAGTATGTATCCAACATTAATACAACCATTAGGTTCTTGGCACATGCATTAGATTTTTAAAAGATTTTTTCTTTTCTTTATCTCGGACACTCTTGTCTAATTGCCATTGACCCAAATGCTAAATCCTCCAGCAGCTGCCAGCTGTGGTAATGTTGGCAGATTTTGTAGTATCATTATATTGCGCTGTTCCTTATGGAATGCATGAAATGGCTTTAGCTTTTATCTTCTGCCAGGATTCTGGCTGTTTTTTTTTGGCCTTATTAAAATTCACCTTTAATGCCGTTTTTCCAGTTGGTTTGGCAAAACCGAAAATAGCCTGCATCCTTTACAGGGCCCATCTGAGCATGTTTTATCTC
This sequence comes from Spinibarbus caldwelli, assembly GCA_039654775.1. Taxonomy (NCBI): domain Eukaryota; kingdom Metazoa; phylum Chordata; class Actinopteri; order Cypriniformes; family Cyprinidae; genus Spinibarbus; species Spinibarbus caldwelli. The sequence goes on along the minus strand of CM077221.1, from coordinate 27,077,731 downwards.
AAATGGTGGTGAGAGGTACTTATCCAATTGTTTGTGGATCACTTGGAAAGTCAAGAAAGAGATTGAATAAAGAAAGGGATAGAAAGATGGGAAATAACTTTAGTGAAAATGAGCCAGCTAACAATATTTGCATAATTGGAATCGTTGCTGCCCTGCTATTGGATTAGCTAGTGAATATGCTAATGTCCGGGGATGGATGATGGAGGCGGGTCTTGTGCCTTATCGCTCTCCTACAAGCCCCCCGAAGATGATGAACCTCGGTCTCGTGCAGCAGATTAGGGCACTTCAAACAGTGCAAGGGTCCCCAGGGAGTAACGTGTTCAGATTTCAGAGCAAATTAGCAGACATCAAACAAGCAGGACGAGATGCTGGATCAAAGGAGAGACGCTCACCATCTTTGTCAGCGTAGCAGCTTTTGTAGTGTCACCAGTGACTGTGCCCTTCTGCGCTTGTCCTGCACTGTTCTTCATCCTTTCTTTCGCATTTCTTTTTCTTTCTTTCTTTCTTTCTTTCTTTCTTTTTCTTGTTTATTTGACAAAGTTTTTTATTTTAATCCCATCTGAAACAAACATATCTGTTTTTTTAACATCTAATCTAAATTAAGCCTACAGTACTGTTTTTAAGCTATAACATTGTAGGTTTAATGGACTAAGCTTAAATTTACAGTAAAAAATACTACTATATGGAAGTGCACATAGTGTCATGCACGCAATTAAAAAGCACTGTCATGGTAACAACTTTTTTTTTTACAAAAGATGTAACAACAATTTTAAATAAGATGTAACATAAAACATAAAAAAGCTAGGAAAATGCATAATTCTAATTCAGTCATAATTCAGTCAGAAACCATCAAATAAAAAAAGCGTAGAACAGGGAATTCTGGAAATTATGTTTTTTTGGCTGGTAAAAATTATGATGAGTTTTTAGAGTGTTCATTTTTCTGACGTTAATTACATACCATATCTAAAGCTAAAATTTTTACCAATTTGCCAAGACCTTTTTGCCAACTTTTGGGGTAAAATAACAGTACTGTTGACATCCCATGCTATTTAAAATAAAAACTAAATTAATAATAAAGAGAGACTGCTTGTTTATTTCACTGGAGTTTCTATAACCTCATAATTCTTTATTCCTCATCCAGATTACACACACTCCCACTTTAGTAAAAATGTAGACATCTTGATTCTGTCCAATTCAGTAAATAAAATGACAGACATTCTGCATTAAAAAATAGTAACTCTGACATTGTGTATGAAATGAATCCCATTCAAACAGCACTTAGGCTGTATCTTGCTAGTCCCCAGATATCAGTCCCTTTTCTTTGTATCTCAAAATCATTCTTGCTTCTTTTGACTGTGGGGCAAGGTGAAAGATGGCACAGGGGGGTATTTGGGTAATGTGTGGGTGTAAGAGGAAGGGGAGGGGTCTTTTTCCAGTTGCTGAGTACAATCTTGACCTCCAGCTATGCTCTGAAATCCGGCTAATTTCACCCCTTGACACACAGCAGTCTGAATCTGCCCTGCTCAAAGCTCAACTGAGCTTAGCGGTCTTAAGATGCTAACAAAAACAGCTGTGGCCAGAAGCTGCTTCACCAGCAGTGTCACAGGTACATTGAGATACTGTAAAGAGAGCTGGAAGTGGAGATGCAACAGTGATAGTGAGATTGCAATATGACGTTTAGTATGTTGAGTGATAATAATAGGAGATGCTTGGGTTTAACGTCTCAAAAAACATACTTAAACATTAAAGGGGCCATGAACTGCCTTTGTTTTTTTTATTGTGTACTGTTCTCTGTGGTCCATTTATAATGTTATATTGATTTTTAAATCAAAACATCATAATTTAGAAGTAATTAGCTATTTTCTGTCCTGTTTGAATAGGCGTGGCGGATTGTAGACTTAGAAGTAAGCACCCACTGCTGTGATTGGCTAATAGTTATGTATGTTTGACAGCGTAAATTCCTCATAAATGGGCGCTGCTGTGATTTAGGACAAAAATGCATAAATAACTCAATACATATCAAATGATCTGTTAGAAGAGACAAAGCAATAGTGACCACGTAATGAAAACAGTTACTCACACTTGTGTTGCAACATTACTTTTGGATCTAATATAGTTGGCACAGCATCGTCTTTTAGTTTTAATCTTTTTGAAAATCCCGCATCGAATTGTTCCTTGTTTGTAAACAAATCTGTGGTAAAATGAAGTGAACAAAGGACCAAGTTCTTACTGATGTGGACTGGAACTTCATTAAAAATAAACTTCATTCACTCTTTGTTGTGATCAGAAGGAAGGCAATGCAAACACTGTTCTTCCACAACTTGGCACTGCACAGTGTCTTCTTGTATCTGGAGCCATCTTTATCATTTGGTTTCTGCATAGACCTGCGTGTTCGGCTCTCTCGTAAACACTTCATGTGTGAATCGGTGGGCGGGGCTAAACAGGCAGCGATGTAGAAGCAGGTGTTTATCTTCTTCTGTGGAGGTGGTGCTTATCCACACTATTACATCATAGAGTAGAACATTCCAAAAGCTGTCATTTTGGCAGACTGCCTTCAATATAAGCTGTTTTTAGACTAACAACAAAGTTTTGAGTTCTGAAACATACAGGATGTTTTTTTATAGAATTAAATTTAATAGCAGAAAAAAAATATAAAAAATAGTATTTTGAAAGTTTTTGCAGTGAGATCATTATCGAAGTGATTTTGAGAGAGAAAAACACCATTACGGCTTAGGATGACAGTCACAAGATTGTGTGTACTAGTCGTCATGCTTGTTAGTTTCTGCTCGGCTACTGTGATATTGCATTCAGCCCGTGGCCTGTTGTAAAGCAGACTTCACACAGAATACTTAGTCTGCTGGGTTTCCGTGGCAACTGGGCAGAAATGTACATGGCTCGTCCCCTTATCGCCGGACGACACTCCTATTCCTGCCCCAGGACAAACCACATCCCCCCCAAATTATTTTATCCATATGGACACACACATTATGTATGTAAAGGCCTGCATGATTACAGTTTTTATCTATAGCTAACATCCTGCTGCAATGACTACACATACTTGATTAAATTCACATTGACCTTTATTTTTATTCTTACTGATGGCATGATTTTTAAAAAAGTGCATACATTTGCTTTTATTAGGAATATTGATGGCACAATTTAATTTTTTTTGAAAGAAATTCATATTTTTACTCAGCAAGGACATTAAATTGATCAAAATTGACTTTAAAGACATCAAGTTACAAAAGGTCTCTATTTAAAATACAGTAAATGCTGTTCTTTCTATTCATCAAATAATGTATAAAATGTATCATAGATTCAACAAAAAAATACAGTATCAAGCAAGGCTTTTTTCAGCTGTTTTCAATACTGATGATAATGTTGAATAAAGAATGATAAAAAAAATATGTTTCTTGGGCAGCTAATCATCATATTAGAATGATTTCTGAAGGACCATGTGACAATGAAGACTGAGTGATGTTGTAAATGTAGCTTTGTCATTATAGAATAAAATGCATTTTAAAATATGTTAAAATAGAAAACTCTTATTTTAAATTGCAATAATATTTTATAATATTACTGTTTTACATAACATTAAAAAATCTTACTGCCTTTAAGTTTTAGAGTGTACGAACAATGCACTGAACCTAAAAATGACACATTTACTGCTTTGTGCATTGAATTCATACTTACACAAAGTACACATTCACAACTCACCTTGTGTCTTTGTTCTTGTGCAGTGCTCATATCCTGTCTGGGAAGACTTCAGTGCCAAGGCCACCAAGCTGCACTCTCAACTCCGGTAAGTTCAGTCTCCGGCTCACATCCGCACCTGTCAAGTGAGGAGGGTTTTATTGAATGCTGAGAAAAGACATCGTCATCAATTTGTCCCATTGCTTTTCAGAACCACGGTTTTAGCAGCAGTGGCATTTCTGGATGCCTTTCAGAAGGTGGCGGACATGGCGACCAACACAAGAGGTAGACATGATCAGGGATGTGTGAGAGCATGTGTGTGTGATTGAGTGTGTTTTCGCTTTCTGTCCAGCATGCAGGGATATGTATATCCCACTATGAGGGTTATGCATTGGATAAAACACTACTGGAGAGAGAAAAATTACTGTGTCCAAAACCAAGGATTATAGAAGGTATGAGCCAAACCCTCTAGATTTAATGCTCTCGTCTGGCAAACAATGTGTGTGAGCATGTCTTTGTGTTAATGTTCCTATTCGTTATTTTTGTGAATGTATTGGTTCGATTTTATCAGCAAATAATGAAACAGATATATTATTCATCTTCATCTCTGGTGAGTTTTGAACAGTCTGTTCACATGGCAGAAATAAGCGGATGTTGTAAATCTTGGACAATAATGGATAAATGAGAGGGAACAAAGACGTGCCTCATAGCTGTAGAGAGGGTTGCTGGGTGTTTTGGGTTATTTATGGCATGGTGCTTTAGTAATGATTTGACAGAGTCAAGATCTTCAAGGAGAATCGACTGGTGAAAATAATGTTGTTTGGAAATAAACCACCAGTCTCATTATGATTATATTACTGTATTGGGCTTTTTTTTTTTCTCTTCATCTGGGGATTTGGATTTTTTTTATTTCTTCTCATCTTGTGGCCTGCCTGAGGTAAAGAGTGTTTGAAGGAATATGATGATCTGTATTATTATGGGTTCATGTGGGCATGTTGTGTTTTTAATGAGCTTACGGAGCTGGGAGCCTTCCTCTGTGCCTTGTAAAAGCAGTGAGGATCTCATCCGACCCCAACTGTGATTCACAGGCGACTGTTTTAGATGGAGGCTTTTGGGGTACAAAAAGCAAAAGGGAAGCTTTAAGAGAGAGTGAGAACAATTAACAAAAGGAACATTAAAAAGTTACAAGGCTATAAGAAAATGAGACAGCATGTTTTATTACAACAATTATTATTCAGTCCACCTTGTAGCTGTATACTGTGATCCAAATTTTATTTTATTTTATTTTATTTTGTTATGTTATGTTATGTTATGTTATGTTAGTTTAGTTTAGTTTAGTTTAGTCATGTGCACAGCCATGACCTGTGTGAGACTGTTTTGGAATCTGTTCATTATATTTATTATATTTAACTTATTATGACACAATTTCACAGTTGGAATCGATACAATTATTTAAGCTAAAATATATATTTTTTCATTGTATGTATTTATTTTTGAATTATTATTGCTATTAATGACAATTATTAGACTTAGAGTTGAGTCCTTAAAGAACAAAACACAGACCAGTTGCCTTGGACAGATAAATGTCTTTTTGTCTCATGCAGTGTTTAAATTTTTTCATTGTTCACAAGCTTTTAATTTTCTCTCAGTGTGAATTAAATTTATACACTGCAAAATTCTTGCAGTGTTCTCTTTTCAATCTATTCTCAATTCTATTCTCAATCAGTGTATTATTTTTCAATAATAATAATAATTTCTTAAAATGCGTAATTTGTTATTATTCCAAATGCATATTTTTGACTAATTTTAAGCATTAATTCTACAAAATGTATCATTTTATTTCTTCTTATATCATATATCTGGTCAATTCACATCACTGTTGTTCACTGTTATCTCATTGCGCTGACCAGTAAATTACAGTTTGTATAAATGATAGATGACAGTAAAGTTATGTAGTTCAGAGCTGGTGTCTTGGATGTCGGTCAGATGCTGCATCACACTCATTATTTCTTTAACACTGTTTTAGTGATTTGATATGCAAGCCTTTGAGTCAGATTTCCTATGTTGTGATTTAGACATGCATCAGCCATAGCCCACATCTAGTCTTTGGCTCAGAATAGAGAAACTGACTATAGCTGAAAGGCTGACAACAGCTTTCACAGGTTTACATTTCAGAATGATATAAGCACAATTTTATATTTCATCAGCCAATAGAGGGGGATTAGTATGATATGGAGTAGATAAAAGTGGAGTAGATAACCTGGGGCTTGAGCTCGTGGTACAGGTCGGGGCTCTTAAGCACAGGTTTCTCTAGGGGAAGGAGGGGTCACATACTGCTCAGTGATCATGTGACCTGATTGATGTGAATTTGCTGAATGCCAAAGGGAGGGTGGCCGCCAGGTTCCGACACACCTCTCAGACGTGCCCTGGAACAACTTCAAAGAGAAAGAGAGACATAGTCTATGGATCAAACAATGTGTGGACCACAGGGCTGCTGGAAGACAAAAATTGAGAGATAGGGATATTTTAAGACAGAAATAGAACCAAAAGGAGTGAATATGAGGGCATGGTTGGAGTGCTGTGTATCTTGATAGAAGTCAAGTGAACTCTGATAGGATGATGTATCATAATGTATTTAACGCATAACATCATCAGACTACCGGGAATATTGTGAGTAATGGGACTGTTAGTAACAGAATTTCATTATTTTTTTAACCATTTCTTATCAAAACTGATTCTGAAAAAAGTGTATCTCATAGTCAAAACCTAGGCTGATTGGAAAAATGTGCCTCTACCTACATTTCTTTTTTTCAAAACTTGAAAATTGCACTTATTTGCAGTTTACAGGTGAATTGAACGCTTAGTGACAGTAAAATACCAATCATGTTTATTACTTTTCACACAAATTATGATTACCATAGTGGATGATTTGTAAACTTATACATTTTGATGTTCGGATCACATATTCAGCTCCAAATGTACTGCTTTTCTGATGTAAACTTGCTCAGTAGCTCACGTGGTACAGGTTTTGCACTTGTAATGTGGAGTCCTGTGAAACAGAAGTCATGATAAAAGAAATAAAAAATAGCTCAGATGGCATGGTTGCTTCAGCAGATTACTATTTCTTTTATCTTATGGTTGTTTTGGTTAAGTTTAGGTTCAGGTTTTGTGCAGGTGGTATGTCATTTTCAAACGTGAAGGAGCGTTAATGTTTTAGTGCCACTCACTGGACATTTAATTTGCAAACTGCCATGATGCTGTACGTACAACAATCAACATAAAACATCGCCAGTTTCACCTTCATCTGTTTTGGATAAAACAGAACACGCTTTTACTGCCACTCACTGGATATTTCACTTCAAAAGTGTTGCGAATCAAGCAAAAAGCAATGTAATATCATTTTGCAGAAATGTCACCACAGGCACATTTTTCCAATGAGCATGGGTTGCATATTCATGTTTAGCTGGTAAGGTTTATGTTTGGGAGACAAGTTTCACCCCCTCCCCATTACAGGGGCACAGACTGCCACGAAGGAAAGAGGAGGGGACAGCACTGAACCGCAATGAAACGGAAGCAAACACACAAACACAACTGAACTCACACACACAAACACACTCCAGGCCTTCATCCTCTCGATGGGGGTCCGCCACTATAGTGAGGGAGGAAACTGATTCTTCCTGCCAGTAACTGCCTATAATCTGCTTCTCATTTACTGTTCTTTACTGCTTTTCATCCTTAAGTTCATCCTCCTCCTCCTCCTCCTTTCCTGCCATGATTGAGTCTAGCTAGCTTTCTTCATCACCAGCATTTTGTCTTGGGTTCTTACATTGTCTATAGATTTAAAGAGATAGTTCACCCAGAAATAAAAATTCTGTCATCATTTATTCAAACTCATGTTATTCCAAACCTGACATTTTGTGGAACACAAAAGATGATGTTACTGGCATCCAAGTTGTTTTGGACCCCTTTGTCTATATATACAGGCAAAAAATATTCTTTTATATCTTTCACAGGGAAAAAAAAAGGTTTTGGATTACTAAAGGATGATAGAATTTTCATTTTTGGGTGAATTAACTATTTGGTTTGAGCCAAAATCAAAACAAAAAGTCTTCTCAGGCTTTCACACTCTCTTTTTCCTCTTGACTCTGTCACATGGAGTTACTTTTTATAGTATTTTAATAATGTTTCACAATATTACTGTTTTGACTGTATTTTTCCTCAAATAGAGCATACTATAAGAGACTTATTTAAAAAATAAAAAATTAAATTATTGAAAAAATACAAAAAATCCTACTAACCCCAAACTTTTAGACAGTTGTGTACACCTGCCAGTTCTAGGTTAATATAAAAACAATAAATCATGATAAAATAAAATAAAAAATATTGAAAAATTAATGTATAGTATTATTTTTGAATGTAAAATGTACTAAATGATGACAGAAGTTAAATTTATGGGTGAATTATCCCTTTAAGATGGTCTCCGACTGTCTCCCTTACAGAAAATCAGGGCTTTAGCCAAGTTTTTGGCTTTTTCACATGTGTACAATAAGTGGCAGGGGAAAGAACACAGCGTCGGGAGGCCTAGATAATAATCTTGTTCTGTATGGATGGATTCAGTGGAGGGAGTCTGGCTGTGTGTGTGAAAACCCTAATTCATGAGCCAGAATCAAAACAAAAAGTGCTTTGGCTTGTCCTCTCGATCTTCCTCTCGGCCTCTCGCTCTCTCTTTCTCCTTGTGCTCGGTCTCTCACACAGAGACTCTCTTTCCCACTCTGTTCTTGGCTGTGGTGGGAATGAATGTTGATAGATCGCAGTCTGTCCTGGAAGCCTGGCATGGGGGCTCGTAAAAAAGGCGGTCTGCAGATGTGTGCGCGGCGCGGAAGGCTCGTCCGGCGCTTCATAGGGCTGTTTTACTGCCCTGCCTGCATGAGCGGAATAGTAGCAACCATAATGAACATCATAAATCTGATTCATACATCAGGGGGCAAAATGGCTGCCCCTCATAGTCTAAGAGAACATGAAAAAAAAGTCTGCCAGCTCAGCAACCGGCGAGCTATTTGCAGGATCAGTTTGTGTGTCTGAGTGTGTTTGTGTGTGTGATGGGGGTTAGTATTTCCCCAGATGTTTGAAGTAGACTGGTGTAGTCAGCAGGGTGTTACCATTCACACGGCCGTGTAAGCAAACACCAGCCAAACAGTCTGAGAGGAACATTCTCAGTCACCTTAACACATCTATTTCTGATAGGGCCTAGTGTAGATTTACACGGCACACTCTATAATATCAACAAGAGATAGTAAATGCTGCTTGAAGTGGTGCACAAATGTATGTAGTACAAATAATACATAATGAAATTTTCACCACAGGAGCACCACAGCTGTCATTTAAGTGACCCAAAATATCAAAGTATGAAGTTGCGCTATACATATGAACAGTGTTGGGGAAGTTATTCCAAACAAAAAAAAAAAAGATGAATAATTAATAAAACAAAAAAAAAAAGGGTTTAGTCCATTACGTCTGAACTGTAATTGTCTTGCACACATTACTTTTGCATTTCTAGAAATTCATATCAAGCCACATCAATCTTCATCCATTTAGTGATAAATTCAGGATGTTAGTATATTAATATGACTAATAAAGCATTAAAAAAACTTAGACTGACTTTTAAGCACAGCTTAAAAATGTACACTACCATTCAAAAATTTAGAGTCAATACATTTTTTTTTGGAAAGAAATGCAGAAACATTTTATTTAATAAACATGAATAAATTCTGCACAATATTAATCAGCACAACTGTTTTCTACATTGATAATAAAAACAAATGTTTTTTGAGTACCAAATCAGCATATTAGAATGATTTCTGAAGGATCATGTGACAATGAAGACTGGAGTTAAGGCTGCTGAAAATTCAGCTTTATCTTCAAAGAAACAAATTTTAATTTGAAATAATATTTCATGATATTGCTGTTTTTTTCTTTTTCTATTCTTTCTTTCTTTTTTTTTTTTACTGCATTTTCCTTAAAATGAATGCAGCCTTGCCGAACATAATAGACTTAAAAAAAAAAAAAATAAAAATACTGACCCCAAACCTTTGAATGGTAGTGTACATTTGGCAGTTCAAGATTAATGTGTATGTTTATGTGTATGTGTGTATGTATGTATTATATATATACAGTATATATATACAGTATATATATATATATATATATATATATATATATATATACACACACACTTCTTTATATCCTCAATGTAAATATGTCATTGTTTTACACTTTCTATAAGCATGCACTCTTTTGCTATCACTAAATTTAATTAGCATTCTTCATTTCTCTCATCTGTTCTGCTTCATAAACGTCAAGCATGTGTGAATGTCAACCAAATGAAAGGGAGCAGGTGCAGCTGTGAATGCTAAATTTACAGTTTTAATTCACTATAATTCATTACTGTCCTGTTTGTAACAAGTAACTACTTTTAGAAATATAGTAACTGTAAGTGTTTTACATTGCTTTGTCATGAGGAAGAATAGTCTGACACTGCATTTAAATGACAGAGGATCAAGTGAAGTCCATCTGTGTGTCTACCAGTCTGTCTCTACACAGCCAAGTGTTTGACAGCCAGTGACCTTGAATGATCGCATTTCTGTACAGTACAGCCGGACTATTATGTCTTCTCCTTTTAGAGCTGCTATTCTTTTCTCATTAAAACGATGCATTAACTAAAGAGAAAGAGTGTTTTGATTAGTTTGAAAATGCAAGTTCTGTTTATTAATACAATGGCAGCTTAAGGATATAAGAGGGTTTGTGTGATTACGAAGAAAAGTGAAAAGACACAACACACTACACAGCCTTGTGATATTTGTTTGATAGCAACAGCTGCCAAAAAAGTATTAAAAAAGACAAGAAGAAAGAATCTCTTCTTACAAACCATCCCTGGCTTTGTGCTCCCCATCAACACTCTTTTATTACAGGAAAATTACTGCTGCTCTTTAGGGCGGTTTGATGGTGCTGGACCTCCCGCTAACATGGTGAGCCTGACTCAGCTTTCCCCGTATACCTCCACAAACACACACACACACACACACACACACACACACACACACATACACACACACTCTTGACCTCCTCTTGGGAACACCTGTTCTCACTGAGAGACTTGTACTGCTCAGCACTCCTACACCCACCCAAACTATACTATCATTAAGACCTTATAATTAAGAAACACTATTAACCAAAGAGTGAGCTCCTCAACAAAAAGCCAGAAGCAAAGATCTCCATGAACACGTTTTTTGTAGAGAAACACATTTTTTTTCAAACTGCGATAAAGACCACCAAGATAGAAGGACCCACTTTTTCCCTGTCAGTACTTTTTTTGCTGTTATAGCTCATTTCAAAGCACTATAAGTTTGGATTAACTTCAGCAGAGATTCTTTTGTTGATTTTATTTTGAGCTACTGGCTGCAGTATCCTTCATTTCTCTCTCCATCCAACAGGACTTCAGTAGCTGTCTATACAACAGGTAGTTCCAGACCTAGAATTTAGCCCCTTTTACACAGCAATCCCGGTAAAATTGCCAGAATGAATTTACCAGTAAATACACAAAAATGCTGTTCACACAGGCAACAGAATTCTGGCATTTTACCAGTAAGAGACCATTCACACATCAACACCAAACACCGGCAAATTCTGTGATGTCAGTCATCAGAAATGATCTTTAAAAGCTGCACCATTGTCTTCATTCGCCTGCATGATTAGAAGCTCTTTAATTTCAATATCTGTCCAATTTGTGTCTGAGTGACAGACATAAGGGGGTGATCAAACAGAACGCAGTTTTGCTCTTATAAACACGAGACGTGCATAATAGTATGGGTCTCGAGCATGACACGTTGAAAAAGCTGCGAGACCTGGTGCAACAGTCAATGATGTCCATCTAGGGCATATTTACATAGAAAAAAACTAATAAAAAGCAGTGAAGCTTGCTGTAAACATCTCAGAGTAATCATCTCCATAAGAGCTTTATGATTGGTCCAAAGCAGACTTAATTCGTCAGCACATTCTTACATCATATGTGCTCATACTAGTAATCTTGTTCTGCATTCACACAGAGCACATTACTGAATTTACTGGTAATGTTACAGCTTCTCATACCGGTAAATTGCCAGAATGGATTTACTGGTATTTTTGAAAAGGTCCTGTTCACACATGATGTCTTAATGGTAATTTACCAGTAAAGACTGTGTGTGTGAAAGGGGCTTTTAACTGTCTGTGTGTAAACATGGTCTGTTTCCAGGTTACACTGTTAGGCTACAAGTGGCTATCTTTACAAGTCATTGAATTATTCGCTCTTTTAACCGATTTAAAAAAACAAAAAACAAACAAACAAAATACGCTGATTCGAAAATGGCTACACTGTTGAAAAAACCAGCATGGTTTTGCTGGTTAGGTATGTTTTGAGTAGGTTTGAGCTGATTTAAACTGGTCCTTGGTTGGTCATGAGCTGGTTTATGCTGGTCCAGAGCAGGAGCTAGTTGCTTAGAACCAGCTACCAGCTTAAACCAGCTCAGGACCAGCTTAAACCAACTCAAACAGCTGTCATGCTTCAAAAGTGCTTTTTGCACTGTACAGTTTATATACTACCTGGCTGTAGTCTTTGTACTTTTGTTCCTGTTTTCTGTTTCTTTTGTTATCTCCCTGATTGTTTGTACCTGTGTCTTGTTAGTCTAATTACACCTAATCCTTTGTGTTTCTGCATTCATTGTCGGGTCATGTCTTTACACAGCGTTTCATTGGTGTGCTCATTTTTGATTTCCTTGTTTTTCTGTTCCCATTTTCTTTGTACTGTACTTTAGTTATTATTTTATTAAAAATCTGCATTAGGATCCAACACTCCTGTGTTTTTTGAGTTCAGAGCGTGACGGTACATTTCCATCAGTATATGAACATGCTCTGAAACAGCATGTACAATATGGAAATTCTGAGGCTCGATTTCGCCTTAATGGCAATTAAATATTAACAGTGGTTTGAGTTATAGACCTAATTAAGATAGCATCCTGTGTAGACCCTCCAGCTCAGTCCCCTTGAGATGATTCAAAAAGCTGCTCAGAAGCTGAAGGAGATGTCAAAAACTGATTTAAAGACCCTAATTTTTCTTCAAAAACTGCTTTCTGGTGTGTATGGATTATCTTAATCTTACCATAAGATCCTGATGCAATTGTCTTTTTTCCCCAAACACAAAAAATGATATTTCAGTCTGAGTGGTCATAGAAAAAAAATAACACAGAATGCTAAATTAGAAAGTCTAGCGTGAATTACAGCTTTTATGCTCTCCCTCATCAAACTGTATCGTCTTTTTTCTGCTTCTCCTTAATTCCTGTCTTCTGATTGGCTCTGACAGCTCAATATGGCCAGACCCTCGTAATAATAGACTAATCCATGCGGGCTAGTGCATGTGCGCTTGTTTCGTGGGGCTCTTGGCATTCGATGACGACTGTTTTTCCTCAAGCTAATCTGAAGCACTGGATGCGGCACAGTGGCACATGACACACAGGTAGACTCTGTACCCCACTGCCAGCCTGCTCATCACAAGGGGAGGGCGATCGCTGCAGTATTGCCTAGCAACAGAGACAGAGGTGCCCCTGTTGCTTGTAGTGTTGCTAAGAAACTGGGGAAAAATGTTGCAGTCGTTTATGGTGTTTGCAGAGTGGCAAAGAGTAACATGGTAGGCTACAAGCAGAGCTGATGTTGTCTGTGTTTTTACAGCATTGAATGAACCAAAGGGTTCGAAAGAGGATACAAACTCAAACCTTGAGGCTGTAGGTGAAAACCACAGACGAATCTGAACCAGAACTCAAAGTGTGGGTGAACAGAGAAGAGGATGTGTCTCTAGTCATTAGTAACAGAATCTCTAGCTGCGTCCCAAATCGCATACTTATGTACTATTCTATGACATTTTGTAGTATAAATAGTGCGAGTAGTGTGTTCACACTGAAAATTCCAAAAATAAAAAGTGCACTTTAAATACCCGGATGATGCACTTAAATAACCAAAAAAATGAAGTGTGGAATGTTGGACACTTCATACACTCAACTGTCGCAGCTTTAATTACGTCGCGAAGGGGGTGGAGTTATCAGACTCCGATTATTAATGACAAAATAACCTTATATAATTTGGACACTACATGGTTGAGTGCATAGTGCATAAGTACATAGTGTATAAGTGCATAGTGTATAGTGTGTCATTTGTGACGCAGCTTCTGTCTCGCACATAGATACTCCCATGCCCGCAAACACACACACCCGCCGCTCTCATTAAGAAGATGGGAGACTTGCCTTGGCAGCGGAGTCTAGTTTCTGCTGCTTCCCACGTACATGCTGCTGGCTGCAGGCACAAAGAGAGCCTGTGACACAAGGAAGTGTCCTCACAGAGCGGCTAAAGAGAGAGAGAGGGATGCAGAGGGAGGAAGAGAAGCAAATAGATGAGCATTGTGAGTGCAGCTTAATTAAAGACAATAATGTTGTTTTTGTAGCACATTCTCAAAAACAAATGGCTGACTCAGGGAGGTGGAGATGGCCTAGTTTCCCACTCGAGAGGAACTCTCATCTTTTAAGAGAGTTTAGATGAGTTTGGCTTTACATGTAAAGCATTTTTTGAGGTGTAAGAATATACCGTATATTTTACGCTTCCTATGCTTGATTTGGTGACCCATGTTAATGACCTGTCCAGCAAACAAAAATTGGACAACTGACCACCTTGTGGTGTGCCCCCAATGATCTGACCAACTAACATGACCATAAGCTGTGTGACAATAGGTCACACAAATGGGGAGTTCACTCAGAAACAAAAATTCTGCCATCATTTACTCACCTTCATGTCATTGCATGACATTCTTTCTTCTGTGGAACACAAAAGAATATATTTTGAAGAACCAAACCCTTTTAGCGACCAGTATTGAGAAGGTTACTTTGGAAATGTAATAGGTTACAGATTACAAGTTACCCTATTTATTTAGCCTATTTTCAGTAGTGTAACGATTTAAATTTTTTCTACTTTATTAAAGTAATGTAACTGATTACATTTGATTATTTTTTGATTACTTTTTTAAAATTTCTGACAAATGTTTTCAACTGTTTATGAAGGTGGATTTATGGATTGCTGAAACATTTAAAGCAGGCAGGGTTAGCCTTACAGTAGTACTCAACACTGAATACTGTCAGACTTTCAAAATCTTTCATCACTTGAATTAAGATTATAATACTTTAATTTTATTAAATCAGACTTCAGCAGCTCTTTTTACTTTGAGATCTCTGAAGTTAAATGCAGATTTAAAATCATGAGATATATTTTAATAGCTATGAAATCAAATCTTTGCATAGCTCTGACAGGAAACAATGCCTTGGAAAAACAGTTAATCTTAAAAAAATAAAGCATATACAAAAACCCACATAGGAAACAAAACAGTCCTATTCTGTGTCTTAAACTCCTGAAACATTGGTGTCTCATATTTTAAAGCAGCCAATGCAATTTGAGAAAGAAATCAATCATAGCTGTATCTATGTGGATCTATGTGGAAAATATTCAGATGTAACCCCCTTTGTAATCATTAACATTTTCAAAAGTAACTGCAATTTAATTGCAATTTTATTCTCAGTAACTGTAACAGATTACAATTACATTTATTTTGTAATTAAATTACGTAATTCAGTTACACGCAAGTAGTTAATCCCCAACACTGTTAGCGACTATTGGCTTAAGTTGCATGGACAAATCAGACAGTTCTTCTTTTGTGTTCCACAGAACAACATGAAGATGAGTATTATGACAGAATTTCCATTTTTGGATGATCTATCCCTTTAAGCAAGTGTGAAAACTCAGTTCAGATGTATGGAAACATTGTATCAGACTTCATTTACATTTAAAAGAATTTAAATGGGTCATATCATAAGGAGTTCTCCTTGATCTTTTGAGATAGAGTTCATTGCACTGTAAAATATACTGTAACTTTCAGAACTCAAAACTTCCTGCTCTCCAATCTAAAAACAGCATTTAAATGAAAGCACAGTACTCATGCAGATCACTCACATGGTCAAGACAGGTGAATACACTGACACATGACCACATACATTTCCACATCAACCGAGAGAAGACCACAAACACAGTCACACCCAGTACTATATTTTGTTTGGATACACATTCCATGTCAGAAGGTCTGTATGAACATGGCCTCGTTGTCTCATGTCCTTGTTTCTTTCTCAGCAAGGACTTGCCCAAATTGAATGTTGCCGAGTTAAGTAGAAAAGGCTATTTGCACTTGTAATATTCAGTCAAACCTTTGTTTTCAAGGATTCAAAATCTGGCAGCATGGAAAGTGAAGTGAATTTTCAACATTTCCATTCATTTTTTACCAGCTTGATCCATTCAGGCCCATTTGTGAATGTTTGAGAACATTATAGACAGTCATAGCCACTTTGATGATAGGATAATCAGCCAAACAATCTCTTACAAGATTGTTTTTGCATATATTTTGTCATGTTCTCTTCACATTCAAGCTTTTAAACAATTATGAAGAACTATTCACACCAAAACAAATGTTTGGTGCAGTAAACACAGAATGAATGAATGACACAAACATTTGCACATCGTCAGTGCAAGGTGTTCTAATCTTTTTTTCTATAACACTGTGAAGAAAACTGGCCACCCAATAAGATTAATTTTCAACCTGATCTCATGATGAAAACGTACCTGTGGGAACTTTTTCCGCAAGACTCGAAATACGTCATGTATGTTTAGTGACATATTTGATGTGAAATGTCCACTGAGTGGCGCTAAAAGAGTGTTAATTTTTTCCCCCTGGAACAGATGAATGTACATATGGTACATTATATGTGACATTGGTTTTGTAGGTGTCACCGCAGTTCTGACTTGAAATGTCCGTTGAGTGGCGCTGTAACTCTAATGCTCCGTGACGTTTTAGAATAACATACCATCTGCACTACACCTAAACCTACGCGATAGTATGAACAAAAGAAATTGTGACGTAAAAACGCAATTGCAAGAATGCCATTTTAGCTTGTTTTTTGATCTCTCATCTTTCAGCTCTTTCATCGTGAGTCATGTTTTTCACGGGATTTGTACCCAAGGATTCCGCATCCTAACATTGTGTCTACACTGGACACGACAGTTGTCGTGTCGCGCCGCACCGTTCCGCAACAGCTAAAGTCTGTCTACACTGGACGCAACAAAGCAACCATTGAAAATCATTTGAAATTTGTGCAAATACATCATAAATAGAACGTGGCAGCAGTTTACTGTCGGAGAAAGCATCACTGATTATAATGAGTTCTATAATATTTTGTCGCGCCGCTCGCGTCCGGTGTAGACACGGTGTAAGTCCAATTCCATGCTAGCTGAGCTACCGAGCAAGCTTGTTACATCCAGAAAGCAAAACATATGGAGCTGTAATCATAACTGTGTACGAAAATGATTACAAGTGCTCGATGGTTTACCACCTCTAGTGTTCATTTCTGTTAGAAACTGCAGTGATATGTACTTAAAATGTACTTTTCTAAAAAAGTTAAATTCACCTACATTCTCTACATTTCAGTGTAAAAATGTTAAAACCAAAATATAAATTAGATATGACATGCTGGTCTTAAACAGGCAAATCACGTGCAAAAATGGGACCAAATTCATGTTAGGAAGGCAAAAGAGATTTTTCTTCCATTTGAGGAGTTGCTGCCTCTCTTTGGTACTCGGAGAACTGTAAATGTGTATTCATCAGAGACTTCTATTAGAAAACTTTCATCATTCTTCAGTGACAGTTAAATTTGTTTCTGTGGTTTTCATGTAATGTTGCCTTGGAACAAACAGGGCTAGACTGCCTAGAACAACCAAATACACAAATGTCTACACTGTATGAGTCTACTGATAATGACGGATATCTACGATATGGGTTGTGTTTAAAATGCATGAATGAATGTATGTGTTTTCATCTGTGTGTACGTGGAGTATGAGTGTTGGAGGGTGATCAGTGGGTGAGCCTGGGCCGGACTGAGCATAATCCCTGCTATTAAGAATCAGTAATCAGGCGTGATCTACCTCTACAAGCACTACTGCTGGCTCAGCTGGTGCTATCATCACACATTTCATTAACCCTACACTGGCATTCTCTCTCTGTCTTGTCTTTGTGTCTCCTTCTTTGCCATTCACGGACTGAATATGTCAATCAGGGAGCTTTTGATCTACCTGTGCTTTGTCTGCACTGCACCCTTTGTGTTCCCCTCACGTACATGTGCATGTCAGTCCAGCATAATAAGTGTGTCATATACTTCTGCACCCCACCTTTACACCCCAGGCAGACCCAGAATAACATGGCCCGTAAATGACTTGAAAAGCTATAAACTGTTGAAGTCATGAAGTCCAGAGTCCACACATCACATTGAGAGATGACAGGGTCAGATGGACAGAGAGAATGAATATAGATCTGTATGATAAGATTATTAGAGCATGAATGAAGTTAAAATGAATAGACATTGACAGGTTTATTGATGGTAATGTGAAGTGGCTGTACCCTCATTCCATGTTCTGCTCTCTAAATTTCCAACCTTCCTCATCTTTTACTATTATAGTCTCTTTCCTGCCCTCTTTCTCTTGTTCCTAGTGGAAGGAGCACATTTATAGTGCTTCTATCTTCGTCTTTGGGCAACTACTCTCCCTTTTTAATACGTCTGCTGTAATTTTACCTGCATCTCTCTGTCTCTTGCTATATTTTACTTAGATGGCGGGGATATACTCTCAAGATGGCGGGGATACTCTCAAGATGGCGGCGCGTGCACACGCTGCGGCTTCTCTCTCTCCCGACAGAACGGTGTTTTCGTGTTTTTTATCTTGTAAATCGAAGTGTTTTTGTACGTCTTCGTCGCGTCTATCTGTCTTTAAACGCGCATACAGTCGTGAGTTTCTGCTCGACGTCGGCAGAACCACATTTTTAGAGTTAAACCTCGCGCACGCTGAAGAGCTGCGGGACCTCGGTCTGCTCCGGAGGCCTACAACATCACCGACCCCCACTACTGCATCTCGCCCAGAGCGGAGGCGCCACAAGCGGCGCGAGAGGAAGCAGAAGAGGGGTAAGCGCGGAGGTATCCGGGCTAGGCTAGCGGCTAACCCACACAAGCCAGCTATCCCCACCATCGTACTGGCTAACGTACGCTCTTTAGACAATAAACTGGACTACATTCGACTACTACGCTCAACTCAGAGGACTGTAAGAGATTGCTGTGTTTTTGTTTTCACGGAAACATGGCTCAACAACAGCGTTCCGGACTGCGCCATTCAGCTCGACCAGCTAACATGCTATCGAGCGGACAGAGCTCTCGTCGAGGGAGGTAAGACCCGTGGCGGCGGGCTTTGTGTTTACATTAATGACGCGTGGTGCCGCGACGCTGTTGTGGTCTGCAAACACTGCTCGCCCCTGGTGGAGTTTATGATTATTAAGTGCCGGCCGTTCTATCTACCGAGGGAATATACAGCCATACTGCTCGTTACTGTATACATCCCTCCCAGCTCCAACAACAACATCAGGAGTGAGGCACTTAATGAACTGTACCAGCACATCAGTGAGCAGCAGACAGCCCACCCAGATGCTTTTCTCATCTCAGCTGGGGATTTCAACCACGCAGACTTAAAGAGTGTGTTCCCAAAAATACAACAGCACGTAGACTTTCCAACACGAGGAAACAACACTCTGGACTTTGTTTACACCACCCAGAGAGGAGCTTACAAGGCCCTTCCCCTCCCCCATCTTGGCACCTCAGACCACATCACTGTCATGCTAATGCCTGCATACAGACCGGTCGTTAAAGTCACCAAACCAGTTCACAAACAGATACAAGTGTGGCCGGATGGGTCGTCAGAGGCACTTCAAGACTGTTTTGACACCACTGACTGGAATATGTTTAAGCAGGCTGCCACATACAATAACACCACAGACCTCCAAGAGTACTCAGAGACTGTCACTGCCTACATCACCAAATGCATTGATGATGTAACGGTCACAAAGACCATCACTGTCCGGGCCAACCAGAAGCCGTGGATGACAGGGGAGGTCTACAGACTCCTGAAGGCTCGGAACGCTGCCTTCAGAGCTGGAGATGAGGTGGGCCTGAGGACAGCTAGGGCCAATCTATCCCGCGGCATCAGAGAGGCTAAGAGACAGTACTCCGGGAGGGTAGCCCATCGCTTCAGCGACAGCGGGGACACTCGGAGCCTGTGGCAGGGGATTCAGACCATCACGGACTATAAGCCCCCACCGCGCACCTGTGACAGCACCATCCCCCTGCTGAATGAGCTGAACGCCTTCTTCGCTCGCTTTGAGGCACAAAACAGCACCACTGCAGAGAAGACCCCACCTCCTCCCGGCGACCAGGTGATGACGCTGTCCCCGGACAGCGTGAGGAGATCCCTCAGCAGGATCAATGCACGCAAAGCTCCGGGTCCTGACAACATTCCTGGTCGTGTACTGAGAGACTGTGCAGCGGAACTCACTGATGTCTTCACAGACATTTGCAACATCTCGCTGAGTCAGGCTGTTGTCCCCACATGCTTCAAGGCTACCACCATTATTCCAGTCCCGAAGAAGCCATCTCCATCCTGCTTCAATGACTACCGTCCAGTCGCACTTACTCCGATCCTCATGAAGTGCTTTGAACGGCTAGTCATGCATCATATCAAGTCTGCCCTCCCCCCCTCCCTGGACCCCTTCCAGTTTGCATATCGGTCCAACCGCTCGACCGATGATGCCATCGCCACTGCCCTCCACTCAGCACTCACACATCTGGACAAAAAAGACTCGTACGTCAGAATGCTGTTCATAGACTTCAGTTCAGCATTCAACACAATCATCCCTCAACAGCTCATTCACAAACTGGTCCAGCTGGGGCTCAACACCTCGCTGTGCAACTGGCTGTTGGACTTCCTGACTGGGAGACCTCAGGCAGTACGGGTCGGCAGTAACACATCCAGCACCATCACACTTAACACAGGGGCCCCTCAAGGATGTGTGCTGAGCCCCCTCCTCTTCACTCTGCTGACCCATGACTGCACACCGTCACACAGCTCCAACCTCTTCATTAAGTTTGCGGACGACACAACTGTGGTGGGTCTCATTAGTAACAGAGATGAGACAAACTACAGGTGCGAGGTGAGCCGCCTGGCCGGGTGGTGCAGTGACAACAATCTCTCTCTGAATGTGGAGAAGACGAAGGAGATTGTTGTTGACTTCAGGAGAGTGCACACTCAGCATGCTCCTCTGACCATAAACGGTGCGACCGTGGAAAGAGTGAGCAGCACCAAGTTCCTGGGTGTGCACATCACAGAGGACCTCTCCTGGACTGACAACACCGCAGCACTGGCCAAGAAAGCACAACAGCGTCTCTACTTCCTCCGCAAACTGAGGAGAGCCAGAGCCCCGGCCCCCATCATGTGCACCTTCTACAGAGGCACCATCGAGAGCATTCTAACGAGCTGCATCACTGTGTGGTATGGCGCCTGCAATGCGTCCTGCTGCAAGACACTCCAACGCATAGTGAGAGCAGCTGAGAGGATTGTTGGTGTCTCTCTCCCCTCCCTCCAGGACATCTACAACACCCGTCTCACCCGCAAAGCCCTCTGCATTGCGGGTGATCCCACCCACCCGACACACAGCTTCTTCAGTCTGCTGCCATCAGGGAGGAGACTGCGGAGTCTCCAGGCCAGGACCAGTAGACTGAAGGACAGCTTCATTCATCAGGCTGTCAGGAAGCTGAACTCCCTCCCGACCTTGCCCCCCCTCCCCTCTTTTGCCCCTCGCACCACTGAACTCTGACCCCCCCCCCTTACACACTGTGACCCGCACCAGTCACTTAGTGCACCACTGGACTGCCCACTACCTCAGTCAGTATTGAACTGACCCCACTCAACTACCTCTTCTGTCACTTTAAACAGCCTGATAAGCTATTTTTGCACTACACTCTTTATATCTGCACAGTTTTCGTTTTGTTAAGCTCTTTTTTGCACTACACTCATATCTGCACAGTTTTGTTTTGTTTAGTTTTGTTTATTTAACCGATTTGCATTTCATCTGCCATGTGCCTTATGCCACTTAATCTAACTCTTTTCTACAATGTCCTTATTTGTATATCTGTATAGTTTGTTTTTATATTTTAAACTGTATTTATTTGCATTCTACGTCTACTGTTAGTGTTTTATTGTTAACTGTACGCACCATGGGTCTGAGAGTCACGCAATTTCAATTCTCTGTATGTATGTGCTGTACATGTGGCAGAATTGACAATAAAGCAGACTTTGACTTTGACTTACTTCTATTTCTGCTGGTCCTTTGGGTGTGTTGGCACGGCAGTCGCCTCTGCAATTCGCAATCCTGATTTAGGCTTTGTTGTTTTATATACCGTCGTATCTTTGTTTTACTTTGCTCCTTTTTCTGCATGTGTACATGTCTAGAAATAGATATCTCTAATGTACAGACACTGCTGGGCTACTTGAAGCTTCAAGTATAATATGTGTATGTACAGTACACACATCAGAATCAGAAATACGTATTATTCATTATTCAACTTAGAACTTTTCTTTGTTTTACAATTTTTACACTGTATTTACAGATTTAAATCCCAGATTGTATGTAGGTGGAGGAAATAACTTATATATATATATATATATATATATATATATATATATATATATATATATATATGAAAGCGTACCGATTAGCCCCAGAGAGAGTGGGAGAGGTTGGAGTTTGGCAGTTCTTTTCACTTTGTAGGGTTTGTAGGGAATCTCTGTCTCCCCTGGAGGTACATGAAGCGCATTAGGGTGCAGATTTTGTCCCCCTAAGGTTTCTTGTGAATGGCCATCTTGGCCATTGATGTGTTTGTCTGGTTTGTTACTATTGTCTTGTCATGGTTGAAACTCTGGACACGGAAAAGGTCAGCAAGGGCTCTGAGTTTTCATTCCTGGTGAAATGATTACAGAGCTCTGCAGTGCCGGACGCTTTTTCCCACAGCCTGTAGAATAAGGAGGGTTGGAGCTCAGCCAGATGGGATTGCTGTTAGCAAGGCCATTCTCAGGGAGCCCCTCCGCCCAGTGCAAGAGAGAAATCTGGACCCATGACAGAGGGGAAAATGTTTAAATGCTCATGTTATGCTGCAGTGATGCTATATATTTACACAAAATGCCAGCATTTGGCAACATGTTGGTGTCTTATTTTCCCAGACTGAATTTATGATGAATGTCTTGTCTTTGCCAGTCTTCCTCTACTTAATAAGAGGGAGCAGTTGATAAATAAGTTGGCTTGAGAAAGCCAACTTACTGAAATCCGACTTAAACTTACAGTTATTATTATTCTTCTGAGACTAAAATTTCTGACAGGTCTCACTTAGTGTGCTATATCTTTTCTAACTGATCAGTCTTACGGTTTTCATAAAAATGAAGATTAAAATAGGGATGGGGAGTCGACTCCAAAAGAGTCGATACCTTGACTCTGAATAGGTCTAGAGTTGGAGTCGACTCCAGCACTGGAATCGACTCTTGTTGTACGTCGACTCCGAAATCGCTGATGTCTTCACAGATTCTCAAATCCCTATATAGTGAATGGCAGTTGAGTGCAGTATATAAGCAAATAATAGCCTAAATGAATTAAGCGAGGATCCGTTTGCAGTGCAGTTCATGAGCGGTTCGTATGCGGTGCAGAAGCAGCACGGGCTCATTGTGCTTTCACATGTTTGTAGTGCGCTATGATCCGCTGCTATTTACCACCATCATTTTGATTTCAAATCCGAACTTTACTAAAAATGTTTTTTTTTTTTTTTTTTTTAAAGCAGTGATTATCTTTTTACACAGTAATATAATCTTTCATAGACATACTCACGTTTAAGCGCAATATATTAAAATGACTTCTGTATAGATTTATATATTATTAAGATGCTCAAGCAAGTGGCAAAACATGTAAACACAGCCTGCAGTCTACTTTTCTTACGTTAAAAGATAGTAGGCTATCACAAACATTTTAAATTAAAACTTACCATTGACAGAAACAGCTGTCTCGTGCCTTTTCTTTTGCATTACATCCTTATTACAATCCTGCTGGTCATAAAGAACTTTGTTTTTCTAACTCCACGAGTGCCATCTATGTTGCCGTATTTATTTAAAAGGGTAGGCTACTTTTCCCTTGCTTTACCCCTATTGCTAAAAAGTGTTAACTGTAAAAAACAGACTTTAGGCCTACTTATTTGCATTTATGTGTAATTAATACATTTCGTATCAATCCATGTTCATTTCTACCGTGAGCAGCACTGTCACTTTAATTCAGCATGTGCAGTACAGCGAAAATAGACTCGTGTGAATATTCTTGGAAAACGATCACTGCGATGATAAACAAGAATAAACAAATCAATAAGTTTACAGTAAGTATTTTTGTATGTATAGTATTTATTTTTAATATCAATGCAGTATAGCTCCATTCCCTGACCATTATAATGTGACAAATTCATTAAAGAATACCTTATTTAATTCTGACATAATAATCCACCTTGGCCTTTATTTTATTTTTTTTTGTGAGTTTTCCCCTCTGTAAAGGTGTCAGGTGTCAGCAACAGCTAACAACGTTGATCGTTGATAGCTCATTTAAAGGTAATGTCACCACCAATAAATTGGACGAATTTGGACAGTCATGCTAAATGGAGTCGAGGAGTCGATTCCATCGACTCCTATGGTGGAAGTCGGGAGTCGGAGTCGACTCCGAAAAACCTGGAATCGATCACCCCTATATCAAATCTATCTATCTATCTATCTATCTATCTATCTATCTATCTATCTATCTATCTATCTATCTAATATTTCTTATCTATCTATCTATCTATCTATCTATCTATCTATCTATCTATCTATCTATCTATCTATCTTCATAGCAACACTCTAGCAACCATCCAAACCAACTTAGCAACCACCCTGGGTACCCTAGCAACCGACCTAGCAACCACCCTGAGTACCTTAGCAACCATATAGCAACACCCAAGCAACCACCCCGGGTACCCTAGCAACCGCAGAGCAACACCCTGGCAACTACCCCGGGTACCCTAGCAACCATCCCAGATAGCCTAGCAACCACATAGCAACACCTTGGCAGCCACCCCGGGTACCCTGGCAACCGCATAGCAACACCTTAGCAACCACCCCGAGTACCTTAGCAACCACATAGCAACTCCCTAGCAACCATCCCGGGTAGCCTAGGAACCGCATAGTAACACCTTAGCAACCACTCCGAGTACCCTAGCAACCGCATAGCAACACCCTAGCAACCACCCAGAATATCCTAGCAACCGCATAGCAACACCATAGCAACCGCCCCACGTACCCTAGCAACTGCATAGCAACAACCTAGCAACCACCCAGAGTACCCTAGCAAACGCATAGCAACACCCTAGCAACCGACCTGGGTACCTTAGCAACCGCACAGCAACACCTTAGCAACTACTCAGAGTACCCTAGCAAATACATAGCAACACCTAAGCAACCACCCCGGGCACCCTAGCAACCATATAGCAACACCCTAGCAACCACCCCGGGCACCCTAGCAACCGCATAGCAACACCTTAGCAACCGACTATCTATCTATCTCTGACAGACTGTATTGCCTTCAAAACATTCAAACTTTAAGCTTTTAAAACCATTTTAAACTTCAAACTGTTTCAGACTGAAACTTATAACTCTTTTAAACTTCTTAAACTTTTTAAACTTTTCAAACTTTTTCAAACTTTCTGGTCCGGCTTTCTCAAGCCAACTTAAAATTTGTCTCGACAAACTTTTATCTAGTTTTACATAAAATCTCTCATGCATGTTCTTCAGTTTATTGCATTCATTGTCACTGACCAATTCTTCTTTTGTCATAATCCAAAATGTACCCCTTGTTCTTAGATCCTCAGCTCTATTTTCCTTCTAACACTGTTGCAGAGATTCCTACAAACTTTCCTTTGCAAACTTCAAGGGTTTCCCAAAAATGTAAGGAGTTGCAAGAATCCCATTAACCCTGTGGAGTATTTAGAATGTCTGAAATACCCAGAATTCTGTTCTGCTCCCTGTAATGAACTCGCTGACAGCAACTTTTTGTTTACTTGAGTAGTTCAGTGTATTTGTTATTTAACATAATTGCCCTAACAGAATTTGATTCCATCCTTCTGAATAATCAAACAAATTCCCAGAATCTTCTTATCTGCCTGTATGAAACAACATTCCATCATGAATGGAATTTTTCTTGTAGATCTGAGGACAAGAAGTTTGAGAACATGAGGTCAGATAGTCCCTTCTGTTCTCTTCAGTTCTATTCTAGATTTTACAGCTGTATGTAAAAAGATATTTTTGGTCTGCACAATTTTTAATTTCATGAGAATGATTTTTATTAGGAGAAACTTTGAAGTACTTGTGATTAAATAATTGTAGTTTTTGGGGTCTATCTTACAAGAGCTGTTATGTATATACAAAATCCAGTATTTTTTCTGTAAATCGAATTGTATTCAGCTTATAGATCTAAATTGTATTGAACTGTATTTTTTCAATGTTGAATCTCCCGTGATGGGGCAATAAATGTAAATACAACATCTACAGCTGTATGTGTGTGTGTGTGTGAGAGAGAATATGAGACAGTGTATTGATTGGTGTATTTATAGTTACACTGTCGTGGGAATTTTCTGAATGAAATTAATTTTTCATGAAGACACTGACAATCTGGCTAGTGCAGCATGCGTCAGTATGTTGTTTGCATGTGTTTAATATGCCACAGGGTTAGTGGTTATATCATCACAGTCAGTTTCAGTGGGATTATAGCAGGGCTAATAGTTGGATATTACAGCACTGTTGCATGTGTGTGTGTGTGTGTGTGTGTGTGTGGGCATGTGCTATGTCTGTGGTTGTATATGTAATCCTCTTTGTCACTGTGACACACAGACTGAGTTTTTATGAGACCTGACATGCCTCTACTTATATACGCCTGTGTGTTTGGGGTGAAGCTCAGCAGATGGTGTGTAATCATTGCAGCCATCAGGTTTAGATGTGGATGGCATGTGTGTGACGTGAAAAGTACACGCATACATACCCATGCGCATTTACACATACAGGTGCATCTCAATAAATTAGAATGTCGTGGAAAAGTTCATTTATTTCAGTAATTCAACTCAAATTGTGAAACTCGCGTATTAAATAAATTCAATGCACACAGACTGAAGTAATTTAAGTCTTTGGATCTTTTAATTGTGATGATTTTGGTGATGAAAAAAAAAACATTTTTAGTGAATTGTTGGCCTTCTGGAAAGTATGTTCATTTACTGTACGTATATGTACTCAATACTTGGTTGGGGCTCCTTTTGCTTTAATTACTGCCTCAATTCGGCGTGGTATGGAGGTGATCAGTTTGTGGCACTGCTGAGGTGGTATGGAAGCCCAGGTTTCTTTGACAGTGGCCTTCAGCTCATCTGCATTTTTTGGTCTCTTGTTTCTCATTTTTCTCTTGACAATACCCCATAGATTCTCTATGGGGTTCAGGTCTGGTGAGTTTGCTGGCCAGTCAAGCACACCAACACCATGGTCATTTAACCAACTTTTGGTGCTTTTTGGCAGTGTGGGCAGGTGCCAAATCCTGCTGGAAAATGAAATCAGCATCTTTAAAAAGCTGGTCAGCGGAATGAAGCATGAAGTGCTCCAAAATTTCTTGGTAAACGGGTGCAGTGACTTTGGTTTTCAAAAAACACAATGGACCAACACCAGCAGATGACATTGCACCCCAAATCATCACAGACTGTGGAAACTTAACACTGGACTTCAAGCAACTTGGGCTATGAGCTTCTCCACCCTTCCTCCAGACTCTAGGACCTTGGTTTCAAAATGAAATACAAAACTTGCTCTCATCTGAAAAGAGGACTTTGGACCACTGGGCAACAGTCCAGTTCTTCTCCTTAGTCCAGGTAAGACGCCTCTGACGTTGTCTGTGGTTCAGAAGTGGCTTAACAAGAGGAATATGACAACTGTAGCCAAATTCCTTGACACGTCTGTGTGTGGTGGCTCTTGATGCCTTGACCCCAGCCTCAGTCCATTCCTTGTGAAGTTCACCCAAATTCTTGAATCGATTTTGCTTGACAATCCTCATAAGGCTGCGGTTCTCTCGGTTGGTTGTGCATCTTTTTCTTCCACACTTTTTCCTTCCACTCAACTTTCTGTTAACATGCTTGGATACAGCACTCTGTGAACAGCCAGCTTCTTTGGCAATGAATGTTTGTGGCTTACCCTCCTTGTGAAAGGTGTCAATGATTGTCTTCTGGACAACTGTCAGATCAGCAGTCTTCCCCATGATTGTGTAGCCTAGTGAACCAAACTGAGAGACCATTTTGAAGGCTCAGGAAACCTTTGCAGGTGTTTTGAGCTGATTAGCTGATTGGCATGTCACCATATTCTAATTTGTTGAGATAGTGAATTGGTGGGTTTCTGTTTAATGTGAGCCAAAATCATCACAATTAAAAGAACCAAAGACTTAAACTACTTCAGTCTGTGTGCTTTGAATTTATTTAATACATGAGTTTCACAATTTGAGTTGAATTACTGAAATAAATGAACTTTTCCACGACATTCTAATTTATTGAGATGCACCTGTATGCTCATATACAGTTTTGCACTGAACGTACAGAGCTGTAAACAGCTGCAGTGTTGTGTCGCATTATGTTAGGAGTTTCTCTGTGTGCTTCATAGATTATTTGATTGTTCTACACATGAACTACGTATTCTAAAATTAGTCTGAATTGCTCATCATGGACAGAATGATAGGCTACATAATAAGAGATTTCTGGTAATGCCTAAGAGATTCAGTAGTCGTGCTGAAATGTATGCTGATTTAGGGCTTCATTTCTGTTTCAGAGCCAGTGATGGGAATAACGGCGTTATAAATAAACGGCGTTACTAATGGCATTATTTTTTTCAGTAATGAGTAATCAAACGAATTACTGTTTCCCCCGTTACAATGCCGTTAACGTTACAGACAATAAAATGCGGCGTTACTATAATTTATTATAATATTATTATCATTTTATTTTTCAGTTTATCTGAATGGATGCACAGTGTAGCTGTATTTGACGTACCGTAAACTCTAGTGTGAAGGCGCACAGCTCGCCATCGCTTTGTCTCACACACACAAAGAAAGATACAGAGCAAGAGAGTCTTACATAACATGCAGAACTGACGCGCTACATGTAAACGATATTCTTTGTTGTATTTTTCTGTCAAAATAACGGAGTTCCTTTGGAATTTCTTTTAAGAACTGCCGGGTTCCCTGTTAGTGGGCGGAACTAATGCGCAAACGACAATCTCATTGGCTGGCGCTCACCTATTATCATCCCTGTCTTGATTTCAGCAAATCAATTCGCGCGAACGCAGACAACGTGATTAATATTCATGAACCCAGCAGCTCATTAATCCTTAGTTCGTTTTATAATGTTATTAATAGTAGAATTCGTAGTAGTTTTGTTACCTTATCATCCCCCCCCCAACACTAAATAAGCACCACCACCAGTCCTAAGTTCAGTCAACATGACAAATATGCCTTCATACTTGGTTATTCTAATTACTAAAGTTCTATCATCATATAATGCTAAATTATCATAATATTATATTATAATGCTTGACTGACTGATGCTAAGTGTCAGTAGATAAATAGTGTAGATTAATGTACAATGTTTTATAATAATAATTTATTCTATTTAGTGTTTATTTCATTAATTTAACATATTTAATATTGGGGGCATCCAAGTTATTTGACATTTGAACATTTTTTTTTAAAAAGTGAAACTGAAGAACTGAAACTTATTAACATTATCTTCAAAAACAGTTTGAATACTTCATAACTATGCAAAAGGTGCTTGCTTTCACCCTCAACCACCCCCAGCCTGCCCTTTATCTGTCTGTTCATCATGTGTCTTTAGTTAAAGGAAGAGTACAACAGTTTTTGGCTTGTTTTTCTTCCTTCTCAGAGCTGCTGTCCATATGTGTAGTCTGGAAGCTTCTGCCCAGGGAGTTCTAATATATTTTGGGGAAAGCTTTCCATTAGTGTCCCATTCATCTTAATGGCAGTTGCTTGGCTGGTGTTTTCAGCCCCACAAGTATGTGAATTTGGAAACACTTTTTTTGAGTCTTTCAGCTGAGCCGTAAATACCATTTGACTGATCATGTTGGAATTGATGTCATTTTTCAACATGACTACAGACACTAAAAAACAGTCCATTTCATACTGTAAAACGCCCTCCATAAAAATGTTTCACTAATAAAATGAATTTTATAAATTTAAAATTTTACTACTACTTTTATTACTATTTATTTATTGTTATTATTGTTTATTTTAAATAAACAGCTTCTTTTAATGGAGAAACTTGGAGATTCTGGAGTTGGTTTTGGACCATCCAAAATTTGACCCCTGGTTCATCCTCTCTTGCCCTGGAAAGTGTCTGTGGACCTTCCTCTTTCCATCCTGTCGGACTTCTCCTGTCCTGACAGATACAGAAACACACTTCCTCTTCTCTCGTTTGCATGCATACAACTTTCACACTCTTTCTCAGTCTCATCTCAGTGCCATTCCTCATTCATTATCTGTGCATCAGGAAGTGAGCTGGTTAAAATGAAACATCAATGAGTCACATCCTTTTAACCCTTAATCATCCCTTTAGTAGGGTTTACGTTTAAGTCCCTTAGGGTCAGATAGACCCCAATCTTTTACAGAGCGATTGCATAAGGAAATATAATTTTTTTATATGACAAACTATATATCATTTTTTTTATTTACTTCTCAACTAAACATTTATGCTGTGTTTTTGTGGATATTTGGTAGTTTTTTTTACCTATTTACTGCACAATTAGTCAACTACGCCATAAATTGGCTTATGAAAATTTTTATTTTTTTTTTATGAAAAAATCAATTAAATGATGACCTAAATTAAATATAGCAGGTTTCTGGATATTGGCTCATGTTTTAGAGAGTAGAGGTCTGCAAGCCTGTCGGGTCCTGATGGGGCCCGACATGCTGAGTCCATTCGGGCCGGGCTTGGGCCATTTTTATTTTTTTACAGATCGGACTTGGGTCGGACTCGGGCTCATTTAGCTTATCTCCTTTTATTGTGCCCATATATGCGCAGAGCACACATGGCTACTGTATGAAATACTGATTATATTATTAAATATTGCTAAATATTTAAATACTGAATTTAGCATACTATTAGCAATACTATTGCAAAATATAATAAATACTGATAAATATTACACATCGCCTACACTCTAAAAAAAAAAAAAAAAAGGTGCTATATAGCACTAAAATTGGTTCTTTGGCTTGTAATCATAGGGGAACCACTTTTGGTGCTGTATAGCACCAAATCTTGGTGCTTCAGTGGTTCTTCAGTGGTTCTTCACCGGTTCTTTGGCACCGCTACCATATGCAGAACCTGTTAAGCTCCTGTATGGTTCTTCAGCGGTTCTTCAGTGGTTCTTTGGGGTGATTAAGGTGCTATATAGCACCACTGCCGTACAAAGAACCTGTTAAGCTCCTTTAAAGGTTCTTTACGAGCCAAAGAACCACTGTTGGTGCTGTTTAGCACCATTTTTGTTGAAGAAATACAGTGCTATATGGTACCTCTTATGGTTCTACATAGCACCATTTGACAAAGGTGCTGTATAGCACCTTTGAAGATATGGTGCTATACAGCACCAAAAGTGGTTCCCCTATGATTACGAGCCAAGAACCACTTTTAGTGCTATATAGCACCATTTTTTTAGAGTGTACGCAATGCATATTCGCATGGATTAGCATACAGGTGACAGTTGACCATGCAGAGCATCAGGGAGAAGTGTGGGGAGTTACTAAAAGTTCCCAATGCTTTGGGGAAAGCTCCATTTTGGATGATGATCCTGACTCGCCGTCTCCTAATTGGATGCACCTTTAGAGAGAAATGCATCTTTAGGGATTTTATAATGAAAGAGTTTTTGTTTTCGATTCAAATTATTTCGTTAATTCAAAGCTTTCTATAGATACTAGATGCTGTGTTCAGGTTTTTCAGAAGCGTTCCTAAAAAAAATGCTCCAAACATTTTTCTAAATTAACTTAATAAAATAACGAAACGAAATACAATCACTTTGCCATTTCATACAAAACTGAAGTATTTCAATAGCTGAAACAGTAGTATAAGCTGTTTTGGGAGAAGGGGAAAAAAAGACGGGCTCGGGTCGGACTCAGGCCGGTAATTCTGATAAGCTGTCGGACACGGGCCGGGCTAGGGCCTGTGCGTCTCGGACCAGGCCGGGCTAGGGCCTATATTTTAGCCCGTGCAGGGCTCTATTAGGGATAGAATACTGCCATCTGCAGGTTAGAGGAAAAACTTTATGGGTTACAGTTAAAGAAAGAAAGTGCAATGACCACATATAATCCAGCAGAGGTCCATAGGGACTCATTCATTTTCAGTTCAGTTTCAAGTCGATTTTTCTTCATGTTTCAACGTCTCCTCGCAACTTTATATATATTTTGTGAATATATATTTAAACATTCTAAAATATATTAAAATTCTATATTTTTGTCAAAAGTTAGAATTTGTTGTTGCTGTCTGATGTCTTTTGAATTGTCTGCTTTTGCAAGTTATGTTACGTAAATTTGCAGAAATGTCCCTCTCTCTCTCTCTCTCTCTCCCTGTGTGTGTGTGTGTGTGCATGTGTGTGTGTGTGTGTGTGTGTGTGTGTGTGTTATGTTTACCCCTTCACACTGTTGTGCATTTATGTTTTGTGCATTTTATTTGCCAAAAGCTAAAAAAATGCCATGGACACCTCTCTCTCTCTCTCTCTCTCTCTCTCTCTCTCTGTGTGTGTGTGTGTGTGTGAGTGAACATGCTTATTCCATGTTACATTTGTGCTCTCGTACCAGTCCTTCATTTATGAGTGGAAATTTTCGTATTTATGCCAGATTTGTTGATTTTATATGCCAATTTCTATAAAAATGCTCTCTATTGCAGTCACACACATGTTTGTGTTTGTGTGTGTGTTTGTGTGTGTGTGCATCAGATAGAATGTTCATTCCAATTTTCATTTGTGCTCTAGATCGAGGGCTTTATAAAAATGTGAAACATTCCAGATTTATTCTGGGTTTACTACTTTATTTTATTTTATTTTATTTTTTTTTAACAAATTAAACAGCTAGAAATTGCCCTGGACACCTATGTAACACCTGTGTGTGTGTGTGTGTGTGTGTGTGTGTGTGAGTGAACATGCTTATTCCATGTTGCATTTGTGCTCTCATACCAGTCCTTCATTTATGAGTGGAAATTTTCATATTTATGTCAGATTTGTTAATTTTATATGCCAATTTCTATAAAAATGCTCTCTATTGTAGTCACACACATATGTGTGTTTGTATGTGTGTGCATGAGATAGAATGTTCGTTCCAATTTGCATTTTTGCTCTAGATCCAGGCCTTTATAAAAATGTGAAACATTCCAGATTTATACTGGGTTTACTACTTTTTTGACAAATGAAACTAAAAAGCAACAACATTTTTTTTTCACTTTTCTCATTCATTTTCAATGTGGGGTCAATCTGACCCCAAGGACCTTAAACGGTAATTTTTTTTTCTTTTACACATCTTTAGAACAACCGAATCAAGTCCAGATTTTTTGTGTGTGTTTAGATAGATTATTTAGGAAAAAATCACAGAATTTCATGCCCCTGAGATGAAGGGAACACTTTTAAAAAATTAAGGAAAATTCAAGTGGGGTCAACTGGACCCCAAGGGCTGATTAAGGGTTAAGTATCCCCAGAGATTGGGTGAGATTTCCACCAAATTCTTTATCTCTAGAGTGCTTTACATACATCATGCACAGTTGTATCGGGAAGTTTGTAATTTCTGGAATGCTATTAACACAACAAAAAGAGAAACTACAACACATCCCACAGTGCATTCGTGGCTGTAAATGTTTCAGGTGGTGTAACCTATAGAGCACATTATAACGGTGAATTCATGCACATATAAAAAAAGTTTCATCTCTGCTGAGCAAAGTTCAAATTTGGTGAACTGAGTGACCTGTGAATTCCTATAGCAAAGATAATGTTTGACCAACAGAGGATCTAAATGTCACTTTTTGACTCAGTAGAAATAAAACATACTTTTGTAGTTTGCATTTTTAGGGGAAAGTAGAGTATATTGTACATTGAACGTATGTCTCTCTTATATCTCATTATATTCTGTTGCCCATATTAATAGAAGAATCTAAAGTCATTTACATTAATTCATACATAATAATACATGGACAGAGACTCCCATAAAAAAAAAAAAATAAATAAAAAAATAAAATAAAAAATAAATCCCCATATTTTGATACTTCTTTTTTGAGACTGTGATGGATATATGAATATAAAATGTCTTTACCTGCAGAATAACTTATAAGCTGCATGTACATGCAAAGAAGAGCTATTTCATTGCTGACAAATGAAGACATTTGGGAGTTTTGTTTCCTACAATGATTTTTTTTTCTGTCTTAAGAATATCTTGCTATTATATTTCAGAATGAGATACCACTGCAAATGATTCAGTGCATGAGTGAAATGAGTGAAATGTCTAAATGAATCAAACTGAATCAATTGTTAACAATTTCAGATTTCTTTACAAATTACAAATCTGTCTGCTCGATTAGATCAAATCTGGCATTGGTAGTTCTGATTCTAAACAGCTGATTAGCATGCCTATTAGTCTTTATAAAGCATATATTCTGCCTGACCATATTCTACATATAATCCTACCCAATACCTAAACTTAACAACTACCTTAGTAAATATAAATCAGGGGTTTGTTGAGGCAAAAGACATATTTAATGGCTTGTTAATAGCGAGAACTGGACCTTAAAATAAAGTGTGACCATATATGCTAATATTCATCATCTGACAAAGATTTATCCTGTTTTTTTTTTTTGTTTGTTTTAAATGGGGCACACCAGTTTTTCACTGGGGCTTTTGCCCTAGTAAAAAGGGTCATGTCTAAAGGATAAACTTTGATCTACCTTTAAGAAATTTCACACTATCCACTTTAATGTAACATTTTGCTCTTATATTTCTGAAGAGTGTGGGAAGTTGTGAAGAAAAGAGAAAGTTTGGACTATGCACTATGGCAACAGCTCAAATGATTGAGCATTTGTATTGTTTAGGGCTGGTGAGCTCATGTCCTCCGAGTGCTGTTTTTACTGACCAACTGTACATGGATCCATCAGCCATGAGGTCATCGTGTTTCCTGAAATACTTTGGCTACTATCTGAAAGAGCGGGGACTGAAAAAGAAAGACTGAGCAAGATTTGGGTGGATTGATCCAAGAGCAGATTGAAGAAAAGTTAAACTGTGAAAGGGTTACTACGATGCCAAAGCATGAGAGAAAAATAGAAATAGGCAGGGGTGAGTTTGTGCTATATAATGCTTGTTTGGCTAAAACTTCTAGCACATTTTCCCCCACACTTTTTATATTTAATGAAAAAGACATCTGGTGTCGGCAGTGGCGCTGGAGTATTTTTAGCCACAGCGCTGCTCCTTTGCCAAGAACTTCCTTTTAGAGTAAATATTTCTTGCCCTCTGTCTGTTTCATTCTCCCTTCAGCCTTAGGAGGGCTGGGTAAGCTCTTGCTAATCAAACCCAGTCCTGCAGCCCAGCCGATTCCAATCATCCTCCATTATACCACCATAGTTAACAGCTGCGCTGATTGGCCCACTGGCTTTTGTCTTGCACCTTGGGGGCAATCGCCTGTTTCGGTTCACGTTAAAGCAGGTGATCACAGGCTTTGAAGTGCTCTCCATAAGCTAAGCCAACATTCCCGATTATCTGCGTTACAGCATAGCTCATAATGCTGCTAGCCTCGCTAATGAAAAGGTTCACCCAGCATTCACCTTAAAACCAATCCAATAATGCCTTTAAACTCTGTATGACTTTGTTCATGGATGCCTTGATCCTTGCATTGAGTTTCCATCTGGAAAGCATCAAACTCACAGTTATACTATGGTTTAGAGTTAGAAATTCTTTCTGACATTGAAGAACGTTGATAAGACGTGACTGGAAGGTTAATGTGTTAAAGTGAGTTCTCCATAGAGTGTTAAAATGAACAATCAACGTTACTGATTAAATCTCGCACACTCAACTGAGCGACTGAGAAGTCGTGTTTGGTTTTGTTCATCTTTCAGGTCACTGAATAACCAGGTTGATCTTTTGAAAGTGGTCAATTAGGGATTTTTTGGGGCCTGGGATGACGGTGGCGGTTTCTTAATAAAGGGATCCCGGGACAGACACTGAATGAGGCTTCATGTCTAAAAACGGGCCTTGTCAGGGAGATCAGAAGGTTGCGAGAGGAGCACACTGACCTACTGTTGTGTGGTAAAGAATGACCAGAGGGCCTGGCTGATCTGGATCTATGCTTCTAACTTTGGTGATGGAAAGTTTCATGTCTGGATTAGAATGGCACATGATTGGTGCTTCAGTGTCTCTGAGGGTTTGTTGGCCTCAATCAGAGGGACATTGAGGCCTGCAGACCTACTTTCTTTTCCTCATAATTAGACTTTTTTTTAACTGCTGATGTGTGTTAATGGACAGTATATGGCTTGATAGAAGATTGGAGGCACTTAGCTCCTCTCAGAAATGAACTGACCTCACTCTTTAGACTCAGATGTCCTCCTGGGCCTGAGAGAATATGGATTGTTGATATTTTTGGAATCTTACTGATATTTGGGATTTTCACAGGGAGTGTATCCGTGCAAAGGATGATTAAGCTCTGTGCATTAAATACACATATGTTATGTTAATAGAAAGACGCTTTGTGGATCATTCAGGGGCCAGTTTAACCCAGCTATACATAAGTTACTCAGCCTAGCTATAGCATAAATGGATACTAAAAACGTATGCACTTCAAAATGTTTCAGTGTTGCACCACTGAACTCTTTAGATAGCTATACACTACCATTTAAAATGTTGGGGTCAGATTTTATTTATTTATTTTTTTGTGATTTTGAGAAAGTCTCTTAGGGTTACCAAGGTTCCAATTATTTGATCAAAAATACAGTAATACAGTTCGGCCGCTGCTGCCCATCAGCCTATATAATCACTGCATTGCTCGTGGTATCGCTCGCCGGTCTCGTTACATACATCGGGTTCTCGCAAACACTGCACTGGGCTCACTACCTCAGATAATGGATGTACTATCCCCGTTGTCTGGTCTTCATCTCGCCGACTGTATGCAAAAACACGCAGAGAGGGTGGAAATATAAACTATGTAAACCTCCACTCCCTGGAGTATGTCCCACTCAGGGCTCTACCACCAGCTACTACTTCCTCTGCAACAGTCTGGCCTTCAGTGAAAATGGCTCTAGTAAACACTAGGTCATTGTCAAATAAAACATTCAATATGAACAACTTTTTCTCATCTCACGCTTTGGATTTCCTGTTTGTGACTGAAACCTGGCTGAAACCTGATGACCGCTCGTCTCTGGGTGAACTATCTCCTTCTGACTGTTCCTTTTATAGCTCTCCCAGGCCAAACGGACCTGGTGGTGGTCTAGCTACAATTTTCATGAATTCATTCAAATGTCGATTACTGCCTGTAGATGTCTTTTCTAGTTTTGAGGCACAACCCTTGCATATCGATCTCAATGGTCCCCTAATTTGCATCCTGGTATACAGACCACCCAAAGTTAGTACAACGTTTTTTCATGAGTTTTCAGACTTTCTGTCAAATCAAGTGTCACGCTGTGATAGACTGTTGGTTCTGGGGGATTTTAACATCCATGTCTGCTGCCCCTCTAAACCTATGGCTAAGAATTTTTTGAGTCTTATTGACTCTAATCTAAGCCTTACACTAGATCTTATTTTGACTCGTGGTATTTCTGTACATTCATGTGAAGTACTCGATGCTGGTATTTCTGATCACTGTTCTGTATTATTTGAACCTGCAGTCCCATATGTACATCCCATCTTCTCAGCCTGTATGCAGGTCTTGTGTTTTTCACACTACTACTGCTCTAGAATTCTCTAAATCTTACTCTACAACTTTCTCTAATCCTGAGGTCTCTTTCTCACCTGATATGAACACTGATCAGGTGGTTCTCATTTTCAACTCTGCTTGTTCTAATGGATTAAATACTGTTGCTCCACTGAAGCCTAGAAAGCAGCAAGCTAGATCCAGTTCTCAACCTTGGCTATATGCTTCTACCCGTGCGCTCAGACACAAGTGCAGGAAGGTTGAACGCAGGTGGAAAAAGGATGGGCTTCAGATTTCTTATCAAATTTTGAAAGATTGTCTAACCACCTATAAAAAGTCTGTTAGCGATGCAAAATCACAATACTTTTCAAATTTGATTGCCATGAATGCAAACAGGCCAAAAGTTCTTTTTAAAACTATAAATTCAGTTCTTAATCCAGCCACTTGCTCAGCCCCTTTTGCCAGTCTTGAGACCTGTGCAGAATTTTTAGTTTTCTTTATGCAGAAAGTACAAGATATCAGATCTCTTCTCTCTCCTCCTGATACGGTTCATTCTCACCTGAACTGTCTTTCCAGCAGTTTCACTAATTTTAAACCTCTCCATCTCAGTTTATTGCATTGATTTCCAAGATTAAATTTACATATTGTCAATCCGATGTACTGCCTGGCCGTTTGCTTAGAGAGGTGTTGGACACTATTAGTCCTGCCCTTTTAACCATTATAAATAGTTCCTTGACTAGTGGGGTTTTCCCAGAGTCTTTTAAACATGCACAGCCTGTACAGCCCCTGTTAAAAAGACCTCACCTTGATCCATCTGTTCTTAGTAATTACTGGCCGATTTCTAAACTCCCATTTATTTCTAAGGTTCTAGAGAAAGCAGTGCTTTCACAGCTTACGTCTTACCTGGATGCTTTTAACATTCCGGATAAGTTCCAATCTGGTTTTAGAGCACTTCACAGTACAGAGTCGGCCTTGCTTAAAGTTATGAATGATCTGTTGCTGTCCATTGATTCGGAGTCATCTGCCATTCTGATACTGTTAGATTTGAGTGCAGCCTTCGACACTATTGACCATGACATCCTCTTGAATCGACTCAAATGTGTAGTAGGGCTTCAAGGCACAGCCTTACAGTGGTTCACCTCTTATTTAAAGGGTAGGACTTTTTCAGTAGATATTGGGTCGTTCACCTCACCTTCTGCGCCCCTCCCTTATGGTGTTCCACAGGGTTCTATTCTTGGCCCTTTATTGTTCTCACTCTACATGCTTCCTCTAGGCTCCATTCTCCAGAAATATAATATTAACTATCACTGTTATGCCGATGACTTACAACTTTACCTTCCAATCAAAC
The DNA here is from genome assembly GCA_039654775.1 of Spinibarbus caldwelli. Taxonomy (NCBI): domain Eukaryota; kingdom Metazoa; phylum Chordata; class Actinopteri; order Cypriniformes; family Cyprinidae; genus Spinibarbus; species Spinibarbus caldwelli. The sequence goes on along the minus strand of CM077221.1, from coordinate 27,038,645 downwards.
TTGAAAATGACTCTTCTTTTCAACATTTTTTTCTGGAAATATAAATCTTTGTAACATTATAAATGTCTTTTCTAAAACTTTTGATTAATTTAACAAAGTAACAAAGTTAGCAAATGAAATAGTAGTTCATATGACCCTAGTGTGAACTTAATGCCTCAGTTTAAATAAGATCCTATAAATAGCTGGTGCAACCCTACACTGGACTGTATCAGTGTTCTGTAAGGATGAGTATGAGATGACATCTTCCAGATGTCTCAGATGTTGGTCTCAAGCCAATAAAAGATGAGGACAGCGTCATCTAGAGAGACATGTCCCTGTATGTCAGTTCACTGTCTGTAAATATTAATATGTATTGCAAGCAAACATTTCAAATGAATGTGTAGAAGTTGCCATGCATAAATCCCATGAGTGGTGGGATCTAAGAGAGTGCAACCTGGTGATGATCATGACATCAGGTATGGTTCACCACTTTAGTCAGCCCTGTTACTGTAATGCAAAGTGACACACATACACTCTGACTTAGTGCAGCACCTCACCTGACCTCACGAGTCATTCTCCAGGAACTGAGCTCAGCCAGTGGCCAATGTGCTGTCATGCATTACATGAATACCTGTTTTATTTGCAAGAGTAAAATATATAGTGTCACTGACTTACATATTGATTAGTATTATTAGTAGTATTAGAGTTCCTGTATTCTCAACCGTAGAACTAGGTGGTAATAATAATAATAATAATAAAAGGAATCATCACCACTGTATAGCTTATTATATATTATTACTTATTTAAATCACAGCGTTTTGCATTTTGATAAGTGCATATATCATAATGAAAATGTGAAATGCATTGATTATCAAGGACTAAAAAAGCAACAGTATAAATAACCCATGAATATGTATGTAAGTGAGAAAAAGTGCAGAAAAGAATGGCAAATCAACAGTTATAGAGCTTATACAGTTAAATTAAGTTTTTAAAAGTTTAATCAATATTGTTGAATAAATATTCAATAAGTAGTTATTTCATTTATGAAAATAGTTCCACTATGGCCAAAGCCTCAGGCTTTGAGTGGTGCCAAGAAACACACTGACTAAAAGCCTGTAATAAACGCTGAAAGTTGGGAATAAAATGTGTATTATAGCGACTTGACATGATGAAAGTGTTTTTAATCACTCCTCTCAAGAGCCATTCTGTCTTTATCAGTTCCCGCCAGTTCACTAGACACCAGTCACTATAGTTGAGTGATTTTGGTGTGAAAGAAAATACTCCAACAAAGAAAGAACACACTCCTCGCTGCAGTCAGTTTCAAAGTTCTCTTTTCTCTCCACTTCAATTAATTTTCTTTTATTTTCCACACATATTCCTTTCATGAGCACCACAAACACAGACAGGTGGCACTCAGAGCATGGTTGAACCTTGCATGACATGCATGCTATTTTTCATGTCCACATTTCCAAACCAGCACTGTTGAATTAATGATTATGAATGATTATCAACCTAAATTGGGTCAGATCAACCCCAATTCTCCAACAGTCTCAACTCAAAATTTAGGTTGGAAAAAATAACCCAGCGCATTTTGTATTAACATTTATTTTCAGTTCATGTTTTTATTCATGTACTCGCCCTTTTATTTATTTGATGAAATTCATGCCGTGTCAAGTCTGACGCAGATTTCATTGTCAGTAATTGTCAGTGATTCTCTATGCTGTGCTTTCTGAGCATCTCAGTCTAATCAGAAGCAGTTTTTGGGGGCAGAAGCTCTGAGGTACAGATGCATGCTGAGAGGGGAATCAAGGCTTGCATGAATTATGCTATTTCATGTGCTGCTGCAGTTTGCGTTTGTTGTCTCAGTCTTTCTCTTTCTTCCTGTTAGCTCTGCTTTGCCTCAGCCTGCACACTTAAACAGCACAGTACTGTTGTAGTATAGTACAGTATAGTGTATTTATGCATTTTTTTTTACAACAACTGCACATGTCTGTTCAAAGCAAGACTATACAGTGATTGGTAAAAGAAAAAAAAAAACGTTCCTTCATAGCTTTTCTTGTTTAAGGCATAAATCTATTTATGATTAAAGTTGCAATATAACAGAAGTGGTGACAGATCATTTTTTTCCATATTGTGACATGCATCCAAGTGAAACTGATTATCAAAAAAGAAAAAAAAAAAAAAATGTAGTGACGGGACATGGTTCTTTCTGTTGGTTGTTGATTGGATGGAGGCAGATCTGAATGTGATCTTGAGGTCGAGTGTAAGAAAGGGACAGGATTCAAGTGGACTAAATGATGAGCGAATCAAAAATGAAGTCTGACATAACTAATAAGAAGTCGGTTTCTCCAGTTGTGATGATCAAAGGGTTAGTTCACCCAAAAATGAAAATTCTGTCATCAATTACCCTCATGTCATTCCAAACCTGTAAGATCTTCTTTCATCTTTGGAACACAAATTAAGATATTTTTGATGAAATCTGATAGCTTTCTGACCTTCCATAGACAGCAACGCAACTACCACATTCGCGGCCCAGAAAGGTAGTAAGGACATCATTAAAATAGTCCATGTGACATCAGTGGTTCAACCTTAATTTTATGAAGCTACGAGAATACTTTTTGTGTTGTATGTGTCGTGGTACTCTCATGAACATGTGTCTAAGACCAACACGGAAGAGAAGAAATTGTTGAATAAAGTCGTTAATTTTGTTTTCTGTGCACACAAAAAGTTTTCTCGTAGCTTCATAAAATTAAGGTTGAACCACTGCTGTCACATGGACTATTTTAATGATGTCTTAACTAACGTTCTGGGCCTTGAACGTTGTAGGTGCGTTGCTGTCTGTGGAGGGTCAGAAAGGTATTGGATTTCATCAAAAATATCTTAATTTGTGTTGCAAAGATGAATGAAAGTCTTACAGGTTTGTAACGACATGAAGGTAATTAATTCATGGCAGAATTTTCATTTTTGGGTGAACTATCGCTTTAATTAGAAATTCAGGTTAAAAAAAAAAACATATAGATGGATGTATTGTTTTCAATAAGATTAGTAACATGCCTTAAGAACGTAAATAGGGTGAATTTTCATTTCATGCCGGCTTAAAAGTAGTTTGAGTAACAATAAGTAGACTTCCAATAAATATTTATGAAATGCTGCTTCTCATATTTTATTTTCTTGCTTTGAGGATATCAAAATAACTTTTACAGAAAAAAACAAAAAAAAAAACCAAGATGACAATGAAGTTTTGCAGTGATTTTAACATGTCTTCAGTCACTTGGATGTCTCGAACTGATGTTAACACCCCCCATCTGGCACACTGGATCCCCTGAAATGAATCTTTTGTCCTCAGACTGATTTTGGCAGCTCTGCCTAAAAAAATAAATTTGCCTCAGTTATGAGCTAAAAACAAATTTAAGAGTGGCTTTAATGTGAAATTTGGTTGACATTTGTCAGAGTAGTGTGTGAAATTCAGTCCTCAAACCACACCCTCTGATCTACGGGATGACCTGCACTGAGGCATCAAATCTCTACATGTCAGTTATGTTATATTACATTTACTTACATTTTTGAGTATTAGAATTTTTCTCTGTTTTATGTATTGGATTTTTTTGTAGTAAAGTGTAATCATGGCACTCTAGATGTCCACGATTGCCTGATGCTAAGAGACACAGACCGTCCTGGGAACTAGGTCACCTTGTGTGGTTTACACTACTGGGACTTATACATACAGTACAAACAAACAAACAAGCACCCACTATAACCCATCTGGGACCCAGTTCTACATAATCTCTTGCTCTTAATTGTTGCCTGTATTTGAGCCAGTACTGGTGTCTCATTTTGTGCTGTCTGTAAATGTTCTATTATTGTGACGCTTCTGATTATTGTATGTGCTCCGTGTAAAGCACTAATAGATTTTCTTCTTATCTTCTTGTATATGAATACATAAAGTATTACTACATTCATGCAGTTGTATTACAATGAAACCTTAATTATGTGTGTTTGTATGAGGGCATGTCTGCATTGTATCAATGGTGCAGCAAGAAAAAAGGAGGCGGGCACAAATCCTTCGGCGGATTTCATGTCTCCTGTTGCTATGGCAAAGTATGAGCTGGAAGGGTATAAAGCCATAGGAGCAAAGCAAAGTAAATACTTGTGTGTGATTCAGAGAGAGAGAGAGAGAGGAAATGATGATAACACCAATACCTTACTGAGGTTAACCGATAGTTCATGAAAAATGAGCTTGATGTGAAGATTGTAAATAAACTCAATTCTTCCTTACTGAATGAATGAATGAAGTTGAGGCTCAATAATACTAATTTAAAACAGTGGTCATTTTGGTCATGTGTGTGGAAATGTGTGGAGTGTGTGGGTTTATTCATGTGGGGGAAAGTCAACTCTTGTTTGACAGCTGCGTCTTTCTCCACAGTGATTGTTGACCTGTTCTGTCGGTTCTATTTTGTGTTTATACACGAGTGTATGGATGTGGCTCGATCTCATATGCTTGTTGTGGTTTAGGACAACTCTAATGTCGACTTCAACTCAGACTATGATGTATATTTATACTTTTGTACTTCTGGAGGCCATATTACCACAAATGCTATTCTATTAAAGTGTCAGTATGAAGTGAACATGATACAATGAACAGAAATTTGATGACAGGGTCCAATGAGCATAACAGTTTTGCCACTATTCAGACAGGAAATTATTTTTCATCCATGTTTTAATCTCAGAAAAGAAAGAAAAGCTCTGATCAGGTTTTGAGTGTATATAAATCTGCACAGCGTCAGAATACAAATGGTAATCGGCAAGCGATCTCAAGAGATTGCCAAGTGGTGACAGATAAATATTAAAAAGTAACGGGCCCAAGACTGAGCCCTGAGGAACACCAGTGAAAACAGAGCTAATCTCAGAGCTAATCTGAGATACACATATCAAAGCATCTGTATCATTAACAGTAGTCATTTATTAGCAGGAAAAAGTGTATATCAAAGGTTAGGTCCGTTAGGTCTGGTGAAATGAGGGCAGGAATTTTGTGGAGAGGTGGAGGCTGGTCTGTGTGGGGGTTTTAGGCCCTGCAGGCTGAAGCCTCTCTGACAGACTTTCATGTTCAGCAGCTCAACAGGGAGTCATGAGACAACTTGCACCACACATCATCATGTCTCGTGATGGAGAAAAAAGGGATGTCTGAATTACTTCTAGGAAAGGAGTGGTGAGGGGTTCGGCAAGTAGTGAGGACATCGAAAGGAATAGAAATGGAGGGGGAAGGAAAGAACGATGCAGGTGCATGGAGAAAGATATGATAAAATGACTTTTAATGCATATTGTAATATTTTCTTTCTTCCTCTGGTGGACACTGTATAGTAATTATATTTCATTACATGATTTTTCATGGCAAAATTAATTTTTAAAACAAATTATATTAGTGTTTTTGGTCACACTTTATTTTAAGGTCCAGTTTTCACTATTAACTAATTATTAACTATGACTTTTGCCTTTTTAAACTCCTAATTTGCTGCTTATTTATAGTAAGGTAGTTGTTAAGTTTAGGTATGGGGTAGGATTAAAGAATCTAAAATATAGTCATGCATGTGCCTTATAAGTACTGATAAACAGTCAATATGCTAATAATAGGCATGCTACTATAGTTAATAGTAAGAATTGGTCCTTAAAATAAAGTGATATAATGTGTTTTAATTTATAAAACATTTAATATCACCAGATATTGGCCAAAATATGAAAAAAAAAATGTATGAGTTAATATGTATCTACCAGAATTTTAATATTTAATTTGATATCACTAATTTCAACTTGATCTCTTGAGAAAACATATACGTTTTGATGAATTGGTTCCAAATATGAATTTGTACAAAAAAAAAAAAAAAAAAAAAAAATTCTGGAAAAAAAACTAAGCATTAAAGGTCCACCTCTAAACTAAAAACTCACTGGGGTGTAAGCAGATTGTATGAAAATGTATGACAAAAATGTAAATAATCACAAGTTGCCTTAAGAGTGTGTTGGCTCTTTTGTTAAATAATAATAATAATGATAATAATAATAATAATTATTATTATTCATTCGTTAAAGTATCTTATTATAGTGAAAATGCCAATGGACGAAACTTTTTAAAATGTCAAATGATTTCAGCATCATTTAAAAGATGGCTGCTGTAGTAATAGATGATTCTTGGAGAGCAGCGCAGTGTCCTGTCATGGCGGCATCTGTCCCGTCATTCTGCACAGACTGATTGATTTTTGCACCACTCACTGGCCTGTCTATCCTGAGTCCTGCACTGCTCTACATGTCTCACCCACCATCTGTTGCCCTGGAAACAGCAGAGAGGTTGGACAGTTGAAACTGCCCAACTGCCCATACAGTGAGTGAAAACACTCATAATTCATTTCTTACTCGAACATTAACAGAGCCGTAGCATGTTTCTTTTTTTATTCCTTTACTGTATAAGCCTCAGCACATCTTCTGCTTTATATTACCTATTCTGTGCCACTGGTGCTCAAGTACTTCAATGACCTAGATTTTACATTGAACATTGAGCATTGAGCACCGATATTGTTTATTGTATAAAGAAAAATGCCATTCACAATTATTAAAGTGACATAAGCTGAATGTTTTTATGTGAATTTTTTTATGGTTTATGTGGGCACATTCTATGTTGGCCTAATTTTGCTATCTTAGAGCTACCAAGTGAGAGAAGAATTTGCATTGGATTGGCCAGTCTTATTTTTTTTATATTTGTGATATTTTTTAATTTTAATGTACAGTATATATGGATATATATATTTATTTACATTTAGCATTGTTTCAATTGGGAAGCACTATTCCATGGTTGTCTTTATGCTAAAAGTCGATTATTGTGTATCTGTTCTCTGTTGTCATCTTCAGATTTGCTTTTTTTACAATGAGACAGCAAGTCAAGATTAACGATGATAGTGTTGCATAAATGCACCTGTACATCAGCTATTTGTGAAACCTCAGCTAAACATTATAGACCTGCCACTGTCTCTCTCTTGTGTAAGTGCTCTGTATGTCTTTCTGCTGGTCGTCAGCCAAGTAAATGGCCTTGTTTATCCAGTTACTCTATTCAATTAAGTTCGGAAGCCACAGAAGGAATTCCCAACAGACTGATCTCATCCATTTTTGTCTCAGATAGAAAATGATGGAAAATGATCGTACAGTACATACTGACACAGAAACACAAGCACAGTTATTATCAGGTATTAGCAAATGAGCAAATATTCTGCTGTGAATATCTGCTGGTGTGTATGGAGTGCACAGCTGGTGATTTTGATGGACAATATGGCATGTATTGGTATCGGACATAAGTCCACATAAGTCAATAATTATTTATCACGTTATGGCCAATGACCAATAAATGGTCAATATTATATATACTTTTTTACTATTTTGTCTAACTAAATTAAAATAAAACACAAAAATTTTTTAAATCAGTCATATTTATTTATTTTGAGATTTGTGTACATTAAATTATTAAATTTAATTGTTATTAAATTATTAGTGTTTTTAAGGATTATAAATAAAATGAATGAATGAATAATTGAATGAATTAATGAATGAATGTACTGGACCCAAACTTTCAAATGGTACTGTATAACAACAGATACTAATAAAAATAGTAGTAATTTTCATTTTGTAAATTAATATTGGTGCATAACCTATATGGAACCGATATGTTATGCATGAATAGTTATGAGACATTAAACTTATATTAATTTGATATATTCATTGTATTGACATTGTCTTTCAGAAAATCTCAGACTTTGTTTGGGCACTGAGATACTGATTAGACAAATACATTCATTTATGAGGAAGATGGTGAATTTATCCACTATTTTATATCATTCCACGTATTTGTCAACTTGTGCTCTTTCTTTCCACTCATCTTTTCTCAGAATGGTCATTTTCACATTGTGGTGACTAAATGTCTTGAGAAAAATCAATATGTGGGGGCTAGTGCAGTGCTGGTCTTGGCGATGAGGCCAACAGTAAACACAGACTGCTGTAACAGATGGAGGCGACAGCACTCTGTGAATACTGCCACTCTACACAGATTACTGCGGTAACAACAGTCCACTGCTTCAGAGCACACGCTGAGCTGGACATTCTCAAGTGGCCATCAGAGACATTTCAATCTGATATTTTCTCAGAAATGGTTTGCGACAGACACGCAGTGGGAGAACTGACTCTGAGCACGCACATGGAGAACATGTGACATTAGCCAGATGTTAGCTGTCTTCTTTTACATTAAAGTTGTGATGAAGTAGTGACAGATCATGTCTTCCATATTTTGATGTACATTCAAGTGAAATGGATTAATTAAAAAGAAAAAAATTTAGGAGGACCTGGTTGTATTCATTGGTTGTTGATTGGATGAAGGTAGATCTGAATGCAAGCTTGCAGACGAATTGTGAAATGGGGTGGGGTTTATGCAGACTAAATGATTGGAGAAGTCCAGCATACATTACCAGACAGAAGTCTGACATCTTCACCAGAAGACTGACATTTTGTTTAAGAATTACAAGGTCAAAAAAAGGGGAAAAGTAAGAATAAATAAATAAACATGCATGGAAGAATCATCCACAGTAAGGACGATAACATGCATTTAGAAAAAAGAGAGGACGAATTTTCCTTTTCTTTTCATGTCAACTTTGTTTTTGTTTTGTTTTTTGTTTTTGTTTTGGGGGGGGGGAAGATAACCGCAAACAGAAAAACATGTCACTACTGCAGACACTCAAATACACACACACACACACGCACACACACACACACACACACACACACACGCACACACACACACACACACTCACATGCGTGCACACACACACACACACGCGCGCGCGCGCGCACACACACACGCACACACACACACACACACACACACACACTAAATGATGTCTCATTTCAGAAGCAATTAAAATGTGTGACGAACACCTCAATTTTCCGTTCTCACACATTCTCACTCCCAGTTTTTGTCTTTTGTAATTTTCTCTCACTATCTTAAGGTATGGTGGCACTTTGATATTAGACACTGTATCATCTCACTCTGCGTGTGTGTTTGTGAGATGGATTAATGAATGGTTACTGGGTAGAACAGGAGGCATGAGGCAGGAATGTGTTAATTATGACTCATTGGAGAAACACTCTCTTTGTATGCATGTGTGCCCTCCTGAGTGTGTGTGTGTGTCGGCATGCATGCATGTTTAACTCATTGCGCTCAGAGCAGCCATGCAGAAAATCTGTGTTAGTGAACACATTACTGTTATTGCAAAATGGCAATGGATAATAGACACAAGAGTCAAAGACATGGCAATGTTTGTCCCATACAGTGTATGTCCTACAGTATATGCGTGTGTTTGATAATTGATATTTTTGTTTGGTCTGATTCTTTAAAAGTTCATTAGCTTTAATTCTATTGCTTGATTGACTCATTTGCTCTCTGAGAGTGATGTGTATGCATACTAATTAGAAAAAGTGAATTCATTTAAGAATTAATTTGTGTGTATACAGTATGTGCAGTAAGTCATTCAGCGCTAACTGACTAACAAAGCTAATTTTTAGGAAAGAAAATGACAAATGAGATCTTTCAAATCTTAGTTGATTCTCATAGACAGTAATGAGATTAAGTGGAGCAGAAATGTAGAATATTGCTTAAGTTATCTAATGTCTCCTCTTGAGTGTCAAAAGATCTCAACAATGTCTCAAACTATGCTCATGTTTGTCAAGACACAAACATCTGCAATAAAAGTCAAAACTCAAATGTTTCTCATCAAATTCTTCCAATTTGAACTATGGTATTCACATTAATTTTATAATCCTCTACTCTCAGTTGTGAACAGTTAAATTCAAGCCTCATTTAGGTCTTTTGTCTCTCAGAAATCGTAGCAGAAACATCTACACTATGTAATTTTCCATACATGGTAAAAATAATTTGGTCTTCAGCCCAGTGTTTAAGAATCTTACCTCTTGAGGGTCAGGGTTGATTATTTAGGGTGTGTGCCTCTTTGACATGGGCTTAGATTAACCCTGTAAGGCCTAGATTACTGAATTGATCTAATCTGGCTGAATCTCATTCCCTGGTTTGGAGATCTGAGATCTGCTGGAAATCTGAGGTCAGCACAGACCAGGATTTATTGCTGGAATGTGGGTTTTCATCAACCTGAGAATAAGCTGAAAGTACTAATGCAGAGAAGAGATGGGTAAATCATTCCCTGCAGCCATTCCGGTGATAAAGAAGCATATGGCTTTAATGTATATTGATACAATCACTCTTTTAAATACATGATATTGAGGTAGTTTTCCAGTCAAATTTTCATGTTTTCACAGTCATATGAGAGACAAAGTGTTTTTAAATTGTAAATAATCATTTGTTTCTTATATTGAAGGTCATGGTACAGTTAAATCTAAAGGGCTAGTGCAGTTCCAGGCAACACTTTCAGACTTCGCAGTTTAACAATTCAGTTTGACATGTAAACACTTAAGGGAAATAATAGCTGTGCAGGCCACCTTCTTTGAAAGAAAGCACACTCCCTCTTATAAATACTGGGGTCAGGATTTTCCAAACGTTTTTTCCAAACCTGCTACTAAAAATAGCCTAATTTATACTGTGGCTACAGGTTTCACACACACTTTGGGGAGTCTTTTAAATTAAACCACTTTATTTGGACTGCAGCAAGTACAAATTACTGATCCATGTTAGTAATAAATATTTGAATGACTGGAAGTTGTACACTTGATTGTCTTTAAAATGCTAGTGATTAAAGTACAGTTCATAACATTTGGTCAGTGAACTATAAGTGTTCCCTATGTGTAATTTCAGTGATGTTCTGACAGGTTTTTTGTCTCTTGTGTCTCCTGTAGGTGCCACCAGAGACATCGGATCAGCGCTGACCCGCATGTGTATGAGGCATCGCAGCATTGAGGCTAAACTACGCCATTTTACTAAGTACGAGAACACTTCTTCTGTCATCTGCTTACTGTGTGTCATAGTTTAGAAGTCTATATACAACACAAATACATGTATACATATGATTATACATATCACAAGAATATACTACAGTACAAACAAGGACAAAATATTATAGTTATGAATTTCATACAGAAATCATATATGAAACTACAACAATGGTGTGTCTGTTATGTAGAATTATTACAAGTCTCACTTCATTGGTTGAGTTTGGCGTTCTGTGGTCAAACGTTTTTGTTTTTTATATTTTATATATTTTTTTTATCTAACAATAATCAGCTTAGTATTCAAATCAATCAATATTTCATGTTTTGTTTTGTTTTTCTGTGCTTTGTTGTTTTTATAATGACCAGACCACATATTTGTTGTTTTTTGTTTTGTTTTGTTTTGATAATGACTAGACTGTTTTGTTTTGTTTTGTTTTGATAATGACTAGACTGTTTTGTTTTGTTTTGTTGTTTTGATTATAACCAGATTGTTTTGTTTTGTTTTTTGTTTTATTGTTTTGATAATGACCAGACTGTTTTGTTTTGTGTTTTTTTGTTTTTTGATTTGTTTTGTTTGTTTTGTTTTGTTTCATTGACACGACTATATTTTTAACCCAGAGCTTTTCAAACCTTCTCAGAATTATTTGTCTTCACACACTTCTTGATTGACAATTCATACATGTGGGTGCACATATATTTGTTTGTTGTAAATAGCAGGACACTGAGCTCTGTCACGTGCACAAATGTGAACATCACAACACACTATAATTGCAGACTCACTCTCAAAGTCTGATGACAAGAGCATGACAAGAGACCACAAATACACACACTTTTCACACTTCATTAAAGGACATCTGACAATGACATGCGGACAATTCCCTCTGACAGTCCAATGAATGGATGTCTCAGACTCTAAGCCACACAGTAAACCAAAGCCTTCATTTCTCATGGTCTGAACCCTCACAGGGTTGATGATATTTCCTTGTGAATGTTCATATTGCTCTGTAATTGAATGAGAACCTCTGACTCAGCTGTGAACGGCTGAGAACATGATCCTCTCTTCATTGCTCTTAGTGCTTTGATGGAGAGCCTGATCACTCCTCTACAGGACCGTATTGAAGACTGGAAGAAGACAGCCAATCAACTGGACAAGGACCATGCCAAAGGTGACTAAGCACCTTTTTGTCCATATGCACACTATGTCAGTACTTACAAAGTACAAAGCATTCAAATGTTCGATTACACTTTATTTTACAGTACGTGTACTTACAATGTACTTACAGTGTACTTACCCAAGAAAGTACTGGTAGTATACAGTAACTACATGTGTTAGGTTAGGTTTAGTGGTAGGTTCAATCTAGTTAATACCCAGTTATTGTAACTGCTAAGCACATAGTATGTAAACACAGAGCAGTACTGTAAAATAAAGTGCTACTAAATTTTCACACATTTCGTTTTTTTACAGAGTACAAACGGTCTCGTCATGAGATAAAGAAGAAGTCTTCAGACACCATGAAATTACAGAAGAAAGCCAGGAAAGGTAACCTTTTTTACAATACTACAAAAAATGTTAAGCATGACAACAAATTTGGGCAATTTATTCTATGAAGTAGTATCACAAACAACACATATACTAGCATACAAGTGTTTTAATGTCAGTGAAAGTAATGGATCAATATTACATAACACTGCCCTATTACAAAGCAGAAATGTGTTGGGAATAAATCAAGGACATTTCCCCAAGGTCAAAACTGGCTGTTTTATTTGACGTTCAGAACAATCTGCTCTTCGTATGCCATTAGTGTTGAATGCGTTTTTAGTGGCTCTTATGGTCGGTGATGGACAGTTATCTCAGAAGTGTTGTTAAAGCACACATAGACTGTGTAGAGTGCACAATGTGTTCGGTGAAATTACTGACCCTAGGTATTAGGCAAACAACCCTCTGCAATGTAAGCAACCTCCTCTGCTGGCTGAAATGCAGAAGTGCAACTCTCACCTCATTTGCTAAACAGTTCGTGTTCATATCCCAGCAGCCAATAATTTCTGCTTTTGAAGATAGGATGACAATCCTGTGTGTTACTAGGAAGACTCTAGTGTTAAAGGAAAAGCTCCCTATTTATTTATTTTTTTTAAGTCAGGTATCTCATTCCTTCTAAGGCCATTCAGTTTTAGATTACCTGTTTGATTTTATTTTGGGTCCACTGCACATTGAATCGTGCATTTTTGGCTGATTTATTAAATTTGCTTGTGATGGTTTGGCTTTTCTGAAACAATTTGGCCGTGAAATGAGCTGAATTGCTTCCTAATACTAACCCTAACACAGTGCTCTCCCTCCTCTCTTTCTCTGTATCTCTTTCTCTCTGTTCTTTACCCTCTCTTGGATTCTCCCCATGTTGTGTTCTCTCTCTTTTTCATCTACTCTCTCTCTATAGAGCTACAGGGTAAGTATATTTTTTCCACGGCAAGCTGTGGCTCACTTAGATTCTTCTCACTCGTCACTCTGCATGGCCCTTTAACCTGGCCTCAACTCGAAAAAGACCCAAACACGTCAGTAGACAGTTCTGTGGCCATCGGATTTAACCCCCACATGATATTTTGGCTTGACACCTGATTTAAGATCACAGCCTTTCTCTTTTCTCTCATTATAACACCTGAGGGTTTGCTTTGTGCATGATTTTGCTGATGCCGTCCCAGCATGCATACTGCTTGTGTTCCTGGAAGCAGTTCTACTGCGGATAGCTGACTTTGCTTCCTCAGCAAAGGTCACGACCATCTCTAACAATCTAGTCTGCATGAGTTAACCTTTTAACTTCCTCTGGGAGGTTCCATGTGTTTCATTACGAGTAGAAGATGTTCGACCACAGAGTTCAGAAGCGTCTGTCTCCATTTGTTGTGTAGGTGCTAGTCGGAGTAGTTCGTTTTGTTCTGTGTTCACATTACGTTCGTATTGTTGGAGGCTTGAAGAGAGAATGATTCTCATCTAATGCTTTGTATTCTCTTATGTTCTGCCTCCTTTCATTATTTTCACTTTTTTCTTTCGATTGTCCTTTCCATTCTTCTACTTCTTCCATTCGACCTGCTGTTTTGTCTGATTCTTTGGCCATTTTTTCATTCTGTCTGTTTTTCACTGTTTCATCCTTCTCCCTTTTCCCCCTTCTTTTCTGTTATGCTCTCTGTCGCCCCCTTTAGGCCGGGGGGACCTTCAGCCACAGCTGGACAGTGCAATGCAGGATGTGAATGACATGTATCTGCTGATGGAGGAGACAGAGAAACAGGCGGTGCGGCGTGCTCTAGTGGAGGAAAGAGGACGCTTTTGTACCTTCATCAGCTTCCTGCAGCCTGTAGTGGTACATTCCACCTCATTTTTTGTTTTTAGTTTTTTGTTTTTAGTTAAATTCAGTGCTGCTTAAAAAAAGCCACAGCAGGTGTTAAAGTTTCCATGTACATAGCCGTTCCAAAGCTTGGGGTTGGTAAGATTTTTGTTTGTTTTTGAACTTGTAGCACTTTATTTTACAGTGTTCTTGTTACATATGTTAAATGTTCTTACTTTAGTAATAACAGTAAATGGTGCATTATTATATGCAACTAACCCTAGAACAAACCCTAATTGTAATCTATACTAAGTACGTTGTTAATTAATATTACTCAGTACTCAAATGTACAGTTACGCCTAAAAACAACACCATAAAATAAAGTGTAACTCTCTTATGCTCATCCTGGCTGCATTATTTGATCAAAATACAGTAAAAACAGCAATATTGTGAAATATTATGAAAAATTTAAAATAACTGTGTATTTCTATTAATATATTTTATTTAATAATAACACTTTATTCAAACAGCCATTACTCCAGTCTCCAGTCACATAATCCTTATGATATCCTGATTTGATGCTCAGGAAACATTTCTTATTATTATATTATATCATTATTATGATGAAAACTGTTTTGCTTCCTAATATTTTTGTGGAAACCATGATAGATTTTTTCATTATTCTTTGATGAATAAAAAGTATGCTGTTCATTCACTCTCAAATACAGCTAAATAATAATAATAATAATAATAATAATAATAATAATAATAATAATAATAATAATAATAATAATAGTTTGTTCTGTAAAATAATGTACAATAATTTACTACTTACTAATTGTTACTTTTTTTTTTTTTTTTACAAACTTATTTGAACATTAAATCAAAAGATTTTTATGTTTTGAAATGTAAAGAGGAAATGTCTCATCAAAATTATATAATGAAGATAATGATAACGAAGAACCTGTCTTAAGAGTTAATTTAAGCACAATAAATAAATAAAGCTCTTAGAATGTGTTATTGTCTGTCATTTAAATGGCATTATGTGATGTTAAGAACTTGTGATTCTGTCCTTGTGTCATGTTAGAATGGAGAGATTGCCATGTTAGGAGAGATCACTCATCTCCAGGCCATTATTGATGACCTCACCGTGTTAACCTCAGACCCCCACAAACTGCCCCCAGCCAGCGAGCAGGTGCACATACCCCTTATATACTCCAGTCACCATATAGCATGTGCTGTACTCTGTTTTACAGAAACAAACCACAGTGGGACCATTAACACTAAGACTGTCTCTCTCGTTCTTTCAGGTAATAAAAGACCTTAAGGGTTCTGATTACTCTTGGTCCTACCAGACTCCCCCCTCCTCTCCCAGCAGCTCCGGCTCCAGGAAAAGCAGCATGTGCAGGTGAGAGCGAGAGTGATAAATAATTAGAGAAATTATGCTGCCAGTAATGTTAGCACACTTATTAAATCTTTATTTCTGGCTATTAGCCTTTTTTTTCTGGTATTTCATTGGTTTAAGCTGGTCTGAGCTAATCAGAAGCTGGTCTAAGCTTGTAAACCATCCTGAATCAAAAAACAAACCAGATGCCAGCTGTTCATACTATGTTAAAGGAATAGATTAAAAATTCTGTCATCAATTACTCAACCTCATGTTATTTTAAACCTGTAAGTCTTTTGTTCATCTTCAAAACACAATAAAACATGAGTGATTTCTGTCCTTCCATTCAGCCATAAATATAATGCTTCAGAAGTTCATCATAAAAGTAATCCATATGAATGGGGCGCTTTAATCCAAGACTTCTGATGAAATCGCTTTATATGATGAACAGATTTAATCTAGGCTTTTATTCATATATAAACATTGATCAACGTACATACATAGAGCACATCAAATATGGTCTACGGAAGCTCAAATGTACTTGCGTGAGCAACCTCTTTATGAACTTTTTGAATTGTCAAAGTTTTAGTAGAATGGACTTTTAAAAGGGACAGAAATCTTATGGGTTTGGAATGACATGAGAGTGAGTAAATGATAACAAAATAGTCTTTTTTTGGGTAAACTATGCTTTTAAAGGGAATGCTAATGCCAACAACCATCCTGCATAAACTAAATGACTAGCTAGAAACTAGCTACTAGCTGAAGTTTGTTTTTCCAGCCGGGTTATATTTTGTGAGTGTGTGTATATTTTGAATGCTAGTGTGTAGTGTGTACTGAGAAAGAAGGGGCTGCTGATGCTACTGCTGCTGCGCTACACAGTCTCACTGTATGTTGACATCACATGTAACCCCAAAAACATATTAGAGACAGAGCACTGCGATCATGAAAATGTTGTTTTGTATTCCTATAAGAGCCTTGCTTTCAGCAAGCACTGTTTAATACTTATTGATTCATGTTATTCATCCATTGATTTCTTTTGATGAAGTCAAGGATGAAGCATAGCAATTAGCTACAATTACAATTAACACAATTACACTAAAGTAGCTTGTTTAATATGATTTTATTACTTTTATAATTCACTAGCAATTAGTGTGTCTGATGAATGTAACTTCAGTGCTTTGCTCTCTTAAATGTATATTCCAGGTTAAAACCCATTTAAGAACCTCAGCAACAGAATCCGTCTAATATTCCTGTGCTGTTTTTAACCCGAAATAAGAAATAATTACTTCAAAACAAATTGAAAGCATTTCAAGATCACTTTTACATAACCAGTCCCTGTAGAGTTTTTGATTAGACCATTAGTGTTTTGCTTTGGCTCCAGGGCCAATTAAGGTTTCCTTTTTAATAGTGTCATTTAGTACCTGTTTGTGTTTGTTTGTGCTGCCTCGCATGGAGTCACGGGGGTTGATTCAAGTGCGTTGGCTACACAACGCCGACACAATTGAACACAACCTTCAATCTCCATACAAGGCCCCCTGTGTCACACCTGTCAAACTTTGTCTTACATATGTTCTCCCTCTGCCCCCACCCTGACCTCCATCCTTACCCATCAACCCCATCACTGCTTGAGACCTTTGTTTATCCATTGCTTTTTTCTTCAAATGTAATCACTATCACATAATTTTTTTCTTAACTTCATCTGTCAATCATGTTCCTGTCATCTTGTATAACCCTCTCCTGCTCATTCTGACCTTATGGGTGTGGTTCACACTTATCGCCATATAACCTGCCCTTCGTACCCCACCCTTGCACCCTGGTCCTCTGCCCTGTTGCACTTTCCCTTGCCCCTGCAGCAGTGTAAACAGCGCCCATAGTAGCGCCTCTCGATCCTCTGGTGGCTCTCAGACTCACTCACCCAGTTCGTCCTGTCGCTACCGCAGCCTGGCCCAACCGCTAACAACTGCTGCACACCGCCTCAGCAGCGTCTCCTCCCACGACTCCGGCTTCATCTCCCAGGACGCCAACGTCTACTCCAAACCCCCATCACCCATGCCCTCCGATATAACCAGCCAGGTATTTCTTTCAAAGTATTTATTTCCTGCTGGTACTGTGGACGTTTTGGTAACATGAAGGTAGAGACCTTACTTTCTGACAGGAATGAAAACAAAGTTTTGAGGGATAGATGTATTGTGTGTTCACGTTCAATGAACTGTACCGTTGTTTAACAACATACCGATTGTTCGGATGACAAATTGTCCTTCTGTGAAACTTTCAGTAGACAAAAACGGCAAAAAACAATTTTGAAAGTTGTGAAAATGATATAGGAGATTTATCCAGTGCACGCCATTGTAATGACTGTCTATCCCTCACAGACTTTTTTTCATCTGTGTTAAATTCAATAAAACTAAGGTCTATAATGTATATTTAATAGATTTTCTCAAGAGTGAATTAATTTGTCAGATTAACCCATGTAAAACAATAGCACTATAATATTTATTGTTGTAATAGATGGTAAATATTTATTTATGATATTTATTTACAATACTGTTCAAAAGTTTGGGCTGGTAAGATTTTCAAATGTTTTTGACAGAAGTCTTTTATGCTCAGCAAGGCTGCATTTATTTGATCAGAAATACAGTAAAAACAGTAATATTGAGAACAGTTATTACAATACAGTATCTGTTTTCTATTTTAATATGTTTTAAAATGTAATTTATTCCTGTGATGGAAAAACTTCACAATATTACTATTTCAGCAGAATCTTCAAGTGTCACATGATCCTTCAGAAATCATTCATATATGCTGAGTTGGTGCTCAGGAAGCATTTTTATTATTGTCAATTTTGAAAACTGTTGTGCTGATTTAATGTTTTTGTTGAAACCATGACATTTTTGATCAGTTTAATACATCCTTACTAAATAAAAGTATTAATATCTTGGCTCAAAACTTTTGAGAAGCAGTGTTTGTACTGTATATTTGTAAAAAGATACATTTTAAAACCAAAAGATATCAGATAATAAAGTTGTAATTGTGAGCCCACCAAATTATAAAGCTAAATCTCTTCCTGCTGACATTGCAATGACTGAAGTTGACGCCCCATAGAATCTCTTGAAGAAACCACAGTGTTTCCACACATCTGTGCCCCAGCTTCAAACATGCAACAACATTCCCTGTCTGCAAGATAATAGTGACCTCTAGTGGACAAGACTATGAACCACTGTATGTCAAACAATTCTTGACCAATGGTCAGTGTGTGAGTGAAGCAGATTTTTACATTCTGGAAAATTGTAATAGGAAGTGGTGCAGAGCTTGAAATGTGCTTGTAAAGCATTGTATATGGAACATAGGCTTTACAATGTATACACAGAGGCAGTGCTTTCTTATGCACTTTCTTTGGAGTAAAGCAAGAAAAATGCACTCGTCTCGGAGCTCACATGCTACTCTCTCTCACCATGGAAAGAAAAGGGCATTTTGCCTGGCTGTGAATTGACCAAATGCATGGTTGAGGTGTGACACAATGAAGGATAAGCATATTGAGGGTTCCATCACCTTGATGGAAGATTTTCAAACATACAGTTTATTTTTTTTTTTAAATCAAAGATAAAATTACATATAAAACAAAATTTGAACTAAGTCAAGACTTTTGATCTGAATTAGTTACAGAGGCTTCTTAAACCTCTAACCAAATAAATAAATAAATAACCTTTAAATTATGTTGTAGATATGAAAACAACCAGCAGATGGCAACAAAAGAAAAATGAATAGCACTTAACGGTCTTTAATCTTTGCTTTTTTCCTGTGTTGTGTTACATTGTTTTTTCATTCAGTGTGTTTGAAGTTTTGTATAGTCACACAGGCTGCATTTGATTCAAATACAAATACAATTTAAATTCTAATTTATCAATCAATATCAATATCTATTTTATCAATCAATATCATCTTTTAGTGACCCCAAACTCTTCTCTGTACCTTCTCTCTGATGGTCATTTACTTGGCAATGATAAATTTTACAAGCTGAAGGACTTTTTAACAGTTTAAAAACTGTTAAATTTTTTAGTTTTATTTGAAGTGTTCACTGATTGCAAGCAGTCCCATAAAATATCCAAAGAATTCAAACATAAACCTTCTAAATGTTTCCCTGCTGACATCCCATCTTTTATGGTTTCTCTTTCAGAAGTCATCGAGTTCAGCATCCTCAGAAGCATCTGAGACCTGCCAGTCAGTTAGTGAGTGTAGCTCTCCAACCACAGTAAGTATCAAGTACTCTGTCCATAAGACATACATGTGCTGAAACTGTCAGTGATATTTTGGATTGTCTGTGGGACCCGTGAGGGCTGTGCTGCTGATTGGCAGGTCGGGGTCTGCTCTGTCTCTCTTGCCGGTTTCATCAGATCTGATCTTTCCTGCCACTCTCAGCATGTATCTGCAAAGCCACACACACAAAGGCTCCCATGCCCATGAGTAAACGGAAGGGGATCTCTTGCTGCTCTGACGGTCTCGATCTTATCTCTCCATTCCGCAGTTTGGCTCGTCCTTTGCTACCTTCCGCCCTGCTCTCTCTCACACTGGCTCCATCAGGCCTTTCTCTGTCATACTTCCTGCGTCCCCACCCTATAACCGCTCCCCTGGATCCAACACACCCTCTCCCACATCCAAGGTTCCTTGCTGGAAGGTTTGTCTCCATTGGCAATTCTCATTGCAGTTTTGTTTATTTCCTCTTCTTTTTGTGTGCGTTCTCGTGTGTTGAATAGGTGGCTCCTGAATAACACTTACTGACAGTGCTTTTGTTTTGATTTCATTCTGCTTAACTTCATTCATTACCTCATTTTGCTTTTTAACACACACCTTTTCTGTTGGCTGTTTGATCCTGGTTTCAAATCTCTGGCTGTGAGATTTGCTAAACCGAGCAGACCACGGAAGGTACCTATCCGTTTGTTCAACTCAAACAATAAAGCAAACACTGAGATTGGGCTTTTTCTAAAACACATAAGGCCGTATCTGTTGAAAGGACACTCAAACTGCTGGATCGTGGGCCAGTCTTCTCTCTCGCCCCTGAGACCGTTGCATTTGTTGCTATACACTGACCTGAATTAACCACGTCTACTTCCTCAGGACTGGTCCAAAGTAGGTTCCAGTGAGCAGCCGCTGGCCAGCACACTTCAGAGGAGGAAGGAGCCTCTGGATAGGCTGAGGGAGGTAGAAACTTCTCCTCAGTCACAGGGGTATTCTGGGATGCATTCAGAAGACCCCCAGAGGCCAAGGATGACCCCGGCCACTATAGCTGCCAAGGTAACTTTCACCATATATGAAACATTCATCATTTGGTGTTGCGAAGACAAAATGTGCCTGTTTGCTTAAGGCTGTTTCTTCAAAAATGGGCTGCTCTGGCCTTGAGTACTTAATAATGCAGTGGTTCTCCACCTGGGGCATCAGCACGTTTCCTAGTGGGCCACAAGATGGCTTCAAAATATTTAGAATTACAAAAAAAAAGCTTAAAAATAAGCTAAAACAGCTCAAAATTTACTTTTTTTTCCCCTTAGCAACTTGCTTTTAAAAGTAAGAACCAGAGTTCTCATGGTCTTATAAAACCTGGATATATAAGAGAGTGTGATTTATATACTTGGACAAGCCTTGAAAACTAATAAATTCTTAAAATGTTATTTCCAAAGGAATTTTTTATCATGTTTGTTATGTCAAGCTCTAAAATATTTTATCAGGTAGACATTGCTATTTTTACATTAAAAACTAGACACAAACAACTAGAAAAGTCATAAATGTAATGGAAATACAAAGTGTAAGCCCTGAATAATACTTCTGGAATTATTTAATTGTTTAATTATTTTAATACATTGCCACTACTATTTTCCTTAAATTAAAAAGTTTGAAAATGAGAAGCTATGTCAATACGGTTGAAGTACTTTAAATATCTTGAAATATTATATTTGACAATGGGGGGCCTTGAAGTCAAAACGGTTGAGAACACTATAATAATGGATTTTAAGAAAGTCTCTTAAAATGCACTTCACACTCTCGCTAACTTATTTATTTGACGGTGTCCACCACTAGATATACATTAATCACAGAATAAGTATAAGTGTAATTTCCACTGCATCTTAAACTGATGTATTGATGTGCGTTGTAAGCATTTTTGGATAAAAATGCCTGACTCTTTGACTCAGCAGTTTATGTATCATAAATAAATACATTTTAATAATATTTTTACATAATTAATTGGAAATGGTATTTATTTTTTGAAATATATTTCTTTGCCAATTTTTATTTATTAAATTTTTATAGTTTAAGATTCAAAGTCTAGGTCTACATAAGCACACACATTGAGCTACATGTGTGTAGTCTGTGCTTGATGTAACTCTATGTATGTATTGTGTTATGGTGCAGCATGGTGAGGAGGTTTCCCCAGCTGCTAGTGATCTAGCTATGGTCCTGACACGAGGCCTCAGCATGGAGCAGCAGAAGAGCAGCCGAGACTCTCTTCAGTACTCTAGTGGATACAGCACTCAGACAACCACCCCATCCTGCTCTGAAGATACCATCCCCTCACAGGGTAATACACAGTCAAAAATACGTGTTTTTAGCAAAAGCCTGTTCACACCAAGAATGATAACTATACCACTAACTATATTAGCCACTTTAAATGCTCAAGCTCTTTAAAATCAGGTGGATTCTGATTGGCTGTCTATGCTCTTATTTTTCATCAGCTAGAAAAAATGAAAGAGATTTTATCAATATTGTTCCACTGTGTCATTATCGGTATAGCTGCGGTGTGGACTTCCCTATTCTCTTATTATCAGAAAGATTTTTAAAACTTTGTAGTTATCGTTATTGTCATCAGCCTTGGTGTGAATGAACTTTAAAGGGTTAGTTCACCAATAAATAAAAATTCTGCCATTAATTACTCACCCTCATGTCATTCCAAACCCATAAGACCTTCGTTCATCTTCTGAACACAAATTAAGATATTTTTGATGAAATCCAAGAGCTTTCTGACCCTGCATAGACAGCAACGGAACTGACACGTTCAAGACCCAGAAAGGCAGTAAGGACATCATTAAAATAGTCCATGTGACATCAGTGGTTCAACTGTAATGTTATGAAGCTACTAGCTATGTTTTATCAATGTCCTTACTACGTTTCTGGGTCTTGAACATGATAGTTGTGTTGCTGTCTATGCAGGGTCAGAAAGGTCTCAGATTTCATCAAAAATATTCTAATTTGTGTTCTGAAGATGAACAAAGGTCTTACGATTTTGGAACGGCATGAGGGTGAGTAATTAATGACCGAATTTTCATTTTTAGGTGAACTAACCCTTTAACTCACATATGTTTACTCATTATTTGAATTTAAAACTAGTTATAAGACTTGACAAGTTACAAGTGGGATTTTTTTTGTCAGGCTCCGATTACGATGGTTACTCAGTGAACGGAGACACTGAGGCCGACGGTCAGGCTGAATTCGATAAATCCTCCACGATTCCCCGTCACAGTAATATCGCCCAGAACTACCGCCGCATGATACAGACTAAGCGTCCCGCCAGCACAGCAGGCCTGCCCAGCGGAGTGGGAGCTCTGGGCGGACCACCCGGCGGAGGGGGCGGTATCCCCGGCACGGCCACCATTCGCCGAACACCGTCTACGAAGCCAGGGGTGAGGCGCACCCTCTCCAACGCTGGCCCTATTCCTATACGCCCACCCATCGTGCCAGTCAAGACCCCCACTGTGCCTGACTCACCCGGCGGGTACACTGGCCCTCCCGCCCGTGTGGGCAGCGAAGAATGTGTCTTTTATGTCCCGGATGACGCCTCCCCAGGAGCACTGGAGTACGTGAAGGCCTCCCCGAAGCGGCTGAGCCTGCCTAACACAGCCTGGGGCTCAGGAGGCGTAGAGATGAGCGTCTACGGCCAACCGGGCGAAGAAGATCACCTGCTGGCTGCCAATCGCCACAGTCTGGTGGAGAAGATCGGGGAGCTGGTGGCCAGCGCTCACGCCTTAGGTGAGGGCCAGTTCCCTTTTCCCTCTCTTCCAAACCAGCCCCCGCCAGGCCCCGAGACCCAACCCGATCCCGAAGCGCCCCAGGAGGGTGAGGACATGCTGAGGTCTATTCGTCGAGGGGTGCGACTGCGCAAAACCGTCTCCAACGATCGCTCAGCGCCCCGGATTTTGTGATGCCTCCTGGAGAGATGGGAGAATACGAGCGAAGTAACCCAGAAAAAAACTTCACAATGACTCTTTAGAAAATGAACTATGAAAAAGAGGATTAAAAAAATTAAATGTTTAAAGTCATTATAGAAAATAATGAATAACAGTAATGAAAAAAGTAAATGATATGTAACAGCAGGCTCAGGCCACTATAACTCTTAGCGTGTCCGAAACGCATGTTTGTCTTATTAACACGCCCATCACTGCGGGATAGTTGAACTTTAGTGAGACAATTAACTACTGACAGAACAAGGGACCAGGATGTCCGCATGGTCCCCGTAGAATAACGGCCCTCCCCAGATTATGGACCCCAGAAATCAGTGCTGGAGAAGCTCACGGGGTACGCAGGGGCTTATCGCAAGTCCTTGCCCTCCACAATGCTCTCTCTAACCCCACCCTCACCTCCAGTAAAATTGACATCACATCCTGAAAGTCTTGTGGTATCGCTGTTGTGTGTTGGTCTGCAGTCTGGAGGTGAGCAGGGCTCTGCTGCAGGTCAGCTCGTGGTTGCGTAGAGGGACAGGAATTATCTTTTGTTTATACACTTCCGTTGTCTTGTTTGTTTTATTTAGAAGCAGTTAATCGCCTCCTAGCTCCTAAGAGTAGGAAACATTCATGTCAGGTATGTGGATTTTTGTAGAATTAGGGTGAAAAAACCGCCATAATAATGTGGAGCAATAATGCTTTTTTCCTCTTTTTTTTTCCTTTGATGGGGGAAGGTTTCAAAGATCAGCTTTTAATAAAGTTTTTGATGTTCAGGTGTCTTTGGGGAAGCATATGCTTTTGAAGACTTCTTGTTGAGTCTAATTATGGCTTATTTAAAAGGAAAATGAGAAATAGAAAGGATGCAGAGCACTTTTAAGGCGTAGTTTTGACCACAAGTTGTCACTGTGGCCACACTGTGTGTGGTGAATGCTGTGAGACGCCGCGGTCACGTGCCCTGGTACATAGGGAGACGAATGCGTGTAGCAATGTCATGATTTAGGAAAAAAGAGAGAGATGGGATGTGAAGCAGAGATGGAGGTAAAAAGAATGATTTGGCAACACTTTACAGTAGGATCAATTTGTTAACAGTATTAGTTAATGTATTAGGTATCATGAACTAACAATGAACAGAATTTATTAATCTGGGTTAATGTTAATTTCTATTGATTCTATTTCATTGTTTTATATTTCAAACAGTATAAATTATAATCAACTAATGTATTATGAACAAACAATAGTATACTACCATTCAAAAGATTGGCTTTAATAAAATATTAATACATTTATTCATCAAGTATGCATTAAATTGATCAAAAGTAACAGTGAAGTCATTTATAATGTAACAATATTTCTGTTTCAAATAAATACTTTTCTTTTGAACTTTCTATTCGTCAAATAACCCTGAAAAAAAAAAAGAATCACAAAAGCAGCAAAATAAAATATCATTTCAGCTCTTTGCCATGAAGGGAATGAATTACATTTTAAAGCATATTAAAATAGAAAAGAGCATTTTAAAATGTAATGATATTTCACTATATTACTGTTTTTACTGTTTTTATTTTTATTTGGCTTCTTTCAAAGACATTAAAAATCTTATCGCTCCCAGCTTTTGAACAGTATATATTTATAAATTAGCGTTAACTAGATAAATAATTATTTTTAAAAAGTGTTGTTCATTGTTCATCACACCTCACGATACCTATTGCATGAACTGTTAACCCATTGGATCTTATTGTAGAGTGTGAGCAATGATCTTGAAAGGGAATTGGTTGACGCATTATATTTAATTTCCAGTTTGAGCTTCTAAAATAAGTTTAGCAAAGTTGTGCAGGAAATGTTCTTTTATTTGTCAAGCCTCAAACCACAGTCCCTTGATATATCTCTAGGAGGGGTGGAGAGAACGAGCTAAGATGAAGGCACACACCTTGCTGCCATTTTTTGGGACATAAGAATGAACTTTGTATCTGCAGAGGGAAGAAGGGATGAATAAAGGAGGTGGAGAGAATGAACTCTGGGAAGAAAACTCATCCAGTTGTTTATGATAAAAGCATTCCACTGCCTGTTTTAAATGATATAGGAGTAAATACCTATGACACGAGAGGTCGCTGGTTACCCCGGTTCACCCGACGTGAAGAAAACTATGCTCTGTGATGATACTGGATGTGGCAGTAATACGTAGGAGGTCAAAACATAGTTTTAGTCATGTAGTATCTGTTTGTGAGTGACTTTCTGTTCTCCCAAGACTCCCTATAACCCCTGCGGTCATAAATAGTGCTGTTGCGGCAGACGCTTTCTCCTTACTTTGACTTTTGGGTTGTTTTTTGAACTATTTATTTTGCATAGAGCACTCTGTTTTAGGAATGCCTGTAGCGTGTTCAAAAGGAAAAAGTATGTCTGCATTGTGACAGTATGTACGACTGTGCCGATCTCTCGCCGAAAATAGTACCGTTCTGGAACGCTGAGGCCATATTGAGAACAGGCTGGAATGAAAGAACAAGGATACGGCAATTCAAAGCCCACACTGCCAGCCAATGAGCAGGTCAGAACTTTGTATATATTCATATACAGTATATATATATACACACATACTGTATAAGAATGAGAACAGTACAAGTAACTTCACTAAATACAAATGTCCCACACCAATGTTGGGGTCAAGGGGTGGGTGAGGAATCAATCAACAAGTGAATTGAGCAGCAATATAGTAAAGTTTGCTGGACAAAGAGAGAAAAAAAATCATATCTAACTGTTACATATCCACATATTTCATGTGAAGCTTCATGGCCTGCTTTATGTAGTAACATCACAAAGATAAAGTTCTCAGAAGTTCCATTTATAGCATTACATCACAGACATGTAAAAAGGCAGGAGGATACGACAGGAAGAAAGATGGAGAGTTGATGAGAAGTGAAAGAGAAAGAAGAATGGGATGAGCAAGAGTGAGAAAGACAAGGCCAGTGGAGAATAATTGGTGAAAGAAACAGGTAGGAAGCGAAGCGAAGAAGAAGCAAGAGGGGGAAAAAAAAGACACAAAAGCTTGATTGCAGGTAGTTGGCTTACTTTTGTCTCTTTATTGTAACGTCAGTCTCTGCGGGTTTCTGCTCCTGAGGTCATGAAGCAAGATGACAGTTAAAAGCCCCTCTGGAGGAAACTGGGGGGATAGAAAAACTACCGCTGTCACTTATGAGCTTTCAGCGTTTCAATACTCACACACTCACACACAGCAGTAGACTCTTTTGGTTCTCAGGTGATTATATGCACATTTTCTCTTTGTTTTGCAGTGTTTAACATTACTCACGTCATGCTCATTTGTCTCCCGCTGAATGCCATGATATGCTCACTACAAGGCAGCCATCACAATTCAGCTGTGAAAATATGATTTCATTGGCCTGTTATCTTACACTTGACTTTTGTGAAGCTCAGGACTCAAACTCTGTCCAACAAACTCTCATGCCAATTCGTAACTATTTTACGTGTTGGTGAATTCATACAGTGCGCACTCTACATTTGCACGTTTTAGTATTATCTCTTCAGGGTTTAGGTTTAATGGTGGACCTTCATGTTATATTTTCTAAAAATCACACTGTACAAATTCATACAAAATCACCACCTCGTAAAATAGTTACGGTTTCTCATGAGATCGGGTTGGTTTGTCCCTGAAGCACCCCTAGTTATTTTAGGAATTATCAGGGAAGAAGTGGTTTAGAAATATATGTGCATTGATGATGTGTAAATGTGATTTTTGAGGGCACTATTTTGATTATATTAATATTCTTTCTTAAACTATTATGACCAACTCCCACTCTCCCCTAAAAATAAATAATTAAAATATATAAATGCGTCCCTTATAGATAATCTCTGTCATTTGAGGGGATTTGCCTGGAGAAACATTAGTAAGTAGCACACTGTACATTTTTGGTTAATAATAAAAACAAACAAGTGTCTTCAGTTTTGCCTTTACATACAGTATAATTTGCTGGTGAGCCAAACGAATGCCAAAAAAACAAGTGAATTGGCTATCCTTTGTATTTACATTAAGTAATAATTGACCAAATCCTATAGAGTTAGCGCACAATCAATGAGTATAATGTTAGCCTTATGCAACTTTATGCCTTTTTGATATTCCTTCGCGCCAGGTGCACTCTAGTCTTTCCTTTGTCATCCCATTCCCCTTGTCTTTGTGTTTCACATCTCTAAAATGGCTACAGACAACAAATGATCATGTGGTGCATGTGACAGAGAGATGAAACGCTCATTTGGGCCGGAACACGTGCAGCCTCCCTCTTCTTCAGCTGCTCACGCGCTGTTCCTCGAAGATGCCCTGAAAGACACCCGTGTCCCACGCTCAGTTCAGCCACGACACACCGTGGTTTTCCCTCTCTGTTGTCTCCACAGCGAGCTCGTGTAGGGAGGGCTTGGCAACCGGGTGTCATGGAAACTGAGCCTTGTGTCTTACGCCATTAGTCTGAGTTGCGGGCCTTTTCTTATCTTTGCTGCTCGCATACAAGGAGCACCACGCACATACAGCACAACAGAGCCCAAACAGCAGGTTCTACAGCTCAAAACTTAGCCGGTGTACTTGATTATGTTTCTTAATTTCATTCTCGTGTAAAAGATATGACTTGTGCATTTATTTTTTTTTTGTTCCACCCCATCCCCTCTTTCCTCTGACTGAAGTTGAGTAACGCTACATGTCTTTCTTCTTTCTGCTTTTCTCTCTTTACTCTTCTGCTTTAATTTATTGTGCTGTTTTCCTAAGGCTAATTTGCCACTGTTGCTGATAACATCATTTCCTTTTTGGTAATATTTATCCTTCTAATTTTTGTTAAGTTTAGTCACAGCTAATGTAACAAAACACACTGTGATGATTCCAGTATTAATAAAAGTTGTACTTAAACTGTGTGTGAGGTGAAGAATTTTCATTATAACCTATTTAATTATTCAATATTTATTATTCATTATGCTAAAGATTTTGTGAGGGGAAGTCATAATTAAGTTGAAAATAGGGCAAAAAGGTGAAATTATGAGATCTAAAGTCATAATTATGACAAAATATGTAATAACGTATATGTAATAACTGTTTTACGACTTTGTTTCGATTTTTTTCTTTTAATCTCACGATTGTGATTTACCAAAGCATGACAATTTTTTTCTTAGGCCTACATATGTGGTGGAAATTAACTATTAGGCTACTAATACTCTAAAAAATGCTGGGCTGTTTTAACCCAACCTTGGATCAAATATGGACTAACCCAGCTGTTGGGTTAAATTTTTACATTAAATTTTTAACCCAAAAGTTGGGTTAGTCCATATTTGACCCAAAATTGGGTTAAAACAACCCAGCATTTTTTAGAGTGCAGGTTCTGTCGTATTGATTAGATGTATTAAAAGATTACACCAGCAGATTTGATGTCCAGAACGGCATGAAAACAGGCACGAGTTACATAAAATTCAAGGTTTAAACGCTATATATAGCTAACTTCATGCACAGAAAGATACAAAACAGAAAAGGGGTGACTGAAGGTGCACAGCAAGGAAAGATCAAATCTGATAAACAATCCCATTTACAATGTGCACATTTTATTTTTGACATCAGGGGGCGCCAATGTGTTTTTGGCTAAATCTGCAACTCAACCGCAATTCAACATCCAGATACAGAAAGTTTGTTCTAATTCTTCAAGCTGTTTAGAATCTAAAGTTGAAACACAAATAAATCTCGTCTTTCAGGCCGAAAATAAATAACTAGCAAAACCCTGTAATTAAAATCACAAGTCAGTCTCTAAGCACCAATTTTGTGCTCATCAGCTTTATAACGACTTTCAACAGTGGAGAGAAAGACCGAGATTAGCAATTCAGCCTCCAGTTTAGTGTTATTTGCTGAGAAAGCCCCTGAAGGTGTATAAGACAGTCCCAGCTGCACACTGGACTGCTCAGAGCTCAAGTGTGTGTCTTCAGTGATAGTGAGTCGCTTCATCTAGGCTTTATAAAACACTTACGCAACTTAATTAGAACGTCTTCTGAGCTCGTCATCTCTCTGGTGTGTTCTTAAACCACACGAATGCGACTTTAATTAAAAATAAGTAGGCCACGATTAATTTAAGAAATCTTAACAATGATATTCAATAGGACAATAAAGGGATTAGACGGTGTAGAACGAGAAAAGAGTGTTTATACTATGCTCATTCATTTACCATCCCACTAATGGCATATTCACAGAATCATACCCACGCTGGATATCATTTGGCTGTCTACTGAACTCTGTAGGTGAGTAACATGATCTTGGTTTCCCAGTTGAGTAAACTGTTCCCTGTGTTGGAGGTACTTTGAACGTGTCTAGCAGTATTCAAATCATAATTTGAAGTAGGTCAGCTACAGTCGCTATCCATCCGTTCTCCAAAAGATGTAGGGTGCCAGCTAACAAAAACATATTCTAATAACATTTTGCAACCTTTCCCATTAAGTTATTTCTGAATGTTCTCTTAACATTTAAAACAAAAACAAAAAAATTCCTTTGGTTATATGAACGTTAGGGGAATATTCATCATTTTGCAAACATTATCATCCTGAAACCTGTAACATTAAAAAAAAAAAAATAATAAAAAAATTTAAAAAAAACCTTCGATGAACGTCCAACTATGTTTCAAGAATTAACAATATATAAATATGTTTTTGTGCTAATGTTTTGCATACAAGAGATAACTTTGAATGAACATGAGGAGGTGGCCAAACGTTTTAATATGAAGGACCACAAATCAAATGGAACTGAGAGGTGTGCTAGAAGTAAATGTTTTATTATATATATATATATATATATATATATATATATATATATATATATATATATATATATACATACACTGTATATATAGTCTCTATTTCAATGCAAAAATAAAGTTAAAACAAAACAAAAAGATGCATTAGAAATGAAGACATGCTTCAACAGCATGTTTTTTCGCTTGTGATATGGCATGGTGGGCCAAATCAAAGGTTATCATGAGCCAACTAGATGGATGGGCAGTTCATCCCATGGTTAACACACACAGACATACACACTTTCACTTACACCTACAAGCAATTTAGTGTCTCATGTATTTGGATTGTCAGGGAAACCAGAGCAACCAGAGGAAACCCACACCAACACACAGAGAACTGGCACAAAAAAAAAAAAAACAATGTGGAGTTTAAAATAAATGAACATTTGATTAGGGTGACACCTAATCAAATATTTACACTATGTTTACACTAAAAGAAAAAAACCCTAACTTACATAAACCAGTACACACAGGGACTCAGATTGGTGAGTGGTGTTTTAATCTGCTCATTTACATGAACCATCTGAAGTGAACGAACCAGAATGAATCAGACATTTCAACACCAGAGAGAAAGAGAAAGAGCGAGGATCCAGGGATGCCATTTACTTATTTCCTCAGCTAAGACTGATTGTGCTACTGCTAGCGTACTTATTTAAAAAAATAGCTTAGTTAGCATTAAATATTGCCACTATTTTAGTTAGTTACTCCCCACCACTGCTGTTACCAAACTTTCCTATTGGAATTACTGAAATCTCCTTCATTTGAAGAATCCTTCATAGCAAACCTGGTGATGCGGATCACATGAGAGGGGCCCTTTCACGCTTGACCCCCTCACCTCAGATAACTGAGAGCTTTTTAAAGGTGCGTGTTCACCCACCATGACAAGAGGAGCCACTAATCTACCCCTCACACCCCCTGACTGCTCTTATTGCCCGTATAAATTTATATCTATCGTCTTCCACCCTTCTCTCACGTGTGTATGTGTTCAATAAAATGTGAAATGAAATTCGTGTCCACTCGGTGCCTTATTATCCCGCCACTTATCAAGGAAACACAGAGAGCTGGCACAGGACTCAAGGGAGGATTCTTCACGCCTCTGTTCCACCTACACAATCCAGAACGGTTAGGAAGGAAAGGAGAGAAAGGACGTGATTTTGAAACTATTGACTTTGTTCAAAATCTACTGAATCTAGGTATTCAATTGCAACATATTTCATATTTTCCTCACATTTATAAAACAAATATTTCTTTCTCTCTCTTTTAGTTTATCAAGTATTACTTTATTAATAGCTGTTTCAATGTTGAGGTATTTTTCAATCAAAATTTCCATATACTGTAGGAGACTAGACAATTCACATTTCAATCAAGGATTGCATTCACTGCAAGTTCATGACTTAAATGCTAAGTGAGAATAAATAAATGATCTTAAGTGTGGTCACAGGGTAGGCATTTTCTTGATGGTTATGCCTGTTTCGGGAAGTTGGACATTGTGAGGAACATTCCTTGCGACTTTAAAGAGCTTGAAAGAATAATGGCTTGGCCAGCTAAATCTGCAGCCATATATGCTGACCTATTCTTACATTGTTCCCGCTGGCCTTGAACATGGATATTGCAAGACATGATTTTTGTACAGTAAGGGAAATCACATTAAGCAATGGTAAATTGAATGGCTCCCATCATTGAAAAAAAAAAAGGGTTTTGGATTTACATGATTTAATCATGTACATCAGGTCCACATTAATTAGTTAAGTAACACGGTCATAATTTGTTCACATTATGTTGCATTATGTGACCAAATTAAATAGTCATTCAATAATAAGATAGTAGGGTGAAGTCAGCAAAAATGGGACATCAGCTAAAATAGGACAAATAAGCTTTTAGTGTAGTCCTCCTTTAAAAAAAAAAAAAAAAAAAATATATATATATATATATATATATATATATATACTGATAATAATGGGTGGTCTTGAAATTTTGTAATAACAGTACTTAATTTGAATATCAACATTTGATTAGTCAAATGTAAATCATATGGGTGTGGTTACCACTCAAATGCAGGAAGGTCTGAGAAAGTACATGGAAAGTGCCCATACAAGTCTATTAAAATTGTTAAGGTTTAATTTCTAAACAGTAATTCGATCTACAATATAAATTTGCATTAAATGCGTTCATGTGAATATTTTTTTGCAATGATGTGCAAGTTTCTTCGTTCTATTTTTTAAAAATATTAAGTTTTGTTATTGTTCCAATTTACCTGAACACATTAGATAAATTGGGACAGTATATCATTCAGCTAAAGTGGGACATCCTATTAATTAAAAGATAATACTTTGATTAATGTGAGAAATTGTTTTGCTTTACAGAAAATGTCACAAACTGATGGCAGAAGACAGGGAAAGGGGGGGAAAAATAGAAATTTGTGAATATTAAGTTTTTGTCTGTAAAAAGTGCCTGTAAACAAACAAATGCCTGCGCTCACCCACACTTACACAAAACATAAACACACAAATATGAAAACGTGACACACACACACACACACACACACACACACACACACACACACACACAAGCACGCATTTTTATACTACACAGTGCATTGCATATCTGTTGAAGTGATTCTATTCTATGTTTTTGTCCTTGGAGAGTTTTAATTGTAAAAAAAAAAGTTATTCTTTTAAATTCTGAAGATGTTCTATTGCAAAAGATTACTTGTACAATGTTCTGCTGTAGAAAATTGTATTTTGAATGCACAAACTGGATAAAAATGTGTGTACCACTTTACCAGACACAGTGTCTCAATTTACCTGAAGAGGCCTGAAGAAAAAAATAGGTACTTAACATTTTTTAATCTCTGTATGTTTAAAACAATAACCCATATTCTTTCAAAAAACATAGTGGGATCGAGATACAAGAGATTTTGAGAATTTGTTTAAAGCATAAATAGTGTTGGTAGAAGAGATTTATTGGTATTTAATACACAGTTTACCAAAAAGTGTCCCACTTTTGCTGACTTCACCCCTAGCTAGCAAACAGTAGAACATATAGCATGCTAAATGCTAAGTCTGCTCCTTATGTAAAGCAACAACCTGGTCTCATGACGAAAATATACCTTTGGGAACTTTTTTGTAAGATGCTAAATACTTAACAATACGTACTACAGTTTCCAACAGAAATGAACACTAGAGGCAGTAAAACAGTGAACACTTGTAATCGTTTTTGTTCACAGTTATGATTACAGCTCCATATGCTTCATTTTCAGGATGTAACAAGCTTACTCGGTAGCTCACTATCAGGTAGGTTTAGGTGTAGGCCTACTGCAGATGGTACATTATTTTAAAACATCACGGAGCATTAGACTTAAAGTGCCACTCAACAGACATTTCAAGTCAGAACTGCAGTGACACCAAAGTCCCTTTAAGGGTATTCTATAGTCTTTGGTGACACCTACAAAACCAACGTCACGTAAAAAAAAAAAAAAAAACCTTGGCTATGTATGTTCATCTGTTTTGGAGGAAAGAATGAAGTCTCTTTTAGCGCCACCCAGTGGACATTTCACATCGAATATGTCATGAAACGTACATGGCTGTATGTATTTCGCATCTTGCGAAAAAGATCCCAGAGGTACGTTTTTGTCATGAGACCAGGTTGCAATGAACACATAATGTAATTGAATTTCTAATTCACAAAAAAATTGGACGTTAAACACTATCAAGCCTGCTACTTTTCTCATCTCGCTCAGAAACACACAATAAATGAATATATAATATATGTATATATATAAATGACAGAAATTTATAGTAAAACTTGCAGACATTTACATTTAAACTAGTGGGAATGATGCGTGATGCTCCATGCCCTGTTATTCTATTAAGATCTGCAAATGTTTTAACTTATTCTATCACAATGCGCCCTTGCCAGGATTATTTATTCTTTCAAAGCGATTCATCCTGTTGCTGGCATTACAAAGTTATTAAACTAGATCGAGTGTGAAGATAAGAAAGCAAATGAATGCTGTGCAGGAAGGATGTGAAATAATTAATTAAAGAAGAGAAGGGAAGCTCTTTAGTATGTGACTCAAATGCATGTCAATGCTCTTGACAAAGAACAACCACCAGTCACGAGTAAACAGACACCTTTTATTACTACATGAGTTATTTTGTGGCCTTTCAGACAGTTGGAATTATTATACAGATCTGAACATTTTTGTCTGAAAATGCCGAATTCCAGTTATAGGGATGTAGGGGTGTAGACGGCAGGATCTGATTATCACTGTGATAGGCTGAGGGTTGACATGCTCAAGTGTGACGACAGGAAGACATGTACAAATGTAGACATTTTGTACAGAGACAAATGGAGATGAAACCTTAACCTTTGATGTGGACATTTGAAACAATGTCCACATCAATACGCCAAGCGATTATCAATCTTTTGTGCCGGCGAAAGAAAGCCGCACCAAAGAGAGGTTGCAAAGGCATGTTGTAAAGAGGTGTGACAGTGTGAGGAATGAGAAGAGAAAATAACTGCAAGACTGCGAGAGCAGTGTGGAGAAGATAAAGAGGGAAGGGGGAGAGCACACACAGGTTGAGACAGACGGCAGAGGAAGCCCTTGGGGTGAGGCTGCCAGTCTGCAGTCATGGGATTTGTTGCTCTGACAGCCTCCATCATCATCATCACCTGCATCTTCTGCTCTGAGTTCAGCCTCATGACTCAGCGCTTCCTCTCATCCACTATACAGGACAGCTTTGGGATCCACACTTTAGGGATATATATGACACTGGATGAAGAAATCAGATTGTTAAAAAGAGTAGGATCAATCACTGCAGAGGGTCCATTGAATTTCAGTAGCATGTTCTTGAAAGAAGTCTCTCAAGCTCACCAAGGCTTTATATATATATATAAAGCCTTGGTGAGCTTGACAGCCCTAATATATATATATATATATATATATATATATATATATATAAAGCCTTGGTGAGCTTGAGAGACTTCTTTCAAGAACATGCTACTGAAGCTCACCAAGGCTTTATATATATATATATATATATATATATATATATATATTAGGGCTGTCAATCGATTAAAACATTTAATCGTGATTAATCGCATGACTGTCACGAGTTAACTCGCGATTAATCGCAATTTAATCACACTTTTTTATCTGTTCTAAATGTATCTTAATACTTTTTTAAGTTTTTAATACTCTAATTGACATGGGCATGGACAAATATGGATGCTTTATGCAATATATGTTTATTATTAGTGAAACCATAGTTAATCTAGAGCATGAAGACTGGACATGTTTCAAAGGTCACAGATGTTTGTCAAAGAACTTGTTCATGTCTATTACACACATGAAAAAAAAAAGACCATAGAAATACCAGGTTCCCATTATTTCTCTTTATTTGTACTGAGCAATTGACTTAGACAAGCCTGTTTACATTTTCACACTACAGGGCAGCTCACTTCTTCTGAACATGCTAAATGTACATTTATTATTTATTATTACATTTGTTTGCCTCTCTGTGCCCACATACTGTATTTTGATGCAGCTAAATTCCATGTGAGCCATCGTCTGATGAAATCAAATAGTCTAAACATAAGATAAAGACAATAGCTGTTCTGTGATTTCAGCTATACTTGCATGTAAAATTAGAGAAGCAACATAATATCGGTTTAAATTTTTTAGGGGGGGGGGGGGGGGGGTGCAGTGCCCCCCGTATCAACAAGCTTGGCCCCGCTTTTGCCCCACCTAAATTTGGAATCATATCACAGCAAAACAATTTTGGGTGAAATGCGCAGTTTGTTCTGTAAACAATATATATATATATATATATAAATATATATATATATATATATATATATATATATATATATATATAAAAAAAGAAAAAATCACCAGCTGTGAAATTCAAATCTGCGTTCGCTGGCTGGCACAGAGCCAGAGGTACGCACGTTTTTAAAGCACTGCGCATTATAACCAATCACATACGATTCTGTTGAGCTTATGAATGCAATGACCAATCAGAGGCGTTCAGATGAGTCATCGCTGAAACACTGTTTCGACACCGCGGGCACTGGCTGACTGAATTCTCTCATCAGAAACAACAAAGCGAAGAAGTACGAATGTAAGTAAGATATTAATTTCACAGTGTAAACAGCTTTAGAGATTATTATGACAGTTTCTGAGAGTGCTTGAACTCGCTGGACTGAAGTGAAAATGTTCTTTGATAATGTAAACCTTCTTTGCTCTCTTTTTGTTCAAAGTGTTATATGCTAATTAGTATTTTACAATGTTTTTTTTTTTTTTTTTTTTTTTAATTTTTATTAAATTCACATTACATACAAAGTCAGTTGTATTAAAAGTATTTTATGGTATGACACCCATATCTGGTACTTAAGTAAAAAGAAGGGCTTTTATGTGTAGTCAATAGATTACAGTATTAGGCTACTTTGCCCATCGCCCATTAGAGATCAGCTAACATAATCTATAAAGGTGCTAAATGCATTTACTTACACACATTTGAGAATCGAGATATTTGATGATATATTTTGGGGATATATTGAATAAAAATAAAAACAATTTAATGAAACCCCTGCTGAAAAAAAACAAAAAAAAAACAATAGACACCATTGCAAAATTAGTAATGGTTTTACTGGTTATAATGGGACTTGTATTGGTTTTACTGGAAACTGTAATGGACCCTGTTGGTCTCTACTGGTAATTGGTTGCCTTCTATTGGTGGCTTGTTAAAACCAATAAATCCTAATGGAATATGTCCTGAAACACACTACAGAAAACCATTTTGTAATGGTTAAAAGTTGATGATTTGTAATGTTTGTAATGGTATTTGTAGTGGAAACCATGAAAGTTTTCCGTTTTTTTTTTTTTTTTTTTTTTTTTCAGTAGGGACATAAGCCTTTACAGGGTGGTATTGTGGCTGCTGTGTGTCACATGACAAGCATGAGAACTCCCCCCCCCCAAATGATGCCCCTGACACTACAATACAAAATTATTTGTCAAAT
Source organism: Spinibarbus caldwelli (assembly GCA_039654775.1). NCBI lineage: Eukaryota > Metazoa > Chordata > Actinopteri > Cypriniformes > Cyprinidae > Spinibarbus > Spinibarbus caldwelli. The sequence goes on along the minus strand of CM077221.1, from coordinate 27,000,955 downwards.
AAATGAAACATGATGAAACTGTTGAAATTGTTATAGATTACTTCTAGAGATTGCAGTGATACATGACATAAAATGACTGAATGATAATATTAAAGTAGGTTAAGATGAATTTTAAAATTGTGCCCCCTAAAAGTACAAGTGGCCCCTGTCTGGCCCCCCTCCCCAGTTACTGTGGTCTAGAACCGCACCTGTCAGAAACTAAATAAGGTTTGGGCAAAAACTAAAGATTGGTCTGAAATGTCCTTAAGTTGTAAACACTGACAGCATCTCCATCCATTTCTCCAACCACGGGTTAGGCCACGGCTCAAACAGAAAATGCGCGCTGCGTTAATCGCGCGTTAATAAAATTAGCACCGTTAAAATGAATTTGCGTTAACGCGTTAACTTTGACAGCACTAATATATATATATATATGCCACATGATCCTTCAGAAATCATTCTAATATGCTGATTTGCTGCTCAAGAAACATTTCTTATAATTATCACAGTTGTGCTGCTTGATATGTTTGTGAAAACTATTACATTTTCAGGGTTCTTTGATGAATAGAAAGTAAAAAAACAAACAAACAAATATTTACACGTTAAGAAATTAAAAAGCAATAAAAGCAGAAATAAAAGCAGTTGAAAGCAGTTGGACTTTTTTATATTTAATATATATTTTTTTATGTTTAGACAACTTTAATTATCGATTGCTATCAAAAAAGACTGAAGAGACTTTTAACCAGTATAACGAAAAATGTTTTTGGAAAAAAAAAAAAAAAGCTTACCCTAGCTTTAGCTTTAGTAAATATGCAAACAAATGAAAACCAAAACTACTGAGGTTAACAAAATGAGCAGTGTTTAGTTTGTCACGTGTTTTACATGTCTATTCTATCTCAAGTAAGTGTACAACATTTTATGCATTTCAAAAATACAATTCTATTCAGTTCATTTTTGGGGAAAACTTTTATTGAGGAAAATATTATTGGGTGAACCATTAAAGGCCTCACTCATACAGTAGCTCACACTAATCTTTCTTTCTTCTGTGGAACATAAAAGAAGATACAATATTTTGAGAAATGTTCACTTCTTCAGGAAATTACCCATCAGAAATATAGGAAACTTACAATCTTTTTCAACACAGATCTAGACTCTGAATATAGAACTTTCTGAATGTAGACTGAGGGATAATGCACATTTGGTTTTGAATGAATGAATGAATGAATGAATGAATGAATAAATAAATAAATAAATAAATAAATAAAGGACATGAATATACTTTGTAGATGAGTATATAGCAGTAAATTTAGACAAATATTTGACGACAGAATGTTGGAATTAACCAATCAAAATTGATCAAAATTCCACAGAACCATATAACAAAACTGGTTATATTCTGACAAGTGACAGAAATTTCATTTCAGGATGCACATATTCTTAGTATTGCATAAGTTGATTTTCTCTGTTCATCTCTATATATCAGTGCAATTAGATCAGTGTCCTTCCAGCTTCAGGTGTGATACACAAGCACCTCATTTAGCCGTCTCTCCTTTCTCAGTCATGACTGTGTACAGAAAATGAATGCACCAAAATTCATAATGATAGATATGAAATTGTGGAGTAAGGGCATACCAGGAATGCAGAAATGCACAAGAATGCAAGAATTCAACAAAATATCATCTGTGACATAAAAGAATTATAAATATTTTATTGCTCTGTCGAGGAAAATTGCTTCCGTTGGGTTGTGGACTAATTCTGTTATGTTTTGAGTTAATTATATTGTGTTGTCAACTTTTGTTTGCTTGGTAAATGGTGTTGTGTTGTGCACCGCAGGGCCATGGATCCAATTGTTTTGTACAGAGAAAGAAGAGAATACAAAAGAAGAGGCAACAGAAAGGTTCTTTCCTACATGTACACTGTGTCTTAAAGGGGTAGTTCACCTAAAAATAAAAATTCTATTATTGTGTACTCCTCCTCATAGCATTCAAAAACCTGAGTGATTTTTTATTTTCTTCTGTGGTCCACAAAAGATATTTTGCGTGTGTTCAGAGGATATTTTGAAATGGTGTTTTTCTGTCTTTCCATACAACGAAAGTCAAAGACGGGTCAAATATTGTTTATAAAACAGATAGTTCCAGTCCTTGATTCTGATTGGTTGAGCCGCGTTCGAAGCCGTTGTAAATTACTCTACAAACCTACACGTTTGTTTACTTTGTGTGTTGCTTGGCAATCACTTTGTTCCAACCACAACTGTTTCTGAGGAACTACATTGTCTGGTGGAAGAATACTGTTTTTATTAATATCATTACACTTTATTTGCTCTGTTTTATTTTGTGAAACCTAGGTATATGGAATAACCGTTTTATAAAGCAATAAGCCCCGTGAAGCCGTGGTTTACAGTGAATTTATAACAGCTAAGGGGGTTTTAGGCACTCTGCTTCGCATCGTGTTTAAAAACGCCCCTTAGCTGTTATAAATTCACTGTAAACCACGGCTTCTTGGGGCTTATTGCTTTATTATACTCCAACATTCTTCAAAAATATCTTCCTTTGTGTTCCAAAGAAGAAATGAAGGTGTACAGGTTTGGAACAACATAACTGTTGACAGAATTTACATTTTACGTAAATTATCACTTAAGTCATTCTAAGGGTCTCATAATTGTATTGTGTTCTGGAGTCTAAATGTATTTATACAAAAATGATAGACTTGTCAGGAAAAAGTCAAAACAATTATCATCTTCCCATTCCTTCTCTATCTGTCTTGTAACAAAAGCTCTTTCTGTTTCTTAATGGTGTCATAATGTGACTCCTCATCAAGGTCTGGTGCCTTGGTATTTCTTTCTCTCACATCATCATCTCCTCTGTCATTCAGTCAGTCTTTTGTGCATCACGGTGCAGCGCCTCTTATTTCCAGATAAACAGCGTGGCTCGCCGGCACACTAACACTGCAGTGCCCAGTCGGCCAGTTCTAATTAATTGCAGCTAATGAGGAGCAACATTAGCATATCAATACTCCCTTCGTGTCTGCTCTATCCAAGCATGGACAACACAGACTCATCTCTAGCAGAAGAAAAAGCATATGGTTGATACCTCACAAAAACACCATTAATTAAATAAGCTCCTCTCATGAAACAACCGTTGCTTCTCTGTCTTTCTTTCTTTATTTTTTTAATAACACTCATTTGGTCTGCTATTCTTTGTAGCATGCCTCACAGACAGGAGAAAGAATGTGCATAGCTGCGTTTTTCTTGCTATTCTCTCTGTCTTTGAATGGGAAATGGAAATCAATGTGGTTTTTGTATTGTAGAATCTCCCCATCAATACTATGCAGCTGAAAATGATACACTGTTTTCAGAAGGAGCACAGGGTCATTTATTTCAGTGCCACAAATTTAGGAGCATTGCCAAATTTGAGTTTTGTTGACGGCAGTGGTTCTGGAGTTTACTGTAGGCAACTGCCTCCTAGTACGGTAGAGCTGTTGTATATTATACACTATTTAGTTCTGGTATACAGTCCTAACAGTACCGGGAACTGTTTGTATTATTCCAGAAAATCCAGTGGGGATTTTTCAGTGTTACTGCCTTTATGAGTGAGTCACAGAATCATTCAATCAGCTGATTCAATCAAAATACCAATCCATTCAGTAGGCTAAAGAATGACACTACAATTAAACCTGCGCAGAATTATGGGTCCATCAGTTGTACCCTTTGAAATTCTTCATATGAATGGCCCTGAAGTGGTCAGTTTGAGCACTTTGAACAGAGAACAAGTGTTTTATGAGTGAACCATTGAATCATTCACTTTGCTCAAAAACACTGATTAATTCAGGACCAAAACACGTGACCATCTTTATGAGTGAATCATTGAATCTTTCACTTAACCATTTATTCATTCAAACCACTGAACTATTAAAGAAAAACAAAACAAAAAACAAGTGAATAGTGGACGAATCCATGTCCACAACTTTCCAAAATATGAACAAATATAAAGAGAGATGGATTAAGGCAGTTAAGAATGTTAAATTAACTTATACATGTTATATATGTTATACATGCACTGTAAACGATTTTTGTAATTTGAACAGTATTTTATAATATGTACAGTAAGATACTGTAAAATCTGTGTACAGTATTTTACTGTAAACAGCAAAGGATTATGGGAAAATATACGGTCACTACTGTATTTCTAAATCCATTTACAGTAAACTACTGTACATTTACAGTAGTGAACTTGCCGCAAAAAACTGACCAATGACAAGGAAGAACCACCGTTTTCTTTTTTCACTGTTTGGTGGAAGTGGCGGTAAAAGGACAAAATAGAAATGTTGTACCAGCCTTAACTCGACAAAAAGGATAGTATATTATTTCTGTTTTATGGAAAACTGAGATATTTTTAGATGTTTTCTCTTGTTAACCGTTAACTAACATTATCCATCGTGTCTTTTTTCATGTGGGGAGTTGGAGCCACTGATCTATATATAATGTTCTCTATTATAGATCAGTGGTTGAAGCCTTTTTTTCTGACTGTCGGCCGGAATGCCACCGTAACGGTGATAATGTCGACTGGTGAGTAAGTTAAGGTCACCTATACTAGTCAAAATAAACCTTAGTTAAATCGATAAACACATTTATACGTTCTACTGTCCTGTAATGCAAGTTATCTAATCTGGCGAGTCGTTAACCTTAACAGCGAACTAACGTGAAATACTGAGGTAAAGTGCGTTAGGCAACACCACTGTTTCAGTGCAGATTTTAAACAGTATTTTCAAATACTTCTTTTGTTTGTTATTTTCAAGTTTCTTGTCTGGATGTCGTCTGCAACGTCGGAGGTGTATTTTGGATCCTCTTCTTGTGAATGCCATCGATGATAATATCAACTGGTAAGTTAATGTCAGTTAGCCGAAGTTAACTAACTTAGTTGAACACAGAGAAGCATAATAACTTTTCTACACTGCCTCTTTATTGCAAGTAAGGTAATTCTCTTCAAATGCTATTTAAGTCAGAAACGTGTACACCAATGTCGTGTGTAACTTTAGATACGGTCCCTAATTTCAGTGACAGACGTAACGTAACATAAACCAGCCAGCTAACATGAAATTCACGGGTTTCTGTCACGTGACATTTTTGTTGCGGCCGCCATCTTTAGGACCTTGCGTAGCCTCTCCTTGGTGATCAGAAACAAAAATAACACTTCACCAACAATGGAAAACAATGGTATTTAAAAAATAAATAGATAAATTAGGATTAGATCCTTATTTAATGTCAAGCGAACTGCTGACTCCACAAAAGTCTAGTGAAAATTTACTAATTTGAGTTTGCTTTGCTGATAGGCTGTTTACATCTACCTCATACACAATCCCTTTCCGTACACTCTGGCCATTTTCAGTTAAATTTTCACCTGCTAGGGACTTGTCCTTCGGCCCGGATCCATCTGCCGCACCCGGCCTGGATCTCTGTGTACTCACTTTCAGATTCTGGGCCGAATCAACCGGACAAGATGCAAGAGCCGTATCTTACCGACACTGCCGCGTCCAAGCCGGACTCGCCAGACTTACCCCAGTTTCATTTCTATACTGTACTATTCATTAATATTTCATTTAAAATTGATAACGTTACCTAGACAAAACGTTTACTTTCATTTTAATTATACAGATTATAATACATAAATAACATGACTTAACAAATCTGTAAACATCTCATTATTATGAAAGCAATTTTAAAGTCCATTAAATAACTAGCTTGACCAAGCTGGCATGAGGAAAATTTATTTACAAAAGTGTTTATTTACAAAACCATACAATTACAGCAAAAAAAACAAAAAAAACAAAACAAACAAACAAAAAAAAAAAAAAAAACAGCAGTTATACAATAAGTGTAGATAAAATATTTAACATTTTGCCAAATTACCCATGCATTTACTTGAATGAATGAGGCATTTATATGTACACTTGGACTGTAACATTTAATAAATAAAGGTTAAAACATTCAAAATTTAAAAGGTGTTTTGAAAAACACATTGGTAATTGGCAACGTTTTGGAATTAAACATTTTGTAATTGGTAAAATAATTTAAATAATTATTACCTAACTGTTACTATGAATCATTTTTAAAGGAAATCAGTGAATACTGTTCTTGGTTGTTGCTCATTGTGCAGCATGTCTTTCCACATCTTAGTCCAGTGAGTTCTTTGCCTGGGGACTTTCATTTCTACACCTGTAAAGAGCAAATAATGCACAAGTATCTATTACTAAAGGTTTAACTGAATGCACCAAACTGAATGAAATTAAATAATATATATATATTGGATTAAAGCACATGTTGTTTGAAAGACTATTTACTTATTATTTCCCATTTAATTCTAGCACATTAAGTGGCTGTGTCCAGTATGATTGAAATTTAAAGTGTGTATCATCCTAATTAAAGAAATAGTTTACCAAAAAAATGAAAATCATTTACCCCCTTTATGTCGTCTACATGTGACTAACCTGTTGGTTTTGATTACCTGCATTCTTCAAAGTATCTTCTTTTGAGTTCTGCAGAAAAACAAAAGCCCGGGGTTTGAAAAAAATGAGGGGGAAATGAGGGATGTAATAATGTAAATGATGACAAAATTCTGGGTTAACTATACTTTGAAGTAAATTAGTAGAAACACTTTTCGCTAGTCATCATTATGCAGAAAAATAACAGTGAATACCACAATAAAATACTTAAAAAAAAGTACACATTCAATAGATTCATAGCTTCCTGTTGGTCAGTTTGTCTCTTCAGTTAAGATTCCCCCCAATTGTTGCAGAAAACATTATATTACATGGTATAATCATGGTCAGTGCAGACATTTACTTGAACTTACTTTCTCATCGACTCTAACTGCTCCTTGCTAGTCCAGTCAGAGAAGTATAATGAAGATGATGTCCACTGTCTGACTCCAAGCACTGCTCGGTGTTCACAGGTGTCTGAGGAGTAACATCTGCCATTTCTTCTGCGATGACACTTCTCTTGGTTACTGCAAAACATAGGTCAAAAGACATTTGTGGCACATTTAGGGAAATAATCAGTTATTCCTGTATGTCTCTACATGCTAAGTGAAGAAGCAACTAAAGTAGCACAAAACTGTGATTCTGTGTTTTGTTGTAGTCCGTTACATGTGTTTTGGTGAGCACCTGTACATATAAGTCTGCTTACATAGCAACTGTAAAAGCAGGACACAGCTACTGCAGATGATCTCAGACATATTAATGCTTATAAATTTGATTGCAGTACATTGTCATCGTAAAAATCACTGCAACTAGCTTATGTATTTAGTTAACTGAGATTATTTGAAAAGAACGTTCTTCTATAGAATTATAATACTAATAGTGCAAACAAATCCTCTTCGCTGTAACATCCTTTAAGTAATTACATTCAGTTACATTCATAAAAATAAGAATGTGGAAACTAAAAGTACAAACCTTTCTCCTTGTATGTGCTGGACCGTCATCCTCCTCCTCTTCTTCATCTGTTTGTTTGCAGATCGGAGTGCTGTTCGTTAAGTTTAGTGCAGCGTAAACATTCTAGACTCACATAACTGTACATAGATCAAAGATCAAAAACATCTCGTTGATTTATTAGCTTTAGGTGGAACATAACGAAGGTTTTCTGGCAAATCAGCAGTCCCGCACGCAAATTTAACCTTTTGCAAGTTTCATTATGAACGTGCTAACTAAAATACTAAAATGTAAAAATGCATCTATGCTTACGAGAAATATTTAATCAAAAGAATCCCATACATCCCCATCTCTAGGTAAATAATCCATTGTGATTTGCTGTTATCACAGCCCAGAGCGCAGCATAGCAGATAGATGGAATTGCAATTCGGTCCTACAAATGGCGGCCGCACCACTGTGTGACGTCACATGAAACCCATGAATACTGAGGAAAACTGAGTTAAGAACATCTTTTGTATTTTATTTTCAAGTTTCTGGTCTTGTGGTCATCTCGTCTGCATCGGAGGTGTTTTGGTGTCTTTTCTTGTGAATGCTGTCGTGGCGGTGCTAACAACAGGTGAGCTGCCATCAACTTAAATAAAGTTAGTAAAATAGCCAAATTAGCTCCACTAACTCACAGAACGTGTTGACTTTTTAAAGAGAGGAACGGGCTAGCAATATCTTAATTTAGCAAGTTTTGCTAATAAATATTATTCGTTTATTAAACATGTAAATTCTATTACTCTTTTGATTAGAGTGATCAGGTTTTAAATTTTTAATGTTTTGTTTTGTTTGTATGACTGTATGTAATGATGCTGGAAAGCACTTTGTTCAATGGCAGTTGTATTAAATGTGCTATAGAAATAAAATTTGTATTGTATTATTGTACAGTAGTTTTTTCTGATTATAATCTATAATAACATAAAAAGGCTGCTGTGACTATGTCTGTTACAGGAGATTTCTCCAATCAAAAACAGGATGCTGACTATGAGGGGCAGAATCATCATACAGCCAGCTGTCCATTTTACAGAAATGCAGAATTAGGTAACCTAAAATACATTTTGTTTTACATTGCATTTACATTTATGCATTTGCCAGATGTTTTTATCCAAAGCAAGTTACATTATTTAAAGTATACATTTTATTGAGTTATCCATTCCCTGGGAATCAAACAGGGGCAGCGCTGGGTGGCGCTAGGGGTGGTTAAGGGGGCTGAAGCCCCAAATGTTTTCAGTAAAGCCCCAAATATTTTTATTACTTTGTCTTGTGCGCATCAGGATTGAGTTTCCATGCGCATTAAAATTATTTCTATTAAACCAGCACTTAAAGGGATAGTTCACTCAAAAATGGAAATTCTGTCATTAATTACTCACCCTCATGTTCTTCCAAACCCGTAAGACCTTCGTTCATCTTCAGAACACAAATTAAGGTATGTTTGATGAAATCCGAGAGCTTTCTGACACTGCATGGACAGCAACACAGCTGAAATGCTCCTAAGCCCAAATGTAGCAAGGACATCGACAAAATAGTCCAAGTGATACAGTGGTTCAACTGTACTGATATGAAGCTACAAGAATACTTTTTGTGTGCAAAGAAAACAAAAATAACAACTTTATTCAACAATTCTTCTCTTCCTCATAACATCTGCAGCGGCGCGCCGCCATTGTGGAGAGAGTATCACGACGCATACGCTTGCTTCCGCTTGATGTAAACAACGCATGTGCATGGTGCTGCTTAAGTTAAACACACATGCGTCAGCATGCGCATCCGCTGCAGACAGTATAAGGAGGAGAAGAATTGTTGAATAAAGTTATTTTGTTTTCTTTGCACATAAAAAGTATTCTCGTAGCTTCATAACATTACGGTTGAATCACTGATGTCACATGGACTATCTTACCGATGTACTTGCTACGTTTCTGGGCCTGGGAACATTTCAGTTGTGTTGCTGTCTATGCAGGGCCAGAAAGTTCTTGGATTTCGTAAAAAATATCTTAATTTGCGTTCCAAAGATGAATGAAGGTCTTAGGGATTTGGAACAACATGAGGGTGAGTAATTAATGACAGAATTTCATTTTTGGGTGAACTAACCATGTAGCAAAATGCAGCTGCTTCAGGTATCTTTAATTTACTGTAGCCTATAAATTCATAATACAGATCTCACCATCTGTCAAAATGAGATTATTGTTTCTGTATAGCAACAAATATAGATTTTTTTTTTATTTTTTATTTTTTTTTTATCATGGTACGCCTATTATTTGAGCAGACTTTCTAAAACACACATACGCATTTAGAACGATTATATGAACAGATTGGTTAGCATTTACCATGGCCAATGGCAGACTTTACTTGGCGTCAGGGCAACAAAATTCAATAAACAAGAAGTTAATATTAAGTGATTTAAATCGTAGAGAAAATATTGTCTTTCTAAACAAAGCCATGTTGTCATCTCTGCACTCAGCAGTGTTTCATTACTGAATGAATTTACCTTTCTTGAACGCCTTGAATCAGCGATTCACTGACCTATTCATAAAAACAGTTTCAAACAAACCAGACAGGAGAGTAGATTAACGTCGGTGGACTTAAACTTGAAAAGTGGTGTGTAATGACAACTTTCTGTGCTTTAAACAAAATACCTTCTGATATTCATTTATGTTTATTTCCTGCTATAACTAGTAAAGCTGAAGAGATGATCGGTTCACAGTTATCTGTCACGACACATTAAAGAGCCACAAAATGGTATTTATTGTTTGAATTTCTTAAAAAATTACCAAATTTGAAAGCTTGAGATTTTGTTTCATACCACAAGTAACTTGTCTGTTGGCACATTGTCAGTTTCCTCTTTTGCTCCGTCAATTGTTATTCATACACATTTTACATTATTTTTGCAATGCTTTGGCATGCTTATAGCTAAAATAAGAATTTAAGAAACCTTGGATTTCTGAAAAGTAGAGCTGAATGGAAGAGGGAAATCAATAACTTTTGATATTGGTACATCTCTCCCTTATTCTTGTCAGAGACAGAACTCAACAGAATGACACCTGCATGCATCTTCCTACAGCGTGTTTTTCTAAGAAGATTGAACAGAAAAAAAGAAAAAAAGAGGCAGTGATAGCAGTTGAAACAGGTTAGCAGCAGGAAAAACAAGGGCAAGAAGTCTCACGACACTCAACCTGGCTGCTTGGATATGACGTGACCTTTTCTTCATCTGGGTATTTATTCATCAAAGACACACTCTCACATTTAAACAAGCTTAGGGTGGCATGCTAACACAGAGCTTATTAAGTAGCCATCTTAAAAGACTGACTCCCTGTCATGTTTTAATGGATGGCATTTTTGATGCATCTGGCAGAGTGTCTCATTCAGTTTTTCCACTACACTTTAAAGGCGAAGGAATGGGGACAAAAAGCTGAATTAATTAGCTTCTTTAATTACATGTTATCCAAAACATATTCTCCATGGACGTAATTAACAACAATTTATTTGGACACAGTTTCTTCTTGAAGGAGGTAATGTTGCTAATTGGAATTATTTTTAAGTTGTGTGTTCAGCAATTATGTGCACTTTTCCTTCTTCAAGACAAGCTGTGAGAAATGTACTGTTTCCAATTGCAGATTTAATAGATAAATTTACAAAGTGTTTACTGGTTTTGTAAATGCAATAATACTTGAAAGACCTCTGAAAAGGCAAAATACAGAGATGAGCCCACAGGGTAAACTGACTCAATTGCTTGTTCTTAGTTCAAGAAATTGTTCATGAATATTCACATTAATGACAGAAACATTAAAGGCAGAAACAACAAACTGTTTCTTTGTAAGTAGGCTAGAGCGTTTGGATTTTGAAAGTCACATTTATGATGGTCTCTGATGAACATCCTGGTAATGCAGCCATTTTCATGAGATTGTTTGGCTGTTGGTAGATTAGTTCTTTGCTTCACACGTATTTTTTATTTTTTTTGATTAGAAGCTGTAGTAACTAATGAAAAGAAGAAGGAGAAATATAAACAATAGAAACAGTTTGTGGAAAACATAACCTAGCATGTCAGGTTGGCAATGTCTTTCACTCCACAGCCTTTTGAACAAGCTGTTAACTGTTATTTAAACAGTTTTTTCCCCATAGGCCACAGTGTTTCATCTGATCTGTTTTGAGTACTTTTGAATTCATCATGCCGAACAACCCCTGACCTTCAACAGAAACAGTTTTAAGACAATTGCTTTGAATATGCTTTGCCTTCATGTGAAGCCTACCAGAAGAGCAAAATACTAATTATGTTTAATTAACACTAACCGCTATTTGTGAGTACAGAAAATTGTCCTTTTTGCTGGAATTTGTCATTTGCGGTGAAAACTGAATTCATTGATATTCAGAGAAGACAGTTGAAAAGCAGAAAATAGAATGAGTGACTTGTGAAACTCCCCCGAGCCTGAAAATCTCGCTTTGATCAACCTACAGGCCATGACCTGTAGTGTGCAGCACAACGCTGTAGTCAATAATGTATTACCATGGAGAGTAATATAGCTGGAATATGAAATACACTCTGACTAAAGAGCCACCACATCTACATCATGTTTGATATACTGTGGCAGAGACAAACTGCAGTCTATGCTGTCACAGTAATGCTGCAGCTTCTCCAAACAGCAGAGTAGAAGAAAATGTTATTTCAGACATAGTCTCGCCGTCCCAGGTGTGCACATCGTGAAATCAATGATTCTTCCTGTTTGATTCCCGCAGATCGCTGCTTCATTCAAGGCTGCATGGGAAAAGACGTTCACCTGGGGTGAACAAGATGCTCTTTATCCACACTGGCTCCATAAACACCTTGGTTATTTTGGCTGGGTAAAAAAGAACTAATAGAACTAAAAGAACTAATATAATAGAATAATGAGAATCATTCTGTAAATATGCAAAATGTTTGTTAATTAGCATAAATTAAAAGCAGTACAAAAAATATGATGTAAAATGGCTTCATTTATTTACCATTTTACAGTAATACGAATCAGACTAGCACTTGCTTAATTGTTATGGAAATAATGTAACAATGCAAACGTAAACGCAAATGTAAACACATAGGTGCATTTAGTTAATTAAAAGACTTTTTTCCATTAGATTTTGGAGTGAAATAGATGGAGGCTTTATGAGATTCACCATAATGCTATCCGAGTACTTTAAGCGATTGCAACCTGATCTGCTCCAATGATTCTTTTTATTTATTTATAGCGAATAGAGCTGTTCTGAGACAGATATGGTTTGTTTGGACATTTATTTTAAGCGTATATAAGTCAGGTAGCTGGGATATATTATGTAAGACATTAAAATGGCTAGTAATATCTTTAAGTAGAGCTAAAAATGGGAATATCTCAGACTGTATCCTCAGTTATTTTTTTTTTCCTCCAGACACATTATTTTAGAGACTTTGCCTTACAGATTATCTTCTGTTCTTCTGTTCCACACCACACTTCTTTGAACTGTTCTCATCTCATCTGATCTGTTACGCTGATAAGTTAGAGGCACATCCGTAATGAAACTTTATGCCTAAATGAGATGCTTTACTCTGACATGATAGCTGCTTCAGTAAGACATTGCTTTACAAACTGCTGTTTATTTCTTTACAAACACAAACAAAAGGAGAAACAGATGGTTTCATAAAATGAGATGAAGCTGAAACAGTAAAGTGCAAAAACTGAATGACAAATATACTCGGAAAAAGACACAGTACATATTTCATGTAAGTGATTTCATAAAGTTTAACACCAGCTGTTTGACAACACATGATTAATGTAGTTAATTAGGAATATTTGAAGAGGGTTTATTGGATTTTCAAACAATTCCAGGGATCTCCAAATATGAGGATCCCCTGGTGAGGAGCTATATATTCATGTATACAGAACCATTTATTTTGCATGTGAAGCAATAATTGTAAATGATAGTAATATTCCAAAGCAAAACTTTACATTGTCATTCTACTAAAGTCAGAGAAAAATCTATAAAATATTTACATTGCATTAACCCAGGCATTTTTATATCTATTTATATTTATTTGTATAGCACTTTTCTCAACGAAAGTATTGTACACATTGTGTTAACCTGTTTGAAACCCCCTGCGTTAATGTTATTATTAAAGGAATAGTTCACCCAACTAAATGGGTGCCGTCAAAATGAGAGTCCAAACAGCTGATAAAAGCATCACAATAATTCACAAGTAATCCGGTCCATCAATTAATATATTATGAAGTGAAAAGCTACATGTTTGTAATAAATAAATCCATCATTAAGGATTTCAAAACTTCAAACAGTTGCTTCTGGCTAAAATACGAGTCCTCCATCCATAATACTTTCACCAGTGAAAAAGTTGTCTTGTCTAAATTAGGAGTGAAATATGCACAGATCAAGCACTGTTTAAAAGCAAAAACAGTCTAAAACTCTGCTAAATAAATATGTTGGTTAGTTTTGACGTGAGAGGATGGACTTTTTCACTGGAAGAAGCATTATTTCTTATTTCTTAATAATGAATTTGTATTTTAAAATCTTTAATTGATGGACTAGGGGTTTTGTGATGTTTGATCAGCTGTTTGGACTCTCATTCTGACGGCACCCATTCACTGCAGAGGATCCATTGGTGAGCAAATGAAGTAATGCTTAATTTCTCCAAATCTGTTCTGATGAAGAAACAAGCTCATCTACATCTTGGATGAACTGAAGGTGAGTACATTTTCAGATAATGTTCATTTTCGGGTAAAGAGAAAATGTATAGTGGACAAGTAAAAGAAAACATTTTTTTTAACCAGTCTTCCTTATTCTCTTTTCCTCATAACAACTTCTGAATCCTCCTACAACAGCCTGCGACTTTGTATGGCTTTGTCTTCCCCATAACCGTTTTCTTTGCACTTTTTGTTTTCTTTATTCATCGCTCTTTGTATTCAGTTCATTTTCATTTTTCGCTCTCAGCATCCCATCCAATCTCACCTTCTTCCAAATCTCTCTCTTCTCTCACATTCTTTCTTCATGTCTTTCTGATCTTCTCCTACACCATCCCTCCCTCCTCTCGTCATAAGCCCCCTGCTCAGTGTGCACCAGCCCCTGCTCATCTTCTTAATCTTCTTACACAATTTGCATATTTTCTCTGTAATTTTATTCGCTCACAGTCTTTTTTCCCTTCTCCCAGGTTGCATTTAAATAATACAAATCTGTTCTATATTTGTCAACTGTGTGATGATCTTACATTTATGAATATAATTGAATATGTTCCAGCCTTTGGAAGCTGGTGCCAGAGGGCCTGAAAATAACAGAGAGGCATCTGGAGCCCCACTTTATAGATCTAGATTCCAATCATAATGCCGTTTGCCATGTTCTTTGCCCTGGGGGCTCCCGTCCTCCAGCGGTCTGACCAATAGACATTGTAGTCAAGAAGTGTGTCAGATTTCAAAGGGTAGATGAGTTTATATCATCTCAGAATAACACGGTTCAAAGTAGCAAACCATGGATATTCAGATGGCAAAAACATGCATGCAGTGCCACAGTGTTTACTGTACGCTAATCAAATAGACTACACAGACAGTTACGAAAGAAGTCATGGTGTTTATGCTACCATATTTCACTTAAAATCGCTTTTTATTTGCAATGGTTTATTTTTCACAACTACCGATGGTAGTTGGATTTTGTTGATACTGAAAACAGGCTGACAATTTTATAAAATTAATGTCTGACAACTTTCCACCAAGCACAAAGTAGTGCTGAGATTTAAATATTCTTTTAATATTACATATATACTATTTATTAATATTTTGAATAAGTTTTTTTATATTTTCTTTTTTTTTAGATAGCAATTAGCAATTTTGTATTTTTAGTAGTTTTATATTTCTATTTAGGTTTCATTTATTTTTTATTTAAGTTTTAGTTGTAGAAATTTTAGTATTAAAATTTATTTTATTTTATTTAGGCAGTTAAGTTTTTCATCTAATGTTTATATATTTTTTTTTCAACTTTATTCCAATTAAAAAACAATATGTAATAGTTTGTTTTAGTTTTAGTTAATAACAACAACACTGAGCTTTATTACAAAATTAACAGTAATGACATAACTGTGTAAATGCTTTTTTTTGTTGTTTGTATATATATAAATATAATTATTAAAAAAAGAGCTATTTCCTATTCCCACAATGATTGTCTTTATTATTTTTAAATTATTGTCTTACTGTTTATGAATCATGCACAAGTAAGGGAGAAAAATGGAAATGGATTAATCTTTAATAATTACATACCAGTCTACCTCTATTTATA
This sequence comes from Spinibarbus caldwelli, assembly GCA_039654775.1. Classification (NCBI taxonomy): domain Eukaryota; kingdom Metazoa; phylum Chordata; class Actinopteri; order Cypriniformes; family Cyprinidae; genus Spinibarbus; species Spinibarbus caldwelli. The sequence goes on along the minus strand of CM077221.1, from coordinate 26,985,241 downwards.
ATTCATCTAAATATTTGAGCCACCAGTTGTTTCGGTTCAGTATTTCTTGGACTGCTTTTCTAGACAATCAAACTACTGATCTAGTTGGACCTAATGACATTATTGCAGTTTGCAGTGAAGAAGCAAACCTCCGTGACCTTCATGGGAACAATCCCTGACATTGTTTGTGAAATCACCCCAAGTCCTCGAAAAAGATCGCTGAACAATGTCAAGAGAAAAAAATGCAATGTATGTCTTTCGCCAATTTGCTTGTGTTTACAACAATGGCCTTATATTTTGCTTGTACTTTCATCTTTTCCTTAGATTTTGATGTTTTGCTCTGTTTCACAGACTGCTGGTCTACATTACTCCTGATGGCTTGTTTTCCTCCTTTGATGTTGCAGCACTCTTAAAAGTCTGTCCGAAGCTGTAAGGAGAATGAAGCACTTCATATCGATATACTGCCATAGTCGTAATACACTCTGCTTGCGATCTATATTCCATTGATTCTCTATGACTCTTCACACTTGTTAGATGCTCGTGAATTGCAGGCCCTCTGCAGTAAAAGACTGTTCTGTTCACCTCTCCAGTGAATCGAAATTCTCTCTGTGTATAACATGACTGTATGCTTCACAGGCTTAATATTCACACTTAGGGAGAGCCAGCATCAAAGAATACACAACTGCTGCATTTTACAACAGTGTTGGTCACTGTTGTGCGCAGTTTATTCTATCGTTAGTTTTTATATAAAGGGTTCAGAGATCTTTTTCGTTTTGCTTTACTCCCACTGAGGCTTTGGCTTTCAGCTGCCAAGCTGAATGAATGCTCCTGATGAAGAAATGATTCATCCAGTTATAATAGCAGCAGATCCTGGGAGTTTACACTCTGACTGTGAGACATGCCGTTAGGAACGAGTACAGGATTCCCGACTGGAGCCTGTCAGGATTGTGCTGTGATGATTCTGATTCATGAAGAGCAATGGCTGATTGTGGAGTGTTTCATTCCAAACACGCTCATGGGTCGATGACTCTGGAAGCTTGTTTTCACCAACAGGTGAAAAAAAAGTCAATAAATAAAAAAGGTAACTCTGATTAAAAAAAAAAAAAAAATCTCAAAATTCAGAATTTTTTCTTGCAGTTCTCAGAATTGCTTTCATAGCAAATCTATAGAATTGCTAATATAAATTCAGAAGTCAGACTGTTTTTCTTGCAATTCCAAGTTTTCATCTTGCAATTCTGACTTTTTCTCTGAATTCTGAATTTGTGCCTTGCAATTTCTATTTCTTTATTGTTATATTGTTGCAATGGATATTCATTATAGTTGTGGTGTAGACTTCCCTATTCTTAAGAATTAGAATGATTAATAAAAAAATATAGTTATAATTATCAATATAGTTATTGTCCTCAGTGTGAATAACTCTTTAGAATTATTTTTTTTTTTTTCCCAGTTGATGAACGATTAAAGTATTGACAGCCAAACACAATCTACCCAAGAGGTTGAGAATTCAAAGCAACAGGCAACGTAACTGAAACTTGTATTTATAATAATCATGCTTTTGTGTGGACGCTAATATAGTTATCCTTATAATTATGTTTATAGTTATCATTCTTGGTGTGAACGGGCCTTTTATTGACCTTGATACACAGTCTTTACTGTTTTAATTGCTGTTTTATTTATTTTATTTATTTATTTATTTATTTTTATACATGTTTCTGCATGTTGACTGAACCATATGATTTTTCGAAGAGTTTTTTAACCTAGTGAAATCCAGAATTTTGATTGACTTTCAGTATCATAAGGCAATGGGAGATCTTATGCGTTTTGAAATGATTTGGTGTTACAAAAGGGCTCGGTGTTAAATTAGTGATGAGAATTTAAAAGTTTACATTTTTTTTTAAATAATCTGTGTGTGCTGTTGTTTTGGTTTGTCTTGTTTTGTAAAATGAATTGTGTATGTTGTATAAAGTAAGAATTGATTATATAATGTTGTCGATAATTTAAATAAAGGTGTGTTGAAATTCAAATTCTCTCTCTCAATAAGAAATAATAACCAGTCAATGCATTTTCATTCTTCTAATGAGTTTTTTCTTCATTATAATACCCTGACATTTCTGACTTTATGCCTCCAAAAATATCAAATTGATTTTTATAATGCAGAAATCACTCAACATAGAGGAGGTCTATTCAAGTCAGTATATGTATAAATTGCATTTTTTTAATGTATTTTTCATAAATAAATAGATCTGCCATTGTCTCGTTGACCCTGATATCAAAGGCCGCCAAATACTTCTCTATGCCAAATCCAAAGCCTTGTGTGTCTCACACTGACTTTAAAAAAGCGAGACAGTATACAGCAGAGAAAAAGATTGTAGAAGTAAGGTTTCTGCAGTAAGTGCAGAGATTGGTTTGAGTCATTGGGCTCGGAGCATGCCTGATTTAGCCTGCTGAAATGTGAGAGCCATAAGAGGATTGCAGTGGTTTCCTGCTGGCCAGCTTTAATCAGTGCAAAACTGCAAATGTCTACAGCCACAGATTATGTGGGGATAACATGACAAGGACCTAGTACTGCCAGCCTGACTAGATAACACATGGGGCACTGTACTTACTAATGAGACAGCGAAGAGGAACCGGGAAGAGAGCAAGAGTCATATGTGTGTGTGTGTGTGTGTGTGTGTCCATGTCTGTAAGAGGTAAACCACTGTGCATTGTTTGTGCCCATGAGGATTGTCTTCATAAGCCCTGCAAAATGCGATATGTGAAGTCGAGCGTGTATGAGCCATATCTTTGTTTTTCTCTGTTTGCCTTTGAACGCAAATCAGCATTTGTTTACTTCTCTTTGTACATGCGTGTGCATGTGTGTGTTTACGTGAGTGTGTGCACATCGCCTAGGGCCAGATAATACAAGAGAATGCCAGTGAACCTTGTAAGAGCTACAGTCGTAATCCGGCCAGTGCAGACACAACCAAGCTGAAACAATACCGATCTTTCGGACTGTTTGCGCTGACCTGAGATCAGAGGCTGGACTGAACTGGCAAGCAAGCTCTGACTCTTACCTTATGAAACGATGCACATGATTCATCGCCTGAATGACTTCATTCCTTCGGCATGACAGAAAGCTCTACAACACCGACCGTTTCTGATAAAGACTACCCAGCAAAACCAATGAGGAGGCCAAGGTTGGCAAACACAAAAGGACAGACAAGTGGCTTCTATTATATGGCAGTAATAAAGATGATTTTGAGATGCAGCGTTAAAGGTTTTTGATATGTTAAAAACCGTGGTGTAAAGTGGAATTCAGTGTGCTGTTGAAATCAATTACCCACCGTCAATAGAGCGCAATTGGAAAGCAACATGGAAATAGAGACAGAGCGGAAATGCTGGGACAGAAAATGAAATGGCTCAGCCTGACCCTCCTCGTTTGAACATACTGACTAAGCAAACTACATAAGACTGCCTCTTATTGATTTATTATTTAAGTGTCTGTTGTGAAAAATTACAGTGCTGCTGCCTACGGACCAATTCCCATTGTTGCCAAAAAAAGAAGAAAAAAAAATACAATTTGTGCAATTTACCCCTCATTAAAATAAATAAACAAATAAATGAAATGCACAGAACATTGCTTTAGGGGAAAGCAAATTTGGTCCTGGTGCTGTTATCCTCCTATCCAATCAAGGTAATCTGCTGACACGAAACTCTTGTTAAACATGGTAATGCAGACAGATTAATGTGCTGAAAGCTTGATAGCACCCAACAAGGTCTTAATTAAAAGTGGGATGTAGGTATAGATGTGAAATATTTGCTGGAAGTGTTTCGAAGGAGACTAATTGGTGTAATAATTGCTGAGAAGCAAATAGTTCAATTAGAAACTGATTGTCTCATTACGGCAGTATAAGTTGACAAGTAGCTGAATTCCCCTAGGCTCAACAGGAAGACAGTGTGACACTGGGAAGCGTTGGTGTGCAGAATACCTGGTTGCAGGGTTGCCAGTACTGCGTAACAAAACCAACGCAATGGCCAATAGAAAATAGCCCAAAACTAGCCCACTGATACTAGCCCAAACATCAAAACTCAAAATATGCCACACTCATACCTAAAATACTGTTTTTTTTTTTTTTTTTTTTTTTTGCAGTGAGTTTATTAATTATACACAATTTCAGACAATTTAGTAATCATAAACAGTTGCTGCATCTGAAATCTAGTAGTTTGGGTTGAAATTAACTTTATGATTTCATTAAAAAAGTATGAATATAGTATGAATATGGGTAGTATGGAATTCGGATGTATCATGTGACTTACCAGCATTAGTTGCGTTGCTTCACTGCCATTCATAAATGCTCACCTGTGACCTCATGGGATAGTAAAGTGTCCATCAAATTGCACACTCCAGAATCAGAAGTAGTAAGTCATCCGCCTACTGTTTTTCAAATGATTTCAGATATACTACTATTTAGTATACTGTATACAACTGATGAAACAACTGTCTTTTCATTTTAGTATAGGCTATATACTGTTTTGGCATACAGTGTTTTGCCTACTATATAGTGTGGTAGAAGGAATATTCAGTCACAGCCAGCCTATTTTCATAAAGGAGCTCAAAGTTTCCATTCCATTGTCTTTCCCTCACAAAACAACATCTAGAATCTAGTTTCATAATTGGTAGAATATAAACATCTAACCATTTCAGTCAAATAGAATTTATTTTTAATATGTCAAACTTTTAACCAACAAAGGAAAAAATCAACCAGCAGCAACAGCTGAAGTATATGTCTCTGCAGGAATATAATGGGAGTTTCCCGATCAGTGGGTGATTCCATAACAGTGGCGTTTTCTATCACTCTACCTGTTTTGCTCATGTGACAGTGAGGTAAAATATAGGTCTCTGCAATACACTAGCTGGTGTTGCCCAATCAATTAAGGGTATTTAACAATCTGTGGGCATTTTTCAACTACTTAACCCGATTTTCTCTAAGCCACTGGGGGCTAGGTTTAGGCGTAGGGTTAGGGATAGACCTTCATGATTTTATCCAGTCGGGTAAAGCAGGAAGTGGCATTTTTGTTCTGCTAAGTCACCTTTCTCAGTGACGGTTGTGTTAAAGGGTTAGGTAAGGGGCATCATTTTCACTATATGATTTAGAAACACCCACTAGTTTGAAAACAACCACAAGTTTAGAAACACCCACTTTTGTTCTGCAGAGATCATTCTCCAACAGTTTAAAAGTATCCCAATTCTGTGGGAAAACTGCAGACTTGGCAACCCTGCTTGGGTGGTTAAGTTTTGGTGACGGAGTTGCTTTATGTTCGTGAATGCATCTTGATGGCTGTCATAGTGTTTGAAGTAATTATCTGGTTGGATACCTTGGAGGCTGAGTGTGTGTTTTTGTGCGTAGGAGAAAGTTTGCATATAACCGCTCATGGAGTGTGTTCACCGTTGTCTTTGTGCGCAATCCTTTAAAGAGGCTGTGGGGATTGAGAGTTGGGCCCTGCTTTGATCACACTGGATAGGGACTGCTGGCACAGGCACACTGAGAAGTTTGCTTCAAGCCTGCATGTGTAAAAAAGTGTCTCAGCGCATCTCACTCACAGACCTTGCCACGTAGATTCTACCCCTACTTAATGATGAGCTGTGTCGCTAATGGTGGCTGAGCTCTGAAATTGTTTTTCCGGTGCATGCAAATCACACCTCTTTTTATCCCATGTAAATTATGCTTATGCTGAGCAGCAAGCAGGGACAAGCTGTGTTGTTTCTCAGTGACGCAGCCTTGTACTTGTTTGATCCTCCAGACAGATTGTCTTTTGAGAAACATATAGACCTTCTTGAAATAAATAGTTCAGTCAAGAACAGTTAAATCATTCCCTGTGACACAATTTACAGATCAGAAGCAGGCTTTCACTTGCAATCTGCTGATGAGACAACTCCATGTGTGCCAAGTTTGTTTGCTGGGAAAGAGAATGAGAATCTATGGAGCTGGTAATGTGACATTTGCTGAAAGGATTTTTGTGTTAATGAGAAATATCTACAGCGCTGGAACTTTTCACTGCTTGTATCACTCCGGTTGAATGTGATTGCATGTTCTAGACAGACAGCATGTGTGTTGTTGGCGGGGATTCAGAGCAGGTTTATAAACCAGCAATTTGCAACAAGTAACCTTATGAATCTTTATGACTCAGTCATTTGATTCATTCATTATACCGATTTGTTCAAAAACACTGGTTCATTCAAGAACAAAACAATTGTATTTTTTGTTTTTTTGAAATTCACTCAGCTAGTCCCTAGTGAAAAATAAATATACTAAAATATATTTGAAATATATTTATTTCATACTAATTATATGACAAATACATTTACATATTTATGTAACTGATAAAAATCCCCTTCAGTTGTACTTTTGGTATACTAAAGTCTGCTAAATTGGAACAACTAATTTTGTGCTTAATGCATTTTAATTGTACAGAAGTAGTGCTGAAGCCCAACAAAAGTTACTTAAGTATATTTGATTGTGCTAAAGTGGAGCTATTGCAAGTATACTTCTGTACACTATAAATATCTTGCAGGACTGATATTAATCACAGTTCATACGTTAAAACACATTTTAGACTTAATGTTAAGAAATGTGCATTGTGCCCAAGTAGTACACTAAATAAGTTTAATTTTATTTTTTATATCATAAAGTCTCGAGCAATATTTCAGTAAATATGTTAATAGATTTGAACTATATATGATTTAAATATATAACTTTTTACTGGGGTAATTTATTCATACTGTATGTTTCTCGGATACACACAACATCATGCTGTAACTTTGGTTTAATTGCCATTATATTATATTATATTATATTATATTATATTATATTATATTATATTATATTATATTATATGTTACAAAAATAATTAGATTTCAAAGAAATGCTGTTCTTTTGAACTTTATTTATCAAAGAATTGTGAAAAAAGTAATAACAGTCAAAATAAATAAATAAAAAATAAAAACATTATCAAGAAGCATAATAATAAATGTTTCTTGAGAACCAAATATAAGAATAAAAACCAAGTATAAGAATAATTTCTGTAGGATCATGTGACCCTGAAGACTGGACTAATGGATGCTTGAATAAATTATATATTTAAATAAATAACTATATTTTATAATATATTAAAATAGAAAACAGATATTTTAAATTATAACAATCTTACTGTTTTGTTGTATTTTTGGTCAAATAAATGCAGACTTGGTGAACTAACTTCTTTTAAAATAATTTTTTATATATAGATTGATTGGATGGGAAATACTGAGAAATATTACAATCTTGGTTGACAATGATGAGGTCAGTGAAGAAGCAGTGACTGACAGCGAGTTCTCATGGAGATGAAGCAGAGGAACCCTACTATTCAGAAAGGAGCAGCCTGGTGATGATAACATGGAGCACTGTGGGGGAACAGAAATCGCAGCACCTCAAACAGGCTTGTCAGTGGCTGCTTTGGGGTGGCATGGGTAATGATGGCCTCAGGCTGTGGTTGAGGCTAGGAACAGCAGCAGGGTGGCAGCGAGGAGAGGCTGAGGGAGCTTGGGAATCTGACAGGGGTGAGGACTCCTGAATGCTAATGCCTTCAGTGCTTGGCTAATTGGCTAATAACTCACAATACATATTCACCAGAGAAAGTCACCCTCAGATTCTGTGTGTCCAAAACCAGATGAAGCCAAACAATTTATGTCCTGTCCTGATGCCCCTGTCTTATGAACGTTCATTTCGCTTCAAATGAGTAGCTGACATGTGCTGTATGGGACTTTCGCTGCACCCCATCATGATTCAATGTCATTTGTGGAATAAATGGGAGCTATCCGGTCAGCCATCTACTGTTTATCAATTAGTTCATTAAAGCTTCATTTGTATCCTCTTCCACCTCTACTCATGTCCCACAGCTCAACTCTGACCCATACAGATCCCCGTGAATAGAAATGACCTGCACTGTCCTCATGTTCTTAGATAATTGGAAAGATTTACATCCAAGCTGGTAGGGAAAAATTTAATAAGTCTAACAACGCTATTAAAAATAAAGGTTTCAAAAGGGAGTTTTTGTAGCAATAACATAAAGGAACCATTTTGGGTTCCCAAAGAACCTTTCAGGGAATGGTTCTTAAAAGAATAATTTTTTTTTTTTTTGTAGTGTGAAGAACATTTTAAAAATCTAAAGAACATTTTGTAATATTTTTTTTTTTTTTTGCCTACTGGGGTTAATTTCAAACTGGAGATGATATTTCCAAAATGTTGTCTAAGCTACAATTTGGTTTGTCAGTCAAACTTGAGACCTGTGTCACTAGTAAAGTGACACAGGCAAACTGTATTTGTTTTGGCTTAGAATCAGCTGTTTTATGATGAAATTTTAATGGTTTATTCTATAAATAACCTTTTGTTGAACTGAAAGTTCCCATGGATGTTAATGGTTCTTCATAAGGGGCTAGCCAGCATAGTGGTTCCCAGAAAACCAATTTCGCCCTTGTGCAGTTTGCCTGGTTGCATTCGCAGTGGGAACTCTGAAGCAGCCGACAGTGACGTCTTTATTCGCAAGACGTCAAAAACCAGTGAAAGGTGGACACTGTGATCAGAGTTGTTTTTGTTGTGTGTCATGGGTTTCGTGATAACAGAGATGGAATGTAAACACACAATTTACGCGATTGAAAGAGCATGAAAATATGACTAAATCTTCTATGACAACTTGCAGTGTTACATATCATCGAGGCTAAGAAAAGATGCTCTTATCGCTGTTTTCCATGTTCGTGGAGTAAATATTTTTACATGGGTTTTTAAAAATGCCGGATAGCCGGTGTTTCGTATGCATTTGGCCAGTCAGCGAACACTTACGTCACTAGTAGTTCCGTAGAACTGTTTTAGACCCTACTCTGAAGTAGGAGCTAATTTAGTTCCCCCAAACGGAGTTCCTAGAACCAAATGTGTTCCTAGTTCCTGCGGTGAGAACATGCCAAAAAGTGTGAACTTCCGCCAATAGTTCTAGGAACTATGAAAAGATTCTCTAGTGTGAGAGCCCCTATATATGCCAAAAAAGAAGATTTATTTTTAAGAATGTACTGTACAATCTTTCTCCATTGAGGTTAAATGAATGTGTGCAGCACTTTTGGATAAATACGATACATAATTAGTTTTCCATTGTTTTTTTTTTTTTTTTTTCATTTCCATGCCTTAAAACAGGAATTGCTTGCTTTTTAGATTTTTAATAAAACATTTTACCATTTCTTAAGGAGTTAAAAAAAAAAAAAAAAAAAAAACCTTGGGGACAATCAAACTAATACTGACATGTAAGATCTGTATTCCCCCTCCAACAGAATTATGGGTACATAATGATTAATGGTATCCCTTCTCCTGAATTACAATCAAATGAAAACTATACCTTTGTCTTATTGGCCTGTCGTATCAGGTTTATCATATTCTTATCCATCCTCAAACTCTAGACAAGAACAGCAAAGTGTTTCCCTTGACTTTGGTTATTAGTGGAAGTTAAGGAGCTGCTGTTTGAGCATGTGACAGCATTCGCTGCGGGCAATACCCTTGCTGTCCTGAAGTTGCTTGTGGAGAGAGTGAAGAGAAATAGAGATAATAGGCCTCTCTGTGCTGTCTTTATTGCCTGACGTGTGTTTAACTCTCTAGTCTTCATTTGTCTGTGCTGTGCGATTGACTAACTGGCCATGGCAGCCACTCTAAAAATGATTGCTTTGAAACTGTATAATTAAAATGTGTTTAATTAACAGAGCAGAACAATAGAGAATAGTTGAAACACTGTGACATCGACATTGGAAATCTATCTTCACAGAGGCATAAAAATCAGGTGAAATATAGGAAAACAGGATGTTTCAAAATAGTATTTTTGCCTATTGGTGTTAAAATAAAACTGCAAATGAATAACCGATGGAGTGCAGGTGGTGTCATTTCCAAATTGTTGCCTAGAAGCTACAATTTGGTTTGTCAGTCAAACTTGAGACTCGTGTCATTTGTGTTGTTGGTGTGAAAGGCAAATCATGTTTGTTTTGGCACAGAATCAACAGTTTCATAATGACAACATAAAGATTTAATCTATTCAGAGATGCTGTCATATAATGCTTTTTTTTTCACCCAAATGTTTTGTGTAATTGCCAACAAGGTTTTTCCAGAAAAAATAACACTAAACATTGAAATGTGTCACAAAATATATGCAAATATACAGAATAATGTACGTTTTCTATTATTTGTATAATTTAAAAAATCATGTTTTTATATTCTGTTCCATGTCCACAGTCCACGTTCATAACAAAGAATTCTCAGTAGTTCTTCAAAGTGAATCTGCTGCACAGACTTCACGTTTGTCAGTCTTACAAACCTTCAAAGATGTGTCTGAGATGGCGTGTTTCCAAGTTTCTTCTTTAAGATGTTTACTCATCTGATGCACCGTGGAAATTACTTTCTTCAGCTTCTTATTTATTTATCAGTCTTTAATTTTAACCGGTGGATCTGGCTTTGGGATGAGCATAGACTGATGTGCATATTCACAATCTCAGCACAAATTGGAAGAACATTTGAGAGAAGGAGAGACTCAGCAGTACATAGTACATGTTGACTAATGCATAAAGAGATGTGGTACCAAGCCGTGATGAGGTTAAACACATAATGAGGCCAGCTGAGAGACACCATCTTGTTATCCCTGATACATGAAGTATAAAGTCAATATGAAATCAAATTGAACCAAATTGACTTGCTTATTGCATGTTCCTGTTCGATTCACTAATGCATGTTATGAAAAAAAGTCTTAATAAACAGTACTTTTCTCATTGAATATCCTGTTTCACTCACACAAGAAAAAAGGTGTAGAAATAATTTTCACTCAGGAATTTCTAGTAACACATTGGATTAAATGTACAGGTGCATCTCAATAAATTAGAATGTTGTGGAAAAGTTCATTTATTTCAGTAATTCAACTCAAATTGTGAAACTCGTGTATTAAATAAATTCAATGCACACAGACTGAAGTAGTTTAAGTCTTTGGTTCTTTTAATTGTGATGATTTTGGCTCGCATTTAACAAAAACCCACCAATTCACTATCTCAACAAATTAGAATATGGTGACATGCCAATCAGCTAATCAACTCAAAACACCTGCAAAGGTTTCCTGAGCCTTCAAAATGGTCTCTCAGTTTGGTTCACTAGGCTACACAATCATGGGGAAGACTGCTGATCTGACAGTTGTCCAGAAGACAATCATTGACACCCTTCACAAGGAGGGTAAGCCACAAACATTCATTGCCAAAGAAGCTGGCTGTTCACAGAGTGCTGTATCCAAGCATGTTAACAGAAAGTTGAGTGGAAGGAAAAAGTGTGGAAAAAAAAGATGCAAAACCAACCGAGAGAACCGCAGCCTTATGAGGATTGTCAAGCAAAATCGATTCAAGAATTTGGGTGAACTTCACAAGGAATGGACTGAGGCTGGGGTCAAGGCATCAAGAGCCACCACACACAGACGTGTCAAGGAATTTGGCTACAGTTGTCGTATTCCTCTTGTTAAGCCATTCCTGAACCACAGACAACATCAGAGGTGTCTTACCTGGGCTAAGGAGAAGAAGAACTGGACTGTTGCCCAGTGGTCCAAAGATCTCTTTTCAGATGAGAGCAAGTTTTGTATTTCATTTGGAAACCAAGGTCCTAGAGTCTGGAGGAAGGGTGGAGAAGCTCATAGCCCAAGTTGCTTGAAGTCCAGTGTTAAGTTTCCACAGTCTGTGATGATTTGGGGTGCAATGTCATCTGCTGGTGTTGGTCCATTGTGTTTTTTGAAAACCAAAGTCACTGCACCCGTTTACCAAGAAATTTTGGAGCACTTCATGCTTCCTTCTGCTGACCAGCTTTTTAAAGATGCTGATTTCATTTTCCAGCAGGATTTGGCACCTGCCCCCACTGCCAAAATCACCAAAAGTTGGTTAAATGACCATGGTGTTGGTGTTCTTGACTGGCCAGTATACTCACCAGACCTGACCCCATAGAGAATCTATTGGGTATTGTCAAGAGGAAAATGAGAAACAAGAGACCAAAAAATGCAGATGAGCTGAAGGTCACCGTCAAAGAAACCTGGGCTTCCATACCACCTCAGCAGTGCCACAAACTGATCACCTCCATGCCACGCCGAATTGAGGCAGTAATTAAAGCAAAAGGAGCCCCTACCAAGTACTGAGTACATATACAGTAAATGACCATACTTTCCAGAAGGCCAACAGTTCACTAAAAATGTTTTTTTTTTTTTTTTTTTTTTGGTCTTATGAAGTATTCTAATTTGTTTAGATAGTGAATTGTTGGGTTTTTGTTAAATGTGAGCCAAAATCATCACAATTAAAAGAACCAAAGACTTAAACTACTTCAGTCTGTGTGCATTGAATTGAATTAATACACGAGTTCCACAATTTGAGTTGAATTACTGAAATAAATGAACATTTCCACGACATTCTAATTTATTGAGATGCACCTGTAAATGAGATTTACACAAATTTATACGAATTCGCCACCAATTCACTTGAACTTGCCAATTATTGCCAATTGTTGAATCGGCTTAACTGTAGCATGGCCTTGCATATGTCAATAGAGAGAAGTGAGCTATATTGTATTACAGGCAGAGCAAGTTGACATTTTAATTAAAGATTACAAGGCCAAAAAAAAAAATGATATATAAATCCACATGCACAATAAAGCCAGTAATGTGTATTATGGAAATCAGATTGACTGTGATTTTATGCTTCACGCAAGAGTTTTTTTTCCCAGAAATTATTTATCTTAAAGTGTCTGTACGCCAACCCTACATTCACACAGTTCTGTGTATTTGTATAATGTGTTGCCATGAGATGACAACACCTGTTCATCCAAGAAGCAGACAGCTAGTTCATTACTACCCATCATTCAGTCATCACTTATTGCATCTAATTAAATCACTAACGATTGTTGCACTGAACACTGTATTGCCTAAATTGCACCTGTGTTTTTCAGCAGTTCGCTGTCACCGGTTTATGAGGCAGGAATATATTCTAATGTGATCATATTCACTGAGCAGGTCATTTATTATGTGCTAGCTGATACACTATCTACCTTGAGCTGTAAATAGCTTTCTCAGTTTTCAAGAGCCGAGGCCACATTGCTCTCTCTGTGTTTTGTAGAAGAGATTACTGTGCCTGGCGCTACAGGCTACAGATACCATCATTATCAACTGTGGCAGGAGACTCTCTCCAGCTCCTCTTGCAAACATATCATAAATCAATCTCCACCGAGCCCACTGGAGGCTGATGATGTGCCGATTGAAGAGTGAGTTACCTATAGACGAATCCTGATGAAATCATCCTGAGAAATGAATGCAAGTGTCTTCTCAATGATAAAATTTGGATACCACACAGAGGTTAAAATGGTTTTTATTTTAAATGGGTGAATTTTAGAATTCAGAGTAAAATTTCTACTTCACTGAGCAGCAGATTCACTTCACACTTAAAAAACAAAGGTCATAGATATTTGCTAATGCTTAAATGATCATGTGACATTGCTAGCTACTACAGCTAGCAATAATATAATGTAGAAATATCTATTTATCTGATATATGAACCAAGAGGTTAACGTTCCTTTGAATCGGATATGAATTGGTTGAACAAGTTCATAAAACCAATAACCGATTTGTTCTTTCTTTCTTTTTCTTTCTTTCTTTCTTTTGCAACATTTGCACATGAGTCCTGCATTAATATTTAGACATGATTAATTTTTAAACAAACTGTTCTAAAGAACCGATTCGCAAAGTGAGATTGCACGTATCATCTGTTAAGGCCAATTCACCCCGCACAGACAAATGCCAACAAACTCCAACAAACTAGTCTGTTGGAGTTTGTTGGATCAGTGTGTTCCCCCGGTTGGAGTTTGTTTTCACCTGACTGAACATGCTTAATCGGCGTTTGTTGGGTCGTGGAATGTCTGAGCAGTGTGAAAGGGTTTTCCAACAAACTACAACAAACTCTGACTTGCCACGAACCGTTGCCATGACGATGCGGCAAGACTGCTAGTAGGTTCTGTGCTGGGCGTGCTTAGCGTTATCCTAAAATGGCAGATTTCTTTCTTTCTTTCTTTTTTTTTTCAATGCTTTATTTATTCAATGACAAGAACAAGAGGTATTACATATTCACATGATCAAATAAACATTAGCTGCCAGGGAAAAAAGAAAGGAGAGAAAAAAAGGAGGAGCATTACAGAAATTTCAATGTTTTGAATTACCAAATAAAGAAGACCAAAAAAAAAAAAAAAAAAACTTGCTGCAGGTAAAGACAGAACAAAGAGCATTCCTTATAATCTTATTACTACATTGTTGTCTTAAAACATCCACATTTTCAATGAAAATGTTTCCACAAGGATTAACCATGCTGATTTTTTCTGAGATACAGTTTTTTTTTTTTAAAAGTAATATCACATTCTTTGGAATTGAGTCAAAAACAATAGCAAATTCTCTTTGTTTAACAGGTAATTGAACGTTCTGAAGAAATTCAGTATATGACAACAAATACCCATGGGAATTAATTAACTGTCTTACTAAAAGAATACATTCCTTGAATCAAGTATGATAGAATAAAGATTTGTTTTTAAATAATATGTCCTTGTTATTCCATATGAAGTAGTTGTGGGGTGAAAAAATTGTGCTTATACACCAATTTCCATACTAACAGAGCTTGTCTGTGAAAACCGGCCAATTTAACAGGAATTTTGTCAAAAAAAAAAAAAAAAAAATACATTTCAACAAAAAGTCTATGCCTCCAAGAGTATTAAATATATAATTAGGAAATGCATTCCAAGGACTTTCTCTATTCTTCATAAACTCTATCAACCATTTAATTTTAAAAGTGTCATTAAGAGTATTATAATCAAAGACCTCCAGTCCCCCTTGATCTTTAGAATTACAAATTATCTCTTTTTTTTAAATAATGTTTTTTTTTTTCTCCAAATAAAATGATAAAGAATCTGATCTAAATCTTTAATAATCTTGGGAGGCACATCTAACGATAATGCAATATCGTAATAATACAGTAATACCCTCCCAAATATTGAGATGTCCCTCATTAATCACAAATTAAATTTCTTTTTAGTTTTCTCAACAATTGGTTCAAAATTTAACTGACTCCTTTGTTTTTCATTTTTACAAATTATAACACCTAAATATGTTAATTTATGTTTAACTGGAATATTCTCTATTTCTGAAGAGGAGCAATCTTTGAGGGGAAATAATACAGATTTATCTAAATTCATTTTAAGGTCTGAAACACCAGTGAATTCCTCAATATATCTAATTATTTTCGGTACTTCAAATTTATTTTTTCCAAAAAACTGCAGTGTCATCAGCAAATTTGCTAAGTTTAAAATTGTACACCTAAAGCTGTGATACCATTAAATTGATTCCTTTTCATATGCGATGCTAAAACTTGAGTGACTAACAAAAATAAAAAAGGCGAGAGAGGGCAACCTTGCCTAATGCCACGATGAATATCAAATTTTTGTGAGGTCCCATGAGCAACTTTGACAGAACTATTACACCCACTATATAATGTTTTAACTGCTTTCAAAAACATATCTCCAAAACCAAATAATTTAATAACTTTGAAAATAAAACTATGAATCACCGTATCAAATGCTTCATAGAAATCAATAAATAAAATAAACTATCATCCTCAATAAAATGATTAAAATCAATCATATCTAAGACTAGTCTAATATTATTCCTGATATGACGGCCTTGCATAAACCCAGATTGTTCTATATCAATTATTTTGTCTAAACCTTGCTTTAGTCTTCTAGCAAAAATCATTGCAAACAATTTACTGTCATTATTTAGCAAACTAATAGGATTCCAGTTTTCAATGACTAACTTGTCTTTATTAGGTTTGGGAATCAGTGTTATAACTCCTTGTTTTAATGAAACAGGCAATTCACCATTTTGTATAGCTTCTACAAACACTAATTATAAAAAGGGAGAAAGTTCTTTGGAAATAGTCTTATAAAAATCGCCGGTTAGCCCGTCATTGCCTGGAGATTTGTTATTCTTTAATAAGTTAATGCACTCTCTCAACTCTTCAATGTCTATTTCTTTATCACAAATATTCTGAAAGTTCTGGTCTATTTTTTTTGATATCACTGATCAAGCTATTTAAAAAAAGTATCAGTGTCGGAAGAAGCTGATATGGGAGAATACAAATTACTAAAAAACTGAGCAACATATTTTGAAATAACTGAGGAATTGTCTACTAAATTATTGTTAATCATTAATTTTGAGATTGAGTCAAAATCTCTGTTTCTTTTTTCAAGGCCAAAAAAATATTTTGAATTTTTTTTCCCCTTTTTCTAACCATTTAAGTCTAGTTCTGATAAATGCTCCTCTTGCTTTATCCTCATAGATCTTATCTAATTCAATTTGCAATAAATCTAATTTCTGTAACTCACAATCAGTCAAAGCTTCCTTTTTCTTTTTACACATATTAAAAATATCCTCAATAATTGATTTTTCTTTAATTTTTTTAGTTTTTGTTTCCAATTTTCCTTGATTAATAAATGCTGTCCTAATATCAAACTTAATTCCCAATATTTTCCATATGATTTTTCTAAATCTGCAATTGTTCTATATTTTTCAATAATACCTTTAATTTCTTCATTTAAACATTCATTTTCAAGCAATTTGTTATTTAATTTCCAATAGTTATGTTTTTTGACTGATTTATCTTGTATCATATTTATTTTTATAAATATTCCTTTATGATCTGCATTATGCAAGGTTCTATCAATACAGAGGTCACATTATTAGTTAAATCACTAGACACTAACCAATAGTCAATACGAGAATGAGGAGATGAGCCCTTATTACTCCATGTATATTCTTCCCTGTCTGGATTCTTACATCGCCACACATCAGTAAGACCCAATCTTAAACATACATTATCAAGTTCACTAGAAGGGCCCGGTCTAGTTTTAGGAGGCCATCTATCAATGGTTTCATTAAACACAGTATTGAAATCTCCTCCCCAAATAACTTTGGCTGAAGGATATAGGGAAATGAAATACTGAATCCTAGATTCAATATTTGAAAAAAGTATATCGTTGTTCACCTTGTTGTTAGTAGCATAACAATTGACTAATACAAATTGTTCGTTATCCTTATCTAACACAAGTAATTTCCATCTACCACAATCATCTTTTTCGTAGTTTAAAATTTGCCCTGAAAATTTATCTCGTAAAATAGCGACCCCCGCTGAGTGATTGCTGCCAAATGACAACCAAATCATTAGGTTACTGACATAACCCCGGTTCTCTGATAACATGAAGTGAGGTATCTCACTATGGGAACACCTCAGGCGTGACCAATCGCGGAAGCACCAATAACACCACGTCTGCCAATTATGGCAGACCAATCGCTGCAGCAATCAGGGAGTCCCGCCTCCCTGTATATAAACCGCAGCTACCTGCCGTTTCGTCATTCTCCGCATATCTCTTCTCTGTGCAGTAAGGCAAGGAGGGCAATATTTGTGAGATACCTCACTTCATGTTATTAGAGAACTGGGGTTACGTCAGTAACATAACGTTCTCTTTCTAACACTCGTTTGGTATCTCACTATGGGATATAGACCACTCCCGTATTGCCGATATGCTGACGAAGCAAACTGAAGAAAGAGTAGGTTATTATCTGAATCATAACCTCCGACTGAGGTGAAACAGAATGAAAAGAGGAATTCACCCCTTAATAAATTGCATTATACAGAGAGGGTTCTGTCACATCCAGTCTATAGAAACGAGCAAATGTGTGCGGAGAAGACCAGCTGGCTGCCACGCAAATTTCTTGAATAGAAATGCCCCTAAACAGAGCCCAGGATGTAGCCATACCTCTAGTCGAGTGTGCTCGTAATCCTATTGGGGGCTCTTTATTCGTATTATTGTAACATAACACGATAGCCTCCACCACCCAGTGGGAAAGGCATTGACGGGAGATAGGCTTTCCTTTGTAAGAGTCAGCCCACGAGACAAATAGCTCATTGCTCTTGCGAAGTGTGCGGGTTCTCTGAACATACGTATACAGAGCACGAACCGGACATAAACTGTGTAACCTCTCCTCCTCTGGGGATGAAAAGGGTGGTGGATGAAAAGCTAGCAGGTCCACTGATTGAACTGCACCAGCGTGATCAAACACTTTAGGCACAAATGCCGGGTTAGGTCTCAAAGTTACTTTTCGACCCCCCGGGCAAACATCATACATGAGGAGTGAATAGATAAAGCATGTAGCTCACTCACCCTTTTTGCTGTAGTGAGAGCAAGTAACAGAGTCGTCTTCAAAGCGAGCAGCTTCAAGGCAATGTTATCAATGGGTTCGAAAGGGGCTTTTGAGAGCGCGTTCAGAACTACGGACAAATCCCAAGGCGGGACCAGCGGCTTCGATACTGGGTGTAGCCTACGTGCTCCTCTCATAAATCGACAGACGAGAGGGTGTTGGCCAATAGTACTCGTGTTAAGACCCACATGACATGCCGAGATAGCGGACAGATAAACCTTAACTGTAGAAAAGGCTCTGCCCTTGTCCAGAAGGTCCTGCAGGAAGCACATCACATCCAAAGCTGAACACAAGAAAGGAACAATGTTTCTATCTGCGCACCATCCCTTAAACACCCTCCATTTGAGATTATATAAAGAACGTGTCGAGGCAGCCCTCGCATTCTGAATTGTCTCTATCACTTTCGGAGGTAACCCAGCTGCATCCAGATTTAGCCTCTCACGGGCCAGGCCCAAAGAGCTAGTTTCTGAGGGGAGGGGTGAAATATTTCCCCCCATGCTTGTGAGAGGAGATCCCTGCGTGCTGGTAATGGTCATGGCTAGTCGTAGAGCAGTTGCGCAATCTTCGCAACCCACATTCCCCCCGGCCAGTATGGCGCGATCAGAATCATTACATGTTTGCATTGCCGAACCCTCCGTAGTGTCGGCTCAATCAGGCTCAACGGAGGGAACGCATACAGTAACACGTCTGGCCACTCGTGGGCTAGAGCATCCACACCCAACGGTGCATTGTCGCCTGCCAGAGAGAAGAACAGGGGACATTGCGCGTCTTCGCGCAATGCGAAGAGATCTACGGCGGCCCGGCCGAATCTCTGCCACTACCCTGAGAATCACTTGGGGGTGGAGTCTCCACTCCCCGTACAGAGGATTCCCCCTGGACATTAAATCCGCTTCCCTGTTCATTATTCCTGGAACATGTGTTGCGCGTAACGACAGAAGGGTCCTGTTGCTCCACATAATTAGTTCTTTCGCTAACGAGTGAAGCTTGTGAGAATGAGCTCCTCCCTGCTGATTTATGTAGGCTATCACCGTTGTATTGTCCGTCCTGACCAATACATGAGGATTCTTGAGAACATGCACAAAATGTCTCAGAGCTAGTAAGCTCTAGAAAATTTATGTGCTTCTCTCTCAGTGCGGGAGACCAAACTCCTCTCGCTGTTCTGCCCTCGAACACCGCCCCCCAGCCCGTGAGAGATGCATCTGTCATCACCACTTTCCTTAACATAACAGGACCCAGAGGGCATCCTGTCCTCAGAAAAGACGGAACTCTCCAATGATGGAGAGCGCTCATGCATTCTGGTGAGATGCGCACTCTGCGGCTGAGACGGCTCTTGGGGCGAATGCGCTGAGACGCTGTCCAGTTCTGAAAATCCCTCATTCGCAGCAGTCCCAGGGGAACCACTGACAGTGTTGAGGCCATCAGACCCAGTAGCCGAAGACACATTCTGAAAGAGACTGATCTCCCTCGTTGAAAAAGGGAGAGGCAGCTGTGAAATGCCTTGATGCGATCCTCTGATAGGAAAGCTCGAAACGTCACTGAATTCAACCTGAGACCCAAGTAGACTATTTCCTGTGCAGGAGTTAGACAACTCTTCGTCTGGTTTATCTTGAAACCTAATCTCTCCAGATGCGTCACTAGTGTGTCCGTATCGCTCTCTGCTTGCCTCGGGGATGGCGCGCAGATGAGCATGTCATCCAGATATGATGAAACTCTGATCCCTCCATTCCTTAATGGCGTCAGAGCCGCTTCCACACACTTGCAGAAAACCCTGGGGGCCAAAGCGAGGCCAAAGGGAATTTTCGTATACTCGTATGCTGTGCCCTGATAAGCAAACCTCAGATATTTCCTGTGAGCAGGAAAAATATCTGTGTGAAAATATGCATCCTGGAGGTCCACTGAGGTGAACCAATCTCCCTGACGAATACTCTGACACAACGTTCTGAGCGACAGCATTTTCAATTTGTATTTTCTGAGGTGTTTGTTGAGGACCCGTAAATCCAAAATGGGAAGGAGACCTCCCCCTCTTATGGGAATCACAAAGTACCGGGAGTAAAAACCTATGTGGCTTTCTCTCATTGGAATCACTCTTTTCACCCCTTTTCTCATTAAAGAGGATATCTCTTCCTCTAAAACCTGAGCTGCTTCCCCTTGGGCCACTGAGATTACCACTCCATGGAACATAGGAGGTTTTACAGCGAATTGAAGTCTGTATCCCCTGTCTATCGTGGTTAAAACCCAGGGATGAACTGCGCATGCGCGCCAGTTCGCTGCCTGAGCTGCAAGTGGGTCCTTCTCGTCTTCGCTCACTAGCGGTGTTGCAGCACACTCTAGTGTCGAAGGAGGGGAATGCTGCTCCAGTGAAGGAGTTAGATTCATCTTTATTTGTGATTGTTTTAATTTTTTGTGATCTTTCATTATTTTCATCCCACTCTGCGCCCTCAGCCCTTGGCCTGGATGCGTCAGAAAAAACTTTATTTGTGATGGGATGCTTATGAACTTTTGTCCTTTCTCCCTCAGAACAAACCTCGTAGGTGGAGGGAGAGACAATTCTTTGGGGGCACCAGAGGAACATGGGCAATTTCCCCGCACACATTGGACTTTGAACTGACCGCACAAGTCCATTTCACACTGAAATTCCTTCTCCTTTTCCCCACGGGAGGGAGAACGGAATCGTTCTGAAGGGATGGGACAGAGAAACCCTGAGTGCTGTCTCCAAACCCTTCCTGATGCCAAGCTGACATCTCAGGTCGCCCGCCTCTTTTTTTTCCCTGAGGGGCTGCCAACCGGTGTTTCACTGCTGCGTCTGCGAAAGACTGCTTTGGTTTCAAACCGGGCTTTGACTGAGGGCCCGGGTTTCCCGGTTGTTGCGGTGGAGCCGGACGGGAAGGCTGATAATCAGAATGTCCCCCTCTCCCTGAAGGTCTGAAGTTCGGTCGGCTCGGGTGATAAGGTCGAGCTGCTGGCTTTCTGGGGAGACAGACCTTGAATGCCTCTCCCTCTTTATTCCGCAGGTCTCATTGCTGACACATCACTGTTACCGTCGCGCCGAACATGTCCTTTGGATCAATAGGGGCATCCAAAAACTCCACCTTCTCTTTGTCAGAGAGGCCTGACAAACCAAGCCATAGTGATCTCTCTCCCACAACCGCTAAGCCCATACTCCGACTGCAGCTTTGAACTGCTCTGTGGGACATGCGCAGGTTTAAATCTGCAATGACACATATCTCCTCCCAGAGCGCTGGGTTGGGAGATCCGGAGTCCAGCTGACGCCCCATCTCCTCTAATAACTCTGCTTGGTAGGCGGTAAGGAGGGATGTCGCATTCAAAGCACGAATGGCCAGTGCAGATGATTTATAGATCTTCTGAAAAACAGAGGCGGCGAAGCGCTCTGTTTTCCCTGGCAGCGAGGCTCTGGTTGAAGAGAGTGCTGCCCTGCGACCTGGGTGCAAGTGATTAGCCACAGATGATTCGATAGGGCCATCCCCACATCCTCCATACCCTGAACATCCAGCTTCGAGAAGCCCTTAACAGGTACCCGGTGGGAAAAAGGCTTGTCCCAAAACCTCTTCATTTCAGCCACACAAGCCAGGACGGCTGGAATAAACTGCCTCGATGGAGGGAGACGTGGCGGAAGTTTCTTTCCATCATACAAATCTCTTTCAGCCCCCTGATCTGCCGGTTGGGATGGCCAGTCGATCGACAGTCTAGCCGCGGCCCTCGAGTAGATCTGTGTCCGTCTGTACAGGGGAGGGTGAACTCACATCCTGTGCACTCGGCGGACGCTACTGATTTGGGGGAAGAATAGCATCTTCATCGTCGTCATCCTCGTCCTCAAGGATGGCCGACAATACTTCGTCTTTGTCATCTTCCTCTCCTGCTAACGGATCGTCGAACAGCGTGGGAAGGACGGGCAACACCCTCTCCATCATCTCTCCCCACGAGCTGCTGGCCTGCGGACAATCCATCGGTTCCTCTCTGGGTTGAGCAGAGAGGCATGGGTCCGACTTACCAGCTACTGCCACGTGGAGTCTCAGCTCTCGGTTCTTAACCGAGAACTTCGAGCAGTGCAGACAACCCTCGGGGTTGGACAGAGCCGCCTGAGCGTGTTTAGCGCCCAAACAGGAGATGCAGAGGCCATGTGAATCCTTCGCAGAAATCTACATTCCACAAGCACACGGATGGGGAGGATGACCTTTTCCTCCGGGGCTCTCCGGTTCTTTCGCAGTGGCCATGGGGCCTGCACTCTCTTCGTACGGTAAGCCCACCACAACGTGACAACTAGTACGGAGCTGTGCTGCGATAGAGAGCTGTTATTTTCCTTCTTTTTGGTGCGTGGTGAGCGCCCTCAAAACTTGGAAAATAAGTAGAAAACTTAGAGCAGAAAACTCGTTGTGACGTTTTAGTTATCTCACTCTAAGTGAAGTCGCCCAACAAACGTTAGGAATGTTGCGTTTGGGACGTTACCTTGCGGCTCCATCTGTAAACTGTTAAGCAAATGATTCCCGAAGTCTGCTGAGCCAGCTTCCGAAGTCTTCACGGGGAAGAGAGCGAGAATGACGAAACGGCAGGTAGCTGCGGTTTATATTCAGGGAGGCAGGACTCCCTTATCTCTGCAGTGATTGGTCTGCCATAATTGGCAGACGTGGATTTATTGGTGCTTCCGCGATCGGTCACGCCTGAGGCGTTTCCATAGTGAGATACCGAACGAGTGTTAGAAAGAGAACTCCTTTCCCCACTGATTTTTCCAAAACACAGCATCTGAAGAACATGCATGTTTTTCCAGAATTAAACAAAAATCTACACATTTCTCTTTGCAATACAAAAATTAAGCTTTTCTCTTCAAGATATCATGAATACCTCTGGTATTGATAGAAAAAAAAAGAAAGAGACATAATAGTCAAAAGATTACTTAAAGAACCACAAGAGTAATAAAAGCCTAAATTTTAAACTTTCGCATAACGGGATTCTCACAAATGATAATCAAGAATTTTCACAGTTGCAAACATTGAGAGAAAAAATTACTTAAAGTGAGTCCAGTACCTATAACTACCAGATTTAGAACTCAAAAGCATACATTTCTTCTTTTCTTTTTTCTTTCCCAAAGAAAGATCAACCTATCTTAGAAGATACCGCCAATTGCAGACTTCAATAAGACGATCAAGTCTATGTAGGTCCGTTGCCTTCTTCAGGACGAATCTCTTTACCCTTGACGAAAGCCCTTGCTCCTCTGAAGTATGCATTTTTGCCCTCTTTCCTTGCTCTCTCAACAGTTGGCCAAAGACGATTCCGCGCTTCTCTGTCAAAAGCAGTCAAGTCCTCCTTAAACCGCAGCCCCTTGGTGGTCAGATACTCGTTGTTTTTTGTGTTTTTCCAGATTAAATCTCTGGCTGTACGGGAGATGAATCTCATGATCACCGGCCTTGGTTTCACTCTTCTGCCATCATCCGAAGTTTTAAGACTGCCCAGCCGGTGTGCCACATCCAGACCGTCTGCTACCACCCGTTTGTCTGTGTCCGAAACCACTGCTTTACATACTCCCATGACTCTCATTTTCACATTTTCATTAGTTTGTTCGGACAGTCCATACAAACGCAGGCACCATCTGCGGCTGTAACGTTCCTGGTCATGAATTTTATTGTTCACTTCCTTGACCTTTTTTTCTAGGAGAGCATTCACATTTTTTAGCATTTCGTTTTCTTTCTGCAGAACCATTACATCGTCATGCACTGAGGTAAGAGATTTGCCCAAAGCTTCAATGTTGGAAGAATTCTCTTTAACCATTCTTTCAAGCTGGTCAGATCGCTCATTGATTTTCTCAGAGAGAATACGAATGATATTCTCCTGCACATCACTCAAAGAAAGTTCACTTTGTTTGGCAGAGGAGTCAACGACATGAATGTCGTTCAACCCGGAATGCATACCTTAAGATGCCTTTCTTTGAGAACCTGATAGATGGCTCAACATGTGTCGGGAATAAATTCGCTTAAAGTTGAGCATCCAATGTGAAAAGTGTAATGCAGACTACGAAAGGATTCTCCTGTGAATAAAACAAAGAAAAAGCTTTTAGAACTGCAATATTGAAAATTTCAACCCATATCGTGTATAATTATCAACACTGCAAATTATTTAAATGGATCGAAGTAAAAGCATAGGCCATTACCTGTTGCCAAGAAGCGATGAATTATCATTAGGCGTTCACCAGGTGAAATGGCATCTCAGAAATTTGTATTTTGCCTTTGAATGATTGGTGTCACCATCTGAAGTAAATGCTGATAAACTGATAAGGGACCATCCGAGCAAAATTTTGAAAGCTTTGTAAATCTTGCGACTGTAGTTCTCTGCATAGATTCAAATAGGCACCCCGTCTTCCCCGTTGCAGCAACCATGGCTTCACCCACAACCTCTTTCGTTTTATTCGCCGTCTTTTCATGTGAAGGATGACACGCAAAGACATTAATAAGAGTAAAATTTGGATTGTGGATATAGGATCGTCCATTTTCTCCCCAGTCAGTGAGAGTTGGTCGGTATCTGTTGGTGCAGTGTGAACATGACAGTTATTTTTCATAAGATTCTAAATCAACGGCCAACTTGTTTGTTGGAGTTTGTTGGCGTTTGTCTGTGCAGTGTGCATTGGCCTTTAGAATGCACTGGGCAGAACCCTTGAAGTTGGAACCTTGGAGGAAACAGGTCTCTCGTGTGTCATATAATATAGCCGTTTTGAACAAACTTAGTGAAGGGAGCTATGAAAGAATAGCAGGGCTTCGTTTTCAAAATTGCCGGAAATTTTGTGAGGCTTCGCATATCGAGTGAGCAAGTGCATGTCCATGTGTAGGTGGTGAGAATGAAGGCTGTGGGAAAGTAAAAGTCTTCTTAAAGTTTCCCCTCAGGTATATCAGCTTTTGTTTTTCATCTGATTGTTCTTTTGTTTTCCTTTCACAGACATAGCTCCCCATTTTTCATGATGAGTTAATGATGTTTGTTGAATGCTAACTGTTTTGTTTTTCCTAATTAACTTCGTTATCTAACTAGCTGTGTCTGTCCATCATTTACTTTCAGTATTGACAAATATTATATTATTAAACTTACAGGGATTTGATAGGCTAATTATTTTTGTTGTCAGTAGAATATTTTCACACGTCCTTTGAATTATAAATACAGGATCATGTTATTCTGAGTTGCTAAAAATGCACCATTGTTATCTTGGCAGTACATCACTCTGAAGACATATTCAATCTCTTCTAGCTGCTCACTAAAAGTTTGTACATTTTCATCATATTTCTAGATGTATGATGAAATTCATGTATTTCTTTCTGCTTTATAACTACAGGTGTAGCGTTAGGTTTGTTGTGGACATAGTTTGCTGCTTGTGTGTCAATACTGAACATGATAATTTAGCGTAGGTTCAAGTTCAGGTTCAGGTTCACTTTATTTGTACCCATAGGTAGACTAGGTTTGCACTGTTATGAGTTCTGACATCTTTCACATTTTACAGACACCACAAACATTAAACAACATATATGATAAAGTGCTTTAAAGTAAAAATGGGCTACCAGGCATACAGTACAGCATTATTCTATAACATCTGTTTCTTTAAATGCAGGTCAGGATGACCCTTTTTGAGAAATGAAAGTCCTCAAAAGAGACGATATTGCTACTGATGGTGGTCCAACCAGTGCATTCTAGAGACAAGAACAAAGGCAACATTTTCAGAAGAAATGGACAGAACTGAACCTTGAAATGAGAGACTCTGCTGTGTGGTAAGACTGTGTTGGTCATACTGAAAAAAAAAAAAAAAAAAAAAATCTTCATTCTGACCTCCCTGACTTTGTTTTTACCACTTGACTTTTTCTTAACACTTTTTCTTTTTTATGCAACCTGTTCTGTTTTCATGCACATCACATTTTTAGGTTCATTTCATGGTCAACTAGAATCTTTATCCAGTTATTGCATTGTCTAGGCCTGAACTCCTACAAACCCATCAGCTATGTACTTATCTTTTAAATAGGTTCCAATTTACTATTTTCATGGTTTATGTACTGTAGTTGTGGACAGTGATTGATGCCAAACAAATCAAATATCATATTCCCTTTATTGATAGTCTCCTCCTGAAGAAACTTCCCATTGGAGAACTGCAGTGAGACTGATGAGTTGCACACCCATACCATTATGCTGGCGGGGCGACACAACTGCTTTCTCTGTCAAGGGTTTTTTTCTTTCTGTCTATCCCCGCATTTCTCGGCCTTTCATCTCTGAACATTTGATGGCCCTTGATTATTCCCTCTACTGAGATCCTGCCAGTCTCACAGTCTCCTGCTCTCTCTTGCTGAGATGAACTATATAGAGTTACAGAAAGTGGATAAGGGTTTGTATGGATGTATATAATTTGACTAGTCCTCATCTAACCATGGCAATACTTTAGATTCATAAATTCAATTGCTCAGTTAAAATGCTCATCTTTCCCGCTCTTGTTTTGCACTATTAAGGTTTAGTGAGGTGGAAAAATACGTGTGATGATTCCAAGTCTCCTTTGCAAAATGATGGCAATTATTTATCAATTGCCTGACTTCCATTGTGAGAGAATATCTATAGTTGCTCTGAAGGCCAAATGTAAATGGTAAGTAAGAGCAAATCTTGAGAGCATTTAGTATGTGATGAATCAACTAGTGCTGAACAGCAAAGTCATTTAGAATACCTGGGTGTATGTAGTTATTTGCATATGTGACACCAATTATTTTGTGAGGTTTGGTCACACGTGACTTAAAGGGATGGTTCACCCAAAAACGAAAATTATGTCATTCATTACTCACCTTCATGTCGTTCCAAACCCGTAAGACCTTCGTTCATCTTCGGAATGGACTTCACATGGATTGTTTTACCAATGTCCTTACTACGTTTCTGTGCCTTGATCGTGGTAGTACCCTTGCTGTCTATGGGAGGGTCAAAGAGCTCTCAGATTTCATCAAAAATATCTTAATTTGTGTTCTGAGATGAACGAAGTTCGAGGTTTGGAACGACATGAGGGTGAGTAATTAATGATATAATTTTCATTTTTGGGTGAACTATCTCTTTAAAAGGACTAGTTCACCCAAAAATGAACATTTTGTCATCATTTACTCACCCTCATGTCATTCCAAATCTGTATAAATTTCTTTCTTATGTTGAACACAAAATAAGATATTTTGAAGAATTTTAAAGAACCGAACAGTTGTTGGTCTCCATTGACTTACATAGTCGGGAAAGAAAAACTATTGAAGTCAACGAGGACCATCAACTATTTGATTAACAGCATTCTTCAAAATATATTTTTAAGTTCAACATAAGAAAGAAACTCAAGAAAGTAGATTCTTATTTTAAGGTAAATTGGAAGGAGTTCAGTTTACTTAGAGCTATTAAATATTATGTCTCCAACTGTTTATGGAATAAAACTTAGCAAAATCTGTAAATGACTTTGTTTGTTAAATGTCTCATCTTGTTTTCATTTCATAAAGAGATGCTCCTAAGAGGCTCTTCATCATTTAGTGATGAACTGGAGCATATTGAACACAAACAGTCATTCTGTGATTCCTACTGTTTCTGACCAGTCTTTAGAAATTGGCTAAATGTATTGACAACACACTTACTGAATTAATCTCGTGTTAAAGCATTCACACTAACAGTCCTGGAGCAGAACTTTCTGTGACTTTGTCTTGTAGAACAGCTTCCAAAGAAGTTAAAAATGTAAATCATCACAGAATAGATTTAGGGCTGAGTCTGACATTAGACAGTTTTGCTTCTGTGGTTACTCTGTGTGACAGCTGTTTGGCTGTCTTCTGCTATTCTACTGTGATCACTGGATGGCAGACCAGATGAAAACTGCATTGCATAATCTGTCTTTTGTTTGTTGATTAGCGCCACCTATTGTATGGATGTTCCTGTCCAGATGAATATTCATTTTGGTTTTAGTGTAAACAGACTTGTCATTTATTTTTTAGCATACAATGCATTATATAACAAACAAGATATGCAAATATACAACAATGTGCACTGTACAAAAATGATTTTTTAGGAAAAAGTAAGCATAAAGGTTAACTCTTAACCCCACCCATAAGCATAACCGTCACTAGGTATGTTTACATGAACTAATTTGAAATCAGAATGAAACCAGTCCGATTTCAGGTTCTGAAAGTATATTATATGAACCCTAAACATTGTAGTCCAATTCACATATTCGTTTCCATGTGCATAACTTTGATTTCAAAGAAAACTTCAGTGCATATGCAGTGCCTAATCGCCACATTCAGAACTGGAGAAAGCCACCGCGGTGACGTCACTGAAATTACTGCCAGTATAACTGTCATACCTAAAAATAAAGCTGACATATGTGTTTGTAAGACATAAACATATTTATTTTGTATGACATAAAACATAAAAAGATTATACAAATTCATACAGATTTCTACAAATTAGACTTCAGTTCACCAAAATGTAAAGTAATTAAGAATTGCTGGGCGACATTGCAGTAGGAAAGTAGACAATTCTGTTTCAACATCCTTGAACACAGTTTTTTGGGGGTTATGAGGATGTATTATTAAATTATTAAAAATGAATTTTGTGGCTGGATGGCAATAACAAACAAAGGATGTAGTGAAACAACTGAGATTTACTAAATGCAAGGAAGCGATACACTGACAGCAGTACATTTGAATGAGGAAAAGCACACTATGTACAGTATTTGTGACCCTGGACCACAAAACCAGTCTTTGTATATTTGTAGCAATAGCAAAAATACATTGTATAGGTCAAAATTATCGATTTTTCTTTTATGCCAAAAATCATTAGGATATTAAGTAAAGATCATGTTCCATGAAGATCTTTTGTAAATTTCCTACTGTAAATATATTAAAACTTAATTTCTGATTAGTAATATACATTGCTAAGAATTTCATTTGGACAACTTTAAAGGCAATTTTCTCAGTATTTTGATTTTTTTTTTTGCACCCTCAGATTCCAGATATTCAAATAGTTTTATCTCGGCCAAATATTGTCCGATCCAAACAAACCATACATCAATGGAGAGCTTATTTATTCAGCTTTCAGATGATATATAAATCTCAATTTCGAAAAATAATTACCCTTATGACTGGTTTTGTGGTCCAGGGTCACATTTATGTAACATTCTGCACATTATTTCGTTATGCATCCCATGTTCTTACCCATCTACTTCAACCCAGTTTCTGAATACTTAAAAGCACAAATGATTGAAACAATATTGAAAACAAATGACTAATGTGATAAGAAACAGGAACAGGCGGTAATTTGTGTACAATAATGAGTAAACCAAAATAATGGGTTTGAATTACAGCAATATGCAACAGCAAAACTGAAAATGAACAGCAATAGCTTCTGCTGAATTTATTATTTATTTATTTTTTTGGCAGTGTCAGTGACGTCATGGATGATTTAAGATTTTAGTAATGCAGTAATGGGATGGCCAGTGACGAGTGTGAATCTGTACAGATGAAAGTAAAAATTAATGAAGTCCTGCTGCAAAGGGTCTGGTTCAGTTCAGTCTTTTACAGTCTGGATAACATCTACTGTAAAACCACAACATTTGACCAATTATATGCTTGCAGAAAATGTATTATTTGAGAATACAGTGCTCTTTTGAAAGGCTGTCAATGGAGAAAGACGCTTTTTGGATCCAGATGGTGCAGACGCGGCATCTACCAGTGGCCTAACCTTGACCCCTTGTTTGGCACACCCTTCTTCCTTTGTGTGGAACTCATTTGCATAGTTAGTAAGTGGCTTTTAGAGTTGTAGGTCTGCATTACTTGCTTTTCACTTCCAGTATAATGTAGGCATTATGCCGAATACAGTCCAAACATGACACCAGATGGTTGAACTATCACCCTTGCATTCATTTGTATCTTAATAAGAGAGTTTCTATGAATTGTTGTGAAACAGACATCCTTTATCCATTTTGTGAATGAATGTGAAGTGTATGTGCTGTAGTTTTGTTTAGTTTGAGGACTAATTATATGTAGTATTTAGTTCTTTCTTGTGGCATGACCAGGCACGTTCCACTAGCCAACTTTTTGGTAGGGAATGTCACAACCTCACCCTTTTCTATCCCCGTTATACTAATTAAAAAGGACTACACTACTGCCTCTGACATTTCTCTCCACTTTCCTGCCACATATTGACTGAGAAGTATTCTTCTCTTCAGGGCATGGTGTTGGTGTCCACATTTACACCCCCAAAGAGGTGGCTGCCAGTTGTCATGTCCATCTTATCTGATGGCAACAAGCATTTGTTTGTGTTAGTCCTCCTAAAACCGATCACACTGAAACAAATTTTCCCATTTCAGTGGTTGAAAAGTGAATTTGGACTGCCATCTTGCATGTCGGTAGGTTAGTAGAAAAATTCTTCTATACGAATATCTATCCAAGTTCTAGCTGACCACGAAGACTGTCACAAACAAAGGCTGTTATTAATTTTCTAGAGAACAATGTTACGGTGCAATGTTATTTTTTGTTTTCTTCTTTAGTTTTTATGGTGTTCTTGACATGTAATTCAGGAGTCTCTGTGTTTCAAGTGAGTTAGTTGGCTTAAATCAGACAGTGGTGATTTTGATTCCCTTTCAACTTTCCTCAGAAATAAGAAGTTTTGAAGCTTCTCCTCACCTCATTAAATACTTGTTGCTTTTATGATCGCAGGTACATATCAAAGAGAAACCTTGCACCAGTCTGTGTGTAACAGCTCAGTGTTTCAGTCGATACATGGGGCCAATCAATGAAACAACAGACTTTGAAGAGGAAAATCTGTGAAATGATGAGCTATACATCATTCCACATATGTCATTGCTCTGCGTCACACCCTTTATCTCTGATATGATCTCTTTTTTGTCCCACTCTCTTTCTCTCTTTCTCTGTTCTCCTGTCCTGCTTCTCTCTGTGAACTCTATAGAAATGCTTTATTCATTTTATATATTCAACCAAGCTCAGCAGAGTCACTGCAAAAGTAGCTTTTCATTTTTCTGTGAAGCTTCATTGCAGTTTGAAATTGTCATAGCAGTATAAAGGTCAATGACAAACTATTTTTTTCTGTTTAAAAATACATTAAAAGTGTAATTTATACAGCGATTTTAATAAACCTTTACAGTGAAGTGCATGTTTAAATTTTTTTAATTAGTTATTTTTTTTGAGCCTGATTAAAAGCCTCATTAATGTTGGCATGAAATGAAATTTCTGTTTATAAATGCATGTTATAGATCTCATTTGAACAATTAATCCCTGCACATTTGTATTTTTTTCTTTTTTTTAATTTGTTAATTTGTTAATTTGTCTTGAATTGATCTCCCAGTGAACTGACAGACCTCTTTCTGGTGACTTATGCTATCTTACAATCAAGCTGGCAATCAGATCTTCCTCCATCCAATCAACAAACGCTAGACAAAACCAAGTCCCTATCCTGCATTTTTTTTCTTTTTCTACTCACTTTGATGTGTGTCAATCAAATCCTCATTTAGCATAGTCTTTCTTTTTTTTTTTTTCTCCTCAGAACCGGACATTACTATTTCAAAACCAATGTCTGCCAAGTCATATCATGCAATGTGACCAACAAAGTCACGTGGTACAAACATGCTGAAAAACAACATAGAACAGGAAATGATTTCATAGAATGCACCCCTGTAGACACCAATGACTGTCTCAAGTCTCTTAATAATCTTAAAAAATAATAATAATTTGACCTTTTTAGAACAAGGAAAGGTTTGTTTAGTGTGCTTGTCATTGACCTGTTATATCAGTCTTGTGACCCAAATCACTATGAAAATGTGTTTGATTTTATTCTTGATGTATCTTATGGCTTTCCAGAGCATCTTTGAGGTTCTGACTTGCAGAATTTTCTTTCTTCTCTAGTTTGCTGTGAGATTGGTGAGTGGCAAAAACCTCTCTTTAAACTCCCTTATGGACCTACGTGATTGGCAAATTAAAACAAACTATCAAAATATTGGTTTCTGTGCCGAGTAGTCCCTTGACAGCCATCTGCTTTGCCATTTGATGGCTTCCCCTCTACTCTAATCTCCACAGATGTTTAGGAAGTCACTTTGAGCGGGCAGGTAATCGCCTGCCACTAGCAGCGAAACCCTACAGCACTTCATTGCACCCGCTGCTAATTACAAACAAAACATGGTTAAGCCATGTTAATTCACTGCCGGCGGCAAGGCACACACAAATAAAAGAAAAAGACGCAATTACAGGGTCTGGTCGGGAAGACTCTTGTTCCCCTGATATAGGCAGATGGAGGAGGAATTATACTAAAACTAAATAAATACAGCACTGAGAAGTGGAGGAAAGTGGTTTTGTGTAGTAGCTGGTACTTCTTCCCTAGAACTCACAGAAGAGATAAAACGGCACTTTTAAGTTTGAACCTTTTAATAAATGGGGTCTTTCTCTAATACCCTTGAAGTCTGTTTTCTTCTCTCTCTTTCTTTCTCCCTTACTCACACTCTCCTGATGCTTCTTTGTAATACATACCATGTGTTTTGAAGCAGCAGAACTGTCAGTATGCAGTGAGCACCCATAATGAAGAGCAAAAACATTCTCACTTCTTAAAGGTTCTTTATTGCTTTAATGAATTCATAAAGAATCTTTAGCATCCATGTAAGCTTTTCTTTGCACAGAAGGTTCTTTATTGTGGAAAAGGGTTCTTTAGATTATTATAATGTTCTTCGCTCTAAGAAAATGGTTCTTTTAAGAACTGTTCACTGAAAGATTCCTTAGGGAACCAGAAATGGTTCGTCCACAGCTTAGTCACATCTTCTCAAACCCTCATAGCTTCTGATTATTGATCTGCTTAGCCATTATTAATCTGAACTCAGATGGAGTGCTAAGAGGAGTGGATCAGGTGCGAGAGGTTGTGTATGCATTTATTATTGGCAATAACCCTGTCAATTACTAATCCTTGAAAAATGATCAGCGAAAGTGTCTGTTTGCCCTTTTCTCAGATGGTTTCTCTGGAGAGTGATCACCGAAAAGCACCTGATCACGACTAAGCCAGCAAAATCTCCCTCGCGTCTGAGTTCTTAAATCATGACAGGCAGATCAGAAGTGATCGAGGGGGAGTCTCAGAATAGTTCATGTCCATATGGTGATGGAAATGTGGACATGTGTTCTGATTACGACTGAGATTGCTAGATTAGTGTGTAATCTTTGCTCGGAGACAAGTGTCTGAGAGAAAGCAAACGGATGGCCCCACTGATTGTAGGTCAGGACTTCTGAAATCCCCTTTTAGGGGATCATATGCAGTAAGCCTCTCTTAGGGTTCATTAGAGTGCACAGCTTCCAATGTTTATTTGCAGTTTCTAGATAAGTCTAAAAACCGATTGACCTTATTTTGAATTTTAACTACACTGGAATTTTTTGCCTTTATTATTTTTTACATGGAGCACAACAGACTTTTTTTTCCTGTTTCCTTTCATTTGAGCAACCAAAAACAAACTGATGTGAATGATTTCACCTTTTGCACCATTTAAAATAAACAAAAAACAACAACAACAAAAAAAAAACATTTGTTCTGTTGCTTGTGTCTTGATTAAGAAATATTTATTCCAAAATTGTGTTTAAAGCTAGTACTACAAGGATCCAAAATAGTCTTAAACCTCTGTGACATCCTCTGTTGTTTATTACTTACAGAAAGGGATTTTCTGTAATGCAGTGCTTGATATATATATATTTTTAAATACATTTTTGTATCCCAGCTTAATATGCAGGGATAAGCACAAGTAAGCCATTAATGGATTGATTTATGGTAAACAATGTGACTCTATGAGAAAACATAATTTTAGTTGTCATTTTTCTTATTCTGTTTGGTAACACTAAGAGTGCAGTAATGACACTGCTGGCTCTTATTCATCTTTCCAAACAAGTGGTACAACAGTGGTTTTGGATCGCTGGCGCACAGATGCCATTTTTTTTCATTAACAGTTGAATTAATCTCAAGATCATGAGTTGATATAAGGATGGCAGTTGCCATAAGGTGGTGACCTGCTATATGAAGGAATTTATGTTATATGAAGGAAGTAAAGGCCACTGCTATGTCTGCATGAGTGTTTATTTTTTAAAAATGTTTTTTTTTTTTTTTCATTAGGGGTGACCTAGTGCTATTTGTAGTGAGGGCATTATTCCAAAAGCAAAAATAATTATAACAAACAATTCCACAAGTCCACAAGCAATTTTCAAATCTTTTTTCAAGGTACAAAGATTTCCCAGGTGAAAAATGTGCAGTAAAATACACTTTATTTTAGTACACTTCCATAATGTACTTAAAAATTATTCTTTAGTACTTCTTAAGATAATTTTAAGAACTTCTAAGTGTACTCAGCTGTGCTATTTTGGGCCACCATGAATATGAACTAAAATGTGCTTTTAACATACTTTCTCTTTAAAAAAAAAAAAAAAAAAAAAAAAAAAAAAAAACAACAACAACAAAAAAAAGTTACCACTTGTAGTACAATTGAAACCATATATACATATATGGTTTCATATATGGGCTCATCATACATGGAACATACACTTATTATTTGTTTAAAAAAAAAGATTAATATGTAATGAATATATACAAAACGTATTTATAATGTATTGCCCACATTTTTATACATTAAATAATTAATTTCAAATATATTGTTATTATGTTAACATTCCTTTATATGATATACCTAACTACATGATTATGGTGTCTTTAAATAGTACAATCAAGTGCACTATTACTATGTCATTAGTAGTACTTTAAGTACTCAACTACTTTATGCTAAAAGTATGCTTACTGTTAAATTGTGAATTTTGGTACACATCTAAATACATATGAATGAATTATCCAATCATGTAGTGCATTTATAGTAGCCTAATCACAGTAACCTATAGGGTTTTACTTTAGTAATACATTTCAACTGTATTTTGTTGAATTTCATGAAAATCTAAATTTAAACTAACTTAGTGTTAGTACAAAAAACACTAACATTTTATGTAAAGCGACCATAGCACACTTTTAAGCAATGCAATTATAAAACACTTGTGGTACTTTATCTACACTTAAAATCAGTTTAAGTGTTAGTGCTAATTAGTGTATTTATATTAAGTGTACTTAAGTAGCACAGTTGGGAAAATGTACTTTATAACTATTACATTACTAATATATTTTAAATAAAATCAATTTAATTTAAACTTACGCACACTTATATAAAAGTGTACTAACATTGAACTAATTTTTAAACCAGTCAAAGCACACTTTAAGAAATGCACTAATAAAAGTCCTCTGTATATTTTTGCGGTAGTATACATTATTTCAATGCACTAAAGATCAATTTAAAACTCAGTGGTATTTAGTATGCTTTTGCAGCTGCACTGAAGTACTACTGAAGTAGAAATATACTTTTAATTTGTGTATTTATAGTGTATAATCACTATAACTACAGTTTAATTTAGCACAAAAAATAAGAATGTACTACAAATGTACTTGCTTGTATTTAAGTATTTTTTTGTTTTAGTGCAATCAAGTACACTTTTTTTTATCTGGGATTCCCCAAGCTATTCAGCAATAGAAATGATCAAAAAAGGCATGTATTTTCCAAATTAATTTAATTGGAATGTGGCACAGATACCTTTTTCTTGTGATGAACACTATGGTGGTTGTGGCATGTGATCTCTGACAATTTGTTGTAATTTCAAACATGCTCTGAATTAAAAGAATTCATTTCACATGCTCATCAAAGCATTAAAGCTGAAGTGCTGGCTGAATCTTCAAGGTAATTTTATCTCGATTGACAAACAAAATCCTTATATTTCTGCTGTCTGTGACTTGAGTTGTGATTTCAATCAATTTGGCTCAGTCCTTGCACTCAAACTTTGCAGAAACTGTTAAAACGGGCAACCTAGAAAATATGACCGTAAACAATTATAAATAATAGATAAACTCTTGTCTTTTAAGGAATATAGTATCCCAGAATGAAGTGAATAATGCCTGGAAAGAGATCAAAGTCAAAGAGTCTAGTGAGTGAAGGAGGGAGAAAGAGGTGGGAAAAAATGGAGTGCAGAATATAATAAGAGAAGGGAGATGAGCCTTTCATATTAGCCGTGCCTTTGTTCCACAACGTCAGGTGCTAGAGAGGCATGGTTGAAATTGAAGAAAAATCCCTTTAGAAACGAAACTCCTGGAATCTTAGAAATGTATTCTGCATTATAGCCTATTTTTTGCAGATACTTTAGACATGTATATCCCTCGCTGCCCTTGAAAAATGCACACATTGTAGTCGTGATAAAAAACAAAGTTCTTTTCTCGGTAAAGATGATGTTAATTAGGAAAGCTTCTCTAGCTCGTTGTGTGGAGGCCTCTCGGAGCTCAAAAGCTCATGACGTTACCACACTTGAGAGCAAAATGGATTTCACATTTCTTAATAATTCATTAAGGGCTATACACATATATACAGACAAAAATACTCTTACATGTACAGGCAGAAACACACAGAGAAATGTTCCTGAAGCTGCTGGAGCTTGTGTCAGTTGCCTCGGGCTTGTAGTTTTCTTGAGAGAGACTGAAATATGAATATTAATAAAAGGATAAATAAATATTCATCTCAGTATTCATTGCGTACTATTAATTCAAACTGTTTAGTGTCCCTCGGCCCCTCATTTGTAGTGTTTGTCCTACAGGAGACTGAATTACAGTCTGAGAGACGTAGAGTTAAAGAGGAGCGTTTAACCTCAGTGATTTATTGTTCTCATACTGTTCAGACCTCTCTCCTTTCTTCTCTGTGCTCACGAAAATTTCATTGCTTTGTTATTGGACTTCTAAATTAGAGGCTTTGACATTTGCAACAGCTGTCCAATAATGGTATATAGATTAGTCTATAGTTCTTCCCATGCTTCAGTCATGGGAATCATTCGATTTGTTTGGATTAAAAGAGCCTCTGTCTTAGCTGACTAGGTGGTAGCATTTGGAGTTTTGCTGGCAGACATTTTTTAAAATGAAGTCGATCTTAATTCATTTTTTTCAGCTAATGAAAATTAAGTCACCACTAACAGAGAGAATATGCTGTCAAGTTGAAGGAAGCGCCATGTAA
Source organism: Spinibarbus caldwelli (assembly GCA_039654775.1). Classification (NCBI taxonomy): domain Eukaryota; kingdom Metazoa; phylum Chordata; class Actinopteri; order Cypriniformes; family Cyprinidae; genus Spinibarbus; species Spinibarbus caldwelli. The sequence goes on along the minus strand of CM077221.1, from coordinate 26,947,818 downwards.
AATTGAAAGGCAGTTTTGTAGTATTAAAAAAAGATGGAGGGTTTTATGAAATGGGGATGAAGGGAATTATGAATTTTATCTGCTGTGCTTCATACTTTTGTGATTTTTTTAATGTAGACACAATAACAATAGCCTCATGGTCAAGTAGTGCATATAGACTTAAACCACAGTATAGGGTCAGTATCTTTTAAACCCTTTAGCCCTCTGGCCATAATAACAACAACAGCTAAGACTATCACTCTATGCTACTGTTTAGTTGTATTTATTCTTTTTATTTAAGAAATGTATATTTTTATTTACCAAGCTTACATTAAGCGTGACCATAAATTTCCTTGAGCACCAAATCAGCATATTAGAATGATTTCATGAGACATTGAATATGGAGTAATGACTCCTGAAAATTCAGCTTTGCCATCACAGAAATAAATGATATTTTATTAATATATAAAAATGTAAAACAATTTTATTTTAAATTATAATTATTTTATAATATTAACGATTTACTGAATTTTTAATCAAATAAATGTAGCCTTGGTGAGCATGGGACTTTTTAAAACATATTTTAAAATCTTACTGACCACAAACCTTTAAACGGTGGTGTATGGTTCTTGATTTTCTTAATATTTTTAATTTATACGAAATATATATGTAAATTAATCGTAATGCCAATAGTAGGCCTACTGATGTCTCTGTTTTTTTTTTCCTAATATTTAACCATTGACTATAGCCACTGAACATTACAGTATAATTGAGAGCTATCAATTTTAACTTTTTTTTATTAGACTTTAAAAAAAAAACAAAAACAAAAAAAAAAAACATCTAATTTAAGTGAACTTAAAACGATCTTTACATAAACCCATTGTAATAAATGTCATACCTGTGCCCTTCAGCAAGTAGGAAATAGAAATTGAATAAAGCTATCAAATACTAAATTCTAAATTAAAAATAGATGAATCCTTAAAGCTACAAAAGTTATTGATTTCCTCTTTTTTCTTTTGTTCTTTGATTAACAGACATCACAGCAGCTGGGTTATTAAGTTATTTGGCTGCTATTACTTTAAGAACTGCCACTGCTGAATGTGACACGAAATCTGACATGCATGTTCGTAGTTTCATTCGCGCTTTAATATGAAACTCTTTTAAACTCTCCTGTTTGATGTGCTCGTAAAGACATTCTGCATTTGAATAAACACAATTCTTGTCAAGGAAAAAAACAGACAGAAGCAGCAGTTGTGAGTGGAGTGGCCAACCTTAGCTCCGCCCCTGCGTTAACTACTTAAAATATTTTAACGCGTTAAACTAGAAAAATTAATCGCCTGCATTAACTAATTTTGACAGCACTAATCTATCTATCTATCTATCTATCTATCTATCTATCTATCTATCTATCTATCTATCTATCTATCTATCTATCTATTTTTGTGTGTGTGGCTAAACTGACTTTCTTTATAATCATGGTAACATTCTAGTTCTGTTGCATCTCTAGGTGTACAGTATATCAGGTATAACAACATCTATTGCAAGTGACACTGAGTGAATCCAAAGTTTCTTTTCAAGAATTAGGAGATCTTCTTCGGCACTCGTTTCTTTGCACCACTGCAAACATAAATGAAACGTGTAGATCACTCTGCAGTCACTCATTACAAGTGATTGCTGATACTAATAGGTCTATTAGGCAATTAAAATACATCTTATTTTTTATTGAGCTTTCATAGAGCTTAACCACAGCCAAAAAAAAAAAACAAACAAAAAAAAAACAAAAACAAAACAAACAAACAAAAAAGACAAACTGTTAATAGAACATTTTTGCATAACAGGAACCTAAAAAAACCTAAATTAAATGCATTAACATGTTTCATAATTTGTTAACTGTGGCACCTGCATCTGCTATTTCGAGTATTTATTTGGTTTAATTTTTAGCCCTACAAGAAAACATTTTCCTTGAAACTCAAGGAAACTGCAGTGTAGACCTAATATATTTTCCCTGACAGTATCCACTGGAAGGCAGCTTTCCAGCCTGAATCAGGTTGGGCACCTAAGGTCATGTGTGTTGACAAAATAAGGCATAGTTAAACGATAAGTGGATGTTCAGGTGTTACCCCAGAGTAGATTGTACTGAAAGTGCTGAGGGCAGAGTGGAGAAAGGTGTGTAATAAGAGCAGAGTTTTGAGTGCTTAAGGTGCCATTGGTGCAGTAGGCTGGTGCGTGAGCACTGTTGTGCCAGTCTCGCGGCTCTGTTGCCGCACTTCAATGTTTGTGTCATGCCATCCTTAGGGTCTAAAAGTGGTGGCTGGCGCTTTTCAAAAGAGAGGAAGGACAGGTGTCAGTTATCATACATTTCCTTACATTAGTTTTCTAGCTTGGATTGTTGTATATCACTGTAAAAAAATAAATAAAATAAAAATAGTTTCTTTAACAACTTTTTGAGTTACCCTTTGACATTGGCTCAGTTTAGGTGCATTTACTTAGAATTTTAAGCATTTTTCAACTTGGCAAAGTTGAAAACAAACTTTTCACGATTGTTTAGAATAACTATACAAAAGTAAAGTGAACATACTTTAAGCTCATGTTCATGTAACCTAGTTTGACTTATTTTCTTAGTTAAACCAAATACATAATAATTTTATTTCAATTGTTCTTTTATGTTTTTTTTATTCCCATTTAAATTAATGTCTAACTCTAATAATAAACAATCTGATATCAGCCATTGAGACATACGCCAATCAATTAAATTAAATATCTCAGAATCTCAGCAGATGATGATTAAACAACTCCAAAAACAGCATTACCATTTTCACAAGCTGTTGGACTTTCTATTTATCAAAAAATCCTGAAAATATTAAGCAGCACAACTGTTTTCAACTTTAATACAAAATATTTATTGAGCACCAAATCAGAATAATAGAATGATTTCTGAAGGCTCATGTGACACTGAATACTGTGTAATGGCTGCTGAAAATTCAGTTTTCCAACATGGGAGTAAATTTCATTTTAAAATATATAAAAAATGTAAAAGTTTTAAATTGTAATAATATTTCACAATAGTTGTGTCCCAAAGGACACACTTCATTTTAAGTGCATCATCCAGGCACACTTGTCACACTATTTAAACTAAAAAAACGACAAAAAATAGTGCACAAGTACACAAATTTAGATGCACCTAATATTACTGGTTTCATGTATTTTTGATCAAATAAGTGAGAATTCTTTCAAAACATTCTAAAGTCTTACCTACCCCAAACTTTTGATCGGTAGTGTATATACACACGTTGTTGCACATTTTAGTTAAGGCTATGCTCCCTATATGCTTCCTTAAAGAGCTGCATGAAAATTCATGCTGGTGTAAGCTGGACTTTTTAGCAGGGTAAGTGAATACAAACCCTGCTGTAGTTATGTTTTAAAGCCCTGATGTGGAAAATGTGAAACAATCCTCTGCAGACAACCATCATCAAAAATAATGTTCTCCCTGCAGTAAGTGTCCAGTAAGCATGAATGCAGCACCCCCTGAAAGATCTCTTTCTCCTTACAATATTATCCAGGTAGCATTGTGTGCAGAAGTATACTCGACCATAGTCTCATGCCTCATCGAGCATTGATGTGGATGCGGTGCCAAAAACAGCCTATTATAATGCTGAACTTATACAGCCACTTGTGAATGTTAGTCAGAAATACCTTGGACTCTCTTTCCATATCCATCTGTAAGCGTTCTTGCAGCAGATGTGCTGGTGGTGCAGTGTAATCAATTGAGAGTGTAGAAAAGTGATGCTCTGTTTTTGGTGTACAGCATGTTGCTACTAAGGTTATGGCTTCATCTCTCCATGCTAATAAAAAATGTATGTAATGAATTCACTGTAAGTTGCTTTGGATGAAAGCGTCTGCTGAATAAATAAATGCAGATAATATTACTTTGGCCAATAAGGTGGGTATTTTTTTTTTTTTTTTTAGAAACAAACACAACTTGCGGGTTCCATTCAAACCCCAAACCTCCCATGCTTTGTGAGATAATGTACAGGTGCATCTCAATAAATTAGAATGTTGTGGAAAAGTTCATTTATTTCAGTAATTCAACTCAAATTGTGAAACTCGTGTATTAAATAAATTCAGTGCACACAGACTGAAGTAGTTTAACTATTTGGTTCTTTTAATTGTGATGATTTTGGCTCACATTTAACAAAAACCCACCAATTCACTGTCACAACAAATTAGAATATGGTGACATGCCAATCAGCTAATCAACTCAAAACACCTGCAAAGGTTTCCTGAGCCTTCAAAATGGTCTCTCAGTTTGGTTCACTAGGCTACACAATCATGGGGAAGACTGCTGATCTGACAGTTGTCCAGAAGATAATCATTGACACCCTTCACAAGGAGGGTAAGCCACAAACATTCATTGCCAAAGAAGCTGGCTGTTCACAGAGTGCTGTATCCAAGCATGTTAACAGAAAGTTGAGTGGAAGGAAAAAGTGTGGAAAAAAAAGATGCAAAACCAACCGAGAGAACCGCAGCCTTATGAGGATTGTCAAGCAAAATCGATTCAAGAATTTGGGTGAACTTCACAAGGAATGGACTGAGGCTGGGGTCAAGGCATCAAGAGCCACCACACACTGACGTGTCAAGGAATTTGGCTACAGTTGTCGTATTCCTCTTGTTAAGCCACTCCTGAAGCACAAACAACATCAGAGGCGTCTTACCTGGGCTAAGGAGAAGAAGAACTGGACTGTTGCCCAGTCGTCCAAAGTCCTCTTTTCAGATGAGAGCAAGTTTTGTATTTCATTTGGAAACCAAGGTCCTAGAGTCTGGAGGAAGGGTGGAGAAGCTCATAGCCCAAGTTGCTTGAAGTCCAGTTTTAAGTTTCCACAGTCAGTGATGATTTGGGGTGCAATGTCATCTGCTGGTGTTGGTCCATTGTGTTTTTTGAAAACCAAAGTCACTGCACCCGTTTACCAAGAAATTTTGGAGCACTCCATGCTTCCTTCTGCTGACCAGCTTTTTAAAGATGCTGATTTCATTTTCCAGCAGGATTTGGCACCTGCCCACACTGCCAAAAGCACCAAAAGTTGGTTAAATGACCATGGTGTTGGTGTGTTTGACTGGCCAGCAAGCTCACCAGACCTGAACCCCATAGAGAATCAATGGGGTATTGTCAAGAGGAAAATGAGAAACAAGAGACCAAAAAATGCAGATGAGCTGAAGGCCACTGTCAAAGAAACCTGGGCTTCCACACCACCTCAGCAGTGCCACAAACTGATCACCTCCATGCCATGCCAAATTGAGGCAGTAATTAAAGCAAAAGGAGCCCCTACCAAGTATTGAGTACATATACTGTAAATGAACATACTTTCCAGAAGGCCAACAATTCACTAAAAAGGTTTTTTTCATTATTTTTATTTATTTATTTTTTATTGGTCTTATGAAGTATTCTAATTTGTTGAGATAGTGAATTGGTGGATTTTTGTTAAATGTGAGCCAAAATCATCACAATTAAAAGAACCACAGACTTAAACTACTTCAGTCTGTGTGCACTGAATTTATTTAATACACCAGTTTCACAATTTGAGTTGAATTACTGAAATAAATGAACTTTTCCACGACATTCTAATTTATTGAGATGCACCTGTATGGTTGTGCCCTGTGGAATTGGCAGTGGCTTCAATGAAGAGTGTTTCTCTTTGAAATGATTTAAAAGCATATATAGTAGGGCTGGACCAGAATATTCGATTATTCGAATATTCGTTCGCTGGGTTGGCATTCGATTTTCAATTTTGAGATCTCTTTTCTCTCTCTCTCTCTCTCTCTCTCTCTCTCTCTCTCTCTCTAACACCTGGCATTACCTGCGAAATGGTTCTCAACTTGTCCGCCTGGCTGAACATCTGCACCAGCAACAGACCGTTCGTCAATGAAAGACTTTCGTGCTGACCTATATCATGCATATATTTAATGAAAAATCATCTATTATGAGCGCGCTTGCCGCACATTTAGGCTACATTTGAAATAACGAACTTAAGCGCACAAAAGACGCGACAAGACCCTCTGCTATCACAAGACCGAATGCGATGCATGCGTTTCCTTTCTGTCAACTGTCCCGAGATGCGAGAGAAAGTCTTGTATTAGCATGCAGTAGCTCTTGTGGTGCAGACGAGATGCGCCGATGTGAAGCCGCTTTGAGAGAGTGAAAGAGAGAAGACGCGGTGTAGCTGAATCACACACGCTGTTTTCAAATGACTGATTTAATCTGATATTTTGTGTGGATTTACTCATCTAACCTGCTATATTCAATAAATGTTTGCAGGAATTTCCCTCATTATAAACTCGAAAGCTGCGAGAATGAGTAAAACTATGTGATGTACACACAAATTCAGGACCTGATTAAATATAACTCTATTATACAGAGATTTGTGAAATAAAATTCCATGACTTTTACAAAGCTTTTCCAGGCCTGGAAATTGCTGTTTTAAAATTTCATAGCTTTTCCGGGTTTTTCATGACCGTACGAACCCTATAAAAGCAACTGATGCACGCTTTCAATCACTAAAGACTGGTCGTCTCCCTCCTATAATCACATGCCGGATCCCTTACCCCGCTTTATTCCGGGACCTCGCAATTTACAAATTAAACACTGGGCTACCGTATTAAAAGTATTGCTCTTAACAGACCTGTGTGTTTAGTATCACTAGTGCAGTGTCTGTTCTCGGAGCATATAAGGCCTGCCCGCGTGAGGCGCGCTGCTTCCGGCTCGCGCTGTTCAGTTTATTAAAAGTTTATTAATTCTGAACGTGTCACGTGTCCATATTGCACCAAAATGCGACACTGCACTCCCTTGGGTCCGCAGCAACACACCCGCCAGGCGTGAAGTCGATTGGACGAACGGTTCTCGACATAATAAAAATGCAAACAGACAGACGCACAGAGATTCCTGCCTTTATTAGAGAGAAGAATATGTTCAGCCCCCTCCCTCCGAAGCTTCGAATATTCGGTGTTGATTACTACCGAAGCTTCGAAGCTCAAAAAAAAAAGAAAAAAAAAAAGGAATTCGGACCAGCCCTAATATATAGGGTTTGAGCGCCAACGCAGTTCATACATAATCTTGTTTTACTGGATTGTAGACAGGATGTTGTATATAGACTCTTCAAGGAATTCTAGTCCAGTTTCAGCGTTCTCTGCCCATTACAACCCCAAAGCACGTCTTCTTGAGTCGACTATGTATAGATCCATCTCACACAGTTAATCATTGTATTGCACAGTTGCAGTCAACCCCCCTCGGGAACCTACCTTTCTAGCTATTCATTTTTATTTTCTTGTTTGATTTCTCATCATCAGCATGCACATTGCCACACTTTATTCTCTCTCCACTCACTGCTTTCTTCTAACAACTTCCTGATAACTCAGAATGACAGATATATTGAGTGGCTGTGTTGGTTGAATACTAGCTTACTACTGATTAAATACTGCAGTAGTGTTAGTAGTAGGTGAAACCATTTTTATTATGCAAGATAAACATTTCAGTTAGTATGCCATATTTGTCACATGACCCCGTGTTAATTTTTTTTTTTTTTTTTTTTAAATTTAGTTTTAGTCCTGTATCAAATGTATTTTTTAGTTTATATCATATTTTGTCAACCTAGCATGTTTTTGGTTAAGTTTCGGTTAAAGCTGTAAGCTGCTTGATAATTAGTATTATTTTGCTCAAAATTATAATCATGATTACTACTCATGATTGTCATTTGAGAAATCCCATCAGAATTATTGAGTGATTTATTCAATGATCATATAAATTAACACTCTAGATTATGAAACCCAGTAAATCTCAAAAGCTTCTCTTATAACTGTAAATATTAATTCAGATCATTTCAAAATATATTCGTTTTTTTTTTTCTATTAAAACAAAAACAAATAAGTCTTTGCATGTAAATGTGTCCTTTAAGAGTAAAGCTCTGATGGGGGATTTTAAATTCTTGACATCTGGCAACCTCAAGCATGAGGTCAAATTTTTATTTATTTATTACCATTTTCTGTTGAAGAAAATATAGACAGATTGTGGATATAGAGCATTTGTATTTTTTAAATTACATTTTAGTCTTGTCTTTTTTGTTGTCTTGTCTCATCATGTAATGGAAAAAAAGGTTGTCAAATCTTTTTCCTCATAGTTTTCATCAGTGGAGCTCGCATTATCATCTTAGAAATAAACTCTGCTTTTTTGCCTTTTTAATTTAATCTGGTTTAAAATAGACTCAAAATAGAGATTTAAAAAACTGCGGATGTATGCTTCTAGTTTATTTGTCATATTGGAAACGAAACATCAATTAGAGAAAATTGCATTGTGGGATACGGTATTCTTTGGAGTGTGGTGTGTTGTATGCTGCACATTTTAGCAAATGTAGTAGGTCGTCCTGTTGTACCCTGCTGATCATGCCTAACAATGGCCTTCAAATTTTATGTATGTATGTAAAGGTATTTGTGTCTGTGTTAATTTATGTATGTATGTAAAGGTGTTTGTGTTTGAGCTCACCAAGAAATTCCAGACAATTATGTTGTTTGTCAATAAATAAAAATAAATATCAAGGCCTCTTGTACCTCATCAGCTAATAAATAACTCTTAACGGTCTAAACTCATCACTTCCAGTCATGCCAAGCATGTTAAGAAATCGAAATCGTCTTGTTCAGTCTCAGTAACACTACAATAATAATGTTAGTATGCTATAGTGCAAACATAGCCGTGTCCTGCTTTGTATGCTGCATGTTTCATTTTTGAATCTCCATTAAACCCATAATGCATCTGTCACTGTGGTAACGTGACCATTTATTTTCATTTTGTAACTCTGTTGCCTCTCAACTCTATTCTGCACATCTATTAGACCAACTTTTTCAACCTTTTCATCTCATCTATATAGGCTGTAAAATACTCTTCTTTATTCCGACTGTGTTCTGCTATCTGCAGTGGATTTGTCTGCAAATGTTTTGCACCATTTTCACAATGTTTTCACAGTTGAGTTCTGATGGTTTTGTAGGAGTAGTTTCTCAGTAAAGCGTAAGCGTTTAATGTCACTAAAACACTTCTCTGCTCAGATTTCCGGCCCTCTGCAGAAAAGATTCACTCATCTCAGTAGGAGAGGAGAATGCGGGTCATATCATGAAAATGACTCGTTACTGTGTTCTGTTTGTGGAATGTGCTAGATCACATAACCAAGCAGGACACCGATGAACTGTTGTTGTTTTTCCTCTTACAATCTGCAGCTGAGAATATCACAGGAAATCTTCACTAAAGTGGTCTGAATCTGTGCTTATAGTTGATCTGAATCATCTTTAGATTCAAGCAACTAATTAAGGTCTTCCATTTCGCTTAAATTAGTGCTGTGTGCAATAGTCACAAGATTCTTTTTACAGTATGTTCTTCAAAAGTACTTTACCAAGACTGCATTTATTTGATCAAAATACACTAAAAATAGTCATTTTGTGAAATATTATTACAATATAAAATAACTGTTTTCGATTCTGATATACAGAATATGTAATTTATTTCTATGGTAGCAAAGCTGAATTTTCAGCAGCATTATTCCAGTCTTCAGTGTTGCATGAGTCTTCTGAAATCATTCTGTTATGTTTGTTTGGCGGTCAAGAAAAATGTATTATCAATTTTGGAAACAGTTGTGCTAAATATTTTGTGGAAACAGTCTAAACAATTTCACACTTCATCCCAGACTACAACACTGGAGTAATTGGGAACAATGGAAACGGCTTTTACACAGGATAGGACACATAAGACTTACAGATGTATATTTACTGCTAGGAGAAAACCCTCTCATATGTACGAGTCAGAGCTCTTTGTCCTTTAAAGGGCATGTAGTCATGCAATTTTCCTTGATCTTTTGACATTTAAGAGGTCATTGCACTATAAAAACATAGGGCCTACTGCAAAATTTTAGAACTCAAAACCTCCTTGTTTGTCCAAAAACAACTTTTATTGAAAACAAGCTGCCAAAACAACTCATTATCTACTTCTGGGTTTTTAATAGTGATGAATACAGAAGCACAAGACTGTCTTCATAAACATAAATCAATGCCGACTTCTTCATCATTGCCTCTTTAGCCCCACTTACTCACTTTGTATGGATAGACAGAAGAACTACTAGAACACGATCACTGTTTGTTTGGTTCATTTCTTTCTGTTTATTTGGTGAACCACTTTGCAAACTTACAGAAAGATATTTTCTGCAATTTTGCCAGAGCTCCAGTTTTGCTAATCAATGCCACAGTCTACATTGCTCAGTGAATCTCTTATTTACGTTTGTGTTTGAACTTTGTTAGTTATGATGAAAGCATTTGTAAGAGTGTGCAAATGACAAGATCAAGATCATGCATTCATGTGATCATCAGACATGACTGTGTTTGGCTACAGTGCACATAGCTGCATTGGGATTAGATCTAAATATGATGGTATATTCAACACCTTTCACTATTATTTAACACTGGCAGCTGTTATAGTAAAAACTTAGTAAAAGTGCTTAGTGTATATGCAAAGATGTTACCAAATCTTAAAAGAGACCAACCAATTTAAACAGTGTTAGGGCTAAAATGGCCATTTATTTCTATATTATGACAGTTTTTTAATGTAAAAATTCAACAATCATTATAGGTACACCTCAGGAAACATTATGAAATAAATAAACACTGCAGTTCATGTCCCTTTTAAACAGATTTAATTATAATATTTCTACTGTTGAGAAAGTTACTCCGTTGATACCCTCGAAAAGGTTTTTAATGAAGGTTTTAAAATCTTTATCTAATTTTGTTTCTATTTAAATTTTTTTTTACTTGAGTGGTTTTTATCATACAAATAGTCAAAAATGCTGGCATGGCATTAAAATAAAACAAACAAACATCCCAGCCCACATAATTTATATTAATGATAAATGTTCTGTTTTATCACTTTATGAGCACATTTTACCGGATATTGTGGTGTTCATGGAATTATCAACTTAAATAAATTAGTTTAGCGGTTTTCAAATAAATCATCAGTACAGTCCTAGCGCAAATTCTATAAAGCCTGAAAACCTAGCAACAGTAAGCAAGGCTGATGGAGTTTAGTGAAGAGTAAGATACAACTGTTTAAAAATTATGTTCCTATTGAGGATGGATTAGGATTGCCATTATGTAGCCTATCTTTGACCAGATTTTATCCATCATAACTAAAATAATATAAAACAAATAATGATAAAATGGAAATACAATGGCAGATGTTTATATCATACAAGGGCATTTGATGTGTATGAAGAGATTCCACAGAAAGGTCATCTTCATCACTCAGCATTCTGGTATGAAGGAGAGTGATGAGGTCTCAAACCATTCATCTAAGAGTAGAAGAGCTTTGTGTGTGCATCAGAGTAGGGATGATGAGCCCTTCCACTTAGGCCTAATGATGCCAGATTAAGCCTTGATTAATCATTGATCTCTATATCCCTCTCTCCTTAAGATAGAAGGATATAAAGATCCTTAAAGGCCCATGCCCCCCTTGGGCTGTGCTCATTACGGGGCACTATCAGGAGGAGTGCATGCTCGCCTTATATCATGAGTCTCGCCTCGTGCATGCTCTCTCTCCTCTTCACCCGTTGGCTAAATGAGATTAAATTGCATTCACAATGGAGTTTTATATAGAAAATAGCAGAAAGAACAGATGAGTCAGTTAAACCTACGACTGTTCATTTGCCAAAAGTTCAAGGGAATAAAAATTATAAGGGTTTTCAACCTTTTTTGTTTTAATGTCATGTCCAAAAAAAAAAAAAAAAAGTGGTTAATTAGGGGCATCACACAAATTTTTTTTTAAGCATAATGAAAGATGAGTTCATATTAGTTGTTTGGACATATTTGTTATTTAAGTTCAGTGACCAAAAAAAGTTCAAGGATACTACAAGTCAACCGAAAGAACTAAAGAGTGAATTAATTAAAACCTTCATCTCCTCCAGGCTTGATAAACAGTGAGTGTCCTGAATGGAAGCAAACTATGTGCGCATGTTACAAATTACAGATCCTTGTGTCAATTAGCATGCAGCAGTCAGCTGTCAAAACCTGTTTGTGTGAGAGACGACCTGACTACAGACCTAATGAATGAAAGCTACATTCATTAACTCTGTTGTTTTACAGATCTTTACGTGGAATTTGCATTAGATATAAACTGAACAGCAGGGCTATTCATTCCAATTACAGTGACAGTCAGTGTTTTAGGACCCCAAAGTGGTTGAACTGTCAACACGATCTCAAAGCAATTGCTTTCAGGTGAACGAGTGTCACATCCCATGTCTGAAGGACAAATGTTATAAAGAACCATGTTGGGTTGATGGCAGGATTCCACTTTCAACCTTTCCGTGTGCGTTTTGTGGGTAAATCCGAGAGTCTCCCCCTCTGTTTGTGTACAGTTGTCGTAGCGGTGGAGGGAAGGACGGGTGTTATCGTGGCCTCTCAGCTGTTTTGTTTAATGCTCGGCGAGCCCGACGTACAAAGAGAAGGGGTGCGATGGCGGACACCTTCCAAAGATGCCAGCTTTGCGTGAGGGGAATCAAAGCTTCGCCGTCACTTTTTATCTAGCCGTGCCACCTGGTTGGCGAGAGAGGCGCACGCGGCGTGCCTCCAGCTGTTAGCCCTTTGGAAAAATCTGAGGGAGGAGGATTTTAGCAATGGATCATCTATCGGTGAGCTAGATGGTGGAGTATCCCTCCACTGAGAGCAGATGGATAGTTAGGACAGAGAAAAGAGGGAATGAGAGATTGATGGGAGAAATGGAGAGTGTGAGTTTTTGTGCTGTAGTGATTTTTCTGATGGACACCTGGGGAGAAGGGATGAAAGTCCTGCTGTGTGTGGAGAGAGAGAGAATAAAAAGAGAAGAGAAAAAGACAAAGATGGATAGAGGAGGGTGGTTTTGCTCGAAATAGCATAAAATCTGATGAAAAGTTGATCTTATAATTGAGGAGAAACAGAAATGGGGTTAAAGCGCTCAGCAGGGGGCAATGCTTGGAGCGAAACTGTAACATCTCAGGCACTGAGTGACTGATAGGGGGAATCACTAAAACAAAGGGCTCAAGATGAGAAGAAAGAATGAGCTTATGAGCCATTTTCAAACAGGTAGAACTAGAGATGGAGCATGATTGGAGTAATGGATGGTTTGTAAAGGTGTTAAATAATCAGGATATTAAAAATGTTGAATAATTTGGTCATATAAGATTGTAAAAAAAATTGCTTTATTAGCATGATTAATGTTTTTTTTGTTTCATTCTTAAAATTCATGTGATCTCAAGATGGTATGCTTTTTTTTTTTGGTCTGTTATGAGAGAATTTTCTTGCAATGTTACGACAAATCCTAGTAATTTACCGTGGCACTAAAACACAGCTGTACTTAAGTTTCTAGCCTTAAAGGGATAGTTAACCCAAAAATGAAAGTTCTATAATCATTTACTCACCCTCAAGTTGTTCCAAACTTGTATAACTGACTTTCTTCTGCTGAACACAAAAGATATTTTGAAGAATGTGGGTAACCAAACAGTTTCCTCACTGACTTCCATAGTTTTTTTCTCTATACTATGGAAGTCAATGGGGACCAGCAACTGTTTGGTTACTCACATTCTTCAAAATATCTTTTGTGTTCAACAGACAAAAAAACTCATAATGGTTTGGAACAACTTGAGGGTGAATAAATGATGACAGAATTTTACTTTTTGGGTGAACTAACCCTTTAAGCTTATGACTGTGGAAAAAAGATTTTGTTGCACTTCACAAATCTTTTCTGTTTCTAAAATAAACCATTGCCGTACTGGCATTATTGTTTTGTTGGCTTACAGAATTAATAGCTGACATCGCATTTCTATGTTCTACAAACATTATTTAAAATAAATGATGTTCTTTTGAACTTTCTATTCATTATATTAATTATATCAATCCATCAACTGATCAATCAATCACAAACAAATTAAGTGGTACAACTCTTTTCAACTTTAATAAGTATAAGAAAGATTTCTTGATCACCAAATCAGCATTCTGAAGGATCATGATGTGACACTGAAAACTGGAGTAGTGGCTGCTGAAATTTTCATCACAGGATTAAATTAAATATTATATATAATATAATATTATATATATATTTACTGTTTGTAATTACATTAAGTAAAGCAGCCTCGGTGAGCTTAAAAGAGATTTCTTTTGAAAACATTTTAAAAAATCTTTTGAACGGTAGTGTATATTTTTATCTCCTGCAGAGAAGAAACAAGATGGAGTGGGAGGAAAAACAGAGGGTAATGAAAAGACGGAGTTATGGACAGGATGTACACTTTGTCTGGTGTCAGGGGGGGTGTTAGGGCAAGGCACATTTAATGGGATGATGCTTGTGTATGTGTGTGTTAAAGCCAGCCATGCAGAGTGATTTTGCAAAACAGCTCCTCAGAGGGACAGATAAAGAGCGAGAGGGAGGAGTGGGGGGTACATAAGGGCCATCTAAAGAGTGGATGGTGTAATGAGGAGGAGAGGGAGAGATGGCCCAGAGGATGTGCAGGGATATTTTACTCTAATGTCTTGTGCTATGTAATGGCTGCGAGAGGATAATGGAATATATGAGTGTGTGAACATCCAGACAGGTGTTTGTGAGTCATAGATGATTTTTTTCTTCAAACAGATGTTCAGGTGTGAGTATCTGGTCTTGTGCACCACACTGTCCTTGAGCCAGTACATTCGTATTTGCACAGACACACACACACAAACAATTTCTTTCCTGTGTGGCTTAACTTTATTACAGCGGCTGGATGTTGCTCTTTTCTATATTCCCCCTTATTCATAATTTTACTCTTTCTGAAAAGAGCAATACAATCTCAGTTTCAGTACAATATGAGAGGGTCGTTTCCTGACCCAGGGCTTCAGGACCCAGGGTTGCGTGCTGCCCTGGTGAACAGGAGCATCGCTGAGAGTGCGGCTTATGTTTGGTATTAGTGTTCGAGAGAGGGATATGAGTCAGGAAAAAAAGCGGGAGGATTTTAATGACAGTGTGGCCCAATCACATCAGGCTATTGTCTGATGAGCATGACTGCTCTCAGCCCAAGCCTTGATTATCAGGAGGGCAAGACAGAGCAGAGCATTATTAGAGAACTAATCAACAACAGTGCAGCCTGTGTGTGTGTGTGTGTGTGTGTGTGTGTTTAATAGTAATGAGAAGGGAACTAGGTGCTTTGACATGGAGATTATTGGGTATTAGCATGAGCAAAGAATAGTGCATGGAATTGTAATGACTGAACTTACTGCAGAGGTGTGAAAGCATAACGCGCATACATTGGAGAGGAAATACTGTATTATGTTGTGGTAATGAATTACATGTCCCATGAAGCTTCTGTGGGTTTAGTTTAATGAAAGGAAGCATGGTCGTTTAGTGATCATATTTGGTCTTGTGCGGAGGTATGATGAGCCAAATGCCTAATGATTTTCCCATTGTGTTCATCAATAATTTTCTTGTAAAATCTGAGGATATAAAAGAGCACTTTTTCATTTCATGTGTTAACTGAACAAGCAGTCTGAACAAGCGTTTGAACTATAAAATTTACTCACACTCACACTGTTTGTTTTAGATATATGAATGCTTTTAAATCATAAGAGTTTCAAAGGAATAGTTTACTCAAAAATGAAAATTCATGCTGTTCCAGACATGTATGACTTACTTCTGATTTTAAAAAAGGTCCTTTTTACAATGAAAGTCAGTGCTGTTTAATAGGACCCACACGCTAAAAAAAAGGGGTTCTTTGGGGAGGTTATCCAGGTGGTATACATATATATATATATATATATATATATATATATATATATATATATATATATATATATACAGTGCTCTCCAAAAGTATTGGAACAGTAAAGACAAAATTGCTCTGTTGGTTGTGGAGTCAAGACATTTACAAATATAATTAAAAGATGAATGAGACAAAACTACAGAGTGTCACATTTTATTATTGGGTGATTCAACACATAGATGTTTTACCAGCTAAGAAGTTCAGCACTTTTAGAGTTTCATCCCCCTATCTGATGTGAGCATAAGTATTGGAACAGTTGCCTCACAGATCTTTTTAAGTGATCAGCTGTGTCCTGTTGCATTCATTCTTCAGATATTAAAAGCAGGGAATGTGTTGTATCAGTTATATCCATTACTTCTGCATTCTGAATCTTGCATTCGATGATGACACACACAAACCAGGATGAAGATGAGGGAGCTGACTTTGAGAGAAAAGCAAGCAATTTGGATACTAAAAGAAAAGAGGAAGTCAATTAGAGCTATAGCAAAAACAAAGGGCATGGAGAAATCAAGAGTTTGGAAACCACCAGCGACACCAGCAACCAACAACTACCTGATCGGCTGAGAAAACAACAGTAGTTGATGACAGACAAATCATAAAAGCTGTGAAAATGAACCCTAAAAGACGTGTCTGTAAAATCACCAACAACTTCCAGAAAGCTGGGGTGATGCTCTGACAATCTACTGTCCTCAGGAGACTTTGACACAGAATTACAGATGCTACACAGCAAGATGCAAACCTCTGACCAGCACCAAAAATAGAAAGGCAAGATTAGAGTTTGCAAAAAAGCACAAATGTGAGCCAGAAGAGTTTTGGAACTGTGTTTATGGACTGATGAGACAAAGATGAACATTTATTTAAGTGATGGGAAAGCAAAAATGTGGAGAAAAAAAGGGAACTGCAAAAGATCCCAAGCAAACAGCCTCATCTGTAAAGCAAGGTGGAGGTGGTGTCATGGCATGGGCATGTATGGCTGTCTCTGGAACAGCCCCTCTCAACTTTACTGATGACTTAATGTATGATGACAGTAGCAGAATGAATTTGGAAGGGTACAAAACCATCTTGCCTACCAATATTCAAGAAAATGCCACCAGATTCATTGTGAAGTGCTTCATATTGCATCAGAACAATGACCCAAAACACCCTGCCAGTTCAGTCAAGGAATTTATAAGGGCAAAGAAATGGAAAGTCTTAGATTGCGAGTAAAGGCAGAAACTCCCCAAAACAAGCAACAATTGGAATTGGCTGCATTAAAGGGTGGGAAAAGTATTTCAAAGGATGAGACCAAGAGTCTGGTGATGTCAATGGGTCACAGACTCACTGCTGTGATTGTGCGCAAGGGATCTGTAACTAAATAATAGCTTTTAATCTTTTATATCTGCCTTATGTTCAACTGTCCCAATACTTATGCTCACATCAATGAGTGGGATGAACTCTAAAAGTGCTGTTCTTTTTATTTGGTAAAACATGTACAGTATGTGTTGAAACGGCTAATAATAAAATGTGACTATGTAGTTTTGTCTCATATTCATCTTTTAATCATATTTGCAAATGTCTTGACTCCACAGCCAACAGAGCAATTTTGTCTTTACTGTTCCAATACTTTTGGAGGGCACTGTATATATAAACCAGGACTCTCTCGTCTTCAAAAATTTACATATTTCATGCTTGTTGCATTATTTTGTATGTGTATAAAACAACAACTCCCCATATATTGCAATGTTGTACATTTATATTCCCTGGCTTGTCAGCACTCATTTTATTTGCTGCTGAAAGAAATAAATGAAAAGGTT
Organism: Spinibarbus caldwelli; assembly: GCA_039654775.1. NCBI lineage: Eukaryota > Metazoa > Chordata > Actinopteri > Cypriniformes > Cyprinidae > Spinibarbus > Spinibarbus caldwelli. Next base: position 26,930,216 of record CM077221.1, on the reverse strand, counting down.
TTGAAAGTGGGATGGGTTTTTTGTTTCTCAGTAAATTTCTCAGATTAGTTATCATTCATATTAAGTAAAAGTGTCATTTAGAAGCATATTGGTTCATCTATGGTAGTCATATATGGCACCTCTAATGGTTCTGTGTAACACGTTTTGACAAATGTGCTATTAAGCTTCTTATCTCTAAGAATATGTGCCATATAGTACCAAAAGAGGTTCCCCTATGATAAAAAGCCAAATAACCACTGCAATAAAGTGCTATATGGCACCTCTTATGGTTTTACATAGCACTATTTGACAAAGGTGCTATATAGCACCTTTAAAGATCGGTGCTAAATAGCACTAAAAGTGGTTCCCCTATGATTACGAGCCAAAGAACCACTTTTAGTGCTATTTAGAACCATTTTTTTTTTTGAGTGCACTAAATGGACAAAAACATTTGAAACAATGTTTCAAATATCATCTTTTATGTTGATTTTTATTTTTAATTGATCAAAAGTGACCGGATTTTATAATGTTACAAATGATTTCTATTTCTAATAAATGCTGTTCTTTTGAACTTTCTATTTATCAAAGAATCCTGAAAAAAGATCAGTTTCCACAAAATTATTAAGCAGCACAACTGTTTACATTGATAGTAATAAGAAATGTTTCTTGAACAGCAAATCAGCATATTAGAATGATTTCTGAAGAATCACGTGACACTGAAGACTGAAATAATGATACTGAAAATTCAGCTTTGCAATCACAGGAATAAATAAAAATGTTAAAATCGAAAATAAAATGTATTAATGTAATTATAATAAAAAATATTTCAAAATTGTACTGTATTTTTGATTTAAAAAATGTAGTCTTGTTAAGAATAAGAGACTTCTTTCAAAAACATTTGCGTAAATGATGACAGTTTTCAGGCTTTGTATGAACTTTCCCTTTAATTGATGTGCTTGCACAGTGTGGTCAGAATGAGCTCATTTCTGCTGATTCCGAAGTATAAAAGCTCCACGTTATTTTGCCCGTTCCTCCCCTACAAGAATAGAAAATTACCTGTCTCAGTTTTGATTTCATTCCTGAGTACAATATTATTTGTGGCTTTTTTTTAAAGCTATATTCAAACAGTCAGCATTTCAGACTGCTTAATGAGATAAGTATTATGACAGAAAATTGATTCTATTTCACTAACCTGCCTTGTCTTCGTCAGTTCCTCTGTTGTTGTCCCTGGGTTTGGCTAACGTTTTGTTTCCCGGCTCCTGTTCTTCGGTCCGGCCAGTTCACTCCGCTTCTCCGGTTGAAGAGCCGAGGATCTTCATTCTCCGTCGAGGCTGCCCATTGTATCCCTGCACTACCCGGCCAGCGAACCTCCCCATAACTACTCTACTGTTTGTCTTTACGTTAGTCAATAAAGCTGTGATTTAACCGCACTTGAATCCTTTTGTCTCGTTCGCCTTGGCATTAGGAACTGACCATGCAGGATTCAGCGGAAGCAACCGATCTTCAGCACTTCCTGGTTAACACCACTTCCTGTATGGATCACCAAGATGATCAAATCAGGATGACAGGACGGGCGGTCCAAGATCTGGTAGCGCAGGTGTCCGAGCTCTCCACGCAGTTACAACAGCTGAGACTACCCACTGCGCCACCCACGCCGCCGATACCCCTGAGACCAGCGCCTGAATTATCCCAGTTTGAGCCGTGTTTACCTACTCCTGAGAGGTATGATGGTGAGCCCAACATGTGTAGGGCATTCTTGACCAAGTGTTCTATGTTCTTTTCACTCCAGCCACTGACGTTCGCCACGGAGACATCTAAGGTGGCATTCGTTTTGACACTGCTGACGGGAAAAGCGGCGCTGTGGGGTACGGCGGTGTGGGAGAACCGACATCCGTGCTGCTCCTCGTTCCTCCACCTGTCTACAGAGATGAGGGCCGTTTTCGATCACGCCGTGGCTGGGCAGCCAGAAGACTCGCCGATCTCCGCCAGGGTGAGTGGACGGTCTCAGATTACTCCATCAAGTTCCGAACCCTGGCGGAGGAGTGTGGGTGGAACAAGGAGGCGCAGTGGGACATGGGTCGGCTGATCGCATTCAGAAGGAGATTTGTCTGCTGGACTTACTGGACAGCTTTGAAGATCTCGTGGTTTTAGCTCTGCGTGTGGATTCACGTTTGCAACAGCTTAATCGGCGTGCTCACAGTCAGCCGTTTGCGGGCCTTCCCGAGTCTTTTTCTTTGGATGCCAAGAATGTGATCAGCCATTCCACGGACATTGAGCCCATGCAGATTGTTAGAGCTTGGCTTTCCTGGGAGGAGAGAGATCGCCATAGGAAACGAGGGTTATGCCTTTACTGCGGAGCTGCGGGACATTTTCTGATGGAGTGTCCAGTAAAAGATCGCGACCGACAGCAGAATTGAGGTTACTGTCGGGTGGAGCTTTGTTGGATAAACTCTCATCAAGTACTCTCCTCCCGGTGAGATTGCAATGGGCAGCCAAGAACTATGAGTGCAGCGCCCTCGTCGACTCTTGGTCTGAAAGTAATTTTATGGACACTGCTCTCGCCGGACACCTTCACATTCCCATGATTCCGCTGGGTTGGCAGATCTCTGTCAGGGCACTAAGTGGACTATTGCTGCCCAGCATTACTCACTCCACTCCTACACTGACTCTCGTCACCTCAGGCAATCACTCCGAACGTATCACGTTTTATATCACTGACTCTCCTCTGGCTCCCATAGTATTGGGCCATCCTTGGCTCACTCAACATGGCCCTACGGTGAATTGGAGACAGAATTGTGTTATGGCGTGGAGTGAGAGATGTTATGCCTCGTGTCTCGTGTCTGCTTGTTCCCCTGTCTCTTGTGTTTCATTGCAGGATGAGGTGGTGAACCTGTCTAACGTGCCCAGGGAGTACCACGACCTGAAGGAGGAGTTCAGTAAGTCCAGGGCTGCTTCTCTTCCTCCACACCGTCCCTACGACTGTGCCATAGACTTAGTTCCAGGTACTTCTCCGCCTAAAGGTAGGTTATATTCGCTTTCTACTCCTGAAAGGGATGCCATGGAGAAATATATTTCTGATTCTCTAGCAGCGGGGATCATTCGCCCTTCTTCTTCTCCAGCGGGGCCAGGGTTTTTTTTGTCGCTAAGAAGGACGGTTCCTTGCGACCGTGCATTGATTATCGGGGGTTGAACAGCATCACGGTAAAGAATACCTATCCTTTGCCATTGATGTCTTCAGCCTTCGAGCGGTTGCAGGGAGCCTCCGTCTTCACTAAGTTGGATTTACGCGACACTTACCATTTGGTCCGCATTGGGGGGGGGGGGGGGGGGGGGGCGAGTACTCCAGAGGCTGCTAGAGAATGGGTTTTTTGTCAAGGCGGAGAAGTGCGCGTTTCATGCACAGTCGGTTCCTTTTCTGGGATTCCCGCAAGGCCCTGCAGAGGTTTCTTGGGTTTGCTAATTTTTACCGGCGTTTCATTCGCAACTTCAGTCAACTAGCCACTCCTCTGACTGCCTTGACCTCCACCAAGACGGCGTTCAGGTGGTCGGATGCAGCCGAGGCTGCATTCACCAAACTCAAGGGTCGCTTCGTTTTGGCTCCCATTCTCCAAGCCCGTGATCCCACACGTCAGTTCATGGTCAGAGGTGGGAGTAGGTGCAGTGTTATCCCAGCGTGCCGTCTCGGATGACAGGATGCACCCCTGCGCGTTTCTTTCTCATCGTTTATCCCCTGCTGAACGCAATTACGACATTGGTAACAGGGAGTTGCTGGCCGTCAAATTAGCATTGGAGGAATGGCGTCATTGGTTAGAGGGATCGGGGGTTCCTTTTATTGTCTGGACTGACCATAAGAACTTTAAATATATTCAGTCTGCTAAACGTCTTAACTCCAGGCAGGCTCGTTGGGCACTATTTTTCGGACGTTTTGATTTTTCCCTTTCCTATCGGCCGGGTTCCAAGAACGTAAACCCGACGCGTTGCCACGCATTTTTGATCATTCGGACCGCCCGGTGTCTCCCGAGTGCATCGTACCTGAGAGATTGATTGTCTCTGCAGTCACTTGGGAGATCGAATAGAAGGTCCGCACGGCCTTAGAAGGGGTAACGTCTCCGCCCGAATGCCCAGCGAGTGGATTGTTTGTGCCGGAGAGGTTGCGGTCAGACGTAATCCGATGGGGTCATTGCTCCAACATGGCTTGTCATCCAGGAGTCAGTCGCACCATCTTTCTGGTTAACCTTTTCAGTGGTGAGTTTAAAATATTCTAGCGGTCCCCCCAGAGTGAGTTTTTTTAAGGTGACCGTTATTTTAGAACGTTTGCCCTTACTGTTTCCATGGCGACGCGTCATGATTGTCACGTGACACACCGCGGCCACAATAACACTGTATGACAGATGGATCGTTTTTATTTCGTTTTTCCTTTTTTATTTAACATATTCACAAACTTGCTTACCATGGCATGGACTATCTGATATTCCGATTCACAAATATGCGTAAATGAGTGTGTTTTGTCCTTTAAACACCTTTATAAATGATCTTGTTCGTGATCTGTAACGTGAGACGGGCGCCGCCATGTTTGTTCGCGCCGCAGTTCAGAGATTCCTGTCAGTCAGTTTTACAGCACGTGAATTCATCAATTTCTCCCGAAATACATGCAAGTAAGTGGCCGGTGAACTGGGTGAAGAATAGAGTGAACTTTATAGGTACTTACACTATGTGTATCTGATATGAATAAAACACATCGGCAAATTAAATTGGAATGGATTGTTATTGTTGCTTCCATAGACATCTGTGTGTATTTTACAAGCTCTAAATGTATTGTTTTACTAGTACTTATGTGTATTTAAATGTCTTAAACCTAAAATATGCATTATGCGGTTAAGAACACTGCATTGCCATTTCATTCCCTTGCCCAAATTGCCCTCAGCCAAGGAGACAGCAGTTACTGTCGTGAATCATGTCTTTCGCATTCATGGCCTCCCGTTGAACGTGGTTTCCGACAGGGGTCCCCAGTTTGTATCCAAATTTTGGAGAGAGTTTTGTCGTTTACTGGGGGCGACTATGAGTTTGTCTTCAGGGTTTCACCCTCAGACTAACGGCCAACCAGGATCTCGAGAGGGTATTGCGATGTTTGGTCACCCAGAATCCCACTTCCTGGTGTCAGCAGCTCTCATGGGTTGAGTAAGCGCATAACTCGTTGCCAGTGTCGTCCACGGGCCTCTCGCCGTTTGAATGTAGCTTAGGTTACCAGCCACCTCTTTTTCCCAGTATGGAATCCGAAGTCAAGGTTCCCTCTGCCCACGCCTTCATCCAGAGATGTCACTGTACCTGGACGAGAGCCCAAGAAACTCTCCTCCGGGTGGGGGCGCGCACCAAGGCTAAGGCTGATCGCCACCGGTCGAAGCCTCCCGTCTACGTCGTTGGTCAAAAGGTGTGGCTTTCTACTAATAACATTCCTCTCCGATCCGTTTGTAAGAAGTTAGCTCCCAAATTTATTGGCCCGTTTCCTGTCACTAAGAGGATTAGCCCAGTGACAGTCTGCCTCCAACTCCCTCCTGCGTACAGGAGAATTCATCCCGTGTTCCATGTGTCCAAAATTAAACCCGTTTTTCGTTCTCACCTTAATCCGCCTACCCTGGATCCTCCACCACCGCGTCTCGTAGACGGGGAACCAACTTATTAAGTAAATCGTATTCTGGACTTGAGGAGGAGGGGACACGGATTCCAGTACTTGGTGGACTGGGAAGGTTACGGTCCAGAGGAGAGAAGTTGGGTGCTGGCCAGGGACATATTGGATCACTCCCTTATTGATGATTACAATCAACGGGCAAGGTTGGCTGAGAGCGCCGAGAGGCGCTTCTAGGAGGAGGGGTACTGTCACGTTTCATGGATTCATTACCTCATTCATGCTTGTTGTGTGTGTATGAATGAGTGGGTGTGTCTGAGAGATGCGAGCTGATTGGAGTCAGATGCGGCTCGTTTATTCTCTGTCTATTTATGGCGCACTAACCTGTCTTGTCTTCCTCAGTTCCTCTGTTGTTGTCCCTGGGTTCGGCTGACGTTTTGTTTCCTGGCTCCTGTTCTTTGGTCCGGCCAGTTCACTCTGCTTCTCTGGTTGAAGAGCCGAGGATCTTCATTCTCCGTCGAGGCTGCCCATTGTATCCCTGCGCTACCCGGCCAGCGAACCTCCCCAGGACTACTCTAATGTTTGTCTTGACGTTAGTCAATAAAGCTGTGATTTAACCGCATTTGAATCCTTTTGTCTCCTTTGCCGTGACAGTGTTAAAACATTGTGACCTGGGTGGTTTAGATCTTATTATACAGCCTGGGATTTGCTGTAGTGGCGGTTGATGTGGATTTGATCAATAAATGGTGGATCAAGGAGTTTTTCAAACCCTGTTAATACACAAGGCTCCTGTCTTTCCTTTTTACAAAGTGATACAAGCAAGACCACTGGAGATTCAGACACTCCAGAAAAACGTGCACTTGTTCCTTTTCACAATTCACAGGCTGCTGTTTTCTGCTTAATAGGCATGAACTTCTTGGTCTCAGGTCAAAAGCTTTTATTTAGGAATGATATTTTTCACAGAAAACCAAAATAAATGTAGAGACCCAAAGAATTTACACTATTCTTTGGGTCAGAAGTTTTAATTTTATAGTTTACCAATTAACTTGTTTTTCTCTGTTTTTTTGTTTTTTTTTTTATCTAAGCCCAAGTATGAGTAATTCATACAGATTGCAAGTGAGAATAAGGAAAGATAATGATATGATCATTGTACAAATAGCAGCTGCTTGCACGTTTCCTGCAATTTATTTGCAGTTGCTGTTGCAAATGCTTGTCTCACATATTAATAACTCATCAGTCTGGAGTGTTTCCCTTGCTAGTGCATTTTAGTAGAGTGGGCATATGGCCATGATTCAGTTTGACAGACTGACACATGTAATATCAGTTAAAACAGAATGTACATGGTTTGATCTTTTCAAAATATGCGTAGGATTTACTTTATATTAGTTTAAGAGGCCTATGTGCAACCTTGCTTTAACAACCATGAACATGACAATAGGCACTGACGCAAAGGAAATGTCAGAATGAAATTTGCCTAAAGCAGTCATACTTGGGGAAAATGCTGGATATAATAAGGGGACAGGTATTTTATATCCATTATGTATGAAATCAGGATGCTTCCTTTGCCACAGGACATGAATGAGAAACAGCACAAGGCAGACTATGCAGACAAACCAAAACAACAAGACCCTGAAATGATTACTGAAAACAGCAAAATCTGACCATTTGCATTCATCTGAATTTAATTGGCTGGGATTTATGATGTTCAGTAGCTAATAGAAGTAAAACATTTGCATAGAACTTTTAACATGAGACATCAGTCTAATTGCTTTGAACTAAAATTGGTTTACTGAGAACTTATGCATAAACTAACAATTACAGAGTCTCATACCTGATATCTTCTAACATATGAGAGACTAAAGGCTAGGAAACTTCTATAAATGCTCAAAAAATGAGCTCCTCTGGTGACTTATCTCTATGTCTTGCTATCAGTTTTGACGCAGGTGCACACAGGTCCTCTAAATGACACCCATATCTGCAAATTTTGAGTCACTGAGGCTCTAGATATACTGAGACAGGATGTAGAGATACAAATATAGCACAGAACTAAGACTTAAAAAAACAAAAAAAAAACAATGTAATTTAAACTTTGGTAGTTTGTAATACAATGAATAAATGCAATAATGAACGTAGAGCATATCTTATGAGTGTGTGTGAGCAGCAATTACTGTCCATTCACTGCTGCAAAGGGACATCACACCTCAAATAACACACACACATGCACACACTGATATATCTGGAGCACATAACCTGTCAGTGACAACACACTCTCATAAGGAAATATCAATCTAGCGGCTTTTATCCTGCACCACCAAAACATCACTTTTATAGCAATTTTTAAACTTAAAATTTCCATTCCATTCTAAGGTTAAAATGTTGGAATGACTAGAAAATGAGGCATCATTTAATCATCATTTAATCCTTTAATTTTAATCTTGTTTTCCATGAAACACAAAAGCAACACCACAAAATGTTCATCAAAATAATCTATTCTATGTATGATCCAAGTCTTCAGAAGCCATATGCTACCCTGTGTGTGCAAAAGACTGTAGTTTAATCTTTATGCAGATAATCTTTATCATCCGCCATCACACTCAAAATTTGCCGTTCACACTCATTTGAAACTCATTGTAAGTGTTATGACAATGATTTCATATGGCATTAGATTCCTCAAGAGTCTTGTGAATAATTGCAACATGACAAAGTTTGGATGTATCTTTTTGAATGTGACGTGACTTGCCTTAACTCAGGGGATCAAGGGAAGATTTTCAGTGATTAACAGATTAAATTTACCTCTCTTCCTCATGAAAAGCTATTGCATGCCTTTAGAGCACTGAGAAAGTAGCACATGCATTGAATCATTGGACAACTCACTACTCACATGAATCATTGGATAAATTCACTGGCTATACATACACTACTGTTCAATACATTTATTTTTTTAATTGTATTTTTCAGCAAGAATGCATTAAATTAATTAAACATGAAAGAGACATTTGTATGAAAAAAAAAATAAATGCTGTTCTTTTGATCATACTATTAATCAAAGAATATTGAAAAAATAATCTTGAATGTTTTCCACAAACATATTAAGCATCAAAACTGTTTTTAACAATGATAATAAACAATGTTCCCCTTCTAGGGAACTCAGTGCTGCGTCCCCTCTAGTGGACACTTTGGGAAACACTGTCAGTGTGACCAGTGTCTGAAGCACGTGTGAAACAATGCCAATCTATTGGTCCATGTGGCCCGTGACGTCATAGGCGGGAGCCCAGGGGTATAAAAGGGCACCTGTTGAGTACGTCACCAGTTTTTGTCTTCAGGAGCCATCTGTCGTATAGTGTGTGTAATATGTCAGCCAACCCAGAACAGCATTTCAAGAAGTGTGTGCCTCCGTGTCCCAGGTTTTTGACACCCGAGGACACGCATGACTTGTGCGTCATGTGCCTGGGTGAGGAGCACGCGCGTTCGGTGCTCGAGGGCTCCGAATGCGCGCATTGTGAAATGCTTCCAATGCGTAAGTTCCGATCAGGCTTGTCTCTTTTCTCGGGGGGAGAGAGGCAGGCATCTGCACCTTGTGGGTCGGGTCCTGCCGCTGCTGAGGCGCGGCAGAAGCTCAGCTCATGGGGCTCAAAGGTAGAGCTCACGGAGCAGTTTGAGAAAGGTGTGTCTCTTTCTAAAACTTCTACCCCGAACTCGAGCGTGCGTCCTGACCCAGACGTTCTTTCTTTGGAATCCTCTGAGTCCGATAGCACGCTGCTGGGTTCCTCTAGTCATTATGATGATGAGGAGGTTGATGTGGCTGGTGCCGATGATAAAGGTGCGAGCACTGAATCGTCATCAGCCACCCCCAGCAGCACATACGGGGATATGCTGGACGTCATAGATCACGCCTCTAAGCGTCTTCGTTTGGATTGGTCTCGCGAATTGCCTAAACCAGCTCGCGGCTGTTAGACGAGCGTTTTTTTTGGCTGGTCTTGACCACCCCACTCCCAGGAGCTTTCTGTTTCTCCCCGATCTTCATTCAGAGATCTCTAAATCATGGGGGAAACCGTATTCTTATCGGCTACACCTCTTTCAGCACGCTGACTATGTGAACGTCGAGGGCGTGGACGAGCGTGGATACCCTCTGTTGAGGAGACGTTTGCGAGCTATCACTCGCAGAGTGAGTCATCTTCTTTGAAAGCTCCTGCCCTGCCATCAGCAGCGCTTCAGGCCACCTCACGCCTGAATGGCAGGGCGTATGTGGCAGCGGGTCAAGCTGGTGGAGCTTTGCACACCATGGCGGTTTTGCAAGCCTACCAAGCAGACCTGCTTAAGGATTTAGACGAGGGTAAGGGTTTATCCCCTGAGGCGATTGAAGAGCTGCGCCGCACCACAGATCTGGCTCTCCGCGCCACCAAGCAGACCGCCGCTGCCATTAGTCATTCAATAGCGGCGATGGTGGCTATGGAGAGGCACCTGTCAGTCAACCTCGCGGCCATCGGGAAGAAAGAAAAGGACTGTCACTTCCGTCGAGGCGGTTTTGGATAGGTTCAGGGAGACGAAAGAGCAATCAGCTGCTTTCAGGAGGTTCATCCCATGTCGGTCCAAATCCTCCTATGGGGGGGGGATCTGTCTGAAGCTGAGGCTCACAGACAAGAGCAAAAGTCTAGAATTGCTAACCGTGCCCCTCCTCCCTCCAGGAGTCGTCGAGGGAAAGCTAGTGCTGATAAAGTGAAACAGGATCTCAGGGATGTGCTGACTAAGAAACGTGGGTTCCACCAGTGTTCTGACGCTCCATGATAATCTTCTTTCCTGTACCCCCAACCCCCCTTGTGTTTTTGGCCGCTGCTTACATCAGGCTTTGACTTTGGACCAATGATGTTATGCTTTGGCTCGCAATTCATTTACTGATGGTCCGAATCTCCTGTGAGCTTTTGGTCAATTACCCATTAGCTGCTAGCCTGTGAGGCTGACTCGGGTTGGGTTTCTGCATTTAATCATCCGCGGATGGTTATTCCTTGCGGCCCTTCCCAGAACCTACCTATCTGAGGATAGTTACGTCTCAGCTCGGTGATTGTTCCCCTACCTAGGGTTGTTAAGTAGCAGTCTCCTTGAGCCCCTTACCTAGACAGTATCTCTCCCCGGTCATTGTCTGGGTAGCTTCAGTCAGCCCCCTTTGAGGTGGCCGGTATTAAGCACATAGCTATCTGAGGATATCTGTGTTTTAGTTCAGTGGCTTCTCCCCTCTTAGGGTTTTAAGTAGTGGTCTCCTGGGCCCTTATTCAGTCAGTGCTGTCTCCTCCGCGGGGTTGTAAGTAGGCAGCCCACTCTCCGTGGTTTAGGTAGCTCAGCTGGTCGCCCCCTTCTGGTAGCCCCTTCCTACCGTACATAGCTATCTGAGGATATCTGTGTACCAGCTTGATGACTGCTCCTCTTCCTAGGGTCTTAAGTAGCGGTCTCCTGGAGCCCTTGTCAATCTGTGCTATCTCACCTGCCATGGTTTTAAGTAGATAGCCCACTCTGTGTGGTCAGGACAACCTGTAGGAAGATTCCTTGGCTATCTAGGCTAGCTGTATTCTGTATTCTGGTCTACGAGCCTCATAAGACCTAGGACATAGCTACCCGAGGGTTTTCTAGCTCCGCCCTTGAGACTCAGCATCTCTTGGGTTCCTGGCTTAAGTTAGCCCCTTCTGGTCTTATGTATTAGGGTATATGTTCACATAGCTATCTGAGGGTAGCTGTGCATATTTCCTGGTTGAATTGTTTAAAGTTTATCCCGGCCAGGTTATGTGAACAGCCTGGATGTCAGTGGCTTGGCCCCTTTCTGAGGAAAGGTTGATGTATATCTGTCTCTCCCGTGGTGCTCCACCAGGCAGGCAGGTACGCATCTCGGCATGGCGTGATTGGATTTCGTTCCCCAAAGTGTCCACTAGAGGGACGCAGTGTTGAGTTCCCTAGAAGGGGAACGCCTCTCGGTTACCCATGTAACCGTTTTTCCCCGAGAGGGAACGAGACGCTGCATCCCCTTGTCATGGCTTCGGCCTACCTGTTATTTCTCCTTCAGACAACTGGTTACATTCTCAATAGGTGCCCTTTTATATCCCCGGGCTCCCTCCTATGACGTCACGGGCCACATGGACCAATAGATTGGCATTGTTTCACACGTGCTTCAGACACTGGTCACGCTAACAGCGTTCCTCAAAGTGTCCACTAGAGGGACGCAACGACTCATTCCCTCTCGTTTCTTGAGCACTAAATCAGTGGATCAGAATGATTTCTGAAGTATCATGTGGCACTGAAGACTACTATTGTTACAGATAAGCTTAACCACTTCTCAAAAATAATACAATAATAATAAAATAAATTAAAAAAAAATCACTAGAATAAGTTTCCACTGGTCAAGAAAAAAATGTCACTACAGTGACGTTTCCATTATGAAACAGACTCGACTTGTCAGTGAAAGTACTGTCTAACAGTCTTGTGTCTCTGAAGGTAATGTAAATGTGTAGACCTCTAACTATGTGAATGATTGACAGCACTCTGTGACTAATACAAGCCTGAAGGATCATGCAGTACCACACATTACTAGCAGAACTACACTTACTCTGTAGTCTTTTTCCTTCTGGTATCTCATCTAATAAACACTCTCTTCTGTGCAGCTGCTGTTTATGCCCCTCTGACAAACAAGAGAACATTGCATGAGCTACAGAAATGAATGGACTTTTTCCCCATTCCTCCCTGTATGCTTCAACAAAAAGATTAGAAGATTATCCTGTTTATAATGCCAGCCTGTCAGGACTGAGGGAGGGAGAGGAGTGAAGAGAAGTGTGTGGAACGGCAAGAAAGCAAAATCCTGTAACTGGAGGTTGGGGGTGTGGCTCAAAGCCTTTTCCAGTCGTCCTCAGGGGTGGAATAATTAAAAGAGGAGGATTAGCTTCAAGACTCTTGCTCTACATCGTTTAAAGGAAGGGAGGAAGGACGGACATGATGCAGTCAAATGCTCCATTGACTCACTCAAGTGTGTGCGCATATTTGCAATCCAGGCTCGTTGCAAATGTTACTGTAGCTACATTTCTGAAAAACCTGAAATATGTTGTTCTCGATACATTTCGCTGCACTTTTCAAATGACACATCACACTTGTCATGAAAGAAATACCTATAAGTAGAAAATGGTTGCAAAATGATATGCTGCATGTAAAGCGCATGCCATTTTAGCTTCCATCTAAGAGGCTTTGCGCTCTTTTGTGAAATGGCTCGTGACTCGTGTTTCACAAGGACTTGTACCCAAGTGCTCCACATGCAAGTATAATACTATACCAGGTAAGCTATTGAGCAAGTTTACAATGTCGGAAAATCCATACATATGGAGCTAAATATGTAGGGTTGGGAATCGAAAATCAATTCCAGTTGCAGAATCGGATACTTAAGGTCAGGAATCAGATAATTGTTGTAAAATTAAAATTTCAATTCCACCTATCAATTCCTGTGTGCGCATCTTTTTTTTTCTTTCTTTTTTTTTTTTTTTTTAGGTGGCGAAAAGGGGCTGTTAAAAATGTATTTGTCTTTGAATCATTCATTCAAGAGATTCATTCAAAAACACTGATTCATCCAGTAATGAAACAAGTAAATCTTGAGTGAGTCACTGAATCATTCCATTCATAAATTCCATAAAATTTTGTTTAGCTGTCTAAATTTTCTTCAGAATTGTGAGAGAACTACAATCTCCATTTAAAAAAAAAAAAAAGTTTAAATTTATCCAGAACCGTGCAGCTCTATTTTGCACACAAACAGCTATTAATCTAGTCCAGCTTTTATGTAGCCGGCTGATTTTTGTTCATGGTATTCAGCAGCAATTAAATGTTTTGCAAAAAGAGAAACAGAATAAATATGTTTCATATCTAAATGTTTGACTTAATTTTTCTGACCACATTGGAATCGAAACTGGGAATCGATAAGAATAGGAATCGATAAGCAGAATCGGAATCAGAATTGGAATTGATAAAATTCAAACGATACCCAACCCTATAAATATGGGATTCAAACATTAAAATGTATTTGTTTATAAACCATGCATTATGGTGATAGTGTTTTGATGTCGTAATATAGTATGGTGCAAGGAACTGTGCAAAAGGAAGTCTTTATTAATCAATAATCTGCTCCTGTAATTTGTGTGAAAAGGAACAAATGTTGTTGGTGTTTTACTGCCTCTAGTGTTCATTTCACCTGGAAAATGCAGTGAAATGTATGTATCGGTAAGTTTTTGCAGTTGTGCAGAAATGCAGGGAGTCCCTTCTGTATCCATTTCCACTTCCAGGCAGTCATTTACAATTAACCTAGGTTGTATATTTGTGGTCATGCTTTATTCAGTCACACAACAACCATGTGCACATGAAATCTCACTTTATGTTCACCGTAGCAAGTTTAGCCTAATTAATAGGTCACAGTAACACAGCATGCAACACTTGCCTATGAAGGAATGAAATCAGGCACAATGTGTTGACACATTACACTTTGTCTGCAGAAAGTGCTAGTGGAGTAGCAGTCCACCTCTTTTTCTTTATATGATGGATGAACAAGTAAAACTATTTATTTGTTGTTCTGTAGTATAAAAATAGCCCTTTTGCTTGTCTGAGTTGTAGAATGGATAGCTGTAGATAAATTGGTCTAGGCAGAATAGCAACAATGTGGCTGTTGCAACAATTTTAAAATACTTATTGTTATGAGTGGTGACATTTTAAAATGTTCATCTCAGTACTCTGGATTTTTAATGACTTGGATGGAAGTGGCCTGCTGAAGCAAAAGTCTGTGTGAATATGTGTATTGCTGGTTATGAGGGAGCCGCCTCATGTTTTGTTTGCATCATTTTCTTTGCTGTACATCTATGCTGCATGTTTTTTTTTTTTTTTTTTTTTTTTTTTTTGAAAAATATTATATACCATGAATCTGCACACAACTGAGTGCAAGAATATGAGATATTTTCTAGGAAAAAAACTGTTTTTGACCTTTTAGAACAGGCCTCTGTGATGTTAAGATGATGTTGATGGTTTCCAAGGTGTTTATAACATGTTCTGAGTGATTGCTTATTGGCCCAAGTCTCTATAAGTACATTTACATGCAAAGTTTTCTGTCCAAGTAAATATGACACAAACGAATATTCGAAGAATTAATGCACACCATGTGTCTTTTGAAGTTAGCATACGATACAACGCTGTGGGCAATTTTAGTTTTAAATTTAATCAATATGAAAAAGACTAATTATTGCTTCAGTCTGGCTGAAATCAGTTTGGACCATGGCTGCTGTAGAAAGCTGAGACAGAGGGTGTTTAGCTGGTGTGGGAAAATACATTCAGATTCCATACAGAAGTGCAAGCAAAAATTTTCATTTTTAAATTACAGTAATATTTAATATAATTACATTTTAAAATATATTGTAATACTGAATAAAATATATTCTATGTATACTGAAATATAAAATATACTGCATTTTTCACTCATGCAGCCTTGTGAACATCTTTGTGTTTTTTCCAAAAAAAAAAAAAAAAAAAAACATGTATAAATACTATTCCAAACTTTTGACTGCACCAAACTTTTGTATGTAAATGTGTTTGTGTATGCGTGTCTCAGTGACTCATCCTGTGGGGTGTAAGGGAATAAGCTGAATCAGATTAGCATTACCCCCTATGATAATTTAGATCCTTCAAAGACTGGCGATACCTTCAGCCAGACATCCTAACAACTCAGCCTTGCATCTCGGCTACTGAACTTGAACTCTAAGCAGACTTAAGCCTCACTGTTTTATGTCCAGCCAGCAGGGAGCTCCATAAGTAACCCATACTCTCCTCTGTCGCTCTCCACTTCAGCACCACTCCTCTTTAGTTCAGCAGAAAGGAACGGGGGAGAGACTGGATAGGATTTAGACACTTTGCTTATTGGCCAAGAAATGAAGTGGCCAAAACAAGGGCACTGTCCTCACAGAAAACACAGGGAAATTTGATGTCCCTCGCCCTCTGATCCTACCTCTGCCTACTCCTCTTTAATCATGGCTCTCTTGTTTTGTTTGTTTTGCTGCAGGTTCAGTCTCCACCACCAATGAAGGCAGTCTAGCCCCACTGCATGCAACCTGTGCTTCTGTTAGCCAAATGAAGACCTAGAGAACTGAGGACACGGGTAGGGCGTTTCTGCTTCAGTGAGAAATCCCTCTGTAGTAATATGTATGAGAGACCAGCTGACCAGAAGATCCTGCCAACCGAATGATGGTCTGGCTCGAAATATCATTCCCTGGAGGGCACAAAACCTGACCGGTGAATCTGGTTAAAAATCTCAGCACAACCTACACTGGGATTTAAGACTTAAAATAGGTAAAGAAAGAGATATATGTCTGGTTCTGTTTCTTAACTTGACCTTACAGATGTTACAGACTTTTTTTTTTATTGCCGCTCCTACTGTTCCCCCTCCCGAGCGAGGAATGTTAGTGATGAGGACATTTAGAGGAGGTTTATTTTGGTAAGGGATGTAATGAGCATGATTGTGTGCTGATTACACCCAGCCAACGTACTGGAGTGTCTTGGGTGAGCTACGAAGAGGAGATGAGGGTAAAAGCGAGCAGTGACAAGCCTCATTAACGGAAAATACTCTGCTCCGCTGCCGAGGCCCTGCTGTTGATGAGGAACCTAACTGCTAGACTCTCTAATTATGCTCTGTAACCGCCATCCCACAGAAAGCAATAACCCCCATCTCTCCGCATATGCAAATATGACAGACCCGATCATTAGGTTTTATGCCTCAAAGCCAAATTGTTATTGTAAAACCACTGAAGCCAAGGGCAAAGACGTAAAACTCTATCACGCATTTTGACACATTTTTTACGAGCTTTCCTCAATAACAGAACAAATGTTATTGAACGTCATGGATAGTCAAGGGTAATGTGCCATGAAAGTATTGTTTCAAATCAGAACAATTATTTGAGGCTTCGTTGAAAAAAAAAAAAAAAAACTGTAAATTTTCAGAGCCAAGAATGTATAATTTGGCTCGTTCTCCGCTCCGTGTTTCCCAGCATTTTGGTTAGCGTGCCATATTGAAATTTCATAATGATGTGATGCCCACAAATTATGTCCCATATGTTCATGGGTCTTATGCTCCTCTCACTCCCTTGACTATTAAAAACAATTTCAAAACACGTTCCGCTGCTGGTTTTAAACGCACGTTTGGTCTTTCAGAGGACAAACTTTTTTATATTATTATTTTACTTGAAAAGATGAGAAAGTAAAAAGTACATGTGCACTCACAGAAAACAGAAGTGGTTGCATTTGCCCTTGCTTGACCATTAGACTTTCCACTGATCCACTTATAATGGAGTTCAGTGAACCAGCTTGAAGAATGCTGGAGGCTCCAGAGTATGTGGACCTGTCAGGCTTGACCATTACCATTAAAATACCATATAGTTGCTCACATCTGTATATCACAAAAGATGTGCTAACCCTCCCAGTTCACTGAGCTTTGGCAAGCCTTCCAAAAAGTCAGCCTGTGCAGATAATTACTGGGAAAAATCCCTACAAAACAAAAACTGCAAGACTAATTATAGAAAGTTAAATCCATTTTCTTTTCTTTTTGCACATTTTGCTGTGTTTTCAGTTTATGTGTGTGTTTGTGTGAGAGACTGTGTGTGAGTGATTGACAATGATGGACAGGTAGAAAGAAAACTTGTGAAGGAATTTCAGCACTTTTTTTTTTCCTCAGTATCTCTTTCTGCATGTCCGTCTCTCTCTTTTATACTCCTCCATAGGGCTTTGGAGAGACACATCTCTCGCGGTTCTCAATTTCAAGCGTTCAGTCTCTCCTTGGTGACATCTCTGCATTGCAGACCATATTGCTTTCCTGCCATTAAACTTCATTCCCATCACACGGTGATTTATCAACATCAGTGTATAGTGTATAGACATATTCAGAGCAAAACAGTATGGTTAAGATAAAAATCTATTATGAAGCAACTTCCTCAATCAAGTCGAACTTCAGTCAAGAGTGAAACCTCTTATTGAATGCTTAATGGATGTGACTAGCTAATTAGCCCATTAAAATAAATTAAGTTATTAAAGTATTAATGTTCCTTCTATATATCCAGCCCACATCAAATTAGGGTTTTCTCTCTGGTCGTTTCTCAGAGCGTCAATCGTTTATTAAAATGCAGATACGCATGTCAGGCGACCCAACACTATACTGCTGACATGCCATATTTGCAGTAATGCAATTTACAGCTTTGTCTATTGGTAAATTGTGTTTGCTGTGAAGTCTAAATGGCATGTTTCCAATTTTAAATCAAATGTTTTTGCATTGATCCTGTTTTTCTGTCCTTATCTAGAGCCACCACAACGGACATGTGTCTGTCGTTGATGAGAAGCGTGTTGTGGGCTTGTATTGCTCATAAACAGCTACCTTCTTTAGTGTCGGGCCAGGTTAATATTATTACAGAGCAATTGAGGAGATAAATCTCTAATTGAAATTTGAATGCAGACAGATCGCCTCTAGCCTAACACAGCAAGGAGGGAAGAAAAAATCAATGTGTATTAAAAAGGACGCTGCGCAAGGCAATTATCAGCTCCTCTGCAACTTGTTGTTGTAGTTTCTGGAGGGGCCGACGAGGCATATCATTTGAGACCAACGTCATTGTATTGGGTCACTACTTCCCATAGGGCTGTTTGTGTCTTTAGAATTAATTACCTCCTTCAGAAAAATAAAGTTACATCTTGGTCAACTGACCTTTAGTCAATCTTTAAAGAATACTTGACCCAAAAATGAAAATTTGCTGGAAATCTACTCACCCTCAGGCCATTCAAGATGTAGATGAGTTTTTTTTTCTTCATCAGAACACATTTGGAGAAATTTATCATTACATCATTTGCTCAACAATGGATTTTTCTGCAGTGAATGGCTGCCATCAGAATGAGAGTCCAAACAACTGATAAAAATAACAGTAATTCACAGGTAATCCACATGACTCCAGTCAATCAATTAACATCTTATGAAGTGAAAAGCTGCATGTGTGTATAGACAAATCTATCTCTAAGACATTTTGAACTTTAAACTATTGCTTCTGGCTAAAATATGAGTCCTCTTATCCATAGTATTGCTTTCTTCATTGAAAAAGTTGTCTCATCTGAACCAGGAGAGCTAAATTTCTCCAAATCCGTTCTTTATCATTACTATTGGTCTAGTAAGGTTCTATATGTTAACATAAGTTAATTGATTAGGCGTAAAATTGAGCCAGTTGTTTTACCGTACACGTTTAATTTACTATACTAGAAATTTAGCAATATTACCAAAGCCAAAACTGCTGTGAAGTCAAATATTTATTTTAAAACTGACAGCATGTTTGGCCTTTTTAAAATAAACTGCATAAAGCATCAGCCTGCGCTAACATTTCAAAGCTATTATTTGAACAAGACAGCATTTAAAATGATTTGGTTTTATATCACTATTTCATGCAGTATCATGTTCACATAGTACAGAATGTGAGGAAATGTCAAGTCCATTCAATTCAGTTTTAAAAAGCACTATACAAATATTGTTTCAATGCGGCTTTACAGAACTCAAGCTTTTGACCCTTCAGTGAAGAAACCAAAAGCAAGTGTGGCACAGAAAAAAAGCTAGGGGAGCTCAGCCTCCACTGGGAAGACATATATTTTATTAAATGTACAGTATATATGCTGTATTATCTATTATACAGTATCTAGTTCCACTGTATGTGTAATGTTAGTCATATATTTACTGAATGAATTAAGCTATGATATGCAAGACAATTGTCAACAAACAACTCATTTCAAGTAATTGTTTTTGGACCTTGTTTTTCTTTATTCACTGAAGGGTCAAAAGCATGATATCTGTACAGCTACACTGAAACAATATTTGTATAGTGCTTTTTAAAACGGACTTGAATGGATTTGACATTTGCTCAAGTTCCTCACGATTTTTCTTTAGTTTCTGTATAGTTTTTTTTTTTTTTTTTTTCAGCACTTAGCCTGTAATGTCACAGATTGTTCCATCTATCTGAAACCACACTACAACACTTGCAGTGGTGTTGAATGTTGATGGATTCTAGAGGATTTACATTCTAGTGGAGTTACATAACTTGTTTGGTCTGAAATATAGTAAAACAGCTAACATTATTTCACAATGCAAATTATAACTATGAATATAGCAACTTTTATTGTGGTTAACCTGTATGTGCTTTCTCCATAGTGATTTTTAGGTTGACATACAATATACAAATGAGGAGCATAAATTCGGTCAGTGTGTCCTAAAGCAGTGTAGATTAACGTTAACGTTATGAAAGCCAAATAAGAATTTGTCATTGACCAGGATTATTTCACATTCCTGTGCATGAGCATCGTCTGCTATAATCGTAGTGCACTTGGTAACATTTTTACCCCCCACAAGTTGCTTAAGCCAAATAAATACTAAATCCTATAGGAAAGAGTTCCCTAGAGGAATCCCTGTCTGGTCCAAAGCTCCGCCCCTCGCGCGTGGCGCTGTCCCTCACAGTAGTGCTGCTCTCTGAAACTCCGCGAGCTCAAGCGCGCGCCCGAGCAGATCGCTGCTGAAGCGCGAGACGAAGGAAGGAAAGTTCTGCTGCTCAGACTCTAGAGGATCAATGCCCAACGAATGAGGAGTGAATTCACCCACCATGTTCTGCGATTTGAACACTGTCGCTTGAGAAAAGGAAGAGTGCTGTAAACTTACAATCATGTTTTGGACATTTTTGTTGCCATATTGTGTGACTTTTGTGCTGGGAAATAAGACCGACGAACGAATACCTTTCTTTCACGGGCATGTCTTTGAAAACTCTCCACCTGGCTCAAAAGTGAACGGACTGAGTATCCCGGTGAAGCGCATCGACCCGCAGCGATGGTGCTCCAAGTCCGGGATGCACCTGAAACTCCTGGGGGACAGGAGTGAAGATTTTCACGTCTTCGCGCACCACAAGCGAGGACACATATTACTGAAAACCTCTAACGTTCTCGATCGAGAGGAGCGCGCTGAATATCTCCTCAGTCTCGCGCTGTGCTGTCAGAGCTGCGCTTCAGCCGTGCGCGTCGTGGCCGAAGTTGCTTCAATTAAAGTGGACGTGCTCGACACGAACGACCATGAGCCCACTTTCCAGCATGCAGACGCCAAAATAACTTTGGACGACGCCACGGCCCTGAGGTCGGTGGTGTACACGGTGAAAGCGGAGGACATTGACAGCGGCAAAAACGCCGAGCTTATATACTACGCGCTCCCGAGAAACGGCAGTTTCTACGTGGTGCCCAAAACCGGCGACATCCTCCTCGTGGACTCGATTCTCGGTCTCGAGCAGCCCATAAAGTTCAGCGTGTTTGCGCGAGACCACGGCTGGCCCGCTCGAACCAGTCAGAATATGGATATAGAGATCAGTCCGCGCCAATGGCCAGCCCTTCCTCAGCTCGACAACGGACTCTCGAGAAAGTCCCGTTCCGTGCCGGAGCCGGTGCTTATCACCGTTTCCGAAGACGCGAGTATCGGCTCCGTCATAATGAATCTACACCCGGTGAGGTTTCAGTCCGCCAGTTTTGAGCTGATTCACCCGGACGCGGATAACTCTCCCGTCACCGTGAGTCGGGACAGCGGAGATTTGGTTATATCAAGGCGGCTCGACCGAGAGACGCAGCCGCTAGTGGAGATAACTGTAAAAGTACAAGATAAGCGAGGTGAGTGCGCCGTGACTAATCCAAATATCTGTACAATACGACAATATGCCCCGGTCCCTTTCCCACCTGTACAGTACGTGACACTGTCTCCAGGTTTCACCTGAACACCCAAAAAATGACGCGCGCCTCCATGTACCCAAATCCTCCTCCTCTTCCCTCAGACTGAGCACGTCATATGCAGCTTCCCTCATTACAGATGCGCAAAGTTCACAGGAATCAAAGTTTAATTATCCCTCGCGGTAAAGGCTGCCGCGTAATTGACACGAGTCAAGGCGCAGATGAAACCATGGGTGCGCTGCTGCATGAACGAAAGCGTTCGATTGCATTGTGATGCAGAAATGTATTCATACACACCTTGGTGACAAATGCTGAAATTTACATAAAATGATAATTTAATCTATATATATAATATTTAATTTGTAGACTGTATATAATGTAAACTGTTGCATTATTACTTATTTACTGTGAATTATGCCAATGGTTTGTTTTTAACATCAACAGCGTTTTTACATCCCTTTGACTTGTAACCATAATTTTGGAAATTTCAGTTGAATTCTGTGAGAATTTCACTGGATTTCAAAATTGTCAAGAAAAAGTGTAATGCACTTATCAGTGCAGGTTGGCAGCAGTTTTACAGTTAAGCTCATGTTTTACATTTCAGCGTGTTGTGCATATTGCTTTGTTCATCACATCACGATTTTATTCCCTCATACCTTGGGCTTTAAATAATTTCCCTCCATTTAAACCGGTCATTCAGTCAGTGCTCAGCAATTTAAGTCTTTGTGTGTGTGTGTGTGTGTGTGTGTGTGTGTGTGTGTTTGAGGGAGAAAAGGAGGAAATTTGGTAAGGCACTCACATGGGCCCTTTTACAGAATCATATCATACTTCTGTATTCACCTGTAATTGCGTCCTCTGAGTTGCAGGTGAACCCTGCGCATCAAGCTGACTTTTGGCAGGAATCCGGGGTGATTTAATCCTTTTTGAGTTGGAGATTGTGCTCTACTTGCCTTCATCTGCTCGTATTAGCTATGTAATCCCATCTCATTCACTTTCTCATTTTGGGGATTTCAGACTGGCAGCGCAGTTAGAGGAAACTGCAGGGAAGATGAGGCGTTTAGTGGAATGTGCTCATATTTGAGCAGTTGACCGGGCATGATTTAGCAGTCTGTGATTTAATTAGTGTTGGTTTGTTAATCAGGGACTTTCTGATTGCTGGACCTGCGGCTCTGGAGCTACTGCTTTTTTTTTTTTTTTTCCTTGAGTTCCGTGTTCCTAGCATATGTTCAAGGGCGCTTGTTTGTGCGTGTGGGGATATTTGCAGGTCTGTGAATGTTGTGCGGTGTGCGGCCCTCTGTGAAAGCTTAGCACAAATAATGAGGCCAAACAGCTGGTTTTAATCAGGAGTGAGAAGAACGTCTGCTGACCTCACATTTGCCTGTGGCTCTTTGGAAATAATGAGCTTTCAGGTAACCACATTTATTTAAAAGACGGGGATTTTTTTCATGTGTATTAAAGATATTTATATCTTTCCTCTTCTTTAGCTATGGATATTGCATTTTTTCCCCATCAAGCTCTTTATATATACCACAATGTGGAACACATCATATTTCATAAGAGAATGAAGTCAAAATTCTCTTTTGAATTAGCTGAACATCATTCATTATTGAAATTAAGATGCAAAAACCAGTCACAACGTGAGAATTTATCATTTGAACAAATCTCTAGGCATACACGCTGCAAAAAAATCATTAAACAACCTCAACCTTGCAGAGCAACTGGCGACAGCCTCTGAGGCAACTTTAAAACCTCAAAGCTATACTTTGATCTCCTCTAGGTATTCAATGATTTATATATAAAGAAGACCAAAACAATCTAAATGCACTGGGTAGGCCGCTGATTCTCTCAAGTACAACATTCTCCTCCAGAACAATCAAGAAAGTGACAATGTCTGGAGGTGAATGTAGAGTGTCTTCATTATCTCATGCTGCTGTCAAGATTGCTGAATGTTAACAACGTTCATCTCCCTCTCTTTTCTGTACTTTTCTCTTTTGTCTTGCTTTTGTGTGCTAACTGGATGAATGTACGGAGTGCCATTTAAATAGAATGCTTTTTGTTATATCTGACCTAACACGATGGTGCTTGAAGCAAATATTCAAATATTGAATTGATTTGATACCTGAGTCACTAACGTCTCTCTTAAGTTTGTATGTATAACAGGGTTTCTGCAGGTCTTAAGTTTTAATTAGGTCTTCTACAAAGTAAGATCTTAAATTGGAGCAGAAAGTCTTAAATTCATGAAGTCATAAAATTACATGTTGCATGCACTGCAAAGAAGCTTTGTATGTATTTTTGTCTTGTTTTCCAGTTCAGATATCTAAATATCCTTAAATCAAAATTGGGATGCAAAACAAAGATAGCTGAAGTCTTGTTTTATGAGAAATTGAAAAAAGGGGGTTGATTTTTTTCCCCCGTGTGAATTTAGTTGATTATTCTGGCAGATTTGTTCTTGTTTTAGTCATAAACTAACTTCATTTTGATCAGTTTCACACAAAACAAGGCTTCTTATCTTCTGTCACTTTGCTTCCTCAGTGTGTCTTGATTTTTGAATCTTTAGACATTTTGCACCAGAAAATGACAAAAATACTGAGGAAGAAAATTACATTTTTGCAGTGTGATAGAGATCTGTTGTATTTTCAAACTGTTGCTAATAAAACTCATTGTATGCTCCCTAAAAATGTACATTTGGAGAACATACCCTAGTAAAAAGTAATATATTTAAAATACATTTATTTCATACGAAGAATAGTTCAAATCTATTAACATATTTACTGACATATCACTCAAGACTTACTGATATAAAAATTTTAATCAAACTTTATTTGGAGTATTTCTTGTGCACAATGCGCATTTCTTAATATTAAGCCTAAAATGTTTTTTAATCTCACTATTGCTAAGGATTGTTTGATCTGTGAATAATTTAGGTCTTTAAATGCAAGGTATTTAAAGTGTACCTGAAGTATACTTGCATAAGTTCCACTTTAGCACAATCAAATATACTTCAGAATATCTTCAGTTGGACTTCAGCACTACTTCCACACAAAGTGCATTAAGTACAAAATTAGTTGTTCCAATTTAGCAGACTTTAAGTATACCAGTTTAGTATACCAAAAGTACAATTGCAGGGTATTTTTATTAAGTACATAAATATGTATATATATTTGTTGTATACTTAGCATGAAATAAATTTATTTCAAAACATTTCAGTATATTCATTTTCCACTAGGGTATTGGCATATTGTTTACCCTGTTTTTACTGTTTTCATCTTAAAAAATTTAAAATGGTCTTAAAGTCTTAAATGTATCTTCTTAAAAACCCTGTATAAGCCACAAATACTTGCAACATTATAAAATATTTTAACTAATTTCGCTAGATCACTAATAAAGTGATGTAATGTTTATATACCAATATACTAAATCAGGGCCAGTATTCACAAAACATCTTAAGGCTAAAAGTAGCTCATAACTTTCCGATTTAAGAGAAAATCTTAAAAAAATAATGGGCGTGTCAATCCTAAATTTAGGACTCCTAGGCCCGGTTTCACAGACAGGGTTTAGAGTAAACCAGGATTAGGCCATAGATCAATTAGGACATTTAAGTAGCTTTCATAAACGTTCTTAGAAAAAAAAAAAAAAAAATACATTACTGGTGTGCATCTTAAGACAAAACAAAGGCACTGATATATTTTAAGATCAGTCAGTGCAAGTTTCTTTGAGTTGAAACAGCTCAGACTTACATTTTAGTCTAGGATTAGGTTTAAGCCTTGTCTGTGAAACTGGGGGCTACATTTTTGCTCTGAGAGTATTTCACAAAGCGTTTTAGCGCTAAAACTAGCTCCTAAATCTGTGAAACGTTAGGAGTAGTGAAGAGGACTCCTAAGCCACTAAGACCAAACCACAAACTATCCTAAAATGGCTGTTGCCGGCAATCTGCCTCTGATTGTCAACATTTTAGAAACATTTGACAATAATGAGCTTTTAAAAAGGTATCACGTTTGGTTATGGAGGGTATCCTAACTCCAAATTTTCATTTGATTATATCATTGTTTTCATTAACAAGTTGGGCAAGAAGTAACAGCTGTTCTTGCGTCCAGTTTGGTTTTCTTTGACGTTTGCATGTCTTATTTTCAGCCATGATAATTCTACTCTAATAATTAAAAGGCTGTTTATATGCATATTCACTAATTGTTTACAAGAAGCATACATGTAAGAGGCTGACAATTAGCTGAACTTATATTTGTTTAATTAGTAACACTTAGCCTGCATTTTAAAATCTTTTATTTGAATGTGGCAAATTAACATTTTAAACCTTTATTTGAGTATGGCAACATAATTTCATGCTCTACAGTATTTCTATGGATAAGCCTCTGACAGAGCCAATCACTGTGTGCATAGCTAGTAAGCATGCTGACATCATCTATAGCAACGAGGTCAACCCCGCCCTTACTCTTAGCTTAAGACTTCTCTCTATTCCTTAGTAAAAGTTTGTCTCAGCAGCTTTGTGAATAGGTTTGAAGAGAAAACTCTTAGCTAAAAACTTTTGCTGCGATTTAGGAGAACTCTTAGTAGTAAGATAAAATGTTTTGTCAATATGGGCCCAGATTTGCACCTTAAAATGTTCTTAGAACTACCGTGATAGTTCAAGTTTATTTATTTGTATAGCACATTTACAACAGCCACCAAGCTGAACAAAGTGCTTTACGGAAGAGCAAGATTATATAACATACATAGAAAACAAACCAGACAAAAATAATAACAACATGGTTAAAAATGACCATATAGCAGTAATCAACATACTAGGAAAAACAGATAAGTTTTTAATAAGGACTTAAAAACAAACAGAGAAGGGGCCGTTCTAATCTCTAAAAGGCAGGGTATTCCAAAGTCGTGGCCCTGCCACCGCAAATAAACGCTCCCCTCTATTATATAGGTATTTTAGCAGAAAACAATCGTAAGTGGCCTGTCCATAACTTGGCCAGTCCACACAAAGCCAAAACACCATCTGGGTAAAACACGATACTAAATTAATGCAATAAACAGTAACTCAATGACGCAAATATAACACCAAAACACCTTAATGTATGTTACTGATAACAAAAACGTACAAAACTATTTAAATAAAATAAAATCATGCATGATATGTCAGGCAGTAATTTCTGGCAATGTCCTTTCACTGTTTCCCACAGATTAACTCTTTGTTTTTACTTGCAAAAATATTTATGATATTTCACCATATGTGGAAAGGAAACTTGCGGTTAACCAATCAACAGGTTTATACTATGTAATTTTTACAGAAAAATACTAAAATGCTAAACATTTTTTTTTTTTTTGATGTTGAACACTGTTCAACATTTTGATTTTGAATCTAAATGATTAGATTTTACATTTGCATTTTTACAGTGCAAGTATACATAACTGATGTGCCTGTGTCTTCGTAAATCTTCATAAATGTAAATTATTCCAGACATCATCTCTCTTCTTACAAATCATTCCATACATCTTCCTTTTCCGTGCATGTTGATGTGTTGCGTCTGTAGAATCACTGAGCGAGTCTGGCTAATTTGGCCAAACAGTTCAGTCTGAGTTGTTTTTCTAGGTCTTTCCTTCCTTTCCCCCCTACATTTCTTCATTATCTTTCTAACTCTCCACTTCGCTTTCTATCTTTTTCCTCATACCCCTTAAGCTTTCTTGTCAGAGCACGTCTGATCCTGCCAGTCTTTGTGGTATCAGTGCTGTGGGATCAATTAACCCCTGCACAGAAGATGCTGATAGATAGTTTGTGTGTGCTTGCGTACAGAGCCAGTATTTGTGTGTAAACCAATGACAGACTTCGAATCCCAATCTCAACAGCGCAGTGTAATCTTACCTTAGAGATGCCATCGGCTGTCTTGCTCAAGCCCTCTTTCTCTCTCTATTAGACATGATGGAGTCAAGCTCAAATTTTCAGGTTGAAAAGAGATTGACACTAGCCTATTCTTCTCTCTCTCTCTCACGCAGCTGGTCTAGAACATTCTGCTCTTAGTCATTTCCGTTGTCTATGTTTCATTAAGGTGACAGACATGTATTTTCAGACATGCACACGCATCTCCATTATCCTCGCATGTGGAATATGGCCCAGGTGTCTGAAGCCACAGTTTTTGCATTTGACCAGCAAGCATGTGTTTTGCGAGGGAGATTCTGAGCCCCACTCTGGTAATGGCCCTAAACACCCACATCAACAGGACTTAATTTGAATGACAGGCTCAATGTTTTTCTGGGTCTTGACAAGCCTTCAATACTGAAAATCTGTTAATCTGGTCAGCATGAGCCAAAGAGTTACCACAGCATATGGGGAGCTTCTTCCGCCAGGGACACAGAGGAGCTAGCAAATGCTTCACAGGGTCAGACATTTGCACACGCACACACATAGACTCAGACACTCGAGCGAAAGCCCTAAAACTGTGTGCAAAACCTGCTCTCTAGTAAACAGCACATATATTTCCAGATAACCCTGGTAACACATGAGCACACTTAATTTCTCTTGCAGTGTTTGGCATATATACATACAGATTCCAAAGGTCCTTAACGGTTCATATGTAAAAATGTTCTCATACCTTTGGACACGCACAACATTTTCACCAACCATCAATTTCTTTCTTTTTTCTTATAGTAGAAACTTAAAAGTACACACAGATGATGCCTCAAATTTCCTGAAACCTTTCTTAAAATTAAATTAAGCTATAGTAAAATAAGCTTAATTAAAATGCTAAAAAAATACACTAAACATAACATTTCACTGAAATCTGTTTTTTTTTTTTTTTGAGTTGATGTATAACAAGATTACATTGGAATCTATCTATCCATCCATCCATCCATCCATCCATCCATCCATCCATTCATCCATCCATCCATCCATCATCCATCCATCCATCCATCCATCCATCCAGCCATCCATCCATCCATCCATCCATCTTTGATAAATTGTTCAATAGACCCTTGTGTTCCATTGTAATCTTATTATTATTATTTTTTTTAATGACATATTACATTCATTTGCAGATATGTTTATCCAGAGCTACTTAAAAATGAGGAACATCACACAAATGTTTTTCTTACTTTACCAAATGTTGCCACCAGCACAGATATTTTGGTTTGAAGGCCCAACTTCCTCTATGAAGAAGCTGTTGACCCACATTCAAACCAAAGGATGTGTGTAAATAAGCATCCAGATAGGTCTGGAAACATTGACTTTTATTCTTATAAAAATATTTTTGCTTATTTAATTATTTATTTATTTATTTAGAGTAGTCCTAGTTTTTTTTTTTTTTTTTTTTTTTTTTGGACAAAATAGTCCAAGAACACACCGGGTTCAGCTGCACTGTTATTTTTAGAGTTAAGAGGACAGGTTAGAGGTTTAATGGTTGTCCTCATGAAAGGTAGGAGGTACTGGATCACCAGAGAGAGAAAGAGAGAGGAGGAAAGAGTTGCTGGTGTTTGCAGTTGGTAATGTTTCGATTTGTCCACTATCTAAGGGATGAAGATAAAGCATGTGTAAAGATTGACAGCTATGGAAAGAGAAAACTATTTAAATAATTTAATGAACTCTAGAGTAAATGAACATTTAATGTAACAATGTAGCAAATATAGAAACTCCTCACAAATTCAGAGAGAATCATTGCTACAGCTAAAACTACTTAATAAGAACAAGTCTTCATTCAGCAGCAGGAGTCACAAAAGCTCTTCACTGTGGACCTCATTTTGTAATCTAGGCATACATTTAGCCATTATAAAATTATGTGAGAGTTCTGTGTCAAACGATAGGCTTTATGGCTTTCTTATAGTCACCCAGGGTTCTCTATAGAATGTCTGTGACACAAAATGAATAGGAGGTGTGTTACGGTCCAGATATGCATGTACCAGCACAAGCCCCAGACATGCTGAGTTTCCTTAAGTGGAACAAAATCAGATGTAGCAGATGAAAAGTGCACTGTGGCGTGTCTCAGAACATTGGTGTTAAAATGTTTGAACGGTGGCAGCTCCAGTTAATCACGTCTGTGAAAGCAGGTGTGAATGGAAGTCATCCAGTTTTCTGCAGTGTTGTGTTCATGCTTGATTCAGGGTGCACTTGGAATTTTCTCTTTTTACTCCCTGATGATTTGAGAGCAGTTTATGTCAAACATTCTAAATTTTGGAAGCTTTTGAGGTCTTTTTCTTGGATCAGATGGGAGAGAACTCAGTTTAGAAATTGCATTTAGTGATTCAGTCAAAGAATTCTAGGGCTAATTCCATAGCTATTGGTGATGTGGTTACTGACCAGCAGAATATAATGAAGTGATTGCAAAAAGAATGCTAAGCACTTTTATTACCTCTGATCTCCATCATTTCTGTGTTCATTAAAGCCAGCAATGGTGTATTCACATTGTTTCTCTAATCCGTCATTAGTTCTGAGTGTGATGTGGAAGAAATTGTGGATGTCTTCAAAAATGTTGTGGCTAACAACAGCCCCCACCACCACACATGGTCATCACAAGTATTTGACTTCTTGTTTGCATCAATTGTCCAGTTTCCCTAACAACCACACTACTGACAGGGTTAAAGGGATACTCAACCCCAAAATGAAAATTTTGTCATTAATCACTTACTCCCATGTCATTCCAAACCCATAAAAGCTTTGTTCGTCTTCGGAACACAATTTAAGATATTTTGGATGAAAACCGGGAGGCTTGTGACTGCCCCATTGACTGCCAAGTAAATTACACTGTCAAGGCCCAGAAAAGTATAAAAAACATTGTCAAAATAGTCCATCTGCCATCAGTGGTTCAATCTGAATTTTATGAAGTGACGAGAATACTTTTTGTATGCAAAGAAAATAAAAATAATAACATTTATTCAACAATCCGTCTCCTCTCAGTCTCTCTGTGTCAGCGTAGCGCCATTTTGGAGAGCATCCGATGGACGCAAAGTGCGTACGCTATTCTCTGTCATCAGTAACGCATGGATATGCGGTTTCCGTTCAAATCAAAGCGTAAATAAACGTACAATACGTATCCATGCGTTACTGATGACAGAGAATAGCGGACGCACTTGGAATGGGAAAATATGTAATGTCTAGAGATGCGTTTTTGAAAACACTTTTAGAACACTGTCTTGTGCAAGACATTGCAAAAAATGCAAAACGTAGTGCAACAGTCAAACATGACCATCTAGCGTGTTTTTATAGAAAAAAAAATGGAAAAGCAGTGCAGTGGAATGCAAAACGTGGCAAATTCATGTGACCAACTTGAACCCATTGCGAAATCTGCATGGAAATCTTTCGTCCTCACATGTAATTCGCAATCCTATGGAATCCTATTGAAAGACTTAATTTCACCCGCAACAATTCGCTGAACAATACCACATGTGACCGCTTCTTTGTAGTCTGCATTTTAAAAAGAAAAAAAGATTGCTTCAATCATACTGAAATCAGACTTTTAAAGCACATGTAAACAGACCCAGTCTGTGCATACACAAACAGACACATGCAGCTCATCCAAACTCCACTCAATGCCTATTGAGAAGTGAATAAAACTGTATGACAGAATGTATGAGTGCCTCGGCCCCATCATCTCCTCTTTCTCAATCTCTCTATCCCTCACTCCTCAGGGAGACACTCTCACTATTGGTAATTGGGAGTTCATGCTGTACACAGCCTATATCCTACAGCTCCTCTTAAATTAGCCTTGTGTCACTGCGTTTATGCCCTAGACTCTAGATTGAATGTGTGTTTGTGTGTGTGTGGTTATGTAAGGATCTGTTTATATGCTTATCATGCTTGTATAAGCAATGCTTCTGACCGTGTAGGGTGTGTTAGGCAGGCAAGACATACACTCGAATAGCCGGATTGCTTAATTATCAGAAGGCAACTAGGTAGAGATCCAAGTCTATCTCTCTTTCTCTATCTTGTGTATTATTCCATCACTGATTATTTCATCAGTCTGTCTACAATCTTGGTCCATCTTGGCGTTATTTTATCTTTCTTTTCTTTTCCCACCATTTCATCTGCTCTGCTTCGGACTGTTCTGTGATTAGTTTGTATCCAATCTGGCTCTCTCTGATATAGGAGACTGTGAGTGTGGCGGCCAAGTCTTCTAATTGCCAGACTTAATCAAACAGACAAATGGGAGGATAGCAGGAAGCCTGTGACCTTTCCAAGATGGCATCCTCGCCTCAGCTCTTGAGCAAGATAGTTGCCAGCCAGCTCCTCTCTTAATAATGCTGACAAATGCAACTGCGTCTGTGACTTCAGTACCATTTCCTGTCCGCATCTAATAGGCCACGTGGCCCTGAATCGCTGGAGCCTGTGATGAGTGCTAACTCTTCCGTGCCTCTGTGTTGCCCACTATGGCTAATCTTATGACACTGACATTCATCATAAGGATCTGTGATATTTGTGTGTGTTTGGAGGGAGGGAGTGTGTGGAAGCTGTTGGCATATCCTGAGATTTGGCCCTGGAGAGCGCTAGCTGAAAGTGATGCAACATTAGCAGGCTAGCAGCTTTTTGTGGTGTAGTTTCACAGCATCAATCTGTTTTGAAGTGTAGAGAAAGGGTGCATTTACACTGTCAACCAATTCAGATTTTTTGGGAGGTTGATGTGTGTTGCAGATTGGATCTTGTTGAATATGGGTAAACAGTAACATAACACATCAAACCTATATATATATATATATATATATATGTGTGTGTATATATATATATATATATATATATAGATATATATATATATATATATATATATATATATATATATATATATATATATATATATATAGATATATATATATATATATATATATATTACATTGGATTTCGACCACTTTCATTTGTGGCTTTAAAACTGATACATATCTGATTCAATTCACTTATTTCACAATGTTTTATTTTTATTTTTTTAAACATGTAATGAAGTAATTGCAGTAAATGAAGTAATGCAAGATATCAAGCTATGCGTATGTATATATGTATAAAGAAGAATAAAGAGAGTCATCATAAAATGGGTGAAACGGGCCTTTCACTGATGCACTCGAGGCTGTTTTTTTTAAACATGAAGGACATGATTGAGAATTAATTATTTCACTAATGTGCAGAACTAGTGGAATGCCACGGTATAAATGGTGAATGTGAGCACTGGGAATAATCACATGTATAGGAATGTTATGAATAGAAGTACAGTACACTCCATGGGTCATTTAAATGTATTTTTTTTTTTTTTTCCCTTTTTAACAGATTTAAGACCTAAGATATCTAAATGCAAAGGATTTAATGTGTGTAAATCATGGGAAAATCGTGGAATTTCCATTGAATAATTATTTGCATTCTTGGCAGACTTTAGAATTGAAGAATTGGGTTGCTTTTAATTTGGATTGAATTGGTCACACCCACGAGAAGTTGAATTGGTATATAGGTAATGTGTTCTCCCACCCTGATACAAAATGTTTTAAATATGATGAGTTATATCCAATGCATTTTGTGATATATAAATTTCTACACAGGTGGCATTTCAAACATGATCTACCTTTCTTGAATTTTAATTCTGCTACTTTGCATTCAAATTACAGTTCTGCATCCTGCTGCTAGCTCAGTTCAAATTCAATTCAAATTTACATTTTCCATTCAGTTCCTGTTAAACACTTGTTAGCACTAACAGTTCTAACAGTGCTAGATAGTGCTGACCAACCTAGTGCATCTTGGAATGTTATTAATGTAAATGCAGTTGTTTAAGTCTTAATAGAATGTAAGCAGATTTGATGCATGTCTAATGTGCAGATCCCTGGTTTACCTTTGCAAGACTCTTACCTCTTACCTACCACCAAGGTAAGTTGCTGTTTATTTGTGTGTCTGCTTTTATTGCACTCTGTTTGCAATAATGCTCTATCCTTATGCAGTTTTGCTGGTTAAATCAATTCAAGAGGCCACGAACACCTGTGGCCTGCGTTCTCCAAATGCCTCTGTACATTCTTTGTCTCTGTCTGTCCTTTTCATTTCTCTTTCTTGATTCAGTTCACATTTGTATATCTTTTATCAGCCTGTGGGGATTTTGAGCTTGTATATATAGAAACAGAACAATAACCACATAAAGTCTGCACAAACTGTTCTCTCTTTCCTCTCACTCTCCTTGTAGACCTGCTCTTAAAAGACTAAAATTAGAGCAGTACAGAAGGCTGCTTCAGTTCAGTATAGACATCATTTTTTGAGAGCTATTGAGGAACTTTTTCTGCATATCCCTTTGAAGAAAACTTATGACTTATGTCCATATGTACCAGAATGCCGAATGCAGTTAGTTGAGTTTAGAGCTTGCCTGAAATATCCTTGTTGTTCATGTAGCAGAACGCGGACAATATATCTGCTCACATGCTAAGTAGTCAATATTTATAGCTGGCTGTCTTGCACCAGCAGGCTCACAGAGTGCTCTAATCGTAGATTAATGACCATGTGGCATAGGAATGAAGTTCATTAGCATGCCTTTCTCTCTCACTCTCTCGCTCTCTTGCTCTCTCTTTCTCGGGAACAGGATTTCAGGATGCTGGGTTCTATAGATCAGCTCACCTCAGCCCCTGGTAATCAGAGCATAGGAAATGGAGTAATCTAGGGAGCTACTGCTGAGCTCTCGATCTTACAGCCTCACCTCAGGCAGTGTGAAGTACACACACACACACGCACACAGAGTCTCAGTTCACTGGAGAACAGGGAGCACATGTATTTTAAAATATACTGTGTACAGCAACTTCTGATATTGCTTTATACATTATTTTTACTTCATTGAGTAACAGTGATGGTAGTTACAGAAGCTGCAGTAGTAGATTTGTATATTTCCTGAAGGAAATGTGAGTGATGCTGATGCAAGCGTTGCTGCTATGATGCTCAGATTGTGGGCGGTTGCCAGGGTGTCACTATGTGATTGCTACGGTGTTCTAAAGAGTTTTCAGGGGTTTTATGTTTGTGGTAGTAATGCACCGAAGTCCGCACTGAAGTAGTGATACACCGAAGTTGCTGTCTGGATGTAAATAAACAAATACTTAAATGTTTCTGTCATGTTATATGTTTGGCTACAGTCCGTATATCTTTTTTTTTTTGTTTGTTTTTTTTTTGGCCAGGCAGTGTATATATACATATATATAAATGTTTAAATTGCACGAAAAGAAATATTAACATTTAACCTGTATTTAAACATACATTCAATGATGAAGACAACAGGTTAAGTATAAATATAAGGAATATGTAATATATTGCATATATTTAGAAAAATACTCCTCTCTAATATACTAAACACTAAATGTCTTTTGTGAGGTAAAGGTAACATGAGAGCTGTTCTTTTTTTTATTTTATTATTTTTTTTTTTCCCAAATCTTTCCGCAGGGGGAAACACTGAGTAATTAAGTGAGACACAAGATACATTTCAGTTGTTCTTTTTTTTTTTTTTTTTTTTTTACATATACATTCATGTCTATTTTGTGGTATAACTAGTAGTAAAGAGGAAGAGATGATTGATTTGCTTTGTGCTGCTGCTTGAACTGATATGGTTAATATGATTTGTCACATTTCTTAAAAGAACGTCAAAATTTATTGTTTGAATTTCATTAGAAAATGAAGAAAGCTCATTACTGAATTTTGAAAGCTAACACTTTTTCATATCAAAAGTGACAAAGCACAAATCTTATTGTTTTTATTAGATGGCAGGCGTGTTACAAATAACATTTAATGATGTTTTGTTCATGCATCAGCTTGAGATGCACTAATTAATGTTACTGTTTTGGTCAAACATTTCAGCCCATCAGAACTATTTCAGCCAGAAATAAAATAAATTTTCGACTGAATAATTTTGGTTACTGAATTTTTGGTGCATCGCTAGTTGGTTTAGGGTAGGGTGTTGTGCCTTAATTCAAAAGAGATCACCCTAATATATATAATCACACTAGTATTTGCTCAAGGTTTTTTTTTTTTTTTTTGGTGCCTATTTTATCTGTCAACAGTGAAAAAACTGTATTTCTGTTCACTTAGAAAAGTACTAGCACCCCTTTGCTCAACAAGCCACATGATTTGTGGCAGCATTTATGTCCATATAGTGCAAGTGGTTCTAATTATGAGCCAAAGTTTAATACTTGAGCTTAAAGGTTTATTCAGATCACTAACTGTAAGTATGACATATAACAGTAGAAATATAGAGATTCTTGCCTTACCGCTAATAGTACAAGAACCACTAATAATAGTAGCAATAATTTGAAATACAGTACTAATAGTAATCATAGCAGATGTACAGTTTATTTTTAATGATAATATACTTACACTGACAATACATCAACACAAATTAGCACAACACTTTAGCACCCTGTTGTTTTACTGTTGCCAAAACTGATATGAAGCAGTGGGTTAAATGCTCCTCTGGGTGACGCTTGACTTTTTTTTTTAGTAGTCTTAAATAAGATAAACGCTCCAAGGAACATGCTTTTATTAGCTGAAATTGCATCTGAAGTGCATATTTGTTAAATTTGCACTAGAAGCACAGCTGGGTGTTGGTGGACGGCACTGGATTCGGGCTTCTGATTTTTAAACCTTGAGAGTTTTTAATAAAGCCCCGTATGTTTTTATATTGCTTTGTCTTTCCCACAACGTATGTTTTCATGCCCAGTAATTTTGTCACTAATAAAAGAGTGTTGTCTGCTCTATAAATCAGAAATAGTGTCACACATAAAATCTGCCGCTTTTTGCAGCTTATTTTGCAACAAACTGAAAGCTCATTTAAAATTATTGCAAAGCCTTCCATTCTAGAGACAGCTCCTAAAGAAACTAGAAGAACTGTTTTGTTGATGCTTGTACTCCATCCATATGTGTTAAGAACCAAATATTTCAATCACAAATTAAAAAACAACAATGTTGATCAAAGTGTTGTACAATGTACATGTCTTGAGACATGGTCAGGGGTTGGTGAAGAGTTGATGTGAAATGGTAGCTAATTCCAGAGCCCTAGGCTCTTCAACTGAAAATATTTTAGCACCTTTTAATTTTAAATGTGTCCAAAGGACAGTTAACTGTTAACTGTGTGAAGACCTTGAACGTCTAGACGACTATTGTATAGAGATGAGTCCGGAAAAATAAGAAGGTGCCAAACCATGTAAGCTATTGTACAAAAATAATAAAACCTTTTAAATTAATTCTCTAGGGAACTGATAGACAAAGAAGGGAATCTAGCATGGGAAATCTATTACTTCAGTGTTCAGTGTCACATGATCCTTCAGAAATCGTTCTGATATGCTAATTTGGTGCTCAAGAAACATTTCTTATATTATTATCAATGCTGAAAACAGTTGTGTTTCTTTATATTTTTGTGGATACCGTAATAATTTTTTTTTTCAGGATTCATATTTGAGTGTCAGTCTAAGGTTAGTGGGACATTTTTAGTTTAAGCTACAGTTATTTAATGAAAGAATAACTACTTAGACATCCACAGGAATCTTAGGGCAAAGTGTTGAATGTAGATGTGTGGATAAAAATGATAGTTTAAATGTCAAACAACTATGACACTATCGTTTTTCTATTGTACTCTGTATCATGTAGTTAAAAAGCAACTTGTATACAACAAACTAAAGGGCAGTATCCTCACTTGTAAACTATGAAATATTCAAGAAGCCAAAAGCTGCATTTTCCTTTCCGTTTCATTAGTGCTACTCTTTGATATGGTCAGATACACCAGGGAGAAAATGGACTTCCCAGACCTATAACACATGAGTTTGCAAGTACAGCGAATTAAAAAGCGTCATCAAAAAATGACCAGGAAAAGCAGCCGTGTGGAAAAAGGGCATTTCAGTCATTACAGATGTTTGTTTATGCATCCCATAATTGCTTTCTGTGTCAGGCCGCCACGGCACTCTGTCCTCGTACTTGTAATTTAATCATTGCTCACCAACACAAAGCAGAAAAAACAGTTTAAGACTGCATTTCTCTAATATAAAGGGACTGTCCGCCGAGAGCTGCAACGGCTCTGTTCCGTGTCTGAGTTCTTCAAGCGTCCAGCGTGGATATTTTTACTTAGATTGGGGGGGGGTTCAGGCTAATGAGACTTGAGGATTTTGTATATGCAAATACGGCAGATTATTATCAGCTCAAGGACCTCGGAGAGCCTGATGGAGGATCTGAATTCAATCTCTTCTCTCCATTATACCCAGATTCCTCACAGTTGCAGTGTGCATTGGGAGTTTTCTGTTTTGCTCTGCTTTTTTGTTGTTTCTATTATGGAAGAGCTGGGATTGGACTGTCTGTAGAGAGAGTCTTTGATTGATATTTCTATCAAGCACAAATGGAACTATAAATTTTTGAAAGTACAGCCTGTTTTGACAGTTGATTTTCCTCATAAGCGCTATTGATATCTGTCTCATATCATTTGTTCCTCTCTCCATCCCTGCACGTATCATTTTCGGCGTCTCTCGTCAGGCTTTTGCAGCCTGATGCTTATATTATTGCACTCTCTTTAAACCTCTCGAGTTTAATAAACGCATACAAACATCCTCTCAAGAAATACAAACTGTTGTTTTGGAGAGTTGCTTCGAGGACGTCAATATGCATCACCTCAATTCATCTGAGAGGAAAAGAGATGATGCCGAAAGACAGCGATGCCAATTGGAAATTACACAGGATATTGGGTGTAACCTCACAGATTTTTCTGCCCTCCTCCCACTACTCATTGGGCTTCGCCTATCCTGGCGGAGTCAAAAAGCGTTGCCAATTCTCAGTTTTCGCATCTTCCTCACACTCTCTACATACTCAGTTGGCGTGGAGTCAAGTGTTGTTTAGTAATACACTCTCCTTGTTGTTGGCAAGCCGAGAGGGGGGTGAAAATTAAAAGAGCGAGTTTTTGTGATGCTAGTTCCAAAAGCAAATTTTAGATTAATAACTAAAATTACCTAGAGCCTGTGGCGAACAATAAAGCTTTTGAATGAGGCGCAGGTGTGGCGAGAAGTAGATTGACACAGCGGGGTTTGGCCTTGCTCTGCGGCGAACGCTGCATCTATTCTCTATCACTCCTCGCATTAGGTCTCAATCAGTCAACTCGCTTCACACACAAACCTCACACGCTCTCTGGCTGCCCATATCTGCTTCACTCAGGCGTCGCAGTGAGCTGTTTGTTTCTTCTACATTTCGTTTCCTAAACTCCAGCACGGAGGAGATCCTTGTGTCCTGTGAGCCCTTTGTGATAGGAGCTGCTTATGTCAGTGTATAGATGTTGAGTGGCCCTTCAGGCGTTTTGACCTTTGTGCTTTTGTGGTCTGGAACCTCTCGGCTCTCCGCCTTGAGCGGAGTTTGTGCAGTACTTGAGGGAAGATCATAAAACATGCATGCTTTAAGATGTTCTTTTAGTCTTGTGTTAGGAACCGATAAAAATCATCTGTCTCTGTAAACGTTATTTGCTTCTCCTGCGACTCTGTGTAATTTACTTTATATGCATGCAGCCTGTAATCTTTTTTCGTCTGTTCCATGCTATATTTACATTACATTAATGCATCTGGCAGATGCTATTATCCATTGCATTCAAACTATACATTTTTTATAAGTTCATGCATTCTCTATGAATCAAACCTATGACCTTGGTGTAGCTGCTGGCTTGCCCTGCTGTTTGAGCTACAGGGAATTTGAATTAAGGGGGTTGCACTGGACGAGAAGCTACAACTACAACCGCACAGCTACAACTGTCATGTCAGTTACTTATACTACTGTTTAAAGTTTTTGGTCAGATTTTTTTGAATGTTGCAAAAGAAGCCTCTGATTCTAACCAAGTCTGCATACAGTTAGTTGATGTGATTAATCAACTCTTTTAAACATGTTTTATCTTTCCTACCTGCAAATTCACTCTCCATGTACCATGTTCAAGTGATTTTTCTGTGACTACATAGATCAGCAGCAAGCATGTGAGGTTGTCATGGGAGCCAGATACATTGCACTTGAATACTTGTAAGGCTGCGCTACATCTATTTTTGCTACGCTAAACTTAGCAATAAACCAAATGCACTATAAATATGTTTCTCAACACAGTATCAAAGTAGGCTTTTATTAAGCAAATCAAGGAGTGAATTACTCACCCACTGCTTTAAAACATACTGTTGGAGATGATTCAAATTAAACGCACAATGGAAGGCACACAAACCCCTTTCATTTAGTAAATATTGCTGAAAACAGACCATTAGGCAGTGTATATTCTAAAATGTGTTTGGCTTGGTTCAGAGTAAATTAAATTAGAGTTTAAGTGACACATTTTAGGCATTAGTATATTTGAGTTGACTTATTAATTTATGTACAAATTAATTTAAAATTGTATTAAAATAAAATATTTATTTTTAAGTTGAAAATATTGTTTATTTAAAAAAAAATCTTTCAAATCTTTCAAGCTATGCATATGATTGTGAGATTTCACAATGTATATCATATTTTAATATATTTTAAAATGTATTTTATTCCTGTGATGGCAAAGCTAAATTTACAGCAGCCATTACTCCAGTTCACTTTCAGTCAGTCACGTTCGACGTTACGTCATAGTGACTGACGTAAATGGGATCTCGCCCGGGAGCCCAATCACCTTCGAGTGTTAACAAAACAAGCCAATTACAGTTGGCGCCCCGCAGCGCGGGTACAAAAGAAGACTGCGTGCAGACGCACATCAGCTTTTCGCTTCGGAGCCGAGCCTTTTCAGCGAATCTCCGAGAGTGTTTCCAGACAGCAAGTTTCGGAGTTGGTGTTATGGCGCATCAGCGGGGGTTGCTGTCCAGTGGTGCTGCTTCTCTCACGGCGTGCTGCAGCCTATCAAACTGCGGTCGCGCCACGACCTACCCTGGGCGCTTCAGCGCTTTCTCTAAAAGAGTGTTTTTTCTAAAAGAGCAATATCTAAAAGAGCTCCACGAGCGACGGGCGTCTTTTTAAAGATGGCTTCCCGCTCGTGCGTTTCTGGATGTGGTTGCTTCCTGGCTGTGTCTTATGGTCACGATAGCTGTGTCTCATGCTTGGGGCTATCAGCACGCTGAGGCAGCACTCGTGGATGAGTCATGTTCTCATTGCAGGAACATGACCATCTCGATGTTGCGGTCCAGATGCGTCCTCGTTAAACGAGGGGGTATCCCCCTTGCCATGCCCCGTTCTAGTTCTTCCGTCTCCCAGCAGCGGAGGGCTACTTCGACATTCTTCCCAGATGTGCATGAGGAGGTGACTAGGTCTTGGAGGGCACATTTTTCTGCCCGAAACAGGCCTAACGCCTCCTCCGTCTTCACCACCCTCGACGGTGGGGTGGCCCAAGGGTATGTGGCGATCCCCCCGGTCGAGTGCGCCATTGTCATGCAGCTCTGCCCGCAAAGCGCCACCGCCTGGAGGGATAATCCACACCATGCACTCAGACCCCACTCTGGGACGCACTGCCTTCTGGGTCGGGTCCCTCAGGCGGCCTGTTTAACAGTCCCCAGACCATCTCGCTGGCTCACCAGGACCATCAGACTCGGCTATTCGATTCATTTCGCCCGGAGCCCTCCCAAGTTCAGGGGTATTTGGTTCACCTCTATGCTGAACAAAGATGCTCCTGTCTTGCGTGCAGAGATCGCGGTCCTGCTGGCGAAGGACGTGATACTGCCGGTCCCTTTACAGCCCTTACTTCATTGTACACAAGAAAGGCGGTGGGTTACGACCAATATTGGACCTGTGTGTCCTGAACCGGGCCCTTCACAAGCTCCCATTCAGGATGTTGATGCAGAAACGCATCTTTCAATGCATCCATCCTTTCGATTGGTTAGCAGCGATCGACCTGAAGGACGCGTACTTACATGTCTCGATCCTCCCTCAACACAGACCGTTTCTCTGCTTTGTGTTTGAAGGGTGAGCATATCAGGACAAGGTCCTCCCAGGGAGGAGGCAGACCCAACCACTGCTCTTCTCTGTCCTGTCCGCGCCTTGCACGTTTACGTGGACCGCACACAGAGCTTCAGGACCTCAGACCAGCTCTTTGTCTTCTTTGGAGGACAACAGAAGGGAAAGGCTGTCTCCAAACAGAGACTTGCCCACTGGATAATGGAGGCTAGTGTCTTGGCATACCAGGCCCAGCGCTTACCGTGCCCCCTTGGTGTAAGAGCACACTCTACGAGAGGTGTGTCATCTTCTTGGGCATTGGCGTGGGGCGCCTCAATAGCAGGCATTTGTAGAGCTGCTGGCTGGGCGACACCTAACACATTTACATTTACATTTACATTTAGTCATTTTGCAGACGCTTTTATCCAAAGCGACTTACAATTGGGGAATACATAAAGCGATTCATCTTGAAGAGGCAATCAGACAGAGGAAGTGCTCGTAACAACAAGTCTCAGGCATTGTTCAAATAAGTACAAGCTAGAAAGGAAAGGAATAAATAAAGAGAAAGAAAGTTTTTTTTTATTTTTTTATTTTTTATAAAGTTTAGGATGAAGTCAAGTAGTGCTGAAAGAGATGAGTTTTCAGTTGTTGCTTGAAGATTGATAGGGATCCAGCATTCCGGATAGGGGTGGGAAGATCATTCCACCAGCCAGGAATGGTGAATGAGAATGTTCTGGAGAGTGATTTTGAGCCTCTCTGTGATGGTACCACGATGGTAACACGTTTGCAAGATTCTATAATCTCCGTGTAGAGCCTGTGTCCTTCCGTGTACATGTCTCAGATGGCCAGTAACACCGGACCCGCTCGGTGTCAATCACGCTTGCTGCGCCATTCCCCTCTACGGACCGGATACGTGCGCCTTATTGCTTCTCAGTTCAATTCCCCTTGGCGAACCTTGTTGAAGTTCCTCCCGCACCCTCGGCAGTCAGGCATGGCGGAGCGCCAGACGCCAGGTCCAGCACTTGTGTGTTGCCCAAGGTCAGCCCTTGTGCTGGGCTAGGTGCCCGTGTGTAGTGATTCCCTTTCGGGTGATCCCACATGTGTATTCTTCCACGGTGCGGCTCCCCTCACGGTGAGCCCGTGTCTTCCCTGGCAGAGAATTTCTGCCGTCTCTGCAGTGTATTGATCTCACCCCAGGCTGGCTGAGTCTACCTCAGAGACTTTCATATGTAGTACTGCCCTTGGCCAGTCCATATGTGTAATCTCCACATGGTACCTCCTTTATGCAGGATGTGGCTTCCGTAGCTTTCCCTACTTGGGTACGCTTTCCCAGTGTTATCCACACCCACTGTACGGAACAGCAGTGGCTCTCATCTCTGCCTAAGCCCTGTCCTATCTTCCGTCCCAACTGGTGTGGGGGGACTTGTCGGCTTCCGCAGGGCACTGGAGGGGGTCAGCAATAGTGGCGTTTTCATAGGGATTCCATTTACGTCAGTCACTATGACGTAACGTAGAACGTGACTGACTGGAAGGGAACGTCTCGGTTACGTATGTAACCCTCGTTCCCTGAAGGAGGGAACGGAGACGTTATGTCCCGTCACCACAGTTGCTGTACCACCGCTGTACGGCCGTGGCACACAGTCTCGGCTCCTCAGCGAAAAACTGATGTGCGTCTGCACGCGCTCTCCTTTTATACCCACGCTGTGGGGCGGGGTGCGCGTGGCAAAGCATGCCAACTGTCATTGGCTTGTTTTGTTAACACTCGAAGGTGATTGGGTTCTCGGGTGAGATCCCATTTACATCAGTCACTATGACGTAACGTCTCTGTTCCCTCCTTCAGGGAACGAGGGTTACATACGTAACCGAGATGTTATCACTGTCAAATAATCCTTCAGAAATCATTGTAATATGATGATTTCGTGCTCAAGAAGCATTTGTTGTGATGAAGTGTCAAGATGCTGTGATGAATAGTGTTTTATTTATTTATTTATATTTTTATGGAAATCATTTGTAATCTAGTAAATGTCTTTACTTTCACTTTTGATCAATTTAATGCATCCTTGCTAAATAAAAGTATTAATTTCTGTTTTCCATGGAAAAATACTGTAAAATAGGTCACCCTTCTCTTTCCGTTTGCGCTGTCTTTATAAATCACCTAGCTTCATCAACATCACTCTGATTCTTGAAATAAACGTTTGACTGTATGGTGATTTAGATTCACTTTTTTTACATTTTTTTGGCTGCCGCCTTGAACTTGTTCTGGTAACATGAGCATAAATGATTGTTGCTGCTGTGTGCATGTGTCTGTCTAACAGTGTGGCAAAGTTGAGAAATGTTTGACTTTATGCAAATCTGCAGCAACTCGATGCTTCGACTACTAATGAGAATGAAGTCAGAGTTCTTGTGATCGGTGTTCTGTCAAATATGTAGTTGAGTGTTCTGTTCTGTATGACTTGTCTCTGCCCACATATAATCTGCTATATAATTTTTAAAAAGTCCTAGAAAAGCATGCCATAAATTGTTGGCATTCTGAGTGAGTTTGATTTATGTATTCTTAATCTTGTTCATGATATGATATATTATGCTATTATGCACTGCTACACTTAAACGCTTTCCCTGCATAATGTTAGTTTTTTAGCAGGAAGAAAACTGAAGTAACTTGTATAAGTAGAATGGCATCTTGTTTTTATCACTGTACATTAGATTTGTGATCAGATTTCAAATGCTTTGGTAACTTAAAGGGGTCATGAACTGCCTTTTTTTATTATTTTGTACCATTCTCTGATATTCTCTTATAATGCTATCAAGATTTATACATCAGAAAACATAATTTAGAAATAATATTCTATTTTCTGTCCTGTTTTGACCCCCCTCATTAGAACATTCTGTTTGAATAGGCATGGTGGATTGTAGACTCAGAAGTAAATGGCCACTGCTATGATTGGCTAACAGTTGTGTATGTTTGACAGCCTACATCCTTCACAGATGGAGACTGCGGTCATTAAGTTTAAAAATGCATATCAAACGATCTGTAATAGCAGACAAAGCCATAGTCACCACATAATAAAAACTCACACTTGTGTGGTGCGACATTACTGTCGGATCCAATATAACCGGCACAGCATCGTCTTTTAGTTTGTCTTTCTGAAAATCCCGCGTCAAATTGTGCCTTGTTTGTAAATGAATCCGCTGTAAAATGAAGTGAACAAATGACCAGATTCTTAGTGATGCAGTCTGGATCTTCTTTAAAAATACAGTTCATCCACTCTTTCCTAATGTTGGGATGAGAAGGAAGGCAATGCAAAGTCTCTGTTTGATTTCTGCGTAGAAATGCATTTGCCTCTGTTGTTATTTACACTACTTGCACGAATTTGTGGGCGGGGCTAAACAGGCAGTGATGAAGAAGCAGGCATTGACTTTTGCGGAGGTGGCGTTTAGCCACACTATTACATCATAAAGTGGCACA
Organism: Spinibarbus caldwelli; assembly: GCA_039654775.1. Classification (NCBI taxonomy): domain Eukaryota; kingdom Metazoa; phylum Chordata; class Actinopteri; order Cypriniformes; family Cyprinidae; genus Spinibarbus; species Spinibarbus caldwelli. The sequence continues at coordinate 26,885,558 of CM077221.1, read as the reverse complement.
TTCCACAACCTGTTGTTTTGGCAGACTGGCTTCAATATAAGCTGTTTTTAGACTAATGAGAAAGTTTTGAGTTCTGAAACTTACAGGATGTTTTTATAGTACAATGACCTCTTATATGTCAAAAGATCAAGGGAATCTTGATTTCTCAGTTCATGACCCCTTTAAAACAGGCCACCAATAGCATTAGGTCATTCAACAGTAGAAACGCATACTAGTGTCCAACATTATAGCAAACTGCCCACCTTGAGTGGTTTTAAAATCACTGCCAGCATGTATTTGTGAAGCACTACTGTGTATATAGTAGTCTTGCCTGTTTTCTATATTGTTTTTCTTTACTGTTTTATTCTCAGCAAGTGATCATTGTTTGGTCTTTTCTCTGCATGGGCCGTTTTTTTCTTGCAGTTCTTTCACAAAGTGTATGAGCAAAATACCAAATCACTCAGCAAGGAGTAATCAGCATGACATTCATTCAAACACAAAACGTCAAGAAGTCCCTCGGCTCTCAGAACAACAACGCATAATGCAATGACTCACATCCAGAGGAAAAATATCCGGGATGAAAGTGAAAGCGGCTGAAAGTCCAGCTTTTTCCGAACAGTAGCATCCTTCAGACAGTAATTAGTCATACATAAGTTTTATGGTGATTTATTCCCGGGGCCTCGTTCAACTCATCTGGTGTTTTGCATAGGCTAAATGTCATGTTTGTAGTCATTTAGTGCCAATCATTTTAAATGCTTTAATTGTGTGGACAGAAAGCCATTTGTTTACAGTTGCATGTGTGAATAGACAAAGTTTAGAGTATGCTGTAGATACACTACCATTCAAAAGTTTGGGGTTGTTAAAGCTGCAGTCCGTAACTTTTTTTGGGTTAAAAATTATCCGAAATCAATATTTGAGCAAGTACATAACCAGCCAGTGTTCAAAACTATCACCTTACTTTAGCCCGATTCACAGCGGTTAGTTTATAATAATATTTTCTAATTTGAGTGGTACGGGTAGGTTTTCGCGGTAAATTCAAGCATGGCACTGCGTCAGTACGTCACGTCTGTAAACATAAAGAAGTTTTCCTGGCTACTAGGCTATCGCATGTGAGGATGCTGCAGGTAGCAGATCGTTTACAGACTTTTCTCACAGCAACTAGAATAATTAAATGTATAATTTTGATGGCGGATTGTAATCCAGAAAGGATTATGTGTTTATGAAACACATGTGAATGAAATTAAATTATGTTCCAGTTTTAAATGTGCTTCTGATTACAGATAGCCTGGGATTACATAGGATTTGTATTTTAAAGAAAACCAGTTTGAAGGGAGCATAGTTTGCTTTTTGGGTTAAAAGAATTTGTTAACATTAAATTCGAATGGTATGACAATTAGATATTAGACTGTACAGAAATTGAAATCTACACGCTAATACACACTATACTCATTGTCACGCAATGCTGATGTTGTTAACATTAATAATTTGAGAATAAAGTATAACAATAATAATAATTTACATGGTTAGATGTGATATGAGCTAACCGATCATTAGATTTAATTACCATTGGTAGCGCGATTTATTGTAATTCTTTTTTTCCTCAGTTGGGCAGAACAAACGTGGCAGACTTGTTACTTACTTGTTCAGATGGCAATATATGGTGAAAATTTAAAAGACGTAGACTAGAATCTGTGAATTCTGAGTACAGTATCCACACCGGTGCGTTGACTGACTTCCACACATTCACCTCGAAACATTAGATTCATCCGCGCTGGAGCCGTGCTGGAACACCGGATCACAACCCCGCCGTGCACTGAAGATAATTCCGCACAGAGCTGCAATTCCAGGTTTTCAAACAGGGATGGCGACAAAGAGACAAAAGTTACGGACTGCAGTTTTTTTTTTTTTTATCTCGAATGCTTACCAAGGCAGTTCATTACAATTTAAAATAACTTCGTGAAAACCGTAATGCATTCAAGATTTTGTTCAAAATAACAATGTTTATGAAATATAAATCTTTTGTAACATTATGAATGTCTTTATGCTATTATTTGATCAGTTTAATGCATCCTTGCTGAAAAAAGCTTTAATTTTTCATGATACCTCATGTATTTACTCATTTTAACAAGTTGTAAAGTGTTAGTGATAAATCTTAGATGAGACAGGTGAACTTTAAAGAAACACATTGTTTATGTCTTGTTGGAGTGGATTTATGAAAACCCACCAGAGATTTTATGTGTTTGTATCTGTCTGTTGCAGTGGGCGTTCTATTTATGGGCAAAATAGTCTGCAAATTAATTCTTAAAATGAGAAAGATACAGAAAAGTTTGCTTTTTAATTAGAATGTATGTGTAAACTCTGGCTGTGATACAGGATTTAAATTTTTTAGATGCATGTAATCATTCGCTTAACTACTATCAATATTGAGCTGCATGCTTCATGGATAAAGACACACCAAAGTTGTAGAAAATGGCAATTAAAAATGCAGGGCACACACAGACATACACACACACCGTGTCTCTGATAAAATCACTGAATTATGGCTGTGCTGCATTCCCTCTCTTGCCGTGAAGTCCATATTTCAAAAATTGCCTTGCCCAGGAAGCACAGGAGAGTTTCCACTTTGGATGTTCACAATGTGATTTATAAATGGACCATAGGTTGAGCAGAATAAAGGAGCTCTGATTTAGATATTTCAGAAGGCTCGAAAACACACACCTTTTGAGGCAACACACTCTGTTTACAAATGAAGAGCGATTTGTTTGATTCTTAGTAACTGTACTGCAAGAGCACCCTTTGTGTATTTTGGGTTCTTTGCTTGGTTTGTTTTCTCTATGGTGGATCAAACCTTGCCAAAACTGGTGTTCTCATCTTTTCGAGATCTTGTCTGAGTTTGAAGCATGGTGAGTCAGACGTCCTATCTTTCCTGAGTGTGCAGTTCAGAGGCACACGCTTCCTAATCCCATTCCTTTCAGTCTGACTCCCTCTTCTTTCCTCCACTGAACATTATCATATCTCCTCATGAAGCTTGTCAGAAGCTCTTTACATCTCTAGATTTGAACATGTGAAATCTTCTCACATCTGCCTATTCGTTAATTAATTGTACCACATCTAATTAATACATAAACATCGGACGAGATTCATTCGCATGCATTCTCTTTGTTAAGATTCATTAAAATTTATAAGCAATATGTCTTCGCTCGAGAAGAATCGGCATGATCTTAGTCAGACACGTTTGAAGTTGAGAGTTATTAATTCCTCTCTTTGTCATTTTAGATTATCAACATGAGAAAGAGATTCAGCTCTTTTGTGCGCAGTCATCTTTTTTTTCTCCAAATGTTCTATTATTATTATTATTATTATTTTTCAGTTTTTTTCTTTTCACCACTTTCTTCTCTCTGCAAAGCTACTCGGCTCCTCTCAAAAACTCTGATCTAATTAGCTCTTTGAACAGTGTTCTTGTTATCATCAAATAAGTATGCTGCTCTTTATATCAACTTCATGTTTTTAATCTGTCAGATGCATCGTTTTGCTTCTTCGCTATCATTTCCTCATTCATCATCGACAATCTGTTCATCGTTGCTCATCCTTTTTTTTTATTCCTCCTCTCACTCTGATCTTTTTTCTTGTGTGCCCTCCCTTCACAGACACACTTGTGAATCATGAGCCAATAATACTGAATGCTGATAACAGAATTTACATTCAGAAGTGTGTGTTGCCCTCATCCGAGCGCATACTTACACACTCGAGCCTGCTTTATTTTTATGATGTGAGCTGCGAACAGAGATATGAATTCCAGTGAATTCATCTTACAATATAAATAAAATGAAAAAAAAAAACAGCTGGTTCCAATCATCCCTTAGCTTCAGCGCAGAGACACTGAACATGTTTTATACATGCTGAAAACAGATATAAGTTCAAGGACTTCAATATTAAGACAGATTGCTGATATTGTTTAGAACCCACAGTGCTTCTCTGGAGTAAAAGAATTTGTGGAGCGTCTCTCGCAGCAGAGCAAGTTGTTTAGATTGACACTGCGGAGGCGGACAACAACAATTTCACTGAATATGACAAATTGTTTGGTTGATCATCTATCTGAACAGCTGCTCAAAAAGCCTCCTGCCACAGCATAAATTTGTTTTCACAATCTGGTCATTAACCTCGTTGGTTCTCATCTGTGTTGAAAACAGAATTACTTGGCTTTTCAACACCATTTCCTACACCCCTACATGAAGGATCACACCTACTAATTTTATGTAATAAGTTGTTATGAGGCAAGCAGTAAATGTTATTTACCTCATTCCGCCTAATGTATGATCTGCACTTAATACCAGTGGGTGGTGTAAAAACAGGCTTTTACTTTCGAGCTATTTTCACTAGGTGTCTTTTTGTCTAAGAACTGGTTTTAGCATTCAAGTGTTTACAAGTGCACTATCCTTGACTTAGAAGGCCATAAGTAGAGTTTTGTATTGTATCATGAAAGTACGTTTATACACGCAGTAGGGGTGGGCAATATGGCAATAATATCATATCATGATTTTTTTTAGAAACATCACGATTTCACGATTTTATCACGATTCTTTGTCATGTTGGTTTTACTATTTTGTCTGAGCAGTGCAGCCAAAATAATTTCCCTGTTATAAAGACAAAGCCTTTCAAGGTAACAAAATATAAAAAAGAATGGTGGATATTTAGGCCAAAGTGGGCGAAGATAAAAATCTTTGTCATTATATTTTATTAAAAATAAGAACAAAGATAAACATTACAACTACATATAATATACAAGTAAAACAAACAGTGCTTTAATTTCAGGTACAATAGGCATATTTAGCAGGAGCATTCAAGAAATTGAATGAACAAATATAAAAATAAAACACTATATAGATTGATTCCTATTAAAGCAACTGTATTATTTTTTTCAGTCAAGAATAGTGTGATTTTTTTCTCTCTTTGCGTTTTGTTGTTTTAACATTAAAGAATAAAAAATCTGTCATCTGTCTGTCGATTCTGTCATAGTGTTTTATATTTATACCATCATTTACTCACTCAAAATTAGTTTTAAACCTGAATGAGTTTCTTTCTTCTGCTGAACATAAATGCTGTTTTGAAGAATGTGGAAAACCAAACAGTTGCTGGTCCACAGTGACTTCCATAGTATTTTTTTTTTTTTTCCTTCTATCAAATTCAATGTGGACCAGCAACTGTTTGGTTACCCACATTCTTCAAAATATCTTCTTTTGTGTTCAGCGCAAGAAAGAAATTAATACAGGTTTGGGACAACATGTGAGTAAGCAAATAATGACAGAAATTAATTTTTAGGGTGAACTATCCCTTTAATGACAGTCGGCAGCATGTTTAGTTCTGTCTCTTTAAGACCTGTGCGCATCCGTTTGTCTCTCAACAGTTTACATGTTAGACAGGCTTTTTAGTGCACTGTAAAATATTTCACGTTAGTTAAACTTAAAAACGAAAGTTCACCTGCTGCCTTAAAAACGTGAGTTAACAACTTAAAGATACTCTTTGTTTCAACTCAAGAAGTTAAGTTTTACAATTTATTAAACTAACTTAAAAGTTAAAACAACTTACTATGTTACATTATCATTTCAAGAAAACTCAAATCAGCTCATAATAAATAGACTTGTAACTGGTCTGCTCAAAAATATAAACAATTTATTGAAATACTTTCATACAATATTGTACAAGCTTTAACATTGGTTTGAGAATACAAATTCTTGTTAGGAAAACAGGTTTTAAAAAGCCATTTAAGAACACAAGTGCTTAAACATCCATTTCATCAAAAATTCCAAGTTTCTCTAATATTATACAGAACTAGAAGAAAGGTAGATGAGTGGTATAAAAGAGATATAGAAAACGTAACTGACATGGTCATTGACTCTGTTGAACAATGTTCATGTAGGAAACTCTTACTAAAAGCAATAAGAACATTTCACAAGCATGTGAAATTTGCCTGTTTCTAATGAATGCTCAAAAGCTTTTCCTTATAGTAAACATTTGACCAGCATTCAGCATTTGAGATTTCAGATAAAAAACAAACAAAAAAACAAAAAAAAACAAAACAAAAAAAAAAAACAATGGTCAACTCATTTAATATTTTGTTACATTTGTACTTTATACTTGTACATGATGTTACTGATGACATGTTTAGGCACGATATATATAGTATAGTACTTAGTTATAGTACTGACAGTCAAAAAAAAGAGGACTAAATAATAATAATAAAAATATTGTGATAGTTAAGCGGATTGACTTTTTCCCTACACATACTGCTCTACAATTAATTCAGTATCATCAGTACATTAACAATGTGTAAACATATTTTCTTACATCACACATCTTGATTATTTCAGAAGTATCCTCTGAAAGGAAGCGTGGACCAAGTAAGGCAGCTTTTCTTCTGTTCCGATTTGTGTCCTACATACAATTATAAACAAGACTGAGTGACTCCCAATATATAAATTAGAACTCTTATATTAGCGCAAATTGATCAAATCGAGTTTATTTTTATTCATACCTCTTTATCAAGGCGCTGTATAACACTGCTAAGGCTCAACCTCCTGCATGATGATACAGCTGCTTTGTACAGCTCTAAAATACATCAAGGCATCTAGTCCATCCAAGAATGACTGCAGTTGATCGGTGGTGACTACTCTATTGAGCTCCGTGCTTATCTGAAACAGACACATAAGACAGGAGGAAAAATGGAGCCACAGAGACTAGTGGTGGGTAGCAAGTACAGATGAAAAGTAATCACATGTAAATCACATGCCATCTTATCACATTAATGATTAAAGAGGTCGCATAAAGAGGTCATGACACAAGTAATAAAATCAAGAAGAATAAAAATGTAAAAAAATAAATAAATAAAAAACCAAGTTCACAATTACCTTATTGTAAAAATGAATGTCCTTCACACATCTTGAAAACTCTGTAGGGTGACACTTTATATCTTGAGGTGACAATAACTTTGAAGAGGAATCAACAGCTGTAACTGTATGAAAAAGCAGTAGCGTATCAGTAGAAGCAATATAGACTAAGCATATGCAATTGTACATTGCATATGCTTAGTCCCCCCCCCCCATACAACTCTTACACCCAAAAAAGGTAATTAAGATTACAAACAAAATAACATAAAATTGATTATATAAACATATATATATACACACATACATACATACATTATATATATATATATATAAATTAAATTAAAAAAAAATCTTTTGAACTTTCTATTTATCAATTTATATTCTTGAATAAAAAAGTGTAATGTTTTAACAAAAAATATACTAAGCAGCACAGCTGCTTTCAATATTGATAATAATAAGAATTGTTTCTCGGGCACCAGTCAACATATTGGAAACATTTCTGAAGGATCATGTGACACTTAAGACTGGAGTGATGATGCTGAAAATTCAGCTTTGCCATCACTGGAATAAATTACAACTTAAAATATATTAAAACAGAATACAGTTCTATTAAATTGTAATAATTTTCACAATATTACTGTTTTGTTGTATTTTTGATCAAATAAATGCAGCCTTGTTGAGCATGAAAGACTTATTTTAAAAATCTGGCTGCTACGATTTCAGTCAGACTAAAAAGACAAATTATTGCTTCAGCCCTACTGAAATCGAACATTTAAAGTGCACATAAAAGCAGTTATTGACTGTAAATTGAGCTAGTATGTAAGATAACAAGTGCTGTCAATGATAAACTATGGGCTGTGAATCTCGTATCACAAAAGAACCGAACTCACCCAGACTCATAATAACAAAGTTTTGCTCCATTGATCTTTTCAAACCCAAACCCTGGAAGGGCGATCCTGCTAAATCACCCACCAGTTGAAGAACTCTCCTGCACAACATGACAGTCTTTTCTCTCTATAGATTTATTAGCTGTTCTGTGACTGTCATGGCAGGAACCAGGAACGGGAAGCAATTAAAATATGTTTGATGAGCATGTCAGAGTTTTAGGCCCTTGTTCGTATTAAATTGTCTTTTTCCCCTGTCCTTTGTGCTCTGGACAGTCTGACGACTACGGTCTGTGCGTACATAATCAATCGAGCAAGCGTACATGTGTGTGTGGCTGCACATAGCGGCCTGCTTTATGAATTTTGCCTTGGGAATTATGGCGGATCCATGAATCTGCATAATCTTGACAGTGATACTCTAAGCATACATGCTTGTTGGCTCTCAAATGAGGCCGTGCCAGCAGGGACCGATGTGTGAATGAAAGAATACATCCGTGTCCGAGTGTAGATTGCTTATCACCACTGTGGATCTCTCTCCATCAGCTTCCTGTCTTCTTGTCTCGTGGAACCTTTCGCCAAATCACTCTCTCACTTTTCCCCTCAATTAATTCCACTCATTGCATCAGGAGAATGTTGGGTGATTAAAATGTTGTGTAGCCTTTGTGTTCCCCCTCCAAGCCCATTAGCTACTGCTGCTAATTAGCATCTCGGCTGGATGTGTGTGTCAGGTGGTGTAAAAGAGGACAAGCTGTGGGTTGCGCCACCAGAGACCTCTCCATAGAAAGACTCCGCAGCTTGATCCCCTCCGCTAACTTGCTTTTCTCTCCGACAGCTCAGCGGGTGAAGTGAACAGCGCCTGTTGTTTAGATAGCCCAAATCAAATGCACTGTCTGTTTAGCATGGCCCCACCTACGTAAATCGCCGTAGTACTTGCCCATGGTTCCTCAGCTCCTGCTCCTGCTGTCTTCAAGTTTTTGTCTGCATGATGCTTCTTTTCAATGCGACACGCAGAGGACAGAACAATCGTTACCACATGTGGTGCTCACATCTTCAGTTGTACTTTCGCCAGTGTACTTTGATGTCTTTGATAACATCCTTTTTCCTCACTACCTACCTGATACCACTATCTCAGATCTAGCCTAAAATGAAACAGTAGTTCACCCAAAATTAAAATTCTTTCATAATTTACTCACCCTCTTGTCATTCCAAATCTGTATGACTTTCTGTCTTCTGCGGAACACAAAAGAAGATATTTTGAAGAAAGTTGGTAACCGAACAGGGGTGCGTTTCCCAAAAGCATCGTTAGCTAACTATGGTTGTAAGTTCCATTGAACTCTATTGGCAGGGGCGCCGCTAGCAATTTTGGGCCCTATGAAAGAATATGAGGTTGGGCCCCCTACTGCACCAAACATACACAATATTGCCCAAAGTATTGGGTCACCCCCTTCTAATGATCAGGTTTGACTACTTTAGTAATTTCCATGAGTGCAAATCTTAATGTTTAAGCATATAATGATATTCTAGGGAATTGTGTGCTTCTAATTTTATACCAATAGTTTGGACAGGACCCTTTTCTATTCTAACACAACAATGTCTCTGTGTATAAGGCAAGATTCAAAAAAAAAAAAAGAAAAAGAAAAAAAAGATTGATTCAGTCAGTGTGGAAGAACTTGACTGGTCTACATAAAGCCAAGTCCTAATCCCAGCTGAACATCTCTGGTGTGACTTCAAATACATACCTTGAGCCAAAAACTCATCACCAAACACCAATGACTTGTACATAGACTATATGGACAAAAGTATTGGGACACCTCCTTCTTTAGAACAGAAAAAGGCACTTCCAACTGTGGCAACAAAGATGGAAACATAATTCATGTATTTAAAAACTGTATTTCCATCTTTGTTGCCACAATTTTGGAAGTGTCTAAAATGATTGTACGCATATGTACAAGTCACTGGTGTTTGGCATTGTCATGTTAGAATAGAAAAGGGTCCTGTCCAAACTATTGGTAAATTAAAAAATTAAAAGCACATAATTCCCTAGAATATCGTTATATGCTTAAACATTAAGATTTGTACTCATGGAAATTACTAAAGTAGTCAAACCTGTTCATTAAAAGGGGATGTCCCAGTACTTTTGGCAATATAGTGTACAAGCCAACCTAGCTATTCAAAATCTTTGTCTGCAATTTAATAATATTGACCTATTACTTTTTTATTGCCTTTGACCATTAGGTATCAGTAACATAATTCATTCAGTACCAGTTCTATGGACATAGACTTTTTGTACCACACTATTCTGCTGATATGGTATGAGTTTGACTACTTAATCAGTTATATTAATAGAAATGCTTCCCTGGGGCAAACTAAAAAATCCTAAAATAATAAATAGGATACCCCATAACACCAGCATTTCCAGCAGTATCCAACATTTCTCAATCATGATCTTACTCAGCTAAATGTGACTATTAGCTTAACCGGTGTATTCCTTGTTTGCTAGCTACCTATGCACATACAGCATACAATGTTAAAAATGTTCTACATTATGAACCTTAACCCAAAAACCTTTAGCTTCATACACTGTAGATAATTGTGACCCTGCCTGTGGAAACCCAGCTAAAGTATTTTTTTTTTTTTAAACAGTGGATGAGTAATTCACTCCTTGATTTGCTTAATAAAAGCCTCCTTTGAGATCGTTTTGACAGACATGTTTATTGTGTATTATTTTCAACGTGTTTATTGCTAAGTTTAGTGTGGCAAAATAGAAGCGCAGCCGTAATAATTTGCGTGCAGTGTATCTGGTTGCCATGACAACCTCACGCGCTTTCTGCTGCTGTTCTATGTAATCAGAGTGAATTTGTAGATTTTAAATGTGTTTAAAAGTGCGACTGACCAAATCCTCCGGCTCGGTTTGCCCCCCCTCGAACTCGAAGACATAATTTGACAGTTTACCATCTGATCTCACTCAGTGACTCTAGGCTACATAGGACGGGACGAAACCATGCAGTGAATGGGGGGAGATAATTTCTCCATAGATCCAGAAATAAGCCGTAATTTTGTTTTATTTGTAACTCTTTGGTAGATACATTTATAATTTCTATTACATTACTACTACTACTGTTACAACTAATAAAACAGATCTCTGGGGGCCCCAAAAGTGTGTGGGCCCTTAGAATCATCCTAACTTTTCCCCCCTTAGCGGCACCCCTGTCTATTGGTAATGACGGAACTTGTGACCATGGTTGCTTTTGGGAAATGCAACCCAGTTTGGGTGAACGTTGTCTTCCAGTGTGTGGAGAAAAAAAAAACAAAACAAAAAAAAAAAACAAGTAATTCTCAAAATATCTTCTGACATGGTGAACAATCCCTTTTAATCTATCTTAATCTAGCTGATGTATAAGCATAGTTTTGTTAGTGCACAGCATGATTTGCATAGTGAAATGTATACTACATATATGTATACTATATAGCAAAATATGCTTGATTGATTATTGGTCAGCTCTAAAGTGCTAAATGTGGATACGTAGACATTAAGGTATTGTAAATATTAATATCATAAATCTCTGAAAGCTGTTTTGAAATAATGTGTATTTACTTGATTTTATCAAGTGAATGTGGCTGACAAGCCTTTTTGCTGATAGTAGATGACAAAGGAAGTCTTGCTGGTTAAATTAAAGGCCCTGCACAAACTGACTTGCCAAAGTATGTTTCAGAGAGATAAGTCAATGATTTTACTACAGGATTTTGTCCTGAATTATTATTTGAATTATTTCATCATCATTTTATCTGCCTCTATCATACATACTCCTCCAGTATGTAAAATTTAAACACCCCTGAATGAATGTAATAAGAATGAGTTAGCATGTCCAAACTTTGTCTGCTACAGGTGTCATTGCCTCAAACTGAAGCAATGTTAAAAAAAAAAAAAAAAAAAAAAAAAAAATGTAAATGTACTATATGAAAAAAGTTCATGACAAAGGAAGTCTTGCTGGTTAAATTAAAGGCCCTGCACAAACTGACCTGACAAAGTATGTTTTTAGACGATAAGTCTAAATACAGGATTTTGCCCTGAATTAATGAACAAATGAACATGGCTGAAACATTGAAATATTTCTTTGTAGTCAAATTGTTAAATTTCATTAGACCATTTTTAAAAATAGGTTGTTTTTCCTTTGATGAAAACCATTAAATACAATTGCAGGTCATTTTGACCCGTTCAATACATTCGTGTGGATCTTTTGGGTCAGATATTCTGGGTCTTGTCGTCATGGATATTGATGATAAAAGATGTTTTTACTGAACTTTTGATAGACATGCATTGTTGATTCACCAAATACCAAAATGTTCATTTTTCACAAACAGCCTGTCAGCCAGACCTGTAGTTTCTCATTATTTCAGCAGTTTATATTCCCCTAACCATGTTTGTATACATTTGTATGTTAAAACTGCTTTTTGAGAGTCTCATAAAGTGTAAAGGTTTATGTGTGTGTTTATGTATGTCTTTGTTCTTTAAACAGCCTTTTGCTTATACAATAATGGGTTTCACTCTTGGTCAGTGAAGGTGTGATATTAGAGGCCGCTTACACCGGAAAGTGTTGTGATCTCATAATTAAGAGGGTATGATATGCCTCCTGTTTTTCTCTTTCCTAATAACCTCGAACGCATGGCCAGTCCTAATACACTTACACTCATATCCGTGCCTTTTATCCTGAAGAGTCGCTAAATTGGATTGAAAATGCAGAATTGCTTGAGTGTATTATATTCAGAAAAGGATTGTAGCTTTCAGAAAAGGGGGAAAAAGCTAACGCAGCTAAAAAATCAGACGGGCACGCTCTTTCGCTTTCAAGGCTGGGACACAGGTGTTACCGTCTCTTTCAGAAATTCATGACATAGGGAATTGTGTAGTTTGTTTAATCCCAGTCGAAATGGAACTGGGTAATAGCTGTTTTGCTGCAATAATTTATTCATAGTTCCCAAGAAACTAAGAGGAGCGCTTGTGTTCCTATCCACCGCAAATAAACGGAGGAAGGAAGAGATGTCCCGCTGAGGGGTTTTGTCAGATTTTAAGAGATGTGCTCCCGATAAGTGCGATGGATGTTAGGGGACTGAAAGTGATCTCAGCGGTACCAGTCAGGTGTGTTTTTTCAGCTCGCACCCCAAACGCGACAGCAATTTGCAGCGATTCTCAGTGGGCTCTCTGAAGTGTTTAGACTGAAGGGGTCAGGATCTGAGCTCTGGCGCATGTGTGTTATCCATTCACATTCATCCGTCTTTGCATTGCACTTGTTAGAGAGATGGCCAGATGTCTGTAGAGATGAGATGAATCTGGGCATATATGCTTGTTTGTACCTTACAAGGCTTCTCTTTGAAGAGGCCTTACCCCGCTCTCCTTCTCCTCACGGAGGCTTTATAAATGTTATATGCAAGAGCATGCCATTCTGCTTCGGCTTTGATCTCCGATGAATATGCCGCATTTATTTGCTGTGCATTTTTGTATTATTCAGTATTTGTGTGCATGTGCGCTGCATGCATCTCTCTGCGACGCTTTACACCGTGTGCCGAATTATTAGGCAAGTTGATTTTCTGGTCATATTTTTTTTCCAAGAACATTTTACCAATTCCAAACCACAGCAATCTTAATAACTACTATTGACTTTGTATTCAATCATTTATAAGTGATATATAATTGTCCATGAAGGCTGGAAGTCAAAAACTTCTCATATTCAGGTGTGCCAAATTATCAACTTGCCTAATAATTCGGCACACGATTTATACCTTAATGCACCTGCAGTTATACATAGACACACACACAGACACACACTGGCATGTCATGCTTAACAGTGCGCAGTGGACCTTGACTGGCCCTTGGTTAGAGTTAATGAAGAATTACATTAATGGCGGCTGTTGAAGTCTCGATTAGGGAGCTGCTCCTCGCCTTTAATGAAACTATTCATCAGATTCATTCAGCCAGGAACCTCAGGTGCTCGGGTGTGCCAGCGAGTTCGATGCGCCGCCAAACGTTAAGGCAGATCAGCGGGCATCTTAGGGGGGCTTCGATCGGCGGCTGACAGCTTAACAGCACCCCAGTGCTTGGATGAGCAAACCTAAAGGGGTGAAGCTGAGGGAGCCTTGCTTCAGTGGCTGCCAACCCCAGGGAGAGTCCTGCCCACTATCCTGATGGATTAATGCAACATTCAAAAGCGCCTAACAAATCTAAGGTGTGTGTGTGTGTGAGGAAGAAAGAAACGCTGCTGCGTTGTGCACCATCACTTTCTTTTCCTCCCTCTGTTTCACGCTCTCTTTTCCGAGTCCAAACCCATTTCTGACTGCTCACGCACAAGTTCACAGGGTTTGGTGCACATTAGCAGACGCCTGCTGTGAGGCATGTGTGTGTGTAAGTGTTTATTTCACAGGGTGAGGCTGATAAGGTTAATCTATTATTTAATGATGAGTGCCCTGTTGGCCCATGGCAAAAACATTTGTGAGAGGTCACAGATATTTTGAGCTGCAGTATAAAGAGGTGTGAGTCTGTGGAGACAGAGAAAACACAGGCGACAGGAGCTGGTGATCTTCTGTTGCTTCCTTTTACAGATGTCACAAGTCTGACACATTGTATATGCATGAGCGCTGGTTTTGATATACAGTTTATTAGTAGAAAAATCAGTTCTAACACTTACAATAAGCGTTCATTTGTGAACGCATTAACTACACAAGTTAACATTTAACAATACTTCTACAGCATTTATTAATTAATTAAAATATTACTGCATGCATAAATGAGTTTTTTTTTTGCAATAAGGTTCTGTATGTTAACCTTAGTTAATTCAATACTTAACAGTTATTAAATAACAGTGCACAATTGACTTTTGGAGTATGTTTTACAAGAAAATACTACTTAATGTAAGTCTTTCTACTTCAAAATTTCTATTTAATGTGTAACTAGCTGTTTTTTTTTTGTAATACATAGTGAAATCTACGAGGAGTTTCTGTATAAAAATTGTTTAGCAGTTTCTGAGTAAAAATTGTTACTGCATTTATTGATAACACTTAAAGGGATAGTTCACCCAAAAATGAAAATTCTGTCATTAATTACTCATCCTCATGTCGTTCCAAACCTGTAAGACCTTTGTTCATCTTCGGAACACAAATTAAGATATTTTTGGTGAATCCGAGAGCTTTCTGACCCTGCATAGACAGCAACGTAACTGAAATGTTCCCATGCACAGAAATGTAGTAAGGAAATCGGTTAAACAGCCCATATGACATCAGTGGTTCAACCGTAATTTTACAAATCTGCGAGAATAATTTTGTCCGTTGTTACGGCCCGTCTAGGGCCAGGCCGCAACAGAAACAACTCTTAGACATGGGCTTAGTTTGCGAGAGTTTATTACAATAAAGAAAATTGGGAAAAGAAAAAAAAAAAATTAAACAGGGCAAACTTTGACAAGGCCAAAACAATAAACAAAACCCCAAACTCAACCACCCCTCTTTCTAACCTCGTCAAAAAAAAAAAAAAAAAAAAAGAAAATACAAAAGTATCTTCCCTAACTAACTAACTAACGCTTTAAACAAAAACAAAGAAAATAACAAACAAAAATAAATGGCATAGGAACCCTACAACCCAATAAAACAATATTTTAAGATTTTACAAAATTATAAACTAATACAATTAAAATACAAAAAGCAAAACCAAAATAAACAAAACAAAACAAAAAAAAAACAGAACAAAAGGGGCAACTAAGCCCAACGTCCAAGAGTGAGCGTTCAAAGAAGCTCCTGAAGAAGGTGAATGGACGCCTTTTAAACACTCGTTGTTTTTGGCAGCACCAATAGGAGGCAGTCTCCAATAATGACAACAGCCAATCTGGAGCGGCCACCACTGCAACACAAAACACATACATACAGGTGCATCTCAATAAATGAGAATGTCTTGGAAAAGTTAATTTATTTCAGTAATTTAACTCAAATTGTGAAACTCGTGTATTAAATAAATTCAATGCACACAGACTGAAGTAGTTTAAGTCTTTGGTTCTTATAATTGTGATGATTTTGGCTCACATTTAACAAAAACCCACCAATTCATTATCTCAACAAATTAGAATACTTCAATAGACCAATAAAAAAAGTATTTTTAGTGAATTGTTGGCCTTCTGGAAAGTATGTTCATTTACTGTATGTGTACTAAATACTTGGTAGGGGCTCCTTTTGCTTTAATTACTGCCTCAATTCGGTGTGGCATGGAGGTGATCAGTTTGTGGCACTGCTGAGGTGGTATGGAAGCCCAGGTTTCTTTGACAGTGGCCTTCAGCTCATCTGCATTTTTTGGTCTCTTGTTTCTCATTTTCCTCTTGACAATACCCCATAGATTCTCTATGGGGTTCAGGTCTGGTGAGTTTGCTGGCCAGTCAAGCACACCAACACCATGGTCATTTAACCAACTTTTGGTGCTTTTGGCAGTGTGGGCAGGTGCCAAATCCTGCTGGAAAATGAAATCAGCATCTTTAAAAAGCTGGTCAGCAGAAGGAAGCATGAAGTGCTCCAAAATTTCTTGGTAAACGGGTGCAGTGACTTTGGTTTTCAAAAAACACAATGGACCAACACTAGCAGATGACATTGCACCCCAAATCATCACAAACTGTGGAAACTTAACACTGGACTTCAAGCAACTTGGGCTATGAGCTTCTCCACCCTTCCTCCAGACTCTAGGACCTTGGTTTCCAAATGAAATACAAAACTTGAAAAGAGGACTTTGGACCACTGGGCAACAGTCCAGTTCTTCTTCTCCTTAGCCCAGGTAAGACGCCTCTGATGTTGTCTGTGGTTCAGGAGTGGCTTAACAAGATGAATACGACAACTGTAGCCAAATTCCTTGACACGTCTGTGTGTGTGGTGGCTGTTGATGCCTTGACCCCAGCCTCAGTCCATTCCTTGTGAAGTTCACCCAAATTCTTGAATCGATTTTGCTTGACAATCCTCATAAGGCTGCGGTTCTCTCGGTTGGTTTTGCATCTTTTTCTTCCACACTTTTTCCTTCCACTCAACTTTCTGTTAACATGCTTGGATACAGCACTCTGTGAACAGCCAGCTTCTTTGGCAATGAATGTTTGTGGCTTACCCTCCTTGTGAAGTGTATCAATGATTGTCTTCTGGACAACTGTCAGATCAGCAGTCTTCCCCATGATTGTGTAGCCTAGTGAACCAAACTGAGAGACCATTTTGAAGGCTCAGGAAACCTTTGCAGGTGTTTTGAGTTGATTAGCTGATTGGCATGTCACCATATTCTAATTTGTTGAGATAGTGAATTGGTGGGTTTTTGTTAAATGTGAGCCAAAATCATCACAATTAAAAGAACCAAAGACTTAAACTACTTCAGTCTGTGTGCATTGAATTTATTTAATACACGAGTTTCACAATTTGAGTTGAATTACTGAAATAAATGAACTTTTCCACGACAGTCTAATTTATTGAGATGCACCTGTAAATAGAAAAAATAAAGACAAAAATAACAACCGAGGTTATTATAAAGAAAACAAAACAATGCATGCGTTGTGGTACTCTCCGTAATTGTGCCCTAGGGTGACGCGAAGGAGAAGAATTGTTGAATAAAAACATTGTTTTTGTTTTCTTTGCACACAAAAAGTATTCTTACGGGTTTGGAATGACATGAAGGTGAGTAATTAATGACAGAATTTTCGTTTTTGGGTGAACTATCCCTTTAACAATAAGATCATGAACTAACAATTTTTTAAAGATAATTTATTAATTAGAAAATGTTAATTCATAAATTATTGTTTTTTGCTCGTGCATGTTTGTTTGGAAGTATATTAACAAATGTTAATTTAAACAACTTTTTACATTTTTGAAAAAATATATTCAGTCTTTTCTTGGCTAATGTTAGTATATATATATATATATATATATATATATATATATATATATATATTAGTGTACTTTTTAAAATCTTTATTATTACAATTTAACACTGTTAAATTTTAATATACATTAAAATATAATTTATTCCTGTGATGCAAAGCTGAATTTTCTTCAGCCATTACTCCAGTCTTAAGTGTCACATGTTTCCTCAGAAATCTTTCTCATTTATAGGCCGTTATTGGCCCACGGGCTGGACTTTGGACTCCCCTGTGTTCTGCTATGTGAACAAACATAAACTAGCAATGAAAATAGTATATTTTAAAATTAATATCTATCTAGATTAATACATACTGTAAAAACTGTTCTTTTAACTTAATGTGTTAACAAATATTGACATTGATCCTTATTCTTGATCCTTATAGTGTTACCATTGTTAAGTAGGGATGCAAATAATTAAGTAATGAAATGGATTCCAATTCCAGTTAATGATTGCAGTTTTGAAAACACTTTACATGAAGCACTTAAATGATTTGTCATAGGTTTTATTTATTTATTTATTTATTTATTTTAATATACCCTATGGCTGACTATTATTTTTAGTAACATGTTTTACATTTTACCATTTATTAAAACATAACTCTCTTCAGAAGGTGTATCTTGAACTACTTGTTGTAATATGAACAACTAGTCAATATTTGTACTGATTTAAATCTCACATACCTATTCATAAAAAAAAAAAAAAAAAAAAAAAAAAAAAAAAAAAAAGTTTATTTTTAATCGAATATGACCAAAAGTAATTTGTGGTTCATGAAGTGAGTGAGATGTTAATTCAGTAACCACTCTGATTGATTCAGTGACTGAGTGAGCCATTTGAGAACAACAAACACCAACATCCGCAAAAGAACCAGGTCTTGATAACCATAGGCCAAATCATGTAATAAACACCCCCTTGAACACTAGATTATTCATGTTGGGAAAATAGATGGACAGACGGCAAAAATGACAAACAGCAGGGATATATAGAGAGAGAAAGGAGCCAGGAACACTAAAGGAAGAGAGACGATGCATGCACACTAATCAGGCATAAATGCTGCATTATTAATGGCCATTACAGTGGAGAGTGCTCTGGCTACAGGAGGAGGGGCCACAGGGCTGCCACATGCTACTTTACCAGCCAGTACGAATAATTACATGGGCATCCTGACCGGCACGATCAGTAGCCACAGAGTAGATGAGCTACGACATGCCATGCATACACAATGATGATATCAATGCACGGCGCCATCTGTCAAGAACAAACCGTTTTCATCCTTTTGAAACATTTTTCACTCTGATGTAATCTGGGATGTGATGAATGTCGGTTTGAAAGCTGATTTTGAAATGCTGTGAATGTTTTGCTGATTTTATAGAAAGTGTAGTGTTGTGCAGGAGGTAAAAAATCTGGGCAATCTAAAAGCCAATCTGTGAACCATCACCAGCGTGAACTTGAGTGACCCTGTTTTGCTCTGGGGGGACTGTCCCTGTAATAAGTTTACTGTAAGTCACTTTGGATAAGCGACAAATGACATATTAGTAATTGGTCAATTCTAGCATAATGGATGTGACATCTGCAGTCAAAACATGTACAGTATTCTCACAGGAAGTAGAAAATACCAGTATATTGAACCGTTTTTGTGTATTTTTTAAGCCCTTGCAGACCAGACACCAGAAAAATCTCAGTCTAGACGATATTTTTATATATATTTTTTTTATATTTAGGCAGGGAAGTGAACTTGCATGATGGATGTGACAAAAATTTTACTTTTTAGGAGAAAAAAAAAAAAAAAAAAACTTGTGTTGGAGCTTTGTGAATTGAACCGTACAATTCAGAGCAAAAATACACATAGATTGAAGAAGAGTCACATCCATCCATCCATCCATCCATCATCTATCTATCTATCTATCTATCTATCTATCTATCTATCTATCTATCTATCTATCTATCTATCTATCTACGTTTTCTTTTTGACATTAATATGTGGGGAAAACAGCATTATGGGTGTGGCATAACATTGAATTGCAATGACTAAATGTAGCTCTTTTAAAAAAATTAAACAATTCTGAGACACAAGCTGCAACAAAACCCCCAGATCGCAGCAAATTATCATCACTGATGCTTTTCTAATGTGCAAACTTGTGAGAGTCACAGATGCCACGACAAATTTCAAAGATGTTGACAGGTCGACTGTTCGTCAGGTGTATGCGTGATCTCTGACAAGCATGAGAGCAGTAATGAGCCACTACCAATGAGTTTGCGAGCACAACTGGAGAGTGAGGTGGTGAGAAGCCATCAAAGTGCCAGCTTGCTAGCAAAGTGCCCGTTTTGTGCACATCAGTACAGAGAGAATCGAATTTTGGAGTTGTTGCTGAAGTTGGGGTGGAAAATGATCTTGTAATTGGTTCACCTAGTTTATGATTAGTAGTGCACACCTAAGCTTTGGAATAGCCTTTCTAGCAATGTTCGGGATCTGTTAAGTTCTGATGGTTAAGTCTAGACTGAAAACTCTGTCTGAAAAATCAGTTTATCCAAGCATAAAGTTACGTTTCCATCATCTGCTATTAATCCTGCTTCAGCACCTCTGTATGCTGGGAGCTCATTTCTTTCTTTTCATCTTCTACTTTTATATAATTCCCTTATTAGAGGTACTGCCATCTTTTTTTTTTTTTTTTTTTTTTTTTTAATTAACTAATACATATAACTCATGTCATTTTTTGTATTTCTAGAAGTCATGAAAACTTCCATCACACTGACACTTTCATCACATCACATATGACATCTTGTTTAACATAATTTTTTAGTAGAAAATTTTTTTGTCTTGCTATAGATTAATTGATAGCTAGAATTTTATGTATGATGTCAAATATCTGAAAAGAAAAAAATGCATAACGAATACTTAATGGTAATAACAGACCAAAAAGATATTATGGAAGTGATATCTGCCGTTCTTTATTTCATCACGTCTTATATTTCAATGTTTTGTGTAAAATTGTGTAAGCCACTTTTAAAAATGAAAATGGTCATCCTTTAATCACTCTCATGTTGTTAAACTGTATGACTTTTGTTTGTTTTCTTTCTTTCTTTCTTTCTTTCTTTCTTTCTTTCTTTCTTTCTTTCTTTCTTTCTTTCTTTCTTTCTTTCTTTCTTTCTTTCTTTCTTTCTTTCTTTCTTTCTTCCTTCCTTCCTTCCTTCCTTCCTTCCTTCCTTCCTTACTTATTTCTTTTTTCTGTGGAACATAAAACATTTTAAGGAAAGAAAGAAAGTCTGTCATGTAGGCTTTGAATGATGTGAGTTTGTAAATAATGAGAGAAATTTAACTTTTGGATGAACTACCCTTTTAACAGTGTGTAGTGTGAAAAGCACCATACAGATACATTGAATTGAAAAAAAAGTGAATTAAATTACAGGAGAAAGGTGTGAATATACAGGTGCATCTCAATGAATTAGAATGTCGTGGAAAAGTTCATTTATTTCAGTAATTCAACTCAAATTGTAAAACTTGTGTATTAAATAAATTCAGTGCACACAGACTGAAGTAGTTTAAGTCTTTGGTTCTTTTAATTGTGATGATTTTGGCTCACATTTAACAAAAACCCACCAATTCACTATCTCAGCAAATTAGAATACTTCATAAGACCAGTAAAAAAAAAAAAAAAACATTTTTAGTGAATTGTTGGCCTTCTGGAAAATATGTTCATTTACTGTATATGTACTCAATACTTTGTAGGGGCTCCTTTTGCATTAATTACTGCCTCAATTCGGCGTGGCATGGAGGTGATCAGTTTGTGGCACTGCTGAGGTGGTATGGAAGCCCAGGTTTCTTTGACAGTGGCCTTCAGCTCATCTGCATTTTTTGGTCTCTTGTTTCTCATTTTCGTCTTGACAATACCCCATTGATTCTCTATGGCATTGTTACTCATTGCGCGGCTCGCGAGCCTCATGCGGCTCGCCAAGCTTTAATTTGTGGCTCGCATGGCAGTAAATAATACAATGATATGAGCAATAGAGAGATTTCATAAAAACATTAAACAAGCTGGGCTATAACATAACCCAATAAAAAATAAACTCACACCGTATCTACACCGGACGCAAGCATCGCGGTGCGATGCGGCAAAAGATTCCGCGGTGTGGAAAACGCGGACGGAATCGCGGAATCTAGTTATAAAAACTGAATTTACTGTATAACGCGAAATGTCATTGAATTTGTCAAAGTTTGGATGAATAAATCAAAAGTAGGTCATTACACATATCAAATCGCGATATGGACTGTAAATATTAAGCTGCAAAATACCATTTAAATATGAATCCTGCGTGTCTCGTTATGAATGAATGCACAGATGCTCAGTTTCGTTTACTACACACATACTGAAAGCGCGCAGTGTTTTCAGCGTCTGCCGTCTCGCCAAATGAGGACATAAATACATGAACAACAGTCAGTGTCTGCTCTATTACAAATAATTTATATTTAAAAAAATATCCAAAACAGCGGAATTACAAGATGGAAGTATATAGACTAGAAAGATATTTAAACTTGCTCTGCCCTTACGTCCATGACATTGACTCACTGCGGAGTTGTTTTGGTAATCTTTCCAGCTCTTAACACCGAATGTGCTCTTGGATGGTTGGAAAATTAACTTTAAATAACTTTTAAAAATAACTCCCTTTGTATTGCATTGGATATTGGATATTCAAGGATGACAGATGGATATGCAGACATGCTATTTCTGTCTGGATGTAACTTTTGATACTTTGCGGTAAAAGTGGCTCTCCTATTGACTTTGTCCTATAAGTGCGGCTCTCGTGAAAAAAATAGTGAGGACCACTGCTCTATGGGGTTCAGGTCTGGTGAGTTTGCTGGCCAGTCAAGCACACCAACCCCATGGTCATTTAACCAGCTTTTGGTGCTTTTGGCAGTGTGGGCAGGTGCCAAATCCTGCTGGAAAATGAAATCAGCATCTTTAAAAAGCTGGTCAGCAGAAAGAAGCATGAAGTGCTTCAAAATTTCTTGGTAAATGGGTGCAGTGACTTTGGTTTTCAAAAAACACAATGGACCAACACCAGCAGATGACATTGCACCCCAAATCATCACAGACTGTGGAAACTTAACACTGGACTTCAAGCAACTTGGGCTATGAGCTTCTCCACCCTTCCTCCAGACTCTAGGACCTTGGTTTCCAAATGAAATACAAAACTTGCTCTCATCTGAAAAGAGGACTTTGGACCACTGGGCAACAGTCCAGTTCTTTTTCTTCTTAGCCCAGGTAAGACGCCTCTGACGTTGTCTGTGGTTCAGAAGTGGCTTAACTAGATGAATACGACAACTGTAGCCAAATTCCTTGACACGTCTGTGTGTGGTGGCTCTTGATGCCTTGACCCCAGCCTCAGTCCATTCCTTGTGAAGTTCACCCAAATTCTTGAATCGATTTTGCTTGACAATCCTCATAAGGCTGCGGTTCTCTCGGTTGGTTTTGCATCTTTTTCTTCCACACTTTTTCCTTCCACTCAACTTTCTGTTAACATGCATGGATACAGCACTCTGTGAACAGCCAGCTTCTTTGGCAATGAATGTTTGTGGCTTACCCTCCTTGTGAAGGGTGTCAATGATTGTCTTCTGGACAACTGTCAGATCAGCAGTCTTCCCCATGATTGTGTAGCCTAGTGAACCAAACTGAGAGACCATTTTGAAGGCTCAGGAAACCTTTGCAGGTGTTTTGAGTTGAGTAGCTGATTGTCACCATATTCTAATTTGTTTAGATAGTGAATTGGTAGGTTTTTGTTAAATGTGAGCCAAAATCATCACAATTAAAAGAACCAAAGACTTAAACTACTTCAGTATGTGTGCATTGAATTTATTTAATACACAAGTTTCACAATTTGAGTTGAATTACTGAAATAAATGAACTTTTCCACAACATTCTAATTTATTGAGATGCACCTGCATGTTTCTTTCCATATGTGTTGTGTTGCAATTTGGTGGGATTATGTGAACACACCTCTTACTAACATAATACACGTCTAACAAGGCCGAAATAATGACTAAAATATAAACTTCCTGCATTTGATTTTCAGCTAAATGGAGAACACAATGATTTATTAGTTCATTTATTTTTGGACATGACACAAACAGGACAAAGCAGCCGCATAGTGAGAAAAAGTGACAGGAACAGACAATAAGTGAGGTGAAAGCGAGAGAGAAGTAAAGGGGTGTGTGTGAGTGGATGTGTGACAGGAAGGTGTGATACTTATCAAGGGACACAGGGCAGCTGAGGCCCTGCTAATTGGGTTCGAAGGAATCAGCTAACTGTGTGAGTCACGGGGAATATAGTCTTCACCATGAGACCCACACTTTCCCTGTTTTTTTTTTTTTTTTTTTTTTTTTTTTCTCCTTTTCAGCAGAGCAGGTACAAGATTTCCAAATACGTGAAACTGAACAGGTGAAAGATTTCAAATAGCTGATCTACTGTGTAACACCGGTGCAGGTTTAAGATCAGATAGTAGATCAGATGTTTGATAATATGAACATGACAGTGTTGTGATCTAAGCCCTGTTATGTCTTTCTTTCTCTCACTATTCTCTTCCTCTTTCCTCCTCCTCAGACTCTCACTTACTCTCTTTTTTTCCCTTTTTATTGGTTTTGCCTTATTCAATTACACTCAGTATCAGGCAACAGCTCTGGTTGGCTGAGTGTGGGCTGAAATCACATTTACTACTGCCTCTGCAGACATCCCATCACACACACACACGCACACACACACTCACTCTTTTCTCTTCTCTCTCTTCAGTACAGTTCTAGCCCCAGGGCATGGTTACTGTAAAATGTTGTTTGAGTGGGGTACATTGTGGGCTGCCATTGTTTGTCAGGGCTCTGTGATGGAGTCCATTTTCAGTCTGTCAGGCTTGCTGGGTCTGGTTACAGGCACAGCGCTCATAACATATTACCGGTGACTGAGACTGGAGTTTATTCACCGATTAAACCCACAGGATAAGAGAGAGTGAAAGAGAGACTTCTGACGACTAATTTGGTGGTAGATGCTTTCTTATAATTTTTTTTTATTTTTTATGATTGAGAAACTGCTTTGGTCTACTACAAAAATAGCATTGTCTGGAGAAAGTAGTTTAATGCTATTAAGCAAGTAGTCCATTAATAGGCAGTGATTTCTTATTTCAGGAACATTCCCACTGGAGAAACATGTGGGTTATTTTCTTTTTCAGTGGGACATTGGTCACTATTTACAGTGTTTGAACCAGCAGACTTTAGATTGCCAGTCTTGAGCTTCAGCCACCACACCACACCAAGTGTAGCCATCATGCATTTGAACAAGAAAATGCACCTTCATTGCAAGGTTTTGCCAAAAGATGTTATTGAAATCTACCATCCAAGGTCCCTTTGTAGTGCCGGATTGAACACAGACTAGATTTTCTGCTTCCAAATTGTAAGGTCACAGAACGCTGAATGAATCACACCATGAACCTGAGCTCTTCCAGCCCTCACACTCTCACAGACAAATGCATAGGTTTGAGATGTTTATTGCTGAATGTCCTGCATTGATTGAGTCTCTTTCTGTTTGTGTTCATTCCCATCAGTAGTGGGAGCAGCAGGGGAGAGACTCAAATCAATCCCAGTCAGGCTATAAAGCAGCCAAAGGTGTAGGTGGGTAGGACCGGGGGGCCATGGATGTCCAAGTGTGGATGATTTTACTGAGTGTGTGATTGCTTCTCGTCAGGTGGGCCAGCCCCCCGTCACACTCTAAAATGACAAAAACATGATGCCGACACCAATCACAAAGGTGTAGGCAAGGGAGGCAGACAATAAAGCAATAGCATTTTCTGTTACTTTTGGTGGGGCGAGGGGAATGCCCCTAATACTTCGCTGTGAGGATATGTGCATAACTATCTGTGTCCTGCTGGAAATGCACATTACTGCAGTCTTTTGAGGCCTTGATGCACACACTTATCCAGTTTCAGTTCAGCACTGACTCACAAAACCAGCACATTAACACATTCTGGACAGATTCAGCTGTGCAGCTTTTGTATTGCCCTATTATAGTTAGTGGAACATTTGTTTTAAAAGAATGGTTCACTCAAAAATGAACATGTGCAAAAAAAATTACCATATCACCCTCAGGCCATCCAAGATGTAGATGAGTTTGTTTCTGCATTAGAAAAGATTTGGAGAAATTTAGCATTACATCACTTGCTCATCAATGGATAAGTGAATGGGTGCTGTAAGTGTGAGGACACTGTTGCAATCTAGTTCAAACAGCTGATAAAAGCATCAGTAATGTACAGTAATTCACATGACTCCAGTCTATCAGTTCATGTCTTGTGAAGTGAAAAGCTATATTTGTGAAAAATCCATCATTAAACACTTTTAAATTAAAATCATAATTTCTGGCTAAAATACCAGTCCATAATCCATAATAAGGCTTCCTCCAGTGGAAAAGGTCAATTCCCTGTTGTCCTGTCATATTAAAATACACTGACATTTTGTTTAGAACTGCTTTGAACTGGTTTCGCTTTTAAACATTGCTTGGTCTTTATATATTTCTCTTGACTGAAAAGAGATAACTTTTCCACATATTATGGACTCAAACTTAAGCCTGAAGCAATGGTTTGAAGTTAAAAACATCTTAATTTATTACAAATACACAGCTTTTTCGCTTCACAAAGCGATGAACTGGAGTTGTGTTGATTACATTGTGATGCTTCTATCAGCTATTTGGACTCTCATTCTGACGGCACCCATTGACTGCAGAGGATCCGTTGGTGAGTGATGTACAGATTCTCCAAATATGTTCTGATGAAGAAACAAACTCATCTGCGTTTTGAATGACCTGAGGGTGAGTACATTTCAGCAAATTTTAATTTTTGTATAAACTGTTCCTTTAAGAGAGATGTGTGCACATTTTCTATAGATCATAGCAGCAGTTATTCATTAAATGATTTTCAAATATTGGAGAAAAGCATTATAACTCAGCATTTGTTAGTCAGTTGGTGTACTTGAGCACTATTTCAACATTTTAAAGAGCTGAAACAGGTGCCTGCATAAATTTGCTAAACTGAGGACTAAAATGTGCAAATAAATGATGCAATCAGCTGGAGTAATTCATTACCACTACACAGCCCGTTTCCTGTAGCAGACGGAAAATCCTTAATATGACAATAATAGCACTGCAGTGGATGTATATACAGCATAAGTAATTTTTTGAACTGAATAACTTTGATTAATAATAACTAGTTGCTCCACTAGTCATCATTGTCAGACTGGTTTGAGAATTTGAATTCTGAAACAATCAGATTCAAGAATTATCCAACTGTTTCTCCAAAAAGAAAGTATGCAAGTAAGTATAAGTAGATAGATAGATAGATAGATAGATAGATAGATAGATAGATAGATAGAAAACAATATAAATTAATGCATTTTATTATTTAAAATAAATTATTAAATAAATAAATGTATGATATCAGAAGTCCACCATATCAACATCAGACATTTACTCTAGAATCAGGGATAAATGTTTTAACAATTTTTAAAAAAGCTTTTTTTTTTTTTAAGTTCAAGTATTTTGTCGAAGGTTGTAGTTAATTAATGGTTTGGGGTTTAAAGATCAATGTGTTTATTATACTGTGAATGTGGTTTTCATTTGAGTCCCTGTCACCATGTTTATTGTGAAGATCCTGGGAAGATTAGTTTTTAACGTGCTGTCGAATGAGCATATGGTCATGGTTTTGTAAGTGTGTGGTGAACACACACAAACACACAAACTGTGAAAGTGGGTGGAACATACAGCTTCAGAAAATGTGAGTAAATGTTTGCTTAGTTCTGTAGGGCTTTGTCAAGATGTGAATGAAAGATTATTTGCTACAAAGGTCCAGCAAGGGCTTTGTTGGAGGACCCTTGAATCACGTCTTCCTCATTCTAATTTCATAAGCACACACATTTCAGTCAGGGATGAATACAGGTAAAGTCGAGCATTTTTCATTTTTGGTGGCTACAGCAACATCCTTTATATTAGTTCCCCTTTCAGTCGGTCACTCCGAGTCACGTCGGATGACCGACGAAATTGGGATCTCGCCAGAGAGACCAATCCACTTCGAGTGTAACTAAACGAGCCAATGGACATTGGCATGCGATTATTGCATCCAGCTGCCGCTGATCACAGCGTGAGCATAAGAGGCAGCTGATGCACCGCATCAATTATCCTTTCGCTTCGGAGCCGAGCGGTAGTGGTTAAAGCTACTGCTCTCCCTTCCAAGAGAGTGTTCTGCGAGCGAGCGAGTGCGGGCGTTACGGCGCGGCAGTGGTGGTCACGGTGTCCGGGAGAGAAAGATCGTCTTCCTGCTGACAGCCACACTAGGAGTGTGCGGTGGCCAGCTCCCCTGCGTGCTTCAGCACTAAAAGAGCATTTCTCTGAAAGAGCAATTTCTCTAAAAGAGCAACACGGGTGATCGCGTCTTTTTAAAGAAGTCTTTTCACCCGTGCGTTTCTGGGTGTGGTCGTTTCCTGGCACCTCAGGACGGTCACGATCGCTTCCTCACGTGTCTGGGCATTCAGCACGCTGAGGTGGCTTTCGTGGATGGTTCATGTTCTTCTTGTGGGGACATGACCATCTCGGAGTGCGACTCTGCTATGTCAAACATGGCAGAGTCCCTCTGCCTGCCGTGATCCGGCGTGCACACTGGATCCGGTGGAGTCAGAGGTGATTTGAGGATTACGGTGAGGGCTTCCCCAAGTGGAGCTCCTCACCCCTCAAGCACTCCGCAGCCGGTGGAGCTGCCGAAGGAGCGCGCTGGCCACGCGTTTCCTTCGGTGCCCCCTCTGACGACCAGATGTCGATCACTGCATCGGAGGGCGGGCCCTCTCTCTCCGGGGATGATGACCCGGCTGCGTTGCCCCCTTCGGGTGTGGTAGCGTTGTCCGTGCCAGACCCAGAGATGACGGCTGTGCTTTCCCGGGCCGCCGAGAATGTCGGGCTCGTGTGGAATCCTAAAAAGCCACCGTGTCCCGATCCTTCGAGGCTGGGCGAGTGGTTCCTCGGTGGGGGTGGCGCTGGTTCTCAGCGCCCCCCTCCGGTGCCATTCTTTCCGGAAGTGCATGAGGAGCTGACAAGATCGTGGAGGGCACCTTTCACTGCCCGAAACGCATCTTGTAGTTCTTCCGCTCTCACCACCCTCGATGGTGGAGCCGCTTTGGGGTATGCGGGTATCCCCTCGGTGGAACGGTCTGTGGCCATGCAACTGTGTCCAACAGCCGCTTCCACCCTGCGGGGTGATCCGTGTCTCCCCTCACGGGCCTCTAAGTATTCGTCAGGTCTAACTGGCAGTGCTTATAGAGCCTGTGGGGAGGCGGCTTCCGCCCTCCACGCTATGGCGTTGCTGCAGGTCCACCAGGCCAAAGCACTGAAAGACCTGCACGAGGGTGGTCACGACCTGGCGGTTCTACATGAGCTGCGTGCTGCGACGGACCTCGCGCTACGAGCGACGAAGGTGACCGCACAGTCTCTGGGTCGTGCGATGTCCAGGAGCGCCATCTCTGGCTGTGTCTCGCTGACATGAAGGAGCAGGAGAAGGTACAGTTCCTGAATGCTCCCGTGTCACAGACCGGCCCTTTCGGCGACGCTGTCGAGAGCTTTGCCCAGCAGTTCTCGGCAGCCCAAAAGCAGACTGAGGCAAACACATCATGCGCCGGAGGAAACCTGCTGCTTCCACTCCGGCTGCAGCCACTCAGCCTGCTCGTCGCCGTGGGCGCCCCCCTGCGGCCGCCCCCGCTCCCGCGCAGCCGCAGCAGCCTTTCACCAGGCAGCGTCGTGGAGCCGGTCGCAGGCAGGACGCCCAGCCCGTCCAGGCCCCCGCCAAACCTGGCGGCAAGCGCAAGTGCAAGAGGCCCTGGGACGGTCGACCCAGAGATGGAGGAGACTGCTCATCAGGAGATGGTGACTGCACCACTCCCTCCCCCGGAGGAGGGCCGGGTGGAGTATCTTTTGTTCATTTTGTTCCGCCGCTGGCCCAGCAGCCAGCGGTACCCAAAACATCAGTAAAGAGCGGTCTCCTCAATCTCCGGGTCTCAAGAGGAGGAGAGTGGTGATCCGTGCATCACAGGATCACTTCCCTCCTCCTCTCTCGCCAGCAGGCAGCGGGTGGTTGCCCAAGAGCACCCCTCCTGCCCATTCGTGGAACCAGGTAAGGGCAGTAGCACTCCAGTCCCCGCTTCAAGTCGTCAAACGCCAGGCTATCACAAGCCTCAAGCTGGGTTCCTGTGTCTCCTCCCACGCGAGGAGAAATCAGGTGAGTGCTACACTACACACCCAAACCCCGCCCCCTGCCGTCACAGGCCAGGCCATCACAGGCCCTGGGGCCGGTCCCTGTGTTCCACCTCGCTGCCCCACCGCGGGCATGTCGGTGGGCCCGTTGGCCCCGCTGGTGCGGTCTCTCGGAGCCTGGTTAGCGCTCCCCAGCCCGTCCCGGTGGCTCCTGCGGACCATCAGACTCGGCTATGCGATTCAGTTCGCCCGGCGTCCCCCCAAGTTCAGGGGCATCCGGTTCATTTCAGTCAAAGCCGTCGATGCCCCTGTCTTGCTCGCGGAGATTGCAGTCCTACTGGCGAAGGATGCAATAGAGCCGGTCCCTCCAGCCGATATGAGGTCGGGGTTTTACAGCCCTTACTTCATTGTGCCCAAGAAAAGCGGTGGGTTACGACCGATCTTGGATCTGCGAGTTTTGAACCGTGCACTTCACAAGATGCCGTTCAAGATGTTGACGCAGAAACGCATTTTTGGATGCGTCCGTCCCCTAGATTGGTTTGCAGCAATCGACCTGAAGGACACGTACTTTCATGTTTCGATTCTCCCGCGACACAGGCCATTCCTGCGATTCGCGTTCGACGGTCGGGCATATCAGTACAAGGTCCTGCCCTTCGGGCTGTCCCTTTTCGCCTCGTGTCTTCACCAAAGTCGCAGAGGCGGCCCCTTGTTCCCCTGAGAGAACGGGGTGTGCGCATTCTCAACTACCTCTACGACTGGCTCATACTTGCACAGTCTCGAGAGCTGTTGTGCGCACACAGGGACCTGGTGCTCAGGCACCTCAGCCAGTTGGGCCTTCGGGTCAATTGGGAAAAGAGCAACTCGTGCCAGTGCAGAGGATCTCTTTTCTCGGCATGGAGTTGGATTCGGTCAACCAGACAGCACGCCTCACCCAGGAACGTGCTCAGTCGGTGCTGAACTGCCTCAAAACTTTATCAGGCAGGACAGCGGTCCCACTGAAACTCTTTCAGAGGCTCCTGGGGCATATGGCTGCAGCTGCGGCCATAGTTCCGCTCGGTCTGCTCCATATGAGACCGCTTCAGCACTGGCTCCATGGTCGAATCCCGAGGTGGGCGTGGAAACGCGGTACTCACCGGGTTCAGATTACACCGGCCTGCCGCAAGACCTTCAGCCCGTGGTCAGATCCTTCGTTCCTTCGGGCAGGAGTGCCCCTGGAGCAGGTATCCAGGCATGCTGTGGTATTCACGGATGCCTCGGCCACCGGCTGGGGTGCCACGTACAACGGGCACGCAGTATCAGGGGTTTGGACGGGCCCCCTTCTGCGTTGGCATATCAATTGCCTCGAGTTGCTGGCAGTACACCTTGCCCTGTGCCGCCTCAGAGGGCGCCTTCGGGGCAGGGATGTTCTGGTCCGTACGGACAACACTGCGACCGTTGCCTATATCAACCGGCAAGGCGGTTTGCGCTCCCGTCGCATGTCGCAACTCGCCCGCCACCTCCTCCTCTGGAGTCAGAAGCATCTGAGGTCCCTTCGTGCCATCCACATCCCAGGAGTGTTCAATCAGGCGGCCGACGAGCTGTCTCGAGCGGCACTTCCTGGGGAGTGGAGACTCCATCCCCAGGCGGTCCAGCTGATTTGGAGTCGGTTCGGAGTTGCTCAGGTAGACCTGTTTGCATCTCCAGAAACCACCCACTGCCAGTGGTTCTACTCCCTGTCCGAGGCAACGCTCGGCACGGATGCACTGGCACACAGCTGGCCCCAGGGCTTGCGCAAGTATGCGTTTCCCCCAGTGAGCCTGCTAGCACAGACATTGTGCAAGATCAGGGAGGACGAGGAGCAGGTCCTTTTAGTGGCTCCATATTGGCCCAACAGGACCTGGTTCCCGGAACTCATGCTCCTCGCGACAGCCCCTCCCTGGCCGATTCCTCTGAGGAAGGATCTGCTTTCTCAGAGACGGGGCACCCTCTGGCACCCGCGTCCAGACTTGTGGAAACTTCATGTGTGGTCCCTGGACGGGACGCGGAGGTTCTAGGTGACCTGCCCCAGGAGGTAGCGCTCACTATCGCTTCAGCACGAGCACCGTCCACAAGACGGGCCTATGCGCTGAAGTGGAACCTGTTCGTTGAATGGTGTTCCTCTTACCAGGAGGACCCCCGGAGATGTTCGATCAGAGCCGTGCTTTCCTTTTTGCAACAAGGGTTGGAGCGTAGGCTGTCCCCCTCCACCCTTAAGGTATATGTTGCTGCTATTTCTGCCCACCACGACCCCATAGAGGGGAGGTCGGTGGGGAAGCACGATCTGGTCGTCAGGTTTCTTAGGGGGGCCAGGAGGTTAAATCCTCCGAGGCCTCCCTCCCTTCCCTCTTGGGATTTGGCTTTGGTGCTAAGAGCCCTACAAACTGCCCCCTTTGAGCCATTGCAGTCAGTCGAGTTGAAGTTTCTTTCTATGAAAACCCTACTCCTGACTGCATTGGCCTCAATCAAGAGGGTGGGGGACCTGCAGGCATTTTCGGTCGACGAGTCGTGCCTTGAGTTTGGGCCGGCTGACTCCAGTGCAACACTGAGGCCCCGGCCCGGCTATGTGCCCAAGGTTCCTACCACGCCCTTCAGGGACCAGGTAGTGAGCCTGCAAGCGCTGCCCCTGGAGGAGGCAGACCCAGCCCTAGCTTTGCTCTGTCCTGTACGCGCACTGCGTCAGTACGTGGATAGAACTCAGAGCTTCAGGACCTCAGAACAGCTCTTTGTCTGTTACGGAGGACAGCAGAAGGGGAAGGCTGTCTCCAAGCAGAGGATGGCCCACTGGATAGTGGATGCCATCACCTTGGCCTACGAAGCACAAGGTGTGCCCTGCCCGCTCAGGTTGCGTGCTCACTCCACTAGGGGTGTCACATCGTCCTGGGCGCTGGCTCGTGGTGCCTCGCTAGCAGACATCTGTAGAGCTGCGGGTTGGGCGACTCCCAACACGTTCGCTAGGTTTTATAGCCTACGTGTCGAACCGGTTTCCTCCTGTGTTCTCACCTCAAACGGGTAGTGGCACTGAGAGGGCCGGCTCAGAGTCGGCTTGCGGCGTCCTTACGCCTAATTCTCCAGAGAGTTCCTTAACCAGGCAAACCCTGTTGAGTCCTCCAGCACTCCGGCGTCCGGACGCGGCGGGGCGTCCGGCGCCAGGCCTTCAGCCAATGAATTCTTGAAATCTGGTGCGAGGCTAGTGCCCATATGAGAGACCCTGTCGGGATCCCATATGTGTATTCCACGGTATTCTTATTAGAGCCATGTTTCCCCTGGCGGACCACGTTCTGCCATCTCTAAAGATGCAGCCTGAGCCATCTCAGAGACTTCCATGTGCAATAGGGCCCTTCGGGGTTACTTCACATGTTTGAATGTCACTTAACCCCCTCTGGGAGGAGGTGACTCCGCAGTGTGCCTCTTCCAAGTGGAAGGGCACGCTTCCCAGTGTTATCCTAGTCCTACTGTTTGGGTTGCTCAAGGAACACCAGTAGTTGACCTTCTCTGTGTAGAGCCCGGTCCTATTGTCTGCCTTATAGGAAGGGTCAGGAGCCCTA
Source organism: Spinibarbus caldwelli (assembly GCA_039654775.1). Classification (NCBI taxonomy): domain Eukaryota; kingdom Metazoa; phylum Chordata; class Actinopteri; order Cypriniformes; family Cyprinidae; genus Spinibarbus; species Spinibarbus caldwelli. Next base: position 26,852,078 of record CM077221.1, on the reverse strand, counting down.
CACAGGGCACTGGAAGGGGCGGCTCCTGTGGCGCTTTGGTAGGGATCCCAATTTCGTCGGTCATCCGACGTGACTCGGAGTGACCGACTGAAAGGGGAACGTCTCGGTTACGTATGTAACCCTCGTTCCCTGAAGGAGGGAACGGAGACGTCACGTCCCGTCGCCACAGTCGCTGTACCACCGCTGAGCTGCCGGGTCGCCGGCTCGGCTCCTCAGCGAAAACATAATTGATGTGGTGCATCAGCTGCCTCTTATGCTCACGCTGTGATCAGCGGCAGCTGGATGCAATAATCGCATGCCAATGTCCATTGGCTCGTTTAGTTACACTCGAAGTGGATTGGTCTCTCTGGCGAGATCCCAATTTCGTCGGTCATCCGACGTGACGTCTCCGTTCCCTCCTTCAGGGAACGAGGGTTACATACGTAACCGAGACGTTTTGTACTAATCTAATACTGATTTTTAATAATGGATAAATATACACAATATGATAGATAACTGAATGTCTTGGTTTCCCTTTAGTGTGCATCTCCACTGAAAAAAACACACAAAAGCCAAAACTTGCAGGTAACACAGATGGAAATGTGCATAAGTTTACAATACTTATACTCCTAATCAACAGTATCAGGGAAACAGGAAATAACACTTCCTCCAGACTCCGTGACTTCCAATAATAGCCACAGTGTCTTACACATACAGTTTCAAACAGTAACAGAGCAGTTGTTTAGTGTGACACACTCATACCACACACAAAGTGCAAAGGATGACACCCAGATTAAGTCCACGGATGTGTGAAATGCGTGAAAGTGCAAGCATCGCTCAAGTACAAGAGAGCTAAAGAGAGCAGTCACGCTCAGATGAAGACAGGTAGCTGGCCACTCTCTGCCAGCCTAGAGCTTGAGTAAAGAAAACCGCCGTGATTGGCTCATTATATACAATTACACACATGGAAGGTTCGGTGTCTTCCAGACCCTCTCACGGCAAACGGCGAACACATTTAATCAAACTAACACATACTTGCAGAGCTTGTATGTGTGTTTAGGCAATGGATAGTTAAGAATTAGCACCAAAATTACACAGGTTGATTGAGATGGAGAAAGATCCACAGAGAGGTGGAGGGAGGGAGAGGGTACGGTTCTCAAAATGAGAAATGAATAAAACATAACACTGTCCTTGAGGATGGGCCCCATTGCAGTGCTTTCAGTGACATGTCAAGAAACACAATTACATGCTTGATGAGAGAACCAATGCAATTTAGTGCTTACACTCAGATTACAGCAGAGAACATGAGGTACAGTGGCGGCTTGCTAGGGTTCATTTGTATTCCCGCTGTTCTTAATGAAAATGGTGTCTTATGCTGCTGGGTCTGAGTCCTCAGCCAGACTGCAGTCCCAGGTTCCTATTTGCCTGATAGTCGACTTAACGGGATGTGCAGCCATTTTAAATCAGATTCCAAATCACAAGCAGTGCATATATGTTCAGTCCGAAGTGATGCAAACACAAATGCACATGGAACAAGGGTACTGACTGGAAGTAAATAGGGAAATTTACCTGCCAGTCACTGTTATACCATTTTAGTACTTAAATGCACTTAACAGGGGCATTCCCTCTGAGGAGACAAGGGAGGCAGTGCCTCCTTAAAAATTTGGATGAAAAAAAATGTTCATAATTCAAAAATAAAACATATGTCATTAAAAGGTGTATAAATCACTTGTTTTAAGAAACAGCGACACCAGAAAGTAAAGTTACAGCGAGATTCCACGTCTCTCTTGCTTCCCCTGAGCCCATTGAGTTTTAACAGACCCCCTAAAGCGTGCGGTGAGTTTGGTGGGAGGTAACTGAGAATAAATGAGGGAAATGCCTCCATCGCAATATGACTGATTATGATCGGCTATGATTGGTTCAGGTTATAAATCCCGCCTCTTGTGTTCATGCACATTCAGTGTTCACAAATCAGTCTGAATGATATAATGGCATTAATGGGAAAAAGTAAGTAAACAACTCAATTCTTACACACTTAGATACAGTATAACCACTTTATGTCAAAATAAGACTTGAAATTGCCTGAAAACATGATCTTTGGGAGTTTTTAGTGAGTAATCAGCTTGGTGAAATTTAAGGTACATGCCTGTGTCTGTGACGACTGATGATCCGAAAAATTCAAAAATAGTTAAAAGTGAACTATTAAAAAGAAAAGCTAAACATAAGTTCACAAATATTATATATTGTTTAAATTACTTTTTTCTTTATTACTGCTTTGAGTTATTATTTTGAAATAAATGTAAAATTCTTAAAAACAGTAACCTGATGAGTTTCATACTTGGCTTTAGTAAATGGAATATTGATTATATTGTTAATTAAAAAAAATAATAATAATAAATAAAAAAAATAAATTAAAAAAAATATATATATTTAATTTCTGATAGTGTATAAGTAATGTTTATTTAACCAAGAAAATGTGACTGGGACATGAATTTACATTTGATTAAAAAAATTGTAAGGACTTTGCCTCATTTCAGAACATCACTGCAAACCACTGGTACTTAACTGTTTTAAAGGTGCTGTATGTAATTTTTGGACTGTACTGAAGCATAAAATACAATATGTTTGAAGATATTTAGGAATCAGATTTCTCTGAAAAACAATGCTATAGAAATTCAACTTTGAAATTTGAGTTCCTTGTTAGAATGTCTTGTTTTTGTTTGGTCTGTGTGATTCCGTCCACTGCCAGTTTACCCAATAGAATCTCAACACAACGGGTCACCAGTTGATGGAAAACACAACGTATTGTAGCCATGGAAGCCAGCAAACAAACTGGGTCAGAGATCACAGATTCTACCTGACCTAAATGTCCACAGTATCCATTGAAAAAGCTCTTTGAGCAGAGGAATATTAAAAAATGTGGATAAATCAACTTATCAACTTACAGTGCAAGGCTCGTCGCCTTCCATTGTCAATTGTGTTTTTGTTTTTTTGTGTGTTCTCACTTTGACAACTCCAATATTTTGAATTATGACTGCAGTACCCAACTTCAACCTGTCAATACTACATACTGCACATTTAATGAGGGAAGAAAAAAAAAAAAAAAAAAAAAAAAAAACTACTATCCCAAAAAAGTCCCATTGTGAATGACATAAAATAAATAAATAAATAAATATAAAAAAACTGACAAATATAAAATATAAAACTGTTAGTTTTATAAAAGTTGTTTACGGGCATAGTGAGACTGAGTCTATCATGTAATTCGTAGTGCTTCATGGGAGTGGACAGGCACTAAAGAGTTCTTTAGAGATTGTCTGACTGGTGGAGATTCCTGAATATTTAAAAATTAATTTGACATAAAATGTGGACTGACAGTTTCAGCAAAGAGCATATACCTTTGATAACGAACCTCGTAACTCACAATAGATCTGTCTTTAAAAGGTTTATAAGTTATTTTTAAAAATTAATTCCCCTATGGAGAAAATGAATGGCATTTTAACTTCCAGAATCTGTTTACTGTTGAACTCTAAGGGCTGTTCTCCAAGACAGATGACTATAACAATTACCATCCATATCAACGGAAGATAACGTTCAGCTAACGTTATCATTATAGTTGTGGTGTGGACTTCCTTATTCTCATAGAGTAAGAACAATTATTAAAACTTATAGTCATAGGTTTTGTTATACAGTAGTTATCACACTTGGACCTACTGAACGCAGCACTCAGTGACATGATAAATTTTGGTGTTTTCTTCTTGGTTTCCACTTGTTTCATTGTTTAGTCTCATTTTACATGAAGTCTTAAAAGCCAAGCCTGAATCACCACCATTTGCTTTTCCTCAGGGTGCATGCATCTCTCCAGTTCTCATTCTCTCTCCTGCATCGCCTTATTAAATATGGCGGGCATGGGGAGTGTGGCCAGCAGTAACGCACGTGGCCAGCATCTCCTGCAGCGCAGTAATCTCTGCACTTTCATCCAACTCTGCAGGTGTGAGTGATCCAGCCGAATTTCCCCAGGTGCCCACCAGCCTCCTGAGCAGCAGAACAACTCAAGGAAAACAACGCTTGTAAATGATCATCTTGCCGTGATTATATGAAGATTTCACAATCGTAGTTACCATTTCATTTCCATATGATGGACTTAGGTAGCGTGTCAGATTAGCGATACCAAGCTGTTGTTTTTAAGCACACCTTTAAGACATCATAGTGATACAAAGACAATGTTTTTCGATTGCTCTGTTTCTCACCAAAGCTGCCTACCTCAAGTTTCCTTCTTCCCGCTGAGGTACCGTCAAGAATTCCACCTGAGCAAACATGGCCAAACACAACAGCTTGTGTGTAGAGCAATAAAAGTGCACGGCTCTTTATCAGGGGAGCTCAGACTAGCGCTTGTCCATCTCATTGGCCCGGCGGTCATGGCTGGAGGCTTGATCCTGTTCCACCATCCACACACCTGAAGCCCCCTGGTGCCTCATTAGATCCCCACCATCACAGTCCCCAATAATGTCATCATAACCCCTTTACGCTAAGAGCGAGTCCCTTATTGAGACTAATGGGGGAATTAGGGGCCGCTCTTCCCGGGGCCGTGAGCCGTGTATCTTCCTGGCAGTTATATGGGCTGACTGCAGGCCTGCACAGGTATCAAGGCCAGTCTGCAATCTCTCTTCAATTCGCCCCAGAGGATACGCTGTCTTTGAGTTAGTGAGAGAGAAAAATACAGAGCTATGAAACCAAAACAAACCTTTGTGCCGTGCCAGTTGTATTTTTGTATTTTTATATTTATTTCCACCCTTTTTTCCCACTGATTTCCCAGGATCCACTAGTTCTTAGGCTCTTCACACTGGGGGCAACATCCTTGGGTCTAAGAGGCGAGGTTTTTTTTCTGTTTCTTTCTTATATTGAAGATAAAAACAGTGGTGATGATGAGTAGAGGAAGATGAGAGAGAACTGCAGTGATATTGGACATAATGGATCTATATATTTACTTAGAGGAGAGGTGGGGGGGGGGGAGGTTGATATGTTTTGTTTGACGAAAACATATCAATACATGGACTCCAAGTATTGATGCTTTATTATATCAATTGCAAATATTAAAATATTAACCTTTTGGTATTGAATCATAAAATCAATTTCTTTTTTATACCAATTCATGGTGCATCCAACATTTATCAGTTTTTTTTTTTTTTGGTCAGTATGTCTGCTTGACAATCCCATTTTATAGCAATAAAAATGAAGTGAAATAAACAGACTGAGAACTTTATTTTATTGAATATACATATGTGGTTAAAGTTTTTCTTTCAGACATACTGCAGTTGAAAAAATGTAATAAATCACAATAAAACACAATGTTTTTGCAATACTCAGCCAATTACAAAATGTTTAAAATCGCAGTACCTCTTGTAATTCTCACCTCTAATATTACTCTAGCAGTATAGAAATGTACCGTAAGTGTGGGGATCTGCTCTGTACAATCCAGCACATGTCAGGGTGTCACTGAGGCTGCTGTCAGTCAAGATGATATAAAAGAGTGCAACCACTCTCAGGAACTCTGGCAAGCTGTCTCCTCTCTCTTTGGAGGCTGTACTGTAGGAGAGTTGTAGGCTGGGTGTATGTCTGATCATTTCCAGTGTGCTAAGCTGGATTTGTGGCATATTTAAGGAAACGCTACACAAATGTCACAAAGATAATCTGTGCTTTTAGTGCAGCAGAAGAGAAATGTGTATGTTTGTGAGAGTGTGGCAATAGGAAGTGGGGTAGATGGCTGTTTGCTGGCCTTTTGTAATCTAGAAGTGTTTAGAAATAATCCAAAATAATGCCTGATCCCTTCCTCTACTTTTCTACTTTTCCTATCACTTTCCTTCCATTTATTGCGAAGACTTACAGATCTACACAGTTGATCTTTGCCTCCCTTTCTGTCTAACAGCCAAACACACACTCGCGCGCTGTGAAGATCAGAGTGTGCACAGTGTGAGCTCAAATTATTCCTCTTAATGCCAGTTCCTCATTTAGAGCTTGATGGGGTTTAGTTCCAGTTTTTACAACTCTGCGGGAAAGCAAAAATCAATTATGTATGAGGGACAGAAAGACAACTTCGATAAGCTTTAAGAGGATAGTTGAAATTCCCCACAAGACATTCAAGCTTGTTTTTATTTTATTTTAATGATTTTATTTTTATTATATATTTTTTGTAATTAATTGTATTTCATTTAATTTTATTATTTTTACTACACCGAAAGTATTATATTTGTTACGGAGCCGACGAGATGAGAGACGTGCGGATCCATTTGCAAGGCTTTATTTAGAGATGTGGTCATGAAACAGGCATAGATTCAATAATGGCAAACAGGTACAACATAGGCAAGACAAAGAGTAATCCTAGAGTAAGCGTGGGTCTTCGATCAGCGTACAATATCCAACAGGGCAAGGCAGAGAGATAATCCAGGTTCACAGCAAAAATCCAGGCAGGGGCAAACAGAGTCCGAACGGCAAGGCAAGGGTTAATCCAGGAAACACGGGCAAGAATCAGAACAGGAGAAAACAAGGCAAGGCAAGACTATAATAACTGAAGTGGGCTCCGTAGAGATGCTATCGCTAGGAGAGTGATATACGCAGTACAATACTCGGCAGTGAGGGAGAGGAAGTCCATGGCTTAAGTAAGGGGGTAATGGGAATCAGCTGTGTGATCAGTCTCAGGTGTGAGTGTGTGATTAGTGAAATGGCTGCTGGGAAATGTAGTCTGGAGGTGACGTGCAACGGTTAGTGTAGTGCAAGAGTCCATGTAGTGAGCGTGTGACTTCTGGTGGTGAGTGACCAGAAATGCATGGACAGGATTCGTGATAATATTATTGTATAATGACTTACATAAACCGTATGCAAGCAATGCTATGCAGGGACTTTAAAAATGTGAATCAAAGGTGACAGTAAAGACATTTATAATGTTACTAAAGATTTCTATTTCAAATAAATGTAAACTCTCCATTCATCAAGGTATCCTGAAAAAAAAAAAAAAAAAAAATCACAGCTTCCACAAAATACTAAGCAGCACAGCTGTTTTTAACAGTAATAATAAAAAACTATTTTCATGTTTCTTAAGCACCAAGTCAACATATTAGAATGATTTCTGAAGGATCACATGACACTGAAGCCTGGAGTAATGGCAGCTGAAAATTCAGCTTTGTCATCACTTTTTTTGAAATATATTAAAGAGAAAACTATAATAATCAGTCCCACCAGGAACTTTTTTTTTCTTCGAAATTTTGAAGTCTAAAATGAAACGTGGCTCTTCTTTTATTAAATTGTTTCACCCAAACTTATTATGCTGTTATAGAATGAGTTACATAAATAATACAATGTTATGCAGGAACTATACAAATATTGATCTAAAGAACAACTTGATTAATGTTTCAAATTTTAAGTCTTAAAAGAGACAGCCCTGAGATTGATTCCGATTGATGTTTGGCACAGAACGCTGTCTAGCACACAGCTGTCACAGCCATGCGCTTTCTTTCTTCCACTCATTCAAATGTTCATCCCACAGTACATACATCATATGGATTACTTTTATGATACTTTTATATGTTTGTTTTTGTACGAACTGTTGCTTTAAACCCCTACCTCTTATCCCAGTTAAATCTGTAAATACAACTGAGCCATTATCTTTACTGTTTACGATTTTCTTATTGCATTTGAGATCCAACTTTAGTTTTGGCCCACAAACTTGACAAGAATAATTTCTTTGTGTTCCACTGTGTTCGTGTGTTTAGTTTTAATTAACAACAACATCTGATGTTGCCTGGAGAGACACAACTGTGAGCATTCCGTTAACATTTGCTCACATTAAAGCAATTCTCCTTGATGTGCGTTCAAAGAGAAGCCTAAATGAATGATAGACACGTCTCATTGCGGCACACAAGTTAAGAGGTTTAGATTTCTGTAAAATCTGCATCATCGCCCCACTAACTGAGTGTTTATGTGCTGCTTCTAAACCTCTCGGACCGTCTGCTGCTGTGTAAACTGTGAGGCTGTGCTGGTCGTCACCGTCTGCTTCTTTAGCTTATTGGTAAAGTAGTTAAACTGAGTCTTCAGCAAGTGAATGTGAATGAATAAGCACATGCTTGTTGTTTCGTGTGACGTGCTTCAGAATGCACGGTTGTTAGGTTGAGTTGGATCAGTGTGTTATTTGTGTTGGCTTGTGTTGGTATTTGTTGGCGTCTGTTTTCACCGGACTGAACATGTTCAATTGGCGTTTGTTGAGTCTTGGAATGTTTGAGCAGTCTGGGATGATTTTCCAACAAACTGTTTCCATGATTATGAGGTAAATGTCCCTGCCAACTTCATGGAAATAAAAGTGCACAGATTCAATTAGATTAGTGAAGTAGGAGAAATAAGGCTATTAATAGTGCATACTTTATAACATTGTTATTTTTTTATGGACAGAAAATGAAGCATTTCTTTATCATTCAAAATTATGGGCTCAGTGTTTTTTTGTTCATTGAAAGAAACTAATAATTTTATTCAGAAAAGATGCATTAAATTGATCAAAAGTTACAGTAAAGACAATTAAAATGTTACAAAAGCTTTCAGTTTCAAATAATCCTGTTCTTTTGAACTCTATTTTTTTTTTTAAGTATTATGGTTTCTACAAAATATTAAGCAGCAAAACTGTTTTTAGAAAATGTTTATTGAGCATCAGAAGGATTTCAGAAGGATCATGTGACACTGACTGTAGTAATAATGCTGAAAATTCAGCTTTGCATAACATGAATAAATTACATCCTTAAATGTATTGCAATAGAAGTTCTTTTAAATAGTAAAAATATTTCAAAATATTTCTGTTTTACTGTATTTCTTAACAGCCTTAGTAAGCATAAGAGACTTCTTTCAAAAAGAAAAAAAGTGAGTAGTATATGTGCTAGTGTTCAGTAATTCATGTGAATGAAGCAGGGCTCCATCCATAACCTTTTTCTTTTCAGCAACTTCTCTTAAAGTTGAATAGCAACACACACACACACACACACACACACACAGGGATGCTAGTTTGTTGGTGCAAGCTGAACATGACAGTTGTGTTTCCCATCACTCTAAATACAACAGCCAACTTTAGAATATTTTAAATGTTGCTGTTTGTCGGTCTAGTGATGAGCATTCTTAACTGTCTGTGCTTGTCTGCTCTGTTGTCAGCTGTATTGTCAGCAGAGTTTAGGGAGGGAATAGCTCCCTGAATAGCATACAACTCCTCATACTATTTCTGTAGCATATATATGTATTTTCAGGATATTTTTTAACACAATACAATCCTCTCAAAGTATATACAGAATAATGAATGAAATATTGACCAAAATTTCATCGCCACCTTTTGTTCAGACTGCCAAGTTAAGATATTTTGTCAGAACACTGGATTAAAAATAACTGATTTGTGACATGATAATTGGACAGCTCTAACTAAATTAACCATGAAAAAATTAGATCATGTAACAATAAAGCATGCAAGTGTGTGAAATGTTTAGCATTGCATCATGTGCACTGTTTCACATACTGTTTGTAAGTGTTCATTGTGCAGTAATCAGTCTGCTAGTATTTCATTCAGTCTTTTTTCAAAGCGAAATTAAGCAAAGCAGTTTTCCCAGTGGTCTTGTTTTGAGATCTCCGTTTCTGTGAGCATCTTATTTTCTGAGGCGCATTTTTATGCGTGACAACACTGCAAAAAATTGTCTTAATCACTATTTCTGTTTTGCTTTCCAGTACAATTGTCTAAACATCCTTAATATCGCTTCTCAAGTATATTCATTTACTTTTGAGACTTGTTTTGAGAGAGTATAGGCTTATCTTAAATTAATTTTAATTTCCACATTGCATATTCTTGCTTTTCTTCTTAAAGTAAGAAAAAAATAGATAAAATGCCTATGAGTCTTATCTTACACAGTAGTGCTTCTCAAGTAAATGTGTTGTTTTGTAAATGGAAAAAGGATTACCCGAAAATCATTTACTACTCACCTTCGCGTTGTTCCAATCCTATGTGGCTTGCTTGCTTTTTGAATAAAGTTGGTAATCCAAACCATACTGGTTTATAACCATATACTGTATATATAATGTTTTATAGAAGAAAGTAAATTGTACAAGTTTAGAAAGACAGGAGAAGTAAATGATGACAGAATTATCATTTTTGGGTGAACTGTCCTTTTAAGATGTTTATATAGGAAATCAAGACGTATTATTATTATTATTATTATTATTATTATTATTATTATTAATATTATTATTTCTTAGTAAAGGTTGTTTTGCTTGTTTACTAGTCAGCATGTATTCAAATTAATGGTTAGCACCATCTTCTCTTTCTAGACTGTTTGATTTTATGCTTCAAGTCTTTATCTAGGCCTAATTTGCCATAGAAATGATGCTGTAATCGTATGCTCTGTGCTTTCAGTGTTCTTTCATCTTAGGACCATTAGTTGCATGGTTTTTATGTGGCATAATTTAAAACCAATCATGCTATATTATGTAATTTTGAAAGGTCAATAGATCAAACAAAATATTTCCAGCCAAGTGTGTGCCTAGATCACATTTGACCAAATTCACCGTGATTCTGGCTCATGGGATCATCTGTGAATTTACTTATGCTGAAACAGAGTTCAGGAATTCTGCTTGAATGCATCTGGAGTCTTGTTTGCAGCTTACTTACAGTTTTTATTGCCTGTGCACTTTTGTGTTTACACCAATCCCATATGTCCTGGCACACTCCCTATCTGTCTCACTCTTTCCCAGCTCCTCCTCTCCAGAGCTGTCCGTAATCATGCCACTGGGGGAAATCTTACCCACTAACAAGCCACTTACCTGCTTTTCATAGGAGCCTAGCAAGAGGATTAGCAGGGATACAGAAAGAGAGAAAGAGAGAAAAGGATGGGATTTTCCTTCTGCATGCCTGGATGGTCATGCCACAGTTCTCTTCCTGCCAGCATGATCCAGGGTTGAAGGGCAAGCCAATTAAGCAGCAGGTTTTCAGGGTGAAACTAAGTGAGTGTTTCAGAAGGCAACTAAATCTAGGTGTGTAATACGTAAGCAGCATGAGCCTGTGTTGAAAATACAAACAAACAAGCGCCATATACAGTATATATACTACAAGCATATCATCAACAACTGTAATTAGCCAGAATCTGGAGCTAGTTATTATACAGTGTTATATATATATATATATATATATATATATATATCTTGGAGGCTATGCGAAGACACTTTTGTCAGAGTTTTGCAGGTATAGTAGATTCCTCATGATAGCCAAGTGTGATACAAACAGTAAACCTTTGTGGGTGTGTGCATGTTTTTTTAATGATGATTATCCTTATTATTATGTTATAGTAAAAAGTGTTACCCTTTTTTTTGCATTTAATTTTAAGCTTTTGCATTTAAAACATTTCACAACAATTATATTTCTAACACTAAATTATTTATCCTTGATGATGAAACTGACAAAATAGTTAACAGAATTATACATTTTATGGTAAAAGTTTACAGTGATGTTTCATTTGTAAACATCAGTTCACTACATTAGCATGAATTAAGAATGAACAATACTTCTACAGATTTTTAGAAGTTATATTTATTAATGTTACGTAATGCACTGAACTGATGTGAATATTTTTGTTAACTATGATTAACAAAGATTAATAAATGCTGTAAAATATATTGGTTGTTGTTAATTTGTGTTAATGTATTACCAAATGTTAACAAATGAGACCTTATTGTAAAGTGTTACCATTTTTATGATCTAGTTTAACATATTGAGCCCTGAACAGATGGATCATTGCAAAGAGAAATGGTATTGCTCAGGAGAGTTCTGTTTTCTTTTATGTGTCTGCTTTATCTCAGAGGTTTCTCCAAAAATTCCTTTTGAGAAAAAAAAAAAAATAAATAAAAAAAATCAAATGAGATGTGTTGACATACAATTTGAGTACAGAGCTATAAAATGAATGTGGACAGTAATAACATCATTTGGCTTTGGAAGAATTGCGTAATTCACAATGAAATCTCTCTGAGCAATTCTGAAACCATGATTTTAGATGGTTAATAACTTGTTTATTGTGTTCTGTGTAATATTTGATAGACAGATAATCAAAGCAGGAACAGCAAGAATTGCAGAAACTTTTCAGATCTTTTAAGATTTAATTGTCTTTTAACTAGTAATTGTCACACTTCACAAATTTACACTCTAACAGCAACTTTGAACTTTCACAACATCAAGGTGGCAACTTCCAACACCTGTATTTGCAGGCTAAGTGTTGCAGTAGTGTGATGAGAGATACTCACATAGTTGTATATACACAATAGAGGGTAACAGTGCTGTAACATTTACCGTCACTGAGGGAAAATTAGTGGGCAAAAGCCACAAATGTATGAGTTTTGCATAAGGATGAAAAAGTTCCTTGTGCAGTGACTTTGAGCTTGAATTTCAGTTTGAGCTGTGCTTCATACATCACTGTTGATAGTAGACAATATACTTTTTTTGCCAGAACCTTAATAGAACTCTGAGGAGAGCTGAACAAACAGTTTTCTCTCCTGGTCTAACGTAAAGGTATACATCAAAAACAATATAAAGTTTGAAATAACACTCGGACTGGGTTTGACGCCCATCAAAGGGTCATGGCTACGATGCCACCACGATATTAAAGAATTGATAACAAAAACATGGAGGTCAAAGATGGCTATCGAAGAAATAGAAGTACCGGTTGAATGATTTATCATTTTATGAACAGCTCAATAACATTGAGAAGGACGAGTCAAGCTTTCACCCGTTGACCATGAAGACACAAGTCTAGATAAGAATGATGATAAAAGGATACAGATAATAGTAAGGTAGACCTACAGTACCACTACTTACTAGTAAAGCAGATTCAGTGCTTAAAAAAGACATGAATGTCAGTTCATCAGCTGCCTTTTTTGGTCCATTGCTGAACTGCATATTAACAATGTAATTTCTATTTTGAGGCTGTATCACATATTATAGTACTTGTTCTTTAGCAGGGGTGATCTTTGTTGAAGCTTAGTAATCAGCAGCATTTAATGGAGCTTTTTAATTGAGCAATTAATGCATTGGTTTTCAATACAACCCAATAATAATGAAAACAAAACTATAAAATGTATTTAATTGTTGAAAGAACCCTTTGGTTTTTTTTTTTTTTTTTGAATATTGTGTTATTTCAAACTTAGCTTGACAAAAAAATGTTCAGTATGAATGTAGGGTTCGACAATGCGAGCATTTTACCCGCAGTTGTGACTAAAACAGATGTGTGTGAACTGTGAAATGTATTTAGGAGCATGTGTGCTAATAAGTCCCTTCTAAAAGGTCTAAAGAATTCAGTTTTATGAAATTTAAAGTGATAATAAATTATAATTAAGATGTTTGTTATACCACTGAGATATTTAAGAGGTCTAAATTTCATTAAATAAATGAGTGCTGCAAGTTTCAAAATAAAATCGCTGCACTGTTGCACCTTCTACAGTCTCATAAGAGCAGTTCGCAATCAATGAATACTGTGCATTTATGCTAATAAATTGCTTATGATCTGCTGTTGATGAATTATGACAGTGTTTACTTTATGGTGTTTATATTATAATATGTTGTATATAAATATGTAATTTTGGCAACTACAGTATCTGGCCCATTAGTTGTTTACTGCTTTTTCTGGTTATGGGCAACAGACTTTCAAAAACACTTTAGTAACCTTTATCCTGTCTTGATTTCTTTTTTTTTTTTTTTTAAAGATACATATATTTTAAATGATGTAACCTGTTTTACATTATATACCATGGCTTCTCAAGCCATTCCATATCTTTTTTTAAGATACATTCTGCATCTAATCTGTTTTTGACACAAATGTAGTGATCAAGTGTAAACAAAGTTGAATAGTATGTTGTACATTACCTTGTAGACAGGCCTTTTTCTGCATGTTTTCATTTTGTTGGAAAATCAGTTTTATTTTTTTGTAAGTACTGTATATTTAAGGATGCTGTGTTAAACTGCTGTTTTACATATTTGACAGGGTTCTAATCTTTCTCTCAACTTTGTGAGGTGAGTGTTCTGGGATTTGTAGCTCTACAGTCATTTCTAAAAATATGAATGATCACCTACAGGCGTATCACACTGTCGTAGTCCTTAAAAGTGCAAGGAACGTAGTTTTATTATAATTGCAGATGTTTTTTGTTGCCGTCGCTTGCATTGAGTTCACCTTCTTTGGATTTTGATAAAGTTTAGGCTTTGTGAGTGAAAAGGTGATGATACACTAATTTAGTACAAAAAAATGAAAATTAATTTCCCACAGGCTAAAGCAGAGGTAGTCTGCTACTCCCTGTGGGCTTAACGTTTGGCTTATTCTAACAAGTCACAAGGGCAGGGGATTATCAGATGCTAAGTCTTTGTTAGCTTTAGAGTGCAGGACAGGATCCACAACATCTGCTTGAGTGCTTGAGCAGTTAAAGAGAGTCTGCTGTATACCACCTCCCATAAACACACACACACACACACACACACACACACACACACTGTATGGATCCCCAGCCGATTCCCCTGCACCCAGCACAATGCTGATCCAAACAAGAAGTCAAGTCACAACTCAGCAAGATTTCACATATATAACACCATTCACAGCCGTAGTGGACTACAGGAAAGACTACATCTCTGCCTCCAGCACTAACTCCACTTCAGGGATGTATGACTCGCTACATTCCTCCTCAAAAATCGAAAGTGCAGTCACATTTTGGTGCATTTCTGAATTTCTGCTGTCCTGTTAATTGCTTTCGCTTCATTCCGCATTGGCAGCTTGGACCACAAACACATGGGAATGTGCACCAGTGCTATTGATTGCTGTGAGGCAAAGTTAAAGAAACATTTCATGCCACAATGAGTGAGTCATGACTATTTAGTTGCTCCACTCACTCATTCCCACATCTCTTTCGCTCTCCCTCTCTCTGAACAAACAGGTGGCTTCATTAGGCCAGTTATTTTTTAGAGGGCTTTAATTGCAATTCTGTGCACTGATGCTGTGTTCTTCATCCACCTACAGACTGATTAAGGTTGTAGTATCAGGCTAACGAGAACACGCTTTGTTCAAATCATGCTGTAATTAGTGCTACAGAGATGCTGGAGAAAGCTGCACATTTAGCCAAGAGATTTACACCCCCCTCCCACCCCTCCACACACACACACACACACACACACACACACACCCCCGATACCTCTTCCTCTGTCTGTCTAATATAGAAATAAGAGGAAACAGAGCAGGGGAAACCAATCATTGAGGAGAATTGCTTTTTAAAAGCCTGAGGGTGGTGTAATACTGGCCATAGTTGGAGTCAGCACTACAGGCCCAAATTATACACAGCAGGACATGGTGCCAAATAAATCTGGCCTTGTATTGAAATCAGAATCACTCACAATTTTGCAATAATGTAAATGAAAAAGTTGGACATCTTGCTTGAAATTCTTGTCCAAGTAGGTAGGTTCTCTTTGCATTTTCCCCATGCACTTCTGTGAACTGTTCCAAGTCAATTTTTCTTCCTCAAATTGACTTCAAAGCTACATGGCTAATCCTCTGATCCTGTTATTGCCCTTTACCATTATTAATCTCATTATTAATCCTGTTAGACACTTTCAAACATGGTTGTTTATTGGGTATTATTGTGTGGTGGAGAAGGAATGATGAGACTGAAAAAAGGGATTGTGCAACCGTCGGAATCGTAAGCAATTACTTGCTGTTTTCTTGACTTTATTTGGTGAATACAAATAAATGAATTAACAAATAAAAAGAAAATCTCTTAATCTGGCTCTCACACCTGTGAAAATATGGGGAACTGTCATGAAATTGAGAGCTCTCTCTCTTTCCCTGAGCTTTCTCACAGAAATCCTCTATCTTGGCAGTGACAGTGACTGTCTAAAACTGTAAGTTTCAACTAACACACTGGCAGAGACAGCAGGTTTGGGAGGATTTTCTATGTTTCTAACCTTTCCGGTGTTCTCAGTCCCATTTTAAGAAGGATTGCAGTGTTACATTGTTACTTTACCTTTAGAATGGGGGCTTTAAATGTCAACATATGCTGACCATTTATACAGAGTGGTTTTGAGTTGTTCTTGGTGTCAGACATTCAGTTAGAAAGTGCATATTTACAGTACTGGAAGTACAGTACTGTCTAATATAAACATACAGTACCAATGCACTATAATGTGTTTAGCGCAGTTGTAACTTTACAGTGCTTTAGAAGTTGCATAATATTGTGATTATGTTCTGTGCTTAACAGCTGCCAATGCTTTGATATAAAGTGCAGGTGCATCTCTCTCTCTCTCTCTCTCTCTCTCTCTCTCTCTCTCTCTCTCTCTCTCTCTCTCTCTCCCCTTTCTCATTAAACATGTGCAATAAATACAACATTTTGGTAACACTTTCATACAATAAGAATTAGTTTAGTTTGCTATATGTTATGCATGAGCAGTGAACTTATTTGTACATGTATTAATCTTGGTTAATGTTCATTTTTGATTATATTCTTGTTATATGCATTCTTGTTATATCTATTAGTATTGATTGAAATTAATATTAACCAAGCATATTAGCAAAGCATTGTTTGTGTTTAGTTTACGTTAACTCTTGTAGTAAGTAATTCTGCATGCACAGTCCTGTTGTAATACATGTAATCAAGTCAGATGTTGTGATTTAAATAGGTTTCAAAAAGGGAAAGCATCATGTTGTCATGTAGGTATATCTGTAAGATTGCTAGAGGGCATAAATTAACACACATAAAATGCTGTTATAGGGAAGTGTTATTTTTGTTCTGTACCCGTATTCTATGAATAACAGGATCAAGTTGTAAGTTGTTGCCTACTGGCAAGAATACTTTTTTTTTCATCTGTTCCTTTTTATGTTTTCCTCTTGTTTTCCAATTAGCCAACTTGCAAAAGAATGATCAGCTATTTTCCCCCAACCGTTTTTTTTTTTTCCCCTTTCATGTAGAATTATGAGAGGAGTGAGGTGCAAAGAAAGGGAAAAAAAAATGCATTTTAGAATTTATTCTTACAATTTTTGTTTGTTTATACACATGAATTCTCTCAAGGAATAAGGAATAAGGATTAAGGATTAGGATTACAACAAAATACAAAGACCAACTAGTTTTGGAACCTTGGAACCCATTTTAAAGTCTTAGAAAGTCTGTTTTGTACATTTATGCTGAATATGTCTAACCATACTGTGCTTCATTTTTGCATACCATGGACAGACACATCAAACTTGACTGCTAAACTGTGTAACCCCAAAATTCTGTCAGATTAATGCCACATACTTCATATAGTTAAAAATAAAAACAGTTAGTAAGAGTCTATCCTCTTGCTAAAACAGAGATGTGTGCATCCGCTGTGATTGCACTGAAGCTTAAGCATCAATGTTAATCTTTGCCTTTGAAGTTTATATCTGCACGGTAAGAGGAATTAAAAGGGTTTCATTAGCATTTCATTTACATTGTTTTTTTTTTTTTTAATATTTATTTATTTTTTTTAGGAAAGCTCATAGAGAACACGAATAACTGATAGAAAACAGATTCTTAACATTCCCTCAAACCAAAAAAGGAATATCTAGAATTTGAGTTTGAATTTAGATGTTTAATGACTAGAAAGATCTGTTCATTTTATATTTTTCTTATCTTACATTATGCATTTGCAGTTTTTCTCTCATCTCTCAACATTACAACTATACTTTGATCTGTTTCTTATTTTGAGCTCTATTTTGGGCAGATCCCCCAGATAGATTGAGTCTGGCTGATGAGCATGGTGGCACAGTGTTAATATTCTCCCATGGCAGATTAAGTGGGAAAAGCATGAAATGAGTGACAGATTTTCTCTCCGGCTTGATCAGCTGGGAGGAAAGGGTCAGCGGCTCATCAGACTGGGTCACGGCCCATCTCAAGCCAATGCTGAATGTGTTTTGAAACTCTTCCCCTGCCCCTATGGCCTAATAGTAGAACAGCAGTCTTCCCGGCCTGTAATGTGGTGCTTACAGTGATGTGCTTTAGCAGAACAACTAGACAACCCATTAGCTCTAATTGACTTTTGTAAAGCTTTTTGTCAGATGCCAAATAACAAAGCCCCTGACAAATAACAAAGGACCTGATGGCACCCCTGCTGAAATCTATAAACACTTCTGGCAAGCAGTTTCACCACTATTTAGTGCACTGACATCTGGTTTGGAGAACAACTCCAAAACTGCAGAGCATATTAATGGAGCCCTTGTCTAAGGACTTCTGGAAACAGACAAAATCAAGTCTTGTCTCAAGCCTTTATCTTTCATCTACTCTTATTTCAGCTTCATCTCAAGGGCATTAGCCTTCAGAATTGAATCGGTTTGTTATCTGGCACTGAATTCATTGTACACTCAGTAAATGCCTATATTTTTATTTATTTATTTATTTATTTATTTATTTTGTATGTATTAAAGGTCCCCAAATGGAAAACCATAGTATCGACATTAGACATTGGGGTTTCGATTTGAAGAATTTCAATTTGAAGAATTTGGAAAATCATTCACTGAATAAAAAATAATGCACAAATTGATCAGTGTACTTGGAGTTACATAAGGCTAAGAAATCAGACAGTGAAACCAACTTGCAGCATCTCTGTTTCTCCTCTCATTAAACTCTAAACAACTGCAATCAGAGTGGAAAAATGAAAAATTCTCCTCATTACTCTGAGCATTAGTTTCAGTCTTGCATGTCTGTGTTTTTCTGTCTGTCTGTGATCAGCTCATTTATAAATATTTATTGCAATGTGTATTTTGCAAATATTGCAATATTGCAAATTCAACTTTTCATGGAACAACAGCTTCATCAAGGTCGTGATTTGCAGGAAGGACCCTTTATTTAGCAGAATAACTGCATTTTTGTAAATGATGATGCATCTCTGCTCTGCTGAAAAACATCATTACTCATTTGAGTGGCATTACTCATTTCTTCTCATTAATTACTTTTAAGATCAGTTGTGACTAACCAAAAGCTGTGAGCTATACAGTATATATACATCTATGCAGTTTTTGTATGTGTTTCTGCAAACTACATTTATTTCATTGGAAGTGATCATTGATTTGCAGGTGATTGAGACCCTTATTCATCTGTTCTGTGTGAAATCACGCTACTTCAAACAGAATTTCATGGATTCACAAACCCAGAATCTTTCCCCCTTGGCTCAAACATCAGACACAGTAATAAAGCACCAAATCAGCTGATATAAAACATCTAATATATCTCTCCTCTTGAGCATCTCAAGAATGCAGCCAGAACATGACGAAGAACATTTAAAATGAAACATGAATAGTCAAACGGTTAATTTTCTCTAATTAGGGATGATTGCTTGGAAAACGTACTAGATGCAAACAAGAGAAACAACATCAACCACATCTTCTCTCTCTCTTCTTCATAAACAGACTAGGAAGATGTTCCAGCAGTCAAGGCTAGGAGGTTTTAAAGGCCTTTTGAGGCACAGGCATTGAGATGCTGCTCTCCGTTTCTTCCAGTCTTTCAAAGAGTTTTCATTCTTTTATTAGACAAGGGAATTAATTTTCAGAAACCTCCCTAGATTTAACCCCTCCCCTTCAAAGCTCCTTCAGAAAGATTCCCTTAAAACATAAGTGCACACAGTTTACAAAGCCAATGGATCCCTTCGTGCCACAGCTTGCCTGTTGATAGAGAGATATACAGTAGTGGATGAGAGAACGAGACGAAGATTGACCACAGGATTCTTCACAGTACTGTAAAAGTCAAAAAAAGATGAAGTCGGATGGCTCGGCTTAAGTAAAACACCATAACGAATTACTCTGCCTTCAAAGCTCAGAGGTGTGGAAGAGAACATATTAAGGTAAATGGATTGACTGCTTGGAAGATTAGAGGAATTGTAGTCAAAGCTGATTAGAGAGAAAGGTAGTAAAAGCGGAGGAACCTGCAGAGAAAAGAGATTTCATATTTAATTGAAAGGAAAGTGATATTTGATTCATCTTCCTTTTGTTTGATGTTTAAGAATGAATCTACTGTGGTGGTGTTGGACATTTAGCTTGCCGGCTGCCGGGAATGAAAATGAATAGGAGGAGTGTCTTGTTGCGTGAGGGCATTTTCTCATGCTAATCAGCATTTGTTTAAGTCCTCCAAGGTGTTTGATTCATGGTTGGATGTATTGCTGCAATCAACAAAAGGGTTTCTAGCTTAAAATGGCATAAGTGCTGTTAGAGAAGAACTGTTTCTCAGAAAGGCACAAAACAGTTTGTGTGCAGTTCCTGTTGAAGAGTTCATGTTGATGTGTATGTACAAGTGTGTATGTGTGTATAGTACAAACTCAATTCAGTATCAGTGCTATCAAGCTGACAGACGGCTGCTTTTGAATAATTGCATGTGGGTGCAGTGCACATGCTTGGCTGTGCATGGGAACAAACGCACTTCTCGGTCAAACTGCTTGTCTAGTGATTTATTAATGTAACAGTAGGTCTGTACATGTAAACAAGTGGAGGGAAAATCATTTCTGACAAAATATCGGCACTCTGCATTGTGTTCCATTGTAAATGCAGCCTAATAGACCTGCTACTGCCTATTGTGTCATTAATATTAATCAAACAGCAATATTGACAAAGAAAAAAATCATAAACAAATAAATAAATAAATAAATAAAGAGCAGCGAGCGCTTGTTTACTTGTTTAATTATGCAAAATTGATTATTTATATAACTGAATACTTGAAGACTGCATTCCACTGTTTTCAATTAATTATTTTAAAGTTATATATTAATATTAGTTGTTATTATAATTATATGGTAACACTTTATTTGAATAGTCCACTTTAGACATTCTAACTATAAGTAACTTTGCAAACACGTCAACAATCTGCTCACATTTTGATGGTCTCCCAACACACATTCTACTAATTTATAAGTAACTTTGCAACTACGTCAACTTAATCCACTATCCCTAACCATAGGAGTCTACTAATACTCTAATGAGAGTTAGTTGACATGTAGATGCAAGTCACAAAGTTAATAGTTTTACCTAGCAAAGATGCATTAAATTGATCAAAAGTTGTTGTTCATTTGAACTTTCTATACATCATTTTTGGAATCCTTCCAAAAATCCTTTCAAAGAATTCCACAAAAATAGTAAGCAGCACAACTGTTTTTAACATTGCTAATAAGAATTGTTTCTTGAGCGGCAAATCAGCATATTAGAATTATTTCTGAAGGATCGTGGTACACTGAAGACTGGAGTAATGGCTGCTGAAAATTTAGATTTGCCATCACAGAATTAAATTACATTTAAATGTTGTATGTGAAAGCAGTTTCTCAGTGATCTGTACGGTCAGAATCACAGTCATCCACGTTGAGGTTACAGAGATGAAGTCCTTAATGGAAGCAGCTGAGATACCTCACTCAAGCTGTCACAGTGTTTGTGGGATGAGTCGATCCCAACCCGCCAAAGTGGCCCTCTTAGTTTTCTGTTTTCCTTTAGTGGTCGCTGATCTGATAAAGGCTTTGATAGGTGGAAGCAATAAGAGGGAGTCTCACCTCGCTCAGTGGAAGCCAAACAGATGAAATCCAGTGGGATTTGGGCTCGACTGTAACCGTGTGAGCAGCAGGGGTGATTAGACAGCGAGGCCTGCAGTCAAGGTAAAGCCCACATTAAACCAGCTCAGTGTCAAACCCCACCGTAATGCTCTTAGGAGCAGACAGGATGCTGAGCATCTTCAGTGCGGATTAATACCCCGAGCGCTCTAGGAAATCTCAGTTGTAGCCGCCCCGTTCAGGGAGCATCTTGAAAGATATCAGTGACTGCTGCTGAAGAATTGAGATAACATGGCCAATAACTTTAGAAGGCAATTTTTATGATTAGGGCTCTGATATTTATGAGAAATATAAATCCTCAAAATCAGTAAACTTTTGAGTAACTTTCTAGCCCATATCTACATTGTAAAAAAAAAATTAAAAATATATAAAAAAAATATACATTAAAAAAAAAAAAACTAAAAACCCCAAGATTACATTTTCCAAGAAAATACTGCTTCAGGTTTACTACTTCAAAATGTTACATTCAATTAAATGTGTCTTGACTGGCCATTTCTTTGTAATTATTTGTGTAATTTACTAGAAATGTCTGAGATTTTTTTGCTTTTCTCCATGCAGACGATCACGTGTTTGTTGCTAAAAACATCTGCATGCTCTGGGTGTCTCTGTGTGAACCTCATAAACTTCATCTCCAGAGCTGCTTTTTCCATGTTTTAATTTATACAGTATACAAGTTCTGTTGTGCAGGACCTTATTTGAGAGAAAAAATAAATAAACAAATAAATAAATAAAATTAAGATAATGATTTATTTTTTTTTGTAAATAAGTTGTTATATTTTTGATTGTGTTTTTAAAGATTAAGTAAATGTTTCACTTTTGTGAACTATATTGATCAGACACTGTTTTTTGATTTTACATTTGTATTAAACCGAATTTTTGTGCTCATTTACATTAACTTGTAAACAAATATGATTACATTCATTTTTGAGGTCTAACAAACATCCTTCCCCATTAATGATATGAAATCAATATTAGGATTGATATAAAATATTGTGATATTTTTGGTTCTAGTCATGATTTAATCCTGTTCTAGTCATGATTTAACAATACTGTCAGTTTGTGTACTCAAGAAGCATGAGGAAATTATAATGAGTGTGTGATGTAATTTCTGAGATTCTGTTTGTTTTTTCTCCATGTAGATGATTAGGTGTGTGTTGCTAAAATATCTGCATGTTCTGGGTGTCTCTGTGTGAACTTCATTAACTTCATCTCCAGAGCTGCTCTGAGAGTCACTTCACAAGCATTTCTCCATTTCATTTGATAAAAGTTATTTTCAAATACACACTAAAACTCAAAGTTCTTCATGACCAACTATCAAAATAATTTCTTTAAATTAAGCCAAACTTATGACAGAAATATATTACTTATGTGTAGTAAAATGAACTTCTGAAAATAACAACAATAATCGTCATCATTATCATCGTCATTTAAGAAATATTATATAACTAAGATGTTTTTTTTTCATCCATGTTTTAATCTATACAGTATACAAGTTCTGTTGTGCACGACCTTGTTTGGGGCGGGGGGGGGATGCTATTTTTTATTGTTTTTGTGAATATATTGGTATATTTTTGATTGCATGTTAACTTTTATTAATTATTTTGATCAGACACTGTTTTTGGTTATACATTTTTGTGTTAAAACAGAATTGAATACTGGCAAATATGATTTCATGGAGCTCATTTACATTAACTTAACTACATAACCAAATATCTTCATTCATTTTCGAGGTCTAACATGCATTTTCTTCCACATTAATGGTATGAAATGAATATTGTGATAGATATTGATTATCAAATGATGGAAAAAAAAAATATTGTGATATTTTTGGTCATATATCATCCTGTTCTACTTATGATTCAACAATACTGTCAGTTTGTGTACTCAAGGAGCATGAGGTAATTATAGTGAGTGTTCGATGCTATAGATGTGAAGGTGCAGTGCTGATTAGAGTTGTGTCATCACAACACATTGTTAATTGAAACATTGCTGTTTAATAACGGCTCCTCAAAAACCCACTAACAGGACAGAAATGTAATTTTTCCATCAGTGTGTGTAAATGTGTGTGGGGTCACTTTTATTCACCACATTATGGCTTTTGCATTTGTCATTTGCAATTTGCATATGCAATTTGGTGTCAGCAGCTTTTCCTTTTTTTTTTTTTTTTTTGCATTTTTTTTCGCCTGTGTCTTTTCTTTAATTGAAATTTTGATGTGAAAAGAAAAATCTGAGTACCTAACCCTTTATAATAAGATTATGAAAGTGACAATTCCACAGGGGGATCCAAATGGCCCTTTGTAATCCTCTGAGAGAGTATTTAATTAGCTCTCTCTCTCTCTCTCTCTCTCTCTCTCTCTCTCTCTCTCTCACTCTCTCTCTCTCACTCATTCTCGTTATTTCTGTATTCTCTCTTTCCTGTTCTCTTCCTGTCTCTCCCTATTTCTCTCTCCCTTTCCAATTTTCTCAGTTCTTGCTGTGAAACATCTCTTTTACCCAGCCCCAGAGACGCAGGACTCCTGTTAGTTAGCTTACGTGCTGAGTTCAGAATGAAAAAAATAAAAATGCTCTCCATGCAGACGGCTGCAAATTGCATCTCTCCCTCCCTCTGTCAGCAGAAATCAGGAATGAGAGAGTATGACAAAGAATGAGAGAATGAGGGCTGATTGGACTTGAACTAGTTGGGTTAAAAGGGATCAACAAACTTCATTGTGAGTGTGTATCAGGGCCAGAAATTAACTGGATTCTGGAAGAAAATGCCCTGGATAATTACATTGTGTGCAGTCAAAAAAAATAAATAAATAATAATAATAATTATTATTTTTAATGTCTGTTGAAATATTACACAGCTCTATGGAACACTTGATTCTAGCATTTATTTTTATATACTGAGTGTTAAACTGTACAATTGACCCTTGGCCCTGGCAACCATAATCTCACATTGAGCCAATTTCATTCTCTTGCATCACTCTGTCATCTTTTCTCACATAATACCGGCTTATTAAATTAATATTTAGTTTCCATTTATGTGTCAATATCAAAAAATAATATCCTCATTTGAGATTAAAAGTGGTGAAATCTAGTTCAAAATGCAAATGCCAAGGTCCTGAAATGTCTTTTTGGCTTGCGTGTTGGTTTGATGCATTTTGAAAGAGGCGTTCGTTTGTTCGTTCGTTGGTTTGTTTGTTCGTTCATTCATTCATCAAAAATATTGATGCTGAGGCTCTAAAAATGTTCAAGTGGTATAACCACTGAGAAAAATTCAAAACACTTCCCTTAAAACTTGAATATGCATGAGTATGCACATAAATATAAATATGCATACATTGTTTTTATTTTTTGTTGTTGCTTGAGAGCAAAATGACTTCCAGTTGGGTGAACCTAGTAAATTTGACTGAAGTAATATTTAATATAAAAAATAATAAATAAATAAATAAATAAATCATACATACATATATACATACATACATACATAAAATAAAACATTGACAGATTTTTATAAAACATTGAAAAACTGCTTGCCAACATATTTTTGAAGAATTTTAATAATGTTTTTCTTTGTATTGTAATATTGTAACACCACCTTGACTTTTTTCTTTTTACTGTCATAACCACAAAATATCAAAATTCCTTTTAATTAAGAAATTAACAACATGTTTACCCAGAGGTTGCACTACATATAAAATGTCTGTCAATTTGACTTTTGAAGGTTTTACACACACACACACACACACACACACACATATATATATATATATATATATATATATATACAGTATCTCACAAAAGTGAGTACACCCCTCACATTTCAGCAACAATTTTAGTATATCTTCTCAAGGGACAATACTGCACAAATTAAACTTGGTTATATTTTAGAGTAGTCAATGTGCAGCTTGTATCGAAGTACACATTTACTGTCCTCTAAAAATAACTCAACATATCGCCATTATTGTCCAAATAACTGGCAACAAAAATGAGTACACCCTAAGTGAACATGTCAAAACTGTGTCCAAAGTGTCAATATTTTGTAGTGGCATCATTGTTATCTAGCATTGTCTTAATCCTCCTGGGCATGGAATTGACCAGAGCTGCACAGGTTGTTGCTGGGATCCTCTTCCACTCCTTCATAATGACATCACGGAGCTGCTGGATGTTAGACACATGACGCTTCTCCACCTTCCGCTTAAGGATGCCCCACATGTGATTAATAGGGTTCAGGTCTGGAGACATACTTGGCCACTCCATCACCTTCACCTTCAGCTTCATCAGCAAGGCAGTTGTCATCTTGGCGGTGTGTTTGGGGTCGTTATTATGTTGGAAAACTACCGTTCGGCCCAGTTTCTAAAGGGAAGGCATCATCTTCTGCTTCAGAATATCACAGTACATGTTGGCATCCATGTTTCCCTCAATGAACCGCAGCTCCCCAGTACCAGCAGCACTCATGCAGCCTCAGACCATGATGCTACCACCACCATGCTTGACTGTAGGCAAGACACAATTTTCTTGGTACTCCTCACCAGGCCGTCAGCACACATGCTGGACACCATCTGAGCCAAACAAGTTTATCTTAGTCTCATCAGACCACAGGACATGGTTCCAGTAATTCATGCTCTTGGACAGGTTGTCTTCAGCAAACTGTTTGCAGGCTTTCTTGTGAGCCAGCTTCAGAAGAGGCTTCCTTCTGGGACGACGGCCATGCAAACTGACTTGTTGCTGTGTAGCGTATGGTCTGAGCACTGACAAGCTGACCTTTCACTTCTGTAACCTCTAAAACAATGCTGGCAGCACTCATGCGTATGTTTTTTGAAGTCAGCTTCTGCACCTGACGCACACCACGAGGACTCAACTTCTTTGATCGACCCTTGCGAGGCCTGTTCCGAGTGGAACCCATCTTGGAAAACCTCTGTATGACCCTGGCCACTGTACTATAACTCAGTTTCAGGGTGTTACTGATCTTCTTATAGCCTAGGCCATCTTTGTGGAGAGCAACAATTCTAATTCTCAAATCCTCAGAGAGTTCTTTGCCATCAGGTGCCATGTTGAACATCCAGTGGTCAGTATGAGAGAATTGCACTCAAAGCACCAAATTTTAACTGCTCTAATACAAGATACACAAATTTGTATAGTCCTGTCAAACAGACAAAAACATGAACATGATGAATAGGACATGTGACTTTGCATGGTTAAACGACGTATAGCTGTTATCACTTAGGGTGTACTCACTTTTGTTGCCAGCTTTTTTGACAATAATGGCTGTGTTGAGTTATTTTCAGAGGACAGTAAATATTTTCTGCTATACAAGTTGCACATTGACTACTCTAAATCATATCCAAGTTTCATTTCTATAGTATTGTCCCTTGAGAAGATATACTAAAATGGTTGCTGAAATGTGAGGGGTGTACTCATTTTTGTGAGATACTGTATATATTAACACTTGCCCTTTCGATGTGACATTGATACATTACAAACTTCTATGGAAAGAGTTTTAGTTTTATCTTTTTGTTTTTGTTTTTTATTCTTTTTTTTTCACAATGTGTAAAGGGCAACAGACATTGTGCTCTTGCTTGTGGTCATGATTTAATAAACAATATCCCATGAATTATTGGACTGAACTAGGCTACACTTTCCCTCTCTCTTTCATTTCTCTCTCTAAATCCTCGTTCATGTCTCTTCTGTTGTATTTTCACTGGTGTTTTAAAGCTTACTTTTTCTGTTTTCTTCACTTCTAATTGCTATTAACATCCTGTACTGGTGGAATGTTTTTCAGTTAATACAACCATATATTGCTAGTCAAGTTTCTGTATGAATCACATTTTTAATTTCTGTGTAACTCAATAGTGCTAGAGCTTCACATCTTTGACCCTTATTTGTTTCGTAATAATTTGCATTGTAATAAGCAGCTATGAAGGATAATATGGGTGATAAAATGCTTTCTTTGATGCATATGTACGCATGTTGTAATTCTTACTGTATGAACTTTCAGAATATTGAGCTTGTGCTTCAGTAACATAAAGCAGGCGGGGAAACATTGCAGCTAAATGCTTTTGTTGCCCTTTTTTCCTGTCTTTAAATGCTGATTAATTTTCTTCCGCCGCGGCTTTGATCCACAGCTATTTTTTACCGCTATTCTTGTCTTTTAATGACATTGATTTATGCAGTCATTTGGGAGCTTGTGTTTTCTCTTTCCTGTTGTCCAAGTGTGGTTTTAATTCCGTTTCCATAACAACCTCAAGGCCATTCCAATGGTGTTGTATATGGTCTTAATCCCACATTGTTGCTTTTCGGCTTTTCCGCTTATTATGTGCTTCTGTTTTCAGCCTTGTTAGTGAGTTTCTCTTTCACTCTCTCTCTTTCTCTCATACGAACCCGCCTTTTTGATTTCCTGCTCCATTCCTCCATCTGTTCCCCATCATCCAGGTGAAATATTTCCTTTAAATCTCCAATGCATGTCTTTCGCTGTGTGAATCTGGAACCACCAGCTGCAGTGCCGGTACAGTGAGCAGAAAGGAAGTTTAGGAACTTTATTCAGAAGGAGGCTGTGATGTTTATCAGTTTTGCACGATCGCTGATGGCCCTCTGGCTCCAGAATGGCATTCATCCATCTATCAGAGCTCCAGAGAGGCCTTCACCAGCCTCCTCTTTCTCCCCCCAAGGCTCTCAGTGTCTCTATCCATCTCTCACACAGGGAGTGCTTCTGACTGGCAGGTCATGTTAAGCAGCTCCTCATACAGGCACCCTGATGCTCTCACGATGCTTATGGGAACATTTAGGGTGAGCAAAACAGTTACGCTTTTTAGCAAAGAGAGTGTGAGGGTTCATGCACTTCAGAGTACTGTATATGCTGTAAAAACAAGTTGTTATAAATTTGGTGCAGAATGCAAACAAGTTTGATTTGGGCGGTATAAAGATACAGTGTAATGTTGGAATTGTGTCAACTGGTAAAGGAGATCTGCAGTGCAGTTTAATAAAGAAGAAATTTAACCAGATGCAGAAATTTATTTATTTATTTATTTATTTTTATGGTCACACAATATTTTAAGATCAAATTCTTGCTATTAATAAACATACTTTTGCCTCAAAAAGCTCCTAATTTGCTGCTTATTAATAGTTAGTAAGATAGTTGTTAAGTTTAGGTATTGGGTAGGATTAGGGATATAGTATAAGCACTAATAAACAGCCAATATGTTAATAATAGGCATGCTAATAAGTTAATAGTGAGAACTGGTCCCTACCAAAGTGTTACCTTTTTTATTTATAGAAAATTAAAAACATGTTCATCCAAAGGTGCAGATAAATAAAAGAAATTGACAGTCGATTGTAATGAAAGTGATTTATTTATAAAGGCTTCAAATGTGGCTCATCCAGTCGTATTGCTATTGTGTTTTTTTTTTTTTTTTCGAAAGTGTTATGTAATATTAAGCTGTTTTTGTACTGACGCCAGACTTATCATTCATTTGTTATGAATAATCTTACTTTTTGTTTTGCGTCAAGCCCTGCCCCACCCACCAACCCACATTGTCATGTTTATGTCGCTACAATATTGAAAACTAGACATTATGTTTACATGCTACATCTATTCATTTGGCAGATGCTTTTATACAAAGAGACTTAAAAATGAGGAACATCACAAGCAATTTATCATAAAATACAATATTTGTAGTACACAAGCTAGAGCAAAAGAGTTTCTTTTTTAACAGTTATTAAACACTAAAAAAGGATTTACTTTTTAAAAACGTTTAAGTTAATTTCACACAAGACAAAATAATGACTTGACTTCTTTGAATCAACCTAAGTGCATCCAACAAATCTAAATTTAAGGGTTATTTAAGGTATAAAAGACTCCTTGAGGTAATAACATAAGGATAACACAGTGTATGGAGAGTCTTTACTTATGGTTGTGGATGTATAGTTATGTAATATATGTTGCTATATATAATATAAATAGCTACATTGTGAAATATACTGTTACTGTGGTCTAAGATTGTGGCCATGCCACCCACTCAACAAGTCAAACTAGATTTTGGTGACAAGAAATCTTCTTGTCTTGTAGATAATGGCTTGTGCATAAGTTTGAACAGTGCTCTGGATGTGGTTGAGTCAACGGTGTGTTTTGTTATGAGCAGATTTTGCTGTATACACAAAATAGAATGACCTTATAGCCTGTTATGAGTCTGGATTAGCGGAGACACCTGAGGGATTTGCTTTCTCTTTCTGTGCCCTCTCTCTCTCTCTCTCTCTCTCTCTCTCTCTCTCTCTCTCTCTTTATCTCTCTCTCTATCTCTTTATATATATCGATCTTAATATGGCTCTCTCTTGCCCACCTCCTCTATCTATTGTAAGTACTTTTATCAAGTAAGTTAGGGTTTAGCTTTTAAAGAATCGAATCTTAAAAGATTCAAAGTGATTTAACTGAACTGATTCAAATTTCCTATACACTTCACCAGCTCCGTCCAGCGAATAGCTTGACTCAGTGTATTTTTACCAATTCTGTTAATTCTTGGCCACAGAATAACATGAAATTTGGTATTTAGTTAATTATGGGCTATTGTAGCGTTCTCTTTTAGGCAATGTTTGAATTCTAAGACCCACAACACAAGACAATGTTTCTTTGTAATAAAATACAATTTATTGAGCTATCTCCTATGGTTACATGAGACTAAATGATCTAAACACACACATACGACCACACACACACACACACACACACACACACACACACACAGACAGAAGTCAACGGAATTATGCAGAGTTGTGAGTTATGAAGGAAGTCTCAACTTCGGTGGTTATCAGAAAGTCAGCAAAGCAGAGCTTAGTTCTATCTTTCCCATTAATAACAACTTTGCGCCGTTTTCAGCCAATAGATAAGAGATTTTGTTTTACTTGTTTAGAAGGTTGCGGCCGAGTCTCGTCCTTGTCTCGTTGAGGGAATCCCCGGGCTTAGCTGATTGGCTGGCAAGCCGTTGTTTGTCTG
Organism: Spinibarbus caldwelli; assembly: GCA_039654775.1. Taxonomy (NCBI): domain Eukaryota; kingdom Metazoa; phylum Chordata; class Actinopteri; order Cypriniformes; family Cyprinidae; genus Spinibarbus; species Spinibarbus caldwelli. The sequence continues at coordinate 26,821,512 of CM077221.1, read as the reverse complement.
ACGTCTCTTAGGGAACCCTGGCCGTGATTGGTGGGTTGCCTGGTTGGATGAGACGCGCTAGAAGTTCACTTTCCTTTCTTGGTTGCAGAAGTTGAAGATTTCAGAAATCACGGAAGTTTTCTTGAAGAGCTTGAAGTTTGGAATGAGGTGATGGTTTGATGCGGCGTATGAGCGCACAAATTGAAGCAGTTTTCAAACCATGGCAAAGAGCGCTGATCCTTAGTTGAACATTAGATTTTAAGCAGGCCACTTTAGGCCCACCCCGGAGCTGGGGTACCAATCCGCTTGTTGCAAGGAGGAGCTCAGCTTCCTAGGCTCCGTTTCTCTGTATAAATTAATGAGCTGCCCGTGTCATCACATGATCGAAAATCCTTTCAGGGTTTTGTTAATAATCTTGATAAACGTTATAACGTTATGGGATTTACCTAATTACTACATTTCATCCACACAGAGTTGTTGCAAATAAAATATACTTTTGTTTAACACCAAGCATGACACACACACACATATTCATACCCTCATAATACATAGGTTAAAATGGTACCAACCTTATAATAGATAGATTAACATAGAGTATGTTTTACTAACATATCAAGCATATCTAAGGCATAACACATAATTTGGGAATACATTTTCATTACTTAAAAGTCCTTAATGTTGTCTTTTGGAGTTTTGGCGCACTTTTGAGTGTTTTCTTTGTCTGTCCGAAAAAGGCAAATTTTCAGGAATGCACCCGAGGAGGGGCCGTGAGTGTCCCGAGGTCAGAAGGTGTCCGGGAGGGGAATTCTGGCATATGTTTAAGTCAGGCCTACGACTGTAAATCCATTGCGTGTTTGTTGATAAGTTTGTCAATTTATACGTTGGCTGGTCAAGGGTCCATTTACCATCTGGATCTGGTATCTTTCCCTCCAGAAGTTTCCTTTGTTCTGCGTTGGTGAAGTTGATTATCTTTAGCAGTTCTGATCTCTGGAGAGATAAGGATTAACAAGACATGATCTTGGTCCAGACACTTAGGCCTTGTCTTGGATCCTTAGTTACTTTTATGACTCTCAGAGGTGAAACCAGAGATTCACTCATTCCATATGTGTGTCCGTTCAAGGATCTCCTACACTATTAATCTATTATTAATAATCATTTTATATTGATCCAAAGCTAGAGCTTAAGTTAATCTTTTTCTAACCCTCCCCCACTAACTCCCACTTCTCCCGCTCAATCTTTCTCTCTCTTGCTGCTTTTCTATGTCTCCCCAGTAGAGTGTAAGGCAGCAGGTGTGCTGTCACAGGCAATGAAAGGACCAATCACCTGGGGAATCAAAGAGCCCGTGACTCTGTCACTCCACACATCTTCTGACAGACAGACCACTATTTATACCTCTCTCAGGGAAAAAGTGAGAGCAAGGGAGGAATTTCATTAGAAAGAGGAAAAAAGAAATAAATGGAAATGGGGAGGTGCGTTTGAAGGGGAGACTGAACGAGTGTGAAAAGTAACGAAAAGGGGAGAAGACACTGGCGTGTTGTTTCTGTTTTATGGCTGACACGCTTTTCTTTCTTTTTGTCCTTTAGCTTTTTTCGTTCATGCATTTCCATGATGATACCGTGTCGTCCATAAATGTGTGCTGAAACTGTCTTTAGTTCTATCGCTTTGCAAGGCGATGATTGTGATGAAGAAGGAATGTTTAATGAGGCGATGCAGCAACTAAACGTAGCAAGCGCTGCCGTGAGGAAAACACTCCACTCATTAGTATCTGCCATTCTCTCCAACTTGCATGTAAATGTGTCTCTGCATCTGTGATGTTTTGTAGCTCACATTTTTTGTGAACAATAAACATCAAAACTCAAAACTGAGATTCTGAAACTGCTCTGAGGACATGCTGTGAAGAAACCGATATCATGACACAGTCATGCAGGGCCTTATGCTTTGTGTCCTGTAAACTGAAGATACCAAACAAAATCGACAATTAAAATAAACAGCTCCAACTATTTTTAACCCTTTTTTTTTTTTTTTTTTTTTTTGTTCTTCACCTTCTCTAGTTTTATTTGATTTGACACATTTGCAATTACAGATGTTTCTCAGTACAGTTTGAGCGAATTGAATATGAGTGTTGAAATCTCTATATTTACAGGTCCAGACTGGTATACAGTGAGAGTGGATTTGACGGTGATGGATGTCAATGATAATGCCCCAGAATGGACGATGGTCCCTTTCCCCTACCTCAGTGTGGTCTCTGCTAATGCCCCACCAAACACTCTAGTGTACAAGCTTCAAGCCAGAGATGGTGATGAGGGCGTCAATGGAGAGGTGGAATACTTCCTGTCTGATGGTAAGCAGATTTCCCATTTGTCTTCTTACTTTATATCAATGTTGAAAACAGTTGTATATTTTTTTTCAGGTTTCTTAGATATGTAGAACGTTCAAAAGAATAGCATTTAGCTGAAATAGAAAGCTTTTGTAACATTAGAAATGTCTTTACTGTCACTTTTGATCAATTAAATGCACCCTTGCTAAATAAAAGTATTAAGTTCCTTCATTTCTTAAAAAAAAAAAAAAAAAAAAAAACCTTAATGACCTCAAACTTTTGAACGGTAGTGTATAATGTTACGCAAGCTTTTTATTTCAGATAATTGCTGTTCTTTTGCTATAAATGCTAGTCTTTTCAAAGAATCCTGAAAAAAATAAAAATGTGCACAACTGTTTTCAACATAATAATAATAATAAATGTTTCTTGAGCAGCAAATCAGCATATTACAATTATTTCTGAAGGATCATGTGACACTGAAGACTGGATTAATAGCAGCCTAAAATCCATTTTATATTCGTCTAATATTTCACAATATTTCTATTTATGCTGTATTTTGTATCAAATAAATGCACTATCTATCTATCTATCTATCTATCTATCTATCTATCTATCTATCTATCTATCTATCTATCTATCTATCTATCTGTCTGTCTGTCTGTCTGTCTATCTATCTATCTATCTATCTATCTATATGCTATTTAATACTACTACTACTACTAATTTTATATTATTAATTTAATGGCAGAACTTTACTGACAGGCTCAATTTGTTAACATTATTTAATGCATTAACTAACAATGAACAACATTTATTTAATTGCATTTATTAATTAAGTTGATTGTCTCTTTTATTACTTTGGTGATGTAATTATACTCTGCATTTTACAACATACTTAAAATGCTTCGGCAATACTGTAACACAAATGTCATGCCAATAAAGTAACTTGAACCTATTAATTAAGGCAAGTATTTATTTACAAATTTACTGTTTTCATTGTTCATTTATATTTGCTCATAATACATTCATATTAATTTATTCAAGTTTGATATACAAGTTAGATGGTACCTAATGCATTAACAAATTTGAACCAATTGAACCTTATTGCAAAGTGTCACCATCATAAAATTTGCATTTCATTTGCATGAGGATGAAAAGATTTGTTATACAACAGGAGGTGACGGGAGATTTGAGGTGGACAGGAAGAACGGTCACGTGCGGACAACAGGCCTCCCCCTGCAGAGAGACAGAGAATACCTGCTCACAGTGGTGGCTGCTGATCGGCAGGGCAGCCGCAGTCCTCCCGCTGTAGTGTCCATCATCACGGGCCCAAGAGCTCCTCAGTTCACCAACGTGTCTTATACAATTTCCATACCAGAAAACACACCAGAAGGCCAACCGTGAGTAAACCCATAACACACATACAAGCATAAACACACACCCAATCTCATAAATGGAGCAAATCTGATTTCCATAGTGTAATTCTAGCACGCCCTAAATGCATCTCCCACGCCGTGAGAACCGCTTATCCATCAGGGTAACAAATAGAAACAGGATCATGCTGCACTTACAGCCATCCGTGCGCCCTCTGCTTCTCACTGGAGCATAACTTGTGTGAGTCATTGTGTACTACACGATGCAAAATTCATGAAATAATGATCTTTGACTATGTCAGGGTACTGTGATATGCATTAAAGATGCATGAACATCAGAACTTTGTTAGACAGCCCTGAGAGGTTAACCATGCATTGCACAAGATAATAAATATGATAAAAGCCTCTCTCCATATATATATATTTTGTAGTTTAATTATTTATTTATAATTTGCTCCCACATATAGGTGACAAATAGACCCTTTATTACTTTGTCTTTATACAGTCAGTGTTAATTGTGTAGCCCTTTGATATTAGATGAGTCACATGCTTGATGACTTGCTTGATGCTGCTACAGGGAAGAATGATTAGCTGTGCCCTACACAGATGTATTAAATCAGGCTTTGCCTTGTAGCAAATTAACCTAAATCCATGTGGAATAAGTGCCTACCAGATCCATTTATGGCAGCTGCATGCCATTAAATATGCATTGCATGCTGCGGTATATTATTTTCCTCATACACACCTGTGATTCCACCATATTGTTGCTTTCATTAAACTTAGATTTGGCACTGCCAGGCAGATTTTACTGAATCTGGTTGGCTTCATCCATAGCTATACAAAAATACGGTTAATGTTAGGATAAGTATATTGTTCATGGCGCCAAAGTGGGGTGACGTTAATCTTATCCCCAAACGTTCTGGTCTCTGCCAGACAGCAGAGGCAGACCAAGCCAACACGCAACCTCTGCCAATGGGAATGGAGTTGTAATAACCACAATACCTGAAAGGAAGTCACATTTACCTTCGTTCTTCTGCTTGTCTGCCTTTAAGCTTCTTTGGGATTACCAAAATACATTAACGTCAATCTTGACTGCTTGACTGCATGATTATCATAATTTTGCTTTGATTTTCTAGTCTCTGAATGTATCAAAAAACTAAAAAATTGCAAATTAAGTGAAAAGCTCCCATAAATGAATGATATCATTTAACAGACTGTTCTTTTTTTTTCCAAGAAATGCTCATAAAATGTTCATATATTTTCATATTAAATATTACATATATAGGCTATAGGCTTTTGTTAGTTACATAAGAACAAGAATATTATATTCTGATCCCTGATCTTATCCCAAAGTTGTGTATATCTCATTCACATGAATATTTCACCCCAAAACATGGGATTTGCAATTGGTGACGAAGCAGTCGAGAGCCAATTAGCATATGATATCACTTGCTTAAACTTTTACTGAGGCAGCAAACTTTGAATTTGTAGAGAATTTATTGAGAACATATTAAGAACTTTGTGTCCTACGGCAAACAAGATGTGTGATTTATGGTTGTGGTTAAATGATTATCTTAGCCTAATAAATGCTGCGATATTTTCATTCTCGTCGCTTAAGAGTTACAATCAGCTATAATCTCTCACTGCTAACTTGATTTGTAAATATTTTTGTGTTTTTCCTACTTTGATACTGTGCAAAATTTCATGAAATTGCAGTGATACACTGTAGTTGCTGGGTTTTATGTTTTCATTGTCTAAGTCGTGATTTGACCCAGTGAGTAAAAAAAAAAAAAAAAAAACAAAAAAAAAAACAACGAGAAAAAAAGTGATAACACCAGTGATCAGAAAGACAGATGCACCTTCAATGAAAATCACAACAGAGAATTGTTTTAGCATCCGGATGAGACTAAGTGAGAGGTATTTGATCTCTGTCATATATGTGATAATCAGCACAGTACTGTATGTTCTTTGATGCTGTGTAATTGTAAATTGTTTATTCTATATTTACACAAGATCAATGAGCCTGTGGCGAATCTCTTACCTGCTCTACCTATTTCCATTTTTCTTTCCATTTATTTCCACAACAAACAATCCCCCACTTACCCACATTCAGTTACGACCAAATGTGTATAAAGATATAATGCATTCACTTTGGAAGTTGAATTGATATAAACTTATATTCATTCAACAGATGTCCATATTAGCTCAGACGCCCTTGGTGCACTTATTGTTTTATTTAACAAATTCTTATTTCCTTTTATGTTTGTTCATTTGTAGAACACCATAATCAATTAGAGTCTATAATCATAGTTGATTACACCGTAATCAGTTATCATCAATTGTCTCTCTCTTTGTCTTTTCTCATCCAGCTTCCTAGTCACTCCAGCAGTGTCCTTCCAAAAACAGCCAGTAACTTACAGCCTGCTCATCAATCCCAGCAGTCTTTTCAGCATCCAGCCAGAGACGGGGGAAATCAGTCTGACCCGTACTATAGACTATGAGAGCGACCAGCACCGCTACTTGCTGCTGGTGCGGGGCAGTGAGAATCAGGACAGTCTCAGCAGTGCTGCTGAGGTGAGTGCTCTCATACACTAATGATTTATTTATTTATTTTATACCTTTGTTGCTTATATATTTGATATATAATATATATTTTTTTTATAGTTTTTTTTTTTTTTTAGGATTTTAATTTCTATATTTCTAAAACATCTACATTTTTATACAGCGTTATAGATTTTGTTCAGAGTGTGGCTAGTAAATGGTTCATTATCTCTTGATTCACTAGACTAACTTCATTTCTTCCAGAGTAAGATCTAATGAGTAATATATGAGAAGTTTTTGTTCGTAATGAAATGTATATTAGTGGAAATATATTCATTAGGTAGTTTATGGAGAAAAAAAAACAAAAAAAAAAAACATGAATATTACAGTACTATGACTGTCAAGAAGACTTGAAAAGAATCTTCAGTATTATGCAAATTGTCTAGGGAATTTGACTTCAGTAAAAATATAACTTTTAGTCAATATTGTATTTATATTTTATACTTGTCTGTCTTTTGTCTACGTGATAAAGTCTTGTAATTGTGAGTGAACCTGTTGTGATGCAAGACAAATTTCAGACTTTAGTCTGACAATGAAGTTGTATCGTATCGCATTGTTTATTTCACAGGCTTCATGTCATCCACAGACAAATAATTGCATGATTTCAAGGACTTGTATGCTTTTGGCTGTTCATTCACAGTCATTTTTTATTTATGCAAAAACTATATGGTTAAACGGATAGATAGCTAGATAGATAGACAGATATATAGATAGACAGAGTTAAAAAAAAAAAAACTATTTAGTTTTGAATTGAACTACTATGAATCCCTATAAAAACGCATGTTAGACCAACAAAATTTCCCTAAATTTTGTCCCAACTAGCCAAACACAATTGTCTGAACAAAGAGTTTCATATTGAGCAGTATTGCGATTTGCAAGCTCCCATCATTGCAGAATGAATAAATTATGAGGTTAGTGTGTTATAATCTTATTGTTTTACCACTTGCTGGCAATATTTATGTTGCTGTGCTGTTTCTTTTTCTTCCCCAAACCATTGTTTGTTATTTTTTGATGATTTTAAGAACTCATCATTTTACTTGTTTATTTGTTGGTTGTCACTGTGATTCTATCTGTGTGTTAAGAGTGCACTTATTGCACTTATTATAAGTTAATATTATATATAAGCTTCACTTATCTTTTAATTAAGACAGACTGGTGATGATATTCATGTTATTTATGCTTTCCATTCAAATTTTGGTCATTTAGTCTGAAAAAACTATAATCGAGAGGGTTGTGGCACTGTGGGAAATGTAACGGCAACAATTTAGCTGAAATCAAATAGATGCCTAGCAGTCCCGTTCATTCGTTTTACAGTAACATTCCCCTGGAGGATGTAGTCTCGCCCCATCACGACTTGATCTGGCTGCTCAGTGATCCATACATCTGTCCTGGCCTGAGGCAGGCCAGCCAAGATCCCAGCTATTAGCTGGGGAATGTCACAAAACAATGCAGCAACCATGTGTCTAACTGCAGATGGGGAGCAAGAGGGCATGCAGACAAAAAATACACTAAAAGACTGACAGACCCTTTTGACTAGAAGAGTCTAGCGATGTGGTCCAGAGAGAAATTTGCCTGTTGCATTCTCTGCATTCAGCCACACCGCAGCCCATCTGTCACGCTGAAATCACTCTATAACTCGTCTCACATCTCAGTTTCTGGAGACCCCGAACACCTGTGCCAAAGCACCAGTTACAACAAACAAAACAAAACATGGTTTAGAATGACATAATTACAAATGTGCAAAATAAACAGGCTTTAGTCAATAATTATGGCCGGCAGGCCCATTCAGTCACAGTTATTAGGGTTCTCACAGTCAATCTGAAAATATCAGCGATATTTGTAACTGTTTACCAGGCCTGAAAAAGTCATGGACATTTCTATAGTGGATATACATTTTATATTTATGCTCTGCTATAAAAAATATGTTTTTAAAGAAGTGCCTCATGCAAAGTGTCTTATGGCATTTGTTTGATTAAAAAAAAAGAAGAAAAAAAATGTATTGAAATTTTATTACAATTTAAAATAACTGTTTTCTATATTATATTATATTATATTATATTATATTATCAATATTGTGTTTTTTGTGTATGTAATATAATATAATATAATATAATATAATATAACATAATATAATATAATATAACATAATATAATATAATATAATAACCCCCACAATTTTGAACAGTAGTGTATATAACCCTTATCCAGTAATCGCAAACTGCTGGACAGATTGCATTAAATTGAATCATCTTTGTACTCCCAGACTGTATCAGTCATATCAGATCTCTTTTGATATAATATCTTTGGTTATCATTGGTTTTACTATCAACAGAATAACCACTGAGAGTAAAACTTATAAAACCAGACTCTGAACAGTTACTGAGATCACAGAACTTTCCCTCAGGGATCTTCCTGTCTTGTATCTCTTCTTTTGATTCAGCCTTATATGAAGGCGTTTTATTTCTTGTGATTTTGGATTATGGTCTCTGTTAGTGTTAGAAATATGAGTAACATTGTAGACTCAGAACTGTTGTCACAATTTTGACCATTTCTGACTAGGCCTGTCTATTTTCATCTTTCCAGTCTCTGAAATTGAAGTGAGTAGATTATTAAAGTCACTTAGCAACTGCCAGGAAGCTTGAGCAACAGTGTCAGGGCAAAAGCACTCACAGTGTTTTTCTCTCCTCCAGACAGCAACTTTCAGCTTAATTCAGTCTTATGAGAGGCATTAGGTGCCTCTTTTAGCTTCCCTGATGCCTTTGCAACAAGAGCTATAACATGCCCATGTGATATTGGAGGACGTTTGTCCTTTTGTGTTGAGATTCACTCCTTCACAACTATTGTATTTTCAGAAACAGATGCTTGGTTATGTAAGAACATAACTGCTTGACATCAAATAATTTTGCAGTGAGAAAGAGCCAATATAAAACTGGATGATGGTTATAAGGAGTGATAGGATATGGCCTTTAATGCTTGTTAAAAGAGCTTTTTTGGCAAGGCGTTTTTGAAACGGCAGCAGCTTCTCAGACTCTGAGAAACACTGGGGACAGTCATAGTGATACAGTCATACTATTCCCTGATAATAATTCACAAATCAAGATATTATGATCTGCCCATTTGTTCCAGTTCTCACACTTCTATTTTTGTGCCTTATGGCTTCCTTTTCGCTTGTTTCTCACAGGTGCGAGTGATCATCACAGATGAGAATGACTGTGTTCCAGAATTTCAACAGTCCATTTATAGCAAAGACGGCGTCCCTGAGACAGTCACGACCGCAACGTCACTTCTGCAGGGTAAGGCTGTGGACCTGCACATCAATGCACCATAGCCATTATATACAGTAGTAGAAAAACCCAGTGTTTATTTTTATACGTTTCATTTTAGTCATACTTTTTGTCATGCTTTTAATTTTAGTAGAAGCAAATAACATTTGAAACCAAATATTCATTGATATATTAATTTAAATATATACCAGCATTTAACAAAAACAACATGCGGAAGCTGTCCTTGTGAACATCAGGTTCATGAAATATTCCTTTAATAAACTCCTAATTTGTTGCTTACTGATAATTTGTAAGGTAGTTTTTGTGGTTGTTATGTTTAGGTATTGGTTAAGGGATCAAGAATTTGGTCATGCATTAAATGCATTATAAGTACTAATATATAGTCAATATACTAGTAATATGCATGCTAATAAGCAACTAGTTAATAGTGAATAGTGTTCCCTAATACTGTAAATTATTTTTATTATTATTTTTTTTTCTCAAGTTATTTATTGCTTATGTTTTAGTCAAGAAGCACAAAGGTTTTAGTTGTTGCGGAAAGAGCAAATTAAAAATGTGACTTTGTTCTGAACAACTTGCGTAAATTAGTGCAGATGCATGTTGTAATATTATGTTGCATAAAAAAAGTTGTGTAAAAATCAACCAATCAGATTAGATATTTTCAAAAATTGTTTTCTAGTTTTGCATGCAGTATGCATCAGACAGTCCATGAACAGGCTGTAGTCGAACTGTGGCTGTGCCATGAGGCTAGTATGGCCTTAGAAAGTCTATTTCTCACACACACCGAGACAACAAGGCAAGAAGATGCTCTCTTCTTCCTCTATCATTCTGTTTAACACCACCTTTGAAGCACTTCTCCCCTGATGTGCCCTTTCATGTATCTAAATTGCACATTGAATCTGGAGTCTATGTACTAACTCCTGAGAGTGCACTTGTAACACACAGAATGGAAAACACATGCCCTCAGCCATGATAAGAAGAGCTTTCATATTCTCATTAAATTTTAGACAACCACAGCTGCTATCAAAGCACCACAGAAATAAAGTGATGGACAAAACAACAAATGCAGAGGACAGACCGACTGCCCATACAGACACAATGTCAAACAAAAGAGAACAAAACAAACAAACAAACACTGGAAAGTTACCGTGATTAAAAAAAAAAAAAAAAAAAAAAAAGCACTGCTGGTCCTGGAGAATAACAGGTCTTGGCAGACATTTTGAGAGCTTAACACAGAGACTTCTGGCAGAATGGGAAAGGTGATGCAGCGAGGTGTACAGCAGATGTGCTGATTAGCAGGTGCACGCCAACCAGCATCTGCACACCCGTCTGTGTGGGCTTCATGACAATTATCTCCACCGAGCACGAAATATCCTGCTTGCTCAAGTTAAGCCTAGAAGAACAGAAGAAAGGCTACTTTTCAAGAGTAATTTGTAACATGTGGCTACTTATCAAACATTTATAATGAATGAGATGGACAGTTTATAATTTAAACATCTGGAGCAACAGTCGTTTTCGTAACGGCTGGGGTTTGCTGGATTTTATTGCTGAAGGTCCACTTCAACTTTATGTACAGCAGAAGATTAGGACTCAGCCAATGTATCAATATGGAATTGTCCTGTTTAATTTCTTGTTTTTATTTCAATTTTGTTCTCCAATGTTGGAATTTGCAGCAGTAGATGGAATTGAGTGGGGTGGAGGGGGATTCGAGATCTGCCGCAAGGACTTGTTAAGCGAGATCTGGAGGACGCAGTCTCACGTGGTGCAGTTGGGATCACTGCAGAGTCTGTCACACTCCTAGAATTACACAAACTGAATTCAAGAAACTGTAAGAGAACTGGAGAGTCAGTAATGGAAGCCATCAGTGAAAGTGTCTTCAAAAGATCACTGGGCTAGTTAACAAGATGGAAGAAGCTGTATAATTGAAAAATGAAGTTACAATACATTATTACAGTAGTGAACTCGTATTGTAATATTAGTTCAGGAGCTCAAGTTTTTCACAACTACTATAGAACAGTTTTCATATTGTTAAATGCTCAAATATGATTAAATTTACACTCTCTTTTCAATTTACACTGACTAAAATCGGATGCCACTGTAGTCAGATTACTGTTGGATTTTCAGTCAAATTTTGCCAACATGTATTAAATTAGGCAACTTTTTTAAAGAACTGCATTTCAATTTATGGTAGCACTTTACAGTAAGGTCCCATTAGTTAACATAAGTTAATGCATTAAAGGGCACCTATTAAGCAAAATTCAGTTTTAAATGTCGTTTGAACATAAATGTGTGTTGGCAGCGTGTGTACACAACCACCCTATCACCTGCTCATTTTTATAAATCCCAATAAATCATAATCTGTGTCTCAGATCAATAATCTGTAAAATGTGACATCACATTTTACAGGCTCCGCCCATGACTGTTGACGGGCACTGCCATATTAACAGAGACCCCGCCCTGAGTGAGCCACACATAATCCGCCATGTTTATCTTCACGCTATAACATTTAAAAGCAGTATTCAAGTAATAAATGCCTTCTTATTAGAGGTACATAAATCATTCATTCAAGAGCAGTGAGTTTTTAACATAAACTTGTGTATTTGACATTTTACGCGCAATAAGACATGAAAGAGAGCTTGGTTTAGTACTCACATGCCATTTGACAGCCGCTTTCCGTGCGCGCTCAGAAAACCGTATGTCAGAAGTTTAAACCAATATGGTTTAAAACATTATTTCAGTGAGATAGACATGATAAAGAAAACCAAACAGATGTTTTTTGGTACAGTATCTGAGGAATGAGCTGTAAAGGCACTTCGCTATTCTGGAAATGGGGACGGAGAGTAGCAGCTCATCATTTAAAGAGACATGCATGAAAACAGCATGTTTCTGCTTCGACTAAAAATAGGCATTTTCAAAATGATATAATAAATGATCTGTGGGATATTTTAGCTGAAACTTCACAGACACATTCTGGGGACACCTGAGACTTATATTACATCTTGTAAAAAGGGGCATAATAGGTGCCCTTTAATTAACATTAAGCAAGACATTTGTTACTGTTTTTATTAATCTTTGTTGATATTAGATAATACAAATACAACTATTTATTCTTAGTTTGTGTTCATGTTAGCTCAGGTCCATTAAATAATATTAACAGATACAACTATGTATGCACTTGATCCATTCTGTTCATGTTGTTCATAATATACTACTGAAAATGTGTAATATACAATTCAGCAGAAATTGTTGGTTTTCTAAAGTGCAGAATCAGGGAAACTGGACCTCAACTCGAGAAATATTTACCCCTTTATGTCGACACTAGTTGAGCTGATGTGCAAAGCAGCTGCTGTGTATGCAGCACTGGATTATGAAGTTCATTTGAAACAGGCTCACACCTTATTGAACGCTATTGCATTTTACTGTAGTTGTCAGATGCAATAAGACTCACAGCTTGGGATCTTTTGATTGCCAGTCATGTATAACCATTCTAGTCGTTCATTTGACAAGCGCATATGCCCAAGCTATTTACACAGGGAAACTCAAATAAAGATTGATCCTATTAGCTGATGGTGCATTTCTTGGTAGTGCAACTTCTTTTAACACCCACCTCCTGTATTTCTTTCTCTTTTGCAGTATCAGCCAGCGATTGTGATTCGGAGAAGAATGCAGAGATCACATACTACACGCTTAGTCCAGATTTCATCATTTCAGCCCATGGCACTATATTCCCGGCAGGCCCTCTGGATTACGAGAGGCCCAACCACCTGTATGAATTCGTAGTGATGGCGGTGGATAAGGGCGAGGTGCCCCGCACCGGCACGGCCACTGTGCGTCTTCGTATGGCCAATGTCAACGACGAGCCTCCGGAGTTCTCTCAGCCCGTGTGAGTTCCTTATCTCTGTCGCCTCCCCTCAGCCTCATCCCATGACCCTGGGATGGAACGTGAGGAACGTGATAATGGAGGCCCGTTGTTTTTATTCGGCCGTAAGCAGCACATGTTTTAACGGGCCAAGATATTGTTATCAGTCTAGCAGTTAACATTTTAATTAATGTAATTTTTTTCCCCAAAGTCATCCCTCCTGCGTATTTCCAATGTGTTGCCATGGGTTCATATCCACACTAACTGCATGTTCACATCTGGCACTTCCTAACGTATACCAGTGGTTTCATAATGTCAAGAATGAAATATAGTGCAAGATTGAAATATAGTGAAACATACAAGGTGATTGCAAAATGTGTTCAAGTGAAAGCTGTTGTAACAACTTCAGAATATATATATTATATATATATATATATATATATATATATATACACACATACACACACGAGTACATTTATCAAAACGCAGGAAATACACCAGCACAGAAAGTGCATTAGTTGAGCAATCCTGGTCCGAAGTGTCAGAGACCCTTTAAGTGGCTGCAGTGCATCAAAGAAGCTGTGCAGTAGTGTTTGATTAGGCCTGAATACTCACATTTCCTGACAGTGCTGTGAACATACTCTGGGACAGGTGAAAGGGAACCACCTTGATGGCCATTCTTTTACACTTTTCAGTGTATGTGCCCTTTTAGTGTTATTAAGAGCGAGAACAAGGCTCTTATGATGGACTGGGCCATTTTCACTACATAGTCTCTGTCTTAAACCCTATTCGGACTGGATTAGTTTTACAAGGGTAGATGGAGTAATGTTAATTTACCACAGGACGTCTGAAATATTAATGGCCAATTCGCACGGGATAAGAAATCTCTAATAAAATCTCTGGTAAAACTACCAGATGTGGGAGGAACAAGTCTATTTACGCACCGCCGTCACCTCCCTGTCGTCATGTGCGTGCTACATCGATCGATTAACTAAATTTATTAATTAAATTAATTAAATTATGATTGGATTCTGTTTGCAATAGACACTTACCTAAAGCTAACATAAGTTTCGTGCCTCTTAACAAGTGCTTTCGACCTTCTTTTTGATCTGAATGTTATGCATTGTCATATGCAGAAAACATTCGAGGTTTGCCGCAGACATGTCCCACTGCCTAGAACGCAACTGAATGCTTCTTCAAGCGTGGAAAACTACTTTTAAATAGGAAATTACAGAATATTTACATAAATATTTACAGCTGGTCTATTCGCACGGGATTAGTATTACCTGAGGTAATTTTTCCGGACCTTTTTACAGAAGGTAAAAGTCACCGTAATCTTTACTGACATCGTCCGTAATTATTACTGAGATGGCGCATTCGGACGGGACTAAAATCACTGAGAAGCTCTGGTAAAAATTGCTTTACCCCACCTCTCCATGTAAAACTAATCCCGTCCAAATAGGGCTTTAGAGTGCTAAACCAAACAAGCAAAAAAAAATAAAAATAAATAAATAAAAAAATCTAAAATAACTAAAACTGAAATAAAAAAAAATGAATAAAACCATTGTAGATATATTTACAAACAACAAAAACTAATAAAATGACAAAACCCACAACAAAATTACTAAAACTTTAACGAAAATTAAAACAAATGCAGAAAATATAGAAATAAAATCTAATCCAAAATATTTATGAAAACTATAGTTGTCACAGTCTTAGTCATCATTGTCATCAGTCAAGATCACAACCACCTGGATTCCGATCACCCGCACCTGCAGCCAATTATCATCTCTTCTTTAATACTAAAATAACACTGCTTCCACATGATGGCCTAAAGAGAATATAGGCTAAAATATGTACTTTTTACAACTTTAGATGTGTGAGAGAGAAAAAAAATAACTTTTAAACTGTCCATGTTACATCAAATTGGCATATAATATTTGATGTATGTTTAACATTGGCTCGTAGTGATATTTTAGCTCAAGGAGTTTTTGTTTACACTTGATGACTGCTCTGATGTGCGATGAGATGAGGGGAAAGCCTTACAGGCAACACACACGACTGTTCAAATTTAATTTGCTTTTCCTAATTTTGTGCACTTAAAATATAATACTTAAAATGTAATGCTTATACATTACCGTTCAAAAGTTTTATTGTATTATTTTTTTAAGTAATCCTTTTATTCAGCAAAGATACATTAAATTGATCAAAAGTGAGAGAAATCTATGTAACAATGTAAAATTCCAGTAATATGTTAGTTTAGGGAACTCTATTAGGGATCAATTCTCAGTATAAACTGGTTGCTCATTAGCATGCATGATACTAGCATATTGGCTGTTTGTTAGTTTTTTATAAAATACATGTTAATGGCTTGTTTTACATGACCATATTTTAAATCCCTTAATTCAACCCCATACATGAAATTAGCAAGTACCTTGCTAACTATTAATAAGCAGCAAATTAGGAGTTTATTGAGGCAAAAGCCATAGTTAATAGTTAATTTATAGTGAGAATTGGTCCCTAACTTTCTATTCATCAGAGAATTGTGAAAAAAGTGTTGGAGTTTCCACATAAATATTAAACAGCTCAACTTTTTACAACATTGATAATAATATGAAATCGTCACATTGGAATGATTTGTGAAGGATCATTTGTGCTTCTGATCACGTGTAGATATTTTGATGAATGATTGTTGAATGATATGGTATACTTGAATGATTGTTGAATAGATGAATGATGAATTGAATGTTGTTCAATAGATTCTTGGGCTGTTGTTGTGCATTTTAAACACAGCAGCCTCCTCCATCAAGTGGTGCTTGTTGGTAGGGTTGGGAATCGAAAATCAATTCCAATTCCACAATCGAATACTTAATGTCAGGAATCGGACACTTGTTGTAAAATTAACATTTCAATTCCACCTATCAATTCCTGTGTGTGCATCTTTCTTTATTTTAGGTGGCAAAAAGGGGCTGTTAAAAATGTATTTGTCTTTGAATCATTCATTCAAGAGATTCATTCAAAAACACTGTTTCAGTAATGAAACAAGTAAATCTTGAGTGAGTCAATGAATCATTCCATTCATAAATTCTATAAGATTTTGTTCAGTTGTCTAATTTTTTTTTCTTCAGAATTGTGAGAACTACAACCTCCATTAAAAAAAAAAAAAAAAAGTCTCAATTTATCCAGAATTGTGCAGCTCGATTTTGCACACAAACAGCTCTTAATCAAATCCAATTTTTATGTAGCCAGCTGATTTTTGTTCATGGTATTCAGCAGCAATTAAATGTTTTGCAAAAAGAGACACAGAATAAATATGTTTGATATGAAATGTTTGACTTAATTTTTATTTATTTTTTTTTTAACCACATTGGAATCGAAACTGGGAATCGATAAGCAGCGGAATCGATTAGCAGAATCGGAATCAGAATTGGAATTTGTAAAAATCAAAGGATAACCAACCCTGCTTGTTGGTTTTATGGTTCAGTGTGGCTGGTTGGATGACTTTGACATTTGGCATTGTCACTCTCTCAAAACACTCAAGGGAACAATGTGGCTATAGGCATCGTGGAATCTCTTCGCCATTGCGGTGATGATGGTTGATTTCAACAATGTGTCTGTGGGAGATATTGAAGATGTTGAGGCTATGCTCTGAACTTGCAGTCTGGGCTAGTGATGGTTCTTCTGACATTCACTGCATATGCATTTACATATACAGGTGCATCTCATTGAATTAGAATGTCGTGGAAAAGTTCATTTATTTCACTAACTCAACTCAAATTGTGAAACTTGTGTATTAAATAAATTCAATGCACACAGACTGAAGTAGTTTAAGTCTTTGTTTCTTTTAATTGTGATGATTTTGGCTCACATTTAACAAAACCCACCAATTCACTATCTCAACAAATTAGAATATGGTGACATGCCAATCAGTGAATCAACTCAAAACACCTGCAAAGGTTTCCTGAACCTTCAAAATGGTTACACAATAGCCTATACAATCATGGGGAAGACTGCTGATCTGACAGTTGTTCAGAAGACAATCATTGACACCCTCCACAAAGAGGATAAGTCACAGAAGGTCATTACTGAATGGTTGGCTGTTCACAGAGTGCTGTATCAAAGCATATTAAGTGAAAAGTTGACTGGAAGGAAGAAATGGGGTAGGAAAAGGTGCACGAGCAACAGGGATGACCACAAGCTTGAGAATACTGTCAAACAAAGCTGATTCAAACACTTGGGAGAGCGTCACAAGGAGTGGACTGAAGCTGGAGTCAGTGATCAAGAGTCACCACACTCAGACATCTTCAGGAAAAGGGCTACCAAGCGACTTCTGAAACAGAAACAATGTCAGAAGCATCTTACCTGGGCTAAGGAGAGAAAAAAAAAAAAAAAAACTGGACTGTTGCTCAGTGGTCCAAAGTCCTCTTTTCAGATAAAAGTAAATTTTGCATTTCATTTGGAAACCAAGGTCCCAGAGTCTGGAGGAAGACTGGAGAGGCACAGAATACAATCTGCTTGAATCCCAGTGTGAAGTTTCCACAGTCAGTGATGAATTGGGCTGCCATTTCATCTGCTGGTGTTGGTCCATTGTGTTTTCTGAAGTCCACAGTCAACGCAGCCATCTACCAGGACATTTTAGAGCATTTCATGCTTCCTTCTGCTGACAAGCTTTATGGAGATGCTGATTTCATTTTCCATCAGGACTTGGCACCTGCCCACACTGCCAAAAACACAAAAAGTTGGTTAAATGACCATGGTGTTGGTGTGCTTGACTGGCCAGCAAACTCACCAGACCTGAACCTCATAGAGAATCTACGGGGTATTGTCAAGAGGAAGATGAGAGACACCAGACCCAACAATGCAGATGAGCTGAAGGCCACTGTCAAAGAAACCTGGGCTTCCATACCACCTCAGCAGTGCCACAGACTGATCACCTCCATGCCACGCCGAATTGAGGCAGTAATTAAAGCGAAAGGAGCCCCTATCAAGTATTGTGTACATATACAGTAAATGAACATACTTTCCAGAAGGCCAACAATTCACTAAAAATGTTTTTTTTTTTTAATTTTTTTTTTATTATTGGTCTTATGAAGTATTCTAATTTGTTGAGATAGTGAATTGGTGGATTTTTGTTAATTGTGAGCCAAAATCATCACAATTAAAAGAACCAAAGACTTAAACTACTTCAGTCTGTGTGCATTGAATTTATTTAATACACAAGTTTCACAATTTGAGCTGAGTTTGTGAAATAAATGAACTTTTCCACGACATTCTAATTCATTGAGATGCACCTGTATAAGGTGGTCATAGAACTTCAGAAGTGAACTGTTTGTATGGCGTTAATTGGTTTTTATCTACTTAAACACAGTGAAAACATATACATTAAATAATTATCCAATAATAAATAGGTGTAAGAAGACTTTGCTCTATATAGATTGTTTTTTTTTTTTTACATTTCAATGCTGCATCTTGTTTCCTATAATAAATCTAAATAGAGAGCGCAGTACATACTATTTTAAGAAAAGAAAGAAACATCCTTTAGTAATGACACACACAGACGTCAACAGTTGAAACGTAAACAATTACAATCAGTTATTCATTTTTTGTAGTAGAACAAAAATAAGTATCTAACTGAACTCAAACGGTTGAGTTAGATGCTTATTTTTGCTTTTGCTCTTAAAGACCACCTGTGGTCAAATGTTTTTAACATTGATTACATGTCTGTTGTTTTTAATGCTTGAAGACAAAACCATGTGCAAATTCATGAGCATTTTCTCCTTAAAACTGCAGTGTGCCTCAGAAATGCTGTTTGAAACAGCCTCTGATTCCTACCATCATAAAAATGTTACAAATCCCAACAACTTGCAGGGTGAGGCTTTTCATATCATTAGCAAAGTGTTTCTACCTAAATGACTCATCCTCATGCCATTCCAAAACTGTAAGACCTTCTTTCATCTTTGGAACACAAATTAAGATATTTTTGATGAAATCCAAAACCTTTCTGACTCTCAATAGACAGCAACACAACTACCACATTCAAGGCCCAGAAAGGTAGTAAGGACGTCATTAAAATGTGACATCAGTGGTTTTCGAGTTTCATCAAAAATATCTTAATTGGTGTTCCGAAGATGAACAAAGGTCTTACTGATTTGGAATGACAGACAGAATTTTCATTTTTGGGTGAACTATCCCTTTAATCCAATTTTGCCACTTGCCATTTTGTAGCGTTTACTACTTCAGTTAACCGAGTAAAAGTGGAGCAGGTAGTCTGAGCTGATGTGATTGAGTGGAGGCAGGGACTAGTTTACATATTCACGACTGCGTATAATTAAATTATTTCCACAGGAATAAATGTTTAAGTTTGTCCTTTTAATTCAGAGATGATGGATTAAAAGATGATTATTCAAGACAAAAGATAAAGAAGGATAAAATGATTGTTATTATAATGAGAATAATTATGTACTATCATGATTTTACACAGTCATTGTATGATTGCTCTGAAAATGAACAGCTGGCCTGATGTTGCCGTTCTACTCGTAAGCAAAAAATAAAAAAAAATTTAAAAAACGCTGCACTGTTATCTTCCTGATTATGTGGTCTACCCTTTCCTTATCTTCATCTCCCCTTGTGTAGAGCTTGTCAATGAGGTCTTTCCTCAGCTGCTGTATTAATTTGCCTCTCATTTTGCTGATATTTCTGTTGTGCTGACTGCTGACTGTTATTGTTGTTTTTTCCATCTTGTTGGCGGAGCTATGGCCCTTGGCCATTTTAATTGACTGATTTTCTGGCAGAGAGCTCACTGAATCAGAGAGGCAGATTCAATCAGCCGTGCATTCAGCTGAAGCCGGAGAAACCGAGAACGGAAGGGGGGTGGAGGGTGGGTAGACAGACCTCGGTCAGAGGGTCCAAAAAGAATGGGAGAGCCAGGCAATTTTTTGTTTTCAGTCCCCTTAAAGGCCTTTTTTAATTACTTTATACATTTGCATTCTGGTGTGTGCATCTGTGTCCGCATGCTTATACCCAAGAGCATGAGTTTGAGATGTGAATGGCTTGGGAGTCTACTTTAAACATTTAAGTCAATATGAAATCAAAAATTACCCTATTTACTTTCTTAATACACATGGTGTTATTGCACATGCTGCATCCATTCATGCATGTTATTTCAAAGAAAAACTCTTTAAACAAAATGTAATAACTTGTACTGCCTCTGCAGTGACTATTCTTTTTGGCTGGCATCACCCGCTCCTTTTATTTTTCAACCCTTCCCCTCAAACCACTTTCCCTCACAGAATATCCTGTTTCACTCAGAAATGCATCACATTATGAAAGTAAAATGGGTTTCGAATGCTGCTTCATGTTGAGCAAAGAAGCGCTCTTTGCTACTAAACTGCTTTTGAAAACAGCTACAGTGTGTCTTCAGTTGTCATTTTGAGAAATGTAGCCTATGATACGTGCTGCATTCCTAAAAATGCTGCACAAAAGCTGATTTCCTCTCAGCGTTGTAGGTGGAAGACTTTCATATCACCCCTTTTTGCCATCTTGGGTTATTTCAGTTTTTATTAGGCGAGTGTGCAAATAATAGTTGAGGACTTCTGCACTTGGGAAGGTTCAAACAGGGCTGGAAAACACACTTGAGCATTATAATGAAATGCCCTCTAATTAATGTCTGCACAGGTACAAACATCAGCAAGTTATCTGATTATTACAGCTTATCTGCTGTCCAAGCAGGAATAACATTTAGCCCAGGCATTTCTGTCTGAGCTATTCAGGAAATACTTAAATGTGGATGGCTAATAGCTGTAACGTAATTGGACCTACTGTTCATGACACTGAATCGTTATCTGAATTAGCTACTTTACAGCTATGCCAGAGCTTTTGAGACTGTTCACATTGGAGAAAAATTATCTGATTTTCTGAGTGATTTTTCAGAATGTTAGTTATAAGCGGCCAGATCTTCTTTTTTTTTTTTTTTTACTTTCAGACCGCAGTTGTTGATTTGTTAACATGTCCACATTGGTTGTTTGAATGAAACTGTCAATAATTTGTTTTTGTGTTTATATGAAGATATCCTTTAAATTTAGACAACATTTTGTCGTGTTCATTACTTTTGTTTAACTAACATTAATTGCGATCTGCTTTTAGTAGATGAAAATAAAAATTGTTGATTGAAAACATGCAAAATCAAATAAAAAATTTCATTATTGTTTGTTTTCATAATGGAAGTAAGAACAATCGGTAACACTTTAGTATAGGGACCAATTCTCACTATTAACTAGCTGCTTATTAGCGTGCCTATTATTAATATATTGGCTGTTTATTAGTACTTAAAAAGCACATATTCAGCATTACCATATTCTACATCTCTAATCCTACCCAATACCTAAACTTAACAACTACCTTACTAACTATTAATAACCAGGAAATTAGGAGTTAATTGAGGCCAAAGTTGTAGTTAATGGTTTGTTAATGGCTAGAATTGGACCTTAAAATACAGTGTGACCGAACAATCTGATGTAAATAGACCAGGCTTCTGAAAATCAGATTTCATTCATTCATTCATTCATTCACCTGCATTCACCTACATTACCTAAATGTTTGGGGTCAGTTTTTTTTCTTTTCTTTTCTTTTCTTTTCTTTTCTAAGCAAATCAGCATATAAGAATGATTTCTGAAGAATCACAATGACCCTAAAGACTGGAGTAATGGCTGCTGAAAAATGAGCTTATCAATCTCAGAAGTAAATTACATTTGAAAATAGTAAAGAAAGCACTCATTTTAAATTGTAATAGTATTTCATAATATTACTGTTTTTACTGCATTTTGATCAAATAATCGTATAGCCTTGGTGAGCATAAGAGAATTTCAAAACATTTTACCAACCTCAAACTTTTGAACGGTAGTGTAGTTTGTCTTGCTCATCTCATTCTTAATAAAAATATTCAGAGTGAGGTCTGGCAGGGCTAAAGCCAGTAGAAACGTTGTGCTTTGACTTCCCCACAGACCCTGACCTGTCCCTGCGTATATATTCCCCTTCTCTTCACCTCAGATCCTCTCTGAAACTTTTAGCCTCTCTGAAAAGCCCTCCTTTCCTCAAACAGAAAAGACTCAGTCTCTCTATCCTACATCATTTCTGCGAACAGGATAGCCTATATGTGTCGGGCCTGTAATTGAGTAAATTGCAATGTCTGTCACTGCTGTTTGTTCCATTTGGGCAGACTAATTTGCCCAAGCCCTCCTCTTCAAGGCGCCGGGCTCCTTCAGTTCGCCTGAAAATGAGCCTTGTCACTCACGCCATAGCGTTTGCACAGTACATCATTACCAGATCTGTTTACTGGTACCAAACTGACCAAGGACAAAGAGTAAGATGGATTGAGTGATGTTTATTACGCACTGGCCCAGGCTTTCTTTGCTGTTCCTAGAGCCACAGGACATGGTAATGAGTGGCGATACAGTCAGTCCTCGTATAGCTGGAAATTTGGGGAAAATGATTAAGAGCCCAGCCTCAGCGTTCTTTTGTGATCATTGGCGTTCGCTCATCTCCTTTGTTTTGTTGCGTTGATGGATGTCTTTCCAGGCCTCTGCAACTGAAATGTTGTCTTCTGATTGATAGCTGACATAATGAGCCGACATATACAGTGAATGTCGACGAGCCGTCTGATTGGTTCACAAGCTTCAAACAAAGTGGCCTCTGCGAGCTGTCAGTCACTGTCACAAGACCCATCACCTGCGCTGTTGCCATGGCAATGGCTCAGAAAGGGAGACGTAAGCGAGGCGTTTTTTTATGGTTAGTCCGTGACAGGTTTTCTCAAAGGCTGTGCTCAACAGATCCTCAGAGCTAACATCTGAAAACAAACCCTTTGAGGTATGTATGTGTGTCTGGGATTGTGTCAGTCGATGTGTGTGTGTGTTTCTGTGGGGGGAGGATCTCTGTTTGTTTGTGTGTGTGAGCACGCAATCTGAGATCTTTGAGACTTCTAACAGATTACAGGTCGTGGATGTCACGCGTGTGTCAATGCTGGGGTGCAATGACAGAGTGAAAAAGTGCAAGCAATGGTGTCTCCATGGATGACATAAATCACCTACATGAAACGCCTGTCACCTTCCCTCTGTTAACCATCAATCAGCCCTACACAGAGTGAGATGATGGGCTCAAGCTCTCTTACTCTCTGTCATTCTGTCTGTCTTTATATCTGTCATTTCCTGTCCTCTGATTGGTGTCTTCTCATCATTCTTGAGCTTTCATTCCTCCTTATCTCCTTGTTTCGATCTTTTGGTTGGATTTACATCTCTGCAGCCTTCAATCCATCTTCTTTTTTTGGCAAATCAGCATCACTTTTACTTTCATATCTGGACTCTTGGTCTGATTGACGGAGACTGATTATGTTGTTCTCTTCTATAAAGTCCAGTTTTCTGTCTAAACTTGCTCTGATGGAAAGTCAAATGTCATCATTCATTCACTGCCATGTTGTCCCAAACACGTATGACTTACTTTCTTCAGTGGAACTTAAAAGAAGAATGTGTTTATCGCTTTTTTGCCTTGCATTTATGATGAATGACTTTAAGCTTCGGAAAGGCTCCTGAAACAATATAAAAGAGTCTTAAAAGTACAGGTGCATCTCAATAAATTAGAATGTCGTGGAAAAGTTCATTTAATTCAGTAATTCAACTCAAATTGTGAAACTCGTGTATTAAATAAATTCAATGCACACAGACTGAAGTAGTTTCAGTCTTTGGTTCTTATAATTGTGATGATTTTGGCTCACATTTAACAAAAACCCACCAATTCTCAACAAATTAGAATACTTCATAAGACCAATAAAAAAAACATTTTTAGTGAATTGTTGGCCTTCTGGAAAGTATGTTCATTTACTGTATATGTACTCAATACTTGGTAGGGGCTCCTTTTGCTTTAATTACTGCCTCAATTCGGCGTGGCATGTAGGTGATCAGTTTGTGGCACTGCTGAGGTGGTATGGAAGCCCAGGTTTCTTTGACAGTGGCCTTCAGCTCATCTGCATTTTTTGGTCTCTTGTTTCTCATTTTCCTCTTGACAATACCTCATAGATTCTCTATGGGGTTCAGGTCTGGTGAGTTTGCTGGCCAGTCAAGCACACCAACACCATGGTCATTTAACCAACTTTTGGTGCTTTTGGCAGTGTAGGCAGGTGCCAAATCCTGCTGGAAAATGAAATCAGCATCTTTAAAAAGCTGGTCAGCAGAAGGAAGCATGAAGTGGTCCAAAATTTCTTGGTAAACGGGTGCAGTGACTTTGGTTTTCAAAAAACACAATGGACCAACACCAGCAGATGACATTGCATCCAAAATCATCCCAGATTGTGGAAACTTAACACTGGACTTCAAGCAACTTGGGCTATGAGCTTCTCCACCCTTCCTCCAGACTCTAGGACATAAGTTTCCAAATGAAATACAAAACTTGCTCTCATCTGAAAAGAGTACTTTGGACCACTGGGTAACAGTCCAGTTCTTCTTCTCCTTAGCCCAGGTAAGACGCCTCTGACATTGTCTGTGGTTCAGGAGTGGCTTAAGAAGAGGAATACAACTGTAGCCAAATTGTGTGGTGGCTCTTGATGCCTTGACCCCAGCCTCAGTTCATTCCTTGTGAAGTTCACCCAAATTCTTGAATCGATTTTGCTTGACAATCCTCATAAGGCTGCGGTTCTCTCGGTTGGTTGTGCATCTTTTTCTTCCACACTTTTTCCTTCCACTCAACTTTCTGTTAACATGCTTGGATACAGCACTCTGTGAACAGCCAGCTTCTTTGGCAATGAATGTTTGTGGCTTACCCTCCTTGTGAAGGGTGTCAATGATTGTCTTCTGGACAACTGTCAGATCAGCAGTCTTCCCCATGATTGTGTAGCCTAGTGAACCAAACTGAGAGACCATTTTGAAGGCGCAGGAAACCTTTGCAGGTGTTTTGAGTTGATTAGCTGATTGGCATGTCACCATATTCTAATTTGTTGAGATAGTGAATTGGTGGGTTTTGTGTCAGGCTGAAACATTAGTTATTATTGGGTTTCCATCCACATATTTTTATGCAGATTTTGAGATATTGCATTAAAAAAATGCTGAGTGGATGGAAATAAAACCTCCAAAATGCATAATCTTGCTTGAAGATTTTTTTGTTGTTGTTTTTGTTCAGTGAGAATGCATGCATTGCATTTAAAATATAAATTAATGAATAAATTCCTATATGTTCATCAAAAAGTGACTTTGCCTTAACCTAGTATGTCTGTGCATTTTGTCTGCAAACTCTAAAATGCAAGCCATTTATTACATTTAATAAAAGATTTTGTTCTCTTGAATGCATTGGATGGAAACACTGCTTTATTTGCAAATAGTATTTTCCAATATTTACATCTTTTTGCATAAATTATATCGCAGCTTGAATGAAAACATTCCCCATATGATCTTTCCCTCCAGTGAGCTGAATCATTGAGATAAACCCAAGAACAAGATTAGATTTGTAAATGAATCATTCAGACCTGTCTGTTGAACTGGATCAGCTGATTCATTGGGAAGAACTGACTCATTCGAAGATTAAAAATCTTTACTCATGAACATTCCATAGAGCTTAAATTTTGTTCTGTTCATGACACTAAGATATCAAATAGCTTCAGGACACGTCATATGGAATATTTTTATGTTCCTTCAATTGTGTATGTGTGTTTTTTCTCCCTATTTTGGAGCTTGACAGCCCCAGTCCTCATTTACTTTCATTATAGCCAGGATATTCACCTTTTGCCTTCAACAGAAAAAAGAAAGAGCAGGTATGAATGACACGAGGGTGAGTAAATGATGACAGAAATTTTGTTTTGAGTGATCTATCCTTTTAAACCAGACATTCAAATTCACACTCTGGTGAAAGAAAAATGGATGTTCATTGGCTATGGGAGTTTAAGCTAACTTTGTTTCCCAGAACTTGATTTATGTTTGCTTCAGTCTTACAGAAGTTCTACCTTTGGATGCCTCAGTGGCTTTGATTATTCATTTATTTATGAACAGATTTAGCCAAACTGGCTTTCATTCCATCTTGAGGTTTCACAGAGTTATTAGTATTCACAGCCTGCACACAAGCAACAGTTTTCTACACAAGAAGCTCCAGATTAATTTCTTAACTGGCTGAATCCAGAACACATTGTCAATCTGGCATCAGGGCAGTTGACCTTTAGCCGCTCTGATGCACCATCAATGTCCTTCTCAGATCAAGGGGAAATGTCTCACACTCTGTCACCACAAAAAGTCCATCAGTGTGCAGTCTATGTGACTTAAATGAAATTTTTGCGGCTTAAAAATAACGAATGGTGGCTGAGACTATGGGAGTATCTCGCAGTCTGTCAGCACTTTTCTGTCTTCTCAAACGACAGCATGCTGTGCAGATGTGGAGGCACTGTTTGTCTTGTCGCCACGAGGTGCTGTTCCATTGACAGCATTGTTTCAGATGTGATGAAGTGTGAGCGTGGTTTTGGCAAGAAAGGCTTAGCATGAAATGTGCTGGCTTTGTCTGCCAACAGCCCCTTGAGCAAACTATTTCAACTGTTTCTTTTTCGGTGGGAAATCTATTATTGAACGTTGGAGGGGTGGTCTAACTCACTTCCTCCCACTTGTTCTTTGTTATACTCACAAAATAATAATGGGTTTTCTGTAACAATGAAAATTGTCCCTGTGTGTGTGTGTGTGTGTGTGTGTGTGTGTGTATGTGTGTTTGTTCTACAGCTGGAGGCCAGAGACTTGAGATTTGAGTCACTGAAGCGGTGACACGGTCAGAGCTGTCAGTCTCTTCAGGTCGCTCTTATCTAAAAGGCTCTTGCTGTAACAAGCTTCATTATGATGCCTTACTTAGACAGAACTCAAACATAATCTTCAATTCGAACATACTGGATCTGATCACTTTAACTTGATTGGATTCATTTTCTTTCATGCACAGATAATGTGTAGCATACTGTAGAGGTCAATAGTGAACAGATGCACAACATATTTTCCAGTTTCCAGAGGGAATTAAGAACTTCTGATCATAGTTAGCAGATATGATGTATAAATGAAAGAAATAAACTTTTGTTGAGCAAGGATTCTTTTTATTGATCAAAATTGACAGTTGAAACATTCATAATGTCACAAAAGATTTATATTTCATATAAATGCTGTTCGCAACAAATCTTTTTTTTTTAATTGTGTAAAAAATTAGCTCAAATTTTATCTTCTTAGGGAATTGAATCTTACAATCCAGTCTGATTTTGATTTGATTGAACTGATTCAAAATTGATAGCTTATACTTTTTCAACGGTTCATCCAGCGAACGTTAAAATCAGTATATTTTAACCATTTTGATATTTATATTATGTCCTGGCCAAGGTCATAATAACTGTTAATGATAGCTTAGTTCTGAGCTAGGTAACACAAGATCGGATCAAATGTTTAGACTTGAAAATACATAACACAAGACAATACTTCTTTATAAATTAAACAAAAGTTTATTTGCTAACTGTTATTCTAACAATACATTAAACTAACCTACTAAACTTACATACACACACACACACACACACGAAGTTCCCAAAATTCTAGTACTAGCTACTAGTTCTTTAAATTCAACCTGAGAAAATTCATAAAGCAGAGATTTCAGCTTATCGTTACTGCTTTAGGATTAATTCGCCCAGTTCAGCAAAAGATGAAGATTTTGTTTGTTTTACTTGCAATTGATTTGACAGCTGACAGCGGGCTTCCTCGATGGCTTGCCTGAGGGAATCCCGGGGCTGCGGATTGGCTGCTGAGTGGTCGTTGGATGACGTCTTTCTAGGAAAGCCCTCTGGTGATTGGTTGGTTTTCTGGTTACTTGAAAGTGACGTGCTTGGCGTTCTTCAGAAGTCTGTTTGCAGAGACTTTAGGCTTTGAAGATCTTTGCATGTCACAAAGTTTGATGAAGTGTTGGAGTTCTGGAGTCTCGCTCACGTGATGTTACAGCATGTGAGCGCTTTGTAGCGCAGTCAACGAAGGCGAAAGAGCCAACGATCGAGAGAGCAAGCCAGCGACGAAGGCTTTGTGACCAGTTCTTAAGCGGGCTGATTTTGTCCATCCCTCAATGCGATCTTCCAATCAGACGTTGTTGCAGGGCTTTAACCACACCCTGTACTGTTCCTTATCATACATGAATCACATGCTACTTAATATTCCACGTGGGGAATATTTCTGCAAGTTCTGGTAATAACTTCTATAAAGTGCTGTAGCAAATCAGTTCAAAAGGGAAATGTATATACATAATTACAATTAATTATGATTAATTACAATTATTTAAATCGGCTGACAGTAATAACTGTAGCAGAATTAAATTGCCATCAACTGATCTGTTTTTCCAGTGAACATTCAGTGTAAGTTCATATCAACTCTAAGAAAGGATATTCCCGTAGCCGCAGAAAATACTTTCCTATTAATGCATTAAATCATGTAGCGAGGGTCAAAATCGTAAAAAGACATTCATTTGCAAGGCAAAACCAGAAACTCATGTAATTTGTGCACGCAACTTTTATTAACTAAACGCTAACACACATAACTAATCTAAACAAACAAACAAATAAACATACACTCAAGCGTACATACAAAGGGGAGCTAAAGTGGATGAATGAAGCCATTAGAGAAAACAGAGAATGCAGTTATGGAACAAGTCAGTTAACCACCTGAATAAAACCATCAGTGCCATTTATAACGGGGTCTATAACTTATACTAAACCTCTGTTTCGTTTTGTTAAATGTACGATACTTGCATTGCCTTGGTCGTTGACGAGTGTCCAGAATGCAGTCTCGGATGAAAGTCTTGATGGTTTCAAGGTTTTGGACTCGCGATAACGTTCTTCTGGTTTGAAGAGTGATAAATTCCAAAGATGTATATTATATGTTTATATTATAAACATATAATATACACTCTCGATTAGGTATTCCGAAGACGAATTCATAGAGACCAAACATGATGTAAATGAGGTGATATTAACCAGTGATCTATCATAAGCATGCATAAAACAGAATACCATACACAAGACCATATACAAGGAGGTAGTAATCATACACAAAGACATGGGGATATGCATGGTAGGAGAGTTATAGAAAAATTTGTCTATGAATTAATGAATGAAGTCATTTCCTATAGCAGTATGTGTCGATTTTAGAGAGAATTGCTTAGGGAGGAAGATTCTCTCTACATACTTTTAGGTCGTAAAGCTTATCAGATCTGGCTGAGGTGTCCTGGCCAGAAGATTGTTCACAGACATATAGGCACCGAGTCTGGTGTTGGGTGAGGGGTCTGTGACTGTTTGTTAATCTAATGAGTAATTGATTTGTTAAATCTAATGAACAAATGTGTGTCTGATTGGTCCAAATGCTACAGTGCTATCACCCAATTATGATACCGAATATCAGTTTTTCATTCATACCAATGTTCTGCAATTACCGTGACCATTCATTCGAGACCAAACTTAACATATTTCACACACATGTTAATAGCTTTATCAAGTCAAGTTGAGCATTATTGTCATTCTGCTACGTGTGGACATATAGTAGAACGAAATGTCGTGTCTCGCAGGACCACGGTGCTACATACCAGTTAAACATAAATATAAACATACAACAATACAAGTATAAGAAAAACAATAGAGCTGTACAACAGTTAACCATCTGACTATACACATACTATAAATACAATAACTACTATACATAGTTGACTACACATACACAAACTGTAGTGCGTTTCATCGTTGTTTCTGATGAGGCCTACCATAGTTGTGTCATCAGCAAACTTGATGATGTGGTTGGAGCATGACTTGGCAGTGCAGTGGATCAGCAGCGTGAAAAGCAGCGGGCTGAGCACACAGCCTTGTGGGGCACCTGTGCTCAGTGTGGACTGACTGAGGTCTTGCAGTTAAAAAGTCCATGATCCACTTACAGAGGGAGGTGTTAAGGCCCAGGAGGTTTAGTTTGTAGATGAGCTGTTGTGGGATTATTGTGTTGAATGCTGAGCTGAAGTCGATGAACAGCATAAGAGTCTTTCAGTTCCAGGTGAATAAGAGCTAGGTGGAGAGTGGTGGATATTGCATCGTCCGCGGAACGGTTTGGACGGTATGCAAACTGAAATGGGTCCAACGTGTTTGGGAGACTGGACTTGATGTGATGCATGACTAACCTCTCAAAGCACTTCATCATGATTGGGGTCAGTGCTATGGGACGATAGTCATTCAGACAAGACACAGGTGACTTCTTTGGTACTGGAATTATGGAGGTGGATTTGAAACACGTGGGGACGACTGCCTGGCTCAGCGAGGTGTTGAAGATGTCTGTTAGGACATCCATCAGCTGTGCAGCACAGTCTCTCAGTACACATACAGATCTCTCAGTACACATCTTTAGATTCTTCTTGACTGAGTTGATTCGATGGCTCATCTGTGTCTGTTCGACAGAAATCCTACAATTGTGTGAGTAATAATAATAAGGAATATTTTGCGAACATAGAAACTGACTCCCTAAAGAAGGCTTGATCCCCCATGAAGCGTGTCTACTTATAACATTACCTGTAAATATCAATATATATTTCCAGCTCTTGCTGATTTTAAATAATAATTTTGGCCACGACTGAAACGGGTAATACTATTAACATTACATGAGCAGTTGAAATAATTACACTAAAAAACACAATCATTGGATTGAGCAAGAACATAATGTGTTTAAAATGCAAATGCACAGTTCATTTGAATGATAACTATTGTCCTCTTTAATGCTGTTAAACTGAATGTATGAAGCAAAAACAACACTAAAATAAGAGTTCAATCAATATGTGTGGAAGTTGCATTCATTACTGTAATACTAGATCTTATACTGACCCCAAACATTTAGAAGGGTCCTATTATGCCCTTTTATGTACTTGATTTGCATTTTGGTTGTACTAGAACAGGTTTTCATGCTTGATTGTTCCAAAAATGCATTCTTTTTCTCATATTTCACATTATTGCTGAACCTATCTTCCCAATCTGTCTTGAGCACTCTTTTTAGTTCATGTTTCGATGAAACCTCCTCTTCCGAAAATACAAAATGTGTTCTGATTGGTTGTTCCAGTGTGTTGTGATTGGAGAACTGCTTAGAAATCTTACCATCTTACAATCTTTCCATAACTGAGACATAGCGACAACACGCTACTAAAGCAGCTCTTCTTCATCTTTTCTAGTGTAGCTTAACCAGACCTCGCCTGTGGGCAGGGATTATTTAAATTAGTGACATTGTGACTTCACAATATCTGGAAGAAGTATGTTATTTGTGGAAGTATGTCTTTTGAATAGATTTTGTCGTGCAAATACCAGTACCAAAACCGCCAGTAACAAAAATCCACAGAAAGTATTCCTACACCTGCAAACATTATTTGTTAGTACTTGAAGTTCTTCAGCTTTTTTTATTTATTTATTTATTTTTTTTCCAGTGCTTTCAGGGCATTTGCTTTTCACAAGTTTTCAATTGATTTTCATTTCATCAAGAAATGTATTATTAAAGTTTTATAATTTTCTAGTGACTTTGAAAAAATGTAAACAATTTAAAGGCAGAATGTAACTCAGTGTTCAGAAAGTAGTTAACTGGGTACTGAATACGCAATTTTGATTGGTTCTCTTTTCTGCATGTTTTTGTATTGTTTTTACTTTTTCCTGTTTGTTCTATTTGCTCCATACCACCTGCAGCTTTTAAATTTTTTTTTTTTTTTTTTTTTTTTTGTATACTAGTCTAGTTTTTTACTAGTTTTTTTTTGTATACTGGCCTTTTCGTCCTGTTAGTCAACAAATCCTTGGTAAATACTGCATATAAAATGATGGTCACAAGTATGATTACTTGCAGCTTCTATTTAACAAAGCAGTGTTGTAGGTTGCCTCGCTGTGCACAACAACCTCGCCGCATACTGAAATGTTATTGCATTCAGTAAACACAGAGACCTTAATGTGTTTCCTTTGCTGTAATGACTACATGGTATTGTGGTGAATTTAACATGAAAGATATCTTGAAAGAAATATGTATGTGTGCTCAAAAACAGGTATCGGACCTTTGTCTCTGAGGACGCAGGGCCCAACACACTGGTTGCAACAGTGCTGGCCAAGGACCCAGATGGAGATGGGATCACATACAAAATTACAGCAGGCAATGAGGAGGGCAACTTTGTCATCGACAGCCAAAAAGGTAAGACATCCATTTCAGATTGGGTGTTACTCTTTTGATCTCTCTGACGGCCGTTTTACGCTTCATGAACATTCACTAAGGAGCAGTGCCGTAGAAAAGCTTTAATTCAGTGGTTTCTTTCAATCTCTTTACATTGCATTGCATCATATTATACATAAGTCGTTTAACTATTAATGATACTTTAATAGTAAGTAATAATTAAATGTACTTTCATGGTAGGATGATCACGACAGGGCAGCTATTCAAACAAAAGTCTTCATCCATCATTTACCTTGGACATAATTCAGATGCCAAAAGAGTTTTTTGTATTTATTTAAAGTATAGTTTTTTTTTTTTTTTTTTTTTTTCCCTTGATTGGGGAGGACAGTAGAAATAGGCATGAATCTTATGCTGGCCAAACTAAAACTTGTGTTGTAGAGAGAAAACCTGCATCACCAGCGCATAAAGTATGTTACTGCTGCACCACTGCTCTGATGTTATACAGAAGATTTTATTGTTTATAGAATGAACATTATAGAGAGAATGGGAAATTATGTAGGAGTAGTTAGGATGGGATTTAAAAATGCATCACGTGATGAGAGTGTGTGTCCCGAATGGAAAAGAAGACTTTAATCTGAAGGATCCTATGTTCAGACTAGGATCCTATCCTAGTCTGAACATCTGGTAAATGGTAAAATCCAGAATGGCAGGAGAGTGAGTGAAATCAACAGCAACATCTGTTTGAACAGTCAAGTACATACTGTACTTTACTATATTTTAGATCACACTAGTTCTTCTAAGTTTTTAAAATTAAGCAAAAGTACAGATTTAAGTACAGTTTAAAGCTTTAATGTTACATTTCAAATCAGTTGAAAATTTGCCATGTATGATTGCCATTAATCATATTTACATTTTTTTTTATAGTCATCACTTTAACAAACAAGTCATTGGTACTTTCACATATACAAAATTAGCCACTTACTAATAAAGAGGTAATTATTGTAAAGCATTTCTTTTGGTAAAATTGTTAAAAGTTAACACCCACATTGTTAAGTCAAAACACCCATACAAGGATATAGCTGTTAATATGAAATCCTGTTTCTGCCTTAGAGTAAAAAAAAAATATGAGCTAATTGTTATGGGGGAAAAAACACAATAAAATAAAAGAGAGAGAGAGAGAGAGAGAGAGAGAGAGAGAAACATTTCACATTGTGAGAAATTAAGGCAGTTGTAAGAAATAAAGTTGTAATTGCAAGAACTTAAATCACAGTTCTGACTAAGTAGTCACAATTTTGAGATAAGTTGCAAAAATAAGAAATAAATTTCATACGAAATATAGAAAGGATTTTCTTTTTTCTTTTATTTTATTTTCTTTTTTATAACTCTAAACCATAAATTGGAATGGGAAATATGAAAGATACGGTTGGTAAGCTCTTTATTTGATTATAAGTGTATCCTTTAGGAATCGTGTGTATACAGAATCAAACACTTTTAGTCCCTTGATGATTACAGAACTTTTCACTGGGCATTGGCACATTTCTATTAACTAATATGAAAATACAGTGTCTGTTTATCTCCCGCAGTTTTGAAGAAGTTAAGTAATGGCTCAGTAAATACAGTATAATATTTATTGGCAACTACAAATACAAATTTCTTATCTCCTCAAAGTAACAGCACTTGCTAAACAGCTCACGACTTAATTGCTGCACACTCCTCAACAGAGAAAGAGCTAGACATGTTTTGATTGATTGCGTTTTGATTGAAGAAGATCGGTCGTAAGATACAGACTTCACTTGTCCTTCTCACAAAATATGTTTGTTGCTTATGTTCACAGTGCTCCAATATAGTGCTCCATTCAGGTGATTCAAACATGTACCGCTTCATCGGAAGCACGGCGGTTCCTTGAAGAGTGTCTCTGTTGATTCCCTTCCCTGCATATTCCTCCTTTTCTCTTCTATAAAGATTAAAGCGTTCCTTTATTGTCCCTTCTATGGCTCGTCAGATCTCAGTCTCTCCTGAAATTCCCTCTATCATTCATTAGAGTCTCTCCTCCATTAAGTTGTTTTTGTTGGGGCGAATAAGGGCTCAGATGCTTGGTGCCCATTGTTAATTTACTGTAACTCACAGAGGAATGCGCTCAGTTTGATTTAATACCCCTTTAAGGATTCAAACAGCAAAGTCAATAAGATGATCAGGCCTTTTGTATTAAAGACATAAATACAAAGACTGCATTCGGTCCATGAAGGATGTATTTACCGGCACGGCGGAGTAGTGTTTACACTGATAATCAGCCAGATCATTGGCGGCACACAGCACCTGTCAAGCGTTTTTATTTTCTTCTGTTATTTGTAGTGTTTTTATTTTCCTTTGTTCTTTGTCCTGCTAAAAGGCCTCATGTTAAACAAGGTTCCATCACCGAATGCCTGGCAATGGAGAAATGCATTGCAAAAAAGAAAAGACTGCCAGAAAATATATTTGGCTGACAAGCTGTTTACATTGTACAAAAGCTGATAAATTGTGTAATTAAGGATGCTCTGGATGTGTCCAGCAATACATAAAAGAGAATTTCTGAAATGAAGAAAAAAAAAAGAAAAAAAAAAAAAAAAAAGATATTGTCTCATGCTGGGAATGGGTTTTGTATATTTAGTCACCTGTGCTTTCATTAGAAAAAAAATGGTGTTATTACCATATTTATATCTTGAGAAGTGTTAATTTCCTCACATTACTTTTGTAATGACTTGCTATGTTAAAACAATTATAATAGTTGCCCTTCGATCTGTTTTGAAACTGTTTGGATTGAAATCTTTGTTCATTGTTGTAAGCTGGTATAGAAACTGACCACCCCCATTTCTAAATTCTGTTGCACTGTGGCGCTTCTGTCACTAAAACAAATTCCTTGTATGTGTAAACATACCTGGCAATAAAGCTCATTCTGATTCTGATTCTAAATGCTCACCATGTGTTTCTCTAAAGCTAGAAGAGTTTTCATGCAATATGGGGAGGAAGAAAAATCTTTCTGGAGAGGAAAAGCATGAAATAGTGCAACGTCTTGCAAAAGGCATGAAAAGATTATCAAGATTATTACAGAGATTATCAGACTGCCAAAAGATTTGGGAATTAATCAGAGCTCTTGATCAGATAAATAGACAAATAGCCAAAATAACAAAGTTGTGATGTGCTGCACACATCAATGACTTGTCAATGTCAAATGACTTGTCAACTTATCAAATGCTGTTCGTTTCTATTCATTGAAAAATCCATGGAAAAAGTCATGTTTTACAGAAAACGTAATTTAAATTGCAGTAATATTTCAAAATAGTACTGTTTTTACTGCAGTTTTGATAAAATATATGATAAATGCAGCCTTGGTGAGACCAAGAACAAAAAATAAATAAATAAATAAAAATAAATTGCTAACCCCGAACTTTTGAATCACATATGCATAGGCATTAACTCCCAGTAATTTTGTTGACAAGATTAACACTAAGCATTATTTTTTTGCTATATCAATGGTTGATGCTAGCATTCATAAAATTAAATTTTAGACTGGCTAATGTAAGTTACTGTCTTGTGGTAGAGCATTGCGTTAGCAGCGCAAAAGGTCATGGGTTCAATTCCCAGGGAACACATACTGATAAAAAAAAAAAAAAAAAAAAGTATAACCTGAATGCATTGTAAGTCGCTTTGGATAAAAGCGTCTGCTAAATGCATAAATGTGTTAAATGTATTATACTCTCTCTCTCTCTCTCTCTCTCTCTCTATATATATATATACAGTCATGGCCAAAAATATCGGCACCCTTGGTAAATATGATCAAAGAAGGCTGTGAAAATTAATCTGCATTGTTAATCCTTTTGATCTTTTATTTAAAATATTCACAAAAATCTAACCTTTCATTCGATAATAAGAATTTAAAATGGGGGAAATATCATTATGAAATAAATATTTTTTCTCTAATACACATTGGCCACAATTAACGGCACCCTTTTATTCAATACTTTTTGAAACCTCCATTTGCCAGTTTAACAGCTCTAAATGAGGTTAGAGAACACCTGACAAGAGATCAGAGACCATTCCTTCATCCAGAATCACTCCAGACCCTTTAGATTCCCAGCTCCATGTTGGTGCTTCTTCTCTTCAGTTCACCCCACTCATTTTCTATAGGGTTCAGGTCAGAGGACTGGAATGGCCATAGCAGAAGCTTGATTTTGTGCTCAGTGACCCATTTTTGTGTTGTTTTTGAGGTTTGTGTTTGGATTATTGCACAGTTGGAAGATCCAAACATGACCCATTATAAGATTTCTAACAGAGTCAGTCACTTATTGATTTTTTATCTGTTGATATTTGATAGAATCCATGATGCCATGTGTCTAAACAAGATGTCCAGGACCTCCAGCAGAAATATAGGCCCACTACATCAAAAATACAGCAGTATATTTCATGTACACATGGGGTACTTTTTGTCCCTGTGTTAACCAAACTCATTTTTGAGTGTTTGCTGCTAAAAAGCTCATTTTTTTAGTTTCATCTGACCATAGAAGCCAGTCCCATTAGAAGTTCCAGTCGTGTATGCTGGAGTTTGTTTTTGGATGAGCTAGGATAAGTTTTCTTGAAACCCTCCCAAACAACATGTGCTGATGTAGGTGCTGTTTGACAATTTTTTTTTAAGGTTTTCTGATGCCGAGACTCAACTATTTTCTGCAATTCTCCAGCTGTGGTCCTTGGAGAGTCTTTAGCCACTCAAACTCTCCTTCTCACCGTGCATTAGGACGATATAGACACACATCCTCTTCTAGGCAGTTCCGTAACATTTTATGTTGATTGGAAATTCTTAATTATTGCCCTGATGGTGGTAATGGGAATTTTCACTGCTCTAGCTCTTTTCTTAAAGCCACTTCACTAATTTGTGAAGCTCAATTTTCTTTTGCTGCACATCAGAAATATATTCTTTGGTTTTTCTCATTGTGATGATGATTAAGGGAATTTGGGCTGTTTTCCCTCCTATTTATATTTCTGTGAAACAGGAAGCCATGGCTGGATAATTTCATGTTCATAATCACCCTGGAGTGCTCAAAATTGTGAATATTCAGAGATATTTTACTCATAAGAATTTCTAGGGGTGCCAATAATTGTGTCCAACGTGTATTAGAGAAAAACATTTATTTCATAATGATATTTTCCCCCATTTTAAATTGTTATTATCCAGTGAAAGGTTCGATTTTTGTGATTTTTTTTTTTTTTTAAATAAAAGATCAAAAGGATTAACAATGCAGATTAATTTTCACAGCCTTCTTTGATCATACTTACCAAGGGTGCCGATATTTTTGGCCATGACTGTATATATAGATATACAGTGCATCTCAAAAAAATTGAATATCGTGAAAAACTTCATTTTTTTGTAACTTATTTCAAAAATTTAAACTTTCATATATATTTTAGATTCGTTACATGTAAAGTAAAACATTTCAGAAGTTTTTTGTTTGTTTGTTTGTTTGTTTGTTTGTTTGTTTTAATTTTGATGATTAGAGCTTACAGCTCATGAAAGTCGAAATCCAGTATCTCAAAATATTAGAATATTTATATTTGAATTTCATTAAATGACCATCCCTACAAAATAAATTCCGGGTATCTCTTGTTCTTTGAAACCACAATAATGGGGAAGACTGCTGACTTCGCAATGGTCCAGAAGCCAATCATTGACACCCTCCACAAAGGGGGTAAGTCACAGAAGGCCATTACTGAAAGGAATGGCTGTTCACTGAGTGCGGTATCAAAGCATATTAAATGCAAAGTTGACTGGAAAGAACAAAATTGGGTAGGAAAAGGTGTTCAAGCAACAGGGATGACCGCAAGCTTGAGAATACTGTCAAGCAAAGCCGATTCAAACACTTGGGAGAGCTTCACAAGGACTGGACTGAAGCTGGATTCAGTGCAACAAGAGTCACCCCGCTCAGACGTCTTCAGGAAAAACAACTTCTGAAACAGAAACAACGTCAGAAGCATCTTACCTGGGCTAAGGAGAAAAATAACTGGACTGTTACTCAGTGGTTCAAGGTCCTCTTTTCAGATAAAAGTAAATTTTGCATTTCATTTGGAAATCAAGGTCTGGAGTCTGGAGGAAGACTGGAGAGGCACAGAATCCAAGCTGCTTGAAGTCCAGTGTGAAGTTTCCAAAGTCAGTGATGATTTAGGATGCCGTGACGTCTGCTGGTGTTGGTCCATTGTGTTTTATCAAGTCCAAAGTCAATGCAGCCATCTACCAGGAGATTTTGGAGCACTTTATGCTTCTATCTGCTGATAAGCTTTATGGAGATGCTGATTTCCTTTTTCAGCAGGACTTTAGCACCTGCCCACAGTGCCAAAACCACTTCCAAGTGGTTTGCTGACCATAATGCCTGACCTGAACCCCATAAGGAATCTATGGGATATTTTCAAGAGCAAGATGAGAAACAGTTGATCCAACAATACAGATGAGCTGAAGGCTCAATAGTGCCTCAGCAGTGCCACAGGCTGATCGCTTCACTGATGCCGGAGTTTGTGCTAAAGGAGCCCTGACCAAGAATTGAGTGCATAAATGATCATACTTTAAAGAACTTGAACTTTTCTGTTTTGCAAATCCTGTTTTTGATTGTTCTTAGGAAATATTCTAATATTTTGAGATACTGGATTTTGACTTTCGTGAGCTCTAAGCTCTAATCATCAAAATTAAAACCAAAAAAACTTTTGAAACGTTTTACTTTACATGTAATGAATCTAAAATATATATGAAAGTTTAACTTTTAGAAATAAGTTACAAAAAAATTGAGTTTTTCACGATATTCAAATTTTTTGAGATGCACCTGTATGTGTATGTATGTGTGTGTATATATACACACACACACACACACACACACACGCGCACACACACACACATGCATACACACAGTATGTCCACATTTAGGGTATTTGGTTTGCTGTAGCTCGCAGCGGACATGACAGTGATGTAAACTGGCGTAAAGAGAGGGCCAGTGGCATGCCCCTCACCCTCATATATGGAGACATTTGCTTGTCAGAGCCCTGGAGAAACATCTTCTCTATCTTTGATGTGCACTGATATGTCCTGGCTGCCTCTTCCATCTGTGTCCTGTTCTAGACTCCACCAGTGTACTACATACTAATCGGAATAGACACTTGCGGCTCAAGGACAGATAAATCACATGCGGATCATTACTCAAATTTCTGTTGCATGAGCTGCCAGTTTGTCAATATTTATAATCCCGGCTCAAGCTCTTTATTTAATTCTGTGTATATCTCTGTTTAAAATCATTGGTGGTGATGCATACCGTAGCAGTGCCTCTGTATGGTTTGAAACGGTGGTTTAAAAAAAAAATAATAATAACATTAACATTACTCAACAGATTATCCTGTGGCTTATAGCCTGCAGTTGATACAACTGTCGAGAGAATAGAGCTAGAACCTGTGACAAGCCTCCTCAAGGCACGCAATCCAAACACACACACTCATTTTAGCCCCCACTAACATTTGGATAGGGAGCTAGTGCGGCTAGGGGTGTTCAGATTGAATTAGAATTGATTACATGTTCTTTTTCCCCTGAGTTGTGCCACAAAAGGACTAGCGTTATGCATTAGAATCAATTCAAGAAACTAGGGTACATGTGATTTCCTTCCTGCCAAGTCTGTGTCAGTTGATGTGTTGGTTTCTTTAATGTCCCTTTGCTGCTAGCTGGAGATAGCAGTCATCTAGCTCTTCAGATTATGAATGCAGAGCTGAATGCAGCAGAGTCTAATGCGCCCTCCTGAAAGAGATCGCGCTGCATGGTGTACCACGGAGGGTCACGTAGGAGCTGACTCCGGCTGTCTCCGCAGATAAGACACAATGTGTGAAGCATAACGATATCCCTGGCACATTTGCAACAACACATACATTCATCCATAAAAACATACAATATATACAGGATTTTGCATAGTACAAACCTCAGGAATGGCAAATATACTCATCATTGCCTTAAAGGTCAGAAACAGCCTCTCTGCATTATGAATGAGGGCTGAGAGATTAGTCTTCGTGGCTCCATATGTGTTCATCAAGTCCTATGTCATTTATAAACTTTCAAGTTTGAAATAAGAGTCTGTTTGTCTGATGCAGTGTACTCAGACTCCCTGATAAGCACGTTTTTTTCTTTTCAGATGCGCTCGCGTTAAAACTGTGTTGAACTAACGAGGAATCAGTTGCTAATTCAAAGAAGGCACTGAGGTTGAATGGAGTTTGAGTGGGATTTAGACGAGGGTAATGGGCAATTAAATGTTGCTATAAATGTTTGCCTGTCACCCCACACAGGATTGATCCGTCTCCGCTCCAGCCCATCTCCCAGACTTCAGGGAGTAAAGTACGTCCTGAACGTAACGGCAACAGATGATAACGCCTCCGGTGGGCCACAGTCACTCTCCACCATTGCCCAGGTCATTGTAGGAGTTGACGATGTGAACAACAACAAACCTGTGTTTGAAAAGGTACTGTGTATATAAAAAATCAGTCTGTATCTATCTATATGCTATCTCTGTTTATTCACAGTGTAATTATCTATTTTCTTCACCTTTAACTCTCACATTATCTCTGTTCCAAAACAACTGCTACTTTTATAATGTTATATATAAAAACAAATTGAATTAAATCACAATGATGAATACTAGATATAAAGTTATAATTCTGAGTGTATAAATGTGACCTGTGCTAGCAAAATGATTCGGAAAGGACATGGGCTAATTATGAGCTACAAAATGATGAACTCATTTTTGAAAAATTGCCAGCACAGGTCACAAAATGAAAATTGTACAATTGTACAAATGTACAAATGTTTTAATTCAAATATGTTATATAAGTCGAAATATGTACATTTAAAAGTCTATAAATTTGATATAGATACAAAATTTAATATATAAATGTAAATTGTGAATATGTGGAAGTAAATCTGAATATATAGTTATACAGTAGGTCTGAATATATAATACCAATATTGTCAAGAATATAAGTGTTTTTTATTTTTTTATTTATTTATTTTTGTTTTTCTCTGAGTGTATAAATGTGACCTGTGCTAGCAAAATGATTCGGAAAGGACATGGGCTAATTACGAGCTACAAAATGATGAAAATAACTAACTCATTTTTGAAAAATTGCCAGCACAGGTCACAAATGTGAATCAGTTTTTTTTTTTTTTTTTTTTTTTTTTAATTCAAATATGTCATATAAGTCTGAATATGTACATTTAAAAGTCTACAAATTTATATATATAGTTATACAGTAGGTCTGAATATATAATACCAATACTGTCCATAATATAAGTAGGGTTTTTTTCCATAATGGAGTTTGTGGTTGTTTTATTTACCATTATTTTATTTTATTTCTGAATGTTATAAAATAAATGCAGATAAGTCGAATCTGTATATACATAACATTTTTCTCTTAATAATGTAATTTTGACTGTGCAATATTTAGTCAGGTGCATTTTTTTGATAATATGGTATATATATTCTGATTTTCATTTATATAAATTCTGAATATGTAAAGGTAAACCCTTAATATATATATTTCTAATTCCTGCAATAATAATACTTTTTTTTTTTTTTATAATTATTCAGGCTTAACTCCATACTCAGGTTTTATAAATACATATTCAAATATAATAATTTCATGTTTGGCCTATATGTATTCTTTGATTTTGGCCAAAATTTGCTGCCTTAGGAGGCAAAATAATTGCCTTCCTTTTGAACAACCTTTGCATCAGGGCCCACCTATGCTGTCTTCGAATGCAGTTTCTCCTCGTCTGAGGGTTTTGGAATAGAGCATTTGTCTTCCCTCTTTCTCTCGCATATTCTCTCTCTGTTTTGTCTCTTTAGTTTTCTCTTCAATTTATCCACTCCCACCCTTTTTTCTCATGAGATATTATTAGCAAAGCAACTTGGGCTGCTGCGTGATCAGCTGTAGACTTTTAATTAAGTGTTTGAAATATGTGCTGAATCATTATGTGTCTGCTTGCTTCCTGATGTCTCCAGTAAATATGGGTTGAGTGCAACACTGAAGATATTTAGAGGGTCTTAATCTCCCCAGGCTGCGCGGTGAGGTGAGGAGATGCTTGGCCGTGGGCCGACGTTTAGTACTTAAAAACTTCTCTTCAGGTCTGTGGAGTATTTTGTTTGAGTTTCTCTTGGCAGGGTGTGAAGTAAATTAGCATCCACTGAGACGCAAGACATCTCTTTAGTTTTTGAGCCAGCATGGGGAAGCCAAAGTGGCAGTTCTTGCTCCGCTGAAAGACCTCAGAGCCAGACTTCTCAAAATGAAATAAATAAAGCATTTATGCCACTGCTCCGCTTTAGATATTTTAACCCCATTCCATTTTTACACTCATTCTACTCTTTGCACGCTTTCTATTTACCTTCTTCGTGCCATTATAGCTTCCTAGAATACCTTTATCCACCCTTTTTAAATGAGAAAAAGGGGTTGTAACTAAGAAGTAAAGTTCTTTGTTGTTTTTTTATAAAACTCCCACCTGAACCTCGTCCCATTCCCCTGTCATATCTGTGTTCTGGATACCAAACCATTCCCGTGGATGTGTGAACATCAGTGGTCATGGATCTCCGCTGAGAAGTTCTCTTACTTGTTGGCCCACGGCATGTGTGTTTTACTGCTAGGTTTCTGGGGATTCGTGAGATGGACTCACAAGGGGTGCAACGCTTGATGTTTGCACTTCTGACCTTATGGGATTTCACGCTCACCTGACTGATTGAACAAGACAGAGTTAGTGGCTGGGTTTTAGCTAGCTGCAGGATGAAAGAGACCATCACAGAGAGGACTGTGTCCCTTGTTATTAATTAGGTGTCAGAAGTGGCCATCAAAGGAGAAGTTGGTGGACTGATTTGGGAATTGTCACCATGTGTTTTAAAGGGATTTATGTACTGTTTTTCCAGAGTCTCATCTAACCTCAGCTATCTTAAGCTGAGCAAACTAATGGTAAAGGGGAGGCAGCACTTTCTTTATTTTTGTGATTACGCACACTCATGCACGCGTGTGCAAGGATGAAGAAGGTGTGTGGGTGGTGGAGCATGGCTGAATTATCCAGGCTTATTCCAGGCTGTCTCTACAGATTCAGTGGAATGGAATTGATTCAAGGGCGCTTCAATTATAAAACAGAGATGAATCTCAACAGAACCAAAGAGATAAGGATTAATACGCCTCCTCTCCCATTCTTCATACCGTCAATGTGCGTCCACTCCGCGATGTTTACTGCTTTTCTTATTCATCTCTCTTTCTTTCTTTCAATCGCTTCATTTCTGTTACTTTAAGGGTGTATTCACACCGGTCTTGTTTGGCTCGACAGAAACAAACTCAAGTTCGTTTCCCCTCTTGGTGTGGACCTTTTGGGCAGGTGTGAATACAGCAATCACACTCAGGGTGCGAACCAAACAACCGCACCGAGACCCAGCTGAAGAGGTGGTCTCGGTCCGCTTCCAAACTCACTCTGGTACGGTTCGTTTAAGGTTTGAATATGAA
The DNA here is from genome assembly GCA_039654775.1 of Spinibarbus caldwelli. Lineage (NCBI taxonomy): Eukaryota > Metazoa > Chordata > Actinopteri > Cypriniformes > Cyprinidae > Spinibarbus > Spinibarbus caldwelli. The sequence goes on along the minus strand of CM077221.1, from coordinate 26,777,368 downwards.
CCGGCCTCGATCCGACCCAATTGCAGAAAGCACGCTCAGAAAAAACACACAGCTCATGCATATAGTGCTGTTGTTTGCATTTCAATCGCTTAAATCACTTGTTTTTAAACCGCAATGCTTAAAAACGCGTGCAAATTAGCGCACTAAATAGGCTAAAGCTTGCCGCAAAAGTTACAATGAATATGTCTGTAAGGAGATATTTGAATTATTTATTAATAAACTAGTGTTTTCTGAGTCAGTGTCACAAAGATGAAGTTAAAAATCCTGACTCGCCATCTCCTCATTGGATGCTTCTTTAGAAAGAAATGCATCTTTATGGATTACAATGAAAGAGTTTTTGTTTTGGATATGAATTATTTCGTTTTGTAGTAATTTAAAGTTTTGATATATTCATCATGTCAGTTCATTTTGAGTTTCAGTTCATTTTTGTGAAGCGCTCCTGTTCAATACCGGGAGGGCAAGCGCATCCTATTAGTTTTCTTTATTTTAGAAAAGCACAACGTTTTTTCTTGATATTGTGAGTGCACACAAATAAAAATAGACAGTTCCGAACGATGTATTATTCTTACCTTTATGAGCAACAATTACGGCATATTTAATTTGTTTCCACTGATGTCCTGAAGCTCGCTTCAACTTCCACTCTCCGCACAAACGATTGGATATGCGCCTAATAGCGCACATTTATCTAGGTTAAATGTTTTACATTTTGATATGCTTTAAGTATTTTATATCTATAGATTTTATTTTCGGCAAGTCGTAATTACAACATCGTATGACATTGTCTCATTTGATGCTCATAAGTTTCTTCATATTGCGTTAGTATCTCATAACAGCAAATCAGTAAAAGAATAAAAATTGTACTACGAAAGATATCCATGATTAGCCTGTTTTTTCACTTCCTGTTTTCCCTACTTGAGAATTCCTGTCCAATGAATGGATGACCTTAGCACATGTGTGGTTTTGTTTACAATTTCTGGTTCACTTGCAAAAAGGGCAGTGCGAAAGCGAACCGCACCAAAAAAAAAAAAAAAAAAAAAAAAATCTGCATTGAATTTGGTCCGGACCAAAGCAAGTGAACTAACGGACTTTCCTGGTGTGAATACACCCTAAATTACTTTATTGCTAAATTGCTTTCAGTAATGATCCACTTTCACTGCCCTTACAGTACCAGCTCCTTGGTCTTGTTTTGTTATTAGAACACTCATAACTTACATACGTAGTCTAATCAGTGAAATTATGTTCATTAGTTTAACCATGAGCAGATTTTGTTCATATACTGATGATTAATATTGTGCAGTGCATTATTGTGTCAAGGCTTACTAATCACTATTTTTATCATTTCTTTTTGCATCTCAAAGATCTGGGTTAGTAAGCCAAAGGTTTCAAAGGTTCAAACACTGGAAGGAATAATTCATAAGGCTCAATGGTGAAAGTAGATCAGAAGACACTCTAGCTCTCCTATTGCTCCAGGGAGACTGTCTTTGACTTAGTTCACACTGCAGGTCTTAATGCTCAAATCTGATTTTTTGCTGAAATCCAATTTTTTTTTTTGCGCTGTTGTTCACATTGTCATTTAAATGTGACTGCCATCAGTCTCATGTGTGAACCCTATACGGCCCTGAAGTGACCCGCATGCACAGAAGAAGACGTGATGTCAGACGCACCGCACTGTGTTTGCGGAAATAAAAATGGATGCTGCTCGTGTTAGCGCGTGTTTAGCAATTTTTAAGTTAATGTGCAATCGGAGCCTAAATAACGAAGTGATAAGAAGAAGAATATTAAGAAGAAGGAGAGCACGATTTCCTCCAGCGCAGAATTTTGATGTCTGTCGCATTTCAATGACGTAAAAATCGCATGAAATGCGACATGGGCTTTCAGACTGAAGTCACATTGCAAAACATCAGATATGTATCCGATTTAGGACCACATATGAAAGTGGCCTAGGCCTGATTTGAAAAAATCGGATTTGTGTTGTTCAGACTGTCATAAGAAAATCAGATATGGGTCACATTTGTGCAAAAAAGTCGGATTTGGGCCACTTTAGCCTGCAGTGTGGACTAAGCCCATGTTATAAACAATCTGGTCTTTTTTTTTGTTTGTTTGTTTTTTTGTAGTAAGCAAGCATCTGCTACCCTTCCCTATTATGATTTGTTTTTTGTGATCCAGACACAAGTGCTAATTGCAGAAGTTTTGTGTTTGTTTGGTTTTGTTTTGTTTGTTGTTTTGTTTGTTTTGTCCCACTTTATATTAGGCGGCCTTAACTACTAGTTACATTTAAATTAATCATTTGGTACAATGCACTTTTTATACATGAATGTTTTTACATTGCACTTATATATTTTTTAAATACCTGCATGTAATTACATCTGTAATTAATTTCTGTAATTATATATATTATTACATTGTTGACCCATCCTGTACACCTTAACCCACCCTTAAACCTACCCATACCACCAAACCTGTCCCCAACCTTACCTGTGTTCCACCTCAATAGCAGTAATACAAGTGTTTTGCAATACAATATGAACACAATAAGTACATAGTACTTATTTTTTGATGTAAGTGCATAGTAGTAAATCTAATATAAAGTGGGACCAGTGGTCCAATCGCAAGTTGTAAATGCAGCTGTTTGGTTTGGTTTTTTGGTTTTGTTTTGTGCTACAGGACTGTATGTGCTGCTTTAAAAGTAATTTACCATTGAATTGAAAATATAAAAATTTTTCCTGCTTCTTTTATTCTGTTTTGTTGTGCTTTGTGAACACAGTGGCCCTCAGAGATCCTGTTCACTAGCTTTGATTGAAGCTGCATTGGAGACCAATATTATCAGGTGTAAACAATAATGTGTCTCGGTTGACCGCTTGTGAGCTGATCACCCAAGACATATCTTAATACAAGAGTAAATAGCCTTATTAAAATTTTGATTACTGTATACATCTTCCTTTTCTTTCTCTGTTTTTCCCTCTCACAGTGTGCTGAGTATAAAGAGAAGGCATCAGTTCTGGAAAATAAGCCAGCGGGAACATTTGTGCTGCAGGTCCATGCAGATGATGCTGATGAAGGAGCCAATGGAAAAGTCACATATGGTTTTATGCATAAAGACAGCACTGTTCCTGCCTTCAGCATTGATCCAGAAACAGGTAAAGATTCAAGCACACTTATTCAATGAGCTTATTCCTGGTTCAATGTATACTAAATTACTCTACTGAGAGCATAAAAGTAGATGTCTCCATTGTCATTCCTTTCAAAATTATCAGATGTCATTGAAATAGTCACAGGATTTGAAATAGAACATTTTTTTTAACACAACCTTTTTAATGTCTCATTAAGCACTCTCTTATAATGGCATGCGCTCACGGTCGACTCTCTCTCTCTCTCTCTCTCTCTCTCTCTCTCTCTCTCTTTCACACACTCTCTCTCTCTCTTCCGAAGAAATTTAAGCCTTGAAGTATTTTCATTAATTCAAACTTGAGTTTAATTCACTTTAATCATAGCCTTTCAAAACGTGCCAACTCTCAAAGGAAGAGAAAAGACAGCATTTAAATGTGTCGTCTCAAGACCCCTTTTTAAAGAAATGGAATGCTTTATGAAATGTAACTGTTCATTGGACATCAATCAGTGTGTCTTTTATAGAGGAGAATAAAGAGTGAAAATAGGAATGGATTGCAGTGGGAGAAACGTGAGGCACGTTTGCGATGACTTCTTAAATGCAAATGGGGAGATGTAGAGAGATTTGACTCTCTGAACTCAAGCACAAAAATGAAGGAATATTTCACACAAATCTGCCTTGCATCTAAATAATGTTGTTTGCTTGGTTTCAAAAGATCATTTCATTCCTTTTTATACAAGATTAAATAGAGATGCGACTTTACTGTGGACAACAAAATTGAATTATCTGTAGTACTGTGAATATATGTATTAGATTCTGGTGAATGTTGTTTAACTATTGGTGAACAGAAGCTTAATGGTAACAGAGATACTTTTTCAGGTGTTATCGTAACTGCTATGACGTTTGATCGGGAGAGGCAGAGAGAGTATGCAGTAACAGTGACGGCCACGGACCAAGCGGCGGACCCCCTCATAGGCATCTGCCAACTCAACATTCTTATCCTCGACGAGAACGACAACAGCCCCAAATTTGAGAACTTGCGCTATGAATGTGAGCAATGAGCAGTTTCTTTTTACCATCTTTCATGTTTCATACCTGTTGGGTTGTACATTGCAAATAAGTATAGGCACTAAGTATAGTTAAGTATCCCTGCTGTTCCAAGCTGTTTTGCATAGTTTCCTAATCAGGTGCTGTGCAGGAAGATTTCAGCTACAGTCAATTTGTCAGTCCACATCAAACATGAAAATGATGCGAGGTGCGACAGTCAATCTTAAAACACAACTCATCAGAACAGTTCTCTCATAGCGCATTGCAGCTGAAGAGTGTAAAACTAAAAAAATGTCTTCCATTTTCATGACATCCATGAAGATTATGCAGAATATATGCTTTTTATGGTTTTCCATATGGTGCTTGAGGGATTTATCATACAGTATCTGGACCTAGTTGCATAAACACAGCCACTAAACTTAAAAGATCCAAAAAGTTGTACAGACATGATAAATTGAAACCATATGAATCGAACAGATTAATCTAAATCTTGTGAAAAGATACAATCTCTTTATATGACGAACAGATTTAATTTAGGATTTTATTTGCATATAAACACATAAATAGAGCACATCATATCCACCTTTTTCCTGACGCTTTGCGCAAATATGGGAATAACTTCCGTTTACATTTATAGAGCGAATCAGCAAAAGGTTGGCTCTATGAATGAATAATAAGCTTTTCAAAAACTGGGTACAATGAGGTGACATTATTTTACTCACCCTTCAACTATCGATTATTAAAAGGAAATATAACAGTTTAAAAGCATTAACAAATTAATTTCAACATACCATGAAAAACTCCTAAAGATCCTCCTTCTATTCACAGCAATATTACGGACGTGTTAAATATCATTATAGTAATACATGTCTATATTTCGTAACAATTACATTTTATTGCATCCGTGTGAAAATAAACCTGGAAAGAGACACGAGGATTTGGGGAGAAAAATGAAAGATTCTTAGTGCATTACAATGAATTATTCATGGTTTATATCGTAAATTAAATCGAGAGAGCAGACCAGAAATGCACAGTATATTTTGTCTTTTTTCATTTACTTACAGTGGAATACAAAGGCTCGTTCCAAACCCGTAAGACCTTCTTTCAACTTCTGAACACAAATTATTTTTTGATGAAATCCAAGAGCGTTCTGACCCTCTATAGACAGCAACGCAACTGAAATGTTCCCAGACCCAGAAATGTAGTAAGGACATTGTTAAAATAGTCCATGTGACAACAGTGGTTCAACCCGAATTTCAAAAAGCTACAAGAATACTTTTTTGTGTGCAAAGAAAACAAAAATAATGGCTTTATTGAACAATTCTTCTCCTCCAAATCACGTCTTCCGCCATAATCGAGATTACCTCTGCACGTAAACAATGCATGCACATGGTGCTGCTGACGTAGAACACACATGCATTGCACCTTGTTTACGTGCAGAGGAATGCACGCACGCGTCGTGGAACTCTCAATAATAGTGCAATATGTGATTTGGAGGAGAAGAATTGTTGAATAAAGTCATTATTTTTGTTTTCTTTGTGCACAAAAAGTATTCTCATAGCTTCGTAAAATTGCAGTTGAACCTGATGTCACATGGACTGTTTTACCAATGTCCTTACTACGTTTCAGGGTCTGGAAACATTTCAGTTACGTTGCAGTTTATAGAAAGCACTCGAATTTCATCAGAAATATCTTAATTTGTGTTCTGAAGATGAACAAAGGTCTTACTAGTTTGGAATGGCACGAGGGTGAGTAATTAATGACAGAATTTTAATTTTTGAGTGAACTATTCCTTTAATATGCATGAACAGTACTAATTTATTGCAGTGAGATTGCAATGTGGGCGGAGCTACCTGGTGTGACACTGTCAATCAACAAAAGTCACTCATTGCTGTTCTGGGCTGCGTTTCCCAAAAGCATCGTAAGCTTAAGTACATCGTAGACCCATTGAAACCAGTGGAGCTACGATCAACTTAGGCTTATGATGCTTTTGGGAAACGCAGCCCTGACTGGTTAGAATAGAACTCTGATTAACATAAAGGGGGATTGTCATTTTATTGTATCAAATCAGGTTGGGACACTGCGTTATGCTGGTTTGTGTTGATTTAGTATGTTTTTAATTGGTGAACCAAACTTCTGTCAGCTGGTCAATCAGCATGATCTTTCTGATAAAGCTGGTTAACAGAGAAAGTCGTTTTCCTCACGCATGCAACACTACATCACATAACTATGTATCAAACTGATTTTAAAATTAATTTATTTTGGTTAAGATTTATCAAAGTATCTTGCACATGCAATTTCACAGATAGGATCAGAGGATATGACAGTTATCAAAGCTTTTTGTCTAATTATGCACCAGCAGAACAGTGTTTCCAATGCATGTTAAATTATCAGAGCCTTCCTTCTATCAGACTTCTTACGCGAGGACACCATGATCGGGACCAGTTTTCTGCGAGTGGCTGCACATGATGATGATTACAGCACTAACGCTGCCATCACATACTCCATGTCTGAGGAGCAGCCGGAGTATCTGCGAGTCAATCCACTCACTGGCTGGATTTACGTAAACCAGCCAATCTCACAGGTCAGTCCTGCTCCAAACAGCTAAGTGAAGCCCTGATAGTTGAAATACTGAGTTTACCTGTATGTGTGAGTGCTTTATGCATTTAAGGAGTTGCATTTTAAAAGCAAGTTTCAGACTTGAACTTTCTCAAAAATAGTTTCCAACAGAATGATTAATCATTAAACCCTCATAAAGGGCAGGAGTTCGAGGTGTGAGGAAACAGACCCAAAATTGCACTTGCAACATGAATATTGTATAGTTTGTGTGTGTTTTAAGTTTTAAGATGCTGCGGTGTGAATGATTTAGCAGCTCCACAACAGTTTCTCACAGCACTTCGCTCAGATGATTGATTGGGTGGTAACAAGATCTTTTTGGCATTCTGCTTGTTTTTGTAAAGTTGATGACAGAAATAACCTCACAAGTACAAAAGACTTGTTTAAGCATTAATAGTGATTATTGATGGGGTGTTTGTGTGTGTGTGAGTAGGTGTTTAAGTTTGAAAGCCACTGATATCGGACCACCTTTGACAAGAGACCTTTGTAAAACTGTTGCTATGACTACCAAGGTCTTGTGTTGGTTGGTGTATACGGTGAGGCTTGAGCGTTTGTATATGTTCTTTGTGCGATTACAGAGGGTGGGTGAAAATTGTTTAGCTGTCATTTCACATCATTCGACACGCAGACAGCCTGCTATACGAAGCAGAATGCCCTGAACGCAGACAGCATCGGTGATTTTGCTGATAAGCACAGGCATCTGCAGTGAGATGACAACGAATACAGTGATGTATCTATCTGTTGTGTTGATACACTTGACATCCATTTAAACGGTCATCCTTGGTGTTGTAGTACTGGGATTTTACATTTTTTGATGCCAAGAACCCCCAAATATAATTATATTCTTTGAAAGAAAAAAAAATAAGTGTGCTATTTTAAAGGTGACATATCATGAAAAGACTTTTTCCGTGTTTAAGTGCTATAATCGGGTCCCCAGTGCATCTACCAACCAACCAGTAATTTTTTTTTTTTTTTTTGTAAGTCTTTTTCTGCAAGCTTGTGAAAAAACAAGCCTCTCAGATTTCGCTCTCCCGTGATGCAGAAAGAGGATCTTATTATAATAATACTGCCCCTTAATCTGCAAGTTTCCACCCACGGCCTCGCCATTGTGTTTTCGCAAGCGACAACACTGTACCAGTTCTAACGCCATGGGGAAAGTTCAAGAAGCATGCTAACTGTTCTGTCTTTGGCTGCACAGATTAGCACAGAACACTATTTAGAGTCCCAGCCTCAGAGGAGATGAGAGCAGTGGATTTATTGATTAATTTACTGTATATTACACTGCTGCCACACAGATCTAATGTAAACATGCAATTTCTTTCCCAGCTGTTTACCTTCACAAACATAACTGACTGTTTTTGTAACTTGTGTGTGTTTTTAACATAAACGTGTGTGTATTTGACAGTTTAAGTGCAATGAGACGAGTTTAGTTTAGTGGTCACATGCTGTGTGACATCCACTTTCTGTGTGCGTGCTTCGCATGTGTGCACTCAGAAAAGCGCATATTAGAAGTTTAAACTGATATGGTTTAAAACGCATTATTTCAGCACGATAGACATGATAATCAAAACCAAACAGATGTTTTATCTCAGGTACGAGGTGTAAAGGCACAGCCCTATTCTGGAAAAGGGGGCGGGGAGCAGCAGCTCATTTGCATTTAAAGAGACATGCACGAAAACAGCGTGTTTCTGCTTCCACTCAAAATAGGCATTTTCAAAATGATATAATAAATGATCTGTGGTGTATTTTGAGCAGAAACTTCACAGACACATTCTGAGGACACCTGAGACTTGTATTACATATTGTAAAAGGGACATAATAGGTCTCCTTTAAAGAGAGATGTAATATAGAAATGATCAAATTATTTAAACGTGTTAATTTTGTTAAAATTATTTATCAACTTGAGCTAACATGCCAAATTTGACATTTCTAAAATATTTTGTAAAAGCTGTTTTCTTTCTTTGTTTTATATTCAAATATTTTACCCTGAACTACAGTTTAAAAACCTTTGTCTCAGTACATTTTCAAATTTTCAGTCTTAAATTGTTTTTGACTTTTCAATAATTGTGTTTGATTGTTTCCAGAGGACCTACATCAGCAGGCAGATCATCGCTACAGATGGAGGAAATCGGAACAGTTCAGTCGAACTTGCAGTCACCATCACTAACGTGAAGAACCAGCCTCCACAGTGGGAGAAGGACAAATACGAGGTCGTCATACCTGAAAACACTGTCAGAGACACTCCAGTTGTGGTATGCACTTAACATAACGCTAAACACTTATAAACTACTAGATCTCTACAAATACGCAAATTATGTAGATTTATGCCTGTTTTTTACTGAACTTAATGACAAGATTAGAGTCATACAGGATAACAAAAAGTGACTGTCAGTGGTCCACATATATTCATTACATACTGTAAAAATGATGATTTCACCCGTGCTAAATATACTGTGAATGAAGGACCATAAACCAAGAGGCAAAACAAACATACAGCTTCTGCTAAGTGATTTATTACTTTGGCCTTTGAAGCACACCTGTGAGGCACTCCATTAATGACCATGTCTGTCATGTGTGCATTGAAGGAATGCTATGATGGATGCGGATAAGTTTTAATCCCACAATAAGATTCTGGCTTCTGGGTATTCCTTGAGGGGCTTGAGTTCCCAGACACTGTCGACTTTACTGTCATGTACTGGCGGTTACAACTGACAGTCTGTGCTTTCTGCTCGACCACACAGAGTCTTCACACAGCCTGTCACAAATCCACAAGTACACAAAGGCACACACACATACACAGTCCATTTAAACTAATGGTAAGATGCTGTAAGATTGCAGTCCCCACTTCAAGTTGCGTTTCTGTAGCCCTGCCATGAATCATCTGATCCTTCGCTTCAAATTTTAAGGACGTTGTTTCATTACATTCACTATTTAGGAAGTCAGCCAATCGCTGAGTCACTGGATAATTTATGGACATTTCCTTTTTTTCCCGTTTTCATTCAGTTACAAATGCACTGAAAGCATTAATTTGCAGAATTTCCTGGAATACATTTATTGCCATTAAGACCATTATTAATGCAGATGAGCATTTCATGAAGAGCAGCATAAATAAACAGGGCGAGGAGGAACAAAGGGCAAAAAAAAGAAAATAAATAAAAGACAAAAATAGAGAACTGTACCGAGATAGTACTTGCTCTTCTACTTCTAATTGATCTTGTGTTAAACGTTGTTTGTGTTCTTGTTGGTATAGGAAGTAATTGAGCTTATTTAATTGATCTGTTGTGGTGATCTCCTTACAGTTGCCCCATTAACAGAGATTCACAGCTGTTATATTTAAAGACAGAGACTAAATTCTCCCAGGACAGAAAGAGAAGTCTTTGATGTTGAACATGATCAACCTGCAGTGATCAGATGTGTCTTGCTTATAACATTGCTTATCATTTTTAAAATAATAACTGTTATTTTAATAATATATTGTATAGTACTTTAAATGTGTGAATATATGTATATATAAGTTTGGGGTTGGCAAGATTTTTCAAAAAAAAAAGTATCATGCTCACTAAGGCTGCATTTATTTGATTGAAAATACAGTAATAGTGCACTACAGTTAAGTCATTAATAGTAGAATATTTTTAATATGCCAATTTTGTGGTCAAGAAACATTTCCATTGGGAAACTGATCACTTCTGATCTCTTTAATGGATCCGTGCTGTATAAAAGTATTAGGGACAGATTTACTAACAGCTTGCACCAGCGCAAACCGTCTTTTGGCGTTAAAATAGTACTGTCAGGATTTACTAAAGACGTGCAGTGAAGAAACAGCTATTTTTGCGTCTGACCTTATTGAATATGCATTTGTAGGAGTTTCCCTTTCAAACGCAAAATTTATGGGAGAAGAGTATTAAAATGAATCGCGCAATGTGATTTTCCAACATTTGCGCTCGTCAAATTACTGGTATTTGTGCCGTTATTTAAAAAAAAAAAAAAAAAAGCATGTCTTAAAGCAGGTGCTAATTTGCGCTGCTCTTGGTAGATTGTGCTGTCATTATGGAAATTATCTTGCTGCGTCTGTGTTCTTTAATGTGCGCATTGTCAGTAAATCACACGCAGAATTTCCCCTCCCAACGGCACTTTTATGGAATTGCGCTCTAACATTAATTTGCCCTGTTTAGTAAATCTGGCCTTTTATTTCTTTCAATAAAATAAAAATCGTACTGACCCCAAACTTTTGAATGGTAGTGTATATATGAATATTAAACAATTTCCTCCTGGCAGACTATCAAGGCCACTTCTCCGCTGGGCGACCCAAGGGTGACTTATAACTTGGAGGATGGATTGGTGCCAGAAAGCAACATGCCTGTTCGTTTCTACCTAACCCCGAATCGTGAAGATGGCTCTGCCTCTATACTTGTCGCAGAGCCTTTGGACTATGAGACCACACGCAACTTCATGCTTAGGGTTCGAGCTCAGAATGTGGCTCCTGTTCCCCTGGCTGCCTTCACTACTGTTCACATAAACATCACAGGTAAAGGACATTTATATAGTCCTCAGCCCAATTGAAAGAAGTGGAGCAGATATAAACCATTGAATAGAGAGTTACTTCCATGTAAGCCTTGCATGAACCCAGATCAATTTAAAAGTGCCTTGTATGCACAAGCAGTACAGTGAAGGACAACTCTATGCATGTAGTTAGAAACTAAGTTGACATGAGGACATGAGGTAGAAATTACAGGAAGATACAGTATTACAGGCCTGAAAGATCTCAACATGGCTTTGATGTAACTGTCAAAACGTTCAGAATTTTGATTATATGGTAATGAGATTCAAAGGGTAGCTTTTTGCATGTGTAAATGGATTTTCACCAAATTGTGGAACTTAGTGTGCATGTAAATATTATATCAAGGCAATTTGAATTTGGATTGAATTGATTCAGCTGAACAGAGATCAGAGATGGTGCTTGTTTACAAACCATTTACATTTATAGTTTTAGCAGGCACTTTCTTATTTCTTATTAAAGCAATATACAAGAACGTATATTTATATCTACACTTTAATCGCATTTAAAATGACAGCTTTTAATCTGTTTCTTGTTTGAATTCCAGTTCCTTGTCCTTACACTTGTTAATTTATTTTTATAATCCATTCACACTCTTAAACTCTGATTATTACAGAATGTGTCCTATAGCCACAACTCTTTAATAGCCTTTATTTCATCCCACCCTGTCTGTTTGCCTCTACTTAAGCATTCCTCTGTGTTCATCTCTTCCACTGCAGGAAGTCTCTGTACTTCCCCTGTAATTTACAGAGTTCGCCCTGCAGTGTTAATCTGGCTCTCTCTTCATGGATGAATCCCTTACTCTCCCCCCAGTTATGACTGCTCCATAATACTGATCCAGCTACAGTTACAGTACTTAAAAGATGTATGTTAATACATCTGGAGTTGTAGGAGGACATTGGCACCTGATCAGGATCAGTTTTGTGAATTGAAGGGTAACATCTTCATGGGAAACACTTTATCGTTCAGTGTAAGCCATAGACAAATAATTAATCTGTTCTGTTGCTTTTGACTTATTTACAACACTGCTTCTTTCTCCATTTAAGAGTACAGCCAGTGCCATGTTCAAAAGAGAGGGAGAGAGAAAGAGAGTGAAATGAAGAGAGTGCTAGAGGGAGGAGGTCATAATGGATTTGGCCTTCCTGTTTAATTCATGGTTTACGGCTTTGGCTGATAGAAAATTAAAACCTCAAAGTACATCAGATGGTGATTAGTGTCTGGAATCATTGAACCCATTAAAGATCTTACCCTAAATTCCAATGTCCTCATGTCCCTTCTAGGACTGAGAGCAGCACATTTTAGGAGAGTAGGCTTGGTATTAATTTCCTCTTCAACACACAGAATCCACTAATGTAATAAGGCTTAGATAAGACGTAATGTCAGAGTTAAGATAAGTCAGATTTGTTTCTGATGGAAAGCCAGAGTTTTAACTTCTCTCAAGCTACCAGAGATATTTCTGCGTCTTCACGGTCAGGTGGCTGAAACTCCACAAAAAGACGTCAAACTGATGCTTTAATGCTGGAAACAACGCATAAATATTGATTCGCATGAATAATGTCTTGTTAAACAGTAATTACATATGTTCTGTACACCAAGGCCACATTATTCATTTTCTTTGAATGACAGGGAGCCCAATATCAGTATGTAACAGACCTGCAACAAAGCCAGCTCAAAGTCTTTCCTTATGCAACAAGCAAAGAAAACTGCTGAAATATTTGTTTGTCAAGTTTGACTGTGTGACCGTCTGTTGTTGACAGATGTCAATGACAACGTTCCATTCTTCATCTCCTCCATATACGAGGCATCTGTGACTGAAGGGGCGGAAATTGGGACTCTAGTTCTCCAAGTGTCAGCCAATGATCTTGACCTGGGACTGAATGGGAAGGTATGAAATAGTGTTTTTCAGTTGAACTAGCTATTCACTCAGCCAACCTTCATCTGTAAACACTGTACTCATACAGTACACTATAATAAGCAATAAGATCTGTACAATTCAAAGAACATCTGTGATACAGTCACACTTTCAAGGATGAATAGAACTGAACTTTATTCTGCATCTGTGTTATGGGGCTAAAGAGATGAGAGACGTGCGGATCCATGTGTGAGCTTTTATTTAAAGACGTGGTCACAGTCAGGCATGGGTCAAACAGCAGCAAACGGGTATGGCACGGGCAAGATAAAGAGTAATCTTTAATGTAACTTTTGTCACGATAAAAAAAAAATGTAACTTTGTCATGATATTCAAATTTTTTGAGATGCACCTGTATATAGTATATATATATATATATATATATATATATATATATATATATATATATATATATATATATATATATATATATATATATAGACTGTATATATTTACAGTTTACTGTTTAGCAGTTAGGCTACTTAATGTTTTTGTGGAAACTGTGATACATTTTTAGGATCAAAGTTCAAAAGAACAGCATTTATTTGAAAAATATTTTTGCAACATAATAAAGGACATTACTGTCACTTGATCAATGCTGTGTCCTTGCTACATAAATGTATTAAAACAAAACAAAAAAAAATTGTGGATTCCAAACTTTTGAGTATGTTTCTGTCTTTCTTTTGACCGATAGTGAACATGTTTCTGAAATCATTATTGTTGAGCCATGCTGTGGACCCTGGATCCGAAGGGTGTGATTAAATGTTCCTGTCTCTGTGCTTTACTCTGTTGAGGGTCCTTTCAACAGTCCTCTGAATTACAAATTCCATGCAATGGCACAATAATGAGTGTCATTTGTGGGTGTGAATGCTAATATAATTTTTTTTCCCCTCTTACAATACCCCCTCACACACAGCTCCTTTAGTGCCAGATGGGATTTGCTGCGTGTTTTATTAACCTGACCCCTGCAATCATTTTATTATGCCGTTTACATTTAATTCAGCCTCTTACTTGTGTTCTCATCTCTAATGCGGCCGGCAGGGCATCATTTAATACTCACGCCATGCTGGTTTAGTGCAGCCGTTCAGAGCAGCTTGTCTGATAATTGTTGTTTGGGGCTTGTTGAAACAGCAGTTGGCACCTCTTCATCAATTCAACAGTTTTGGCTATCTAGATTAGCTTCATTATTCTTAACTTGAATGGCCTTGATTTCTACTTTACCTGCTGGGAAATTGCCAATGTGCGTTACAGGCATTACTGGCAGAACACGCAAAAGGAGGTCTCAGCTTCAGGTCAGAATGCTGGGTTAGGAGAAGGCTGGATTGTTTAATTACATGTGATTAGATGAGGTGGAGTAGTCTTAAACACACATATACATGCACACAGAAAGACCAGTATTAATTGTTAATGCGTTTTTCACACAACCCTGTTAACTGTTCTGTGACAGATTTGACACTATTTCTCCTCTGAATGTCATTTCTTTTTGCCAATTTCTTTTTTATTGTGTTTCAGATCTCATACTCTCTACTGAATGATCGTAGTGGAGACTATCAGTACTTCCGCATTGATCCTGAGCTGGGTACCATCTACACAGAGGCTGTGTTTGATCGAGAAACCAAGGGATCCTACCTTTTGGAAGTGAAGTCAGTAGATGGCTGGGAATCAGCCAGGCCAGGGAAGCATGGACAGCCCAACTCAGGTACATCGAGCCTAATGTGGCATCTTATATGAAAAGCAGAGTTACAGTAAATGGTTCAAGCTGATATGAAAAATAGGGAAAATGTTCTCACTTATTGTACATTATACAACAGTTACATCCTGTCCTCATATCTGATTGGTTGAGCAGCATTACAAAATTTCTGATATACAGTCTGACATCAATGGGACTTTTCATTGTCTGTATCACTTGTCGGTGTTTGAGTTCCAGAGAGGCTATACAGTTAGTCTGTGTGTTAGTGGTGAGGATTTTTTAGTCATTCTTTCTGCTTGTTACTATGTTACGTGATTGTAAAGCAGTATATGGCCACAGTTCAGTCATTGAATCATTCACTGAACTGATTCATTCAAAAACACTTTCATTCAGGAAAGCTACTACTTTGTGTGGTGTGATAATACACAAAAAATAATGTGAGCATAGGTCAAAATACCACTAAAATGATTGAAAATTACCCTAAAATTTGAGATGGGGACAGAAAGTGCCCCTGTGTCAGTTCTTGTCTTTATATTTATAACATATGATAGTTTTTTTTTTCCCAAATATTAGCACAAGTGCTGATATGATAATTATTTTATACCACAGTTCAATACACAAGATGTTAATATTAAGTGATTTACTTTTCAGTTTCACCAATGAAAATAATTCCAAACAAAGCCACAGCAAAACCGTTGCACTTCTACAAACAAAACAGCACTGTCTTGTTGCTGAATAAAAGCACGTTTTTGAATGAATCAGGTGGGTCAATGAATCAATGACTCTTTATAAAGACATCTACTTGTTTGGTTCCTGACTGAACCAGCCACTTGAATGAATCGATTCAATGAATGACTGACTCTGAGACTCACTCATTAAGACAGTGGTTTGCTGCCTCTACCGGTGATTTTAGTTTAATATTTAAAGTATCATTTAATTTTGATTCCATCTTTTCATATTTCTTTATTCAAAAAATTCAATGTTCAGTCTGCATTCTGAACATTTTTTTTTTAAGTTAAAGCAGTTCATAATGTCATAAGATTAAAGTTTATTCAAAAACATTAATCTCATGACATTATTTACTGTGCAGCTACATCTAAATGCCACTTCAGATGCAGCTTCTGAGCCATATCTGCAGTCTAAAGATGGATTTTGTTGACACTAATTTCATTTGATTGGTAACAGTATTATAGTGTTTAAACTAAATTTAATAAAGTGTAAGAAGAAGGGGGCAAATATCTCACCTTAATGGAAAGTAAATTTCACTGCTGACAATTGTATTTAGAAATAAAGTTCAATATCAACTTTATTAAACTGTTGTATTCAAGCAATATCACACTTGCAGTCAGTTTTTTGACTGCTAAATATCATTTCGTTCACATGCAGTTCAGTTACGACTTCCACTTTATATCCCATTTTATAACCAAACTATACCTTCCTTAAATATTCAGGACTCATACAGACCATATTTGAAGCTTGTGTTTGTCACTGTCACAATGATCACTGATGATATCAATAAAACAAGAATTTATACAAGATTCATATAAGTTAGTAATTACAGCTGTCAGTCACAGACACTGACTGTTTGAACATAGCCAGTGGGGTTGTGGGATTTCACAATACAGAGCTAAAGAGGATCTAAAGTTCAGGGGAATATTTCCATTAGCTGCATAAAATATTACACTGCATAATCCTTGTTTAATATAGACAGCGTGACAGTTTGATTGGATTTGTTAGACCACAGGGCTAGCCAGAGTCTCACATAAATGTATTTTTCATTCATTGTGTGGAAGATTAACAGTGTCACTTTTGCCTTTGCTTTGCCTAAATAACCCACTAACACTTGAAGTAAACTAGACAAAAGTTGCTGGTTTAAATGTTGATGAAGGTGCCAGAGGAGAGGGGGAGATATCAGGGAGCAGCAGGGACAGTCTGGGAGAAAAATGAGTCTGCTCCAGTACTCTCTGTCCTCCTCTGCTGTCTGTCTGCTCACACTTTGCCTTGCACTCCAAATCAGAGTCCTGCACGCGGGCGGGTACCCGACGGGTGAACCGCAAAAATTGACGTAACGGGTGGAATAATGACGTGTCGGGTGCGGTGCGGGTGCGGGTCGGACTGGTGACAGCCACGGGCGGGTTGCGGGTACAATTATAACCAAGACTATTTCGACTTAATCCAGTACACGCTGATAGGCAGCTCCTTTCAAATTGTCCCGTGTTTGTGTTCACGCGCTCTGTCTGAAGACCGGGCTTCTACAGCGGGATTTACAAACACTGAGCACTGTAGCCAATCGACAGCTGTATTGACATTGATTGACAGCTGTAGGTCTAGTGATTATATTAAAGGGAGCGCTCTTTGCTCGCTTTTCTGTAGTTAATCTATTCACAGTTTGAATAAAAACTTTAAACTATTTTTCATTCTAAAATAGGCCTAACACATATTCAATATGTTATAAAGTTCATATTTGACTAATCTAAGCCTTTTAGACCTGTTTAAAATAGATTGGCCACATGTACACAATAGTTTTATATTGTTTTTACACGTTGGATGTTGTGCGCTCTCTCTCTCTCTCTCTCTCTCTCTCTCTCTCGACACTGCTGCCAGTCCTACATATTTTTATGCAGCCTATAAAGTTAATTGTTTTTATAGGTTATGAAGGAAAAACTCATATTTGGCTTATTAATCTAAGCCCTTTAGACCCGTTCACAATAGATTGTTCACATGTACGCAATAGTTTTATATTATTTACACGTTGAATGTTGCTTTCTCTCTCTCTGTTAACTTATTGGGCTGCGTGTGATAAATGTTATTATTAATTTTTAACCGCATTAACTCAGAATGACTTGTTAATTGCTTGTTACATTAAAAATAAAATAAAGGTGTTTTGTCCATGGCCGTAGCCAGGCTTTGAAAATTAGTGAGAAACTTTAAAGGAGACAGACACGTAGATGTTTGTGAAAGATGTTTTCTCTGTTTTGGAGGGATGATAATTTTTAAATCATTCCCTATTCATTGCATCAAAATTTGTTAATATTTACTATATTTAAGGGTGGATAATTTTATTAGCTGTTTATTATTCATGCAACAATACATAACTACAATAACTTTGTCTAGTGCTCTAATGAATGTTTATAGCATGATCTGTGAAAATTTAACTATACTGAATGACTTTGTGACTAGTTTTTGCGTATTTCATTTAATTCTGTAACCTACTTGTTCTACAGATCTGTGTACTAGTGTTAAATGCTACTGTCTTCAACAGCGTTGATAACGTTTCTGACAGATAATATCATGATAATGTTTTGCGTTTCTCTTACCGAATGTCGTATCCTGTCAGCAAAAACCTGTCCATGGCCTTTTTTGATTGCTGTCAGTTTAAGTGCAGGCAATGCACTGTTGCCAGATATTGCTACTAAAACAAACAAAATGCTAAAAATAAATCAACATAAACCGAAATTATTTCCAATCTTTTGCAAATAAGATAAGATAAAAAAAAAAAACTCTAAACTGAAACTTCCTACTTTATTAACTTTCTAAAGTGTTAAATTAAGTGGAAAAGACAAGTCCAGAACGCTTATAATAACTGGATATGGCAACACGGTCTTAACTGAATTATACATGTCATGAAGACATTCATATGAGGAGATTAACAGCAAATTAGTCATTCAGAGAACAAATTTTATTTTTGAACATGAAAAATTTTACCGAGGTCCGGACCTCTGTGACCTCATAGCTGGCTACGGGCCTGGTTTTGTCTGCCTTATGTAGATTTAAAGTGGGTGCGGTTCGGGTCACAGTTTTTATGTCAAACGGGTCGGGTCGGGTTCGGAATTAAATTAGTGTTGCTGTCGGATAACAGGTCGGGTATTCGGTTAACTACTGCGGGTGCGGGGCGGGTGCGGGTTTATCAAAAAGGACCCGCGCAGGACTCTACTCCAAATAGAGGAGACGTGCACTCCAGCACACTTACAACTGTAGTGAAATACACAAATTTAGATTATCAAATTGACAACATGGCAGTGTCAAATACGGTTGAGCACACAGGAGACAGAGTGTTGATTAGCAGAGAGTCACATGTACACACATAATTACTCAGAAACATGTCAATGCTAATTGCACTAATGCTGTCAGAAATGTCAGTATGACAAGGAAACAAAACACAAGTGCTGTTTGAGCAGAAAATCAGACAACAGAGGTGTGCCTCTGCGTTTGTGAGGAGAAAACATGACCGCGTCTTCATGGCGGAGCTCTGAACAACATGCCAACCTGTCAAAGGGTGGCAGCTAAGTGTCTGCTGTGCTCTTTTTACACAACATAACATCAGAAAGAGAGCGGGATCAAGACTCGAATCAGACACTTTATCTACGAGTCTATCCGCCTCTCACAGCCCTGACTGAGCTGAAGGCTCTGAAAAGGTCACTGCATGTTTGACTGTTTGTTTAAGTTCTTCTGTGTTTCTTTAGAGTAGCATAGGATTTGTTGCTTTAAAGGGATAGTTCACCAAAAATGAAATTTTGGTAACACTTTAGAATAGGGAACTCTATTCACTAATTTGCTGCTTATTAATAGTTATGGTAGTGGTTAGGTTTAGGTATGGGGGGTAGGCTTAAGGATCTAAAATATGGTCATGCAAAATAAGACATTAATATGTACTTTATAAGTATTAATAAACAGCCAACATGCTAGTAATATGCATGCTAATAAGCAACTAGTTAGTAGTAGTGGGAATTGGTCCTTAAAATAAAGTGTTACTCCTGTCATTTTAAACCTGTATGGCTTTCTTCAGTGGAACATAAAAGATATGAGAGATGTCTCTCTCTCTCTTTTATTATTTATTTATTTATTTGTTTGTTTGTTTGTTTGTTTGTTTGTTGGTCCATGCAGTGGAATTCAATGCTTACCAAACCTTTTTGATGACCAGAATACTTCAAAACATTTTTTTTTTTTTTCGTATGTTCCACTGAAGAAAGAATGTTTTAAAGTTTTGGAACAACAACATGACAGAGTGAATGATTTTGATTCAACCGACCCGAGTTTGAACTTGCTTTTTTCTGAACCCATTCTTCTTTTTCCAGTTGCATATCAGCTCGGAGAGGCATTTATTTTTAAATAAAAATGAATAAAATTTTCAAAAAGTAGAAATAAAGTGCCCAAAATGTATTTATTATTGAAATTAAAGTGGGCATTTAATAGGCCTCACCTTTATTGGAGGTTCAGTATGGTGGTATGTGTAGGATTGGGCTTTAGGGATATGGAAACAAGTGAGGTCCAATTTAGGCAGCCATTTATCCTTTTGATTTTAAAATATATAATATATACACTGAATTTGTTATTATTATTGGATGCTTTTTTATATTGCACTACAATACGCTGAGGTGCAAAAGGTATCTGCCACTATCCACACTAAGTATAAATAGCATCTAACACTATTTGCGCTTTGTGCAAATAGCATCTGTCTTTCATTTGTGGGTGAACTTTTCCTTTAATAATTGCTCTTATCTTCAGCAGCAGATTCTAATTGATGTGTCTACTGATAATTATATCACATAGAGCTCATTTAAATGGGGCAAGCATCACAAATTTCACTTGCTTGCACTCAGTAAACACACAACCCCCTGGGTTCTTCACATCACCTGATGACTTCAGACACGACGTAGAGCCACACACATAAGAGGAAGATAGAGAGATGAAGATGGACAGAAAATGAATGAGACAAACAGGAGACACAGCAATTTGATGGAATTGGAAATGTCAGATATTACAAAGATGGGAGGGAGGAGAGAGAGAGAGAATGACAAGTGGGAAACGACAGAGGCAAACACTTGAATGTATGAAAGACAAGAAAAGTCAAGTAAAGATAAGAGTGTCTGAACACAGATTGCTAATCTTGTGTGTTTCTACTCTTGTCAGATACGGCATATGTGCGTATTTTCATCAGCGACGTGAATGATAACAAGCCGGTGTTTGAGCAGGCTGTGTATGAGGTCGACGTGGATGAGGATGCTGACGTGGGCTCTACAATCCTTACAGTCAGCGCTAATGATGAAGATGAAGGTAGGTGAAGATGAGGATGATGGGTAGAACAATATGCTCATTTGTAAGAGGGAAGGGGAAAATATGAAGTGTTGACTCGGGGTGTAAATGAGGGTCATAGATTTGAGAATCTGACATCACAGCTCAAGTGTGATCTTCAACACTTGATGTATTTTCTGTAAATTGTTGAAATGTATGATAATTAATTTATGAAGACCTTACTAAAAAAAGTAACAATATAATTAATTAGAAGGAAAAAACTAGACATTTTTTATTATACATTTATAAAAAAAAAATAATAATAAATAAAAATATTCATTCAAAAGATAAAAAAAATATGAGAAAAAAAAATATGGAAGATCAAATAAAAGGGGAAATGTTCTGTTAATATTTACAGTGTTTTTGCAATTGGACTACATTAGTGCATAAACCTCTCACAGGGCTTGGCTAACACAGCGATATTAATGAAACACAGTTGGAACATATTCCCGTGAGTTTGAGTTTGTCTCCAGGCTATTGCTCTCATATTCTTCTGCTCCATGCAATAACATCTCTACCGCTCATGAATGAGAGACAGAGACAGTTGGTTCCTCATCAATATACCCTGAGAACATAACAAATGCTGCTCCCAAGATAACCGGCCTCATACATTGCCATGCAAAAAAGCCTCGGATAATATTTTTGTTTTATCACACACTCCAGAAACACGCTCGAAGAGGATAGTCTACATAACTCATCAGCCAGCCTGTCTGGGTATACAGATGCACTACTGAAGCGCATAATTCCCTGTGGTCTACTTGAATCCACGTTGTGCTCCTCGGTGTGGATTTGATGCAGGAGAGAGGAAGGGAATTCTTGTATCAGTCATTCATCATAATACAGCCTGGAGTGGCTGGACATTCCCCGAGCTAGAAGCTTTACCCTGATGAATAGATTTCAGCCTTTGCTGCAGCTCTGACTTAACCCGCGCAGCCGCTGGAGCATTGCCATCATAGCACATCTGTGCTTTCATAAGGAAGCCGTGCTTGATTCTGTGCATTAGCAGAAAACGCAAATAAGCCAAATATTCCCTAATGCAATTTGGTAGAGGTACCCAAGGCAACACGAGACGGTGGAGATGAAATGGCGATAAGGCTCCTAATGTGTCGTTCCCTATTCATTAACCTCGTACCAGCAGGGATATCCAAACACACTGCGAGGAGATCTGAAGGATTGTTAAGCAGGAGTGTTTTTGCACTGTTTGCTTAACTGGGTTATTTGTTTATATGAAGTCTCTTCGCATTTATTACCTACCTCTGTGAAATGAGCTTTGAGTCCTAAATACAAAATAACAGCAAAGGAGTAATAAAGAATTTAATAAAATAGCGTGCCCACGACACATGCATTGCATCTTTAACGGTTTAATTAACAGAGCTCAACTGGGAATCCAAACATTTCCTTTTAAGCTGGTTTGGACTTTGTGCTCCATTCACTTCCATCTGTTCGCATGTGAAAGAAATATGTACCAGAATTCAGATTTGGTGAACTCTGAGTCTGACCTGCAAATTTGGTTAGCATGAGCAATAGAGAAACTAAATATCACAGACTGGCTGTATTTAAAGGGGTCATGAACTGCCTTTGTTTTTTTTTTATTTTGTACTGTTCTTTGAGGTCCACTTATAATGCTATTAAGATTTTTTAAAAAAAAAAAAAACATAATTTAGAAGTAATAGTAATAATTTAAAAATAATATTTTCTGTCCTGTTTTTAACCCCCCTCATCTGAACACTGTTTGAATAAGCTTGGCGGACTGTAGACTCGGATTTAAATGCCCACTGCTATGATTGGCTAATAGTTGTGTATGTTTGACAGCGTACATTCCTCATTGATGGACACTGCTGTGATTTAGGTCAAAAACGCATAAATATGTCAATACATACCAAACGATCTGTAAGAAGAGACAAAGCAATAGTGACCACGTAATGAAAAAAGTTACTAACGAAATTGCTGTTGGATCCAATATAGTCAGCACAGCACTGTCTTTTAGTTTCAATCTTTTTGAAAATCCCACTCTTTCCTAACACTGGGATCAGAAGGAAGGCATCGCAAACACTGTTTTGCCACAACTTAGCACTGCACAGCGTCTTGTTGTCTTCAGAGCTATCTTTATAGTTTCTGCATAGACCTGCACGTTCGACTCTCTCGTAAACACTACATGCGCAAATCGGTGGGCAGGGCTAAACAGGAAGCGATATAGAAGCAGGTGTGTATCTTCTTCTGTGGAGGCGGTGCTTTTCCACACTATTACATCATAGAGTAGAACATTCCAAAAGCTGTCATTTTGGCAGACTGCCTTCAATATTTGGAACTTAAAGGATTTTGTTAAGTACAGTGCAAAGCTCTTATATGTCAAAAGATCAAGGGAATTTTGGTTTCTCAGTTCATGACTCCTTTAAAGAACACACAATCTTAAAACTATGTGGTTTGCTGTGTTGTGAGGTCGCAAGTATTTTTGCATACTCAAGTGTGGTTTTGGTCTCATTGGCTACATTCACAACACATTTGATTGTAACCTAAATCCATTTTTTCTTCGTGAGATTGTTCATATGTCCTATTAAATGTGCCAGCCAAACTTTATTTAACAGCATAAAATCAGTTTGTCATAGTCTGTTAGGCCGTGTGTCCACCAAAGCATTTTTTTCTTCTGAGGCTAGCGTATTTTTTCAGTTGTTTTCGGGTGAGAGCACTGCATATTTTTAAAAACGGTAGAAGCGTGATGAGGTGCTGAGTGTCTACTTTATACTGTGCATTTTTCCTTGCCGCCAAGAGTTGAAAAATGTTCAACTTTGGGTAAAACAGCACATTCATCACTGACACTCATCTAGCTATCCAATCACAGTGGAGTAGGGGCAGGACAAATATCACACCAACCAACCATCATATCATACGTGTACTACGACTGAACAACAATGGATGAGAAGTTAATATTGCTTGTAAAAATAATAATATTATGAGTATTCATTGCTGTGCCAGATGAAATTCCCGGACTACTAGCAATACTGAGAAACATTTCATTTGTGATGTATCTGCCACATTGCCTCCATCTCATAGCAACCAAAGTGTCTCGACTAAAAAAAAAAAAAGAAAAGAAAAAAAAAAGGCTATGCCTCCAAAGCACTCTCAAGCGCTCACAGCTGGGGGTAGAGAAGAGCGCCTGTGCTAATTTCAGTTGGCTAAAAACGCATTGGTGGAAACATGGACTTGTTAATGTGTAAAAGAAATATAATACTGTATATTTCTATATATTATATATAATCATTATTTTACCTAATGGTACCATTATTAATTAAATATATTAAATATATTTAAATATCTCAAGTATATGTAGTGCTGTTAATTTGTTTTACGCATGATGACACATTTGTTTAATTTACCAAAAACTAACCGACACAGAAAGAACCTTTTGATTAGAATGATGATATTTATTATTGCTGTCTTTGTGCAAAATGCAATGATCATCAAAGCTCAATAAGAATAAAATATCACCCAAGGATACTTACTTTGTACAAACATTGAGATGAAATTCTCCAAAAAATAAACGTCTTTAAATATATGTAAGATTAAATGTATAGTTATATCTATAATGAAAATTATCATTTACTCACGCTCATTTCATTCCAAACCAACATGACTTTATTTCCTCTGTGAAACAAAATAATATATATTGAACCTTGTTATTTAGACCTTTACTTTTGTGTTTTGCAGAAGAAAGTCAAAGAGATTTGAACTGAATCCACTCTTTTACCTTTCTTCTGCTTAATCACACTTTACTGTATATGATTTAATTCAGAAATAAAATAAATTAAATCTGAGTTACATGCACAAAACACAGAATGGGGGCGGGTTGGTGGCATTGACAGAATAAAAAGGTTTAAGCTACATGAGTCTTGAACACTGTTTTCTTTTGAGTTTGAACTTGTGTGCTTAGTTTGAGCTGAATAGACTTTTGATTGAATGTCTGACAAGAGCTATGCAAAAGTACAAAGCAATGTTTTAGTGCAAGACAAATCAGAAAAAAGTTAATGTTTTCACGGACTATTGTTAAAAAAATGTTTAGAAAAAGAAAATAACTTTTCATTCAGACATATCTCCACCTAATTTGAAGTTTATTGGTCTATGTTTCCATGGTGGCGAGCTTCCAAGCCTACTCTTGACAATAACCTCTAAAGGCCACTGAAACAGTTTATTGTTCACCTGCAGGAAAATGCTTATCGTATTTTAAATAGATAGATTTTTTCTTGCTAACCATTTTTCCACTTTTAGAAGTTTATGACTTTTAGCCTTTTGTTCAATAGCCTTTATATCAGTGTCAGTGTATAGGTCTTTGCTTTCCTATGTGTTCCTCTTAAGAATTAATTCAGGCCAGAGGAGGAAGTTTTCTTTGTTTTCATTAACTGCTCTTATTCTTCAGGTGCTAATGCCAAATTGCGCTACCAGATTACATCAGGCAATGTTGGAGGTGTTTTTGACATGGAGCCCGAGGTGGGAACCATCTTCATCGCCCAGCCGCTGGATTATGAACAGAACAAGCTCTATAAGTTGCACGTCTTGGCGTCTGATGGCAAGTGGGAAGATTACGCTACTGTAATAGTCACCATTGTGAATAAGAACGATGAGGCACCTGTGTTCTCCGTAAACGAGTACTACGGCAGCGTGACAGAGGAGCTGGATGGTTCTCCTGTCTTTGTGTTGCAGGTACTGCCTTTAGTTTCTTGGAATTATGCATATCAGCTCTGCTTAATTTTCAGATCACATGTTTGTCATTTTAAAATAGCAACTTTTTTGTGGCTCCTATTCCTTAATTTAAAAAAAAAATAAAATAAATAAATAAAAAAAAGATAGAAAGAAAATGCTAGGAGCTCCTATAAATATAACAAAAACAGGTCATGGACATGTGATTACCACAATCTTCTTTCATTAATAGGCTTTCTGAAACTGAATAATACAACAATTCATTGGAAATTGCCCAAACACTCATTTATGCTACCTTTCCAGGGTATTTTGTGTTTCGTAATTATAGTGAAAACTGTGATTGATTTGTTCTTCTGAATGCATTCAACATTTTGATCGAGTCTCTAGAGGTTTATGCGTAATGATTAAAGTCCAAAAAAAGTTAATTATTAAAAGTCTGAATTTGCAGAGTGACATCACTTTATTTGTCCAAAGATGGGAGAGGCTCATTTTTAATCCGAAAGTTTAATCTTTTTATACAAAAGTTGTTGGAGGTAATCTTATTTCCTAACTTTTTAATTTTCTTAGTCAAGAAGGAGTTTAAAGTTTTGAGCTCAGTTTTTTTTTTCTCTTTCTTTCTTTCTTTCTTTCTTAATTTTCTTTTCTTAATTTTGTAGTATTCTGGGTTGTTTGGCATTTCTCCATGAATTAAAACTACTAGCTTAACATATTTATAACCACAAAAGTGCAGAACAGTAGGGATGGATGGATGGGCAGATGGATGTACTGATAGATAGAGTAGGTGGATGGATGGATGGATGGATGGATGGGAGCGGATGTATGTATTGATAGATAGAGTAGATAGGTGGATGTGCAGATGGATGTACTGATAGATAGAGTAGGTGGATGGATGGATGGATGGATGGATGGATGGGAGCGGATGTATGTACTGATAGATAGAGTAGATAGGTGGATGGGCGGATGGAGGAATGGAAGGTTGGTTGATCTTATGTTAGCGTTTGCAGAATGAAGTTTTAATATATCTGCTTTGATATTGTAGGTAACAGCATCTGACCCAGATAAAGATGCTGACCAGGAGGCTTTGCGATATTCCCTTCATGGTCAAGGTGCTGATAGTGAGTTCATCATTGACGAGGTGACGGGGAGGATTTATGCTCAAAGAACATTAGACCGTGAGGCCAGGGCAGTGTGGCGTTTTGTGGTCCTGGCCACGGATGAGGGCGGCGAGGGACTAACAGGATTCACCGATGTCATTATCAACGTGTGGGACATAAACGACAACGCTCCTCTTTTTGCTTGTGCCCCAGACAGTTGCAATGGAGACGTGGCTGAGAACTCCCCGCCTGGCACTTCCGTCATGGAAATGACAGCCACTGATCTGGATGATGCAGCTGTCGGACAAAACGCAGTGTTGGCCTATAGGATTGTAGGTAATGCTGCCCTTAATGGTGCTAACAGCGGAGCAGATGTGTTCAGCATCAATCCCGCTACTGGGACGGTTTCAGTGGCAATGTCTGGCCTGGACAGGGAGCAGACCGACTCGTACGTCTTGGTGGTGGAAGCACGAGATGGCGGAGGCATGATAGGAACGGCCACCGCCACTATACACGTGACAGACGTCAACGACCACGTCCCACGTTTCCTGGACCGCTCATGCTCCCTACGCATCCCTGAGAGCAGTGAGCCCAGCACGCCCATCATAGAGCTTGCCGCCGAGGACGCGGATGCTGGAGAGAATGGCCAGCTGACCTTCAGTGTGGTGGCTGGTGATCCCGAACAGAAGTTTTACATGGTGAGCCATCGACAGGAGCAGCGCGGGACCCTTCGTCTCAAGAAGCATCTGGATTACGAAAGACCGGGTGAGCAACGCTTCAACCTCACCATCAAAGTGGAAGATATGCAGTACTCCAGCCTACTACACTGCACTCTAGAGGTCGAAGACTGCAACGACCACGTTCCAGTCTTCATTCCTCACTTTCTCCAGCTTCCTGCTGTACGAGAAGATGTCGCTCCAGGAACCAGCGTTGCAAGTGTGGCTGCCAGTGATTTGGACTCGGGCTTGAATCGTGAGATCACTTATAGCATTGCTCCGGAGTCTGATCCGTACCATCTGTTTTCTGTGGACCAGACGGGGTTGGTCACTGTGGCTAGTGAGCTGGACCGGGAAAAGGTCGCACAGCATCACTTGGTCATACTTGCGACAGACCACGGCACGCCACCGCTGACTGGCACCGCGACTATCCAGATGGCTCTGCTGGATGTCAACGACAACGGCCCTGAGTTTGAGGCTGCATACGCGCCAATAGTGTGGGAGAACGTTTTGGGCCCGCAGGTTGTGCGGCTTAACCAGAGCTCCACGTTACTGAGAGCCGTGGACCGAGATTCAGAGGAGAATGGCTCACCCTTTTCCTTCTCCGTGCCTCTGGAGTATCGTTACAGCAATGATTTCCACCTGCAGGATAATGGGAATGACACGGCCACCATCACCGCCCTGAGAGCCTTCGACAGAGAGAGACAGAAGGAGTTTCTACTACCTGTCATCATGACTGACAGCGGCAGTCCACCGAAGACCGTCACGAACACACTCACTATCACCATCGGCGACGAGAATGACCACGCCCACATAGCTGGACAGAAGAAAGTGTTCATCAACTGTCACAGAGGTAATGGCTTCAACATCACAAGTATGTGCTGAGAGATAAAAGGTTCAGAAAGTTTTTGAAAGAAGTCTCTTATATTCACCAAGGCTGCATTTATTTGATTCATTAAAATGATGTAAAAATATAATATGGAGAAAATGTTATTACATTTTAAAATAACTGGCTTCTATTTTATTATATCTGAATTATAATTAATGTAATCTAATGTAATTTATTCCAAAATGGCAAAATTGAATTTTCAGTCCTGGATTTACTTCAGTCTTCAGTGTTACATGATTCTTCAGAAATCATTGTAATATTCTGATTTGCTGCTCAGGAAAGATTTATTATTATTACAGCTTTTCTCAGTCACTTTGGTGCATTTCTCGAATCATCCTTAATATTTGCAAAGAAGTATGTGCATTTCTCAAAACAATTCGTACAAACAGCATCACACAATGGATTACCTGCAAAAGCCTGGAACTTACTCAATCTTTAGTTCATCTCTCAAAGGTAGTATTTATGTCAATGAACATATCAGTGCCATCAGAATGAAAAGTCCTTTTGTCATTGTTCACAAACAAGATAGTCAAAATGCTTAGTCATGTGTATAGTATTACCTGATGTAAACTATGGCAACAGTTTGGATGACAGTTACTGTACTGAAATGCAGAAGGTTGCACCTCATATGTAAGAGACTGGACTGCATTTACAAGTGGTCTGACAGGGAAAAAAAAAATAAATAAATAAATAAAACATCGTCATATAGAAAAGAAAAATAAATATGGGCATAAAGGCGAAAATACAAAATTAGAAAGGCAAACACAGGAACCCCACCTCAGCCATTGTAAGGCCATGACTGACAACACGGTCTACAATAGTGGCCCTTATTTCATCTGATATGTGCCTATGTTCTTGGCCTCTTATGTCTCTTCCTCTGTCTTACCTCTGTACATTTCCACTACACATCCTTACTCCTCCTCTTCCTCTTGGCTGTTGACCCTGATTGTTTCCTGGATGATCATCCATTGTCAGTTACAATTTGTAACTCTTGTGTTGTCCTCTGTCTATATATGCTTTCCAATTGAATGTTCATAAGATGCACCTTTGAGCTATTTCAGAGAACTGGTTTATCATTTGTTGATCTTCATTTTCTTCATTAGTGAAAGTCAAGATTCACCTGCACAATTCATGGCAAATTTACAAGAAGTCTAATAGAAATGTGTAGAAAATATGCTTGACAGTTTATGACAGCTAGATCAATCATTTTGCATTTAATGACTTATACGACAAACTAATGACTAGATGTTTTGAGGGGTAAGAGATAAATATATAATTGCACAGAGAAATATATAATACATTTTGAGCAACATGACATTAACAACTGATAATGTACATAATCAGTTGCATGAATGTACCAAAGAAATCACAACTTGTTCAAAAGAATGAGAAACTGCTTTTATGATGTGCACAAATGACTAGATGATGTGGAGGTTGAACAAGTAGTTTTGAGAATTTCATTTCTGATCTGAGAAATGCACCAAAGCGACTGAGAAAAACTGTATTATCAGAGTTGAAAACAGTTTTGCTAATTATATTTTGTAGAAACACAAAATTTAGTATTTTGTGATACATATCACAAAAATTTGTGTTTTGTGATACGTTTCTTTCAGGATTTTCTGGTGAATAGAAAGTTCAAAAGAACAGCATGTATGTATATGTATGTACAGTATATATCTGTCTGTCTGTCTGTCTGTCTGTCTGTCTATCTATCTATATATCTATCTATCCTCACTATATTAATTTATTTAAAAAAAAAGAATCTCATTGACTCCAAACTTTCGAATGGTGGAGTATATTGTAGCTTTGTCTATTCTACCGCAAACCTCACATTATTATTGATAACATCTGTGGATCAATGTTTTTATGCTACATGCTAGCAAAGCACATGTACCTTAATTGCTGTCCACACACAACAAACGAGAGCCCTAACATGTTAAGGCGGTGTAATAGATAATGTACTGTATTATTCTTTCCTGAAGATGAGCACTTTAAAGCATGATAAATGCAACTTGTCTGATTCAGATATTTCACAACAGACAGGAGACGTTTTAAGAGTGCATAAAAAATGTTGAGAACCACAGAGTGAAAAGGCTGAAAAGTCAGTATGTTCATCTCTTGCTCTCTGGAAAGTTTATTTCAGGCTCTGTTTAGAGTCATTTGGAGTAGATTATCTATTATTTACTGAATGGGAGGGCTTGGTGAAATAAAGCTATATTTCGGCAACATTGAAAATAATAATAAACATTTTATGATTAAATATGTTGAGAATTGTGGAAGAAAATACAGATTGAATACTTCAGAAAATTGCTAAATTTGATCCATTTCAGTCAGCACTGGTGTCAGTAGGCAGTCACCGTGATTTTGTGTGACTTTGGCATGTTGGCCGATTCAAATTGTAAATATTTTCCTGCCAGGCTTGTTGCTATGATATGTTTCAGCGTCTGAGCTGCTATTATTTGCAATTTTAACTGCAATTTTGTGAAAAAAAAACAAAAAAAAAACATGCATTTAATAGCTTTACAGAAATTATACATTTTAGCTATGGTGTTTCTGTGGTCAAACTTATTTTTATAGAATTGTCTATTAACCTATTACTTTTCTATAGCTTATTTGATGACTAGCCATTGAATTGTTCAGAAGTAATTCACACCTGCCTTGTGTCGTAGTGTCACGGTTCGCCTACTGTGGCGGAGACGAAGGAGCACGGAAACCAAGGAGTTTAACATCAACAGTCTTTATTCATCCAATTCTCACAGAACAGGCAGGAACACACACGTAGATCGAGTGGTTGACGTACAATACCGGACGCTGGACATAGAAAGACACAGGGCTTAAATAATCAACTAAATCAGGGAGAAACGAGAGACACTTGGAATCAAATAGAACATAATCAGGGACAGGAACAGGAAAAACCAAATATGGGCACATGAGTGAGAAAAACACACAAGACACAGGAACACAGGGCTGACATTACTCCCCCCTCCCAGAAGGCGCGTCCACGCCGCGCCACATAACTAACGTCTCTGGAGGCCTCTCAGGACAGGCTTACAAGGGCGGACGTCCTCCAGGGCGGTACCCATTCCGGGACCCATAGCGGATCGGGCAGTTCAGGGAGCCATGGCAGCGCAGGGAGCTCCAGGAGCCATGGCGGAGCAGGGAGCTCAGGTGGCCATGGCGGAACAGGGAGCTCAGGGGGCCATGGCCGAGCGGGGAGCTCAGGGAGCCATGGCGGAGCAGGGAGCTCAGGAGGCCATGGCGGAGCAGGGAGCTCAGGAGGCCATGGCAGATCAGGAGACTCAGGAGGCCATGGCGGATCAGGAGACTCAGGAGGCCATGGCGGATCAGGGAACTCAGGAGGCCATAGCGGAGCAGCCTCCGAGACCGCGGCCTCAGCCCCTGCCTCTGCCTCTATGGCTGGAACCCTATAACCCCCCCCCAAAAAAAAATCCTTGGGGGAAATTACGGGCTCCGAGGCCCTTCGTGGGCTAGACTTGGGGACCGCGACCCTCTCTGGGCTCAACTCAGGAATCTCTCGACTCTGGTCAGGGGCTAGAGAAGGGGTCGGCAACCTTTTTGGCATGACGTGCCATTTTTTAATTTTCTGGTTAACCACTGTGCCAATAACCACTGTGCAAATAACCAAACTTCATAGGTGAAGATGAGGGCTGTGAAGAGTCTTTTCCTCCTCATCCTCCTCTTTCAATTAGGGGTGAAGAGTCTTTTCCTCCTCATCCTCCTCTTTCAATTAGGGGTGAATGGGACAGCCGGCGGGCTTGACATTGCGGCGGCCGGTGGGTTTGAGTCAGCGGCCAGCAGGCTTGACTGAGGAACGGCCGGCGGACTTGACTGCGGGCTGGTTCTGGATCGGGGCCGGACGCTCTCCAGACACCGGAGGATCCCTTCCCTCCAGCTTAGTCCAGTGGTGTCTGGGAGGTCCACGGGGCGATGATAATTGGCCCCGATCCAGAACAGAGAGTTGAGTGTGGCGTCATCTAACGCCGTACTCATGGCGAGCCCGCAGAACTCCCGGGCATACTCCACGAATGGGAGATCCAGACGGGCTAGGGCGATGAATCGTGTGGCGATTTTCATTGCCACGGAGGGGAAAAAAAAAACAGGAAAACAAAAGACTTTTCAAAAACGAAAGTAAAAACAGGGAGAAGGGGCGCCGCTGACTGTTTGGGTCCAGTATTCTATCACGGTTTGCCTACTGTGGCGGAGACAGGGAGACGAAAGAGCGCAGAAACCAAGGAGTTTAACATCAACAGTCTTTATTCATCCAATTCTCACAGAACAGGCAGGAACACACACGTAGGTCGAGGGGTTGACGTACGTTTTGGTCCATATTGACATGATAGCATCACGCAGTTGCTACAGATTTGTCGGGTGCACATCCATGATGCGATTCTCCCTTTCCACCACATCCCAAAGGTGCTCTATTGGATTGAGATCTGGTGACTGTGGAGGCCATTTGAGTAAAGTGTCATGTTCAAGAAACCAGTCTGAGATGATTTGAGCTTTGTGACATGGTGTATTATCCTGCTGGAAGTAGCCATCAGAAGATGGGTACACTGTAGTCATAAAGGGATGGACATGGTCAGCAACAATACTCAGGTAGGCTGTGGTGTTTAAACGATGCTCAGTTGGTACTAAGGGGCCCAAAGTGCGCTAAGAAAATATCCCCCACATCATTACAACACCACCACCAGCCTGAACCGTTGAGACAAGGCAAGATGGATCCATGCTTTCATGTTCTTTATGCCAAATTCTGACCCTACCATCTGAATGTCGCAGCAGAAATCGAGACTCATCAGACCAGGCAACATTTTTCCAATCTTCTTCGTGAGCCTGTGCGAATTGTAGCCTCCGTTTCCTGTTGTTAGCTGACAGGAGTGGCACCCGGTGTGGTCTTCTGCTGCTGTAGCCCATCTGCTTCAGGGTTCGATGTGTTGTGCGTTCAGAGTTGGTATTCTGCATACCTTGGTTGTAACGAGTGGTTAATTGAGTTACTGTTGCCTTTCTATCATCTCTAACCAGTCCCATTCTCCTCTGACCTCTGACCTCTGACATCAACAAGGCATTTTCGTCCACACAACTGCCGCTCACTGGATATTTTCTCTTTTTCGGACCATTCTCTGTTAACCCTAGAGATGGTTGTGCATGAAAATCCCAGTAGATCAGTAGTTTTTGAAATACTCAGACCAGCCCGTCTGGCACCAACAACCATTCCATGTTCAAAGTCACTTAAATCCCCTTTCTTCCCCATTCTGATGCTCGGTTTGAACTTCAGCAAGTCGTCTTCACCACATCTAGATGCCTAAATGCCATGTGATTGGCTGATTAGCAATTTGTGTTACTAAGCAATTGAACAGGTGTACCTAATAAAGTGGTCGGTGAGTGTATGTGTGTGTGTATATACATATATGTATATAGTCTCACACAAACAAACACCAGTATATACACATTGTTTCAACAGACAGAAGCATGCATTTATACATACTGTGTACTACACCTGATGCACATGCAATGTTTTGACACAAGGGTTGTTTTTATATATGACAGGGAGAATGCCGACCAATGTCCTGGGGAAGGTTTACTCACCAGATCCAGATGACTGGGATAACAAGACATATGCCTTCGAGGGACATGCTCCTAAGTGAGACCTTCTATTTTCTTCTCTATTCCTCTTTCTTTCTACATCCTTTTCCTTTCTGTCCACATCATTGCATCATTCTCTCCACATGGTAAGCATGTTTATACACATCTCCCAGCACCTTACCTGTTTTTCTTGCACTCTTTGTGTTATTTAAAGGGGTCAAGGGATCTCTAAGAACAATGTCAAACCCTTTCTTCTCACATCCCAGCATCTGTCTTCCTCTCTGGCTCTTCTCTATTGATGTTGTGCACTTTACTGGAGAGGCGTATACAATGATAAGATGATCCTGACAGGGCCAGCCTTGAGATGTCTTGAGCACACAGGCGCCTGAGCTCTCTCTCTCTCAGAATTTTCAGTACACACAACATAATGTGAGAACACTCATAAAAAGAAAATATAGATAAAAAGAGAATACAGATCAAAATTTTCACCCCATTAGGAAACAAAAATGAATTAATTCATTGAAGCGTAATATGTTTTAGCTGTTACTGGAATTTGTTTTCATCCTTTCTATAGATTTTCTGTTCACATTTAGTGTACATTCCGCAAGCTCATGTGTAAGTATTTATGTGAAGCTGAGGTGAGAAGTTTACTCATAAATTGTGTTTTCAGTTTTGGAAGTTGTTGAGTTCAGATTAGGTTATTTTGAGGTAGGCAAAATCTATTTTTCAGTGCCATTCATCTGCCATTTACAATATGCTAGAAAAAGGAAACACCCGCAACACAAGAATTCACCCTCTAATTTTCTTCATTCCCTGGTTTTCCCTTTCTGTAACCCAGAATCATCCCTTAGCTTCCACTCTAACCATTTATTGAAAAGCATTCACTCTAGTCACATTTCAAATGACAGTGAATTGTGTGTTTGTTGATCTCTTTGATTTACACCTTGGCTTTTTTTATTGTTTATGTAGTGGCTGTTGGTTTTTGCAAGGTCTTCTCTGAAAAAGTTTTAGAGTTGTATATTTTGTATTAACAAGGAGTAAATATATATATATATATATATATATATATATATATATATATATATATATATATGAGGAGTTTGTTTCCAGAATGCAATAAACGCCATTTTTTTAAAAAATTGAGTTTCCGCCAAAATCAGTACTGTATCTTGTCAATATTGAAAAGTCCATTTTTAATTTTACGCAAAATGCGATATCCGCCGAGTTATTAGGTCATGTTTTATCCCTTTTTTTTCCAAACCGCGACAAACGCCAGTCTCCTTTCTCTGCAGAACGCGATAAATCCGCTCAACCAATCACACCGCACCATTCCACGCACTCTAGACAGTAATGGAGGCGCTTTGAATACACCCGGCATCCTAGTTTTCCTCATCTACTTTGTACTTTGTGATCAACAAACAAGGGCTGCATGATAAATCGCATGTGATTGTCATGCGCATCTCGTCAGTAAAGCCGATTTTGTGATTAATAGTAGGCTACCGGTAAATCTCCATCACGTGCTTTCAGATGGAGCGGCATTTAATAAAAACACTAACACTGACAAGCTACGCAATATCGCGTTCATAATCAAATGCGATTCATCTGCAATTATGAATGCGATATAGCGTAGCTTGTCAGTGATCTACGGCCCTGTGTATTAATGCCATTTATGTTTGTGTTAATATAGCATATAGCACTAGTCAACTAAATGAATGTAACATTAAAGATGAATGCACTTTTGGAAGTTGAATGTAGCTAAGGGAAATGTCATTTTGGAATTTCTGTGGTCTAATGTGATGTTGTTCATGTTCTTGTTCATGATGAAATTTTCTTTTATTGTTGTAATTAATTTATAGCAAACAAGATGACCCATTGAATTCATTTTGGGAGTGATGACCGATGAATGTATTTTTAGTCCAGTGCCTGTATATAACATTATGACCAAGTTCAGAGGCTGTCATATGTGGATCAACTTACCACGTTGTGTATTTTCAACAGTTTCAATATGAAAAATAACTTTCATATTGATTCAATGGATTTATTCCATTTTGGAAAAAAAAAAAAAACGTATCATGGATTTATTGCATTTTGGGGAAAAAAAAGATACAGTTTTATAATAAAACTTTGAAAATCAAAATCTGGATTTGAATTTTTAATGTTAATATAACCTAAAGATGCTATGTCAAAGTTTGAAACAGAAAATAGTGGTTTTCACCTTGCCACTTTCTTGGTAAAGAAAACACATTTTTACTCAAATTAATCAAAATGGATTTATAGCGTTTTGGAACCAAACTCTTCATATATATATATATACACACACACACACACACACACAGTGGTGTGAAAAATTGTTTGCCCGATTCCTGATTTTTAATTTTTTTGCATGTTTGTCACACTTTAACGTTTCAGATCATCAGAAAATTTAAATATTAATCAAAGATAACACAAGTAAACACAACATTCAGTTTTTAAAATGAGGTTTTTTTATTATGAAGGGAAAACAAAATCCAAAACCACATGGCCCTGTGTGAAAAAGTGCTTGCCCCCTAAACCTAATAACTGGTTGGGCCACCCTTAGCAGCAACAACTGCAATCAAGCGTTTGCGATAACTTGCAATGAGTCTGTTACAGCGCTGTGGAGGAATTTTGGCCCACTCATCTTTGCAGAATTGTTGTAATTCAGCCACATTGGAGGGTTTTCGAGCATGAACCGTCTTTTTAAGGTCATGCCACAGCATCTGAATAGGATTCAGGTCAGGACTTTGACTAGGCCACTCCAATTCAGAGGTGGACTTGCTGGTGTGTTTTGGATCATTGTCCTGCTGCAGAACCCAAGTTCGCTTCAGCTTGAGGTCACGAACAGATGGCTGGACATTGTCCTTCAGGATTTTTTGGTAGACAGCAGAATTCATGCTTCCATTTATCACAGCAAGTCTTCCAGGTCCTGAAGCAGCAAAACAGCCCCAGACCATCACACTACCACCACCATATTTTACCGTTGGTATGATGTTATTTTTCTGAAATGCTGTGTTACTTTTACGCCAGATGTAATGGGACACACACCTTCCAAAAAGTTCAACTTTTGTCTCGTCAGTCCACAGAATATTTTCCCAAAAGTCTTGGGGATCATCAAGATGTTTTCTGGCAAAACTGAGACGAGCCTTTATGTTCTTTTTGCTCAGCAGTGGTTTTCGTCTTGGAACTCTGCCATGCAGGCCATTTTTGCCCAGTCTCTTTATTATGGTGGAGTCATGAACACTGACATTAACTGAGGCAAGTGAGGCCTGCAGTTCTTTGGATGTTGTTCTGGGGTCTTTTGTGACCTCTTGGATGAGTCGTCACTGCGCCCTTGGGGTAATTTTGGACAGCCGGACTCTTCTGGGAAGGTTCACCACTGTTCCATGTTTTCGCCATTTGTGGATAATGGCTCTCACTGTGGTTCGCTGGAGTCCCAAAGCTTTAGAAATGGCTTTATAAACTTTTCCAGACTGATAGATCTCAATTACTTTCTTTCTCATTTGTTCCTGAATTTCTTTGGATCTCAACATGATGTGTAGCTTTTGAGGATCTTTTGGTCTACTTCACTTTGTCAGGCAGGTCCTATTTAAGTGATTTCTTGATTGCGAACAGGTGTGGCAGTAATCAGGCCTGGGTGTGGCTAGAGAAACTGAACTCAGGTGTGATAAACCACAGTTATGTTTTAACAGGGGGTGGGGGGCAAACGCTTTTTCACACAGGGCCATGTGGGTTTGGATTTTGTTTTCCCTTCATTAAAAAAAAAAAAAAAACCTTCATTTAAAAACTGCATGTTGTGTTTACTTGTGTTATATTTGATTCATATTTAAATTTGTTTGATGATCTGAAACATTAAAGTGTGACAAACATGCAAAAAAAATAAGAAATCAGGAAGGGGGCAAAGAATTTTTCACACCACTGTATATGTATATGTATATGTATATGTGACCCTGGACCACAAAACCAGTCTTAAGTCGCTGGGGTATATTTGTAGCAATAGCCAAAAATACATTGTGGGTCAAAATGATAAATTTTTCTTTTATGCCAAAAATCATTAGGACATTAAGTAAATATCATGTTCCATGAAGATATTTTGTAAAATTCTTACCGTAAATATATCAAAACTTAATTTTTGATTAGTAATATGCATTGCTAAAAAAATTCATTTGGACAACTTTAAATGCGATTTTCTCAATATTTAGATTTTTTTGCAACCTCAGATTCCAGATTTTCAAATAGTTGTATCTCAGCCAAATATTGTCCGATCCTAACAAACCATACATTAATGGAAAGCTTTCAGATTATTTATAAATCTCAATTTCAAAAAATTAAGACTGGTTTTGTGGTCCAGGGTCTCACACACACACACACACACATATATTTATTCAGCTTTCAGATTATGTATAAATCTCAATTTCAAAAAATTAAGACTGGTATTGTGGTCCAGGGTCTCACACACACACACACACACACACATACATATATATATATATATATATATCTCTATATCCTGTTATTTTTTTTCTACCCGCAGTTATTTTATCTTGAACAAGCGGACAGGGTTCCTCATCATAAAGGAGAACGCTCCTCCTGGGAGTTATGACTTTCAAGTTCGAGTGTCAGATGGAGTGTGGCCAGATGCTGTCTCTAGCGTGAAGGTGAAAGTGAGAGAGCTACGGGATGATGCCATCTACAACTCAGCCTCTCTGAGATTAGCAGGTACAGGTGATATTTACCTCATGATAGCATGACGTGGTGCTGTTTAACATTAAAAACAGAGATTTCAGCTCAGTAATCAGTGCTAACTTTTGCACTTGTAAATTTTTCTTCTTTTTTTTCTTCTAATTATCTGCAAATTATTCCACTAGAACCTCATACATATAGTGTCTTTTTAGACTTTATCAGCCTTTGGTGACTACCATTTTTTTTACAGATACCTTAAAGTAAGATTAAAGTTTGAAAAAAATCTCTTGATTTACATAGAATTTTATATTTCTATATTTATTTATAACATTCAGTGATGGTGTCATAATAATTCCATATTGGTCTTGTCTTTCCTGCATCCATTTAACCATCTATAACTGTGTTGATACCGCAAAGGCACAGAAGTTCTGTCACGCTTTGGTACTTATGCACAGTCAACAAGAAACAAGATGCAGGCTCAGTTTTATGACAGCGGCAGCTCTGATGCATCATTTTATTTGTGCAGAACTAAAAGCCTGAAACCTAAGCTTACCTACTGTAAAACTATTCTTTAGGTTTTTTGGAATGCATATGGATTATATAGTGTGCATGTAATGCTGCTGTAAATGTTACTTCCAGTTGAAATCATTTTAAAGGCTCAAAAACTAATTTGACTGATGATAAATAGCACTCTGTATACAGCACTGTTGAGACTTGAGCCGAGTCTGTGTCCACTGCTTATTTCAATCAAAGACATTAAACTAGTTTGATGGTTTGGGCCTGGAATCAGGATCTGCGTTGATTGTGTGCCATGTTGTGGCAGTAAAACTCATGGGCTTATTGACTTTGGTGACATTATGACAGCCAGCGTTTTAATGAAAACAAGACTGAGCTGAAATGAAATGGACTATAGCTGAGGTTTTTGTAGTTTTAAGACTATTAAATTCGGGGAAAAGGCCTTGTGGGAGATGGGTAGACAGAATATAAAATGTAAGCCAATAGCAAACTCATAAGCCTATACAGAGATTTTTCTTTGATTTCAGCAGTGCAACTGAATTTATGGCTGGCATGGAACAACAGCAAGCCGTTTTTATTATTGCATGTTGTGACTTCACAAATGTCTTGTAACCACAGTGTATATGTAAATGCCTCTTCTTTCTATAATCTCTTACAATCCATAATTGAAGCAAGATTATGTGTGGCATTAAAAAACAACCTTAGTTACTTTTATTTCATTTTAGTTTTATCAGATAATCTACTGTGGTCTGTCCAATTAGATTTTTGTCCCATATTTCTGTTTAGTCTTTAAACTAAATAATCTAACAATTTACTATTAACCTTCTAGAGTATATTGTTGTCAAATACATTGGAATTAAAAGGACAGCCTTTAAAGAAACTTATGTTTATATGTTTATATAACATAGAGGTGGGATATGACCAAAATCTTTTATCTCGAAATAAGTAATTTTATTTCACTGTAACAGTATATATCATGATATAGTTATTTTTTCTTTAAAGAAGGTATTTATGATATCAAAATTTGTGATACCATAGAAATTTCATAATTCTTGTCACCAGTGTCAGTATTGCAAAAACCTAATACTAGCCTAATTAAAAAAAATAAATAAATAAATAAATAATTAAAAAACTCAAGTTTAGGGGTGTGTGATATATATTGTCTGCGATAATATCGTAATTGTTGTTTTAATGATGTGCGATTTGACATTATCAAGTATTTTGCAACAACCATTCAAAACACCCCTACAGAGTGCACGCGTACATTACGTGAAGTCTAGTGCGTGTGCGCATTTAGAGTGCGTTCTTTCACTGCATGAATCAGTCTATTAAAATGCATTTAGAATGATCACAAATTCATGATATGGGGGCAGAAAATGCATATATTTATACCACTTCAAAAAGTTAATCAATTTCACACGAAGAGTGCTGTTTTTCTCCAAAAATTACCATGATTACAAATGTAATATTGTTTTTTTTTTTTTTTACAACAGTTCAATAAACAAGAAGTTAATTAAGACTTACGTTTTATACACCATATTGCTCTATTGTTTTTGCTCTATTTCGCCAACAAAAATCATTTCAAACACAGCGACAGCACTGTTTTGCGTCTCTGAGCAACATGATGGTGTTTAGTTCCTGAATGAATGAATCAACCATTTAAATGATTTGGTTCAATCGCAAAGACTCACTTATTAACAGTGATTTGCTGCCACCTATTGGCAGTTTTAATTTCTTT
This sequence comes from Spinibarbus caldwelli, assembly GCA_039654775.1. Classification (NCBI taxonomy): domain Eukaryota; kingdom Metazoa; phylum Chordata; class Actinopteri; order Cypriniformes; family Cyprinidae; genus Spinibarbus; species Spinibarbus caldwelli. The sequence goes on along the minus strand of CM077221.1, from coordinate 26,736,429 downwards.
CTTTTTTTTTTTTTCATGTTTTAAATCATTTCAAATATCAGTATTCAAACCATTATTTATGAATTTGTAATTGCAGGTTAAATGCATTCTTGTCTTGCATTAAATAGTGTGTAAAATACATCTAAATGCCACTTCAGATGCAGCTTCTGTGTTGATTTCATTTGCTTGGTAACAGCCCAAATGTCTTATTATTCTTATTCACTGATTAAATGTAAGAATTTGACTCAAAAGATAATGGACGCTTTTCAAAAAAATGGCTTTATAAAGGTAAAAATGCCCATAAAATGTAAAAATCTGTTTAAACTTATTGGAAAAGATTAATTTCTATCAGTGTGAACTGACCACCACACAGAATATGAAGAATATAAAAACTTTAGGAGTCAGCAGTCCTTAAGGCACCTGCACAATAACACACTCAGCAAAATATAGTCTAATTATTGTTATGGATAAAATCCCAGAAAATATTGAGATATTATTTTTTTTTTTTTGTCAATATCGCACACCCCTACTCAAGCTCACTGAAGACAATAAACAGTCAGCGATTTAAATAAGAATAAGAAACTAATTACAAGCAATAGGACAAAAAAAAAAACTACAGAATAAATAAGAAATGCTAAATACATTGTGAAGTAATCAAATGTATGAAAACACTGCATATTATTCACTGTGTAAATTTAATATATATTTCTTCTTATTATAGTTACAAAAGTGATTGTCAAGAGCAGTGAGAGATTTTCTCACTTTTGTTGTTTAACATGAATGACAGACCACAGAAATATTAGACTGCTGTCACTTTAAGGGCTGCTCGTATCCAATATACTGTTACACATGATTTCTTTAATGATTGCATTTCAGTGGCATTAAAGTCACTTGTTTATAAACCACAATGCTTAAAAACACATGCAAACCCTATGTTTTCATGACCACATAACACAGCAACGTCACGTGAGCTTGTAACCGTGATAGAGACGATCTCTATCAGTTGACAAAATTCTGCCGGCTAATCATGTATATCGCCCAGCCCTGTAACACAGTTTTACAATAAATAAGTATTTAGAGAGAAATGATAATGATTCTGTAAATTTTAGTCTTAAGGAATTTCAAATGTATACAAATATCTGTCCAGAAAAGAAACATGCATTATCTACAGGTGATATTTTTATTATTTTTATATTTTTCATTGTGGTGAGTTGTTATGCAGCAGTGTTTGCCAAATTGGACATTAGCCTAGTGTTGAAATTGTTTCACGCTCACCTTGAGTCCTTTGGGGAGTCTGTACTTTTATCTTTAACACCTCAAGAGTTTTATGGCCCCTAGAACTGCAACAGTTTAGTGAAAAACAAACAAGACTCAAAACAAGGCTTTTGGTTTCAGAAGGAAATGTCAGCATCTGTCAGTACTTCAGGCATTGTTTAAAATGCACATGAAAATGACATCAGTTAGTAGAGGTATGGGTTAATGTTCTTGCCAAATACTTCAGCTGTTTATTTCCCTGGAGCCCTGTCTCAACATACATTGAATTCTAGGCTAACTGAAAGTTCGACTTTCGTACTGTTTACTGCCTCCTTGACATTTGAAATCCCATTTCAGGAGCAAATGTTGAAGGCAATGGAGAGTCGTAAGGCCTGTTTAATGCTGCTGCTTTGAGATTATAGCTTGTTCTGTGCATCTCGGGAAGTGAACTGATTGTAAATTGAAATATGAGGGAAAGTATGTGCAGAAGTTCTTTAGACACCCATGCTAGCTCATGGAGATAACCAAACACGTGCGCACAAACTCGCATAAGCTGATTCCCATAACCTCTGCTCTGCCTGTACACAAACAGGGCACACATATACGCACATTTATACATAAACTCCCACATTCTGCAGGACAGGCAACATGAAAGGCTTTTTGAGGTTGAACTTTTGAGGCTTCTGACTGCTTAGCCAGTTTGGACTTATCTTTAAAAAATTTAAAATGTCTCATGTTTTGATCCTCATCTCCTGGCTAACCCTGAGTTTTCCACCCCAGCGGGACTTTGTGGTATCATTAAAAAGAAAAATTGGGAAAATATTGATATTCATTCACTGGGATTAGCTCAACAGTGTTCTGGACATATTGACCACCACACTGTCCCCTAAGCCACAACAGCTAAACCTCTGATTTAAGCTGTGTATATGTTTCTGTCTGTTTATGAGTATAAATATTCTCTTTGGTTTTTCTCTTTGTCTTAGTGTGGGTTTTACTGCATTATGAAAATATTTGCGTTATAAATGTACCTATTTAAACGCATGTATATTTTACTTTATTTATTCATTATGCATGCATGCAGTGTGTGGCACAATTGACCCCAAACGCAGTACACTTTGGTGTTCCACAGTTGTTTTGTTTGTTTGTTTATTTATTTCATGTTGCTGTGGGATCTCTTAGAAATGTTTGATTAAAGTATTATCTAAAATAAAATCAACCTAGCATGTGAACATAGCTTTAAATGAATAAAATATACAACCTCCTGTTTATTACTATTACAAAATTAAACAACTGTGTTTAGACATCCCAAATGTTGAAAACAGGGTTACAAATATATATATATAATATGTATATATATGAGAGAGAGAGAGAGAGACAATTAGCACTGTTTGAAGGATTAACACCTCCTTTAATTGATAATTTGTTTTAAAACATGGTGTGAGTCCTTATTTTTGTGCAAAATGGCACATATATATTCATTAGTCAATCAATTAAATAGAAAAAAATAGCTAATTAATCTAATTTGTCTATCATTGCAATTTACTCGGAAATTAAGTGTTTTTTTTTTTGTTTTTTTGTTTTTTCTGTTATTAAACATTATTTTTGACAGCCCAGTTATCATAAATCCCTGCAGTCCCCTGTATATTTTTAAGTTATATGTGTTATATAGGTATATATAAGTTATATAGGTGTGTGTGTGTTTAACATCCAGAAAAAGGTGTTAAGCACATCGCTTGCTTAATGCCCATGGGAAGGGGAGCAGGTTTGATCTGGGCTTGGATCAAAGCCAGGTGTGAGGCTGTTCCCAGCTGTCATGATGAGTCTCCTCTTCACACACAGTTCCTGATGGGAGCAGACAGCCACCCTTCCTGCACCCCCCAAAGCTAATCACAGTTTCCTTCCTTGCCCCCACCTAAACCTCCATGATTGACAGTCTTCAAGCACTAATGATTTACTTCGCGGATGTTCAGGTCTGTACGGCACAGGGAATTGAACGACCGCCGTCAGAGTGGGAATATAGGGCTGCGAGAGTAAAGAGAGACGCAAACACAGCTTATGTTATAGAATTTAGTACAAAAAGACACAACATGTAATATGACACAAAACAAAAACAAGGCCTTAAGTATTATTAGTAGTCATTATGTAGCTGTCAGAATGTAAAATATTTCAACTAATTTAAAAGAACAATAACCTTGGAAACCTTGGAAAAACACTACAATATGTTGAACTGATGGTATTTCCACCCATCATTTTCCTTCATGATAAATTAAATATGCTGTGTCCTTTGAGGTGAAAAGTATTTTGTATATATACTCCACTATTCAAAAGAAAAGTTTGGTGTCAGCAAGAGTTTATTTTTAAAAGAATGTCAAATGTTCACCAAGGCTGCATTGATTTGGACAAACAGTTTACACTAGCTTTTCTATTTCATTACATTTTAAAATGGAAATTGTTTTTGTGATGTCAAAGCCTTTACTCCAGTCTTCAGTGTCACATGATCCTGTCAGAAATTAGTCTAATATGCAGGATTCTTTGTTGAATAAAAAGTTCAAAAGAACAGCATTTATTTGAAATATATATTTTTTTGCAACATAAGTGCCTTTTCTGTCACTTTTGATCAATTTTATGCAGCCTTGCTAAATAAAAGTATCAATTTCAATATCAATAAGTAAATCTTATATAAAATTCTTATATACACACACACACACACACACACACATACCACTTTGCCGATTGGGAAGGTATACTAAAATGTTTTTGGTTACAATTTATTTTGATAGTTCACTTTAGACATTCTACTAACTAAGTAACTTTGAAACAACACTAACTCATTAGATTATTAATAGAGTGTTAGGTTAGGGTTAGTAGAATAAGTTGAACTTCGCACTTTCAAAGTTACTTATAGTCAGTAAAATGTCTATTAAGGGACCACCTAAACAAACTGTTAGCAGATATTAAGCAGATAGTCTACTAGTTGACATAGTTGCAACGTTACTAATAGTTAGAATGTCTAGTTGAAAAATTGGACTATCCAAATTTGAATTGTCACCATGCTTTTTGTAACCCGTTTTTACCCACAGCATTATCTCATATTTTTATTACAGTTTCCTAAGGGTGAAGGGGTCACAGAGAAAAGTCCAAATCTAGAGCACGTTTCCAAATCACTGTTGTCACTGTAAAATCTCCCCCAATTTCCTAAAACATGCCCCTTTGCCTTTGTGAGTTGTGAAGTGTCAGAGAGAGTTATGACACCCCTGCCACTCTTCAGCACTGGCCCCAAGGGACACTGAATCTGCCTGGGGAAAGACTGAGTTTGGGATCTCTTTCAGTCGGTTTAACACCTCCCCTGGGGCCACTGTTCAACCACCCTCACAGTTCCAAACTGTAGGCTAAGCATCCCAATTAGAACAGTCCACTGGGTGTTTGGAGGAAAGCACACCTCCAGCACAGGAAAATCGATGGTCAGATGGTTGCTGAAGTGTCACAATTTACCTACAATGCTCAGAGGCCATGACCAGCTTCATCATGACATGCCAGGAACCGTGACCGTAAAGCACAGGCACCCATTACCATGGTGACAAAGACTTGCCGCATGCAGTAGTTTGAGCTCTCACCCAAGACTTTTTGACATGGCATGTCAGCTGGAGTTTGTGCGAACAGCCGCTGACAGGCACTAACCTCACTTAATGACAAGGAGATGTGTTGACGAGGGAAAACGTGACCATGCATTTTTCATGAGCTCTGCACCTCAGTTTAAGAATGGTGCTGTTTTTTTTTTTTTTTTTCCCCATGTTCTGGAGTTCTTGTAGCTTAGGTAAAATTTATACGGTTCTGTTATCCTTATGTGTTGTGCATTTATGTTTGTATCTATGACAGACATCTCCACCACGGAGTTCATGGAACGCCGTGGCAATCTGAAGAGCAGGTACGAGCTGCTGGGCGACTTCCTGTCAGACATGCTGTCTGGGGGGGCAGACGACATCAACATTTTCAGTCTGGTGGAAGTGCGGCACAGGACTCTGGATGTGAGGTTCTCCGTTCACAGCACGCCATTCCTCAGGGCCGAGAGAGTCCATGGATATCTTGCAGCTCATAAACAAAAAGTAAGGCCTGTCAGAAAAACACGGATATGAATATAGTCATATTAGACCTTGTAATTAACCTAGGAATCGCTCTAAAAGCATGCACTCTTCAGTGTGGAATAACTGGAAGCTTTAACAAAAATTACATTTACTTTCACTTATTCATAACTAGATGAGACTTGATGTATTAACCCAGCCCTCTTTGTACCTTTTCAGTCGAATCTAAAGTGTCACTTCTCACTCTCCCTCGCTCTCTTTTCATTGATATCACACATAAGCTCCATTTCCTTCTTAGAAAAGACACACTGCCAAAGGTAAAAGAGCTGCAATGTGAATTGGAAAAAATCAACTGATCTAAATGCATCAGTCTCCTACGCAAAATCATTGATCAGGACCAATTACAAGGCGTAAAGAGGCTTGGAAAATGGCCTGGAAATGGTGAGCCGAGATGGTGAAAGTAGTACTGATGGAGGCTAGAGGTTATTAATGATGGGAATTCTAATCCTTGGGAAGAAACTACTCAAAATGTTCCCTTATTCTCATTTGTTTCGCACCAATTCGACTCAGAGCTAAAAGTAGTAGGAGAAGAAAGTGAAAATTTAGAGAGTTAATTTCAGATGAACTCACTGATATGGAAAGTGAGTTGTGTGTCTCCACCCGTAGTAATTGGAGTGATTCCAAGACATGGAATGAAAAAAAAAAAAATCATTTTAGTGTAATGAAAATTGCCACGCTGAAGGTACGCGCATTGGTAGGTTTTTGAGAGAGATCAGTGAGAACAGCCAGTTCATGTTCACGCACCAAACTATTGTCTCTGAATCTGATGTAATTGCGTTTTTCTATTTTCGGCCGGTTTGGCGGCTCCTTTCACTGCATGTCGGATGTGTCGAGTAGGCTGTGTGATGTTGGCTTACGAGAGCTGGAAGAAACGAGTGTGAACAGCAGGAGAGAGACAGAGATGAGCCCCCCTCACGTCTGTAACTTTTAAATGATTCTTAATGCACTGCCATGATCTGCAGCAGTCCTCTCTCTTCCCCTTGCTTTCCACCTCGCTCCCCTGCCGCCACAACGCACACTTTGAAGAGCTCAGGATTCCCCCGCGGCCGTGCTAGGATGGGGGAAGCGAATTTTTCGGAGCACACTGCTTATTTCCCAGGGGTGCGCCCTTCTATCTCGCCCCCTAATACCCCTTCTGCAATACACACAACTGAAATGACACCCTGTGAAGTGTCAGGTGCTGCACAAAAACACACACTGTTGCATCAAGCTCAAAAACCAAAAAGAAATCTCCCTGTGGTGATAGTGAGTCCTGATGAAAGACTAAGAGTCAATGATAAACAGGGGAAAAGGCACGGGGAAGAAAAAGTTTTCAGAGAAGCTTGTTATTTGTTGTGAAATTTGAGGGCGAATCGGTTCAAATGCAAAGCTTGCATTTAGGTCTTTAGCAGACAAAGCTAAAAAAAAAAAAAAATCGTTCTTATGAGACTTACCCCTCAGAATAAACATGCGCGGCACGATCTAGAAATAGCGCACCTATAGTGAACAGGTCGAAACGCAGAAGGAACCGGTGAGGATGAACAAAGAATAATTAGAGCCGTTCTCTACATTTAATCAGATGCCAATGAATTTCCCACTCTTTTTGAGTGCACATTATAAAGGAGAGGAAATACAATTATTTTAAAGCTTTCAGCTGGATCTTCGCTGTCAGAGCCATTTCACACTGGCCTTTCTCAAAAATGCTTCTCATCACCTCGGCTTTTGCAGAAATCTTCGTAATTACATATCAAACACGAAGGCAGTGCATTTTGCCTCTGCCCTTTTGTTCAACTTTATTCAGGCAATTGTTGACTCGTGCACACCCACACTATTTCTTTTGTTTTGCTCGTATTTAGACTTTTTTTTGCCTTCCCTACTTTTTTCTGTCTGAATAATTTTGAAATTACTACTTGGTTTGTTGCATCTTTAAGTGCTATGCGCACAGCACCTCCCATTGATCCCCGTTCCAGTTCTTTTATGTGAATGTTTGTTCCTTCAGGTTTGCTTTGGCAGGAGAGGACCTCTACTCTTTCTTTTTGAAAGAAAAGCTCAGTCACGTATGATGGTATCATGTGGATCGGTTCCACACCTCACCATGCCTCTCACTCGCTCACCAAAACACCCTTTGGTGGTTGTTGAACCTTTTCTTCGCAAAATCAAATGTTTAAGAAGCACACACTGTTTTGAATCATACAACAGAAACATGAAAAGCCCACTGGTCCAACATGAAGGTTAGTGCCTGTAAGCAGGGAGCACAAAACTCCAATCCTCCTACAGGTTTATGTGTGTATGCAGATCCCACTTTGTATATCTCTTGGGTGTCATCCTCTGCTATCATTGAGCCTCTGTGGAACAGTTTCCCTCAGGGAATTCTGGGTGTTGTAGTTCCAATCCCGACGGGCACCCCAGAGGGCCTCTGAGAAATGAGCTGACAGTACGATCGAGCAGGAGACGGGCAAGAAATTCCACACTCTCCTCCAGGAATAGGGAGAGAGAGAAATAAAACGGAGAGCGTCCAGAAGAAGGATTTGACAAGGGAGTGGGTGTATCTTCTCTCCTGTTACCTGAGCCTAACTGCCTCATATAAAACAATGGTTTATTAGTTGTCTGCGAGTGCAAAATGAAATGCGAGACCTCATAGTTACAGTGTTTAACGTCCAAGGTAATACATGCAAATCACCTCCTCAAGCAGGCACGAACGTGGGAGTCAGACCTGAATGCTCTGTGGAGGATGCACATTCTGTGTGTGCATGTCTGTGTGTCTGTAAAGACCCAGAACCATGAAAAGAGAGGGAGAGTGTGTGTGGGTGAATGTTTAACACCAGGCATCTTTACGCTCTGCAGCTTCAAATGCGTTTGTATGTCTTAAAAACAACTCCTGGATCTGTTCTACAGGGACTCTGCAGTGCAGCAAAGTGTATGAGTAGATCTGCAATCAGTCGGGCACACACGCTTGAGACACACGTGGACACTCGAGCCGTTGAAGGCCAATTAACAGAATTCAATGAGAGATCACACTGATTTTGATTATATGTTTAAACCACGCATTATTGGTTTCACGTTCAGTGGCCCAGAAGCATAGAACAATTAACAACAACACCATCACCACCAAAAAAGAAAAAAAACTGAATGTGTCCTCAATTAGTGGAAGTAAGAATTCAAGTATTAAATTTATGGAGCTTGTAAAAAAAACACTAGTGCCTGGAAATTGTCTGTGTTTTATTTGAGCTGTCCTCTGCTTTGGTTAATATTTACACTACTAGTCAAAGGTTTTTGAACAGTCAGATTTTTAATGTGTTTTTAAAGAAGTGTCTTCTGCTCATCAATCCTGCATTTATTTGATCCAAAGTACAGAAAAAAAAAACAGTACAATTTTTACTATTTAAAATAACTGTTTTCTATTTGAATATATTTTAAAATGTAATTTATTCCTGTGATTTCAAAGCTGAATTTTTAGCATCATTGCTCCAGTCACAAGATCCTTCAGAAATCATTCTAATATTCTGATTTGTTGCTCAAAAAAACATTTATTATTATTATTATATTGAAAACATCTGAGTAGAATTTTTTTCAGGTGTCTTTGATGAATAGAAAGTTCAGAAGAACAGTATTTATCTGAAATAGAAATCTTTTGTAACATTATAAACAAAAGTCTTTATCATCACTTTTGATCAATTTAAAGCATCCTTGCTAAAAAGTGTTAATTTCTATAACCCCCCCCCCCCCCCAAAAATAAATAAATAAATAAATAAAATAAAAAATAAAAAAGCTTTTGAATGGTATAGTGTATAATGTTACAAAAGCTTTTTATTTCAGATAAAAGCTGATCAACTGTTTTAAATATTGATAACAATAATAATAATAAATGTTTCTTGAACAGCAAATCAGCATATTAGAATGATTTCTGAACAATCATGACACACTGAAGACTGGAGTAATGATGCTGAAAATTTAGCTTTAATCACAGGATTAAATTACAATTACATTTTAAAATATATTCAAATAGAAAACAGTTATAATTTAAATAGTAAAAATATTTCTAAATTTTACTGTTTTTTTCTGTACTTTGGATCAAATAAATGCAGGCATGGTGAGCAGAAGAAAATCTTTAAAAAAACATTAAAAATCTTACTGTTCAGAAACTTTTGATAGGTAGTGTATACGCATGCACATTGTATGCAAATATACATATTGCATATTTAAATTCTATATTATTTGGTGTAACACTAAAAATAAAAATGTGAAAATTAAGCATACAGTGTGTGTGCTGCTTGTATGTAGTGATTTTCCAAAATAATAGAATAGAATTTGAATACTGGCTATTTATTGGTTGTCAGCCATAACATTGATATAATTAACACCATAATATAAAGATCTTAATTTTAATATCAGTGCATCCCTAAAGACTAACACAAAGGTTATTAACTAACATAAATAAATAGTGCATGTCCACATTATGTTTGCAAGGTTTTCCGGATATGAACTCCATCACGGAGTGAGCACCTCCCCTCATGTTTTCTCTGCTCCATCTCTTCGAATGCCACCCTGCATCCAGGCTCCAGACTGAAATGGGCATGAAAGAGGAACAGCACAGTACAAACAAGGCTGGCAGTGTGTGATGAGGTGCATCTGAAGTTAATGGTGCCATTAAATGCTGAACGCACCTTTCCTCAATATAACCGTCTCGTCTTGTATATATACACAAAGAAAGGGAGGGGCAATGAATGTTGCCAAGGTGCATCAACTAGGGCAGTCACGGGCAGTTACAAATTGATGCTAATGATTTTATATAATGATATTCTGCTGTATAGAAATTGAAAAAAAAAAAAAAAAAATAGGACTGCAGAGAGACAGTTTGTAACCATAACGGTACAAAAAAGAACTTACTGTTTATCAGCACTTCTTGCAGACTGGGGTGTTTAGCACCCCATCTTTTACCAAGAAAAAAAATCCCACACTGGCAAGCTACCTGGAACATTTTAAGAGTGTCCCCGCTTTCACCTGTATTCTTTTTCAACATGATTTTGTGTGGCAGTAGTAGCTACACTATGTTACCGTCATCTTTTTTTCCATTTTATGACAGGTGGCAACCTGTGTTAAGGTGCAAAACTGCCACCTCCTCTTTTGGAGTGTCAACCTGATTACTGGTTGCTGTCACTGGATTATTTATGATATTATTGTATGTGTTGTATTAACATATCAATATTTTATATTTTAAATATCACGGTTATCATCAATACAGGTATATTGCAACACCCCAAGCGCCAACTTACAGAACTCTTGCCATTTCTGTTGTCTGCAGGGCGCTCAGGGAAGTCAGTCAGCGTCTCATTATTGTGCCCTTTCAGTTCTCACACGTATTCCCCATGTACACATTATTTCTCCTTTTTAAATATTTTATGTGCAATTTTATTTAAAATAAAACCCTTTCTTAGGCCTAACGCTGCTCCCATTGTTTCTGTTCTCACCCCACCATAACACATTGTGACATTTGCCTGTCCAGCCCTGTTGTGCGCATTGCACCTTATCCCTGTGCTCCCTCAGAGTTTCCCCTTCAGGTCACACATAAAATCAACATAAACAGCATCATCAATCACTCTGCCACAGCGACTATGTAGAAAATAAAACCACCGCCAAGTTAGAATAGTGTCCCGGCAAATAGGTCCCAGCTAATCTTGGAGTAGTTATCACCTTCAACATCTGTCTCTATCTTCTCTCTGTCTTTATCTCTCGATATATCTTGTTTCTTCACCCCTTCATTTTCCCTTAAGTGTACTGGCTGCATGAGTTAGTGTAGGACAGGTCAATCACTGTGTGACTGCTCAGTCCACTGCGGAGCAAACCGCTCCACTTCAGATGTTGCATTTGAATAAATGGTGTGAAAGTTGAGAGGCAGTCCTGTGGACGTGGGGTTTCTGCATGCCATTTATGTGCTTGTGGAAAAGCACAGGCCCAGAGAGGCTCTGGAGTGCGCAATGTGTCCAAGCACAAAATAGAGTGAGCGTGCACCAGTGTCTCTGAACGCTGTTTACGCCTCAAAGCAATAGAAACAAGTGGGGTTGGAGTCTTTATGGTTAACTTGGTTGGACTTGTTTTGCTATTTGTATGTTAATTTGAGGGTAGCTCAGTTGAAAAGATTGGCATAGATGGACACCAGCGTATGAGTGCTGCTGTGTTACTGCCTAGCAGTCTAAGTAGGTAAACCAGCAAGACTTCCTTGGCCAATGAGCTTCACAAGAAAAACCTTGCTGGTTTACTGACCAGCTCTAACCACCTAAACAGCAAAAACCAGACTGGACCAGCATGGAAGTCACAATGAGCCGCTTGCTGAGAAACAGTTATATATATATATATATATATATATATATAAAAAGTTGTGTTTTGATGTTTTTGATAAGTCTCAACTTCTTTAAATGATGACAAATTATTACAAAACTGAAACAATGCTTGTAATTTTGATGCCCTTTAAAGGGATAGATCGCCAAAAGATTTAAATTCTGTCATCTGCTCATACTCACATCATACCAAACCCATAAGACTTTGGTTTTAAAATGATCCAAAAAGGATACGAAAGGTATTTTAAAATGAATTATTAGATTATTATTATTAGATGTAAATAAAAACCTATATTAAATTTGTTCATCATATAAAGCAATTGTGGCCTAAACCACTCGATTTAAGGGGTTAGTTCACTTCCAGAATAAAAAAAATAAATAAATAAATAAAAATCTGATAATTTACTCATCCCCATGTCATCCGAGATGTTCATGTCTTTCTTTTTTATTAGTCGAAAAGAAATTAAGGTTTTTGAGAAAAACATTCTAGGATTTTTCTCCATATCGTGGACTTCAATGGGGACGAGTGAAGGTTCAGTGCCATTACAGTGCAGCTTCAAAGGGCTCTGCATGATCTCAGACGAGGCATAAGGGTCTTATGTAGTGAAACGATTGGTCATTATAAAAAATTATATACTTTTTAACCACAAATGCTCATCCTGCACGACTTAATGCATTATGTAGTCATGTTTGCTTTGAAAACACTGGGTTGGTCCTCCTGCCTATGTCACGCGTGACTTTTCCAAAGTAACTACGTAATGCGTGAAGTTGTGGACATGCATCACAGAGCTAGTGCAAGATGAGCTTTTTTGGTTAAAAAGTATATCCATTTTTATTTATTTATTTATTTATTTATTTTTAGAAAATGACCAATCATTTCGCTAGATAAAACCCTTTCAATGGAGGGACAGAAACATCTTAATTTGTGCTTTGAAGATTAACCAAACTCTGGTTTGGGATTGGAACAACATAAGTGTGAGTAAATGATGAGTTTTCTTTTTTGGGTGAACACTCCGATCATCTTTTACTACTAGTTATAGCACAAAATTAACATGAATGTCCAAAGACACTTACTGAAATGAACCATCTCTTAAATAATCACTCAGTCAGTGTTTCAAGACGTGAATGAAACAGCTTGTGAACAAGCTGACCTTTCGTTATTATTTCTTAACAGCGGTTTTGAGTAGAAACTAGAAATTATTTCACTCTGTGCCTGAAACTCAAAATCTGGTTCTGGTTGGAAATGACTCAAAATAATGAAGCTGGTCACAGGCGTCCTTTGCTCTCTATTAGTTTGTTCTGTCATTTTTCTTTCATCATTATGACAGCACTTCACAAGTGATGGACTTTCTTTCTCTCTCTCTTTCCATTTCCCTTCCCCATGCAGCTCCAGTCTTTTCTTCAAGTCAACGTGACCCAGGTTCATGTAGATGAGTGTGTGGATGCAGACTGTCGGGGAGGAGGGGGCTGCACCAGCCATCTGAGCGTGACTGACAAGCCGGCGGTGGTCGACTCGGGCAGCATGGCTCTGGTGTCAGTGACTGTGGAAGCCACAGCTGTCTGCAGCTGCTCAGCACGTGAACACCTCCACCAGAGCTGCTCTGTCTATCCCAGAAACCCCTGCCACAACGGAGGAGTCTGTATGGACACGCAGAGTGGATACAGGTGAGAAAGTACAGGTTTTCCTTTGAGAGCTTTTTCGAATGACTTTATTTCACATAACATATGGAGAGAGAGCGAACGTGACAGCAGTGAGATGTTTACAACAGGCTTCCTTTAGCAGTCGTTAATCTGCAGCAGGTTCCTGAGCATATGCAAGCTCTTTGAGAACACAACCAAACACAGTGTCTAAACATTACATTAGGTTGAGAACTGTTGCCTGATGAAACTGTCTGAAGCTCACAATGCACATGCACTTAGATGCATAGATTCCTCGTCTTCATATCAATTTCATGTGCCTCTTTGAAAGTGTGAAAAGAGACATGATCAAGTGAACTTCCACATGGATCCAAACCACTCTTTGTAAGACTAATCTTTTCGCTTCTGAGCTTTTGCACAAATATGAGGCTGAAAGAGCCTTTCTTTTTCTGTTTTATTCAATTATCCAGTCCTGGCATGGATATTGATTTCCTTCCCCGAATAACAATACTGAGTGACTGGGAATGGATGGGTTTGGGGGGAGCAGGGAGCTTGTGATAATTGTTAGATGGGGAATTTTTTCTCAGAATACATGGAAACCTGGCAGCCGCGAGTTAATAACAAACGCTCTAACGCCAATTTTTTCAGCCGAGGCTGTAATTGAACAAAGCAGGCGATCCATGTCTCATGTTGAATATTTTGAACAAAACTTTCTCTGTTTCAGGTTTTGTTCCCAAGCAGGAAGTTTTGTATCTGCCTATGGTAGAACATGTAGTTCTAATGTATGTTTAAGTGCAAAGCTAGGCAGTGTTGTCATACATCACTTCCAGTTAAAATGTAATGAGCCAGATCTTTTAATCATGCTAATTCCACTATAGCTAATTCAGTCCTTCAAATGCATGTGCAAGTTTGATTAGAATAGCAGAGATGATTGCGTCTTTCCATATCCATTGGAACGGAAATATATATAGACAATGAAACAGTGACCTGTAAGGCACAGATCAGTAGCAAAATAATGAGAACAAGTTTTGACATCATTCAAACAAGAACTAATTTTTATAAGGCCACGAAGAATTTCAAGCACTTATAACAGTAAAATGCCATTTGTGGTACATTGGTTCCATTAGTTTTTTTTTTGTTTTTGTTTTTTTGTTTTTTTTAATAATGTACAGTAAAATTTATTTTATTTTTTATTTTAGAGCCAGTGTTTTGAACATTAAAATTGGTGCAAGCTTTATTTTATTCTATTTTATTTCATTTCATTTTGTTTTATTGAGCAGAAACATTTTAAGAAGTTCGTTAACTGGAAACTGGTGATCACATTTACATACATTTCTTTCCCCTAAAGGCAATAGAGACCTAAAAATGGCAGTGACAGACGGGAAGAAAATAGTGGAAAAAGTGTGTGTATGAATAACATGTATTGTCAGCCCTGACTATAATGTGAGTTGACAATACCATACGATAAGACTGTGTAACAGTTAGCTAAGGCACTACTGGATGCTTAGCAGTGATTTATAAAGCTCAGTGTTTTAGTATGTATGGGTTGATTTAGATCCAAATCAAGAGAGCAGCTGCCATGTGGAAGCTCCTAATGATATCTGAGATGTGGTTGCAGATGTGAGTTGTATTCTGATTGCTGCTTGTGATATGGAGGATTTTTTCCTTCCCGCAGGGAAATTAAAAATGCAGAGCAATGAACATATCATAAATACCAGCCTGACATCTTCCAAAGGGAGCATTTAAAAAATGAAATTGCACATTTGCCTATTGTATAATTTATGTGCTGACCATTTACCTCAGCACCTATCGAGACCACCCCACCACTCACATTACACACACAATGCACAAACCTGTTTCCACACCTGTATACTGACACACATACAGTTCTATTACATATTTTCCAAATCTCTTTTGCGTGACATTGACATTACATCATAGAAAGCCTTAAAAATACCAGTGTGAGATTTGTACATGCAATACGTACACATGCAATAGCTTAGCATCCCATTCTGACATAAACTATGTCTACGCTTTCCACGCCTCCTTTTAATCACCTTGAAAAATATGTAGAAATTAATTTAGCTCTCAGTGGTTTAATTAAAAGAAGAAAGTAAAGCTACGGATTTGCGAGCGGTCAGACCTAGCGAGCATGTAATGTGGTGAGCTGGCTTTGTGGGCCAGAACGCTTCATGCCTCAAACCCTCCTCTAATCCTAATAATGTCCGCAGGCAACAACCTTAATGTTGCATCTGTGTTACGTCAACCTTCCGGTCTTCTTCAGCCTTTAGGCATGCTCAAAACCTTTCAGTTTTTCAGTGTCAAAATATAAATATAAATATACTATTTATATGAAATTTTTTTTTTGAACTGTATGCACTCAAACGGAATGATTTATCAAACATAGACATTTGTATGAAAAATAGGGATTCGTATGCATTGGTATGACATGGTCTATACGAATATCTCGCTTTGGCAGAGTGAAATTGCTTTTGGGTCCCTCACTCACACTGCTTGGTTATTTCTGTGTCAAGAGAGACTTAGACAGTTCTGCAGGAGAGTGCTTTAAATATCACTGTTTTCTTCCGCAAGCACTGTAATTCACATGCATCAAACATCCAACCAGCCTGGAGTGTTTAGCTCTCAAGGTCCTTTTTATATTATCTCTATTTCATGAATATCGCAAATGGAATCAAGAGTCACTTTCATTCAGTCCATGTACCATGTCCGTGCTTCATTAGAATTAAGTAGATAAAGAAGATTTACAAATCTTTTGTAAATGTACATCAGCGGGAATGGGGGTCGATGTCAAGTACATTTACTCAAAGACTATAAACCCCTGTTAGAATAGTCCTGCAAAATTTAAAAAACTTCATTACCCCAACCGCTGTTAAAATAATGCAAAAAATCCTATTTCCGCAGCTACTGTTGACATAAGGCAAAAACATCTTTCGTAAATTATAGATGGATTTGCAAAGGAAAAATGGATACTGCAAAATACTGTATTTATCATAAGTAGGCTGTTGAGCTTTATTATTTACAGTTGATAAAATGTAGAACTAGAGTCGATTTAAACATAAACACCCTCAATCATAATTTAAGTCTAATTAAGCAGCATCCTTTCAGATGATTGTCACCATTCAACAAATAATGACAGCTCCCCAGTTGTAGGAGGAACTGAATTTTGTTTCTTATGCTGTGTTTGTGAAATCATAGGTTCAGTAACTTGATTTATGGTTTACTTGAAATCTGAACTTTTCCTCATGAGTAAAAGGATTTGTGTTATACCATCCTATACAGGATGAGCAAAATAATCTGCCTCTTTGGGATGAAATGTTGATTCAGTTCCAAACTATTATGTGCATTCATAAAGCAAAAATAATAAATTGTTTAGGAGGATGCTGCAAAAATGTATTTTTCCCCAGTAAAAATATTTAAACACTCCTAAAGCAACATAAATTTACAATAGCATAGACTATATGCTTTAGTAAAATATTATTTCTGATATTCAGATACATGCATGCTGTGCATTCCAGCACAGTGTTCATAACTGCTACATTGGATCTCAATATTTAAGGAGCAACATGTAGATAGTCAGGAAGCAGGATTAAGGGTGGATTTGTAAATGGAGGACAGGGGGAGATTGTTGTAGGTTTCTCACAAGCTAACCAATGGATTCCTCCTACTGTTGATGCTGGCAGGAAATGAGCGAATAGGAAGGGGTGAAACGGACCAGAGGGAGTAAGAGGATTGTGTTCAGCCATCATGGCTGATATTAAGACCAGGATTCACTCGAGGAGATAAATTGGTCTAATTTAGCTCATCAAGCAGAACAGAGCTGAGTCTCTTTTTTTCAATGAAGAAAGAAGTGTTTCTATTTAAAGTGTTTTACTGTCTCTCTGGTGTTCTCTTTATCCCTGACTCGAGCACACAACTCAAAAGAAACTCTTAATATTTTAGATATTTCTCAAATTGACCCCAGTGAATTATATGGGACAGAGGCCAGTTCTTTTCTGCTTTAGAAAGATCTGTGACCCTGCTGCTGTTTATCAAAGGCTGTTGTTTCTTTAGGGAATGAAAAGGCTGTCAAACTGCCTTTCTAGCTGTTTTTATGCTATTTAACATTTTTGTTCACAAACAACTGCTTGCAAGAAATGCCCCAAAGAAATTCAAAATGCGTGATCAGCAAACATTTTGCTCTTTCATTTTTCCGCTCCTTTGCTCAGGCTCTCCTCAGACCAGTTTCGATATTCTCTTTTGCTCCAGTGGGACTGTCTCTTTCATTGATCCTGTCACATAATTTGATCTCCACTTTAAATCGCCCACTCCAAGCACCCCATCATCCATCCCTTAAACCCTGCTGACCGACTCTTTCCATTGCCAGATCGCAGGGCTTATGTATTACTCAATCCTCAGCCTAAACAGGAGTCACCTGACATAGTTTCTAGTGAGTCTTTATGAAACTTTAGCTTAAAAGGGTATCGTTCCCCAGACGGAGTTACTTTATTGTATCGATTCGGGCGGTTGAAATGTTGTCTTATTGCAACCAGATTGGCTCCTCTGTCTTGCTAGATTTGTGTCTTGGGAAAGCATTAGTCGCACCAGGCTGGAAATTTGTCCAAATCCAGCTCGCTGTGAGGCTGACAGTAATCAATGGGCCAACATTAGGAATGTAATATCTGTGCCATTATCATGGAAAGTTTTCTCTGTGGTGTGCATTACTCTTCCATCCTGCACGTGTATCCATCTCAACACACTTGATGGATGAGTCGAGAATGACTATCTGACACACCATCTGAAATCTTTGAGACAGATTCCTGTAAACTTTTAGCATCTTATGAGAAAGGATCTTAAAAAAAAATCCTCACTGAAATTTTATTTTTTATATTTTGGTTTGTGTACAAGTAAAACTTGCTTTGCACTGGATAAAAATGTTCATTCAGTTAAAGGTGCATTCAGTAGTTTTGTGCTAATTTAAACTTTTATACATTAAGATGTAGCAAATCAGCCCAAAAGGAAAATATGCATAATTAATTATGTTCACTGAAAGCATTTGGATCAAGTAACTGGTTTGGGTGATAAAGCATGTCTATAGACTATAGCACAGAATATTATTTTCTTGGCTATAGACAGTAATACCCTAATACTGATCCAACACTTTCCAAGAGCATGTAGCTGTGATCAGCATGATCAGGACTTATGAGTAAAAAAAAACAAGTAACGTCAAGTGTGATACAAAAGGACTTTACTAACTGCAATAAACACTTAAACTATGCTACACACACATACAGTTGGAAATAGCGAGAGGGTTAAAGCTAAAGCAGAGTAAAGAATAAAACCATGAAGTTACGCCAGTATTTGATATTCAGCAACTCGACAGCTTGACTGAAACATCAGTTTCTTAGTTGTGAAAAGGCGTAGGTGATACTTAATGGATTAATTAATAAGAAAAAGTTTGTTGTTTGCACATCTCGCACCTTTTGAAAGGCATTGAAGGGTCCTTTGAAGACTTTTTAACTCAGCATCATCTTCACGTCAGAACTTTTAATTCTTCTGGAAATAATCTTGTGATAAATGATCTTTTAAAGCATGAGAATGTCACATCCTCAGCAGGTGAGTGAGCCAAATTGTACTTCAGCAAAATATAATGTAAATAAGCAGTCAGGAAATTAAAATTGCAGCTCTTAGATACCAAACATGCTATACGTTTACAGCTCTTAGATACCAAACATGCTATAGCCCCCCCCCCCCCCCCCCCCCCCCCCCCTTATTGATTTAAAGGGGTCCTATTACGCTTTTTCACTTTTTGAATTTTAGTCAGTGTGTAGTGTGTATGTTTGGGCATAAAAAATATCTACAAAGTTACAAATCTCAAAGTCCACTCCAAAGGGAGATATTTTGTTTAAAAAAAAAAAAAAATCACTTTTCAAGAACTACAACGAACGGCTCGTTTGGACTACAAAGTTGTTTCCCTGTATTTGTGACATCACAAATTGGCCCATTAGAATATCATTAAAATAAATTCCGCCTCCAGAAATTCGAATACATGTTTCAAAATCTAAACCTGGTGCGGGTGTTTTTATATCACTGTATTTCTGAAGGAAACCGGCTGTCTTCAGAAAATTTTGGATGTCATTTTCATTTCATCTTGCACGTAATGTCTGATAAAGCAGCGTTTGTGAGCGGAGCTCTGCTTGTGTACAGCGTTACCGGGGAAACCTCGCTTTCTCCCGCTCCAACAGCGCCTCCTGTTGGCAGAGAATGAATTTGCATATATGCCGCCACAAATAGTGTAACTCTGTGGGACTATGGTATAAATAAATTCAACTGTACAACAGTTTCACTGCAATTCATGTTATAATGTTAGAATTAAAGAACAATAAACAAAATACATATTACCATTGCACTTATCTGTACATAGTAAATGCAGTTATTTTTAAGCTGTTGTTGACATTCTATCTAAAATGTGATTTAGCCAAAAAAACAACAACAATATCGTTGCCACTTTAATATGTCTTGCAATATCCGTGCGTGCACAGGTTCTGCGCGATCCTCTTGTTCAATATTCTCGGGGTCTGAATTGATATGGCAATCTTGGCGAACTTGCTGTTTTGTCGAGGGGCGGGGCATTACTGAAACACCGTCTAAGCCAATCGCAATGCACTGGGACAGCTAACCAATCACATTTCGTTTTTCGGAAGGCAGGCCTTCATCAAACCCGGAACTAATTGAGCCGTTTGTGCCAGGCTGGGGAGGAAGGTATTGTAATAATATAAATTATGTGAAAAATAATGGGATTTTCGAACCACCAAGCATGAGAGCATGTTCTAGTACACCCACAAAACAAAATCAAGACTTTGTAAAAGAGCATAATAGGACCCCTTTAAGTTCTAAAACATTCATTCAAAAGACTTTGGATTATACATAGAAAACAAACAATAGAAAAGTAAAATCACTAGATTGGAAAATTGGATACAAGTTTATACATTTCTCAAGTGGCTAAATGTAGAAGGTAAAGGATCATTTTCTTTCTCCAAAATTCCTTTGGGTTGTAAAACTGTTTTATCGTGCTGATGTGTCTTTGCTGCTGTGGTAACTAGAGGCCTGGTTCTGCATCTGGGTGTTCTTTGCAATTTGGGGTTTGTTCCACTTACAATCTGATGCCTAGTTTGCTTGTTGGGTAAGGGGTTATGAGGATTATGTATTAAAGGGATAGTTCACCCAAAAATGAAAATTCTGTAATTAATTACTCACCCTTATGTCGTTCCAAACCTGCAAGACCTTTGGTCATTTTTGGAACACAAATTAAGATAGTTTTGATGAAATCCGAGAGCTTTCTGACCCTGCATAGACAGCAATGCAACTGAAATGTTCAAGGCCCAGAAAGGTAGTGAGGACATCGTTAAAATAGTCCATGTGACATCAGTGGTTCAACCACAGTTTTACGAAAAAGGGGAAGGGGTATGTGGCCAAGTATGGTGACCCATACTTGGAATTTGTGCTCTGCATTTAACCCATCCAAGTGCACACACACAGTAGTGCTGCGGCGCCCGGGGAGCAGTTGGGGGTTCGGTGCCTTGCTCAAGGGTCTCACCTCAGTCATGGCATTGAGGTTGGAGAGAGTGCTGGTTATTCACTCCTACCACCTACAATCCCTGTCGGACCTGAGACTCGAACCCACGGCCTTCAGGTTACAAGTCCGACTCTCTATCCATTAGGCCACGACTGCCCCCTAAATTATTTGAAGCAACGGGAATAATTTTTGTGTGCAAAGAAAACAAAAATAATGACTTTATTCAACAATTCTTCTCCAAATCATGTCTTCCACTATTATAGAGAGTACCTCTGCACGTAAACAAAGCATTGTGGTACTCTCGATAATGGTGGAGAACTGTCCCAGAAGATAAGAAATCATTGAAAAAAAAAAAGTTTATTTTTGTTTTCAAAAAAGTATTCTCGTAGCTTCATAAAATTACGGTTGAACTACTGATGTCACATGGACCATTTTAACGATGTGCTTACTACGTTTCTGTGCCTTGATTGTGTAGGACCCTTGCTGTCTATGGAGGGTCAGAAAGCTCTCGGATTTCATCAAAAATATCTTAATTTGTGTTCCGAAGATGAACGAAGGTCTTACGGGTTTGGAACAACATGAGGGCGAGTAATTAATGACAGAATTTTAATTTTTGGAGTGAACTATCCCTTTAAATACAACAATTAATTGCATGTCTGAGCTGTCTCAGGGAGTAAAAATAAGTTATGTTTTTGAATAATTTGAGGCCATGTACTGTACACTAGAGTCCTGCACGGGTCCTGTTTGATAAACCCGCACCCACACCCCGCACCCGCAATAGTTAACCGAATACCCGACCCGTTATCCGACAGCAACACTAATTTAATTCCGAACCTGACCCGACCCGTTTGACATAAAAACCGTGACCCGAACCGCAATTTTGGTTTATTTTGATTTATTTTTAGCATTTTGTTTGTTTTAGTAGCAATATCTGGCAACAGTGCATCGCCTGCACTTAAACTGACAGCAATCAAAAAAGGCCATGGACAGGTTTTTGCTGACAGGATACGACATTCGGTAAGGGAAACGCAAAAACATTATCATGATATTATCTGTCAGAAACATTATCAACGCTGTTAAAAACAGTAGCATTTAACACTAGTACACAGATCTGTAGAACAAGTAGGTTACAGAATGAAATGAAATACGCAAAAACTAGTCACGAAGAAGTCTATATGCTATGTCATTCAGTATAGTTAAATTTTCACAAATCATGCTATAAACATTCATTAGAGCACTAGACAAAGTTATTGTAGTTATGTATTGTTGCATGAATAATAAACAACTAATAAAATTATCCACCCTTAAATATAGTAAAGTATTAACAAATTTTGATGCAATAAATAGGGTATGATTTAAAATTTATATCCCTCCAAAACAGAGAAAACATCTTTCACAAACATCTACGTGTCCTTTAAAGTTTCTCACTAATTTTCAAAGCCTGGCTACGGCCATGGACAAAACACCTTTATTTTATTTTTAATGTAACAAGCAATTAACAAGTCATTCTGAGTTAATGCGTTAATGCGTTTAAAAATTAATAATAAGATTTAACACACGCAGCCCAACAAGTTAACAGAGAGAGAGAAAGCAACATTCAACGTGTAAATAATATAAAACTATTGCCTACATGTGAACAATCTATTGTAAACGGGTCTAAAGCGCTTAGATTAATAAGCCAAATATGAGCTTTTCCTTCATAACCTGTAAAAGCAATTAACTTTATAGGCTGCATAAAAATATGTAGGACTGGCAGCAGTGTCGAGAGAGAGAGCGAGAGAGAGAGAGAGAGAGAGAGAGAGCACACAACATCCAACGTGTAAAAACAATATAAAACTATTGCATACATGTAACCAATCTATTTTAAACAGGTCTACAAGGCTTAGATTAGTCAAATATGAACTTTATAACATATTGAATATGTGTTAGGCCTATTTTAGAATGAGAAATAGACTAAAGCTTTTATTCAAACTGTGAATAGATTAACTACAGAAAAGCGAGCAAAGAGCGCTCCCTTTAATATAATCACTAGACCTACAGCTGTCAATCAATGTCAATACAGCTGTCGATTGGCTACAGTTCTCAGTCCTGGTCTTCAGACAGAGCGCGCGAACACAAGCACGGGACAATTTGAAAGGAGCTGCCTATCAGCGTGTACTGGATTAAGTCAAAATAGTCTTGGTTATAATTGTACCCGCAACCCACCCGTGCCTGTCACCAGTCCGACTCGCACCCGCACCGCACCCGACACGTCAATATTATTCCACCCGTTACGTCAATTTTTGCGGTTCACCCTGTACACACTGCAGCTAAATGTGGTTGTCATTGCACAGTTTAGTGCTTAAGCGTGCTCTGTACAAACAGTTCAGTAATTCACAGAAGTGACAACTGCACTCTACAGCTCAATTGACTCCTGAAAAATGCAGGTGGTGACAATCAGATTTGCAGAAATTCTACACAGTTGCGAAAGTGGGTTCTGTTCCGTGCACACAAAACTCTCATTTAGGGGATTCACTCCAGTATTTAAATGCTGTTGTCACTCCTAAACATGTACAGTGTGTATGTGGCCTGAATGATGTCACTGACATGAAGACTGTACTCCTAAGTTTAATTATGTATCCTGTCCTCAATGTTTTTCAAGATGTTAAAATGACGTGACCCAATGCGTTTCACTAAAAGTCAAAGGTAATCCTCAAGCTCATTGGCTGCCCCCTCTGTAGATATGCTAGTAGAGTAGTATTTCTTGGTGATGCAGTTGTAGTATTTCTTGGTGAGCGGAAATTAGACAATAGACAATGGGAGAATCAGTATCTGTATGGCCGAAGATGTAAAGGTGTAAAGTCAGACAACAGAAATACCAATAAAATAAACAAAATGAGTGTAAACATTGGTGTGACATACACTAGGTAGAACGATTTGACGAATTGAGTAGTGATGCTTCTTTGCTTTTGGTTTATATTCCTGTAGTGTCATGCTAGGTAGCTCTGCCCACTGTGGAATACAACTGATCAGAAATCCTCATAGCTCTGTGTTAAACATCAAATATTATCCGATTAACTGTAATTGTGTCCTATCTTGCAGCAGTTTCATGTTCAGTGTGGACAGACAAATTGTTTGCTGCTGGAATTGTTAGACGAGATATGCCAGTGATAATCAGGAGTTGATGTAGTTTGACGGTCAGCCCTATAAACATATCCTCGCCTGTCTTCTGCTATGGCATGTTGTTTTAGTAAACATGGGAATAGTTTTGATTAGCGCACAATACAATTAGAGCACACGTGATGCGTTTGATTGCTTTATTGGGTGCATTGACCTGCCTAACTATCTTGCATTGTCTCTACTGTCATAAGTGCACAGAGGCTGTCATCCCATGTCATTTTCTTTGCAATCCGCCAGTTAGAACTGCAGCTACGAGGGAGACAGCGAGGAGAGAGAAAGAAACAAAGAGAGAAAGAGAAAGATACATGGAGGAAGGACAGCGATAGACCCATGCATTTTTCAAAGACTATGATTAGACTTGCCAAAGAGGCACTGAGGCAGAGGATCTGAGGGCACAGCAGTGCTTGGGTGGCAAACCAAAAGAACACAATTATTCATTGATGTTTCTGAGCAGATGATGCTGTTTGTGGGCTGAATCGAGAGCGTGCGCAACAGGTGGGGCTGATCCGTCAGAAAGCAGAACAAGAGAGCTGTTGATTACTGTTTGAGTCATGCCAATACGTATGCATATGAAGTGTATCTTTCATATGGAAATTTTTGATGGCAAAGAGATGAACAACATCAGACTGGTATTGTATGGTCTAGTGTGGTTCCAGTTGTATTGAGGATGATGTTTGGGAGGTTCCCTTAATGAGAAAATCTTCAAAATAGAGTCTTAAAGTGCCCATATTATGTTCATATACAAGCTCACAATTTTATTTATGTAGTCTGCTAGAATACATTTACATTATTTAAAGTTTAAAAAAAACATTACTTTTTCATACTTTATATCACTGCAGCACCTCTTTTCACCCCCTGCTTTGTTTTAGTTCCTTTCTGAAAAGCCCAGTCTACTCTGATTGGTCAGCTGGTTGACTGGTCTGTTGTGATTGGTTAACCACTTAGAGCATGTTTCGGAAATGCATCACCCCTTAACGTATAGATCATGTCTGTGGTAAATATGGTTTAGGTATTGGAAGTACATAAAATGGTTTTGCCCTTGAAGCAAAAAACAGTGTCTCTGCGATATAGTAAAATCATTTACTCAAATGTTCTTTGAGGGTGGGCCTAAGAAGCCAGTGGGTGGGTGTTACATGGTAACATAGCGCAGTCACAATGGCAGGACTACAAACAACCTTATGGATCATTTACCAGCTATTTCACATGCTAAAGGAAGGATAAAAGGTTAAAAAGTATAATATGTGCCCTTTAATTAAGATTTGTGTAGTACTTGTCGTGTGTTATAAATTAAGTAGTTTAATATGTTCATAGAATAATGTTGTAAGGATAATGATTAAATAATGGTAATGAGGGATCTATAGTCTTTGAAGTCCATCCTAAAATGACTGAAGGGGATGCAGGCAGTGGTCATTGAAGCGTACTTCACTGTCTGGCTGGCATAGGCTGTATTTGACAGGTTGCATCACTCAGTAACAGAGATGAGGTGGGAGTGGGATACAAAGCTTTGAGAAAAATCAAATTTGTATGTTTGGCTTACCTGGGTCTTTAGTCTAGACTTAATAGGATAGTTCACCCAAAAATGAAAATTGTCATGATTTACTCACCCTCATGTCATTCGAAACCTGTATGAGTTGCTTTATTCTGCGAAAAGTCATATGAAAGTCAGTGGTGTCCAATGTTGGTTGGAACCCCACTGACATTCTTTTGTGTTTTACAGAACCAAGTAAGTCATACAGATTTAGAACAACATAAGGGTGAGTAAATGACGACTGATAAGTAAAGAACTATCCATTTAAGAAAGCATTTGGCACAGAAGAATATTCCAAACTTTATGGGCCATATTGGAAAAAGGTTCTTCTTCCTTTTTATGAATTTTGATTATAAATATGTCAGTGGCAATTACTTAAATTAAGCAACGTCACAATCATGACTGCTGCTGTTCTGAATATTAGCATCTGTCCATCCGTCCATCCATCCGTCCATCCATCCATCTATCCATCTATCTATCTATCTATCTATCTATCTATCTATCTATCTATCTATCTATCTATATCCAAAGTTCTGGCATGAAACTCTAGATGGTGCAGTCTGATAGGTCAAACTCAATCTGACATAATGACATCATCACATGGCACAGCTGATTGGTTCTTTTCATATCAGCAGCCAATGAGCTTGCTGCTCAACATTCAAATATTTGGCTAGTGCTTGTAGTAGCAGCTTCAGAAACCCTCCACCTTCACCAGCTCCAATCTGCTACTGCGTGATCCATGTATGTTATATAAGTGGGTTATTTCATGTTATATGTGTAGCAGCAGTATTTCTTACATGCTCACAGCAGCATGTTGTGGATGTATTGGCAGTAGCATGTATTCCACCAAGACCAAACACATTAACATTGTCATGTACAGTCAAACCAAAATTTATTCAGACACCTTCAACATTTCTCACATTATCACAGTTTATTTGCTATAGTTTAGAATATAATAAAAAAAAAAAAAAAATATGTGACAAGACCTCAAGAGTTAAACTGTGTCAGAACAAATTAATCTTGATAATGTCAGATAACTTTGATAGAAAGGTATATAACAAAACATGGTCAGGTCAAAGTGTCAAATCAAATTTTTGGTCCCAAATTTTTAGCAGTTTACTGGTAGTCCACTGAATGAAGAATTTTTGGGTATAATATGTCACAGTTTACTTTATTTTGCTATCCTCACTTACATAAATTAACTACAGTGTCCTGCACCCACAAAATATCAAAAATTATATCTGGTGTCTGAATAATTTTTGGTTTGACTGTACATTACCATGCCAATCCCTCCAAGAGTTGTCATGACAGAACTATTATCTTGCCTATGTAAAAGCTCTTTGAATTACCACTGTTTAAAATGTGCTACAGTATAAATAAACTTGCCTTGCCTAAGTTCATCATAATATCGAATAACCTACAATTCAAATAAAATGTTCCTGGTACAGGCATATATGTGAGCGGTACAATTCAGGGCTCTGTAACAATGTCTGACTACACCAAACCTTTTTGTCTTTGTAATTTTGTTCTTTTGGGTCCAGGTCAGTCCAGTAGCACATGTACAAAACCTGAAACTCATACTGTTTTTAATAAGAGCTTTTGATTTCCTGTGTGCATACCATAGATGCCAGTGCCCGGCTCAGTTTGAGGGACCCGAGTGCCAGCAGACAAAACACAGTTTCCATGGCAACGGCTATGCTTGGTTTCCCCCTATAAGGCCATGCTTCGAGAGCCACCTCTCGCTGGAGTTCATCACAGAGGTGGCAGATGGCTTGCTGCTCTACAGCGGACCCCTCTCCCAGCTGCAGCCGTGGGAGCCGGAGGACTTCATGGCCATAGGTAACCTACACACACCCTCACCACAGGTCGAGAGGCGAGGGAAGGGGATTGTGCAGGCAGAACACTACTTCGGTTTCTACATCACTCTTTCATA
This sequence comes from Spinibarbus caldwelli, assembly GCA_039654775.1. NCBI lineage: Eukaryota > Metazoa > Chordata > Actinopteri > Cypriniformes > Cyprinidae > Spinibarbus > Spinibarbus caldwelli. The sequence goes on along the minus strand of CM077221.1, from coordinate 26,708,912 downwards.
TCACAAGCTGAACCTCTGGCACATCTTCTCTCATCTCCCAGTAGGGCTACACATAGAGAAAGGGGAATGAAAAAAGGGGTGATAATATGTTTATTTTAGACAGAAAGAGATGAAGAGACTTTGCGTCTCTCCAGCAGGATTTAGTGTTTCTAATAAAAAAAGTTTTATTGCTGTAACATTTTCTTACTCAGGGGAGATCTGCTATCATCTAACAACCTAAACACAAAGAAGATAAAAATACCACATTATTTCTGTTTGTTTGCGTATGTGTGTCATAAATTCCGCAGTATTGCTGCACCGGTGGCTCGTGCGTGCAGCCGTATTAGCTCATTAGGGGTTAACGAAGGCACTCATTATATCAGTAAAGGCTTATTTGTCATTCATCTGGGAGAATGATTACAATGGGGTATACACATTTAGAGCTTTAATGAACTCACAGATCTGCCTACGTGCCGAGCATACGTTCACAAGAGAGCTTGTGCTCTTGATCGGTTCACTGATGTGTTGGCAAATGTGGATAAGTAGCAGATAAGGCCGTATGTGAATGTAATCAGATGGAGAACACATGGAGAGAACGAGAGAGGGATGGATGGCAGATAGCGGATCTTAGGTGAGAAAGAGAGAGTGATAGGGAGTGAAAGATGAAGATTAAGTGAAGGGTACAACTGTGGACAGGGTTTCAAGGTGGCTCCAGAAACAAAGAGTGCTGAAGTGGCTTCAGTTTCAGGTCAGTATTAGGTTGAGAGAGATAGTCGGATGCCTCTTTTCAGCTGTGGCGGAACTGCTGCTCAGCCAGGGATCTCTGAATATCTGTCATAACTGGTCCGTGATCCCACTGACTAGACTAGATGAATGATGACACACACACTTACACCATGTCTACACCGGCTGTGAGCGGTGCAATGCGATGCGGCAAAAGCCAGCAGAAACAGTTATGATCAGTAATTCTATCACTGGATTTGACGCAACGGGCCGAGTCCCCAGTAGGAAACTGATGCCTCATTCTATTTATGACGTATTGCAAACTCTTGCGCTACTTTAGGCGTAAGGGACCAAATGGTCGCTTTGCAACTGTTGCTTTGACACGTACAGTGTAGACAGCCTCAAGCGATAGCAGTTCCACCCGGTGTAGACACGGTGTAAAAATAAAGAGGGTTTTTGTAACAATGCAATAGAAGAACCATTTTGGGATTCCCGGAGAATCTTTCTGTGAACAGTTCATTAAAGAATCTTTTTGTGAAGAATATTTTAACCTGTTGACATGCTAGATCCGCGCCCTTGAGCCCTATGTAACTTGTTTACCTTTGTTTACGTTGACAATGTAGGCAAGTGCTCACAAATTCTAGGAATGTTGACAAATTATACATGTTTTGAAAGGTCTATGGGTTTAGTGTCAGTATCCAGTCTCTGTTTTATGATAGAAATGCTTCATCAACAGTAATAAAGTAATTTGTGTCGGAAGTGCATATGTGAACATGCAGAATCAAAACAAGATTTTATACATTCTCGTAAATCAGCGATTGTGAGATAAATCCAATCCATTACACATGAGTAAATTTTTAAAGTCAAGCATCCATTGAATAACATCCAATAGCACTTTTGTCCTCAAAATTGTTAAATCTGTGAAATATTGATATATTATCCATATGTTATGTCAGAATTCTTCTAAACGATCTAACCTTCATCATTGTTCTTCATAAAATTATGCAATCTCAGCACTGTTAATGTTGTAAAACTGTATATTATCATATACATTAGGCTTTCAACAACAAATGAGCCTGCCTCCAAAATTTATTTTTCAAAACAGCACGGTAGTTTTACTCATAGTATCTAAAGAGTGCCATCGGATTTTGTGACATCTTGAGATGCATAGCCTATCATTCTCTGCGTACACAGCCAGCCAGGGCCTTTGTGGTAAAATATTGACAGACAAAACTTTTAGCCAATGCGAAGACGATTCCAACACATGGGATTTTATTGTCTGGGCATTGGACATCATGGAGTTTTATGGTTTTATGTACCGCTGAGTTCTCGCCTGATGCACATCGCTGCGAAATTTGTATATTGAGACAAAAGATGTTTGTCATAGACTGAACAGACCGAATGCTGTCTGCTGTGTGAATACCTGGCCATCAGTGTAGGATTTGTGAATGTATGGAAAAAAGATTGTTTTTGAAGGCTGATTTCTGTCTGAATCGCCCATCAATCTAGCATTTGTTTATGTAGCAATGTAGCACTTTTAACGTTATGAAATAGTTTGTACTTATTTTATATATATTTTTAAAGAATGGTTTGGTATATGTGGTAAATGTAAGAGTAAATGTAATAGCTTTCTCTAGCCATCAGAACATTTTGTTACCAAGGGGCACTCTGAAGCTCCAAGTGGATGTTTTTGAAAAAGGCTCCAACAAGTTAATAATCTGAAGAACAATTTTCTTCTATAAAGAACCTTTTGTTTAATGGAAAGGTTCCATGGATGTTAAAGGTTCTTCATGGAACCATCAATGCCAAAAATGAACCTTTATTTTGAGTGTACCTATTTTACTACATAATCTGCTCACAAACAAACATGCCACAACATGTTTTTGGGTAACACTTGGGTGTAATAATACTTAATTTATTTACATTAGTTAAAGGATAGTTCAGCCAAAAATGAAAATTGTCATAATTTACCCTGATATCATTCTAATCCTTTAAGACTTCCATTTATTTTTGGAACACAAATAGTAATATTTTCATTCATGCTCAGAAGGTAAACAAAAATCGTATGGGTTTGGACTGTCAGGGTGAGTAAATAAGAAGTTTGAGTAAATAAATTAGGATTCTTTTTTTTTTTTTTCTTTTGGTGAACCATCCCTTTAATGTTAATGAACTAACAGTGAGTAAATCATTTACATTATTAATCTAGATCAACCTTAATTTCTACAGTACAAATGAACATAAAAATTTCAAAATGTATGAATTTTAATATATTATGAGCTAATATGAATTAACAGTAGTATATTTATAAATTAACATTAAGATTTTAAATTCTATAATAAAAACACATTTTAACACCTAAAGTAATTGATAAAGTGTCTTTATGCCATCATGACTTTTGATGCAGCCGAAATAAGATAAATATATAAAGCAAAATAATAAAAATTCATTTCATAGCAATAAATATATGATGTTATATAAATATATAAACATGTATATTCAAATATAAAAACAATTTGCTTTTAGATGGAAAATGAAGCAACTGGAGTAAGCATAGCCTACTATACTGTCTATACTGCATTTGCAATTGCATTGGGAAAGTAGGAAAGTTCTATGTTATCTAGTTTTGTTTGCCTCATGGAGTTGTTTTTTTTGTTTGAAAACATTATCATTTCCTAATTTGCAGGTTTCAGGAGCACCACAGAGGTGATTTTAACTTGTAATGTACTTGGATTTAAACTGGGCACTGGCTCCAGAACCAGCACCAGAAAAGGGGTGAGAAAGAGAGAGAGAATGGTTGGATAAGTCTAGTGAGGACATGCAGCAAACAGAGAGAGATTCTGAAAGAGGAGAGATGGAAACAGAGAAGCAGTCTAGTAGAGAGAGAGAGAGAGAGAGGAAGAGCGAGGAAAGAGACAGATTAAATAGATAAAAGAAGTGCATATTTGAAGGAACTGCTGAGGAGTAACAGTAAGTGGTGCAGCTCAGACATGAATTAAACAGAGAAAGAAGTTAATGTCTGGGTGAGAGACCAAGATGGTGTATGAACGGAAAAGGTGGAACGATGGAAGAAAGCGGCAGATGAATAATGATGAATGGCAGTGTGGAGGACAGCGGAACAAGTGTAGCCACAGTGTGAGTCTCCATGCATTAGTCTCTCTCTCTCCAGTCCTCCTCGCCTTCACTCTATCAGACCTTTTTACTTACTGCTGTTCTCCACCGTGGCCTTTTAAACCTTATCATTGGCCTGCTGCCTGCCAGTTTTATGCCTCTGCTCTTCTTATTAAAGACACTCATGACACTGATACTACAATGCAGCTGCATAGTGTACACACACCCAGGGGCCTCCCACACACATCCCTGAGTGCAGCAGATCATGTTGGTGTGTCTGTGTGAGTATTAGTTCTTCTGAGTTGTTTACGAATGCATTATGAATTGTGACCTTTGCAACAAGTCCAAGGTCAAGTAGTATTTGTTTGGCTTTGATTTGAGGTGAGCCGAACATTGCTTCTGGTCAGTAATTATTTCCATTTGTCATTTCAGCTGTAAGAATTTTGACTTTAATTTTAGAAAGAAGTTCAAATTGATATGAAATGCCTTTCTTGTCATATCGATGAATCCAATTAAATTTGTGATTAACTTGAGTAAACATGCATTTTCTTTTTTAAGCCATATGTATATTAAGGCACGCGTATACTTTTGCCTTGAGAGATTCACACATCAGTCAAAGCGTTCGAGGCGTAGCTACGTACATTATAAAACAAGCCGAAAGCATGAAATCCACACATGGTGTCTCTATTAAAGAGCATTTGTCTTTCTTCACCTCTAACATGAATTCATCCGCCTCAATGCACTTTTTCTCATTACAGGCCGGATTCATTTTCTCTAGACAACCTCTGACCTCTTCCTCAATTTATTTTCATTGATGGAAATGGGCACGGATACGTGCTTGAAGACTTCATGTCACATGGGTCTTACTGGTGGTTACAGTCTCTTTTCAAGGTTAGACAAAGATTTGGGGGGGTGAGCATTACGAATCAATTGACAAATTTACATTTACATTTACATTTACATTTATGCATTTAGCAGATGCTTTTATCCAAAGCGACTTACATAGCATTCAAGTTACAGTTTTTACATTTTTTTTTTTTTTATTAGCAAATTAGAATGACAAGTCTAATTTATTTGATTAAGGACACTTATTGAATGATAAGTAGTCGCATAAGGTTATTTGCCCACGACTGAACATTGTGGCCGTAGATGATGTACAGGGACATTGAAGAACATTCTCAGGCCTTTTGTGATGTACTTGATTAATTTCTTCATTTTGTCAAGGATGTAAAGGTAATGAATCCTAGAAATTATTCATCTAAAATGCACTTTTATCCAAAGCGGTTTCTTATGTTGGTTTCCTTTAGAGGATCTTGAAATATATTGATACATAACATCTATTTAATAATTTAAAAATATGTGTATTAATATTAAATGAGGAATATATGAACTTGATCTTATTTAATTAAATATGTTTTATTTTTCTCGTTCTCATGCATATATACACAACTGGGTTCAGTTTTTTTTTTTTTTTTTTTCTTTTAAGAAATGAATACTTATATTCAGCAAGGACACATTAAATTGATCAAAAGTGAGAGTGGAGATATTATAAAGGCAGTTATAATATCACCAAATATTTCTATTTCAAATAAATGAATATATAATAATAAATATAAATAAATGTTCTTTTGAACTTCTTATGATCAAAGAATCCTGAAAGAAAGAAAGAAAGAAAGAAAGAAAGAAAGAAAGAAAGAAAGAAAGAAAGAAAGAAAGAAAAACAACTTAAGCAACAAATCAGCATATTAGATCATGTGACACTGAAAACTTAAGAAATGGCTTTTCAGCTTTGCCACCTTTTAAAATATAATCAAATGGAGAAAAAAAAAGTTATTGTAAATAGGAATAATATTTAACAGTGTTGCTGTATTTTTGATCAAATAAATGCAGCCTTGTTGAGCATGTTTCTTTCAAAAACATTTAAAAAAAAAATAAAAATCTTAGTGACTCCAAACTTCTAAAAGGCTGTATGTATGTTTGTGCACTTTTAATGATGTATAATCAATATTTCTCTATCTGTCAGAATTCATGATAGATAGGGTAATAAAAATCTAAATGAAATGATCATATTCATAAGGACGGAATGTGTGAGTAAAGTTTGTTTCTTTTCATTAGTAGCCCATGAAATGAACAAAATGTAATGTAATTCATGTATTGCTGTGTTTTTAAAACTTTTTTTCATGCTTTAGGAACTGTGAGGTGTTTGTGAATGTGTTTGTGAGCTTTTGCACAAACACACACACACACACACACACACACACACACACTCAGGAGGAGCGTCTGGCAGATGAAAGTGAGCGCAGAGATACAGTTACACCCAGAGTGTGATGCGCACATTACGGTCAATTTACAGAAACCTGCTTCACGGTGAACCCTCTCAGACTCATCATGCCACAGCAGCTCTCAAATATCCCTTTCAACTTACAGTATTTCAGCTCATTTCCTGAGCCACTGATGGGAGGGCCACTGGGTGGGGTTTTCAGGGTCCATATGCCACCGGCCCTCCTGTCCGTCCCTCAGGACCTGCAAAGAGAAGCCATTTCTCATGCTTAAAAGAGGAAATGCATTTTGGGGAGGTCTGAGGGGAGGAGGTCGGCCTCCCTTCATCTTCCCTCCTGATGACAGAGGGATTAATGTGCAGTGATGTCGCAGGGAGACCAGCATGAATTAGGGATGAGGAGCAGAGAGCATAGGCGACCCCCTGTGACTGCAGAGGGATCGTTTCTGAGAGCAAAAACATGTTGCAGCCTAATTACATATACAGATTGTGTTCCCTGAGTATGACATTTACATGTAACACGGAAAGTGCTGGCCAGCAGTCCTGACCAAACAGAGTGCCCACTTACCCTGCTTTTACTCTCCCTCTCTCTCTTCCTGGTTTTCATCTGTGTATTACCAAACCAACAACAAAGCACTAGTGGCGAAGAAAGCTGTGTTGCTGCCTCGGCTTGCATGCTTCAGGGCTAAAAGACTACAGCCAACTAGCGCATAAGTTTTGCACGTGTTTGAGAGAGAATAACTGTCTATATCAGCAGGTGGCAGTAGATTATATTCGTCTATTAAAAAGAGAAACCAAAACTTGGACTGCAAATGTACAAACCGTAAACAAAGCAGTGCTTGCTTATCATTTTGAATATGAATCATGTTGATCACTTTCTTTACTCGAGATGCCCATGTTGTTAGAAAAATAAAAATGTATATAGACCTTAGTCAGGGTAGGTCCATATTTAATTTTTGAGAGGAATGAACCTGTTGTAAAATACCTATTATTAAGTTTTGAAAGCTCTAAATTGGGAAAATTACATGATCTAGGACCTTTATCACTCTAAAAAATGCTGGGTTAAATATAGCCCAGCACTCGGTAAAATATGGACATACCCAACGATTGGGTTGTTTTGACCCAGCAGTTGGGTTAAATGTTTAACCCAATCTTTTGGATAGTAACCCAACCCCTGGGTCAAAACAACCCAATCGCTGAGTATGTCCATATTTTACCCATGCTGGGTTGTATTTAACCTTTAACTTTATTTTTTAGAGTGTTCACTGCATGACATTGTAAAGATAAATTTATCCCTCACAGCCTCATTTTTATCCATTTTAAATTTAATATGGCATCTAACCTAAAGTGTTTTGGAATGCTTAGTTAAGAGGACATGAAATTAGTACTTCTTTGTGTGTCCTCTTGACTTTGTCAATTGTTTGCTTTCATTTCATGCTGATTTAATATGCTCAGTCGGCCCGAAAGCCATAGACAGGGTTCAGCTAGTGCAGACAGTGTGGAACACACCTTAAAAACTGAGCTGACGATCGATGGTCGGCTCGGTGTGTCACACCCTTTAGAATCTTCCAATAGTCACATCCTCGTTCTGTCTGTCTTACAGAGACACCTTCATTACTTCCCCTCATTTCAGTCCTCTCAAATCAATACCAACCTCAGACTTGTAACTTTTCCATCTCTCATTTTCACTCCTGTTGCCCTTCCTTTCTCAATCCCACTTCATCTGCACTCCACCTAAAATGTCATGTCAGCCTGAGAAGATATGGTCTCGCTCTTAGTCGGCAGCGCTTCATGTCTGGGACAGGATTGGTGACAGTGTCGCTGTAGGAGAGCGGTGCTCCATTCTCAGGGGCTTCCCTCTGAAAAGGGCTTCTCAGCCCAGATTACAGCAGCATTGCTCCTCACTCAGCATGTTCGCTGTTATCTCCAGCTCAACACTCTGATCCCATCGGGAGTTAGCCTGGAGACATCTACAGAGAAATAGGATGAGAGAGAATTCAATGAGACCATTGGAAACTGCCAGGATAGGAACAGTTAAAAAAAAAAAAAAAAAAAAAAAAAAAACTCTGAGGAGTTTATAGTTATTTCATTCAGCTGTATGAATCATGGCATGAAGTCTCGCTGTAAAAATATAAAGGATTTGCTGTACCAAAAGGGTGAGTTAATAAAGTATAGTTGCTTAGGTTTATAATTTCAGTTTGTGAAATTTGAAATGTCTTTGCCGAGCAGACAAGGAGGGTTGTAAAACTTTGCAAGTTACATACTGGACACACAAAATGCCCAAATTGACACTGTGGATCAGATTTGATGCAATTGAGAGTAATTAACACAAGCACACACAAACACTCACTGTCATCTTGGAGTTGTAAGGCTATGTTTAATGTATTTGTTAATTTGTTAATTCCTTTAATTCATGGAAATTAAAATGAAATGGTGACACAATAAATATTGTGAACAAATGCAATTGATTATCACAAATTTATTACATAAAACATTAATTTACACCGTTTGTGGATTAGTAAATTTTAAAACTAATTTGAAGATGATAGATGTGTTAATAATATCTGAGACAGAAGCAAACAAAATGTTCACTCCAAAGTGTGTACACACACACGTTTGAATTGAACTCTTTTATGCTCACCAATGCAGTAAAACAGGAAAAAGTTTTTTTTTTTTTTTTTCTGTAAAATAATCTGTAATGTGAAATTATAATAATTTAAAATAACTGTTTTCTACTTTAATATATTTTAAAATGTATTTTGTTCCTATAGTGGCAAAGCTGAATTGCCAGCCATAACTCTAGTCTTTCAGTGTCCAGGGTCACATGCTGATTTGGTGCTCAAGAAAATTTTCTTATCAATGTTGACAAAAGTTGTGCTGCTTAATTTTTTTATTTATATATTTGTTTTTTTTTTTTTTTTTTTTTTTTTTTTTTTGTGGAAACTGTGATACCCTTTTGCAGGATTGTTTCAAAAGTTCAATATATGTTCACATAAAAGAATATATATATATATATATATATATATATATATATATATATATATATATATATATATATATATACACACACAAACACACAGTCAAACCAAAAATTATTCAGACACCAGATATAATTTTTGATATTTTTTTTACTAGTTGGTTCAGGACACTAGTTCATTCATGTAAGTGAGGATAGCAAAATAAAGTAGAGTGTGACATATTATACCCAAAAATTCTTCATACAGTGGACTACCAGTAAAAATGATAAATATGTGTGTGTGTGTATATATATATATATATATATATATATATATATATATATATATATATTAGGGGTGTCAACGTTAACGCGTTAACGCATGCGATTAATCTAAAAATTTTAACGCGTTAATATTTTTTTAACGCAAATTAATCATGTGATAATGTTTGACCCCAACTTCTTCCCGTCATCGCAGCGCGGAAGGTTATCTATCATTGTGTGATGAGGGCACAGTGAACCAGTGTTGCCAGGGTAACGGCACAATTAGGCTATTCTGAAAATACAGTCGCGGGAAAAATTACAGAGCCGCGGGTTGCGTTTTTTTTGGGCTATTTTTATAATGTACCGCGGCCGTCCAAAGTGTATATAGACAAATGAAAATTAAAATAGATCCTTTTACTAATGTGTATTATACTTGAAATGTATACCTGGCAACTTAAGAACGGAGAGGCGACTGTAAACATCACAAACAACGTGAGTTTCAGCAGAGCACACATGTTAAGGCTTTTACACAGCAGAAATAAACATGACAACAGCCACTATAGATTATACAAGATAATAAACACATGATTACGATAGGATATGGTTTGTATGTGATTTTCTTGAGATGAATGTGTACATCTGAAATGCTAATTTGTGCAGCGATATAAAAGACTATAAATAGCATATTTTAACAACAGTAAATGACCAAATTCCACATGTGATCGTAAAAGGAAGTTATTACAAACACTCGATGGTGGTTTGAAGTGAGTTCTGAGTAAAAGTGTACTATTAATCTCATAAATTGTATTATGTAGCATGATGCTAATGTTAGCGCTAATGCACCTGCAGAACAGGTCCTATTCTTCATAATGCATTTTGTCATAATACTTCACGTAAGGTCGCAAGAAAATGTTTTGTTGTATTTATTTAGAAATACTTTTGATAAGAGTTGGGTAAATGTATACTGGGATTGAAGCGTTGTGGCTTAGTAAATGTTTTATTGCCAGTATAAAGACTGATAATGGCTGAATAAAAACAAAAGAATAATGATAAAAGAATAATAAGGATTATGTCTCATACCTGGCGGAGATGTGAAAGGTTCTATTTCCTTAAACTAGTTTGTCATGCATTTCATTTCAACACATTTACAGGTAAATCCTAATATTTTAAATTTGCGATTAATCATGATTAATCACAGTCCAGGACTGTGATTAACGCGATTAAATTTTTTAATCGATTGACAGCACTAATATATATACATACATACATACATGTATATAATATACACTGCGTGACTGTAATACGTACTTAGCGAACACCTGCAAAGTGCAGAGCAGTTTTATTAACCAGTACTTCTGATCCATTATTTCCATCATTGCTCTATTTGTGTCTCAGCATGTGCACACCAAACTCCCCCTCAACTGAGACTGCGAAACAAAGTCCCTCAGCACTCATGAGCCGCTTGAACGGGTTAAAACAGGGGAGAATGATGGAAGACATTCACTACCCAAAGCACTCTGTGCAAGAAATAATAGCGAGAAATAGAGTGACAGCAAGAATAAAGCACAGATGGACGGCATAAATCAGCCAGTTTTAATGACGGTGTGAAGGTATTAGCCAGGACAATCTGTCTGGCGAGTCAGTCATTTGATTTGAGCTAATGGAGTGGGTACATGTGTTTTGAGAAGCATCTAGTGTTGCTAAATTGTAGTTCATCTTACCTCTTATACAGTAGAAAGAAAACACTGTGCCCAGCGAAAGATCACTTTCACAGTCCATGAGCACCAGACAGTGCGACATAACTGAGCCGAGAGGAAGTGCGTGTTATTTACAGAAATGAAAAAAGTACAGCATCAAAGAGAGAAATCGAGAGGATGACAAATAAGAAGATAGAGGTAGAATTTGAAGACATATTGGAAAAGCGGGTTGGTGAAACACAAGACAGATATGTCGGCCAAAGTGGGCACGGAGGGCTTATTTAACAGCAAAGACCCTGCTGACAAATGTGAAATTAGTTGGAGGCGTTTCTTCCCGTATGCTCTCACTCTCAGTCAGAATATACCAAGCTTAAGGGAGTCTTCCTGGCTTCATTAATTTTTAATTTGCCAATCGACTAACTCAGACAAAAAGAAGAACTTTCTGTAATATGTTTTTCCTATTATGCCAGAGGATGATATAATCATAATTGAGGCAGGCTCTGCAGTGCTTACTTGACCCTGTAATGTGAAACAAAGCGGTAGTTTATGTGATACATTTGTTAGTCAAAAGCCTGCTGTTGGTTGAGCTTATATAATGCTTCCAATAGGTAGTTTTTTGATGGTGTACATGCTCAAGGTTGAGTCTTTATAACAGTCCTCCACTCCTTCATAGTTCTGTGTCTGTTTTTTAACCGTCCACATATCTACCCTTTCTTCTCCTGTCTCTCTCTGCTGTTGTTGTCCTTCTCTCTCAGAACTGATCGACGGCACCCCCACCCTGAAAATTAACCACGGCTCGGGTACATTGGTCCTGCAGTTGCCGGGCAACGTGAACGTAGCGGACAGACGGTGGCACAGACTGGATGTGAGGAGCAACAGCAAAGTAAGTGTTCACCGTTAGCAAGCGACTGACTGCTGAGCCCAGTCGAGCGGAGGCCCATCTCCCCTGCCAGCTTCCTCCAATAATACACCTCAGCACTTTTGTACAAGTCAAAGTCTTACTTATCTCTTCAGAAATCATCCGAAAAGGACAGTGGAGCTGTGGTCGCAGCTGTTATCCAGGGTTTACTTGATCCCAGACATTGTTTAGTGTGCTAATTGGTATTCACTGTTGCCAGCACTGTTTCAGATTCAGCGGCTCCTCCGTTGCTGCTAGGCTCTGTAGTAGCGCTGGCATGTAGTCTTGCCGTAGTGCAATTTGCCTTAGGGTCAGTCTGAAATTGCTTGAAATTATAATGCTTATTGTTCAATACAAACAGGATGCAAGTGTCCTGCTGGGTGCGAAGGGAACATTGCAGGTTGGAGCTTTTAGCATCTTGACATGCTATGTGTTTAATATTACCATGCCTGAGGATTTAGCCTCTACAGAGAGTGGAGAAAGAGGTTGGGGTGTGCGGAAACACAACAGCTTTTTTGTTTGTTGCTTCTTCCAGCATTGAAGATCTCAGAGAGAAAGAGCTCTTGACTTATGGATCTGTGTAAGCAGACATTAAGGCTAGAAAACACTACATGGCTTTTGTCCAGATTTTTTGCTCCAGTTTACTGAAAATCAGAATCAGCCTACATATTTTGGTCTGTTATAGTTGACAGATTTCACAGAAAATCACATCACAGTGTATGATGGGCACATGATATCAAACATGATTGTTATTTTAAGCTGATTTTAGAATTCATATTGTTTTCATTTTATAATGCATGGTGCACATTTCAGTGAGATTGTTGTGTTCAGAATTACCTTAATGTCTGGTAGTGTATGAATCTCAGTCATTTAGGTGCTTTAATGGGATAGTCAATTAAAAAAATCTGTCATCATTTACTCACCCTCATGTCTTCCCGGTCCATAAGACTTTTGTTCATCTTCAAAACACAAATAACGATATTTTTAATGAAACCTGAGAGATTTTTGTCCCGAGATTTTTGTCCATTCCACCAAAACTTTACAGTTTAAAAAAATCATGAAAACATGGTAAAATGAATCCATATTAATCAAGCAGTTTAATCGAAGTCTTCTGAAGAGACATGGTTGCTTTATATGATGAACAGATTTAATGTAGGCTTTTATTCACATATAAACATTGATCAACACACATACAGAGCATATCAAATATGGTCAATGGTAACTCAACCGTATGTATGAGAACAAACCTCATTGGATCTCGCGTCAATCAAGCTCATTTGAGCTTCAGAAAACTTTGGGTTCGAAGTTTGGAACAACATGAGGATGAGTAAATGATGACAGAATTTTCATTTAGAGTCAGTTATCCTTGTTCTGCATATATCTGTCTGTTTATGTGTGTGTACACTCTAAAAAATGCTGGGGTCATTTTTGCAGCCTTTTGAATCATTTTATTGGGTTATTTTTAACATTTTTACCCATGTGCTGGCTAGTTTTTCTGCACTCTAAAAAATGCTGGGTTGTTTTTTTTAACCCAAATACTGGGTTGAGTCTGTTGGGTCATTTTGCTGGGTTAGTTTTCTTATTTTTAACCTAGGTGCTGGGTAGTTTTTCTGTAACTCAGCTGCTGGATCATTTTTACTGTCAATACAAATGATGAACACCTACCCAGCACTGGGTACCCAATGTTCAGTAAACTGTGCCAAACCAGTTAAAACTGGATATATCTGTCAATGGTCATTTTGTGTTCTGTCCTGAGAGAAAAAAAAATTGACTGACAGGAAACTTCCTGAGTGAAATTAAGATTTGTATTACACTGTATTCCTATCAAATTATTACTGTACAAATAGGAAAACATCTTTAGTCTCACATTTTTCCTTTTTTGTTTGAATGTACATCACGACTAACGTCTCCTTGAAACGCTAGCCTTCTACAAACGCAGCATCCACCGGATCTACACTCAAAGCAAACAACACACCGACGCCACCATGGAAGTTTCACCTCCCACCAAGCGAATGCGCGACCAGAGCTGAAACACAACGCTACATCTCTGTTATATGTAACAAAATTTCTGTGCGCTCCACTGACTACAATAGGAGCACTATTGATCCAGTGCGCTAGTCTGACAGACCAGATGGCATGAGGTAAAGCTGTTTTTGATGTAACATTTCAATCATGAATATATAAGGTTGTCATTTATGAACTGGAACAGCCCACTGATAGCAGTTTTCTTCCCACATATTTTCATTGGCTGCTCTTGCTGTTCCTGTTACATCCTAAAAAGTTTACTGAATCTTTTTTTAGTATTTTATGATTGTAAAAGACTGATTTGCCATTGAATAAAAAAATAAAATTGTATATGAACTGTTCAGATTTTAAAGCCCGTTTTTATTATTTAAAATGAAAAACCTTCAGTAGGTTGACTGACCCAGCACTATGTCAAAAAAACAACCCAGCAAACTGGTTAATGTATAAAACCCAACAAGCTGGGTCAAAATAACCCAGCATGTTAGAGTGTAACAAACCTCATCTTTGTATGGGGACTTAGTGACCCAAGGACAAAACTTGAAATATGTACCTAACCTTGAAGTATCTGGATATTACTTAGGACTATTTTGAAAATATTACATTATTTCTGTTTGGTTTTTCAGAGCCCCAGCTTTAAAACATGAATCAATCCAATGAATTTTTACATTCTACGTTTTGCAGTACACACTCTACCTCTTCTGCCAATTGATTTCTTTTCAGCAGTGTTTTTGCTGAGGTCAAATTTAACCCAAACAGAAATAACATCAGCAGAATGGATACCAGTCACGTTTCTGAGAATGTTTTGAGATACAGCTTCAATAATATTGTAGCAACAAGGTTTTGACCAGAGGAATATATTAACCCTCTGGTGTCTGAGGTGATTTTGGGCCCTTGAGATGTTTTGACATGCCCTGATATTTGTGCTTATTTCAGCTACTAATAACATACTATTGACCAACATGTATTTTTTTTTTTTTTTTTTTTTTTTTTTTTGTATTCAGCACAAACTGTGCTACAATAATATGTGACCCTGATGGATGTACATGTTTGCATTTTTTTAGAAAAAAATATATTATGCGTGGTTAGTAAGTTTTGGGGAAAAAAATGTAGCTGAAATAAGGCCATAAAACCCACACTAAATAGTTCTGAATAACTGTAGGCTAGAATATTTACTTCAAAATTATGTGAAAATCATTTTGCTTAGTCATTCACAGAAAACAATATATTGATTTAAATTTTTAAAGACATGTTTTGTGATCGAAAGCCAATATGCGAGGGAGTGGCAATGGCCTTGAATAATAAGTGATTCTCACCTGAGAGACAAAGGGCCCGCCCCTAATGGCCCATCAGTGTGACTGTGACTTTGAGGCAGGTAAGACAGAATGTGAGGAGATTAAAAAATGGGTTTTTTAAATTATTTGTATTTTATTTACAACACAGTATAATCAAAACATACATAATGAAGGTCAAAGACACATTATTGTGCACACTGATCTAACCACAGAGATGTGAACAGACTTTGAGTCATTCCTGCAACAGATTCTGTCCAACAAGTGAAACAAGTAAATCATACCTGATATTTAAGTGTGTTATTTTAGTGTTTCTGCTTCTTTCCGTGGATTCAAGAAGAAAAAAAAAAAAAAACAATCAGTAGTCAAGGAGCTTGTTTTACCATAGAATATCAGTGTAGTTGAACATCTGATGTTGGTACAGTGCTCTCAGAGGAAAACAGTTTGAAGAAAGTCATCAGGATTCATCTGTGGTGCAGGTATCTGATTCAATAGAATACAAACAACCAAAAAAAAATTAAGCATGTTAATATCAGGAGCATCTGTAAGTTTTGTAGCCATAGATTTACGCATGCTTTGTACTATCATTAAATGATCTGAAGGGGAAATAATAGGTTTATTTAAAAAGTAGGCTACTACATAAAAACAGTCTCAGACCATGGTTTTTAATATGCTGCTATTCAATGGTGGTGTGTATTCAATTCCTACATTTTTTGTGGTGATAAAGGCCTCCCCCCCACGTTTCTTCATCAGGAGGTTCGTTTTACACTCGACCGCTGCGCAGGAGCCACTATCATGGAGATGGAGGGTGTAGGCAGCTGGCTAACTACTGAAGACCACACTTCCTGTGAAGTTACTGGCATTACACCAAATATGGACAAGTAAATCACTTCCTTTATTTCTCTTTTCACACCAATGCATAATTGTTTAAAGTGTTAAAAATATGGCCCTGATGAACCATTAAAGTTTGAGTGCTAAATAAATCATTCTTCCGCCTTGATCGCAGGTCACAGAGGACCAGTCAATAAAACAATCATTACTTTCCACTTTCTCACTCTACATATGCCAATTATGGACTCGATAATGTCTTGAAATATTTATATTTACACAAAGGTCTCAATCTAAAAGGTCAAATGAATTATCTGAGTTAATCTCCAGTGAAAAATGACCTCTCCTCTAAAATTAAAAAAAAAAAAAAAAAGGTGCTATATAGCACCAAAAGTGGTTCTTTGGCTCGTAATCATAGAGGAACCACTTTTGGTGCTATATAGCACCTATTCTTAAAGGTGCTATATAGCACCTTTTTCAAATGTGGTGTTCAACAGTGGTTATTTGGCTTTTAATCATAGGGACACCTCGTTTGGTACTATATGGCACATATTCTTAAAGATAAGAAGCTTTATAGCACATTTGTCAAATGGTGTTATACCGAACCAATAGAGGTGCCATATATGACCACCATAGATGAGCCAATATGGTTCTAAATGACACTTTTACTTAAAAGATGCATGATAACTAATCGTTTCTTACCAAATTGCGGCTTTAAAGATTAAAAATCCTGTACTAAATGCTTACTGAGAAACAAAATACATCACACTTTCAAAACCTTTTAATTTATTTCTTTCAGCAGCAAATAAAATGAGTGCTGACAAGCCAGGGAATATACATATACAACGTCACAATATACTGGGAGTTGTTGTTTTATACACATACAAAATAATGCAACAAGCTTGAAATATGTATATTTTTGAAGAAGAGAGAGTCCTGGTTTACATAAATATACTGTAGCCCTGTAATCAGGTAACTTTTTCGCCTACAGTCTTAGGTCTACATTAGTTCTTTACTTTATTTGGAAAATCTAGTCTTTTTAACATTAAAGGGATACTCCACCCCAAAATGAAAATTTTGTCATTAATCACTTACCCCCATGTCGTTCCAAAATCATAAAAGCTTAGCTTGTCCTCGGAGTACAATTTAAGATATTTTAGATGAAAACCGGGAGGCTTGTGACTGTCCCATTGACTGCCAAGTAAATTACACTGTCAAGGCACAGAAAAGTATAAAAAAAAAACATCGTCAAAATAATCCATCTGCCATCAGTGGTTCAATCTGAATTTTATGAAGTGACGAGAATACTTTTTGTACGCAAAGAAAATAAAAATGACTTAATTCAATAATTTGTCTCCTCTCTGTCTCTCCGCATCACCGTAGCACCATTTTGGAGAATACAGCTGGACGCAAACTACATACACTATTCTGTGTCTACCGCACCACAAGGATACGCTGTTTTGGTGCAAATCAAAGCGTAAATGCACGTAGAACATGTATCACGGCTGACACAGAATAGTGTACGTAGTTTTGCGTCCAGCTGTATTCTCCAAAATGGCGCTACGGTGATGCGGAGAGACAGAAAGGAGACGAATTATTGAATAAAGTCGTTATTTTTATTTTCTTTGCGTACAAAAAGTAAGTGAGACATGTACAACATGTGGGAGCAGGTCGCCAGGACTGGAATTGAGAACCGCTGCTACAGGAGGAGTCCCAGTGCCGTCGAGATGTCCTCGCTCTCCTCTGTGATTAACTGTCCATCCAACGTGAGCACAATGTGGTCATACTGCACGAGATGACCCTCCCTTCAGCCTTTAAGCTTCATCTTAGGTTGGGATGGGCTGGTCTGAGAATGGCCCTGGGGGAGAGGGGATAATAGCATTTATTTGCAAGGCAAACCTTGTGAGTTAAATTACTTTTAACTACTGTCATACAACTGCTCAAATACTTTTGGCCATGAACTGAAAATGAACAAAATTTTCTCTTCAGTTTGTGTAGACCAACAAACAAAAAACTAATGTTTGCATTGAAATCATCTGAATAACAAAATGTGCAATAAGTGTAGTGCTTTGTTTAGATTGTGTGTCACACACTGTAGTCAACAGTTCATGGCTCACCTCAACTTCAAACAGCAACCTCGGGTCCTCCTTGAACAGAGCAGGCAAGAGCAGAATAGCTGCTTCCAAGCCTTTAAACAAAATAACCTCATTAGATTAACATAAGATGGTGGATGCTTTTACCCAAACATTTTTTTTTTTTTTTTTTGCTTTGTTTTTTTTTTGTTTTTTTACATCCATTACTGTGTGTAAGACAGATAAATACAGGAAAAAAGACAGGTATGATCTCAGGCAGAGAGGCAGGGTGTCAGTGGCACAATGAAAAACTAAGCAGTAATGATTTAATTACCTTTTTTTCAGACTGCCATCTTCACAGTCATCAGTTATGCACCTGAACTTCTCTTTCAGGGGACTCCGCAAAACTTGAAGGACTCGGGGTGTCATTACAGAGAGCTGTGTGAGAATTTGTTGGTCCACATCAACACTGGCATGGTCTCACAGATCCGAAAGGAGCTTATGTTAAGAGGAAGGCAAAGGAGGAAAGACGTATTAAAATATAGTCATAACTCATACAATTAAATGAGACAATTAACACACTACTGTACTGAGCATTTTGGCCAGTCTGAAACACAGGAACTCAGAGAGAGTCTCCTCTGTGCTATATTTGGACACACGATTTGTCCGAAAGCATTTTATCAGCACCATCCTTTCTTTGAAGAGCTCTACGTTTGGTCTAAGCTTCTCTGTTTCCTCCTTCATTACACACAGATGTTCCCTGATGCTTTGTTAATTTTCTCCAGCATCAACCTATTGGGGTAGTTAAATTGTTAAAAATGAGGGCTGTCAATAAAATGTAAAAATGTAAAAAAAAAAACAAAAAAAAACAGTCTTTAGAAAATCTTTAGTCGAGGGCAGCCCTACTAGAAAGAGTCCAGACTTCTAATTATTATTAGGCAAATAACAAATATTAATGATCAAAAAGTTATGCATGACAATCAATAATCTTAAATATGGAAATGTGGCTTACCCATGTCTGTTATTTGTCCTAAAAATGTTAACGAGCTCTTTTCAACCAACTTGACAATGTACTGATGATTTTATACTCAAACAAATTTCCTTTTGATTTTTCAGTTATTCCAGCATGAACCATCTGCAACAACATTAGAGGAATAATTTACTAAAAAATGTAATTCCAAACCCATATAACTCACTTTTGATGAACACAAAACACATTCTTAAAAAAAGCACCCACAAGAACTTAAAATTTAAAAGTAGCTTATGTAAGTCATGTGTCATATCTTATGAGGTGAAAAAATCACTTTTTATTTTTTTTTTTTTTTAACTCACTCAATATAGAAAGTTTGAGTATACTGTAAAGAGTTATTTCAAATTAATATTCGAAAATAGCACTCAAATTCAGTAAATCGACATCAAAATAACTCAATGTACAAGCTTCATTATATGATATGACATTTGGTCACGAGGCATGCAAGTTTACAATGGTTTGATTTGTCAATATGATGTTACAAAAAGCATTGTAAATGAGGTAAAACACTTACTTTAGGTCTCTTGTTGATAATTGTAACCTCTTTGCCTGCTCCGCATCGTGAATCAAAGAAATGTCTCTCTGAGAAAAGTTTAGGAGCACACATCACATAAATGTCTTTGTAAAACAATATGATGTTATAAATACATATTGTGAATGAGGTAAATCACTTACTTTTGGTGTTTTCCAAAAAGTAACATCATCTCAGTATCACGAGTCAAAGAAAATTATGTCTATGAGAAAAGTGTAGGACTGCACAGCACAAAAAATATCGTTATAAAATAATATAACGTCGTAAAATACATATGTAAATGAGACTAAACACTTACTTTCAGTGTTATCTCTGTTAAAACCTCCTGTCTGCACCGCGAGTCAAAGGAAATGTCGTCTGAGAGAAAAGTTTAGGTCGTTTAAACGTGCACAGCATATAAATATCACTATAAATCAATATGTTAAAAAATACATATTGTAAATGTGATAAAACACTTACTTTCAGTGTTTCCCTGTTAAAAAGCAACCTCCTCATCAGCTCCGCACCGCGAGCCGCACACACAGCACAGAAATATCGTTCTAAAACAATGTGATGTTATAAAATTAAAACTGTGTGAATAACATAAAACACTTAATCTCTGTATTTTCCGTCCTCGTTGCTCCGCGTCGTGATTCGTGGGTCAAAGAAAATGGCGACTGTGAGAAAAGTTTCAGCCCGTTTAGGCGCGCAAAGAACGTAAATGTCCCGGATGTAACACCTTCTTCTTGTTTGATGGCGAATAACTCATTAAGAGCATTATCTCCACCTATTGTACTGGATAACTGGTTGTGGATAATTCAACACCAGAGCTTTAACTCTTTACTGATTTTACTTTTATATGGTATGTGTAAATGAGTTACAGAGACATTTTATTTTGTGTGTGTTCATTAAATAAAAATATATTATGTGTGTCTGTTTGTGTGTGTGTGTGTGTGTGTATATGTATATTATAAATTAAAATCTGATGTACATTTAGTAAATTATGTTTAATTTACTGCAGTTGCAAAATTTGGAGTATAATGAAGTGAGGTGTGGGCAAGTATGGTAACCCATACTTGGAATTTGTGTTCTTTATACGGTAGCGGTGCTATATAGCACCTCAACCTCCCCAAAGAACTGCTGAAGAACCATTTTTTTTTTTTTTTTAGAGTGTAGCATACAGCACATTAGTTACTTGTGTGGTAAAGAAGCAAAGATGGCTAGGGTAATTAAATCTTCCGATGTGCTTTCAGGCATCTGAATGTGACACAGGTGCTTCAACTAGGAGGAGTGAATGAGAACCTGCCTTATATCTACCCACAACTACAACACAAGCACTTTACTGGCTGTATCAGAAACCTCATCGTGGACAGCAAGGTGAGAAAATGCATGCATATCAGTACAAACAGAGATGAATCTTTGACAACAGTGATAGAGTGAAGGAAGAAGAAAAGATAAAGAACCTTTATTATGCAAAGACCTGTAATTTTAGTCCTTTTTTATTTTATTTTATTTTCATAATTATGACTTTGACTGGTGTATGAGAGTTTTTCTCTCTGGTTGTTCTTGGTCTGGAGGTGACAAAAGCCTATTTTAAGAATTAATCAATGCTGATAACAGTTGTGCTGATTAAACTTTTTGTAGAAACCATACTACATTTTTTTTTTTTTTTTTCAGGATTCTTGATGATGAACAGAAAGTTCAAAAGAACAGTATTTTTATGCTGTCCCTTTTTAGATATGCAAACAGGAAAAAAAATTAAATAAAACATAAAACCATGACTTCTTAGGGTTGCATCCACTGTCAGTTTTGAGTGTTTTTGGAACAAAGAGACCACTTTTTTTATTTATTTTCTTTTTATTTTTATTTTTATTTTTATTTTTTATTTTTTTGGTTATTTCCAAGGATGCACCACATCCTGAAATTTATGTACATATTTAAGTTGGACCCATTACTGTCATGTGCTCACTTTAAACACGGCTTAAGTAAAAACTCCCTATATGTACTTTTAACCATTTATCTGCTTACGATTTTGATTGTAAGCTGTGTACTCTCTAGTTCACACTTTCTCTTTCCAAGAACTGTTATTTGAAGTGAGGTATAATCGACCGTGCCACTGGCCATAGTCTTTTAAGCCAATCTGTGATCTCACCCCACGTTATGTCAAGGTTTGTTACAGTGGGTGACTGTTTGTTTCTCATTGTAACATCATGACTCAGTTGAAGGTTCTTGAGTCTAAAACACTTAACTGGTGTTAAGTGTTCGCTTAGGCTACTGGGACTTGCCTGGAGAACAGGTCATAGACTGTTAAAGGAGGAAGTTCAGAGGTAGAATTGCTATTTTAGACTCTCTTCTGCCCACTCTCTTTTCTCAAACAGTTTACTTCCTTTTGCTCTCTCCCTGTTCTTGACCTGTGAGAATTCTGAGTAGGCTTTTTGGTGGCAAATATACAGTGTTATGGGGTGCATGGCAAAGTGGTTTTAAGATTTAAAGATATTATGCCATTTACTGAGCCACTTTGGGAGGTACATGCAGGGAACTACAGTATGTTACTTAAAAGGTCACACAGGTTTGCTTGAGCCGTGAATTCATAAAAGAGACAGTACAATTCTTTGCTAAAACCAGACTTAAGGAAGAGAATAAACCAAACAACTCTAAACTTACAGTGGAAAGGCCGACCTTTTTAGAGGTGTACACAAAAAAACAAGCAACCACAAGTGCGACCACAGCAAATCAAAATAAAAAAAAAGATTTGGCGCCAACTATGAAAAGGTCACACTAGAACAAGAAAATCAAGTTGATGATTCTAATAGTCACAATGAAAGCTTTACAAAATGTTCCTTATTACAAAATCATAGGTGCCACCACTCCAAAAGAGACTTTAACTGAAATAAAACAGTATAGGGATTTGTTATACAACTGCATAGACACAACAAAGCAATGTTTTGTTATTAAAAGTGTGGGGTTAGTCTGATTCTTGAACTGAATCAATGAGTCACAAAGCATACCAGCAGTGTACAGAAGATGGTTTCAGGCAGACAGCACAGGCAGTGCTAACATTCATTAGTCTGTTCAACATGACCTTACAGCTAACAATACAATGTATGAAGTAAACTCACATTCTACAGGACAAGAAGGAGAGTTTCCAGGAATAATGTACAGTCAGCTGGTACTTTTCTCATTAATAATGCTAATGAGGAAATATCTATGCAGAAGGGTCTTGAAATGGATTTGCGACAATGACCTGCTGGCTGTACATTGTCCTTCTTATTGCATGACTTCTTACCAAATAAATGAATGAATGAATATATAGATATGAGGTGATTATTTTACTGGTCATGTTTCCACGCTTGTGGCTCAGGAGACACTGTATTTTACTTCTTCCTTTGTTAGGAAAGAAATGACTAATCCAGCCTGTCTAATATGAAATAATAGAGACAAACAGCAGTTCAGTGGAATTAATGCAGCCTCTTTGCTTATTTAGCTGTGCTGGTAAATCAACCGTGCTCTCTGTCTGTACAAGGTGCAACCGGTTCCCACACAGGGTCAAACTCATGCTGCAACCACTTCAAAAACACACCGTTATGAAGAGTGGGCATGAATAAATGGGAGTCATCAGATGAAAGGAAAAATTGATCTAATGTGGTGCATGGTTGTTCTGTTGTGAAGAGAATTTAAGGCCTCAAGGTTTCCCCATTCTGTTAATACCAAGCGCTTCAGGTCAGCTTTTTTAAGTGGCTTTGGCCTGCCCAGCATGGTAATATTCATTATGGTAGGCTGGATTAAAGGTGAATGCACAAATAAGATAAAACATTCTTTCTCTTTTCGTCTCTTATCTTTTCAAGGCCTCCCAGTTTGGCCTATCCTGACCATTATTTTCTGCCTTATTTATATTTCCACTATCTTATTCTCGCTCTCTTTTTTTTTCCTGTGCACTCAGTGTTTTCATGACTTCTGTTAGTCTGTAACCCTCACTTTAATTCTCTCTCACTCTCTCTCTCTCAGTTTTATGACCTCGGTTCACCGGCTGACTCCTCTGGCAGTGCTCCGGGATGTCTGATGACGGACAATAGCTGTGTGAACATGGGCTTTCCTTCCTGCGGGACCCGGGGGCGCTGCCACGGAGAGTGGGGTTCCTTCAGCTGTCAGTGCATACCTGGGTACAGCGGGCATCAGTGTGAAAAGGGTAATTACTCAGCAGTAGTCCCAAAGTTTTCAAGCCATTTCCACAAGTGGAATGTGGAGAGATTGAGTCTTCGAAGATAAAGCAGATAAGTCATTGCTATAGAGAATGACTGAATGGATGTGAAAACTGTCTGTGTGTGTGTGAAGGCTTTTCAGTGGGGCAGTAAATATCTTTGAATTGCTCTGTGTAGGAGGGATAGTGTTAGCACCCAGGCAGGATTTTCACACACACCGAATCTTGGCATAAATCACATTCAGAAGTGTTATGAATTTGTAGAGCTTCTTTATGTAACACGACTGGAACATCCTGTGATATTCTCACAGTGTGGTTTTCACTGTTTATGTATCCTTTTTTAAGGACTGCATCTGAAGAACACATTTGTATGTTTCACAGAGGTCCCGGAGTATTCTTTTGATGGAAGGAGTCACATACACTTTCAGCTGGCCTTCACACTCCCAGCCAGACACACGCAGATTCAGGTCCTGGTCCGGACACGCAAACATAGCAGCTCTATCCTCAGCCTGCTGTCCAAAGAACAGAATGAATATCTCAAACTGGAGGTTAGTGCTCTTGAAAGCATCTCTCTTTTTCTCTGTCATGCTTTTCACTTACCTTGAATATAGCAAATTCATTATCAAGGTTTTCTTTCTGCTAAAGATGTATTATTATGATGTTCTTTTTGAAAATAATCCCTAAAGTGTGTTAAAAAAATGAATATTTTAATATATTATTACTTTTAGTTCATGATACATATTAACTATTGTTAACAATTTGAAATCATATCATGCTGTTTTTTGTTTTTTTAATTATTTAAGTCTCAAACTCACCAAAGCTGCTTTTATTTGATCAAAAATACATATAATGCATATTAATACAATTTAAAATAACTGTTTTCTATTTTAATATAGCAAAAGCCATTACTCCAGTCTTTAGCGTCACGTGATCCTTCAGAAATTGTTTTAATGTGCAGATTTGGTGCTCAAGAACTATTTTTTATTATTAACAATGTTGGAAATGGTTGTGCTTTCTTTTGATGAATTGACAGCTCAAACTTTTGAATGCTGTATACTAATACATTTTTTTGACATTTCAAGTTGTATAAATTAACATTAATGTATTATGAAAAAACATGAATTAACTTTGAACAATGTTATATTTATAAGTGAACATTAACTTAGATATTATACCAGAAATATTGAGCACCCTGCCAACACCCTTCCAAGTGATTTTTTGTAATGAATGTTTTAAATGTCTCCTCTGTTTCCCTACAAATTTATGCCCATGAAATGTCCTTACAACAAATGAGCAATGTCGACCGCTGGCATATAAAGATTATTTGTTCTTGATGTGCTCTATAATAGCAGCCCATCTGCTAGACCCCGCGAACGTTGTTGCAACAGCGGTGCAATGTGAGAATTTGAATGGAGCAACGAGTTTGTGTTTAATCATAGAGGCATTAGTATGCGTCTCCCGATTCGGCTGATACACTTGCAGAATGCATGCCATCTACCCTCTCACTCCAAGGCAGTCTAATTTTTAAGGTTTTTTTTTTTTTTTTCAACACCTGCTTTAAGATGATGCAGTCGGATTGCTGATTGCTGCTTTGTTTCTCTCCCTCTCTCTTCTCTCCTTTTCTTCTGCCTCTCTATCTCTCCCATGTAAATCGTGGGTGATTTATCTGTGGCATGAATTAGACGTGTCTGTGAGACAGGCTTGAAGACATTTTATATCCCCTAAAGTGGCAGGCTACAGATTTCATTACCTGCTTATATTGTGATTCTTGCAAGGCTTCGCAGCGGTGCAAGAACTGATGCTGCCTTTGTGCTATGTGCGAAAGATTAATACTTAATCTCCTGCTGTGCTCCTCTCAATTACCTTAGCAATAATGCTAATTGATGTGATGTGCCAATACCCATTTAGCATTGCCTGTTGTGTCTGATTATGATGCATCATCTCACTGAGACATTTTCAGCAAGGTGTTCTTATCATCAGCGGATGAGGAGGAAATGATAGTTTGATCATCTAATTTCTTCTCAAGAGACTTAGCCACAGGTCCATTAGCAGCAGCGGAATATCAATGTAGTTTGTGTTTTTCTTTGAATTCAAGGAATTCTCACTCAGAACTTGTTTAGAGTTTACTGACAGATGTATTGAGTTGGTTTTATCGGATAATATTAACCATGTCACTGAAAAACAACCCTATAAGCAGCCCAGATAGATGCTGTTTTTAAAATATACAGAAAGGATTTAAATTTGGTTAGATACATTATATAGAGTCAAATGCTAAATCATTTGCAGATATCATCCTTCAGTTGCAATGTGTGCATGTTTCTGCAGCAGTTTGATTTTGGTCATTATGTAGTAGTGTTTGTAGATATTTGAAGGTTTTGATGAAAACACAGAAAACATTTGCGTCCATTATTTTGAGAAAAAACAGAAAAACCAAAATATAGATCTATATATTTTATGGTTCTCAATCTTTTTGACTTCAACTAAAATTATTAAATTTAACCGTTGTGAATGCTCTTCAAGATTACCACTCTAACCAAATGATTACATGACTTTTGTTCATGATTTATTGGATAACAATAAAGGATAAGGATTTTTAAATATATATTTTTACTTACGATTTCTACCTGAGAAAATATTTAGAGCTTGGCATAAAATGTTGTAAAAATGCCACTGGAATTTTAAAATTGTGTTAATTTACATGACTTTCCTGGTATAGAAAAAAACACTTTTAAAATAATGTTACCTCATATATACATAGATGTAAGAGCTTGGGAACCTTAGATATTCAGTGAAAAAAATAAGTTGCTGAGGGGTGAATTAAAATAAGAAATATCTTGATTTTTTGTAGTTTAGTAGTATTTTTAAAAGGGTCATGAACTGAGAAATCAAGATTCCCTTGATCTTTTAACATATAAGACGTCATTGTACTATAAAAACATCCTGTAAGTTTCAGAATTCAAAACTTTCTCGTTAGTCTAAAAACAGATTATATTGAAGCCAATCTGCCAAAATAAAAGTTTGTGGAATGTACCGCTCTATGATGTAATAGGGTGGCTAAGCACCGCCTCCGCAGAAGAAGATCAACGCCTGCTTCTGCATCACTAGGTGTAGTGTAAATAATGTGAGAGCCAAAGTAGGTCTACGCAGAAACCAAATGATAAAGACGGCTCCAAAGAAAACAAGACGCTGCACAGTGCCAAATTGTGGGAAAACAGTCTTTGCATTGCATTGCAGAGCATTCTGATGAGGGGGGTCAAAACAAGAAAGAAAATAACCTATTACTTCTAAATTATGATGTTTTTAATGTAAAAATCTTGATAACATTATAAGTGGACCTCAGAGAACAGTACAAAATAATAAAAAAGACAGTTCATGACCCCTTTAATGTTTGTTTGGAAGTTTTCTGAGGCTCCCTGGTTGAGAACCACTGCTCTAAAAGATCAGACAGAAATAATCACATACTGTTGTTTTCCTGATGGATCTGCTGGCGTGTTATAGACTTATCAAATGAGGAACAAAGTTCCCTTCCTGTGTGTTGGTTTTTTTTTATTCTAACTGAGCTTATGCAATATTCTTTGTATTTTATCGCTATATTGCTCATCATCCAATGTTTTATTTTATTTTATTTTATTTTATTTTATTTTTTGAGCCACTGCCTCCCTTTCCTCCTCCAGAGAAAACACTTCAGTCCTAATTCAATACCTGATGTCTCATCTCTTTAAAGAATATCGCCAAAAAGGGTTCATTTAATGATTCCCAAGATTTTGTCATGACGTTGATTGACGATGTCTCATAATATTTTTTACACATAACAAAATATGAAAAGGTGGTTGGGGAACCCAGGCATACTCAGTGCTTTGCACTTAAGATCCAATGATCCATGATTAAATGGCTTTTAATTCTTAAACATGCAACTGGGCAGATGGCTTCACCTGCTGCTCCAAATGATGACTTTGGTTTCTGGATCATTGGGTGGGGATGAGTGGCATGGAGACAAGTTTCACACCAACTAGAGAGAGTGAGCATTTATGGGGTAAATCTTAGGGCATGAGTAAAAATCGCAAAGATTTTCCATGGAGAAATTAATGTTAATGTTGTTGTTAATTAGTACGCCTTCAGGTTTTAATACCTACCCAGCATAGCAAAACCTAGAAATACTCTATCAATCCGGTTTGGGATTATTCTCATCAGCTGTACCGCAGGTGAAACTGAGTAGGTTGTGGAAGAGGAGGAAGGTGCCAAGTTCACAGAGGTCAACCGTGTTTATTTGTGTAAACTGTTTACAGTTGTTGTTGAAATGAGAGAGAGCCTACTGCCTTTTGCATCATTGATTAGTCCTGCTTTTTACATCACCACAAAGCCAGGATTCAAAATGGGCTGGTAAATTATGCTCTCTGGGACACAAGCAGAAAGACTCTGAAATTAAAATGAAGGTTGGGCTTTCTTCAGGAGATCGGCCAGCCGCTCTGTGTCTCACAAACAAATAAACACTTCATTGTCAAACCTGGCATTTTTTTCTCCAGGTATGGCTCTATGGCTAGTATCCACGTGCTTGTAAAGTAAAACCCCAGTTGAATTATTGTTATTAGACTGTTAAAAATAAGGCATTACAGTAAAAGGCTTGTTGGATATTGGATGATTCAGAGCATGAAACTGCAGGCTTTTATATCACACTTTGATATTATACACTTTTTCTCCTACAAACCCTCATAAATAATAAAGCTTTCCTTAGAAACATTTGATTTATAAGAAACAATCGGTTTAAGAAGAGCTCACAAAGGGAAAGAGAGAGTAAAAGAAAGTCTCACAAATGACCACTAGAGAGTCAGTGAGGCAACATAAGAATATAGTGGCAAACCTCACTGACACCATATCGAATTCCCTGCTCCCACTGTCTCCAATTAAAGGGCTGATATGTTTAATTCTGTTAGTGCTCTGTCGTTTTATCAGATCCTGCCCCAGTCTGATGTCTTAAGTCCCCATTGGGTCTATCTCATCCCATACTGAGCCTCTCTCTCTCTACTTCACTACCACTATTTTCATAATTTCACAGTTGTTCTTTGTCTCCAGCACTATATTTTCTTCAGTTTCCTCAGATAATTTACAAAATCCTAAATGAGTGTATTCACTGACACCATTCTCTCTCTTTTTTTTTTTTCTGTTCCAATTTCTCAGATCTATCAGGGTCTGTTAAGTGTCTTCTACAACCTCGGTGATGGGGACTTCAACTTGACAATGCCCTCTTATCGTTTAGACAATGGAGAGTGGCATGACATTCACTTAGATCGGCATGACAATGAGTTGACCTTGCGTCTGGATGGCGGGGGAGGGCGGCGAGAGGTCACAGGATCGCCGGGTCGCAGTCGGGAGATTGTTATTGATCCCGCTGTGGTGATGCTGGGCAACTCATTCCCCTCAGGACACAACAAGAGCTTCCAAGGTAAGGTACAGGTGTGTTCCTGAAGCTCAACTGGCCAATGCCACATGATGCAAATCTCTGGGAATCGTAGTTCCAATCCATGTAACTAGGGCCCTATGAAATACGCTTTATTTTTTCCCAAATTCCGTTTTATTTTTTTCCAAATTCAGTTTTTTCCCGTTTTAATTTTTCTGGATTCTGTTTTTTTCTGTTTTAATTTTTCTAGACTCTGTTTTAATGGTTAAATTAAATTTTATTAATCAAAATGCATGTCTAATTAATTCAAATCATGAAACTTACAATATTAAACAGCAATTTATTAAAAGTTTAACAAAAATTCCATTTTTAAGGCCCTATAAAATAGTTTTATATTTTTCGCAAATTCAGTTTTATTTTTACCAATCTCTGTTTTCCATTCATTTTTTTCAATTCCATTTTAATGGTTTCACTAAATTTAATAATAGAAAGAATCTCTAATTAATTGGTTTTATTAAGAAATAATAATTTATTATTATTATTATTTTATTTATTTATTTTTTTTGTTTTTTTCAATACTGTGAGAAATACTGTGTTGTGTATTTACATTTTTCTTCTAAATATATTCTGGTAAATAATTTTTTCTTATAAATATTCCTTTAAAAATAATGTTTTAATAATAATTTTATTAGTAGTAATAGCAGTACTATCATTACATTAAGTAATATTTCTGTCATGGTTTCTTAAAGTTAAACCAAACTTTTATTTTGACGGGTTGCGCTTCAGTATGTGTGTAGTAAACGAAACCATGCATCTGCACCATTCATTTGCACAGAGACATGCACAACATGCAGGATTTATATTTAAATGGTATTTTTGCAGCTTAATATTCACAAACACTAGTCCATATCGTGTTTTGATTTAGGTGTACTGACCTACTTTTGATGTATACATCCAAAATTTGGCAAATTCCGTGGCATTCCGCGTTATACAGTAAATTCCGTTTTATGACTGGACAAAAGAGAAATTCTAAGTAATATACAATAGGAACATCAGGGCTGTGAGAAAATTAAAACAATGAATCACAAATAATCTCTTTTTCATCTGTTTTCTTCAAAACAATACTACAACAGATGCACAATTGCCTCCAGACCTGTCATAATTTGCCAACGACAAACAAGCTCAGGTGTCTTATTAAAGTGAGAAGAAACTGCTTGTTGAGACTGTCTTCACCTGCTTTTTCAATTGTTTTTAGCCTTTTTACTAACATTACTGCTAATGCTAAATGAAGTATGAGTTTAAAGAAACACATTGCTGAAAAAAAAGGTTAAGAAATGCTATTCTAGCTCCAAACATATGGAATTGGCTAATAAGCATCATGGTGTGAAAAACATACCACACTACACAAAGTTTTCCGTTCAAAGCAGCACCAAATACCACTTCCTGATTGTTAATTCCCATTGGCTGGCATCTTAGAGTTGATTAGCAGTCTTTCCTGAGCTTCTCTCAATAGATGAATTGGTTACAATAAATGAAATGGAGTCAATATGTCAAAGTATGCATGGTGAGCTGTGGACAACTCCAATAAACACTGTAGCATTACATTTTGAGCTAACAAAAATGTTGCGTCCCATAGCCAGAAAAATGTAATCACTGAGTTATGTCAGAGCACTGTGAAGTAGACTGTAATCCAATTTAACTTCAGTCAGAGAAAGGACTTAGCCAGCATGTTTACATCAAGCAGACGAATCTGTACAGCTTTATCAGCTAATTCATATAGCAGTTCCTCTATCTGTCATGATTACACACTATTGTATTGGCAATAATGAAAAATTAATTGGAACGATTAATTCATAATAGCCTCAAATGTACCTTCAGTGTAGATGAGAAGTACAGCTAGCGTAAAAACTGACTACGGGAGGGAAGGGAGACAATGACGTGTGACATGAAACAGAAGAGGAGGTGGAATAGTCCCCTGCGCACATCCGCACTGGTTAGCCTGAGGCACACACTTTGTGTGTTTATTAAATGGACTCTAAAAGCACTTTTCTTAAAAGCTCAAAATATGAGTGGATCATGTTGAGCTTAGTTTATCTTTGTGTGTGTGAAGAAGCAAGAGTGTTATGTAGGTGTGAGAGAAGGATTCACACTTTATGCTATATTTGTACTGAAACGTGTTGGCTTTTGTTTTGCTTTTCCTCATTTGCATAGGCTGTATGCGGGATCTGAGACTCAATGGGCGGTTTATTCCTCTGGACGGTCAGGCCAGAGAGGGGGTGTCTTTGGTCAGTTCTCAAGGTGTGTCTCTGGGTTGTTCCTCTGACTCTTGCCGGAAAAACCAATGTAGTCCCCCCTTTACCTGCGTGGACCTGTGGAGAATCCATGAATGCAGGTACACAAATACACACAGTTGTGGTCAAAAGTTTACATTCACCTTACAGAATGTTTATTATTTTACTTAAATAAAAGGGATCATACAAAATGCATGTTATTTTTATTTAGTACTGTCCTGAATAAGATATTTTATCTAAGAGATGTTTACATATAGTCCACAAGAAAAAATAATAGCAGAATTTATAAAAATGACCCAGTTCAAAAGTTTACATGGGGGGGGGGTGTTTTTTCCAGTCTTTCTGGAATAACATGAAGAAACAGAACAAACTTAGACAGACTAAATCCAGAAGAACTGTGGCAACGTCTCCAAGATGCTTCAAGAAACCTACCTGCAAAGCTACCTGAAAAACTATGCACAAGTGCACCCAGGGCAAAAGCTGCTTTAAACGCAAAGGATGGTCACACCAAATGTTGATTTAATTTAGATAATAGAAGTTAATTGATAAAGAAAATCTATTTATGACATTATTTTTGACAGCATCCTCATTTTACAGCATTTTTACACAAGTGCCTAAAACTTTTAACAGTACTACAGTACTACAGCTTTGCAGGTAGGTTTCTTGAAGCATCTTGGAGACGTTGCCTCAGTTCTTCTGGATTTAGTCTGCCTCACTCTTTTAAACAAAATAAGAAAAATGTACATATCTTCATCTTGTTCAAAAAAGAAACAAGGTAAATAGGTTAGTTTAATAAATTTATTAACTAACCTATTTAATAAATCTCCGATCTAATCTGCTCAGTTTAAGACACACCCACAGTAGGGCGCTCCACTTAGCCAAGCCTTATGTACTTTGGCTCTGGGGTTGTGTGTCAGTATGCCTCAGTAAAAGGCAGATAGGCTGGTGCTGTATGGCATCTGTGGGCTGCTCCTCATCTGGACTTATCCACTGTCCTCTCTGGCTGTGAGAGCTGCGCACCTGCTGATTATTGATTGTGTCCAGGGCTCGTAAAATTTCAAAATCCCTGGTAGCCCTCCAGGACAGGTTTGGGAAGCACAGCTTTAGAGCATTTTTATGAAAAGGGATAAATCAAGCATATAAATTATTATATTAATTTAAAACGAATAAATATTACTGTCTTAATTGTTTAGATTTTTAGAAGGCACATTAACTGCTTTCTCATTTACAATTCTATGTGTTTGCTGCGTAAAAACATGGGTCGATATTTGCATTGATCTGACCATAAACAGCAAGAAAGGCTTATTGGAAATGCAAATTCATTCTCTGCCAGGAGGTGGCACTTTAGGAGCGGCTTAATATAGCGGTTTCCCTGTTAGCGGCTGAACACAAAGCAGCACCGTCCACGCTCATAAACTCTGCTTTATCAGCCATTATAGGTAAGATGAAATAAAAATGCCAACGACACATTTCTGAGGACAGTCGGTTCCCTTCAGATACATTCACATAAAGACATCTGGGCCACGTTTTGACTTGAAACATGCAGCGCTCATATTTATTCAGTTGCATCATTGCTTTTTGAAGTTTAATCTAGTTGTATTGCCATTCTTGTCTTTCCGTCCCCAACTGTAAGACCTTTTGAAATTATAGTTAAGACATTTCTTATACCATTTAACGTATTTAAAACTTTTTATGGCCTTAAGTTTGATACAACTAAATTGAAGAGTTTTTCAGGACTTGCGGGAGCCCTGTATTTAAAGGAGCCCGTCGAGCAGAGCGGTGATACATTTTGGTAGCCCTAATGGAAAGCACAATAGTCGCGGGACGTCGGGCTAGCGATTTTGCGAGCCCTGGTGTCTATGATTGTATGTTGCTGTTCGTCTACAGGTATTGCCTCTGACTTGCCGATAGTTTTATAAGCACACTCGGTGCCAGTCACATTGGATTTCCGCTCTGTGTGCATGTGTGTTTTCCCTTGAGATTTTTAGAGAGAAAGTCAAGATTTTTAGTCACATATTCAGTCAAATTTTGAATTCTTTCAGTGCTCTGTTTTACACTGATCTCCTGGGCAAAGAAAAATTCAATGTGTGATCTCAAGCTTATTTTATTCACACAGGGTTTTAAATGTACCAGCTCACTGTGAGCAGTTTTGCATTTACAAAGTTTGTGTGGATATTTTTAGTTATACCAAAGAATTTTCCATTGTCTATTGACCAGTGTCTTTTAATTTTTTGCACCACTAGCAGCACCAAACAAAATCGTCAATAAAATCCATAAAATGCATTTGAAAGTTAATAAAATAAGGTGTCATACAGGACGTCATCAGTTACAATTTTTTTTTTTTTTTTACACAATATATTACCATTTGATTAATGCTTCTCTCTCTGTCTCCTTCAATCACAGGTGTCCCCCAGGTCACATGGTCAAGGCGAACTCCACTGGCAAATTCTGCGTGTACACGCTCTGTGCCAGCCGTCCGTGTCACAGGGGCACTTGTGTAGCACAGTCTCCCTCCAAATTCACATGCCACTGTCCAGAGGGCTACCGCGGCCGGCACTGTGAGGTGACGTTAGCCATCTACCGAGACGACGTGGGCCTCAGTTTCAGCTCCCTCTTCGCCATATGCATCTGCTTTATGGCCCTACTAGGTATCTATCTTCAGCATGTGCTCTTAAATAAAAAAAAAACAAAAAAAACAAATACTTACTCACCTTTATAATGTTTTCAGCCTGACTTGAAATTAACCCAATGTTTTGGTCTAATTAACAGTGCTGCGTTCACCTGTGTTATTTTATGGGCCTTTATCTAATATTGGTGACAAATAATATTAATTATTGTCATAATAACAGTGCTTTATCTGTGTCACTACACTGATATATGGGAGTTGAGCTAATCAACACCACTACTGGTGAACTTTATTGTTTTAATGAATAGTTTAACTGCAAAAGGATAGTTAATTACTTAATTTTGTTTAATGATAATGTCTCTCTCAGTCTACACTGATTATTGGTTTACTGTGAAATATTAGTTTCAGTAGGAGGCTTCAATTAATGGATCAGCCCAGTGTTTTTCTGTCACATAAATATTAACTCTGCTCTTCCTCCTCTGCTGAACCTCATGTATTTTTAAAACTTATTTTGATGGTTGGCACTTCAATATTCTTGCCCTGTGAATGTTGATATGTATTTATTCATATGACTTTTCCCCATGTAGTAGCTGTTGGAGTTTGGTATATGTATATATTTCATACATATGCCAAGGTTTCTATCAATCGTGTTCCCATGTGTTGCATTTTACTAGCATTGTCTGACAGCGGTAAAGAACACAGTCTACATAATCAATGATCATGACTGCTGAAACTCGTATTAACTCCCTTTATTCTGACGTCCTCATCTGCCTGCATGGCTGCGCTCGGCGAGGCCAAAGGGAACCAAACAATCTTTTTCCTCCTCTCACAGTTTCGTTCCATTATAGATTTGACATGACCCTATTCATTCTCAGCTCCAGTTGCTTTTTAAAGTGTTAATTACTTGATTTGTAGGCACACCTTGTGCTGTTTACTCAAGCCGGGCTGGAAATTGAGATCAATGCACTAGGGTTTTGGGCAGAATTTCAATGGTCCCGACCATCCTCAACTGAATTTAAGTAGCCCGTAAGGTTTTTGTCCACCCCCCCACCCACTCCTCAGTTTTTTCTTTGTTTTTCTGCATTCCGTCCTGTCGGTTTGGAACAGTTCCAAATAGAGATGAGTGGCGAGTCAGAGAAATATGGTTCTCTCACAGCGTTAAGAAGATTTTTTTCTTCCTATAAGGTGGTTAATAGGTTTAGCGCACTGTGCTAACACTACACCTCCACCTAACCAGTCAGGCCTCACTCTTCTCCACTGAAAAACAGCCCCCTGCTGACTAACATATCACTGCAAAAACAGCAAAGAGGGAAAAGGCCCATCTGTTAAACTCCAGGAGCAGATAATAGAGAAATCTGGTGTAATGACTCTGAACAAGAGGAGAAGGATTTGTATTGTTCTTGTGGTTGCTACTTTTGAGGGTTTTATTTCGCTATTGTGGTGTCTGAGGGTACGTTTACTCAACAACGTTGTACTAAAACTGGAAACTTTTTTTTTTGTGTGTTTATCACGTACAGACATCGTTGTTGTCAAGCGACCCCTATTCACACAGATCCGTGAAAACAACTTAAAACACTGTATTATGCATGCCAGGCCAGTAGTTGAAGTCACTTTGTAAAGAAACTACACAAACACCTAATGCGCACTCACTTGACGTCACTGTTTTTACAAAAATACCCGTTTATACTGAGACAATAATGGGATCATTTTCAAAAACTTGCACTTTGAAACCTGTTTTCAAAAGTTTGCATTTTCAGGCCTCCAAAACTCCATTGCCATGTAAATGAACTGCCAAAATACATAAAAAGTTTTCCGTTTTGTCGTGTAAATGGTCCCTAAGAGATTATGTGACTTCAAAAGATTAAAAAGTCTTTCGCCGCAGTATATATCTATTTTAAACTTAGTAGAGTGAATTTTACAGATCACAATGTCAGCTTTTACACCAATAAATATATAAATAAATAAATCAATCTTATTTTCACGGATAAAACAATAATCTTTTTAGATGATTATTTTACTCACTAATTCTAATTACTGTAACAATAACAAAAATAATAATTATCTTAAAGTATTTATCATGGCAGCATTTGTTGTACCTTGAACTTTTAATTAATTTATATTAATTGATTTTAATAAAAAAAACAGTATTTTTAACTAAAGCTCTGTACCTGTTAATTTACAAATGACAAGAGAATTCAACACTGGATACTGACTCTGTAATGATCATTAATTCAGTGCAACATGCTGTCCAGAGAACCCACTGTGGAGAGGCATCACTTGTCCTCTATTACACCTGGATTGTGAAGGATCTTTCTAGAGCAGAGCTGATATGCAGATTTGACATTCACACAGTGTAGATGCTCACCTGCGGGAATAACCACCCATCATAACTTCAAAAGATGGACTTGAATGATTATGGTTTATAGTGCTCTTTGACAATCTCTCTCTCTGTGACTCTCATGGGATCCTTTTTGAATGTCTGTGTGAAAAGTTTCTTTCAGTTAAGAGACTCTCAGTAAAGTGTCAGTACCCCATCTTCATTTTCCATGCATTTTGGTGATATCTGCTCTGAGATTAAAAATATGCCCCATAAGATACTTTTTATAACTACATTTAGATCTCAGGACTTCTGTATTTTTCCCATTCAACTAAACCAAGTCTGTCAAATTTTGTGCTTTTATTTTTCACATCCTCATTTTCCTAATCATTAACCATTGCCAACTATCATTTAATGTCACAATGTGTTCCAAAACTGCCACAAAGTTTCTTTAATTTACATTGCAGTTGTCATTTTGGCTGTCCAAAACCAGATTAAGGTAATAGCATTTGATTTCTTTGAAATGTTGCATTATGTCAGTTTTGAATGAATGATTTTTGAGACAGTGTGCTTAAGTACTACATGCATGTCACACACGTACACTTGCATGCACTTTATGTAAGACTCACTTAGTAAATCATCTGAAAGCTATACAGATATACTGTCAGATTATAAAGGGATAACTGCAGCATTTTTTTCAAAGAAAATAAGAATGATATCTCAGTTTTTTTAACCACAGTTTGAAGAAAAGTCATAATGTGAGCCATTTGTTTAATTAGCCACCTAATGAATACAGCTGTCATGTTTTAATGTAAGAAAAGTGTCATGTCTTAAAATACTGAGTGCAATTTATTAACCTGAATTACCTCAGTTACTCACAGTAAATTGATTGCTCTGACTTAGCTTTTTTTTTTTTTTTTTAAATTACAGTCCAGTATCCAAGTTTAACTAACAAATTTCCCTTTTGATTTTACGTGCTGTGCAGAGATTTGTGGTGTTCTGAGTTCTAAATTAAACAAACTACGATTTGCAAAGATGAAACATTTAAAATGCGGCCAAGCAAAGTCGTGTGTTTTTCCAAACCTAGAGAGAATGAAGAAAACATTTTTCTATAAAAACTTGTCATCAGCTACTATTGTTTTTATGTTGAGAAAATGATGCTAATTTTCTGTCTGTACTAACAGTCACACAAAGATTTCTACAATTTGTATATGTTCATTAAGATATTATTTATTACCTTTATTGAGTTTTATTTTATTTTTTTTCTCGCTCTCTTTCTTTTTTCATGGGTACGGTTGGCTTGTCAATACGTGTAGTTGAGTTCAGGTTTTTCTGTCATTGTGAGGACAGCTTGTGCATAATGTAGGCAAACACACACACACACACACACACACACACACACACGCACACAGACAGAGTCGTCAGTGCAAACATGCTGAATTTTTATTTGATCTTCTGTTGAGGCTTCAGGGCATTTAAGGCCATGTAGTGGTGAGCTGCAAAACTGAGTGCTGTATGTGTGTATGAAAGTGGATGTGGATGAGAGAGGGAAATGGAATAGTATGTGATAGCATATAACCTTTATTATTATTATTTTTCTTTGATGTGTGTGTGTAGATTAGTTCGTGTGATGATAGCAGTAAATGTCAGTGTCATATGCTAATACTGATTTGAAGCATTTGAAGGTGGAGAGTGTCTGCAGGGACCTTAAATTTAAGTGTGAAAAAGTGGTCATCACATGGTTTCATATACTGTGTTTTGTATTTGGATCCCGATCTGGATATTCTGTAGCTGGATTGCATTTACAGCTGCATTCTAATGTGTCTGCAGGTGTGATCGGATAAAGACCTAAAAAATGATGGGATATTGTTTATTAAATGAGGAAACCAGATAGTGAGACTGTCACTTTAAGCATTACACTCTGTTTTTCTATTTTTACTGACGTATAAAAATAGAGCATGACAGAACATTAACAACCCACTTTGTCAAAGTGGCGGATAATTATTATATGTAGCACAATCTTTGTATTACAAATTACTTGTATGCAGATTATCTAATGTGGTTAGAATTTTTAATCTGATCACGTAAGAAAAATAGCTGCAAGTGTAGGCAACAGAGAGAGAACATAAGAAAAGAAAAGTAGAAGTTTTCATATGTGGTCTGAGCGACCAGATGCATTTATGCTTGGGCAAGACTCCTGAGGTTTGAGTGATTGGATAATTCATCATGAATGCATCTTGGAGGACATTTACACATGGTGTTTTCATGACTGGATAGTTATCGGATTAGTTAATAAATTATCCCCAAAAAGTGGTAAAGAGGGTAAGTGAAAAAAATGTTAAAATATAGAGACCATGCAAATGAGAACAGAGAGATAAACAATGCAAAATCTTGTCTATAGAGCATTGGGTAACTAATTTTTAGTTTCCTGATTTATCTTTTCTTCCTTTTTCCTTTACTGCTTTCTCATCCTTTGTGTTTTTCTGTATGGTAAAATAAATTCAGGGCTGTTTTCGGAGAGAGTGTCAATGCTATTAAATTAATAATCACATTTATTAAATGAATGAACAATGCGTTTCATTTAATAACATTGAATGCTTTGCCCAGGCATTGATTTATTGTGTTTTCCTTGAGAAACACAATACATTTAATGACCATGAGAAATCATCAACGTGTTCTGTTCCAGTGTTTATCAGAAACCTTGATAGATATTTAAACAGCTCTATTCACGCTTTGCTATATGTGAAGCGCTTGAAGAGAAAAAACATTTCTCCATTGGCTAAAGGTCTGTTATCTTTAGAATTTGAGTTCCACATTGAGGCATGAGTTCATTCCATAGCAGAAACAGAAGAGATGTCTGAATGTCTTTCTATATTGCAGTGTTTATCATCTCTGCTGTGGAGATTAGGATGCTGGGCTGGTCTTGGACGTCCTGAGAGGGGTCTGAAGGGTCAGATTGAAGGGTCATGTGATCGATGAAGCAGGCAGCGAGGAGACAGAAGGCTTGTCTGGAATCAGATGCCTCTCACTCAATATCAGCCACACAAGATGCATTCAAAAAATTACTGTGAAAAGTTACACTGTTGAAGAGACAGAAATAGAGTGAGAGGGAGCAAAGCAGCGTTTAGGTCATTTTTAAGGCATATTAATGAAGATGACCATTTTTAGACAGAAATGGCAATTGAATGAGTCACATTTGGCAATGAATAAGGGATAAAGTTATATAAATTTCAGCCATTTTTCTCATACAGTGCCTGGACAGTCTGACAGTTTAATAATGGTCTTGCAAGACTTAAAATTGTGTGAAACATTTTTCAGTGCAGTTTTTTCACGTTTTTACACAAGTTCTGTATATCACACATTTGCCACAGTTGTCTGAAGGCATTTTTTTTTTTTTCACAAATGATCTCAGTTGGATAGAAACTCCGTATGGCTTTCTGCACATCTTGTCATCATCTTCTACAAAGCTTGACAAAACTATGCAACAACACATGCCATATGTCAGAACAGAAACGGTCTTTCTCTTTTTCTGTTTGCAAATGAGACATTTCACTAAACAGTTAGGGCGCATTTGATTATGAAGACTCTCCAACCTCACATTTGAAAACCTGAACTCAGTTCATTGCATTGATTGAAGGACAAAATCGAACTAAAAACGTC
Organism: Spinibarbus caldwelli; assembly: GCA_039654775.1. Taxonomy (NCBI): domain Eukaryota; kingdom Metazoa; phylum Chordata; class Actinopteri; order Cypriniformes; family Cyprinidae; genus Spinibarbus; species Spinibarbus caldwelli. The sequence goes on along the minus strand of CM077221.1, from coordinate 26,668,767 downwards.
TTTTCCCTCCAAGCATCTGCCTTCCTTTGGTGGTGACACGCCATGACGAATCTTTAAAAAGAGCAGATATTTGATGTGCAGTTGTGTGTGGTGCGGTTACCGGCGAGGATTGAGATTGTGGGGTGTCAGAATGCGATTTTCAGTCTGTTAAGAGGTATCGGTGTGGAATTGTGCTGCTCTGACATGGCCATTATGAGACCTTCCCAGAGACAGTGCTTTTCTCTGCCTCTTTATGGTCCCTTCGACACAAGACAGGTTCTCATGTCTTGGCGACATGAAAGTCTAAAACTGGAATTATTTACGGGGTCAACCTTAAAACACGTTGCAATAGACACATATTATTCCTGCTGAGGTAATGAAGTGGAAGCAATAGAAGCAAGGGAAAGAGAAAATCTCAAAAGATCTGAAGATTGAAAGAGATGAAACGCACAAAAGGCAAGCACACAAAAGAAGAAGGTAAATGGAGAAGATATCTGAATCGAAAAGAGAGAGACAGAGAGAATAGAGTGTTGGCAGATTGAAGTGTACTGGGCATTCGATAGCAAGATAATATACTCTAAAGGTCAGAGTGGTGCCAAGCAGGATTGATTCAGCAAGCTATACTTGACACGAGCCTCAGCGCTCACTGAAATAATGTGTCCGTGGCAAATCAAGGCCATGTCTACAAAGTCATCACGCTGACATCAAGCCACCTTAGTGCCAGGGAAGCATGACCTGCGGGACGCTCCAGGCGATGTGCTTTCACAGGCCGGCTCGCCTAAAAGTAGTTCACCCTGATCTGGAACAAGGGTCGGTGTTTCCTGCAGATTGTAATAGGCTAAAGTGATCCTTGATCAGAACGATCGAGGTACTTCTCAACCACTTTCTGTTTCCCCGCAGTGCTGCTGTTGGGAATTTTCCTGTACACTCGCTGGCGGAGCTATAAGGGGCTGAAGGAGGGCGTATATCACGTGTCTGCGCACCATGACGGATGGGAGGACATCCGAGAGAACGTGCTCAACTACGACGAGGAGGGAGGCGGGGAAGAGGATCAGGTGAGCGTATGACTTCTGTTTCAAAATTGATTTCAGATCACAGGTCAGAGAACACACGAGGACAAGCGAGCACTCAAAGTTACTATGACAACTTGTACAGGTTGTCATGCTTCCCCGTCGCAGCGAGGCACCCTTGTCAGTTTGTCTCTATGACAACCTCTAACATTTAAAAAATGCACTCTGATGCCGATGACAAGTGGCTTTGCTGAGCGCTGAGAGAAAGCGCGACAACTCATTTTGTTCGAAATGTGGCTTTTTATTTCCAGAAACCCACTGAACAAGAGGTTTGGGGTGTTTGATGTAACCGCCTGCTCCTCTGATCTATCTGAAGTATGTGGGTGTAGATATGTTGCAGGATCTTTTATTTTCATATCTGCCGTGCATAAAATCCTGTTACATGATTATCAGATGCATAGTGGTGCTCTGATCCTCTCCATCTGATGAGGCTTCACACATCTCCCTCATCATGTAATCAATTACGCCCACACCCGTGTCACCCACACCTCCCTCTTTGTCTCTCTTCCTCCTCCTCCTCTTCGTCTATTTTTTCCTCAAGGGGCATTATGTATTTCTTCCTTCCCCAAGAGCTACACCGCTAAATAACGAGAGGAATCATCCTCGGTGGAATGGGATTAATGTTGATGCTCAATGGGAAAAGGGGACCAGTGTCTTGTTTTATTGCATTGACTGAGTGTGTAATGCCGGGCTGTGCTCTTCACTGCGTCTGTCAGGATTCTTCCTCTCAGGTGCAGGAATACGCATACAAAGGTGTTAATCAGAATGTGGCATTAGCAGCTTGAATCCGGATTAATGCCATTAACAGTTTGGGGGATAATAAATTACATGATGAAGAAGTACAGACAAGCAGCTTATTTTGTCAGTGAGCTCGGCCTTATTGGTCGTAGCAGGTTTTGTGGCAGACGTTGTTGTTATTACGCCAGTTCCTAAACATAATGGCACGTTATGTAACGCTAATGATCTTATTATTTGTCAGTGCTTTATGCATTTCATTTCCCCCTCTCTCGGTCTCCTTCAGAACGCCTATGACATGGCAGAGCTCCAGAAGTCCCTGCAGCCCAGCCCGGCCCAGTCGGTGCAGTACAGCCGATCGCGAGCCATCCACCACCACCCTCCCTCCCAGCAGCAACAGCAACACTTCTGCCAGCCAGACCCCCCCTCCAGAGTGGGTACGGCCACCACCACCTCCTCCATCTCCTCGGGAACAGCCACCATCCGTAGGGACGTACCCCCCTGCCGCTCTCCGGCTCAAGGCCAGACTGCAAATCCCAGCCGAGCGGCCCAGCTGGCCCGCAAAAGCTTGTCATTCTCCAGCCAGGACCTGGCCCGCTACCTGTGTGAAATTATCCGTGATGCCGACCAGCACCCGGAGACGGCACCCTTTGACTCCCTGCAGGTCTTCTCTACCGAGGGAGGTGGCTCTCTGGCCGGGTCACTGAGTTCCTTCAGCTCCGCTGGGCTGGAAGAGGGAACGGCGGCGGGTCAAGAGTGCTTGAAAGAGTGGGGGCCGCGCTTCGAGAAGCTGAAAGCCCTCTACGAGCGGGCTGAGGGCAGCGACCTCTAAGGAACTGGCAGGAAGAGTTCCTGCAGCGCGAGGAGAGGAGGGAGACCACTAAAGACTTGTCTAAAAACCAGAGAGTTTCTTATGCCGAAAATTCCTACGCTTTGGCTTTCTCTGGATGCATTACTTCATGAGAGACACTCCCTCTGCCTATGGAGGTGGGTGACATTTGGGACTCTCAATGAGCAGAAAATGGGAAGTGCTAATCCAGGACACAGCAAGTTGTGGTCATGGCAGTTTTTAAGCCCAGAATGGGCATCTTTATTAAAGTGACTTGCGGATGACAATGATTTTAGTGGAACCATTTGTTTTCTTTGTGACCATCTCTGGCGGAGTGCTTTGGACGTGTTCTATATGTCTGTATGGTCTATATGTTCTTAAAAGAGACGGGAAGAGAAATAAACTGTCATGCTCAGATGCGACTAGGAAGGGGTTTGTCCTCTTCCTTCACGGGCTGTTTTCTGAAATCAGTTCGCCGCTTGTTCTGTCAGGGTGGCCACTTGTGTTCATCAATCATAACTTCATACTTGGATACTGTTGATTTTTTTTCTATTTGCTCAGCCCTCCGCTTAGATTCTATTCACTCGGATGCGAGGATGAAAGAGGCAGTCTGCGGGAAAAAAAGACCAATAAAAACTGAAGATGTGTGAAAAACACTGAGGAAAATGAAACTGAAAGCAGCCTTATTGTTTGGCATTTTAGGAGACATTCCTTGGGAATACAAATTGTGTCCTCTCTTTCTAGCCAAAAAGGAGCGAAGGAACGGCTGGAATACAAATGTGGCTGAGGGACAAGGCTGAGTGACTGGCATGAGAAGGAAGTTTTCTGTAGCTGAAAACTATTGAAAACTCTCTTGGCTCTCACGCTTTGCTGAGCGGTAGCAATCAGAGTCTGCCAAACTAAAGGATAGCCATTAAGACAAATGAACGAATGTGTGTGTTGTTCCACGTGATCAACTAAAACGTGATATCGAGCTCTGCTGGAGGAGCTTTTAGCACTAGAGTGAGCTTACAGTCCAGTTTGCTTCCTTTCGAAAGTATCGTATTATTAACCAAACCAGCTTACCCGACCGTATCGTAATTTCCTGTTCTACTATAAATAACCCCTTGTATCCCATCACATTATTCGGCACTGCAGTGAAAGAAATGGGCCTCGGCACCAGGTGCATTCAGGGAGTGGCGGGCCAGCAGATTCAGACCCTGAGCACCTCCCATGTAACATGTCTAATGGGCCTGTGAACGCATGTGGTGAGGCTGCATGGGGTGAAGGAAAAGCAAGGCGAGCTTGTGTGCAAACGGAATAACTAAAATCTCCCCCCATGAGGCCTCAAATGCCAACCTTGTATTTTATGCATTTTAAGGCAATGTTTTTTGCCCTCCTTTTATCATTTCGGTTATTTATTTATTTATTTATTTTTTCCGGAGAATGCCGTATGTGGAGCATGACAGGCTGGCTGAGGAGAGTGGAGCGAGTAGGAGTGTGTTAAAAGACATCAGAGTGCTAATCCTAATGTGAACTGATCGCTCACTGTCATGCTGTGAACCAAAGGATCATGGGAGTTGGAAAACTTGATGGAGAAGTCGTCACTCTTATTACGGATTTCAAAAAGTGCCAATATTTCCAAAGGCAGCAACAAGAGTATAAAAAAAAGGTTTTCAAGTCAAAGCTAAGAAATATGGCTGGAAGTGCAATGCTTGCTATTTCATAGAGTTAAAAAGAGGCCAACGGGATTGGCGCTTGGAGTCATCCTTGTAAGGGGATTGGGGAGGATCCAGTGCGAGGTGAGAGTATTCATGAATGAAGCATGATGGGCTCTGTTTTTGAATCACAGAAATCCTTGTCTTACAAAACCAATTCCTCTTCAATTTTGAACCAAGGCCACCCGTTTATTCGTGTGGTAAATATATACAGTACTCTATTTTGTGAAACAATGTTTTTACCTCATTTGTGCATATCAAAACAAAGTAATTGCTTTTTAAAAAAATATATATAAAGGGATCTAATTCTGTTTAAAGCTCGTTTTTCATGTATTATTTAATCTTTAAGTTGGTAAAAGTATCTTGACATTTTGTATTTGCATCCTTTAAATTGCTTTTTTCTTTCTCAATAAATGGAGTTCTTCTGTTACAGCTTCAATTATATTTGAATATTAGTTAAATACTGCTCAAATGAAACAGCGGGGTTTTAAGTCTCTTGATGAATAAGTGACCTATTTTATGTGGAAACGGAGCTGTAATTAGTTTGGGATAATGCAGAACATGAAATGAGAGCGGCCTCAAATCTCTGACCTGTATTTATCAAAATGCCTTTGTGATTTGACTTCAAATGACAGAAGTTCTTTTGTAGTAACGGATCTGCTGCATCCACCATACAGATCTGTTTTAATACAAAAATGGAAACGAACACTGAACATCCAAAGACAAATCAATCCATCTGCGTGAAATACTACAGTAACAAACTAGTGCAATGAACCGTACCAAAGAACTCTTACAGTTAAACAATGTCAGCATATGAAATCAAAGCGCACAGCTCCATAAAGACCATCTCCTGAGGAACAATGTGTTATGACAGAGATGTCGTGTGAAGCAAAGGTTTACATGAAAGTCGTCTGACAGGTAAGGTAACAACAACTGATTCACCATATTATAATACAATCACAGAATGTCACAGAGGAGCCCCCGTGCTACAAACCGAATTTGCAGAAAAGAAACACCGTGTTTAGCTTTAAACACAGTTTTGTTCATCCAATATCCTGGGGAAGAAAAAACAGCAGCAAAGATTGAAGGTAGGTCAATTTTGGTAGCACTTGAGGCCACTCATTTGAAGGTCTTTTGAATGCATGACTCGTTAGCGCAGCAGAGCTTATCCAAAAATGGAAAGGCACTTTCATACACTAAAGGCTCTTCCTTTAGAGCTTAAGATGGAAAAATAAGTATCATAACATTTGTTGACCATTCAATATTTTTAACCACGTTTTTAAAAAGACTAGATATTTCAACCGAACTACAACTTCACAGTGGAGGATTAAGGAAATGTAATGGGACATGTCTAACCTTTAAGAATACTTCAGCTGTATTCACCCTAAAACATACTAAATTTTATGTCCCTGTTTACAATGTCAAATGTCTAAACCCTTTTTAACCATCTATAGTGTCAAAGTGATGGCCTCCTACTTGCACAACTTTAAAGCACAAACATATACAGTAGAGTCCAAAAGAATAAAAATTTAATTTAAACTAGACTAGGATTTTGAAACATAATTCACCATTTCTAGGTCAAAGTAAATTTGTGAAATTTATTCTTGCAATTTATTCTTATGAGCATTTATGGCACTTTCTTTATGCCCACGATTCTCTTCAGATTTTTTTTCTATTTTATTATTTTTTTTTTTTTTTACGCAGCCAAACAGCAGGATTTGGCCCAACTTGAAACCGGCCAACAGTTTTGACAGATTTAAAGACAACACTGCCACAGCCACTAATTACCCCAAACTTCTCTTGTGAATTCTAATTACAAAGCATTTTTCCCCATTGCTATTTCCTCATTTCAGTTTGTTGGAAGTGCGTCAGGAATGAGGCTGTGAAAGCAGTTGTTGCGTCTTTAGCTCACATTGTGTGTGAAAGAGCATAAATGTGTGTTTGGTGGAAGGGCACGTGTCGAAAGAGATGCGGTGATCTGAGAGAGAGAGAAAGCGAGGGGGTGCGACAGACTGTGAGAAAAAGAGCTTTTCCTCCCGTCTCTCCACGTTAAACTTGAGCTCCTGTTGCGGCAGACCGGCTCAGAGCAGATTTACACACACACACGCACCAAATCATCTAGTGCGTGCTGGCTCAATCAGGCATCTCTCCAATCTCTCTCATGCACACAGCCGCACACTCACACACACACCTGCTACTATCACACACTCATTGAACATTGCAGATGGGGCGTTCATCCATCCAGTGAAGGTGGGCAACTGCTGTTGAGGAATGAGCATTATGGACCGTTCTCAGCTTTGTTTTTCTTCTTGAGTTTCTTGAGTTTGTACACGTGAAATGTCTTGTTTTTGAACACTCGTGTGAAGAGGGTTGAATACGGAGGCATGTCGGTCTTAATGGCCTCACAAAACCGTGGATGAGTCGCGGGGATGAGGTCCGGCTCGTTTTCACCTGGGCCGTCCATGATCTGTAATAAAAACACATACACAAATCGGTTTTGAAATAGTGCTTCTTTTTATCCATAAGGTGATATTTCTCTACAGTGCAAAATACAAGGCAGATTCTCAGATGAAGAGTCTCAGAAACCTCCTTTTAAAGAGCATTCCACTTCTTTATCTTTCGAATCTTAGAGAAATTGTGCCCTGAGGTTTTTTAAACATTTACTTTGAGATATATTCCCAAATTAACAGAAAGGCCTTGAAATGCTGCTGTGAGATCATTTAAGCACCCAGAGATAGAAAGAACTGCCACCCATGGGAGAGATCAGAGCAAAATCGAAAAAAGAAAAAAAAAAAATACCCCACACAACACACGGCTGTTTCTGGGTCATCGGTCTTGCATATACGTTCCTTCTTTGGTAATTCTGTCTGCAATCAGCAAGCATTAATTATACCAGATAGGTTTAATCAAGGTTAAAATAACATGCACACAGAACATGTTACAAGAGTGAATCTTATACAAACTGCTGGAGGCAGAATGAGGAAAGGAATCGGGCTGCATCAAAAGAGTAAGCGAGAAAGGCTCTTTGACTGGCTGCTCGAAGTCGGATCAGAAGAGCAAGTGAGGCAAACTTCTGTGAGATCTTTCAAAGGCATGGCATTCACCTCAGATGCATGAATGACAACTGCTGACAAGCTATTTTCAGCTGGAGCTTGTGGGGGAGATGATTTTTTTCCCTTTTTTTTTAAGCTGACGTGTGCACAGACATTACACAAAGTGCTGCAGCTTAGAAGTTGGAAATTTTGCTTTTGTCGGATTTTTTGCACAACTGTAATCAACTACAAAAGAACAATCAAGCTACCCATTATTAAGTATTTAATAACTATGAGCTGTGGGTGAGTGAGAACAAGATGTGACAAAATGAAAACATCTCAGAGAGCTGAAGAGATTTTCAATATAAAAATAATCAAGCAAGACCAGTGAGCTTAGCATCTAACCCAAATGATATTTGTTTTTAGCCACGTGAAGGATTCAGTAAAGGGCAAAGCTGTTAGTTTTAGCCGCTGAAAAAGTCTTGCCGAGAAACTTTCGTTTAAATGGAACGAGTGTGGTGTGTGTAGGCATGAACTGGAGATGCTGTGTGTGACCTACATGTCCGTTTGCCAGGTCGAGCAGGTCCCTCAGCCTACAACCACGGCTGTGCCTGCGCTCGTAGCAGATGCTGTCCTCCAGCACGATGTAGTCCGCTCCAATCGAACAGAGGACTTTATGAACCTCCTCAGCAGACTGACGCGCATAGATCTGATATACCTGCAGGGAACGAAAAGGGCAAAGATGGGAGAAAGATAGATATTAGGTGCTGTAGCTTGGAGGTTAAAGGCTGCAGATTCATTGTTTGTGTGGTAAATGTACTGCAAGGTGCTCCAGGAAAAAAAAAAAAAAAAAAGAGCCTCTAAGAATAACAGGACATCAAAGTGGTTTGGAGTTTTTAAATGGCAAACTATGACGGAAATCTAACTTTTTTTCAATGGCTAAAAACGAGACAAAAATGTTAGGGAAGCATGATTTGGGAAGAGATTCAATCAAAACTAATCTCCTGTATGGTAGGAAGGTTAGATACGCACCTTTGAATTGTAAAGTACTAATATACTTGGCGGGCCAAAAGTTAGCAGACACTTACAGAATGTTTTATAAAATGAACTAAAATTTCAATTTCTCAGAGAAAGAGAAGAGCAGGTATATGGATAAATTGGACATCTCGAAAGAGAACTTTGTCTTAGATGAACAAACGGTTGGGAGAATATCAGATGTGTTTCAGTATATTGGACCTGTGCATTAGGTCCTAAAGTGACAGTAGTCTAATATACCTGCTACTGTCTGTGTCCTTGAAAGAAGACCATGTTCAGGTTTCTTTAGTAAAAGTGGTTTTATTTAATTTTAAGATGTATTGCATGTTCAACCTCAATATCATTCATATTAACAGGTTAACAGTTTCTCTAGAACCTATAATGAGTTCAAAATTTTAGAGAAATGCTGGTAACACTTTACAATAGTCTCATTTGTTAGTTAATGCATTAACAAACTTGAACTAACAATGAACAATATATTTTTACAGAATTTATTAATCTTTGTTAATGTTAGTTAAAAATGTTCATGTTCACAGTACATTAATGTTAACAGATAAAACTTTAAATTTTAATAATGCATTAGTACGTTTTGAACTTAATATTAACTAAGATTAATAAATGCTATATAAACATTGCTCATGTTAACTAATATAGTTAATGTTAACAAATTAAACCTTATTGTAAAGTGTAACGGAAATGCTTAATGCATTAATTAAACTAATTCACTGATTTAATTAATATAACTAAAACCATTAGATCTTATGATATTTAGTTAACTAAAACTAGACTAAAACTAAAACAATTCAGCTGACTAAAATATGACTAAGTGGCAATCTAAAGTCTGACTAAAAAAAAACAATTCTGTCAAAATTAACACTGATTTGGAGGATTATATACATACATATATATATATATATATATATATATATATATATATATACATACTTATATATTTACATACATATATATATACATACATATATATTTAGAGGCTGCTGCTTTGGCACATGCAAATTGTGTCACTGTTGGAAGGGCCAAGCTGTGGAAATATCACTGATGCGCCATAAGGCACTTGCTTTATTGCGTTTTAAACTTACAGTTTACAGTTATTAATAAACATGTTATTAAACATTTGTGCACAAAAAGAAGGCATTTAAACATTTTAATGTTAGCCATTTTCTTGCAGTTGCTGTAATGGACCAAGCAGAAATACAGCAAGCAGAAAAAATGTTAAGAGTAGTGCATACGCAGTTTTACATACCATTAAATATATAGTTACAGTATTTCAATTAATGGAGCAATATGGCAGCATAACTGAGGACGCTATGTTAAGGTTTGACATTTCCATATATATCACATGGAGATGCAGGTCAATATGGCAGAAAGGCTGCTGTAAACTCAGTGGTAAGGTTTTTGTGCCCTTTTGGTTGACAGACTATCACAACTAAAACTCATTTTCTCATGAGCCACAGCATACAGAGAACAGAACACTCTGATGAAATCCATGGCAACCGACCAAATAACATTACTGTTACAAGAATCGCCAACCTAATAAGCCTCACAGTAACATTGGAAAAAATGAATTATGGATTCATAATGTATTTGCTGATATGATGTATACATATTGGACAATTTTACATGACAAAATGTAAATAAATACCTCACATACAAATATTATGTTGTATGGATGTAAAAAATCATTGCATTGCAATTATGTTGCATTTTCTCAAATGAAGCAATAAGCGCCTCATCACCTCAGTCTGAGAAAATAATCAACATTGCAAATATCAAATATTATGCAAAATGAACTACAAGAATGATCAAAGCAATAAGTACTTTGCCTCCTTCAGCTCATTGTTACAGGAAGAAAGCTACCACCATCACAATGTCTTTCTGTCAATGCGTTAATGCCCACCTCTCATGTTTGCAACAGGTCCACAAATCATCATAAATGGATATAACTGGTGGAAATGAATGGACTAATTACAAATTAAACATCTCGCAGACTCAGATATTATCACTTTGGCCATATACAAACTGAAAAGAATGAAACCAGATCATGACAGAGCCAGTTATTAACTAGTATTTAGCTTAGTTAAATTAAAGCAGCATGCTACTCTCGAACTTTCATTTAAAACTTAACAGCTTAATTTAAAACTCCATAGAAAGAAATAAAACATGCACACAGTATGCTTATTATTGTGGTATTGTTGTAATTAGGGGTGTGTAGCAAAGCCAGTATTTCTGTATGTGCTGCACCAGCAAAATTATTTGCATCTATATTCAGATAAAACCAAATGTGGGTGATTCCACTGGAAGTTTTTCCAAATTATATGAAAACCAAATTAATGTGCCTTTCATAGTTAACATATACCAAATATGCCATCTTATAATTCATAAAATTATTTATTATAAAACTTCTGTAAATATAATAAAAAAAAATTAAAAAAACACCAAACTGTAAATAAACTGAATATATTTTTTTGGTAAAGAACATTAGTGTCATTTGTATGTGGAAAGGGTACGATATTTTCTACTTGTTGCTAAACCATCACATTGTCCCCACCACTTTTTGAAAGCCATTAAAAAATTGCTTGTGGAGCCTATGCACAACACACAGAAAAAGCATCTCCAATCCAGTGGTGAGCAGACAGGCACACAGGACACATGGTTTTCAGTCTTGGTTCCATAAGTATTTTTTCCCATTAATTTTACCCTTTAGGATTTTTTAAAATGTCTTCATTAAAGAGTTATAAGCCATAAACCAAACCAACCATCTATGAGGAGAATCACAATATTACAAACTTCAGTTTGAAGCAAAAAGTGCACAAGTGACAAAGGTACAAGAACTACAATTTCATGGAGCACTGCGAATGACAATTTCACATTAAATGATGGAGAAATATATAACTATTTATTAAAAAATGTTTACTACAAGATATGCATATAAGTAGTTAGAGGGTGCTAAAGTGTTCTTTTGGTGCAATCTGCTTGTTGCGACTGATTGGTTTAAATTTCACTGCAGAAACATGAGTAATGTAGTTTTTCACCAGAAATTTCACTGTTGAACACAGACTAAAAAATGAATGAAAATGCTGGCTGATGGCTTCAACAAAAGCACATAGCATCAGTTAACAACCCTGTAGCTCATAAGCCTGTCTTTAAAGGTTTACAAGATACTGTTCCAAATCAATTGCCCTACAGAGAAAGTGAATGAGATTTTTACTTCCAGATTGTTGCACTGTGTCTGGTTGCTGCGCTACTTTACACGCTTGCTGCTGCACATCAGAAATGGCAACACGACTACTTGATTATGCTGCGCTCATTTTCTTTCAAAGAGTTTACACTTGTTGACTTTACACACTCACTATTGTGTTGTAATTTTAGTTGTTTATCTAAAATCCCATCTGTTATCCAAGAAGAATATGGAATAACTGCATCTAACATCTAAATTGTTGAACCCCTAGTTGTTAATTCTGAAGCAATGTGAAACAGTTTAAAATCCATAAAACTGATTAAGGTTTTTACTTGACTTTAATATAAACATAGACAAGTATTATAATATTGGTTACTTCTTTATAAAGTGTAAGGTATGTGTAAGTGTAAGGTTCAGTATGCACTTAACTGGGAAACAGTGTAAACATCAAACTGAACTGGTACATGAATTTATATTGTGCTATGATAAAACCCAAATCCAGAGGGGACTTTTTCCTGCCTCTTCATTTTAAAGTCCTCACACACCCTTGCAACTCTCTGCACGTCTCCATTTGGAGAACCTCTGCTTTAATGTACTGATTTGATGGGTAATTTGGGTATTTCTGGTTAGATCAATTCTCATCTATTCTCTGAATGAAGCAGGAACAGTAGAGCAGGAGTCTGGCCTCACAACTGTTCAGATCCATATTTTCTTCCTCTACACTCATGAACAAAGAGACAGTGAACACACCATCATCTGATCATCCGAAATCCTCTGACTTTGACCACCTCAAAACTCTGCCTCGCAAACTCAAGCACTGAACCTCTGCTACAGACAAATGTTCTGTAGTGAAGCCAAAGGAAACATGACGTTTCTTTCAGACAGAAATAGAAGAGAAAGACAGCCGATACAATCAGAATTACAGCTCAGACAAGTCAATGTACATTACACATTTTAATGAGGATGTTTTTATAGGTAAGTGCCACATATCAGAGCAGTGCTGTGGAGTTCACTTCATAAAGACACCCACTGATGTGTCAACTTCCAACCACCTCAATGAGAAACCTAATTAAATTAATTATGCCAAAAGTCACACTTCTGCTGATGAGGCCAAGTATATAACACTGCATATGTCATTAAGAAAACCCTTAAAGAGGATTTATGAACCATTTACCAATGATCTTCTTGATACGGCCCATTTGTAAGCTCATCATTAAGATTATCAGCTGATTTGTTAAGGTACACAGTTGTAGACTCCAATGCATTTACTTCTTCTAACAGTATCTAAAGAGTTTTCAGTGTTAGTGTTAGTTTCTGACTGATTTATTGCTGCTTCATTTATTTCAATTTACATAATAGGGAATGATTGCAAACGAGAAGATTTGATTCTTTGTTCATACGCTTCTAAGAAGTTTTTCATTTTATATAATGCAGACCTGAGTCTGATTGGCCATATGTTCAAGCTCTGAAACAAAATATTATCGTGCATATTTTATGTATATAATATTCATTAAATAAAATATATGTATATTTTGTGACTGCTGCAAAATCGTATACCAATACACCCTTGATTGCTGCTTGTGTCCACAAAAAAAATAAAAAATAAAATAAAAAAATACTTTTCCAGACTAGTGTTGTTTGTAGAATTTTAGTATTTACACCAAATAAACAAAAATATGTCCCGAAAGGTGAGTCAATTTTTTGTCCCAGGAGATGTGGAGGTCCTAGACATAGTAGAACTGAATTGTGATTCAAAAGAAACAAGCCTGAGACTCTTACCTGTCTGGTCCTCTCTCTCAGTGCCTGGTCCTCATAGTGTGGATGGTTTGTCAATACTCTCCCCGTACACAGCTTAATTCCCGCCAACAGCTGCATGCTGCCTGCAAACACTGCCCGTTTGGGCGTCTTCAATCTGTCAAGAAAAAACAAGGAAAAAACATGAGAGAGCTCTGTTACATACACTTCTCAAGTTTCACTAATATTTCAGGACAGGCGATTGCACGAGGCGGCTGGGTGTGTAGTGGTGGCATTTATGAGAAAAGCTAAACCTGCTGCAGACATTTATTTCAGGTGAAGTTGGAAATGCGAAACGGTTCAGTGAGGAGAGACGCAGTCATTTGTACACTCCCATCACCCATGCCTGAAAGGCAGAAGGTTTGAAGTCTGCTGCAGGTTTAAAAGGCACTCTGTCTGTCTGGATGAGATCTGTCTCCTGTCATTTTATATATGTGCATGGCATGGAGGAAAGTGCTGAAGCTGTATGTTATTTGAATAGCCTGACGGATGTTTCAGAGACCATCTGTTTATCAAAACATAACCTTTCAAAATCAGCTTCAACATTTTACACATTATATTCCTGAGTATTTGTATCTACACCAGACAGAAGCCTCTGGGAGGAGAAAACACGTTCCATATCTTTTGTTGTTGATGGTATTTTGGGGCAAATTTTGTATTGGTAAAAGTAGCCAAAATTGCCAGATTCCAGCATGAGCAGACTGCATGACATACCCTTTATCCTCAAAAACCATCAACAAAACTGCACAAGTTGAAAGAAAAACTATCCAAAGTACTAAAATACATTTGCAACTAGAATAAACATTTGTGCTCCCCACAATGTCTTTTATGGAATAAATAATTGCACTCACTGAAATAAAGAGACATTTAGAAACCAAACAAACATTAAGCCTTTTAGGGATCTGTACACTTTACATAATTATAAAAAGTAAAAAAAAAAAAAAAAAAAAAAAAAAAATACACTGTATTTTATGGTGTTTTGTTACAGTGTAATTTCACAAATAAGTATTTAGTAATAGTTATCAAGAAAAAATAAAAATAAAAACAAAACAAAAAAAACTAATTAATAGTAAGTCAAAACATAGTTCACAGTGATATTAATACATTTCCATTTTTAATTGTAGGGACTTTTTTTTCACAAAAAGCAATTTGGAACTGCGTTGGGTCGTCACTTGATGTCTGACCCAATGTAATCTGGGTCCCAAAGCAAAACAAGTTGAAACAACCACTGATTAAAAAAGCAGCCTCAGGCACTCAAAACTCCCACCCCATGTCTGTTCAATTTGTTTAGGCAATAAAACAAAATATTGTCACAGACGTCTTGCTTCAAGGTCGGTTTCAGCTGAAGCCGGTAAAGACAAAGTGTCTGTGCTTGTGAAGGTTACAGAGGATATGATGGTTTCATCTCTGTCCAGTCTGGAATGAGTTGGATTAAATATTGGATGCATGGAAGAAATGTTTCATTACAGAGGAGCAAGTGTGGTCAGCATGGGTCAACCATGAACATGGACCCTCACAGGACAACCTTGCTTCGAGTTCAATAACTGCTGCACACACACACAGACAAAATCCAAAATTAACCCCATAGCGGGTACAAAAACACACCCTGCTTCATCTCTGGTCAGCTCGTACAACACATGAAAAGACGGTAACAAAGGGGACAGACTCACAAACACACACTCACACAGGGTGACTAACAGCTATTTTCAATCTAAAGTTTACTAAAGCAATGAAGCAGCAAAGAAAAAGAAAAATGGCTCCAATTTCAGTGAGCTCAAAGAATTTGGCATGACCTTCACCACAAAGACAAACAAAACGTCTGATCACGTGTACCTATGAATCTATATATGAAAAAGATAGCAAGAGACAGAAGTTCTTCCAATAACTGGGTTCAGGAGCAGCCCTTCAGATGCTAACGGGGAATGTGGACTGGAAAATAAGGAAATATTAGACTACTGTGGAACTTTGAAGAGAACTTGAAGAGAAAAACTTTGAAGAGAGATACAGTACACACTATACTGCTAGACAGACAGACAGATAGATACCAACATAAAATTCAATTGAATTCATTGAAAACATTCTAGTTTTCATCAGTATCTTTGTCTTGTCTTCCAGCATAAATGTCTGTAGAGATATTTTCAGATCTTGCTTTGTTCTAGTGTACTGTTGTATAAACCTAGAGAGGTTTTGCTTCAAACAAGTGAACTAATCTGCCAAGAAAAAAGCACTTATGGGTTAGTCTGTGTCAAATCAGACATAATTAAAGGATATGTTTCAGTCCAGTCACTTTTTATATACTTTTACTGCTGATCTACACTAAAGGCATAGGACTGAAATTGGATACTTATGCATATTGTATGTTCACTCTACCGCTTTATTTCCTTCTATTTTTGAACACTTGATGAATAAAATCAAAATAACAAGATATGTATTACAGTGATGATACAAATACTGAAATTGAATGTGTTTCTGATTGATTTATATACGTTTCTGTTGGCTGCATGAACATACAAATTTGCTTTCTCATGTTGAAATAGCATAAAACTATGTCTTTATTTTTCCCCAGTAGAAAAGACATGCTTCTTCAAATAAAGCTCAATGTTCATCAACCATAAAAAAAAATGCATATTCAGAAACTGTTTAAAATGTGATAGTATTCATTTTTACCTGAATAAGTTAATGTTAAAA
Organism: Spinibarbus caldwelli; assembly: GCA_039654775.1. Taxonomy (NCBI): domain Eukaryota; kingdom Metazoa; phylum Chordata; class Actinopteri; order Cypriniformes; family Cyprinidae; genus Spinibarbus; species Spinibarbus caldwelli. The sequence goes on along the minus strand of CM077221.1, from coordinate 26,652,712 downwards.
GTAAAGTTAAAATAATGTGGATGTGAATTAATCCATTGAAATGTTAAAATGTATTGAATCAGGTTAAGTGAAAATGCATTATTCAAAAAGAAATAAATAAAAATAAAAATAAATACATACATACATAAATTTCCCAAAATATTCAATCATACACAGAAAAACAGTTTATAAAAATGTGCCTAATAAACTTCTGGCAAGACTCCAAAGTAATGTTCTCACAAGCCACTTCTATTACCGGACGATGGATTTTCCACTCAGACTAACTTCTATCAAATATCGTCCACAGAGAAGCACATGGTCAACTACAGTAGCACAGAGACAAATGATCTCCTTCGTCTTCCTCTCCCTAACAGACCTTTTTCACACTTCCGTGATAACAAAGCAAAAGCCTTTAATAATAGTAAGTAAAGAAACTTCTGTTTTATCCTTCATCAATGACAGCGACTGTAGAGCAGAATTATTATTGATTTCAAATGCACAATTCATTACAAGTAATGCTTCCAAACAGCCTTAACTTCTATATGATTTCCCGTGGATGGCGATAAAAAGACAAATGGTTTCGTGCTATTCGACATCCATGACAGCATGTATTTTATGGTTTTGAATGGCGAGTTCACAAAGTCTGACTACGTTTTTATTACCGAAATGCAAAAAAAGCCATACACACACAAAATATATACTTTATGAGCAAAGATTGTAAGGAGTAAACAATAGCGAAGTTTGCATTGCTTTCATGTTCTTTCTATTGAATATAATATCTACAGTATGTATGATTTAAGAACAGTTTTACACAGAATCTTGATAGCCCAGAGTCTGTCTACTCTACTCAACCACTGAATCAAATTGTTAACGTTGTGCAACAGTGACTATGTTAATAATTTTGCTTATGCACATCAGGTTAGTGTTAAGGATGCGAGTTAACTGTGTGTAACTGAATTTGCATTTACATGTTTGGTGAGAAAAGGTTTACCAGATTTGCAACACTCTTAGTTCAAGGATATTTGGGATTTTTGTTTTGCAATAACATAACGGGGGATTTTCTGAGTTACTTACAGCTCATCTGGTCTTAAATATACAGTACACTGGTGTAATGTCTGTTAACTGAGAAATTTCTGAATAGACTGACCTTTGACCTCGCCAACAGTGCATCATTTTCTGCTTTTGAGGGTCTCTATGTAATTACTCCATATTGACATGGGACTGCACTGGCCTCTACCAGATTTACATTTAATTTCAGATTTATATTCTCTTATGTAAATGTCAGCTTGTGTTAGCCTGCACCCTGCTGACATTATAAAAATTGATTAACATCATTAATATTCCAAAGAGAGGGACACAGAGGGTGGCCTGAGCAGCCATCTCTTCATAGACATATGCCTATGCAGTACATCTCCTTAGACAGAAATGCGTTTTGAATTTAATGTGCAAAATGAATGACCTCACATTAGATTGATGTTGATCCACTTTTATAAATACAGATAAATCAGTCCATGTTAGGCCGTCGTTGTTTGTTAAGCACTTAATCATTTCAAAGGCTGATATTGATAGTATGGTTGGACGTGTCAGTCATGTGCCTTGAGATATCTCAATGTCATTGGCTTGAATCACTGCCTGTGCACCAGTACTACAAACTCTCAAGGCCACAATAATGATATACCCAGACATAACTGTCTAAATTATCACTCATTAAAAATGTCTCGGTATCAGCTGTTGATCTGGGTCAGACTGATGAGTGCTCTGGATGATACATTCTACACAGTGACCGTTTGTCAAATGGTCTGATAGTCTGATGATGACATAAAAAAAAAAAAAAAAAATCAATTAGGTGCTGAATGACATGAAAACAGTCTGTCAGCACTTCAAGAGTGAAGAGAGAGGCAGGCGATGGATAGAACGGCAGATGAAAGGGTCAATGATAAATAAGAGTGTGAGAACTAAAGACAAGGAAAAATATTTTACAAAATCTAGCTTAAAAGGCTTTTGCCAAGTGCTTCATGTTGGTTTTATATAAACAGAAGAATAAATTGAAATATATTTTCAACATTTCAACATATACAGGTGCACCTCAATAAATTAGAATGTCGTGGAAAAGTTCATTTATTTCAGTAATTCAACTCAAATTGTGAAACTCGTGTATTAAATAAATTCAATGCACACAGACTGAAGTAGTTTAAGTCTTTGGTTCTTTTAATTGTGATGATTTTGGCTCACATTTAACAAAAACCCACCAATTCACTATCTCAACAAATTAGAATATGGTGACATGCCAATCAGCTAATCAACTCAATACACCTGCAAAGGTTTCCTGAGCCTTCAAAATGGTCTCTCAGTTTGGTTCACTAGGCTACACAATCATGGGGAAGACTGCTGATCTGACAGTTATCCAGAAGACAATCATTGACACCCTTCACAAGGAGGGTAAGCCACAAACATTCATTGCCAAAGAAGCTGGCTGTTCAGAGTGCTGTATCCAAGCAAAATAGATTCAAGAATTTGGGTGAACTTCACAAGGAATGGACTGAGGCTGGGGTCAAGGCATCAAGAGCCACCACACACAGACGTGTCAAGGAATTTGGCTACAGTTGTCGTATTCCTCTTGTTAAGCCACTCCTGAACCACTGACAACGTCAGAGGCCACCTGGGCTAAGAAGAAGAAGAAGAACTGGACAGTTGCCCAGTGGTCCAAAGTCCTCTTTCAGATGACAGCAAGTTTTGTATTTCATTTGGAAACCAAGGTCCTAGAGTCTGGAGGAAGGGTGGAGAAGCTCATAGCCCAAGTTGCTTGAAGTCCAGTGTTAAGTTTCCACAGTCTGATGATTTGGGGTGCAATGTCATCTGCTGGTGTTGGTCCATTGTGTTTTTTTTTTTTTTTTTTTTTTAAACCAAAGTCACTGTACCCGTTTACCAAGAAATTTTGGAGCACTTCATGCTTCCTTCTGCTGACCAGCTTTTTAAAGATGCTGATTTCATTTTCCAGCAGGATTTGGCACCTGCCCACACTGCCAAAAGCACCAAAAGTTGGTTAAATGACCATAGTGTTGGTGTGCTTGACTGGCCAGCAAACTCACCAGACCTGAACCCCATAGAGAATCTATGAGGTATTGTCAAGAGGAAAATGAGAAACAAGAGACCAAAAAATGCAGATGAGCTGAAGGCCACTGTCAAAGAAACCTGGGTTTCCATACCACCTCAGTAGTGCCACAAACTGATCACTTCCATGCCACGCCGAATTGAGGCAGTAATTAAAGCAAAAGGAGCCCCTACCAAGTATTGAGTTGAGTACATATACAGTAAATTAACATACTTTCCAGAAGGCCAACAATTCACTAAAAATGTTTTTTTTTTTTTTATTGGTCTTATGAAGTATTCTAATTTGTAGAGATAGTGAATTGGTGGGTTTTTTTTAAATGTGAGCCAAAATCATCACAATTAAAAGAACCAAAGACTTAAACTACTTCAGTCTGTGTGCTCTGAATTTATTTAATACACGAGTTTCACAATTTGAGTTGAATTACTGAAATAAATGAACTTTTCCACAACATTCTAATTTATTGAGATGCACCTATATATATATATATATATATATATATATATATATATATATATATATATATATATATATATATATATATATAAAATGTATTATTTCTTTTACCATACAGTTGTATTAAAACCATTTTATGTGCGTGAAGTGCATTTTTATCATGCATTTTTTGAACAAACTGAATGCCATGTCATTGACCCAATTCCCAAAAACACAGGAATAAGATGAATAAGAAAAGAAATAAGAAATGAGTCTAAAAGGCAATTCTATCCAAGGTAAACTGATGTGGGGGAAGAGTACATCTTTTCACAATTACTGTGCACAAACATGTTCATATCCACCTTATTTTGCAAGCTATTTTCTGTGAATATGTGAGAATTTTGATTCATTAGCCACCATTGGTAAATAACCAGAAGAATAACAAAGTGCAGTAAACAGTAAATCTATTTGCGCTTCAAACTAGTGTGTTTATAATTACGACGATACATTAAAATAATACCAGTTTGCAATATCCAGCAGCATAACAGGGTATTTTGTACAGCTAAAAATAACTGAAAGCAGATGACTCCGGAAGCCTCGCACATTCAAGTTACATATAGCCACACTTGCTCTTACGTTAAAAATAAGGTGGATAGCCTTACTTAAATGTCCTTCAGATGGCAGAGGAGCAGACAATGAGATGCAATGCATCAGACACAAACAGACTGGCCAGTGTGGAGATAAAGCTAAATCAGGATGGGATCTGTGAGTGCTCTCAAGTTGTGTGGACCTTAATCCTATGTATCAAAGAGAGAGAGAGATAGAGGGAAAAAGAGAGGAAGGCAGGCCTCAGGGAGCGTCTGACTGAGGGGGGTTCACAGAGTGATGATAGACCGATTGATCGGGTGAGAACACAACTTAAAATGTCAATGATTGATCTGTATGCAAAAGGAATGAACTCAAGTAAAATGAAATTTCACTCTGTAGGTTTCAGAAGTCACTTAAAAGAAGTAATTTGGGTCTAGTAAACCTATTTGTAACTAAGCCACAGAAATGTTTTTAAATGAACAATAATTCCAGCGATTATGTGTCTGTGACTGCTTGTTAGATTCCACAACAACTGGCAAAAGCGGCCCCTTATGCGAATTACAAAACGTACAATTCTCAGTGGTAAAACAAGAAAAATGACAAGTGTGAAATGGTGTCAGCTAACCTTTCATTTGTGAACAGAGTGTGTATATTGGGGTGTTTGTGAATTAGTGAAATTCTGTTGGAGTTCAAACAAGGCTAGCATCTGTGAGCTCGGCTATTAGCGCTGCGTTAGTGAAATATCTCCACAGAGACACCTCCAACAACATCTCCATCGAGATATCTACAGCAGCAGCAGCAGCAGCAGCAAAAGCCACTAATTTGATCAAATTAAACTGGAAAGAGGAGGAAAGTGGCTTGAGTGACGATTAGAGTGGAAGTGAGAGTGAAGACGTCGAAAACACGAAGGAAAGAAAGAAATAAAAACAGAGAAAACAGCAGGAGGAAAATGTGTCTTTGTTCAGATGGGGAACACAAATTACTTGTGCTCGGAGGGGCTGAGAAAGTTTTTCCTTCAGAGAAAACAAAAGGCTAATTTATCTTCATTATTTCAAAACAAGGCAACATTCAGAAATAACTCCTTTATGGGGGCTATAACAAAAGAGTGCACGGTAGAAAACTACAAAACAAAAGAGAGAAAATTAATTGCATGGCAGGGAGACGTTCACAATGATAAGGCTGACTGTGATGACAGAGTCTCAGAACTGCAACAAAGGACTCGCTTCCATCTACGGGACAGATGCGGTTCTACTGAAAGGCCACTGATCAGTCATGAAGAGAAGACACAAACACATGACACTCTCCCCAAAAGCCATTGCAGCCGATCTGCAGAGATTGTAGGTTCTAAACTGTTAGTTAGAGATTATGATGGCATTCACATGGGTGGTTTGTGCTATGAACTAGCCCTGAGGTTCGCAACCCCTTTCTCATGGGACTTGTTTTGTCAAGTCACATTCTTGCACTGCTATGGAACAGAATGCATTGTGTTGGACTGCTTTGGACTACTTGGACAAAGCATCTGAAAAAAAAAAAAAAAAACAGCAAGACAGGACATAACCAAAGACACCAGTCAGCAAAGTTTACTTTAGGGTTTTACACATATTGTTAGGTATGCACATTGTATGTTTAGCTCACACAGGACCTTGTAATTTTTCACTAATTAGTTGGTCCACAAGAAAGCAACTGATTCACTGGAAACTGATTCACAATTGAAAAAGAAATAGAAGATACAGAACAACTAGGGGTGTGCGCAAATAGTCGAATATTCAAATATTCGATCTGTAATTATCATTCGAAAAATGAAAACACTATTCGAACTTTACCACGCATTGCTTTGACCGTAAATGTAGGGAATCCATGATAAATCCTAAGCATGCGAACTAAAAGTCAGTTATAATTAAATGAACTGGGTGGCACTGTGGAGCGTGTTAACAAGTTGATTGTATGTCATTGGCTGCCTCACGAAGTTTGGAATTACTTTGATCAAAATGATCTTACTATATGATCTCATAAAATGGATTTACTTTTAATCAAATGAGTCAGTGAAACTGAGTTATCATATCACCACCACAATGAGAAATCACATGAAATCCAAACATCAGTCATCTGAGGAAAGACAGCTGTCCATCACTGCATTCATGACTGCAGGTAAGCACAGCTGTACCCGAGTGAGCCGAGAAGAGAGCCTATCTGATAGCGAAATTATCTTGAGACATATTCTTACTTTAATTTCCTCAAGGGAGAGTGGTTTAAGAATGGAAAACACAAAATGTGAAACAATATAAACACAATAAACATAGGCCAACTCGAGTGTATGTATGTTCTGTACTGTAACTTTACTTTTTTCATTTGCTCCGCTTGAGCTTGAATGCTTATATGTATAGCATTCAATATGGCGGAATATACCCCCCCCCTTCCTCATAAAAAAGTCAGTCGCCAATTGGTAAAGTCATTGCTTCACTGCAGCTGCCAATAGAAGTTCCTGTTCCCACAGACACATGTGCATTGGCTGGACCAATCTGGAATGTATGCTTTTTAATTGCGTTTGAGAATAAACAACATTCATAGGACAGTTAATGTCAGATTTTGTTACTGTTTAAATGTTATCTGGCAAGCAGTTTTTGGGAATTCAGTATTTCCCCATTCAAGATGCAAAGCTGGTCTTGATGTATGTCAAGAACAGCTGCCAGGAGATGTTGCAAATATGGCCATGGAGTGAACTGACTTTCCTTGAAAGAGACTTTGATTCATGCATGCTATCAAAAGGAGTACATTTTGAAAGGCTATTCAGCTGTACACATACACTAGCATTCACATCAAAACTGATGTATACTTTGGGCTTTATAGTATGTACAGTATATACAGGTGCATCTCAGTAAATTAGAACGTCGTGGAAAAGTTCATTTATTTCAGTAATTCAACTCAAATTGTGAAACTCGTGTATTAAATAAATTCAGTGCACACAGACTGAAGTAGTTTAAGTCTTTGGTTCTTTTAATTGTGAGGGTTTTGGCTCATATTTAACAAAGACCCACCAATTCACTATCTCAACAAATTTGAATATGGTGGCATGCCAATCACCTCCATGCCACGCCGAATTGAGGCAGTAATTAAAGCAAAAGGAGCCCCTACCAAGTATTGAGTTGAGTACATATACAGTAAATTAACATACTTTCCAGAAGGCCAACAATTCACTAAAAATGTTTTTTTTTTTTTTATTGGTCTTATGAAGTATTCTAATTTGTTGAGATAGTGAATTGGTGGGTTTTTGTTAAATGTGAGCCAAAATCATCACAATTAAAAGAACCAAAGACTTAAACTACTTCAGTCTGTGCATTGAATTTATTTAATACACGAGTTTCACAATTTGAGTTGAATTACTGAAATAAATGAACTTTTCCACGACATTCTAATTCATTGAGATGCACCTGTAGATCGTACAGCCCCCCTTTTTGGTTAATGAAAATGAGTTTTTTATTTATTTATTTTATTTTTTTTATATATAGCTAGGAAAGATTTTTCTGTGTTCAGTGGCAAATATTTGATTTCAGCTATGAGTGAAATCATCCCTGGGCAATAAAGCCTCTCCTCCAGCAATCTGTCACTCACATGAGATCACAGCAATTAGCAAAAGACAATGATCCAATCAATTCCACATGGACAAATTAAGTCCCACCCTACTTTTTTTTTTTTTTTTTTTTTTTTTTAATTCAAGAAGCCATTTCTCTCAGACATATGTCACAATAGAGAAGAAAATTCAATCAGAATGTCTATTTCATGGCGACTGTAAGAGAAAAAAAAAATCCATCCAAGATGGCAGACAAAACAAGAATTCAGCTTCAAATAGTAAAATATTTAATTAATGAAAATGTACTACATTTAAATGAGTGTTACGTATTTTTATATCAGATTTTATGTCAAAATATTGCAACATGCTAAAGCCAGGGTAGAGCACAACAGTCGGGTTCTAGATTAGGTAATTATATCCCATTCATTTTCTCCACAGTGAAATAGATATTTCTCAACTCTCACGAGCTCTGGTATAAGTGATGGTATATGCTTCTTCATTTTGCATACAATACTCATAATCCTTAAGAGTCAAGACTATGCCAAGAGCAAAGATAGCAGATTTTAAATTGCATACTTATGACCATTGAGATGAATGAGAATGCTAACGAATTGCTTTCTTCAGCTATTACAGACTTCCTTGGAGTCAAGTCTTCTGTGTGCTTCACGTAAGGAGCATTACAATAACGCATAGACTCCTTGCCTGTGTACAGCATTCCAAATCAATCACTCATGAGGATGCTGCCTATGTGGGCAGTAAACAGCAAGGCAGCTCACTAGGTTTTGAAGCACAGTACCTGTCACTCTACACTATACAGCTGTCTAATAAAACCAGCAAAATCACAAAAGTGGAAAAATTTACTTTCACGCACTCACTATAAAATCATACACAGTGTCTAGTGTGTTGCTTTTAGCTCAAGATAAATCAAAAGATTGCTTGACAGCGATACTTTCACAGTTGTAGTTGTTCACCCTCCCTCTTCACATTGTGCCACAGTATGTGGTTTATTATGCAGTAAGTTCCAATCATGGTTAGAGGAGGCTGATACTGCCACTCTCCTCAATACGCTTTTCATGCTCACCCTCCCTTCTAGGCAGAAGAGCATCTCTGGTAATCTACATATAAAACAGTGCAGGCTTTGGCAAGCCAAGCACAGACAGAAGTGTGAAGTGATCCCCGCTTAACTCTTTCATCTGATGGTTAATTAGCGTGTGGAAGCGGCTTAATGCCGCAGCGTCAGCCAAGGGAATTCACCCACTAATCCCTGACACAAATCGCATTTTCTTCAGGGAGAGATCACCTGTGTCACTGCAGCCCAAACATCTCACTCTTTCTCACACAATCACACATATAAACTTGACAATGAGCAAGCGCTTTTTTTCCCACTTGCAGTGAGAATGGTGTCATTGATGAAACCCTCTGTTGCCAACCGCTGGCGTCTCTCCAGCACCTAATGTCTAATTCATGACATCCATCTTAAACCGGCCCAGTTCCAAACACAAGTACCTGCTGCCTTACTGCTGCAAATCTTATCCAATGAATAGAGTATTCACTATGGCTTTTTATTTATATCCTTCACAGTTTGTAATGGAGTGAAAGAGAGAGCAAGAGAAAAGACGTTTTATATTAGTTTGATCAAGAATTTGGCAATTTTATGGACATTAAATACCGGTTTTACTTTTCAGCCCCCATAAAATGCAGAATATTGTGATTTCTATGATGCCGAATGCTAGATTTTGTTTTCCAACATGCACGGCATCGTGAATAAATTATGCAAATCAGTGCCTCGATGTTTTTGTTTTTACAATTTACCACATGTGCATGGTGTTGTCGTGTTTGTAATTTTCTTTGGGTTGTGTGTTAAGGTGTTAAAGACTTAATTTCTTTAAGTGTCATGTTTTTTTTGTGAGAAATGTTAAAGGAATAGTTCAAAATGAGTCTAAAAAATAAAATGTGCTTAAAATGTATTCACCCTCAGGCCATCCAAGATGTAGATGAGCTTGTTTCTTCATCAGAACAGATTTGCAGGAATTTAGCATCACATCATATGCACACCAGTAGATCCTCTGTACTGAATGGGTGCCGTCAGAATGAGAGTTCAAACAGATGATAAAAACATCACAACAATCTAAAAGTAATCCACACAACTGCAGGTCATCAATTAATGCTTTTGAAGTGAAAAGCTGCGTGTTTGTAAATAACTAAATCCATTAATTAAGGTTAATTCATTTTAACTTTAAACCACCACGTCTGGAAAAAATAAAGAGTCTATAATCAATAATAAATAATAAAATTTCAGCCAATGAAAAAGTAAATTCCCTGTTCTCCTGTTTTGAACTGTTTTGTTTTTTTGTTTTTTTTTCTCCCGATTCAAACAAGATGTTTTTTTTTTTCACTGAAGAAAGCAATATTGAAGATTGAGGACTAGTTGGGTTTTTTTTTTTTTTTTTTTTGCCACAAGCAACATTTTGAGGTCAAAATTGTCTTAATTATGGATGTATTACAAACACACAGCTTTTGCTTCACAAGATGTTAACTGATGGACTGGAGTCATGTCGATTACTTGTGGATTATTGTGATGCTTTTATCAGCTATTTGACTTCTCACTTTAACGGCACCCATTTACAGCAGAGGATCCATTGGTGAGTGATGCAATGTTAAATTTCTCCAAATCTGTTCTGATAAAGAAACAAACTCATCTACATCTTGGATGGCATGAGGGTGAGTACATTTCCAGCTATTTTTCATTTTTGGGTGAACTATTCCTTTAAAGACTGTGTATGCCAGACTGATTCGTTATTATGTGTCTGTAGCACTTATTATAAAACGCTGTTTGCGGGAGCATCTTCCCAATTATACTAATTATTCAGTGAGCAGCAAAAAAAAAAAAAAAAAAAAAAACAGACCAAACTCCATCAGAGTCCATACAGCGTATATAGCTAAATAAAAACAGATTGTGTGATGATAAGGATGGATTACTGCAAAAGAAGTTTGGCATGCAGATGTGAGGGACTTCAACACTTCTAAAATAAACTTTAATAAGTAAATGAAAAATTCATATATTATTAATCTATCGCTCTTATCGATGCCAGTGAATACCCTTCATTGTGCCATCGGTGGCATGCGTGCCTAAGGTTGCAGACCTCTGGTCTGATGGTTGTCTGCGAGTGTTTGCTTGTAGCGTGTAAGAGGAAAATTACAGCTGCTTTACCTGATCCACTCCATTAGCTCCACAGTGTCTGGGTCATAAAACTCTCTCAGCTCAGAAATCTCCTCCATCAGTCTGGGCCAGAACTGTCAACAGAAAGACAGCGATTGAGAAGGAGGGAGAGTGTGAGACTGCTGTAATGGGAATGACTCACAATAATCAATGATCAACAAAGCAATCCAACAAACATCCAAATGCACAAACATACACAATTCATATCTGATTGCTCATTCCCACTGCTGTGTTAACAGAGAAAAAAAAATAGCATTGTGGAATCAGAACTCTCCTAAATAACACACACAGTGGGATACGAATTCCATTTGCGTGCACTAGGATTCCTGCGTGACTGTTTATGCCGTACAGCCACCCAGGCAGCTTAGCAATATATGCACATAGATACATGACAGCATAGTTGAAAATGTCTTACCTTGTAATAAAGAAACGCCAGTATTACAATAGGAACAGAGTACCTGATCAGTCTCATCTGTGGAAACAGATTAATAACATAAATGGATAAATAACCATATAAATGGGAAGAAACAGAATGTAATTGTTTAGGCTTGAGGGCAGTAGCTACATTGCCACCTAGTGGGGAAATGAAATGTTCAGCTGTGTGCACATGGGCACATTTATGAAGAAGAAAGAAAACCATGCCTCACTGAAATTCAATATTAGTTCATAACATTGAGCATTATAGCTTCAAAATTATACTTGTATATAGTGATATGTGATAAACATCTGTTGTGGGCTTCTATACATGCTGAATTTTATTAACAGACCTGTGTTTTTTGCCACTGCTTGTATGGAGTACTTGGGAGAGCAGGGTAAACTGGGTAAACTCTATTGTATCTTTAATCTACCAAACCAATTTATGTTACATGAACATATAGAAGTGAATCAGAAAAATAATCAGTAAATTTTTAACATTACAAGCAAAAAAGTAAAAAGAAAAAGAAAAGAAAAAAATCAATTACATATATTTTCGCATAAGTTGAATCGACAACATACTGTATAAAGCCGTAAAATAGTTGCTAGGAGGCCAAATGTGTCAGATGCTTTGGGGTAAGATACTGTGAGAAAGTTGCGAGAAATATTATTAGAAAATGTTGAAAATTGCTGCACTACATTAAAATAAGATGAGCGTTAAACTTTTTCATGAAAATGTTTTGATTTATGAAAACTGTTTCATAAAAATGTCAATAATATGCAGCGAAATACGACTTGGAACTGGACTGTGCATTAATAAGCGACTTTTATATGAAATGTAAATTATTCATGTGTTTCCCCTCACATGACACAACATAGCACTAACATGAGACAAGTTTCAGTTGGAAAATATTGTTTTTCATTAGACAGTCATATTTCTACAGAATATAAATCCTGAAATATGTTACTTCATATTACGTCTGTCTCATTTCTCCTTTTCTACAGCTCAGACCTTTCTCCTCTACAATGTGTTTATGTGTGTACATAAGTAAACACACTAATATTCAGACGTTTTGGGTAAGACTTTTTTTTTTTTTTTTGTTAGAAAAACTTTTATTCACCAAGGATACATTAAAGTGACCACAAGTGACAGTACAGACATTTCTATTACAAAATACTTATGTTTTAAATAAAAGCTTTTGAACTTTCTATTCATCAAAGAAGTACTACTGATAATAATGAGACATTTTACTTGAGCATCAAATCAGCATATTAGAAATAATTCTGAAGGGTCGTGTGACACTTATGTAATGGCTGCCATCACATAAATAAATGACTTTTTAAAATATATTAAAATAGAAAAGCTATTTTAAATTGTTACAATATTTCATTGCTGTTTTTTACTGAAATTTCCCAAACTTTTGAACGCTAGTGAATAAATGTGCCAGTATCTCTCATTTGCACTGTGTGTTTGTGTGACAGATCTCAGTGGCTCACCTTGGTTTTAGTGTTGCAGTGAAGGACCCTCAGATACAACGACCACACCTCCTTACCACACACCCCAAAGGCAGCAAAAGCACACATGTGGCCAGTCCACAAATATTTCATCCTGCCAGCAGCAAAGATAGAAATCTATTGGTGCGTTCTATTTTATATATTTCATAAAGCTCAGACAACACACTGCAAACATGAAAGACTCGAACAGCATTCATTTTCAACTCTATTACTATTCTGACACCAAACTAAACTTTATGAAGCGACCGCAATGTTCTATCATAATTCATTCAACATTAAAATGAACCGTCAACTTGGGATACAGACTAATAAGATGAAGAAGATCACAAATCAGAAGGTGTGGAGGACAGGAAATGAAAGTGGAAGCAGAAAAGAGGTTGAAATTGAGATGCACCATAGCAGCAGCAGCAGGGAATGAAATTACAGATGGCAGAGTGAGGAAAATACAGAAGGAAAATATTTGCATGGAGGGAAAGAGATACGTGGTATGAAAGCAACAAAACTTTCCAATTTACAACTTGTTTACCTCATAGTGGAAAAGGCGAGCAGGCCGAAGAAGACAGTGTGCAAGAGATTGTAAGCGACGTCCGGACGCATCCTAAAGGTCCTGTCCTCTTTCTCCCTGCTCGCTTGGCCTGACCCATTCGTGCTGGGATGAAGAATTAGGAATCAAACAAGAGGGAAAAAAGAAAGAACACTACCACATGAAAACATAACATCAGCTGCATTATTCAGAGTTCAAACGTGTGTGGTTAAGAAGGGTTAACAGCCTATCTGATGAGTGTGTGTGTGTGTGTGTGTGTGTGTGTGTGTGTGTGTGTGTGTGTGTGTGTGTGAGAGAGTGTGTGGTGCAACGCCTCTGGGTGTTTATGGGCTCCTGTGATTCTGATAAGAAAAGAGAACAAAAAAGAGGGCCACAGCGGCCCTTTAAGCAACAGCAAATCTGCTTTGAACTGAACATAATAACACACATTTAAAAGCCCTAATGGAAAAAATACGTAGTAGCATACGGTGCAGTAGCGCACACGAGCATTTCCTACAGAGAGGAGGTGATGCAGTAGCTTTACCTGAGATTAGAGAGCGCCACCAGCAGCAGTAAGATGAAGAGCACACTGAGGGTGCACAGATACGGATAGAGCAGCACTGTGCCAGCCAACCGCTCAAATGTATCCAATGGCAACAAGCCAAAAGCCTCTTCGCACAGATAGAGACTGGCATCAAAGTCTCTGAAAGAAAGAGGCAGGGAGGGAGTGCGGGCGGCTGGATATATATTATACAGATTATTGGGAGCAGCAATTCATCTGATCAACTGAAATGGCTTCATAAATATCTAGTGGATGAGCAGATTATATTGTGTGCCAGATGTTATTTTTCCACCAGAGCTGGACGCATTTAATCACAGCGGATTAATGGCTCGCTCTAGTCTCCGAGCAGATCTCACTTCTGAATAAGACACCACGATATGGCATTTGACTGATGATAAAAGGCTTAAATAGTAGCGCCACGAGAGATGACCAAAGACTTACCTCGTTGCCCCAAAGCCAAACTTGGCCTTTATGAACTTAAAGATGTGTTCATCAGATTTCAGCTGGAGTATTTTCTGTCAATTAAAATGGAGAGAGTGAAGGATGAAATCATAAGTGTCTCATGAGATCGGGGATGTGGGTTTTTATGAGTGAGATATGAAGAAAGACAATGAGAGTGAAAGCAAAGCTAGTGTCTCAGGAGGAGAAGCTAGAGAAGCTCTTTTATCATTAATGACAGGGCGGACGATGTAGAACACGATTCATAGCTCACCTTGGCTGAATAATTGACGGTGAAAGTTAATGCGAGGACTAGGAGTGTGTGAAGAGCCAGCTTTCCTACTCGTATAACAAAGCCACCCGTCTTTAGTCCCGTCTGAAAGCCACATACGCACACAGCAGGTATTAATAAATAAACTACAACAATATTCTTAGCCTCAGTTTTCAATCAAAATAGAACCGGCTGTTGGGGAACACAGATAAGGCTTGGACACGAAAACAAAAGTGATGAAATGCCTCTTGTAAACATGTTTTAGTCTAAAAAGGATAGGATGCGTTTTCAGGAAATGTCTTTAAAGTGATTGCTTTCAGTTCATAGTGATGAGTGTGTCTACTGTATTTAGACATTGCCATCACAAGTAACTGACATAATACTGCATTTATTTAGTTGCACTAATTCATTATACAGGAAATATCAAACATGAGCATATGGGATTAGTAGTAGAAATGACATTAGTGAGCCTGTAAAAAAAAAAAAAAAAAAAAAAAAAAAAAAAAAAAAAGATTAATCCAACTGCAACTTTTTTTTAAAAATTAAAAATTAATTAAAAATTAAAAAATAAATAAAATACTACTACTATATATACACTTCTACTATTTGTATATGTGTGTGTGTGTATATATATATATATATATATATATATATATATATATATATATATATATATATATACATACATACACATACATACATACATATACATGTCATTTTTCCATCCCACCACTTATACAAATAAAATGAACCAATTTGAAAACAGCTCTGTCTTTGTTTATTTTACACGGGTAAGAAATGTCATTTAATGAAAAAAACAATTATGTAATAATTCAATATATTTTACCTAGTTCAATAAAAAAACTAAGCAAGGTTATAACTCCTACATGCTGCTTCTTTTCAACAACAACACAAAAAAAAAAATACTATGAGCTAGTGCACAAAAATGTTAAAAAATGATCAAACTAAACTGCCTTAAATAGTGCTTTAGATTCTTTTTGATTTATTTATTTTTTATTTTTTTTAATTCTGTTTGGTAATTCAGAATACAATACTAGATCTCACATCCCAGGCACAAGTACAGCTCATCACTGAGATCATCTGGAAAGCATTGTTGTTCACTGTAATCATATTTGTGTACAAACATTTGATTATCATCTTTAAGGAGCATATTAAAAAATTCAGTACAGTCTAAACCATAAACCTTACAAGGAGATCTGCTTAATGTCATTCTAAGATCTGACAAAACGCTTTAAAGATGTATTGCAGATGAGCACACGCTAAAAATCACACATCCTGGATGAAAACGCACATATTGAATATGGTATCCGGGATTTCATGCAGCATATATGCTCTTAGAATCACAAAAACAGGTTTTTTACTCTTACTTTCCCAACTTAAATACTTTTTATTTGTGTACTGAGATGTACACTGACCTGGAAGTGTTTGATGAAGAGAGCAGACACAATGAAGCTGAGCACCAGAGAGCCCAGAATCATAGAATTGCAGAACTGCAGTAACCACACCAATAACAGACTTAACACCTGTATCAGGTACAGAGAAACCACCTACAGGGAGAAAGAAATGAATATCCAACCTCACTTGAACTTCAAAAGGTGGAAAGTCTCTAATATGTGTCTATGAGTGTTACCTGTTCTGCTGTGAGGAAGTCCAGGCAATCCAGAGTAAAGATTATAAGAGCCTGCACCAGCAGGACAAACTGATTGAACTGCCATGTTAAACAGAAGCAGAAGGTGGAGACGAACACCAGCCACAGCACCACCCTCTGTGGTAGAAAGCACATGAACGTAAAACAATGTTCGGTTCTAATCACCCAGACAACCAAACATACAAAAAGATCTTTCTTCAGAGCTCATACAATGAGAATTTTTCCAGTGATATACCATATGTCAGAGAGCAATTAGAGTCTGTGCTGAGAGAACATACTGAGAGAGAACAAATATGTGCTCAGCAGAGTAAATATTTCACACATACACTTGCAATTGCTAACCTCCATTTCATATTTCATAGCAGTGAGCAGTGAGAAATATTTATCACAACTTGCTGCCTCGTATTTTCTCAGTCCTTTCAGTCATATTTTCTTTTTTCATTATTTGCCATTTTTCATTAATTTGCCTAATGAGTAAACAAAACTGACTGACTTATTTGACTGGATTGCATTTATTTAAAGCTGAAGTTTGTAATTTTTCTGATTCTTTCTCCTATCTCATTCTAATATGGAAATAATGCAATGTAAGCCATTTTAGATTAATTTCCCTGAAAATTGTAAACACTGTGGCTCTGTGGTGCTATCACAATGGTCCTGTCCCAAAAGGAACCCTAAGCCCTCACAGTCTTCCTCAGAGCCCACACTTTTGTGATGCAATGCGATCTGATTGTTGGGTAGAAGTCTGCAGTGGAGCTCACCTTAGACAAACGGGACACCCCACACTCTTGTGGACTTAAGGGACATGAGCAAACGGCGGCACATAAAGTGTGCCATTTGGGTCAAGCCCAACATTTCACTGTTTGAGCATCCCAACCAGCTCGACACAGCAACACTGTCTCAACCAAACGTTTGAATTTGGGCCAGGGTTATCTGTTTTTCCAAATAACCGAAGACAGAGGGAGTGTTCAGAAACATTTTTCCATTTCCATTTGGTGACGCCAAAGGCACATTTTTTGATCTAGCTCATGTCATCTGGTGGTAGTAGTTCTCAAGTCAACAGTACACTGATACTGAAGTTGCAACATTTCCCAAGTCACCATTACACTAGCTGAACTGAAAACAGTCTCGGACTTGGATATGTCTGCATTGCATTTAACTAATGAGTGAGCTGCTGATACTATGGACCTTAGTCAGGGTAGCGGCATATTTAATTTTTTGACAGAAATTAATCAAGGCTGTGATTGCTAGAAGCACAATGTCTTCAATGGAATGTACTATTGTTTAACAACATGCAAATTGTTCAGCTGAAAAAAAAAAAAAAAACCTCTCTGTAGACAAAACTTCATAAAACAGTTTTAAAAGTTGGGAGTTGTGAAAAGTAAAGGATTTAGGACCTTTATAGAGCATGTGCCATTGTTAAGTCTATCCTACACAGCCTGGTTTTCATCTGCATAAAAAAGTATAGTGTCTAACCTGACTAAGGTCTATAACCATGCGTGAACCAAAGACTTGAATAAGGGGGGTGAAAGGTAAGTTTCTTTAAAAACAAATGCATAGTACAACTAGTTATATCAAACAACATCTTATTATAACATGTAAAAACTAGTAAGTCAAAACATGAAAATAATTTTACTACTTAGTATTAAGTATGCAGTGTTTAAGCATGTATTTTCACTGGCTGGGATGACTGCATTACATTTTAGCAGAGCTGGGTTGTAACTGATTACATGTAATCTGGATTACGTAATCAGATTCCAAAAATTAAGTACTTGTACTAAGATAAAATTACATTTTAAAATACTTGAAATCAGACTACAGTTACTTTTTTATTGATTACATGATTACATATTATTCACACAATAGCAATAAATTGTTCATAATTTATTGATTCTCCCTAATTCCTTTCTAAAATAGCCTACTGCTATATACATTCAGAAAGACTTGCAGTTTTGTGGACATTCACACAAAGACCAGTCGTCAGTCAGGTGGCTACACAGCATTTGACCGATAGATTTACAAAACACATTTCAAGTGTTCCAACACTGCATCAACACATTAATTTTTATTTGAATTATCATTCAGTGGGTTATTTAACCATGTGTTACTATGTCTTTGGAAAGTTTTTTTTTTTTTTTTTTCAAACAGAGTAAAATGCACAAATTCACTCTTTTTTTATATATGTAATGCAAGGATTCTCAAACATATAAGTAATCAAAAAGTAGTCTGATTATATTACCTAAAATGTGTAATGTAATAGATTACGCTACTAACTACAATTTTTGTCGTGTAATTTGGACTCAGTAACGGGTTACAATGTAAGTGATCTACCCAGATCTTTATATTAGTGATAATTATGTGACAATGTAAAAGAAATGTTGAATATTTTTTAAACTGGTTCACCGACACGAACTGTCCAAAAGAACTGGTTTGCAGAAAAGCATCAGACCTCTCATCACTAATCTGAATCTTAAATGGTTACAGAATAAACATATAAACTGATCAGGATAGAAGATTACCTGGTGAATAGGTTTTAGCTGTGGCCTTAAGTAGCATGTTATGGCAGCCACCTGAAGAGCAAAGAAAGGTATTGACCAGTTCTCCCTTAGAGAAATGGTAAACTCCACGCGTGTGGTGTCCACTCTGCACACAAATCAAGAACACAATCAAAAACAGAAAACACAAGCTTAAGCTGTCAGAAAAGAAAACACAAGAAAAATGTGAAAAGAGCTGTAAAAGTGTGATTTTTCAATGCTACAGTATGTCCAACAATGCAGGAACAACTATAAATAAGCCATTCAAAAGTTGTTTTCCTAAAATGTGTAAACATTGCGGTTCAATCAAAACATTGTGCTGCTTGATTGAGCTTCTCAATCAGCTCAACGAATAGTTTAGTGTGGGAACTATCTGTATTGTTTCTTAAATATTAATATTGCTCCAGGGGGAGTGTCATATCAGGTGGCCTGTGGTATTGAATAAAAAGAGCCCTAAATGACAAGTTTCATTTCAGTGCTGTACTTGAGAGCTTCAATTCACATTTTAGAGAAACGTATCGGCTTTCACACTTACCTGAAGTGAGATGCATGCTGCATCATAATAAGCATTTATTTACACCAGATGGACTGCAAAGGTGAGTTTTGTTTGTATGAGAAACTGATTGTGCACACACACCTGTTGAGAATGTACCAGACTCCACTGAGGGCTCCAGCAAGCCATGAGTCACTGAGTAACCAACTAGTGATAAACAGGGCGATGACATACACTGTCTGCAAAGCAAACACTGTGTAGATGTAGAAATAAATTGGCTCCAAGTAGGTCTGCAAAACAAACAGACACACATACATACAAGATGGGGAAAAAATAAGCTGATTTTGCAAAAGCCCAAGAGAATCTATACATCTTACAAAGAAAACAGAAGTGACTGAACACCTGGATGGGAAGTATTCTGTACAAAATGCTAAGGAACACTTCTTGGTAGATATTCATACGTTGTAGGATGTTTATTGTTCTCTTTGATTCAGTAGTGTTGTCATGAATAAGCTCATAAAGACCTGTGAACACAAGAACACAAACCCAGTAAACTTAAACAAAAAGTCAAACTTTGCACAAATAGACTTTGACTCTTATCACTTAGTATTAACCTAAACTGGTTATTTTGATGAATCATGTTCATTTGTAGTACTGCAGCTTTACAAGTTTTGCTAAAGTTGTATAATTCTTTAGGAGGTTGCTAAGTATACTGGGAAGCACAGCTAAGAAACATTATTATTTTAGTATTTGTATTTATTCACCTGCATTTAGGTACTGACATCTACACAGACAGTTAATAAGGTTAAATAAAAATTATTGTACACTCCAGTTCAAAGGTTTGGGGTCAAACCTTTGAAAAGTTTCTTATACTCAGCAAGTCGGAATTTATTTTATCAAAACTCCAGTGAAATTCAGTAATATTGTGAAATAGTATTGCAATTTAAAAATAACCATATTATATTTTAATATATTTATTTATTTTTCAGCAGTTGTTACTCCAGTCTTCAGTGACAAATGATCCTTCAGAAATCACCGTAAAATGCAGATTCAAGAAACATTTCCCATTATTATCAATGTTGAAAACAGTTGTGCTGCTTAAAGGTGTCATATTACCCCCTTTTTACAATATGTAATATAAGTCTCAGGGGCCCCTAGAATGTAACTGTGAAGTTTCAGCTCAAAATACCCCACATATCATTTATTATAACATTTTGAAAATGCCTATTTTGGGTGGAAGCAGAAACACTCTATATTAGAGCATGTGTCTTTAAATGCAAATGAGCTGCTGCTTCTCGCCCCCTTTTCCAGAAGAGAGCTGCCTCATTACAGCTGGTACCTGCTAAAAAGGTCTGTTTTGGTTCTGATTATCATGTTTATCGCACTGAAATCATGCGCTTTAAACCATATTAGTTTAAACTTGTGATATACGGTTTTCTGAGTGCACACATCCGAGGCACACGGACAGAAAGCGGCTGCCACAGCATGTGAGTACTGTTCTCATTCACAAACAAGTTTACCTTAAAAACACGCGTAAGTTACAAAAACAGTCGGTTATGACTGTGAAAGTAAACAGCTGTGAAATAAATTGCATGTTTATTTTAGATCTATGTGGCAGCAGCAATATACAGTAAATAAATCAATAAATCCACTGCTCTGTTGTCTCCTCTGAGGCTGGGACTGTAAATAGTGTTGTGTGCTCGTCTGTGCAGCTAAAGGCAGAACAGTTAGCATGCTTTGCTCAAACTTTTGCCATGGCATTAGAGCTGGTGCACCGTTGTCACTTGCGAAATCAAAATGACGGCGCCGTGGGTGGAAACTTACAGATTAAGGGGAGGTAATATTATAATGAGATCCCTTTGCAACGTCACTGGGGAAGCGAGATCAGACACGCTCGTGTTTTCAGATGCTTGCAGAAAAAGGCTTACCAAAACAAAGTTACTGGGTTAATCTTTTTCACGTTTCCTTGGTTGGTACTGCTAGATGCACTGGGGACCTGATTATAGCACTTAAAACCTGGAAAAGTCAGATTTTCACGATATGTCAACTTTAATATTTTTGTGGAAAATGTGATATATTTTTTTCAGGATTTTTTGATCAATAGAAAATTGAAAAGGACAGCATTTATTAGAAATACAAATCTTTTTCTATTATAATATAATAAAAGTCTTTATTGTCACTTTTGATCAATTTAATATGTCCCTACTGAATAAATGTTTTAATTTCTTAAAAAAAGACTGACCATAAACTTTGTAACAGTAGTGTACACTGATTTTTTATTTAACCTTATTGTCAGTCTGTGTAGACCACAGTACCTAAATTCTACAAAACAACTGATTGCTCATTTATTGAGCAGCAGTGAAAGTCCCGTGCTTTAGACAGAAAGTAATGTTTCTTTCTGTAATTACTATGCTATCATACAAAGGAAAAGCACAATAACTACACCAACACTAATATTCAGAACATTTTATTTGGATGAATTTTGACTGCATTTAGTATCAGTTTCACAATTATTTGAGCCAAACCCATTTGCCACAGACAGATCATAATCTAAGAGACTAGTATTTTGACAAAATGTGTACTTACTATATTTTGCCTTTGTATAGCAGTATGGCTTAGATAATAATTAAAGCTCATATGCGGGCAATAACACTTTGATTTAAAAGAGTTCCATTATTGTAAATGCAGGCCAAAATTGCCACCAAATGGTATAATGGAAGTGGATTCCAAAATTAAACAACCTCAACTTTATACTATTGCAGATAGTACTACAGCTGTGACATTTTACAGTAATCAATTTCTAAGATTGCTTAATAGAAAAGCAATGCTCTGAACATGCTTTTACTCTACTATAAGTACAAAGGCCCAATTGTGGTGTCTAGAGAACAGCTTTTGGCACCACTGCGGTTCTTACCATTTCAGTCTCAATGGGTAATGACCTAATTGTGATGTTTTTTCAGTGTAGAAGCACAAAGAAAATCCATTCCAAATGGGGCTGTTAGGCCAATTAGATTGAGCAAAGATCACTTAGAGCAAAGTTGTACATTTCCTCTATTTTCTGAGACCAGTCACACTGATATGGTTACGTAATGAAGCATTCCTTTGATAGCTCTCAGATTACATAAGTGATAACAGAAAGCAGACAAGAAACTTGGCATTTTGGACTGAGCTAAATAAACTAAAGGGAAGAACACAAATGGAATCAAGCATGTACATATTTGAAAATTTCTTACACGTAAAGATGGTGATGAAATTATACTTGCACTATAGCAGTGGTTCTCAATCCTGGTTGCGGAGAACACCCAAAACTGCATGTTTTTGATGTCTCTCTTATCTGACACATACTTTTGATGTCTTCTGAGTCTTTACTGACGAGCTGATACGTTGAATAAGGTGTATTTGATAAGGGAAACATCTGTGCAGTGTTTGGAGCTCTTTAGGACCAGGATTGGGAACCACTGTCCTATAGGAGCAATATTTCTACATGAAAAAAACAAAAAAACAAAAAACAAAACAGGACTTTAACTTCAATGTTCCATCAGAAAGATGACATGACGCAAGAGTGATCGTATAACCAGTAAACCTGTCTTGTGAATAGATCTCAGTACCTTGCTGTATAGAAGGTGCCTTCAACATCTGTTTGTAGTAGGAGTAATAAAGGCCACATTCAGTCCGGAAGGAGATTTCGCGCTCGACTTCCTACAAATGCAAGAAGAGAGGATAAGATTCAGTAAAAATGAACTATGACAAGAAGCACAACAGGAGTAAATGGTGTTAAAATGAAATACATTTCCCATCTGAGAAAGAAATCAGAGCACATATCTGACCAGAATAAACTGAAATTTCATTTGCAATAAAAGCCTTGAGGATGAAAAGAACAGGTGTTGTAAATATGGTGGAGTTTTATAGTGAGAGTGGTTTTCAGACAAAAAGATCCATATGCGTCACAAAGATTAGAGTCATATGAAATTTGGTTTGAGAAGACGTAAAACATAAAACAGCTTTATTTTTCTGAAAAACTCAAACACAAAGAAGCTATTTTAAGATATGAAAGTAAAAAAATGGAGGGTACTATAAAGTAACAGTGGAAGATAACACAACGAGAAGTGGCTGAAAAGAAAATGACCTAATGACCAAAACTCCTTGTCCTGATATAAAGAGCGCACATTTACAGTCACATTCACTTCATTTAACAATGTTTCTTAGCAACATTCTTGCAACAAAAATGAAGACACATTCTGCTTCGACTTACCTTTAACTGTGAAAACCACAGCAGGTTTTCGTGTATAGAATAAACGCACCATGCATGAAACAGCCCAATAACCCCTGCCAACAGTAATCCTGCTGCTATGACAGCAGTCGGCCAACAGTTTTGTCCTGGAATGTGATTCCATGAAAGCTTTACAATCTCTGTGCCCCTCTGCCCATTTTTGTAATCCCTCGGATTGTCTTTTGCCCCAAAGTTTAGCAAAGGTGGTCTATCCTGGGCAGCCCCTGAGTTATCATCCAAATTGCTATTCCTCCTGCGACGAACCTTCATTCTCAAGGATGATTATCCTCCGTCTTCCCTGTCTTTCCTAAAGGTTCTTCTGTCTTTCCCTTTTTGAGACCGCAAGCTCTTTTGTTTATCTGTCTTTCCAGAGTTACTTGCCCAAAAACTTCATAGCACAAGTATTAAAACAATAAAACAAAACCTCATGAGATCATTCTAAGCTCCAGTCGGCACCAAACAGCAATCTGCCGGAGGAACATTTTACATGTGATCGGAGGGGCTGAGACAGGAAGGAAGGCATGTGGGCCGCACAACTGGTGACCTCTTGGTAGTCAGGGGAAAAACATAAAAAGATGGGGGGAAAAACGCATGGAACATCATTTAGATAAAATTTAAGAGCATTTGTAAAAACAGTTATTTGAACTAACAATAGAACGACATCCAGTTTGAAATTAAGACTGTGTGGCGCTATAACTGCCATGGACATGACTTCACACGCAATGAATTTAAAAGCGTCCCAAATGCAGCTGTCTCCCGCTTTAGGGTGGTGTCCCAGAGGAGGAACATACTGGACTTCAAATGCCTTTGTTCAAAAATAAAGGCAATATCATCATTTACGAAGCTAAGCATACTGGAAAACCAACTCCCGCTGAGAACATTTACACAGCCTCTGTGAAATTTACTGCTGTTTCCCATTTAAAGAGTGGAAACGATTAGAAAAACAATGCGGAATCCATCTGTGCTTCTAATGTAGCTTTCTGCTGCAATATTTGATTAGCTGTTAACCAGTGGACATTCCCACAGCTCTCCCTCTGAAACAGAACAGGTGATTCATTTGCCTGCAAATAAAGCACACTCAAATGCTCATTCAGTTCTTTAACTGGAGAATGAAAGAAACACATGGGGACTAAAACTGTGGTCATCTATTCACAGCCATCATTCCAGTCACGTTCAGAAAAGCAAGAGTACAGATAAAAGTAAGATGACTCATAAGCAAGCAATAAAATACCAGTCAGCTTGCATGAGCTTCCTTTTTCCGCTGCGGTTGCATTCTGGCTTCATTTTAAACTTGAGATGACCTTTTTGTGCTATCCATTCCACATGCTGCACTATTATAAACCAGGCATAACTAAAACATTTTTTGAATCGGTCTCTAATATGTCCCTTGGTTACTATTACAGCAATGTCCCCCTTATCTGCAACCCATTTTATGTCTTAGACCCTCATCTAACAAGCTGAACCTGGTGCATTTATTTAGGGAGAAAGTCCTCCAAAAATTGGTTTTGGAACCATTAGTTTATACTGTCCACTTTATGTTGCCTCTTTAACCTAGATTATAAATGCAACATACTGAAATCAGGGGGCTAGTCCAGGATACAGTAATTATTCAATATGCTCTTTAGACTATTACATATGCCTGAAAGGATAAAAAACAAAGAAATCACAAGTCTAAAAATACCCTGCCAACACATTCAGAAAAAAAGCACTCTTATCTGGTGTTATGAAGTGTGGTGCATATTCAATCAGAGTATTTATGAAATACATTATGTTCTGAGAAACAAAATAATCTGAGGACAAAATGTTCAACGCTCACATGAAAGCAGCACAGGTTTGGCTGCTGTTAGCTTCACTAAATGAAAACTAGGCCTTGGTTTCAACAAAAGATGCAAGTCACACACAAACAAAATTTGCTCTCCAACTGTATGGGATAATAAATAAATATATAAACTAAACTAACCCTATTGCAAAACCAGTGGCAGTAAATTCTGCACTGATTGGGAGATGTGGATAATCTACTCCTGATCTGTATTATTTTAATGAGTGAACTGGGATAAAGGGACATGCTGATTTATCCAACTGAACATGACATAACTTTTTTGGCATTGTGGTGGTTTCATCTGTTTCAGGTCTGGAAGTCATAACACGATCTGCAGCCCAAACTCTGGCTAACTGTTTATGTGACTGTTACGCCACAGAGGGAAAGAAAAATAATCTGTCAGCACATATGGAAAACAATTCCTTTTCAAGAGGATATGCATGACAAATGAGACAGATGAGAACACCATCACTGACAAAATGCAAGCACACGTTATGAATCTAGATCTCTTGAGCTGTTGTTTATATTAGGAACATAGCCTAAGAACACTAAAAAATCCTTGAAAGCCTGAAAATAAAATGAATCAAAATGGAAGGTTTGAGACTCTGAATATTAACTGTTTCAGGACACTGAACATAAAAAAAAGTTCTGGACTTTACCTTTATGTTGGAGAACCAGAGGTCATTTTCATGAAGTGTAGCCACATAGATGCAGCACAGCAAGCCCAGACTAATTCCCACTATTGAGCCAGTCATTAGACACAAGATTGTCCACCATGAGAAACCACCTGGAGAGAATAACAATATTACTCAGAGAATAACAATATTACCATAACATTAAACAACAAACACGGTAAACAAGAGGAGAGGCATGCACAAAGATCCATGATTAATATTATATGACTATTTATGTATAAAAATCAGTGTTTTGAATTTGACACATGTGATCAACCTTTAAATACTCTGCATGTTGATATTCATATCTCAAGGTTCTGGCCTGATCTTATAGTGATAATCAAACCGAAAATGAAAAATTAATTTCTCATGCTGTCCCAGGTTTATGTGACTTTTTTTTCAGATGAACACAAAAGGTTTTTTTAGAAAACCAATCCGTCTCTGTGAGGTAAAGCTTCAAAAACCACATAAAGCGATTACGGTGGTAACCCATCTGATATTTCTACTTAAGCAAAGTGATGAGTATGTGTGAGAAAAATAACTGTCATACCCATGTTCATGAGTTCATGCTTGGCATAAATGACAGCAAGTTGTGAAACATTAAGTATGCTCATACAACAAAGGACCTTTTTTTAATGTATGAACATTTTTAACACTACACTTTGTATTATATTACCTTTGCATCAAATTACAAAAGTTAACACTGCTTTTATAGTTAACACTGCTTTGAAGGTGTTTCTAATGCAGTGGTTGTGGAAGTGACAGTAAATTTGATATGTTCTCTCTTCTGACTGCCATAATCATAATCATTCTTTCCCTTTTTTATACAGTCGTGAAAACCCTATTGTGGATTTTTTTTTTTCTTTTACTATCTGAGTAAATGGTAATGCAAAAAAACATATTTGATGTAGTCTTCCATTCACCGCTATAGATGTTTATCCAACTATGACGACTTCCGCTTCTGAGAAACCTGGAAATGTGAAAAGGGTCCAGAAACAGTCCTCTCTGTGCTTCCACATTACTTCTTGTGTGAGTTCTACACACGCTTACAGCACGCTTAACAACATTTTGACACATTTTTTTTATTTTTCATTTTTGGGTATCTTCTACCTATTTTTGCAACAAACAGCACTGACCTGTTGCAAACCTCTCTCTGGGTTCAGCTATACAGTCAGGCTTCAGGTTCTGAACGCTGGACCCCAGGTCCTTCCCTTTACTGCCCTTCCTCTGCCTGAGGGCAGTCATACTGAAAAACAGGCTTCCAGTCCTGGTGAAATATATATTCAATAATAAAGACAAAAGCCATGATTTATAAATGTATATACAAATGTATATATATACAAATGTGTGTATGTATATTATATATATATATATATATATGTAGAGTGCTGTTGAAAGTTTGTAAACCCCTTACAATTTTTTATATTTCTGAATAAATATGACCCAAAACATCATCAGATTTTAGTAGACAGAAAACTCAATAAAACAAATGAGACAAAAAATATTTTCTTTGTCATTTATTTATTGAGAAAAATTATCCAGTGTTACATATATGTGCATTGCAAAAGTATGTGAATCTCTAGGATTAGCTGTTAATTTGAAGGTGAAATTAGAGTACATCTGTTCATGTGTTTTCAAACAGTGGGGTGACTATCAGGTGTCAGTACCTACCCTGATTTATTTAATGAAAAGGGATCTATCAAAGTCTGATCATGTTTGTAGAAGTGAATCATGGCACGAACAAAGGAGATCTCTGAGGACCTCAGAAAAAGAGTTGCTGTTGCTCATCAGGCTGGAAAAGCTCACAAAACCATCTCTAAAGGGTTTGGACTCCACAAATCCACAGTCAGACAGATTGTGTACAAATGGAGAAAATTCAAGACCACTGTCACTCTCCCCAAGAGTGGTCCACCAACAAAGATCACTCCAAAAGCAAGACGTCTAATAGTCCGCGAGGTTGCAAAGGAACCCAGGGTATAATCTAAGCAACTAAAGGCCTTTCTCACATTGGCTAATGTTAATGTTCATGAGTTCATCATCAGCAGAACACCGAACAACCAAGGTGTGCATGACTGTGTTGCAAGAAGAAAGCCACTGTTCTCCAAAAAGAATTGCTGCCCGTCTGCAGTTTGCTAAAGATCATGTGGACAAGCCAGAGGGCTATTGGAGAAATGTTTTGTGGACAGATGAGACCAAAATAGAACTTTTTGTTTTAAATGAGAAGCGTTACATTTGGAAAAAAAGAAAAAAAAAACACTGCATTCCAGCATAAGAAACCTATCCCATTTGTGAAACATGGTGGTGGTTGTATCATGGTTTGGGCCTGTTTTGCTGCATCTGGGCCAGGACGACTTGCCATCATTGATGGCACAATGAATTCTGAATTATACCAGCAAATTCTAAAGGAAAATATCAGGACATCTGTTTAAGAACAGAGTCTCAAGAGAAAGTGGGCCATGCAGCAAGACAACGACCCCAAGCATACAAGTCATTTTACCAAAGAATGATTAAAGAAGAACAAAGTTAATGTTTTGGAATGGCCAAGTCAAAGTCTAGACCTTAATCCAATTGAAATGTTGTGGAAGGAGCTGAAGCAAGCAGTTCAAAGGAGGAAACCCACCAACATCACAGAGTTGAAGAGGTTCTGTACTGAGGAATGGGCTAAAAGTCCTACAAGATGTTGTGCAGGACTGATCAGCAGTTACTGAAAGCAAAGATTCACATACTTTTGCAACGCACAGATATGTAACAATGGATATTTTTTCTCAATATATAAAATATTTTTGTCTCATTTGTTTGATTGGGTTCTCTTTGTCTACTTTCAGGACTTGTGCAAACATCTGATGATGTTTTGGGTCATATTCATGCAGAAATATAGAAAATTACAAACTTTCAAGCAGCACTATATATATATATATATATATATATATATAGATACACAGTGGTGTGAAAAATTGTTTGCCCCCTTCCTGATTTTTTTATTTTTTTGCATGTTTGTCACACTTTAATGTTTCAGATCATCAAACAAATTTAAATATTAATCAAATATAACACAAGTAAACACAACATGAAGTTTTTAAATGAAGGGTTTTTTTTTTTTTTTTTTATGAAGGGAAAACAAAATCCAAACCCACATGGCCCTGTGTGAAAAAGTGTCTCGTCTCAGTTTTCCCAGAAAACATCTTGATGATCCCCAACACTTTTGAGAAAATACTCTGTGGACTGACGAGACAAAAGCTTAACCTTTTGGAAGGTGTGTGTCCCATTACATCTGGTGTAAAAGTAACACAGCATTTCAGAAAAAGAACATCATTCCAACAGTAAAATATGATGGTGGTAGTGTGATGGTCTGGGGCTGTTTTGCTGCTTCAGGACCTGGAAGACTTGCTGTGATAAATGGAACCATGAATTCTGCTGTCTACCAAAAAATCCTGAAGGACAATGTCCGGCCATCTGTTCGTGACCTCAAGCTGAAGCGAACTTGGGTTCTGCAGCAGGACAATGATCCAAAACACACCAGCAAGTCCACCTCTGAATGGCTGAAGAAAAACAAAATGAAGACTTTGGAGTGGCCTAGTCAAAGTCCTGACCTGAATCCTATTGAGATGCTGTGGCATGACCTTAAAAAGACGGTTCATGCTCGAAAACCCTCCAATGTGGCTGAATTACAACAATTCTGCAAAGATGAGTGCGCCAAAATTCCTCCACAGCGCAGTAACAGACTCATTGCAAGTTATCGCAAACGCTTGATTGCAGTTGTTGCTGCTAAGGGCGGCCCAACCAGTTATTAGGTTTAGGGGGCAAACACTTTTTCACACAGGGCCATGTGGGTTTGGACTTTGTTTTCCCTTCATAACAAAAAACTTCATGTTGTGTTTACTTGTGTTATCTTTGATTAATATTTAAATTTGTTTGATGATCTGAAACATTAAAGTGTGACAAACATGCAAAAAAATAAAAAATCAGGAAGGGGGCAAACAATTTTTCACACCACTGTATATGTATGTATGCATGTATTTATGTATATATGTAAGTAATAAGGTACGAGAGGCCGCGCTGCAGAATGAATAAATCACGGCTGAAGGGCGTTTAGACACGACGCGAAGCAGAGTGCCTGCAACCCCTTCAGCCGTGATTTATTCAGGATACAGCATGGCCTCGAATACCTTATTGCTTTTATAAAACGGTTACCACACAGTAAAAAATATTAAAACCCAAAATGTATGTATTGAAATGTTACTTTTTTGAAGCAAGTTCGTTAAATGCTGTCCTTCCGCTAAAAAATAGTTCCTGACAGCAACAGTAAACGGCAAGAGAATGTTCCGAACATGCCTCTCATCTAATGGAGCTTAAATAAAAACAGAGAATAGGATCTCTTATCATCCGCTGTCACTTATTATTTTAACACCATATATGATATTTTCTCACACACATAACTGTTACATCTGCTTATCTCTCAGCATGAGAAAACGTCTGTTTTCCGTCTTTTAGTTTTAAAACAGACCGATTCGCGGCGAGTTTGCATGATGGATATACAGAATCATACCTGAAACAGAAAACTAATAAATTCAGTAATATTCCCTCCACACTTCGGAAACTGTGGGCTTCCACACAGACGCGCGCCGCACACACATCTCCGCATGAGAAGCCTTTATTAGACGGGAACGGCCGGGTCTCAAAATTAAAGATGAAAGATGCAACATAACGCCAGCAGGGGTCACTCATACTTCATTAAATAAATAGCAAACAATTAATTCTGCCGAAATACATAATACATTAAACTATTGAGCTATTGATTGTTTATGTTGCTAAGGGTGTTGCTCAGTGATACAGAGAAGGGTTGGGTGATGCGGTCATAGCCGTGCTGTATCATGAATAAAACACAGTTGCTGACCAATCAGAATCGAGGAATGGAACTAACCGTTATATATATATATATATATATATATGTGTGTGTGTGTGTGTGTGTGTGTGTGTGTGTCAAAATAAAATGATAAATAATAACATGATTTGTAGATGTATAGAAAATGAAACTGTTGCTATGGTTACCACACTCAAATGTTTTGTTCACTAGTGACAGCCTAATGTCGTGGTTATGTATGACAAACATGATGAAAATACTGTTGTTTGAAAATATTGATATGTACGAAGAAGAACACACACTTTTAAGACACCCCAGTTAGTTAGAGAGGGCCAGGCCCATAATTCGCACCCTGGTTTTGAGTAACGTTAAATTATTACAGCTATGATGAGATAATACTCCACATAAAAAGATAATACACCTGTTTCTCCCTGCATGTTTACAATGTGATGGACGTCTAACTCAATCAGCAAGCAATTGACAACGATCATTAAAACCCGCCTCTTTTGCGGTGTTGACAAACGTTTCGCTAGGATACAACGATCTATTCCCGTTATACCGGAAACACTCGAGCTAACGGTGTCAAAATGTCTCCATTCGCGTTGTTTCATGACACTTTCGCGAACTACGGGCAAGTTCAACAGCCGGAGAGCGTCCGTAACAAACAGAAGAGCGCACTCGTGGTTATGATAGCAAGGACCGCGATGCAAAACAATAAAGCATCGTTTCATTCGTTCATTCATTCATTCATTGACAGGCCTGTGTTTTGCAGCGGCGTTTCCTGCGCACAGCTCAGCAACAATGTCAGGAGATCTCAGATCGCATCAGCCGCTGATCTCGGTCTCCGGCTGGGAACAGACAGACAGACACCTGCCTGCTGCCTCACCTCGCTCGTTTCCCATCCCTTTCTCTCAATATAAAACAATGCACATTCATACACACTAACACATTCGCGTCTCTCACCCTGTTCAATGAAGCTCGTAGTTCCTTATCGGATGTCCGGTAGCTCCTCCTTCCTCACGGACGCTCGCGTTCAGCCTGCGAGCGGAGCGGCGCATGAAAACAAACCTCTTCTACATACACTTAACAGGAATAAAAATCAAGACCGAACATTATTAAATCCGCTGGCAGTTCGTTAAATCAGAGCCGTGTTGTTCCTCTTCTGCGGACTGACAGCACGCATCACACCGCAGCGTGGAGAAATGAACGGCTTTAAATGAGCACGAGCACATCCAGCGCCTCTCCCTCCTGAGAGACTCACACCTCTGAGTCTCAGTACCTGTTGAACACCTGCCCCGGGACGCATGGTCATGACACCCGTAACGGCCAGTAGCTCTGGATCATTTTATATGGTAACTGCTAAACTAAGGCAAGGCAGGCTTTGATCATGAAGATAAAAACAATTTAAAGTTGTTTTTAATGTTGCACATATTTTCTAGTAACAGGGACACATAGCCTACATTCTGGCACAAAGTCACACAAGTTGGTCCTATTAGTTAGGTCCGATTAGCAGTGCCAGAAAAACACAATTGGTAGGCCTGCTGTATTGAGAGCATGCACAACATTGTTATTTTATCAAACATTTCAACAGATTAACCTGAAAATCAGCTGAGTGAAACCATCCTTCATTCATTTAATGAAGTGGGTATTGGATTTGTCAGTATTTGTAATATTTGACAATACTGACCCAGTGACAGGCAAAGAAAAGCACACTCATATAAAATTACATTTTTCTAATTCATATACACTTAATGTATATTACTACTTAAACAACAATTGATTAAACAACAAAAAATTACTACTTAAACAAACTGTTTCTGTTGTGATTATCAAAATCACATTTAACCTGATTTTCCTCAGACCCAAACTTGGTTATATTACATGCAGTGTTGGGGAGTAATTAGTTACATGCAACGTAGTTACATAATTTAATTACAAAATATATGTAACTGTAATATGTTACAGTTACTGAGAAAAAAAAAAGTGTAATTAAATTACAGTTACTTATGAAAATGTTAACAATTACAAAGGGGGTTACATCTGAATATTTTCACACACAGAGACACACACGTACAGATTTAACTGATTTATTCCCCAAATTGCATTGACTGCTCTAAAATGTTAGACAGCAATGTTTCCAGGGTTTAGAACACAGAATAGGACACATGCTTATTTGATAACTGTTTTACCTATTTGGGTTTATGTATATGCTTTATTTTTTTAAGATTAACTGTTTTTGTTGTTGTTGTTGTTGTTGTTGTTGTATTGCCAAAAGTATTGGGTCACCCCCTTCTAATGAACAGGTTTGACTTCTGTAGTAATTTCCATGAGTACAAATCTTAATGTTTAAGTATATAATGATATTCTTGGGAATTGTGTGCTTCTAATTTTAAAGCAACAGTTTGGACAGGACCCTTTTCTATTCTAACATGACAATGCCTCTGTGTATAAGGCAAGGTTCAAAAAGAAATGATTGATTTATTCAGTGTGGAAGAACTTGACTGGTCTGCAGAAAGCCAAGTCCTAATCCAAGCTGAACATCTTTGGTGTGACTTTAAATGCAGATCTTGAGCCAAAAACTTTTCCATGACATTCTAATTTATTGAGATGCACCTGTATGTTTCCATCTTTGTTGCCACAGTTTTGGAAGTGCCTTTTTCTGTTCTAAAGAAGGAGGTGTCCCAATACGTTTGTCCATATAGTGTACAAGTCATTGGTGTTTGGTAAAGAGTTTTTGGCTCAAGGTCTGCATTTAAAGTCACACCAGAGGTGTTCAGCTTGGATTAGGACTTGGCTTTCTGCAGACCAGTCAAGTTCTTCCACACTGACTGATTCAATCATTTATTTTTGAACCTTGCCTTATACACAGAGGCATTGTCATGTTAGAACAGAAAAGGGTCCTGTCCAAACTGTTGCTTTAAAATTAGAAGCACACAATTCCCTAGAATATCATTATATGCTTAAACATTAAGATTTGTACTCATGGAAAAGTAGTCAAACCTGTTTATTAGAAGGGGGTGACCCAATACTTTTGGCAATATAGTGTATTAAACTATTTCTTATTATTATTTAATTCTGTATTTAACCTCAGTAAAAAGAGGTGCTAAAGTCTGATTTTGTGGTAGCTGTGCTTTAAAATTACATTTTTATAATCTTAATTCAAGTGATGAAGGATTTTGAAAGTCTGACAGTAATCAGTGTTGAGTACTACTGCAATGCTAACCCTGCTTTAAATGTTTGAAAATGAATAACGGTTGAAAACATTCATTAAAAATTTAGAAAAGTAATAAAAAAGTAATCAAATGTAATCAGTTACATTACTTTAATAAAGTAATTGAAATAGTTACTCTACTAATTACATTTTAAATAGAGTAACTTGTAATCTATAACCTGTTTCCAAAGTAACCTTCCCAACACTGATTGCATGTAATTTCCCTTAAAATCAAGCTATATACTTAAACCATTTTTTTTTTTTTTTGATATATAACTCCGACTAGAATGTAATGCAGTTATGCTACTATGTTATCTATGTTATTGCCTAATATTAATTGAGAATCTACATAGAGAATTTGTAAAAATTAATTTGCCACACTAATGGACTATTCAAGAGAACTGAAAAAAGGGTTAAAAGATCTTAAAATGTTACTGAACTTAAAAACAATCCTCATTATTTGTCCACAGCACTTGCTAACACCATATTAATTTGTTTATAGTTGTGAGAATAATGCACTGCAACCATGCACAACAACAATGGTAACCATGGTTTGCTTCCCTTTTGTGAGGGTATGCCTCAGATATGCAGACTCAGAGCAGTTTAACTCCACCAAAAGCAAATGCTGTTTGACTGCACCTTGGCTACTGTTGCCATGACTGCCACAGCCTTCAACATCAGTAAGACGGAATATCTCTAGTGAAAGAAAACGTGTTTCTTTAGCATAGACTTTCATTTAAATGCCTCCTTTGAAAGCATGTCTTCCTCTTCACCAGCGTCCAGTGAAAGCGACAGCAGAGCAACATCGAGGGAAGATTTAAAAGGCAAGTGGCCAAACTCCTCATACAGAGTTTAGAAAGTGGCCTCAAGCATTTGTATTCTTACAATCTCTTACATTTGTATTCTTACATTCTTACAAGTTACAGTATAAAGTATCTTCTGTTTAGAAACAAATCTAAGAGACTCAGCAGTTTATATGCTTAATGCCACATCTTTTATCACTGTAAATGGGACTGATAACTCTTCTCGCCTGCCTTTTCTCTTGGTTTAATTAGATCTATCAACATCTACTCCAGCCAATGATGACAGAACAACTTTGCCAGCAAAATGTGAAACTGGAGGTACAGCCACTTTAGGTAAGAGGGAGCAGTTACTTAACTCTACTAACGATATGAAAACAAAAACTTATAATATTCAATATTCTATGCCATTGTCAACAGCTCAGTATATGTTGAGTTATTTGCTTAACAGGCTGTCTGG
Organism: Spinibarbus caldwelli; assembly: GCA_039654775.1. Taxonomy (NCBI): domain Eukaryota; kingdom Metazoa; phylum Chordata; class Actinopteri; order Cypriniformes; family Cyprinidae; genus Spinibarbus; species Spinibarbus caldwelli. Next base: position 26,617,302 of record CM077221.1, on the reverse strand, counting down.
CCAACAGCATGAAATGTGGTCAGTGAAACAAGCACTTGCCAATGAGATTACTGTCTTCTGCCTGGGAGAAGCTTCTGCTTGATCTTAAAGGCTTTGTTCCATGCAAACGGATATTATTATTTCAGAGTGGCTATTTACACTAAGTGCAAATAGTCCATTTTTTTGGCAAAGGTTATTTACACTAACTCTGCCCACCAATATCTGATTTTGACTAATGCCACTTCAAAAGAAACCCCTCTGGTAACAGGAACAGTGGTGTGGAGAATAAGGATAGTGGATTTAGCTTTTATTGAGACTGACGTGAGTTCCAGTCAGCCTTTTTCCTAACCCCATTCTTCTCTCTTTTCCACTGCATATCAGCTCGCATTTCTTTTAAGAAATGGAGAAAATCAAGAGACTACCAAAGAATGAATAGACTAGTTATTGAAATTGTGTTAATCTCACAAGCTGGCACACATACTGTAAAGTGTGCAGCTCATATTGTTACCACGCTAAAAACTGTGTCTCCCTTTCTGGACCTTTGAGGACATCTCTGCTGATCAGCAGGTTCAATATGGTTAGTCTTAGGAGTAGGTGAAGGGATGGGCTTTAGGGACAAGTAAGATCCACATGAGGCAGAATCCATTTATGATTGTAATATACTATTTAATATATTTGCATATACAATGTTCTACAGAACCACTGCAAATAGTATCTGTCGCTATTTGCACCAAGCATACATCATATTTATTTTTTTTTTTTAATCGATAGTAAGGAATGAACCAATCTGACACATGAAAGATGGGTTAATGGTTGATGTTATAATAATCGAAGCACATTTGTTGTCTAGCAAGGGCTGGATTCCATGATCCTGTGACCTGTGAGTGGTATGAAAGCCTTACTAGGATCACTAGACTAGTAACCATGAGCCATATTTTGCACTGTATGCCGAGATCCTAGTGCAACAAAGGCCCAGCCTCCTTTGGCTGAGTCTTTTGAGGCCTTTGATAGTCTGAGGCCCTGGCGCACTGACCCAATGACCTGGTCCATACTCAGCCCTGTGTTCACCAAATGAACAATCGTGCACATTTATACATCTTCATTTATTATGTAATTAGAATCAAACCACCATATGTGACTCTCTGTTATTTATGCCAAACGGGTCATGTTTCCTCAGATGTGAGTCCCAGTGAGAACCATAGAGAGGAGCGACACCGTTCAAAACCCAGCAGTACGGCATCAGTCAGACACAGATCCAAGACTCACACTCAATTGATAAAAGAGAAGTTGGACCAGATCAAAGCTGAGATGCAGAAGATCTCTAAAGTCCACCTGCATCAGCGCCCTGAGAGGTAAGCGACAGTCAAATCTATTCTCCAGACCTAGTTTAGAAGAGTTAGAGTCCCAGAGGCACATTCTTGGACACATGACACATGAGGCACATGATTTTGACAACCTCTATTACTGTAAAAATGTCATTTGAAATTCATGGACAGAAAAAAAGATTTTTTATATGTATAGTTTTACAGACAAAAAAATGAGGAAACCAATTGCCTTATATATCTTAAAATTAAATACATTGTGTAGCTAAAACAGAAACGGTTAGTTCACCCAAAAATGAAAATTCTGTCCTCATTTACTCACCCCCATGTATAAAACTATATAACTTTCCTTCTTCTGTTAAAAAAATAAATAAATAATAAAAAAAATTATATATATATATATATATATTATATATATATATATATATATAATATGGTGCATCTCAATAAATTAGAATGTTGTGGAAAAGTTCATTTATTTCAGTAATTCAACTCAAATTGTGAAACTCGTGTATTAAATAAATTCAATGCACACAGACTGAAGTAGTTTAAGTCTTTGGTTCTTTTAATTGTGATGATTTTGGCACACATTTAACACAAACCCACCAATTCACTATCTCAACAAATTAGAATATGGTGACATGCCAATCAGCTAATCAACTCAAAACACCTGCAAAGGTTTCCTGAGCCTTCAAAATGGTCTCTCAGTTTGGTTCACTAGGCTACACAATCATGGGGAAGACTACTGATCTGACAGTTGTCCAGAAGACAATCATTGACACCCTTCACAAGGAGGGTAAGCCACAAACATTCATTGCCAAAGAAGCTGGCTGTTCACAGAGTGCTGTATCCAAGCATGTTAACAGAAAGTTGAGTGGAAGGAAAAAGTGTGGAAGAAAAAGATGCACAACCAACCGAGAGAACCGCAGCCTTATGAGGATTGTCAAGCAAAATCAATTCAAGAATTTGGGTGAACTTCACAAGGAATGGACTGAGGCTGGGGTCAAGGTATCAAGAGCCACCACACACAGACGTGTCAAGGAATTTGGCTACAGTTGTCGTATTCCTCTTGTTAAGCCACTCCTGAACCACAGACAACATCAGAGGCATCTTACCTGGGCTAAGGAGAAGAAGAACTGGACTGTTGCCCAGTGGTCCAAAGTCCTCTTTTCAGATGAGAGCAAGTTTTGTATTTCATTTGGAAACCAAGGTCCTAGAGTCTGGAGGAAGGGTGGAGAAGCTCATAGCCCAAGTTGCTTGAAGTCCAGTGTTAAGTTTCCACAGTCTGATGATTTGGGGTGCAATGTCATCTGCTGGTGTTGGTCCATTGTGTTTTTTGAAAACCAAAGTCACTGCACCCGTTTACCAAGAAATTTTGGAGCACTTCATGCTTCCTTCTGCTGACCAGCTTTTTAAAGATGCTGATTTCATTTTCCAGCAGGATTTGGCACCTGCCCACACTGCCAAAAGCACCAAAAGTTGGTTAAATGACCATGGTGTTGGTGTGCTTGACTGGCCAGCAGACTCACCAGACCTGAACCCCGTAGAGAATCTATGGGGTATTGTCAGGAGGAAAATGAGAAACAAGAGACCAAAAAATGCAGATGAGCTGAAGGCCACTGTCAAAGAAACCTGGGCTTCCATACCACCTCAGCAGTGCCACAAACTGATCACCTCCATGCCACGCCAAATTGAGGCAGTAATTAAAGCAAAAGGAGCCCCTACCAAGTATTGAGTACATATACAGTAAATGAACATACTTTCCAGAAGGCCAACAATTCACTAAAAATGTTTTTTTTTTTATTGGTCTTATGAAGTATTCTAATTTGTTGAGAGAGTGAATTGGTGGGCTTTTGTTAAATGTGAGCCAAAATCATCACAATTAAAAGAACCAAAGACTTAAACTACTTCAGTCTGTGTGCATTGAATTTATTTAATACACGAGTTTCACAATTTGAGTTGAATTACTGAAATAAATGAACTTTTCCACGACATTCTAATTTATTGAGATGCACCTGTATATATATTTTTTATTTTTTTATTTAATTTTGAGAAAAGTTTTTGGTTGTCAACTGGTCAATTGTCACCAATATGGTTTGATTACCAACATTATTAAAATATAATTATTTTGCGTTTTTCTGAATAAAGAAAGCTATACAGGTTTGGAACAACGTGAGGGTGGATGACAAAATTTAATTTTTGGGTGAATTATCCCTGAATTAGGTAAACATATATATATATGTATGTATATATGTATGTATGTTTGTGTGTGTGTATGTGAATGTATGTGTGTGTGTGTGTGTGTGTGTGTGTGTGTAGTGAACTTTCAGTCATATTTGAGTGAAAGTAACTTGTTTTATTGTTATCACTGAGCCATTTTAAACCCTGAATAATATATTTGTCTGCCTTATTTTACTCTGTTCATATTTTGCCCTGAGTTAATTAATTATGGATGCTCAGGTTCAAAGATTTCACACAGAACATTTGTAAACACTAGACTAATAACACTGATCAGATAATAACCACTTGTCCATCTGTGAAAATGTCACCAATTACGTCTGCTCTATTTTAAGTCACCTGAAACATACAAAAGTGAGAAAGAAAAAATTGTACAGTCCACTCCAGTTAACACATTTGAAGACAAATATTCAACATTCTCTCTCAAATGCTCATGAAAGAGACAGTCCATGAAAGTTTTAAAGTTGTATAAAGGGCATGAATTGATTGCGTTTCTAAACAAATTACTTTGTCACTGCAACTTTGTGTTAATGTCCTAACCTTGCTCTGGAACAGAGTTTCATAACTCAGGGTTGACAACCTTCTTTAAAAACATGCAAGCCATTGATTTACCCAGATTCAAGTGGCCTTGGGTGAAGACAGTGTAGTAAAAAGTAAAAAGCCTTAAAGAGCTTATACTTTAAACACTATAACTTGTACCTATAGTTAAATATGACACCACAAAGGCTGTTTTATTTAAGCACTTGCTTGAATTTGGAGAATATGCAATGACACACAATGCACAAGGTCCATGCTATGCTTCAAGAGCTTTTACTTAATGGAAAATCTCCACAGTAGTGGTAGTTTCACATGACGGCTTATATGATGTGCAAAAACAGATAAGAACACACACAGAGACCAATATATGTTCTGACTGAGGTTCCTGCCAAATATAGTCAGCGGTATTTCTTTAGATCTTTATTTTGCAGTGTTGTGTACACTCATGGTACCTTCATCTGACACCATACATAATCTCTAAATATCTTTGTGCAGGAAAGCATATCATCCTTTTGTGTGGAATGCTCTGAGTCCATACAGAGACACCACTGAGATTGACCATCTCCTCACAAGGGTAAGTCTGCTTCTCTTCTGTTAATACAGAGTGATACTGATCAGACAGACCCCGTGGAACATATACACACTTTACACTTTTTTATAGAATTCATCTTTCAACAACCAAATTAAATAAAGAGCTAGAAAAATGTCAAATAATTTGAACTTTTTTCATTTTACATTGTCATGACATAAAAAAAAGCTGAATTGTTTTGTGGCTTTTGTGTTTTTTAGAGGTTAAATTAGCTTATTCAAATGAACATAAAAACAGATTTACTTGAAACAAATCACATGGATAATGGAATGCAATAAGAAGTACAGCCTTGAAACCAGTCAACCTGAATACGGTGTATTTTTCAGATAACTGATCCAGACAGAAGAAATCGCTATTCTTCAGTGAAGACAGAAAGCACACCGCTGTCTAAATGACACTTTCCTTTAAATTGCTGAATATGTGTAAATATGCCTCAACCTACACATGAACTACAGTTTCTTTCATGACAATACACACATTTTCCTACAGCACTTCACCGTCAGATTTTTTGTCTGAGTGAGTGTGTTGTTTATTGTATGTCTCAGAAGCCCTGGCCCCAATCATATGTATGACATGGAGATTACATCAAACACCAGATCTTCACAGCACTCTGCGCAGTGGCAAGTGAAAAGAGAATAACTGCTACATTATTCATCATGTCCTTCACGCAAGTCTCCATCATTTAAACATTTGTGCACAATTGCACCCCTTAGAAACTCTTTTTTTTTTGAATATCCAATGAGTACCTTCATATAATAGAATCTACACGCTCTGTATAGACCTTATTGAATTCCCTCTAGAAGTTAGACATCACAATGGGCAGGAAACGTCTGGGCATCCGAATGGTTCTGGTTAAAAGAAATAAAAGATGTGGCTGCTGACATTAAAGGGCTGAAGATTATCAAAGAGATGTAAGAAATAAATTGGGAGCCGGTTTGTCTTAAAGGAGGATTATGGGGGAAGAAAAGCGTAAATGTTCAATGACTGCCATTTTTCTTTTTGGAAGGGACTTGTTTGTCTGGCTTTAGTCCTTGAAAAGCACAAAGGATAAAGTGGGTTGTAGTCATTCTCTTTATTTTGCTTCCTCTTGCTTTATTTCTCTACTTAAGTTATCCCCGAGAAGTCCAGTTCGAGAAGTAAGGGACTTCAAGCATGATGCCACAGCCTATTTTAAATTAAGTAAGCTTCCAGATATTTTAGAGCACCAGCAAGAAATTCTTAAGCTCAAGAGAGAAAGTTCAACATGTATTTTATTCCTGATTCCACTTGCTTGAGCACAAAACTGGACTTTCTGTTGTGGAAATGGAAAAAAAAAAAAAAACTGGAGGTTTGGAATTGGCACAGAAGAGTCACTGAAATGCCACAAGTGTGTACATCAAGTATTTTCCCATTCGCTTTTGTTTTTCCCCACCTCGCATGTCATCTCCTAAATCTTTATTTCATGGAGGCCTTTGAAAAGCTGATCTTGTAAATGACGGCATCAGTGGGCTTTTTAGAAGCCTTCAGGGATTCATGTAACTTGAAGGGATTATAAAAAGGTACAGACTTGTATTTCCCAAAGAGGAGCGGAATCCATCCACGGCTTATCGCTGCTCCAGCAGCCTTCGGTTACAGTAAAGCAAGTTAAACCCATATAAGTCAAGCTTCTCTTATTCTCACCACTGGTTTTAATTTGCTTGAAATTTCAATTAGCTCATTCCTAAAGACTTAAACTCTTTTCAGTTTGGTGGTCATTTGATACTGGCTCAGTTGGAAATCTGGTCATATGCGATCTATGCATTTATGGCCCGATGCATTTATCTTCCTGGTGTTGAGTAGATGTTGTGACAAATTCATATAGATGGCCTAAAATACAAGACTCTAAATGTACACACTGTGAACAAATTACCTGCTCAGTACTATAGTTTTATGTGGTCGACAGTGGAGGGAACCTTCGTCAACAAAGAGAAAATAAACGTGGCTACTCAAAGATCATTTCTGATTGATCTGCTTTCCTTTCAGTATATGCATTCTCATAAAGCTGTTTCAGGTTGTTATGTATATCAAGTAATGTTGGCTTGGCAAATGTCACAGGAGCCACAGGAGTAGCCATGGGTAAAAATTAAAGCCTGCAAGGGAAGGAAAGTAATTTACTTAATTTCATCTTCAGCAAGGTATGTCAAGTCACACAGAAAAACACATTAGTTTTTGCCTGTTAAACTAATTCATCCACCCACCCATTTTTACATTTCCTAGGTATGAACGAGAGAAATTAATGTTTTTTTTTTTTTGTTTTTTTTTTGAGAACCACTAAATGATAAAGTGCACTCTGCATGTTACATTTGCCCCAGAGCCAGAATAGGACAATGGATACTAAATTCAAGCGGGCAGCCGCCTTCTCTTGAGTCACACAAATGATTTCATCAAAAGTACTTTCAGAATATTACAAATATCTCATACAATAAAGTTTGAGATACAGAACAAAGAAAAGCCTGGGGCATGTGTAGAATGATCATGAATGTGAACATGGTACATTTTCTTATCAATTTATGAAACTTAACAAAAATGTTCCTAAATGCATCCCTCTTTAAAAATCACAGTTCATCTTAAATTCAAGCGCAATGTGAACAAGTGCATTAACTCCAGCTACAGAACGGCCACAAATATACCTTTATAGTTCAGAACGAGTACGATATTCATCATCAATGGCCACTTTTGGAAAATGTATGCACTGTAGGAATGAGCAGGTTTCTGCTGATTCTGTATGTGTGTGTATGTATAAATAGTATTGCAATTTCTAATATCAGTTTCCTATTTAATATACTTTAAAATATCATTTATTTCTGTGATGTAGTGCTGAATTTTCAACAGCCATTACTCCAGTCTTCAGTGTCATAGGATCTTTCAGAAATCATTCTAATATGCTGATTCATTATCAGTGTTGTGTTGTGAAACTCGTGCTGGTTAATATTTTTTTTTTTAACCAGTGATACCTTTTTTCTTAGATTCTTTGGTGAGTTAAAAATAACAGCATTTATTCAAAATAGAAATATTTTCTAACAATGTAAGCCTTTACTATCACTTTTTTTTCATTCATTTAACATGTCCTTGCTGAATAAAAGTATTAATTTCTTAAAAAAAAAAAAAAAAATACTGACCACAGACTTTTGAAGAGTAGTGTATATTGTCTACGCATATTGTTTTGATTGAGGGACACAAGATGCAGTTTTAATTTCAACATTATTTATTCTTCTGACATTGTTCTTTAAATACAATAAGTATCGGCTGTATACAAAGTAACCAACATTTGGTTTTCAACCACTGAAAATGAGTATTATTCAACAGTCTGAATATGGGGCCTCATTGAGGTCCCCATATCTCTGGGACTGAACGATACAAGGCCTTGAAAATAAAGATTCCAAAACAAAAGTTTATTAAGAACTAGAATCTAAAATATATTGTGATATCATCTTGAGTTCTTGAATACTTCTTGAGTTATAGCCACACAAACTTTGGAAAAAGAATACTTATGGCATGGCACTGAGGTATGTTCAGTGCAGTTGTTTTGATAGAAGGAAATAAGATACATTTCTAGTTTCAACATTATTTGTTCTTCAGACATTCCTCTTTAAAAGAAAAGGAGTGTCATATTTTTGCAAAGTGACATTTGTTTTTTTGACTTCTGAAAATGTCTACAATTTATCGATTTACTCCTGGAGCCATATTGAAATTCCATTATCTCTGGAACTGAACCATATAGGGCCATTAAATGAAGATGCCAAAAGAGAAGTTTCTTAAGACCCAATATCTAAAGGGCATTAAAATATATTTAATACTTTTTGAGTTACAGGCCTGCAAACTTTGGAGAAAAAAAACTTGAAAAGTGTTGTTTCCCCATTTTTGAATGGTCACCATTGGCACATAATGCAACAAAGATTGCTAAATTCAGATTTTAAAGACAGATTTTACTAACAGACCTACCAATCTCTATGTAAAAGTAACATTATGATGCTGCCATCTTTCTGAAGTCATTTTTACCCCCCTGTAATTTGGCTCTGAATCTCAGGTGAAAATTGCCATTTTGACCCCCTCTACAAAATAGTGGATTACTCAGTAAATATTAATCCACGACATTTAATATTTTGGCTTTCATCACTATACATGTTTATCTTTCTTCAGAATAATTATTAGCAAAATCAAAAATCTGAGCCGGAGACCTCTGGTTGAGTTGACACGGAATGACCCAGAATGATTTCTGAAGGATCATGTGAGACTGATGACTGGAGTAATGATGCTGAAAACTCAGGAATAAATTATATTTTAAAGTATATTAAAATAGACAACTGTTATTTTAAATTGCACTAATATTTCACAATTTTTTATTTTTTTTTTTAAATCAAATAAATGCAGCCTTGATGAGCATAGGAAACGTCTTTAAAATATGTTAAAAATCTTACTGATCCCAAACTTTTGATCAACACTATGATGGTTAAAGTTTGTTATATAAATGGTTCAAGTTTGTTGTGTACAGCTATGAAAACCAAATGATGAGACATTAAGATGACTGTTGTTCATTATTTATTACCAAAAATACACTGGCAAAAATCATAACATTACAGTTTCAAAAGGACAAATAAATAATTATGAACGGAACACTAATATTAAAACAGGGCCCATCTGTACTTGAAAAGGAAAATAGCACTGAGAGGCCTTTAACCTGTAAAATTCCTAATTTTTTTTTTCTTTCCTTTGGCATTGCAGCATGTAACACGATGTGCTTGTTTGGAGTTTCGAATGCCAACCTTCCCTTACACACAGCTAAGACCCTTTTTGATGCAAATCAAAGGTCATTTCTGATTCATTTGCTTTTCTTTTGATTCGTTTTCTTTCTGTAGTGTTTATACAAGTTTTAAAAAATATAATTCCTCTAAAAATGTCAGTTTCTACAGTATATATAAAGCAAGTCACATACAAAACTGTATTACCGTACCATGTGTCCGAATACATTACACAATTTTTGAGGGCACATTATACAGAAACTAAGATGCCAAAGCACTCAATGCAAGGAGACTACTTGGCTTAAGATTTATGGTATATTTTTGAACTCGACTGAAGCTTATTCAAAAATGAGGCTGTTGAAATGGAAGGCACACTTGTGGCTAAGATGCTGTCCTTGTGATGATTACCAAATCTCATGACTCATTGTGAAAGACAACAATTGTCTCACTAGGCCCTGCTGATTACTTGTGTATCTTTAGAAAAACAAAAAAAAGAATACAGTCCAGATGTATTGCAATTGTTCTAGGAAGAAATGTGAGAAACAACGGCAAGAAGATTGCTGGAATACAATGTGTGCAGGGTGTCTGCCAATTCCTGCTCACAGACAGAGAAAATAAAAGGGATAATACCAACTGGTAGGTTCTTGATCAATTTGGACAACATCAGCAGAGTGAGAGAGAAATGAAATGCAGTAGCTGGAACGCAAAATGAACTGTCTAGGAAGCTCAAACTCTCTTTGATGCCATTACTTGGAAAGTAGCAAGTGTGCATTATGCACATAAACAAGAAGACACATCCTCTGAAACAAACGCTCAACAGATGTTTGTGTGCTAAAACAATGCAATAAAGTGAGAAAGCAATTTCAATACTGGTAAATGTTTCAGAGTTTCTTATCCATTTTCATTATGATGCATATGGGGACTTGATTTATATGCAGACCGTGTTACTATTTCAATGACATTTGCAGTTTGAATTGTAAATGAGTACATTAGGTTCAGAATATAATAATCGTGTATGTAAATTCCTATGATTTAATTCCTAAGAGTTAATTTCTCTGATACACTGGGCAGTGTGAAGCCTGAATGAATTATGGATGCCCTTTTAATCATGCTAATTTTGCATTTTAGACTGTTGACATACAAACATTAACTGTATGCAAATCATCCCTTGGAAAATACGCTGCATATAAAGTCAGACTGAGGGCCCTTAAAGTCAAGGTCAAAAGAGCAGGGGACAAAAAGTAGTAAATTTGAGGTAGTGATTAAGCAAAATCTCAATTACTAGGCTTTCACAATATACCGGTGCTGCAGTAGTATCACGATGCCCAAGCCTCAAAATACTGGCTACGTCCCAATATTTTCCAAACGGTAGTAACGTGATCAACTTGAACTGAACTTAACTTGTGGAGTGGCAACCATGGCTCATATTCAGCAAGTCCAGTGCTTCAGGTGCCATTCACAAAGGAAATGAGACGGTGCGCAACACAATATAGTAATTAAAAGATGAATTACTTTTTAATTTGACACTGTCTTATAAAGAAAAGCAAAAATTAAAAATTGAGGACTTCAGAAAGCTTGGGTTTGTTTGCAATGTTTACATTCATTATTAAAGATATAAACTTCCAAATTTCAAGTTTGACTTTGACTCCCTTGGGCTTTCAAAGATAACTGCACTCCAAAACATTTAGAACAAGATTAAACTATAATAATAGTTAATAAATAAACTATAATAAACATCCTCTGCAATAAAGAAGGATCCACATAGTAATAGAGGTACTGTGGTACAATTTGGTATTGTGATACTATAGCTGGTAATGTGACAACCCTATAAACTACTGCTTCTTTTTATGTATAATTTTCATTTTGAGCCAATTACCCAGTTGTAACTGTTGCTTTTCTATCATTACAGCAGATAAAAAAAGAATAAAAAAAGGCATCCTGCAATAACATACTCATTTAAAAAAAATAAAATAAAATAAAAAGAGAGAGAGAGAGAGAGAGAGAGAGAGAGAGAGAGAGAGAGAGAAAATATGAAAATAGAAAGTGAAGAAACTTGACTTGAAGTTTTGGCATTTTAACTTTTTTAAAAGCTTGATATATCAATATGTATATTTTAATAAAAATAATAGTAAATAATCTATACATGTATCCTTTTTTAGTTTTTCTGCTGAATGTTTCCAATTGTTAATTTTTAAATAGCGCCAATTTTAAACTTGCGCTGTTTCAATGAGAACACAGTTAAATGCATTATATATAACGTTTATAACTTTTATATACAATTTTAAGATACATTCCCAATGATGACTTATCTTTCACTCATTTCTGAGCGCAAGACCGATAGCACCATAATTAGATCATAATTAGAAACACATTTTCTAATTTTGTATGAACATAACGGAGGGAAACATGCATATAAAATAAATTAGTTTGATAAATATCAAAGCAAACACTGACACTCAGAGAGCACGAAAGAAATCTGCCTCTCTACACTTGAAATGCGACATGGCAAGTGCCGCCTTAAAGGTAAACACATAAGAAATATAGATATAAATAATATTACAGTGAACGAGAGAAGCTGCCTCCTTTTCATAATGTATGGACTCTACAATGTATATTGTCAACAGATGAGGTATACGATGCCTTTGAAATTCACCAATTTGCTGCTGAACTACGAAAGTACATTTCATTTGTTAACTATTTGATTCACGCATCCATGGTCAATAACAGTAATGGAAACTAACGTCAATACAAAGATAGATTGACAGAAAAAAAATACGTTTTGAATTGTGCATGTTGCTTGTCCAAGCAGAAATGATAGAACAGTATGTATGAAAACGTGTGAGTCACTGGCTGCTGCTGGTCTCTGTGGGCTGATTTCCCTGCTGCTCCTTGCTCAGTATGATGCTGATCAGATCTCCCTCATGCTGCTTCATGTGCTCCATCAGCTGCTCTTTACTGGTGGACTCGAAGCCACAGATACAGCAGCAAAAGAGCAGCACACAGTATTCCATACCTGCCCGCGTCTGCCCCGAGCTGCTCTGCCACGCCACAGCCCCGCCGGCCTGCTCCCTGCTGGACGAGGACCTCACGGGGTTGCCCTCTGCCCCACCCATAGCAGAAGCCACCTCAGGTGATTGTTTGTCTTTTCTGCTCAAGACGATATAGGGACGCTCCACCCCAGTCTCATGTGTTGACTTCAGAGGTGCAGTAGGAGATCTTAAACCCAGAAGAAAAAATAAAGAAAACAAAATGACTTTAGTGTGGCCATTAACTTTCTGAAAGACCATGTCGTTTGATTCCAAGACCTTTCTGGATATACCGTTCCCTTTGCGCAAACTAATCCTTCCTTCTGAGGAATCTCCCTCCTCTGCTTCAGTCATCTATCTCTTTCTTCTTGAGCATTCATACAAACCTTTATCTATACAACTGTTTGGGCTATGGATCTTAATGAGGATGTGCATGTTTTATTTTCGGATCAGATATGGGGTATGTTTAAATTGTCTTCTAAAAATCCTAATCACCAAATGATTCATTGGAAATTGCTGCATAAGGTTTACTTGACTCCAATGGAACGTTTTTATATGAATCTGTCATCTTCTCCTAAGTGTAATCTTTGTTCGCAAGGATCTTCAGGCACGGTTTTGCATTTTTTTTGGGAGTGCCCCTCTATCTCATCTTTTTGGACTCGGCTCTCATAGGATCTATCATATTTGTTGGGTACTGAGATATGTTTGACTCTGCGCTATTTTTTCATGAATGACCTTGTCCATCCAACAAAGATGTTTACTGTTAGCTGCTCTCACAGCAGCAAAAAATTGCTAGTCAAACGTTGGAATCCTCCTCACACAATGGACAGATGAACCTGGACTGTGTATTTGTTGAACATCATCTTGATGGAACTCTCAACTTCTCGTATACATGGATGTGAAAACTGTAAATTTATGGCATTTAGCTTTTAATGTTGTGTCATCTTTTTCTAAAATCTTTGTAAAAATTATTTTATATTTATTTATTTATCTATTAATATTAATTTATTTTTATTATTATTATTAATTTTATTTTATTTTATTTCATTTATTTATTTATTTATTTTTTAAGTCTACCAAGGGGTGGGATGGATTGGGGTGGGTTCTAAATTTGCACAGCTGCTTTTTGTTTTATACTATTGTTCCCAGAAGAAATTTCAATAAACAGTTGTTAACAAACAAACAAACAAATAAATAAATAAATACAATAGAAATCTAGAATATAAATCTAAAATGTTCAATAAATAATCAAAAAAAAAAAAAAAAAGGAATCATGCCAGGCTGAAGACCGAAGTAATGGCTGCTGAAAATTCAGCTTTGCCATCACATGAATAAATTACATTTAAATATATAAACTAGAAAACAGTTATTTCAAACTGTAATAATATTTCACAATATTACTGCTTTTACTGTATTTTTGATCAAATTAATGCAGCCTTGATGAGCATAAGAGACTTCTTTAAATAACATTTAAAATATCTGACCAACCCCAAGTCTTTGAACTGTAGTGTATAAATTAAAATTCAATATCATTTTCTGTACGTTTCTGTAATGAGAAACAGTGTGGTAGAATGTGTTGATAATTTTAACTACATAACCCTTTACGTTTCGGAGCAAACATAAATATTGATACCAAATACTTTCAAAAGCTTGGAAAATATGGAGAAAGTTTTTGTTCAGATGTAGTGGGCATAAATAAAATACACACAGTGTAAGTCACACAGAATTATAATTATAATCATAGGCGCCAATTTATGTTTCTGCCGGTGGGTGCTCAAGCCTGCAACCCCCCATCCACCCCCAAATTTTCGCTAGGTAAGCGAGAGGTTTTGGGTTCTAATCCGCCCTCACATATTTTTTTTCCCCTTAATAAAATCAAAGATGATCATCGTACATAAAGAGCAGGGACACGTTTGTGTGTATATTGTTTTGTGATGTAACCGGAATGAATGAGCGATAGATTGAAGCGCTCCTGTGTGAAGACTGTGCACGAGCCACAAGAGAGAGTTCCGTCACTAATAACAACGCAACGAACATTGTAGCACTACAATCGCAAAGACATGTCCCACCCGTAAATTATGCTTATGCAAATGATACACATATTCTTTCTTTGAGGGTTGTGCTTCACTTAATAAAATGATTTAATACATACCTGTTTACAATAAGCACTTATTCGTGTGTACACAGGACAAAGTTTGAGGGCGCACACGTAATATCAATCTGAGGGAGCGCAGCAGAGCCATGATCACTATTGGAGAGCAAGCCTGCTGCAAGCCTAGAGATTCAAGCATCCCGTGGCACCCTCTCGTATTACAATAATGCACTCTTGACATTTGCCATTAAAATAACGCCAAAAACTGCCTCAAATGAACTATGAAAACGACAATAATGTCGTCCAAACTGCAAACCGCGGGTGCTCGATCATTTCCGTGGGTGCTCGAGCCCCTGAGCACCCGCAGGATTGGTGCCTATGACTATAATGTTTTAGCTGGGATGCGCCGAAACTGAAAATTCTGTATGCACTTGGCCGAAAACCAGTGTTCGAACTATACTGTGGACTTTGGGGGAGCCCACATGTTTTTTATATTTTTATTTTTTTTGGGGGGGTGGGGGGCTTGTTCGTGCGCTTGCGCGTGCCTCAAAAGAGGACTTACAATGACTTACAAAGATACATAACAGCTACAAGTGTATGCACTACTTGCTTTATGCAAGCACTATATAGGATAAATCACTATACAGGATTTACCCTATTATACTTTATCGACACGAATTGATAGGTGAAACAACAAACAGCCACCCACAAATAGTCTATAAATAAAGCATCAGGCTGTCTTTGAGTTCACATGAACAACGGTTAAAGTTACTCGTCAGGCTACAGAAGAATACCATAATTCCTCCGTTCAATTAGGCCTAAGACATCGAGAGTCACGCAGACCTGTAACAACCCAGCCATAACACATAATTGCGAATAACATGCCTTAACGCAGAATCGACCACAGAGGCCTGGGGTCAGCTTCCTTTGCTGTTCGTCCAGAAATCCAAGAAGTGGATGGGCGATGGCCTGCTTTAATCCAAGATGTGATAAAAGGCATTGGGTCGAAACTCTCCAATGGGGGTCCATTAATGTCCAGAAAAAGGAGCGATGAGAGGCTGTTTTCACGCAACCTATTGCGGGTCTTGCTGTCAGTATCATTGATGGCAGAAAATCCCCTTTCACACTCAGCTGAAGTAGGAAGGTATGTTCTACTTGCTGTACAAATCTTTTCCAGCTTTCTGCCTGGTACTCTGTCTTGTAATTTCCAGTCATGAAACTCCTCGACCACCTCTCTGGCTGGTTCTCCAAGCATTTTAGCAAGTGCACGTACTTCGTTTTCTCCATACAGGATCAAACCATTCCGATCCTGTGGCCAAAAGCGCTTGTCCAGGGGTTTTAGCATTTCTAAGAGGTCTGATTCTGGCATTCGCCTTGTGAGATTGTTGATAAGGGAATAAGGGAAAATAATAAGGGAAAATAATCACTAAGTAAAGGTGTAACAAAATGTCTCTAGAACAGACATATGGCAAATATTACAGCTGTTTATCACAAACACAACATTTATCCATTATTTTGATTTCACATGCAAACGTTGTTACTGAAAATGCTTTTCAGCATTGTAATTCTCTATCACAGTACAGTAATGCAATCTTTCATAGACTTATTCACGTTTAAACTCAAATATAACTTTGTTTTCCTACCTCCATGAGTGCCATCTATTATTGCCTTGTTTATATAAAAGTGCACTTTTGCTTGTTTTAAATCTAGCCAAAAAGCCATGTGTTGACTGTAAAACAATAGACTTTAATTATATGCATTTATGGTGTAATTACTACATTTCCATGCCAATCCATGTTCATTTTTACCGCGATCAATGGGCTGTCACCTTAATTCAGCGCGTACAGCACAGCAAAAATAGACTCTGTGCGGAAACAATCTTTGCACTGCTGCAGACGCACCGCTCCTAGAGCGCACTGCCGAACCGCAACAGTGTACAGTGTGAACGCTTTAAACCGTTAACATGGGCGCAGAAAAAATACGCACCACAGGCGGAGTATGGCATTACGTTTGTCTATATGCCCGGTCTGTTCTGTTTCTGATTGGTTCGGATAGCATTCTGCAGGAGGTCGGGACGCTATAAAATCGTGCTCTAAAGCGATTTAGAAATCGCGCAAGCTCAAATTGTGATTTTATGACGATTTCGATTAATCGCACAGCCCTAGTCCCTACAAGCGATGCACCCCAAGCTTCCATCCTTAACAAAAAGCCATGTATATCAGATCTTCCAGTCTCTCCACTGCTGGCTGTTCCAGTTTAACGGGAGAGAGGAGCAAGAGGGGTTAGGATCATGACCGGCCTCTGAAGAGCTGTTACCACCATCATCTTCAGACAGAAAGGACTTTATTTCTTCAGCTTCTTCTTGCGTTTTCACCCGGCGGGAGGTGTGCTAACAGGGCTTGCAGCAGGCGAATCGGTCGTGCTATTAACGTCATCACTACACAATTTCTTAGTAAAACCAAAATTAATTAAACTGCCTTGTGTTCTTTTTGCCATGGTGGCTATATGATGCTAACTGCAGAATGGATTTCAAGGACTTCGCACGCAGATCAACGGCTTTCAATGTTTATATTTTTTCTATGAATCTTTTGAGTTAACGTACTAAACATGAGTGGAATTTGCACCGCAGCACCCCCACACCTTGATGCTCATGACAAGAATAGCATGTATATTTATCTTTATAGAGGTGAATCAGGTTTAAATCGCCGTCATGCATGAATGAATGATATTTTTACAATTTTACACATAATAATCCACAATGATTACATTACACAAAACTGAAATTGCACGTCAAAATAACACACTGTGAGTATTTTTTGAGACCCCCCCCAAAATTTCACAAATTACGTTTTCAGGGGAGCCCGTCTTATTAAGGGGAGCCGAGCTCCCCCTAGCTCCCCCGTAGTTCGCACCCTGCCGAAAACCAAAACCGAAAATGCTTTTCAATAATATTTATTATTTTATTAAATTATATAAAATAATTTTACAAGACTTTTAATTTGACTCAATTTCAATGATACTGAATTTAAAAAATACAAAGCAATAAAATAACCACACTTTTATTGACAGTAACAATAAAATTGGACAGAAAATATCAACATATTATTTTTGTTTAGTTCGAAGCAACAGAATCAGATTTAACAGATTTTTTTTTCTTTGACTAATTATCCAAATGATGTATAGTACTACAAAGCTATTATCATCATGGCATCTGAGCAGAGAATAGCGGGGAGCAGATCAGAGAACGAGAGGGTAGCATCATTTCACCAACGTTGCCCAGTACACCTATACTACACCATGTTACAGCACAGTAGCGCCATTGCAATTAGGAACTATAGAAGTATACTACATAGAAATGTCCTGTCGCCACGTTATTTGAGCAGACTTTGCTTTTCCGGTCAGTGTTGCCAACTAATTTTCAGGGGAAGTTGCTAAAGGAAGGTCGATTTGTTGCTAAAAGTTGCTAAATGACATTGTGATATTATTGCGCGATGACATCATTACGTAATTACGACGCAAAAATGTGTCACTACATCAAATCTCAGCAAAAAATATATTTTATATATGTTAATTTAGATTTGTTTGTAAAATAATATGAACACATTATATAATATTAAAATATAAATAACTGTATTTTTAAATACAACACTGAATTATTGAACACTTACAGTTTTGAACCATTACAATTATTTTTTTATTGGCTAATAAACTAGTAAAACTACACATTCTGAACAGTTATAGTTTTAAGCAGTATATTAGTAATTAGTATGCTACACTCTAAGTAAAGTCTGTAAAAATAGGGCACACTCTACTACAGTGGTCTTAAACTCAATTCCTGGAGGGCCACAGCTCTGCAGAGTTTAGCTCCAACCAGCTCTAAGTCACACCTTCTTGGAAGTTTCTAGTAATCCTGAAGACCTTGATTAGCTGGATCAGGTGTGTTTGATTAGAGTTGGAGCTAAACTCTGCAGAGCTGTGGCCCTCCAGGAATTGAGTTTGAGACCAAGGAATTTTCCGTATTGATTTTTCACGTTTTATTTTTTTACCTGCATTTTAAATTACGCATTGTATTTTGTGTTTACGGGTTACAGGGTTACAACAGATAATGGATAACACATAATGTCCTGAAAAATTACTAGTACCTTTTCCATTTTTCTAGATATTTTTCTTACAGTGTACTAACTGATCAACAATCGTAGGTACAAGCTAAGGTGTATCATAAATGAACAATTATTCAATTATTATTATCAAATTGAACAATTGCAAATAGCAGCTAACTTATTTCACGTGATGTGTGTACTGTTAGGCATCTTTGGTTTCCTCATTTTGTGTAATTTAGATGGAAATTGTGTGCCTTTTTATCGTTCGAGTCACTTATCAAAAGTTGCTAAAAATTGCCAAATAAATTTTAAAAATAGCTAAATTTGTCACAAGGTGCTTTTGGAAGAAAAAGTTGCTAGGGTAGTCTTAAAAGTTGCTAAATTTAGCAACAAAATTGCTAAGTTGGCAACATTGTTTCCGGTGAGTGTGAGCGGTACACGAGTGGAGCGTTCACATGGGCTGTGAGCAACTCAATGAAACGTACATTCATAGAGTGGAATACTGAGCAGAGCGTCACACTGCACAGTGACAATGGCTAGACCATTTTCGGCGGCTGAAATTTTGGTGCATCCCTAGTTTTACCTACATCCACTCACCCTAGAGCAAAAGAAAAGAAAAATAAATAAATAAACCACACAAAATCTATATTGTAATGGGCCTTCTTACCGGCTGCTCTGGGAAATGGCCTCATTGATGGCCTTGTTGACTTGCTCATAGTTGTAATTCTGATCTCCAGCGTGTTTCCACATGTGGGATTTGAGAGATGGTGGGTGGCTGCACACGTAACCACACAGAGAGCACCTGTAGCACAGAATGAAGATTACGACCCATCTCCACTTAGAGTCAAGTTCTGTGCACCAGCTCAGTGTTTGTTTCTCACCTGTACTGCTCCAGCAGCTGCATGGCTTGGTGTTCCTGTGGATGTCTCTTCATGTGGCTCTTCAGGCTATTCATATTAGTTGTGGCAAAATCACAGCTGCAGCACCTAGAGGGGTCGTGCGACACAGGATAAACAATTAGAGCGGCAAGGCCGCGGTTTGAAAAGAGACCTTCTGGGGCACCTGTCAAGAGGGGTCAGGCGATGTTTGTTTGTGCGGTAATTTGTTTTTTATGTGCGCGGCTGTGTGTTTGAAGGGCTGCATTTGAAGAACAATGAAAGGCTGTTTGTAGAGAGGCTGAACTCAAAGCGCTGCTTGCAGCAAACGCAATACATTGCAGGCCTTGAATGGATCCATGGCTGTGTTAAAAGGACCCTCTCTCTCAGAAGCTCTGTTTGAAATGATCATGGGTGAGCAGAACTGAAGCAAGACATGGCACCACACACAAAGAGACCATAATGGGACCTTGAGGTGTTTATGTGAGCTTACGTGTGATCGGGTGAGTTTGCGTTTGTGCGTTTGCATTGAAAAGAAAAAGATCTTGTTCTTTTATAGCATATAAGGGCTTTACACAATGAGTGCAGGCAGCACAGCCTTATCCTGAGCACCATTGCACCCTTGTGGTGATAACTGGTAAAGCTTTCATTTCCAGCCAAATGTAATGCAACATAGCTGATGCGTTCTGATTTGTTCTCCTTGTGTAATGTATCTTTTACAACAAAATTAAATATTCAATGAGTATGAAAGAAATAGTTATTTTCCCCAAACCTGTATGGTTTATCAGAGTTGTGGATTCGTCGATGGTTGCGCACCCCAACATATGTGGAGCTGGTGTAGTCGCACACATCGCATTTGAAAACACTCTCTTCACCAACCGAATCTGAGCAAAAAAGAGAAATACACACAAATCAGAAAAGAATGTCCCCAAGTTCTAAGTTGTTAAATAACTACCAGCACCATGTTTATATGTATGTATGTATGTATGTGTATATGTATATATGTATATATATATATATATATATATATATATATAAATAAATAAATAACAATGACAATCACTCACACATTATTTGACATTTTAAAGTCAGCATGAAAAAAAAAAAACTGTATATTGTTATTGATCTTATTGTGAACAATATTCATCCATGTATGCTTCATTTTTTATTAAAGACACCCTCATGTGAAAATCAAGTTTTTTACATGTTTACATGTCTGTCTGGTGTTTTTATTATGCTTAAAAACAAATCATGTGATTTATCAGTCAACACCATTGCTGAGGATTTTCTTCTTAAAGGGATAGTTCACCCAAAAATGAAAATTATGTCATTAATTACTCACCCTCATGTCATACCTTCATCGTGGAAGTACCCTTGCTGTCTATGGGAGGGTCAGAGAGCTCTCGGATCTCATCAAAAATATCTTAATTTGTGTTCCAAAGATGAACGAAGGTCTTACGGGTTTGGAACAACATGAGGATGAGTAATTAATGACAGAATTTTCACTTTTGGGTGAACTATCCCTTTAAAACTGTGGTGTACCAAAGACAGTCTCAAAAACACTTTGAAACCGCCTCAAACATCACAAACATATAAACAATCCCATCAACGGGGCAGGGCTTTTCATATTATTATCTCCACTGGTCATAAATTTCTATCTACAATGTCTTTTTGCATAGACTCTTTAAGTCAGACAGAATCCACTCACTTGGTTCTGCATGCTCATGAATCCTTTCATTATAACAAGCAAAGTGTAGATGTGATGTGAATAAGAGATTAATTGTGCAGTATAAAGCTTCATTGATTATAATGCAACTTGAGATTGCATGAGATCGTGAAGAACCAAGATGAGTGATCGCTTTTTACTGATTATAAAGGGAGCACAATTTGCGTGCTTTCTAGGGTATAATCCATTGAGTATTTGAATCAATTCATTCATTTATTCAGTCTCCGATAACCATTTACCCAGTACTGCCACTTTCCACTGTGTAGCGTTTACTGCTTCAAATAACTGAGTGAAAGTGGAGCAGGTTCAAACTGGTGTGATTAAGTGGAGACACTAGTTAGATCTGCGTATACTAAATGAGGTAAGGGTGTATGTCCATTTTTAGGACAAAGAAATTATTTTCATGGAAAAGAAACATTTAAGTATGTAATTTTGATGATTAAAGTTGAGTTTGGGATAAATTTTGTGATTGTACTGGGGACTTTAAAATGTCCTTTAAAATAAAAAGCATCACTTAAAATTTGCCCCTCCAAAATCGACTGCAAACTTGCATTAATTTTTGAGTGCAACCCCCACATCTCAACCAATGGATAGAACCAAATCCCCACCCTACATTTTTTTCCTTTTTCAATAATCTGTTACACTCAAATGCGTGTAAAAACGTGGAAAAAATCTTCTGTTGCATCACGACAATACTGTAAGTGGAATGTTTTGGAAAACTGCTTTTGTTTCGCTGGAATAGCGCTGGAGTGTTCAATTCTCACCCTCTTCTGTTATCTTGGCTGGCTCTTCAATGATTGCTGTGCTTTCAGTGACGTGGGTCAGTGTGCTGCTGATGTCGTCTATCCCATGCCCATCTCTCTCGTGGTTTCTCAGCTGACTCTGAATGAGGTATTAATAAAATCAGTGCTTCATAAAAAGGAAGTTTATTAATAAAGCAGAAGGAAGGGAGAGCAGAAACTCTAGTACGCCAATCTACATGAAGTAAAATTAATACTTGCTCCCCACTCAGAACAGTTGGGACCTGCTTAAATATGTATTGCCTACCAGAAAATGCAAAGATAATTCAATAAAGTTCAAATCAAAGAGATTATGTAGTCCATTTTAAGATATCAATTCAATATAGAAACAAATAAACAGTAAATGGGTATTCGACCTAGCGCTATGTTCAAGGAGTTTAGTTTCTCAAAGAATTTCTCTGCTAAAGAAGAAAGTATTTCAAGCATAAAAAAATCAGCCCTTTATCATTATCAATCAGCCCTTTGTCATTAAAAAAACATTTAGTTAGGGTTTAAGAAAAAGGAGAAAAAGTCACTATTTAAACAGTGATCCGACTAAAATGTAATTAAATATTTAAAAATGTTCACAAAATGAAAATTCTGTCATCATTTACTTACCCTCATGATGTTTCAAACCTGTATGACTTACTTTCTTTTGTGCAACACAAAAGAAAAATATTTTGAAAAACATTGATTCCAGTTTTGGACCCCACCCAAACTAGAATTGTTAAAAATGTTCAAAACCTTCAAAATACCTTCTATGTTGTGCAGAAGAAACAAAAAGTCATACAGACATACAAAAGAGTAAATGATGACAAAATTTAAATTATTTGGTGTGCACTGAACACAATTAGCTCAATACTTTTTCGTTCCAATTAGGGGTGTGCGATGTGACGATTTTTGATCGTGGACGATAAAAATGTCTCCACGATCTGCTTTTGAAGAAATATCGTAGTATCGTGCTACAGCACACATTCTATCAATTACAGTTCTGGCGCCTCCGTATCATACTGTACAACACGACATACAGCGGTAGAGTTACTCTGACAGGACACTGCACTTATTCGCGATCGCAAAAGTACATTATTTGCGTGTGTTTTAAAGCCTTGCCGGTTAAATGTTTCATTCGCGCGCTGGTCTGACGTCCTTTCTGAGCGCATACACCAGAAGCGCACGCACTAAAACCCTGTCAAACAGCGCCTGATTACTGAACTAAGTTATCTTTTATGCTAATACTGTCAAAACACACAAGGGTTACATATAGACTCCGTTGGTTATGTCTAAAATGAAAGTAAACAGATGAGAGATAAACGGATGCGTGCCTGTATATTAGATGCGTGCAAGTCTTAAAGGGACAGTAATAAACATGCAGCCGACAGTCATTAAAGGGATAGTTCACCCTAAAATTTAATATCTGTCATTATTTACTCACTCACAGGTTGTCCCAAACCTATATTAATTTCTTTCTTGTGCTGAACACAAAAGAAGATATTTTGAAGAATGTGGGTAACCAAACAGTTGCTGGTCCACATTGAATTTGATAGTAGGAAAAAAAATCCTATGTAAGTCACTGTGGACCTACTGTTTGGTTTTTCACGTTCTTCAAAATAGCATTTATGTTTAGCAGAAGAAAGAAACTCACTCAGGTTTAAAACAACTTTGGAGTAAATGATGGTATAAAAATAAAACACTATGACAGAATTGACAGACAGATGACAGAATTTTTATTTTTGAGTGAACTATTCCTTTAACGTTAATAAAACAACAAAACGCAAAGAGAAAAATCACTCACTACTCTCGAGTGAAAAACTTTAATACAGTTGCTTTAGGAATCAGTCTATAAAGTGTTTTATTTTTATATTTGTTCATTCACGCTAAATACACCTATTGTACCTGAAAATAAAGCACTGTTTGTTTTATTTGTATTTTATGTGTATTTGTAATGTGTATCTTTGTTCTTATTTTTTAATAAGAAAGATAAAATGACAAAGATTTTTTTATCTTCTCCCACTTTGTCTTTATAATAGGGAAATTAGTTTGGCTGTAATGCTCAGACAACTTGCAAAATAGTAAAACCAACATGACAAAGAATCGTGATAAAATTGTGAATTGTGATATTTCAAAAAAAAAATTGTGATATGATATTTTTTCCATATCGTCCACCCCTAGTTCCAATAGAGGCACATTAGAATAAATTACTTTCTTAATGTGAATTTCCACCTGTTTCTCTCCTCACCTTGTAGTGGAACCTCTCAGTGCACTGTTTGCAGTTGTACATGCGAGGTTTGAAATGGTGAATCATGTGATGCTCCAGGTCCTTGCTGTCACAGGCTATATGCTCACAGATGGGGCACTGGTAGGGCCGTCTTTGTCTATGAACACGTAGGTGCTGCTTTATGTAACCCTTGTTTCCGCTGCTGTACAGGCACAGTCGACAGCGGTAGGGCCTTTCGCTCCCAGCAATGTATTCCACCAAACCGTCTGTAGTGGAAATGTCACCAGGTACAGCAGCTCCCCCAGAAACTCCACCTCCATGTTGGCTTTGGGCATTGTCCTGCAATTCCTTCAGAATGTCTTCATCTGAAGTGTTTTGGTCAGAACGCTCTTGCAGTCGCTCAATGACAGTCAAAAGAGACATGCTGATTCCAGCTTTGGAGGGTCCCTCGACCAGCACATCTCGAGAATCTTTTGAACTCTGGAGGCCAAGATTAAGAAGAGCACCTGGATCGCCAATTGCAGCTGTGAGCTCTTCTGAGGATGCCTTCGGGTTGGTGTCAGCAGTCTCTATAATTCTCTGGCCCGTGTCAGGGTTTTGAGTACTCTGGTCGTGGATACCTTTTGCAGTGGTTTTGCTAAGCTCCGGGGCCCTCATGGGCATGGCCACCAATGCCTCGGCTGCCAAAGAATGCAGCCGCAGAGACTCTGAGTAAGTCCTCCTCCGAACCGGTGGCACGTTTTCATCTGAGGGAGAACTCGAAGACACTGACTCTTCCTCCTGTTGTTGATCTTCTCCATTCCAGGCGATCACAACCTCCTCCTTTTGTTCGTAGTACACATGTTGGCTCTCTAACTCTGGCTCCTCAGAAGCAAGGAGGGTCTTGTCTCCTCCTACTTCTGGGCTGAGGAGCAGAGGTTTGCTTGAAACCGGTTCCTCGGCACAGGGAAGGCGTTCCACGATGACGTTGACGTGGCCGGCGCTGTTGCCACTACAGTTGATAATCTTCTGCGCAGAGGACAGGAGGCTATCGGAGCTTGCCTGCTGGCTCTCAGTCTCCAACTCCAGCTCCATTTGGGCTTCTGGTGTCACCTGGACCTCCATCAAGGGCTCCTCTGGGTCTTTAAGAGAAAAAACTTGACTAATCACTGGGAGTTTGGTCTCCACTGTTTTTAAAGTTTCCTTCTCCCCATGACACCTCACTTCTGGTGAAGCACACAGCTCTAGCTGGAGGCTGGAGGAGCCATGAATGGTCTGAGGTTTTCCTCCAGCTGCTGCAAGGATTACAATGGTATCCTCCTTACCTGCTGGAACCAAATGAGGACTGGAGCTTTGTAAGGTAACAGGACAACTTGTCTCATCTTCAAATATGGGGTATGAGCAGTCAACCAGGCCAGCGTGTTTCCATGCATGGGTCTTCAGATTGCGCTGTTGTTGGCATTCATAGTTGCAGATGAGACAACAATACCTGCCCTTCTCAAAGCTGTACCACTTCTTCGACGTGGACGTCTTCTCTGATTCCAAGTTGCTTGCCTTCAAAACTGCCATTCTTTGGTGAACACTCCTTGCTTGTTCATCTAGGGTGTGTCTGGCATGATCGCCCTCCTCCAGGTGGAGTCTTACATGTGTCACCAGCTCCTCTTGATGGTTTGAAGTGAACTGGCACTCTGAGCACATGAGGATGAGGTCACTGTGCTGCTCATCATGAAGCAGGAGATGTTCTTTCAACAACTCCAATGTAGGGGAGATAAATCGGCACATACTGCACTGGTAGCACGTGACCGTCCGAGTGCTTAAACTTGAAGGCTCTGGTTCGAACGCCTGCCCAGGCGTGCTGCTGGATGTTGGGCCGTCGTCCCTTTGTTCTCTGGATCTCTTACAAGGTGTGAGCCCTTCAGTGCTGTCCCTGCTGTCTGGAACAGGTACAGAAGCACAGGTCATCAAGGGTCTCTTTTTCCCAGAGACGGTGCATCGTCTGGGCCGCTTTTCCACGATCTTGCTGAGCTTCTCAATGACCTGAATAAGAGAGTCGGCAGCCTGCTTTTGCTGCTGCCGTTGCTGGTCCTCGGCACCATGAAGACGTCTGTCGGGAATGAAGACGGTATCCTGCTGGCCTCTGGTGTGAGGCACAAGGACAGCAACTCCACTGCTGTCCTCCATTCCTGTAACATGAACAAAACATATGCAAAAACATGAATGAAACAACATAACTGAGTAAACAGGAACTTCCTGCTCGTAAAAAGTTGGATGGGGAATGGTTTGACAACCATTTTTAACTGTGTGTGTGTCAACTGGCAGAGGTCCTCCTTATATATTTACAAGAATAGCCATTACTTCACAAACCTACAAATATCACACATTAGTTACCATCTAGTAAATCCGTCTAGATTCTTTTTTCATGACAGATTAAGTGATTCCTGAACTAAAAGTAGACTGTTCTGTGAGAGCTGGTTTTAAATAATGCTTGTTTGACGTGTTACAATATGGTATAACATGGTTTAGATATTTATGTGATGTGATATTTCATCACACAAGCTAGTATTTAGCTTTTTAACATGTTTGCATTGATAATAGTATTAATTAGGGATGTGCGCTATGACTAATTTGACTGTCGTTTAAACGGAAGTTTTGTATCCGACTAGTTGACTAGTCTAAAAGCTAGAAACCCCCAAAAAATGGCAAAAGAAAAAAAAAAAAAAAAAAAAAAAAAAAAAAAAGTGTGTCTATATAACAGCCTACACTTGAAATACTTAATCTTTGAATCACGCTGTCAAATCCCTCAATGAATTCTGCTAAAAATAGGTCAATTATGCCGTATGCTTGCCTCACGTTATCATCATTTAATTTTAGGCGATCGTTAAACAGAAAAAAAAAAAAAAAAAAGGAAGAGCATACACTCAACATAAACCAGTGAATAGCTTGTTTATTCAGATCGGCTGGAGTAATGCAGCAATGGAAAATCAATCAACAGACTAACAGAATTCTTCATTTTCATATAACGTTAGCCAACATATTAAAACAAGTCAAAAACAATAGGAAAGTTTATCAAGGAATAACATTAAAACGGCTTTTAAAAATGAACTTCATGTAGCTCCCTGACTTAATAAAAAGATAGACTCTCCAACTGGTGATTCCCACACTTTATTTGAATGCTCGTCACAGATCACCATTGAATGCCGTAAGACGTAGTACATCACTGTGATTCGGTGGCTATATTAGTGTTGTCACGGTACCAAAATTTCTGTATTCGGTATCGATACCAGTGAAATTCCACGGTTCTCGATACCAATTTCGGTACCAAAGCAAAACACAAAAACATGCTAATTAAAAAACACACTATTTTTATTAAAAGAAAAATAAAATGTACAAAAATCAATGCCATTCTTTATGCTTATTTAAAATTGTGTTTCAAGTTTTTTCCACAAGTAATAAAAGTACGGAAAACAGTAAACAAGTTTCACCCAAATTTAATTTGTCTTTTAATTAATGAAATTTAAAAACATTTTATTTTTTGGTAAATAAAGGGGATTTACTATTAAAATTAAAACATGGAAGAAATATTGTGTGATTATTTATTAAAAAATAAAGTTTATAAATTTTTTAAACAGTAGTAGTAGTATTGCATACATTCTACTAAATAATAGTAGCCTAATATATTTCTGGCACAATGTCTAAACCGAACTTTTATTTTGAAGGGTTGCCGTGAATACCTTTACATTTCTGTGTGTAGCTATATGATATGATGCTGATTTTACTCAAATGAAACAGTAAATGCTCGTGAAGTGACTCTCAGAGCAGTTCTGGAGATGTTGTTTATGTATTTATGTCCTCATTGAGACGGCAGATGATGAAATCACCGCGAGTGTCAGGCGCGCTTCAGTGTATGTAGTAAACAAAACCGCGTGTCTCTGCCATTCATTCATTCACACAGAGACTCGCAGAACATGCGGGATTCCTATTAGAATCGACTTTTGCAGCTTAATATTTACAGATACTAGTCCATATTGCGATTTGATTTAAGTGTAATGACCTACTTTTGATTAATTCATCTAAATTTTGAGAAATTCCGTGACATTCCGTGTTAAACTGTAAATTCCGTTTTTAAACTAGATTCCGCGATTCCGTCCGCGTTTTCTGCATCGCGGAAATCACAGGGCCCTACGTGTCAAGAACCGGGCTGACCGGGTACTCGGTACTTAAAAAAAAAAAAAAAAAAACCTGGTACCATGACGTTTTCATTTCTTTAGTACCGACTTGGTACCAAAGTACCGGGTCTTTTGACAACACTAGGCTATATATATATATATATATATATATATATATATATATATATATATATATATATATATATATATATACACAGTGGGTACGGAAAGTATTCAGACCCCCTTAAATTTTTCACTCTTTGTTATATTGCAGCCATTTGCTAAAATCATTTAAGTTCATTTTTTTCCTCATTAATGTACACACAGCACCCCATATTGACAGAAAAACACAGAATTGTTGACATTTTTGCAGATTTATTAAAAAAGAAAAACTGAAATATCACATGGTCCTAAGTATTCAGACCCTTTGCTGTGACACTCATATATTTAACTCAGGTGCTGTCCATTTCTTCTAATCATCCTTGAGATGGTTCTACACCTTCATTTGAGTCCAGCTGTGTTTGATTATACTGATTGGACTTGATTATGAAAGCCACACACCTGTCTATATAAGACCTTACAGCTCACAGTTCATGTCAGAGCAAATGAGAATCATGAGGTCAAAGGAACTGCCTGAAGAGCTCAGAGACAGAATTGTGGCAAGGGACAGATCTGGCCAAGGTTACAAAAAAATTTCTGCTGCACTTAAGGTTCCTAAGAGCACAGTGGCCTCCATAATCCTTAAATGGAAGACGTTTGGGACGACCAGAACCCTTCCTAGAGCTGGCCGTCCGGACAAACTGAGCTATCGGGGGAGAAGAGCCTTGGTGAGAGAGGTAAAGAAGAACCCAAAGATCACTGTGGCTGAGCTCCAGAGATGCAGTCGGGA
This sequence comes from Spinibarbus caldwelli, assembly GCA_039654775.1. Taxonomy (NCBI): domain Eukaryota; kingdom Metazoa; phylum Chordata; class Actinopteri; order Cypriniformes; family Cyprinidae; genus Spinibarbus; species Spinibarbus caldwelli. Next base: position 26,588,033 of record CM077221.1, on the reverse strand, counting down.
GATGAGAGAAAGTTGTAGAAAGTCAACAATCACTGCAGCCCTCCACCAGTCGGGGCTTTATGGCAGAGTGGCCCGACGGAAGCCTCTCCTCAGTGCAAGACACATGAAAGCCTGCATGGAGTTTGCTAAAAAAACACCTGAAGGACTCCAAGATGGTGAGAAATAAGATTCTCTGGTCTGATGAGACCAAGATAGAACTTTTTGGCCTTAATTCTAAGCGGTATGTGTGGAGAAAACCAGGCACTGCTCATCACCTGTCCAATACAGTCCCAACAGTGAAGCATGGTGGTAGCAGCATCATGCTGTGGGGGTGTTTTTCAGCTGCAGGGACAGGACGACTGGTTGCAATCGAGGGAAAGATGAATGCGGCGAAGTACAGGGATGTCCTGGACGAAAACCTTCTCCAGAGTGCTCAGGACCTCAGACTGGGCCGAAGGTTTACCTTCCAACAAGACAATGACCCTAAGCACACAGCTAAAATAACGAAGGAGTGGCTTCACAACAACTCCGTGACTGTTCTTAAATGGCCCAGCCAGAGCCCTGACTTAAACCCAATTGAGCATCTCTGGAGAGACCTAAAAATGGCTGTCCACCAACATTTACCATCCAACCTGACAGAACTGGAGAGGATCTGCAAGGAGGAATGGCAGAGGATCCCTAAATACAGGTGTGAAAAACTTGTTGCATCTTTCCCAAAAAGACTCATGGCTGTATTAGATCAAAAGGGTGCTTCTACTAAATACTGAGCAAAGGGTCTGAATACTTAGGACCATGTGATATTTCAGTTTTTCTTTTTTAATAAATCTGCAAAAATGTCAACAATTCTGTGTTTTTCTGTCAATATGGGGTGCTGTGTGTACATTAATGAGGAAAAAAAATTAACTTAAATGATTTTGAATGAAGGCTATAAATGAAGGCTATATTGTCTAAAAACAAAACAATGCTCGTTTTACTTACTCAGATCATGCACATTTGTTATCGAAAGCCAAATGGCTCAGAATTCACGTGCTTTTCACCGCCGTATCAATATTAAAACGTCGTTTTCATAACGCCGCCACGCGTTGAATAAGCGCCGTTAGGCGATAAGTTAATGGCAGATGGCACCACGCGTTAAAATAACGCCACACGCCAACCGACGTTAACGCCACACGCCACTTAAGATACAGATTTTCGGTGTGTTCCAAACGGGATATATCGCCCTCCGAAGGGCACTTTAGACTTAAAACAATCATGGCCGCCATATTGAAGGGTCATTCCAAACCGAAGTGCTCAAAACTAGCCACTTCAAAGGGCCCTTCGGAATGAAGGATTTCGAAGGGTACAACTGATGGACACTTTGGGCTCCCATGATCCTTTGCACAGATTCTTTGCATGATGAAGGCGCTTCCGTATGATGACACAGAAGGGCACTTCAACAAAGTGTTGTTTGGTCCCCTACATCCTTCAACCCTTCGAAGCTCTCACTCCGGAGGGTAAACCCTTTGAAGGGATTAGGGCATAGGGATGAGCCCTTCCGAATGGAACGCAGGGTTATTTGCTCATCTACATGGACACACCTCTCATGGCTACGAGGACTCTACGGCAAGTCGGAGCATCCAGTTTGCAAGAGCGCGAAGATGGCACGAACAGCAAATTCTAGATATAGGGGAAAAAATGCCCCTGAATGAGCTTTTGTCTCAAAGTTATCACACGAGTCACGAATGAGTGCAAATTTGGAAATGATTTTATACAACAGTTAAATGAAAAATAAATTAATATTATCATTTTATTATTATTATTATTATATTATATTTTGAGTATCATTTCAGTTTAAAAAATAGTTGGGGATAGTTTCAGAAAAACTGAAATTCTGCTTATTTACATTTACTCACCCTGATGTTGTTTCAAACCTAATGTCTTTATTGCTTTTGAGGAACATAGGAAGATATTTTGAAGAATGCTGGTAACAAAACTGTTTTAGTCTGTAAATATATGTGGATTCAGATACAGCTTCTGAAAAAAAAAGTATAGCAGGTGTAATTCTAAATTAAATATTTCTTTTTAAAGCTACATTTTGTTTGCTTTTTCTCATTCTTTTCTTTTCTCATTTAACAATTATATGACTTTAAAATATCTTTTGAGAGTACTTTTTCTTCCTTTTTAAAAACATATGATAAACTGAAATGATACTCAAAAGTAGATACCTGAATTTTTACAATAAAGCACTTACAAATACTAGACCTGCAACTCTGGCCAAATTATAGATACTTTGTGTGTGAATTTGCACATGCTATAATGTAAGCATCATTAATGACCCCTTGTGTTTAATAAAAAAACAAAAGAGAAAATAAAGTGAGTGATTAGTGAAATTAAAGAATGATTTAAGAAAAAATGAGAATGATTAGTAATTAGTAACCTTTCTTATTTAGTGGTACAGTATTGCATTATTTGTAGATTATATTTAATACACTTTGCATAAACGTCTGCAATTAGTTTTTAAAAGGTAACATTACAGTCTTAAGGACTCTACGCTTACATTTCTTTTTTGATATTTTTTTTAATTTTTTTTTTAGGAACACCTTCTGAAATTAACCGTCCCATTATAGGGCAATATTACAAAGGTTTTTTTTTTTTTTTTTTTTTTTAACCTTTGTAATCCCATTTTTCAAAAATGATAAAATGTATGTCATATTTTGAGCCAAAACATTTAGATTTATAAAATTTTATCAAAATTTTAATTAAACAATAAATTCTATTAAAATAATGAAATACAATCAAGAAGAATAAGTTATCTGTCAAATGAAATCAGCATCAACAATTCATCTTTGCAAGGCACAGAACTCTTCTGTTGCATTAAGGAATATTTACATATTTTTTGACAAGACTCAGAGGTGGCATTAATGCATTTCATAATAACGATGTTATGAGATTAATGTTTAAAATATAAAGTTTTGAATATAGAAATATTAAATGATTTAAATGACTCAATTTATACTTTTAAAAATGAAACTGAAACTGCCAGTAGGTGGCAGCATGTCACTGCCTTGTCACTGAATCATTTTTTTAATCGACTCGTTCAAACGGCTGATTCATTTAGGAACGAAGCAAGTGACTCTTTATGAATGGGTGATTAAATCATTGACTCACTAGATTTGTTCAAAAACGCAGATTCGTTCAAAAACGAAACAGCTGTGTGTTTGCTTGGAGATGCGCAGTGGATCAGCTGTAACTTTGTTTGAACTTTTTGTTTAAGAAATACTCGGGCAGGCAAAATACTCGATCTCACAAACTTCCACTATAATTAATGAGGCTCCCTACACTGCACACTGAATCTATTATTACATCGTCTCTACACTATGTTATAATGAATGACAAAACTGCAGTCTGCTTTCATGATCTGAGGCGCAGCGATAAGCATGCAGTCTGCAGACCAGTTGGAAGTGAAACTCCATCCCCCCTCGAAATTCACTCTGCAGACTCCGTCCCTTTAATCTCATTTACTATCCTAACTGCGTGAATTTTTCAGATTTGTCTTAGCTGTGGATACTAATATAAAATATCTGGGGGGACCCCTCTAAGTCTATTTATTTATTTATTTTTTTTACTTCATATGGGGGGGGGTCACTACAAGCAGCCTGGAAATCCCACACCACCACCGAAGTGGGTCTTCAGAAGAATAGACGGCGCGGATGGGATCGCGGACCGCAGCGACAGCGGGTTGTAGTGTATGACATTTGCTGGCTTTGGCTAGCCTCCAAGCTAACGCATAAGTGCATGTATTGAATATGATTACGCATCGCTCCTGTAGAGTTATTGTAAGCCAATCTGACATTACACAGTTTACACAAAACTTTTCCGTTTCCTTGTAATTCAAAATAATCCCACACCTTGCTGGTCTTTCGCGTGGTCATTTTGAGCTCGCCGCAACTGACACGAAGAAAACGCATGTGAGGTCTGAGGTGAAATAAAGCAATAAGCCCCAAGAAGCCGCGGTTTACGCTGAGTGCCTAAAACCCCCTTAGCTGTTATAAATTCACTGTAAACCACGGCTTCGCGGGGCTTATTGCTTTTATAAAACGGTAGTCTCAGCCTCAGACGTCACGCCCACGGAGCGCTGGCTAAACGTCTGATGCATATGGCACACAAAAGTGGAAACACTTCAGGAGTTTCGAAGGTGTCGTCGGATTGCTTGAATTATACAGGATTTCCGGGAGACGTGTGTGTCGCGTTCTTTAACGTTCCGCCTGGAATCAAAGATGCCTTGATGCCAAACCCCCTAACGAAAGAAGAAAGCCGTCATGTTTACAACTGTGACGATGAGCGCTTATCAGGATCAACTAAACGCTGGATTTTCAAAAGTATGTGAAAAATTGAAAGTTCGCAGCATAGAATCTTTAAAGTATGTCCGAGAGTTTTACACACCGGTCTGTTATTGTGGCGACATTTCCACGCCCCAAAACGTGACACTGAACGAAACGAACTGTGATTGGTTGTTTGACGTGTCGGTCAAACGTCCTCATGGGCGGGCCTTGGCCAATGAAAGCTGCCATGGATTCCAGACCTTCAGCCGTCAGTCTAGTGTAATAGTGTGCTTAATAGGTACGGTTACCCTATGCATTCATAAGGTTTTCTTTTGTTTTTTTTTTTTGTTTGTTTGTTTTTTTTTTCTTTCAGGTATAATTTTGCAATAATGAATGACTATAACATCCCTTGGGGAAAATGTAATATTTCTGAATCGCTTCTAATTGGTCTGACTCATGAGTTGATTTTTCACTTTCTTTTACACATAGCACTTCTGCATTTTTGACCTACAGTTAAAAAGGAAGTTATGGAGTACTACACTGAATCAAAACAAAAACACGTGGGGCATGAACACATGTAAAGCATGCAATCATTCTACTCCAACTGATAACAAGGAAAGCTCTGTGTCCCCCCCTCCTACAATAAAAATTAGTTGCGTCCAAAATAAGATTGGACCCTGCTGCTGACATTCACTGGACTTTTTTTCCTTTACCATTGTTTGTGTGTGACAGAGAGAGAGAGAGAGAGAGCTAATGAAAAAAATATGTATAAAGGTTTGAGAAAATGATGACAGATTTATCATTTTGAGTGAACTTTCCCTTTAAAATCATTTGTTGTAAATATTCTAAATATACTATATTATAGGTAAGTGATAGCCAAAAGGCAAAATCGACAAGAAAAGAAACACGAATGGTGAAGGGTTAAAAATAAACACTCCACGTCTCTCTGTGCGGCAGTATATGGAGATATGAGCAGCTGACGGATGTTTAGAGAAACAGAGCTAATGACAGATACACAACACGTGCAAATCAATCTCGGATAATCGGTGTGAGACAGTTGAGCTGAAGTTCAGCAGTGTGTGTTTGAGAACATGGAGTCCGTGATAACCGTGGACACGAAATGTGAGAAAGGGGCAGGACGTTTCTGACAACAGCAGCACACACATGCACGCTTTACAGTTCAACATGAGCTGCAAATAAAACAACTGTGCCGTTTAATAAACAGCTCAGAGTCATGCGACCGTCACAGCCATCCGAACGCTACTTACTGATGCGGCAGTTGTGTCTGATCTTTGGCCTCAGAGCTGCTGATGCGCTGCTTTTTTTTATTCCTGTGGCGTAAAAGTGCTTCACTCTGGACTCAAAATGGCGAGAATGGAGCCCCGATCACGTGACTCGCTGCAGGTCACGTGACCGTGGAAAGTGACAGAAGCCCGAAACACCTGCCACCGCTTGAAGATGAGTTTAAGAAAGAAGTTCTTTCGTTCTACTTTTTGTAGATATTTGACTGAAATGTTATTCGATTACATATATGTCATAGCTTATGCATATTTAAACATTTCCGTTTTTTGTTACCATTAACATTTGTTCTGTTGTTTGTAATAGACACCTTCTTTGTTGACCATTAGTTAACAAATCCTCTGTAAACACTGCAGGTGTCATGACGCATGGCCTTCAAAGCTTCATATCTTGAGAAGTTGGGCCCTCAGAACATTCAGCGCTGTTAAGAAAGTTTTAGCTCTTTATCTTTCGATGCCGTCCGACTATTCTCAGTCCTTGCATTCATGAAGACATGGGCCCATGGAAAGAATTATGAACAAGACGCCAATTGTCTTTTCACAAACTTCTTCCAAGTTTATTGTTACATTCATACATTATATAGTCTCATTGCTAGGGGTGGTGCAGTGATACATCCAATGAGAATTATACACCACATCTGTGGTACTCAGGCCAAGAAATATACGTTATATAAAATGGAAGTCTGGCAAAGAAAGTTCTGGACATATTAGGGATACACTTGGACGGAGAGAACTACATCTTTATGCCAAGTGTCAATAAGCCAAGTCACCGCCGAGCTAGGAGGCCCCCTCCTCAGTTGAACATTTGAACTCCATTTAAGATAACATATGTGAGGATAAGAGAGATACAGTCAAACATAAGAGAGAGCGAGAGGAGGGAGTGAGACACAGAGAGAATGGGGAAAAACACGTATGGGAGGAGGGAGCGATCAGAAGAAAAGTGAGAAGGGAGGAGGGATTGCATAGAGGCAAACTCACAGAAACATCTGGCAGAGAGCATGATATATTTTAACAGTTCCCCCATTTGTTTATATAATAAACACCGTAAAGGCTCTCTGCCCAATTCTCCTTCTCCTAACATTCAATCAACATTTTTCTCATCCCACTTGAAATCAGCACATATAACAGTTCTAGTCATCAAGGCACTTACGAGCATCTTTTACCAACTTGTAAATCAAGACAAAAATCATTCTGAAGTATTCGCTACTTCCCTTGCCTACAATTCCTAAGCATATTCAGTAAACCTTCATTAATCAGCATCCGTATCAGGGATGTATGGTATAACTTCATTATCTAGCCAGTTTTCCTCACCCATCTCTTCAAAGAAATATGTACAGGTGAGCAGGCTTTCAGTACAGCCAGGCATATTACCAGTTTTGCAGCCATGGCTTAATACTTTTAGTAATAGTCTTGCAAGTTCTAATTTCCTTCACCTAATTCCCTATCTAAACATTATATATTAGATTGCAAAAATTTCAATGCTTTACATTACATTGTTCACATCTTTGGTTTCTAAAAGGTTACGAATACCTATTTATTACCAACCAGATATCCGTAAGGTATGAGACCTTAACCAGGACAATCAGATTTGGGCCAATTTAAGAACTAACCCCTATGTCTCCTGGACTTCTGCTGTGTCGAGGACTTACTACAGCTCTCATATAATGTATGCTACCATTTTAATTTTAGCCTGTGATAGTAATGTATCCAGTGTAAGTGTCAAGTTAATCTAACAAATTAACTTTTAAAGTCTATTTCAATACTATAGACCTATGCAGGAACTCGAGTCAGCTAAAACAACATTATCAGTAATGTCAAACAAACAGACAATCAATCTAAACCACATCGCAATCTTCATTCCATGCTGTATCAGAATGAAGTCAGGATCAGGATTATTAAATCAGTCTCTCTTGCATTCTCCTTGTTCTACTGAACACTGAGTTGCTCCTCAATCTATCCTTGATTCCGGAAGGCTCTTTATCAGTTGGAGCAAACGGCGGGCTTTTAAGCCACCAGTTGAGTTTGCTCATTCTCCTCGTTGGTCCCCCTAGGGGACTCTTCTGCCCCTGCCAGGGTTAGAGGCACGCCTGGTGTGAACTCAGGGTGTTTCTCCTTTCAACGACGTTAAGGTAACACCGAAACCATGTATCTCACTCTGTCAGTCCAGATTAGCAGAGTAAACCATCCTTGATATCAGAAGAACTACTTCTACCTGTGAAAGGAGATCTTAAAATGCTTTTGTTAGGGACAACACCTGTTTACTCCTCACCCAGTCGATCCTTGTTGTAGTGACCTGTGAGGAAAAATTAATGTGGCCTGAGGGCTGTCCATTTTTCCTATAACACCAGTAGATTGACAGGGCTGGAACCCATATCATTCCAATTTCAGTCAATATCATTTAAAATCTTATCTGATTTCTTTCATATTCCCCCTGTATGCCACGTCTAAGTGGTATACACTAAATTTAAATTCATCTCAATTATTTCTTTGTTGTTTAAAGGTGTCTCACTATTCATCAAATAGTTTCTTAAACATTACTTTTTTTTTTTTCTTTTTTTTCTTCTGTGAAACACTCAGCCCACATGTAACATGTTAACAAACACAATGTATTTCATACATTTGACACAGAATCAATTTGATGAAGTCCATCATGACATCCTGAAAGGGAAAAAGTTAAATATGGGGTGGACAGGGCAAGCCTTCTTGCTCTGCCTTCCCATGTTTTACACTGCGCAGGTGTGGCACTTTTCTTTCTGCCACAAAAATGTCCCAGGCCAGGATAATTAGCCAAATTAATCCATAGCCATTATTTCTCGGGCATAATCTACATTGTATGCCCTCTTTGAAAACTTGAAAACAGCTGTTCATGGCAGTTTGTCTGCCTTGGTGCACCATCACTCACACACTTTCACACACTCTCACACACCCCACCTCTGGCCAGAGCATCATCTCTTTTTGTCACTGCCTCCGAAGACAGTAACTGAATGGGGAATGTATGTTATTAGGGTGGAATACCACCAAGTCTACTCGAATAAAACAATTTCGATAATGACAGACACTACTCAACGTAGGCACTGTGGCTTTCCCCTTGCGACAGTGTCTAAACGTTAGACTAAAACAGCTGGACGATGTCCATCACAATGGGGTTGAATTTCATCTTGCGGTCATGAACTCCAAAGTTTTCAATATTTTTTCCAAATAAACTTTTAGGCCTAGGCATGCCATAATTAAAAGAACCAATTTTAATTTCTGAAATATAATTCATTATTCAACTGTGCACTTTTCGCCTTTATTATCTCTCTCTATTGCTCATGAGCTGCTCTAAAAGATTGGAGATCTCCACATGAACTTGGATCCATGGCCAATAACATTAACATCGTGTTACCGCAATCCCTGGGTAGGACAGCATTTGTGATTTCATGAATTTAGAATTTTTAGTATTATTACTGATATTCAGCCCTAGAAAATATCTATTAACCAAGATGGAGTGACCAGTTTCATTGTTTTACCATTCATATTTTGATCTTGGACACTTTGTGCCCCTCTATTCCCTTATTTATTTATTTTTTAAGGAACCCTAGAATTTTTATCAGCTTGACAAGAAGCTCTGTCTTTAAATCAGAGTCTAAACTCTCTCTATATTTCACAGTAACTCCTCTCTATGCTAAATCCAGTCCAAATTTTAGCTGATTGAGAAATCAGGCAAACACATTCCTTCTTTCTATGGTGTTGGACTGGTGCCTATTAAAAGAAAGCAGTGTGTTGTTAGTTGAACAGATTACAAAGAACTGCTATAAAACCAGTGAATTATCAAGTTGCAAATTAATATGACAAATCAAAAGTTGAGGCGGTCTCTGTAGTGATCATTGTATATGCAGTACCTGCCCACGAGGGAAGAGGTAAAAGTCTCTGATATCATCAGTCAGTTGAACATGTTTTGGCTGCTTTAGCATCTCTCTCTTCATGCAGTGTCTTCCGGTCTGACACTCGGTGATGAGGATCTGGTGGGGCATCGGAGTTTTGACTCGGAATGCAGTTATCTTCCTCTCTGCCTCTCATGGCAGATATTTCATGTCTGCATTGTCTCTCAGTCTTTCTCCATTCTAACCCCTGAAGTGTCAGATTCCTCTTATAGGGGGGTTTAGCCGATCGCCCATCAGCTTTTCCTGTTCTCCACAGCCAGAATGTCTCTTTCTTCATGTTGCGTCGCCCATTGGCAGCTGTCCCAGAAGTCATCTAGTTTCTTCTATAAAATGAACACTCAAGAGAACCGCATTGTAAATTTTGACCACAACTGCAAATAAGCAATCTGTGCTATGGTCAGTCATCTTGTGCAACTGTCCAAAATTTAAGGAATCTCATCTAGTTAACAATATATATAGCAGTTCTTTATTTCATTTTAATAAAGCAAGTTCTTCTTTGCGAGAAAAGAGCAAACAATTCCTTCTTTGCAGAATGCAGAAAAGAGCAGTAACCTATTCTGACTGAACTGAGCATATCATACTTCTATAAGCCTTATAAATACATCAGCATGATGTATTGTATTATAACTTCAGACTGAACTCTTGTAAATAGTGTAGCAAATGTGGCAAAGTCAAGAAAAAATTCATTTTCTTCTTTTCTCTTTTTGATTGTTATTAGCTGAAAACGGCCGTTTAAATTAGTCACTCAATCTTGTTCTCAGTGATCACAATGCACAAGTTATTTCAGTTAACACAAACTAAAGTCTTAATCTCTGCACTATATCACATTTCAAGCTGTCCCCCAGGGATAACGGACACAAACTTCATACATCTAAAGATAACAAGATGTAATACAAACTAAATCTTTGAAGACCTGTATTTAACATTATACTGTTTATTAAGTTATCAACATAATTCTCTCCTGGCTCCCACATTTCATATAAAGTACAACCTTTAACTTTTCGGAGCCAATAAACAACTCAAATCTCATGAAAAAAAAAATCTTTTCAGCCAAATTATCTAAATACAGTTGTACATCTCTGCTCTATACATTGTCATCCACATAATCAACCGTACTGTCTTCTAATTTTAGATTTGCTGGTGACTGACAATGCTTTTAAAAATAGCAGTGCACTTGATCTAACACAGCAGAGACAGAACAAAGCAAGAGTAGATTCATTTAAAAACTTCACTAAATCCAAGTGAACTGAGAATGGCAAATAGCCAGTTGACTTTGTAGTAAACAATCTTCTGAAACATACTAATCTGCTGTTTCATCCGTCCTGTCCAGATCAAGTGACATAGACAATTAGAAGAATTGTTATTTAGCAGTTTATTTGTTTTAGTGCCTTGCAAGGACTTCACTATACCAATTTTCTTATCGCATTTAGAAAATCATTCAATCTTGAAAGGACTGAGAATATCTCAATGTGAGAATAGGTAACAAAGATAGCTTTTCACTAAGCACCCATTCCTTTTTTTTAAGAATGGGTAATGAAAAAGGTATTTTGCAAAACATCTATTCTCCTTCCCACATATAAATTGTGAGGATAATCAATCGGTCGCGATCCGATATCCCATACTATACGTCCCGTATATCTTAAAATACGAGGATAACCCGCTCTGCCAAATATGGTAGAGTGTAAATTCACGGCATGAAAATGTGCTCAATTTCTTAACAGACAGTAAGAATAATTCATTACAGATTATTTCTCACCTGTCTGTAGAAATTCCCGGAAAGACGAGCCCCCATTTGTTAAGAAAGTTTTAGCTCTTTATCTTTCGATGCCGTCCGACTATTCTCAGTCCTTGCATTCATGAAGACATGGGCCCATGGAAAGAATTATGAACAAGACGCCAATTGTCTTTTCACAAACTTCTTCCAAGTTTATTGTTACATTCATACATTATATAGTCTCATTGCTAGGGGTGGTGCAGTGATACATCCAATGAGAATTATACACCACATCTGTGGTACTCAGGCCAAGAAATATACGTTATATAAAATGGAAGTCTGGCAAAGAAAGTTCTGGACATATTAGGGATACACTTGGACGGAGAGAACTACATCTTTATGCCAAGTGTCAATAAGCCAAGTCACCGCCGAGCTAGGAGGCCCCCTCCTCAGTTGAACATTTGAACTCCATTTAAGATAACATATGTGAGGATAAGAGAGATACAGTCAAACATAAGAGAGAGCGAGAGGAGGGAGTGAGACACAGAGAGAATGGGGAAAAACACGTATGGGAGGAGGGAGCGATCAGAAGAAAAGTGAGAAGGGAGGAGGGATTGCATAGAGGCAAACTCACAGAAACATCTGGCAGAGAGCATGATATATTTTAACAGTTCCCCCATTTGTTTATATAATAAACACCGTAAAGGCTCTCTGCCCAATTCTCCTTCTCCTAACATTCAATCAACATTTTTCTCATCCCACTTGAAATCAGCACATATAACAGTTCTAGTCATCAAGGCACTTACGAGCATCTTTTACCAACTTGTAAATCAAGACAAAAATCATTCTGAAGTATTCGCTACTTCCCTTGCCTACAATTCCTAAGCATATTCAGTAAACCTTCATTAATCAGCATCCGTATCAGGGATGTATGGTATAACTTCATTATCTAGCCAGTTTTCCTCACCCATCTCTTCAAAGAAATATGTACAGGTGAGCAGGCTTTCAGTACAGCCAGGCATATTACCAGTTTTGCAGCCATGGCTTAATACTTTTAGTAATAGTCTTGCAAGTTCTAATTTCCTTCACCTAATTCCCTATCTAAACATTATATATTAGATTGCAAAAATTTCAATGCTTTACATTACATTGTTCACATCTTTGGTTTCTAAAAGGTTACGAATACCTATTTATTACCAACCAGATATCCGTAAGGTATGAGACCTTAACCAGGACAATCAGATTTGGGCCAATTTAAGAACTAACCCCTATGTCTCCTGGACTTCTGCTGTGTCGAGGACTTACTACAGCTCTCATATAATGTATGCTACCATTTTAATTTTAGCCTGTGATAGTAATGTATCCAGTGTAAGTGTCAAGTTAATCTAACAAATTAACTTTTAAAGTCTATTTCAATACTATAGACCTATGCAGGAACTCGAGTCAGCTAAAACAACATTATCAGTAATGTCAAACAAACAGACAATCAATCTAAACCACATCGCAATCTTCATTCCATGCTGTATCAGAATGAAGTCAGGATCAGGATTATTAAATCAGTCTCTCTTGCATTCTCCTTGTTCTACTGAACACTGAGTTGCTCCTCAATCTATCCTTGATTCCGGAAGGCTCTTTATCAGTTGGAGCAAACGGCGGGCTTTTAAGCCACCAGTTGAGTTTGCTCATTCTCCTCGTTGGTCCCCCTAGGGGACTCTTCTGCCCCTGCCAGGGTTAGAGGCACGCCTGGTGTGAACTCAGGGTGTTTCTCCTTTCAACGACGTTAAGGTAACACCGAAACCATGTATCTCACTCTGTCAGTCCAGATTAGCAGAGTAAACCATCCTTGATATCAGAAGAACTACTTCTACCTGTGAAAGGAGATCTTAAAATGCTTTTGTTAGGGACAACACCTGTTTACTCCTCACCCAGTCGATCCTTGTTGTAGTGACCTGTGAGGAAAAATTAATGTGGCCTGAGGGCTGTCCATTTTTCCTATAACACCAGTAGATTGACAGGGCTGGAACCCATATCATTCCAATTTCAGTCAATATCATTTAAAATCTTATCTGATTTCTTTCATATTCCCCCTGTATGCCACGTCTAAGTGGTATACACTAAATTTAAATTCATCTCAATTATTTCTTTGTTGTTTAAAGGTGTCTCACTATTCATCAAATAGTTTCTTAAACATTACTTTTTTTTTTTTCTTTTTTTTCTTCTGTGAAACACTCAGCCCACATGTAACATGTTAACAAACACAATGTATTTCATACATTTGACACAGAATCAATTTGATGAAGTCCATCATGACATCCTGAAAGGGAAAAAGTTAAATATGGGGTGGACAGGGCAAGCCTTCTTGCTCTGCCTTCCCATGTTTTACACTGCGCAGGTGTGGCACTTTTCTTTCTGCCACAAAAATGTCCCAGGCCAGGATAATTAGCCAAATTAATCCATAGCCATTATTTCTCGGGCATAATCTACATTGTATGCCCTCTTTGAAAACTTGAAAACAGCTGTTCATGGCAGTTTGTCTGCCTTGGTGCACCATCACTCACACACTTTCACACACTCTCACACACCCCACCTCTGGCCAGAGCATCATCTCTTTTTGTCACTGCCTCCGAAGACAGTAACTGAATGGGGAATGTATGTTATTAGGGTGGAATACCACCAAGTCTACTCGAATAAAACAATTTCGATAATGACAGACACTACTCAACGTAGGCACTGTGGCTTTCCCCTTGCGACAGTGTCTAAACGTTAGACTAAAACAGCTGGACGATGTCCATCACAATGGGGTTGAATTTCATCTTGCGGTCATGAACTCCAAAGTTTTCAATATTTTTTCCAAATAAACTTTTAGGCCTAGGCATGCCATAATTAAAAGAACCAATTTTAATTTCTGAAATATAATTCATTATTCAACTGTGCACTTTTCGCCTTTATTATCTCTCTCTATTGCTCATGAGCTGCTCTAAAAGATTGGAGATCTCCACATGAACTTGGATCCATGGCCAATAACATTAACATCGTGTTACCGCAATCCCTGGGTAGGACAGCATTTGTGATTTCATGAATTTAGAATTTTTAGTATTATTACTGATATTCAGCCCTAGAAAATATCTATTAACCAAGATGGAGTGACCAGTTTCATTGTTTTACCATTCATATTTTGATCTTGGACACTTTGTGCCCCTCTATTCCCTTATTTATTTATTTTTTAAGGAACCCTAGAATTTTTATCAGCTTGACAAGAAGCTCTGTCTTTAAATCAGAGTCTAAACTCTCTCTATATTTCACAGTAACTCCTCTCTATGCTAAATCCAGTCCAAATTTTAGCTGATTGAGAAATCAGGCAAACACATTCCTTCTTTCTATGGTGTTGGACTGGTGCCTATTAAAAGAAAGCAGTGTGTTGTTAGTTGAACAGATTACAAAGAACTGCTATAAAACCAGTGAATTATCAAGTTGCAAATTAATATGACAAATCAAAAGTTGAGGCGGTCTCTGTAGTGATCATTGTATATGCAGTACCTGCCCACGAGGGAAGAGGTAAAAGTCTCTGATATCATCAGTCAGTTGAACATGTTTTGGCTGCTTTAGCATCTCTCTCTTCATGCAGTGTCTTCCGGTCTGACACTCGGTGATGAGGATCTGGTGGGGCATCGGAGTTTTGACTCGGAATGCAGTTATCTTCCTCTCTGCCTCTCATGGCAGATATTTCATGTCTGCATTGTCTCTCAGTCTTTCTCCATTCTAACCCCTGAAGTGTCAGATTCCTCTTATAGGGGGGTTTAGCCGATCGCCCATCAGCTTTTCCTGTTCTCCACAGCCAGAATGTCTCTTTCTTCATGTTGCGTCGCCCATTGGCAGCTGTCCCAGAAGTCATCTAGTTTCTTCTATAAAATGAACACTCAAGAGAACCGCATTGTAAATTTTGACCACAACTGCAAATAAGCAATCTGTGCTATGGTCAGTCATCTTGTGCAACTGTCCAAAATTTAAGGAATCTCATCTAGTTAACAATATATATAGCAGTTCTTTATTTCATTTTAATAAAGCAAGTTCTTCTTTGCGAGAAAAGAGCAAACAATTCCTTCTTTGCAGAATGCAGAAAAGAGCAGTAACCTATTCTGACTGAACTGAGCATATCATACTTCTATAAGCCTTATAAATACATCAGCATGATGTATTGTATTATAACTTCAGACTGAACTCTTGTAAATAGTGTAGCAAATGTGGCAAAGTCAAGAAAAAATTCATTTTCTTCTTTTCTCTTTTTGATTGTTATTAGCTGAAAACGGCCGTTTAAATTAGTCACTCAATCTTGTTCTCAGTGATCACAATGCACAAGTTATTTCAGTTAACACAAACTAAAGTCTTAATCTCTGCACTATATCACATTTCAAGCTGTCCCCCAGGGATAACGGACACAAACTTCATACATCTAAAGATAACAAGATGTAATACAAACTAAATCTTTGAAGACCTGTATTTAACATTATACTGTTTATTAAGTTATCAACATAATTCTCTCCTGGCTCCCACATTTCATATAAAGTACAACCTTTAACTTTTCGGAGCCAATAAACAACTCAAATCTCATGAAAAAAAAAATCTTTTCAGCCAAATTATCTAAATACAGTTGTACATCTCTGCTCTATACATTGTCATCCACATAATCAACCGTACTGTCTTCTAATTTTAGATTTGCTGGTGACTGACAATGCTTTTAAAAATAGCAGTGCACTTGATCTAACACAGCAGAGACAGAACAAAGCAAGAGTAGATTCATTTAAAAACTTCACTAAATCCAAGTGAACTGAGAATGGCAAATAGCCAGTTGACTTTGTAGTAAACAATCTTCTGAAACATACTAATCTGCTGTTTCATCCGTCCTGTCCAGATCAAGTGACATAGACAATTAGAAGAATTGTTATTTAGCAGTTTATTTGTTTTAGTGCCTTGCAAGGACTTCACTATACCAATTTTCTTATCGCATTTAGAAAATCATTCAATCTTGAAAGGACTGAGAATATCTCAATGTGAGAATAGGTAACAAAGATAGCTTTTCACTAAGCACCCATTCCTTTTTTTTAAGAATGGGTAATGAAAAAGGTATTTTGCAAAACATCTATTCTCCTTCCCACATATAAATTGTGAGGATAATCAATCGGTCGCGATCCGATATCCCATACTATACGTCCCGTATATCTTAAAATACGAGGATAACCCGCTCTGCCAAATATGGTAGAGTGTAAATTCACGGCATGAAAATGTGCTCAATTTCTTAACAGACAGTAAGAATAATTCATTACAGATTATTTCTCACCTGTCTGTAGAAATTCCCGGAAAGACGAGCCCCCATTTGTTAAGAAAGTTTTAGCTCTTTATCTTTCGATGCCGTCCGACTATTCTCAGTCCTTGCATTCATGAAGACATGGGCCCATGGAAAGAATTATGAACAAGACGCCAATTGTCTTTTCACAAACTTCTTCCAAGTTTATTGTTACATTCATACATTATATAGTCTCATTGCTAGGGGTGGTGCAGTGATACATCCAATGAGAATTATACACCACATCTGTGGTACTCAGGCCAAGAAATATACGTTATATAAAATGGAAGTCTGGCAAAGAAAGTTCTGGACATATTAGGGATACACTTGGACGGAGAGAACTACATCTTTATGCCAAGTGTCAATAAGCCAAGTCACCGCCGAGCTAGGAGGCCCCCTCCTCAGTTGAACATTTGAACTCCATTTAAGATAACATATGTGAGGATAAGAGAGATACAGTCAAACATAAGAGAGAGCGAGAGGAGGGAGTGAGACACAGAGAGAATGGGGAAAAACACGTATGGGAGGAGGGAGCGATCAGAAGAAAAGTGAGAAGGGAGGAGGGATTGCATAGAGGCAAACTCACAGAAACATCTGGCAGAGAGCATGATATATTTTAACAAGCGCCCAAACCATTAGGCAAGAGTCTGAATTTATGTTCCCCATCACTGGAGCTAACTGTAGAAATTTCTTCTGCATGCACCGGAAGATTGACAGAAAATGTATATATCAAAGTCACAAAGCTTGCCATTGAGTAACTTAAACTTAAGAATACTTTTTTTTTTTTTTTCACAAATGAAAATAGTTTCAAACAAATCCACATAGAACCATTGCATACAGTAACAGTGTTTTGTTTCTTAATGGTTCAGTATTACCGTTAAGAAATAAAAGTAATGGGATGGCCAAATTTACAGTATTCATAACAGTAGTTGAAAAATGACATAACTAGTTCCACTGAGATTTTGAAGTGCACATCTGATGGACTCTAACTATCCCATGAAGCCATGGTGGAGGAATTGTGAATGGCAGTGAAGCAGCACAAATGATGCTGCATCAGGTGCTGCAGTTGTTGGTTACCCGTTTGTAATTAGCTTGTATGCTATCCGTTTCTATTTTAAAGTGCATTAGCAATACTGTAGCCTGTTTTGTACAAGAGGTGAACTTATTAAATATATTTTAAATAAAACACAGGCCTAATAATAAAATATTAAATGTATTTAAAAAGCTACACTTTTAAAAATAAAGTTTCTTTATTGGCAAATGTTTCCATGAAGAACCTTTCACATCAAAGGAATCGTTCTATTCCACAGAAGGTACTTTATAGTGGAAAAGGTTCCTTAGCTTATTAAAAAGTTCTTAAACTATGAAAAAAAAAGGTTCTTCTATGGCATAACTGAAAGAAAAAAAAAAAAATTTTTGGAAACTTATTTTTAAGAGTATAGCAAGCTAACAGGCTAGTGGTGTGCTAATATGCTGAGCAATCAAATATTTAATTTCAGATTGTATATCTTAGTTTATTTACCATTACAAGTAAAAAGCAATTATAGTCATATTTAAGATGACATACAGTGGTGTGAAAAATTGTTTGCCCCCTTCCTGATTTTTTTACATGTTTATCACACTTTAATGTTTCAGATCAAACAAATTTAAATATTAATCAAATATAACACAAGTAAACACAACATGCAGTTTTTAAATTAAGTTTTTTTTTTATTATTATGAAGGGAAAACAAAATCCAAACCCACTTGGCCCTGTGTGAAAAAGTGTTTGCCCCCTAAACCTAATAACTGGTTGGACCACCCTTAGCAGCAACAACTGCAATCAAGCGTTTGCGATAACTTGCAATGAGTCTGTTACAGCGCTGTGGAGGAATTTTGGCCCACTCATCTTTGCAGAATTGTTGTAATTCAGCCACATTGGAGGGTTTGAGCATGAACCGCCTTTTTAAGGTCATCCCACAGTATCTCAATAGGATTCAGGTCAGGACTTTAACTAGGCCACTCCAAAGTCTTCATTTTGTTTTTCTTCAGCCATTCAGAGGTGGACTTGCTGGTGTGTTTTGGATCATTGTCCTGCTGCAGAACCCAAGTTCGCTTCAGCTTGAGGTCACGAACAGATGGCCGGACATTGTCCTTCAGGATTTTTTGGTAGACAGCAGAATTCATGGTTCAATTTATCACAGCAAGTCTTCCAGGTCCTGAAGCAGCAAAACAGCCCCAGACCATCACACTACCACCACCATATTTTACCGTTGGTATGATGTTCTTTTTCTGAAATGCTGTGTTACTTTTACACCAGATGTAATGGGACACACACCTTCCAAAAAGTTCAACTTTTGTCTCGTCAGTCCACAGAGTATTTTCCCAAAAGTCTTGGGGATCATCAAGATGTTTTCTGGCAAAACTGAAACGAGCCTTTATGTTCTTTTTGCTCAGCAGCGGTTTTCTTCCTGGAACTCTGCCATGCAGGCCATTTTTGCCCAGTCTCTTTCTTATGGTGGCGTCATGAACACTGACCTTAACTGAGGCCTGCAGTTCTTTGGATGTTGTTCTGGGGTCTTTTGTGACCTCTTGGATGAGTCGTCGCTGCGCTCTTGGGGTAATTTTGGTCGGCCGGCCACTTCTGGGAAGGTTCACCACTGTTCCATGTTTTCGCCATTTGTGGATAATGGCTCTCACTGTGGTTCGCTGGAGTCCCAAAGCTTTAGAAATGGCTTTATAACCTTTTCCAGACTGATGGAGCTCAATTACTTTCTTTCTCATTTGTTCTTGAATTTCTTTGGATCTCAACATGATGTGTAGCTTTTGAGGATCTTTTGGTCTACTTCACTTTGTCAGGCAGGTCCTATTTAAGTGATTTCTTGATTGCGAACAGGTGTGGCAGTAATCAGGCCTGGGTGTGACTAGAGAAACTGAACTCAGGTGTGATAAACCACAGTTATGTTTTAACGGGGGGAGGAGGCAAACACTTTTTCACACAGGGCCATGTGGGTTTGGATTTTGTTTTCCCTTCATAAAAAAAAAAAAAACCTTCATTTAAAAACTGCATGTTGTTTTTACTTGTGCTATCTTTGATTATTATTTAAATTTGTTTGATGATCTGAAACATTAAAGTGTGACAAACATGCAAAAAAAAAAAAAAAAAATCAGGAAGGGGGCAAACAATTTTTCACACCACTGTATATCATAAGTCATTGTGTATAGAACACACAATAAAAGCCCTTTCAACCAATAAAATCACAAGTGCAGACCCATTTGTGCTGGATGACCGATTCACAAAACCGCATTTCATACATCCATACTGTAGAACACACTTTTTTAAATGGTCATAAAGTAAGTTCTTGTTCAAATGTAGTACCTACTCAGATAGTATGTGATTTCAGATGTGCTAGTGTTTTGAATTATTTTTTTAGTGACTCTCTCATAGCTAACAACGTAACTTTATTGTATAGAAAGAGTCACTGAACAGTCCTCTCTACTAATACACAGAATTTGTGACACAAACGCATAAAAATGCCATTATTGTGGAACTGTCCTATCAGTGCTCTATGACCAAAAATGACCAATCAGATTCAAGGAACCAAAAATAAGCGTATGTCATACAGAGTAGAAATACAATACAACTGAAGTCAAAAGTTTACATACACCTTGCAAAATCTGCAAAATGTTCATTTTAAATCTTCAAAATAAGAGGAATCATACAAAATGCATGCTATTTTTTTTTATTTAGTACTGACCTGAATAAGATATTTCACATAAAAGACATTTACATGTAGTCCACAAGAGAAAATAGTTGAATTTATAAAAATGACCCCTTTCAAAAGTTTACACACTTGATTTTTAATACTGTGTTGTTACAGTTCTTACAGTTTTTTTGTTTAGTGATAGTTGTCCATGAGTACCTTACAACCCTGGCTCTTAATGCATCGTTTTCCCTTCTGAAGCATCAGTGAGCGTTTGAACCTTCTGTAATAGTTGCATGTGAGTCCCTCAGTTGTCCTCAGTGTGAAAAGATGGATCTCAAAATCATAAAGTCATTGTTGGAAAGGGTTCAAATACACAAAAATGCTGAAAAACCACAGTATTTGTAGGAGCTGAAGGATTTTACTGTTCAAGACAAAAAACAAACAAACAAAAAAAAAATCCCTCTGTGGATCATTCAGGTAACAACACAATATTAAGAATCAAGTGTATGTAAACAGTTGAACGAGGTCATTTTTATAAATTCAACTATTATTTTTCTGTTGTGGACTACTAAATAAAAAATAACATGCATTTTGTACGATCCCTCTTATTTTGGTAAAATAATTAAGATTTTGCAGATTCTGCAAGGTGTATGTAAACATTTGACATCAACTGTATACTAAATAGTTAAAGGAATTAGCATATTTCATACATGAATATAAATTCTTTTATAAATTAAGAGGAAAGAAGGTCTCAACTAATAATCATCATGTCATCCTTAAACTACGTAATGTGTACACTGGATATAATGTCATCAAGGTGTTTTGTTCAGCTGCTCAGGTCAGATCAGTCATTTGTCTTTTTTTCTTTGTACCAGGGAAAAAGGCATGAACCTGTTGGAAAAACTATATTTTCAAAACTAAAGTGGATTACAGTCTGCGGGGGACAAGATGTTAAGAAAATTATGTCAGACTATCTTGTGAATCAGAAGGGAAAGAACTGATGGAGGATTTTTATTGTTCACTGTATGTATGACAGATTAAAGATTTGCATTCATCTGGTTGTCATAACAGGCAATATAGTTTAGTCGACTTGGAAAAAGGTGTGATATTCACTATACCTGCATGATCAGCTAGTGCTGTGGCAAAACCTCCAATGGATGTGACATTTTCACAGACAGAATTCAGAGCCAAAAGTTGCTTTATTAATATGCTTGGAAGGAGATGAAATTAAATGGAGTTAGCCAGTGCAAAACATTTAAAAGTCTTTAAACATTTAAAAGTTTTTTTTTTTTAAACAAACATTTAATGTTCAACAGGACAGTATAGATCAGGATAGCAGATACTATCACATCCACTAAACGTACAGCAAATGCACTAAAGTAAAAATACTGAAGTGCAAAATATGGGTTTAAAAAGGTCACTTGCATTGATTCACAGGTTCATTTCTCAGTTTTATAACTGTGAATGTGAACAGGTGTGATGGCACCAATCCTCAAACTGAGATAAGAGTGTCATTCTGCCTGTGAGGAGATCAGCAATCTTACAGATTTTCCAGAAAGTTCATGCAAACTTTGCTGTACCACCAACAGTTAATGATTAGACTCACTTTAAAAGTAATTCTGACTGTGAGCAAAATCATAATAAAAAGTATGCACCCTTTAATGCAATCCAAAATAGCTCCTCATAACGCGGTGCTAAATGGATAAATAGCCAGTGCATCACATCCAAAGAAAATTTAGTCTGCTTTCCAAACAGCAACCCCTTTGTTCTAATGTGTGTGTGATTAGGCCTCTGTCACATATCTCTTGTGCTACAAGTGAAATATGGATTAAATTATCTCCAAAAGAGAGAGAAAGCGAGAGAGTAATAAGAACACATTTGTGGCATCATTTCAGGGCACACGGAATAAGATTTGGTCTCCAGACTCTCCCGGCCCCGGTGATGCACGGTTCCAGAATGGACACAGCTGAGGTCAGTGAGCCGAGAGGAGGGGGCCACTAATGCACACTTTGGATTTATTGTTTTAATTAAGTGCTACGGCATTTCATCATAAACTGTTTATGGACATAAGTCCACCGGTGCAAGCTATTATGCGAGGGGAGGCGGTGGGGGGAGGAAAACAGCTTGTTTTGTTTGAAAACCATTTCAGTCCTCTGTTCTCCATAGTGAGTCAAAGTGTTTCATATCTTTGATACATTAAGTATGTTTTGACATGAATCATAGATGACTAACGCACTTATTGCCACAGGTCAGATGTGGCATTGCGCAGCCCCCCACAGTCCTCCAACCACAAATCCTTTCGAATGACTCCAGGTTGTTGCGTTTATTTGTCTGACTCCTCTGGATGTTTTCCAGATGACATGCATGCTGGGGAGTAGATATTGATGGCAGCCTAAATGTGACAGTTGTGTTCGTTGGATGACGTGCGAGGAAATACAAGTTGTTCTCGCAGCTCCTGGCCAAATTCACCAAAGAGCTGTGACGGAGTAAAGAAATAGCATTGATGTATGATTAAGTGTTTTGAAATGACGTGTGGTGGGGCTGGGGTGTAAAAAATATATGGGGCGACTCAATCTATCCGAACCGAGCTACAGTAAATAAACACGCGGGTCGTTTGCAGCGGATTATGCATTTAAATCGAGCGGCATAAGGGTTGCTATCAGTGCTTGAGCCCTCTTGTCTGTGTGTCGTGGGCAAATGTAACGCCCCGCCTCACACCGGCACCGCAGCACTTGGTCAAATGGCACATCTGTCTTGTTCTTTGTGATTTCATTAGCTCTAATATCTGCACTTCCTATTACCCCAGCTGCCTCTCATTCAAAAGCACACAGGCTCGCTTCTCTAATGCAGAGTGACACGCGATATATTTTCACTCACACATTACGCGTTAGCCCGGAGCAAGGCCGCCCGCTCCTTTGAAAATGTTGGAATTAGGTTATTTCTATTGAAGTATTAAAGCAATTCTTCAGTTTAAGCTATTATTTCATAACTTTTTTTTTCTCTCTTTCCCTATGTTTTTTTTTCTTCCAGGCTGCGAGTGTGATTGAGAGGGAAACAGCGATTAGGGTTCCCATAACCTCCTTATTATCCTCTCTGCCCAAACAGAGCTCTGAGACTGATGTACTATGTGAGGATGACATGATTATAAGACAACAATCTGTTTCATTTCTCTAATATCTCAACAACACCAGTCCGAAGGCAACAGATTTTGTGCTCTGATTTTGTTCTTTTCATAATGTAGAGAAGGTGATAGACAGTTTATTCTTATTGGTGCACTACACTTACAAATAAAGTGCCATGGTGTTACCATTTTTGAACATGGTACCATTGTAGTAACATGTTTTTTAAACCATAATACCATGGTATTCTTTGAAGTGTGATAGAGTATCATCTAAATCAATATCATAGAACCATAGACTATAAATGATTCAGGACAATGGTATAATCTACGTCCATAGAGGTATATATATTACCTCAGGAAATCCATCCGTTAACATATCCATTCACTTCAAAGGTGGTTGCTTGACTGCCGCAGGCTCTTAAGAGCCCTCCAGAAATATATGTGTGTGCATATATAAGATTCTTTTTGCAGCCAGATAGGTGTAATAACAATATCTACCAGCAGGGGCTAACTTGTCCACGCTAACCAGCTAAACCTCCACGTTTTGGCTGTACTACATCTTAGGGTTTAGTGAGGCAACTGCATGGGGTTGCCTCAATTATTATTATCAAAGTCAAAGTCAAAGTCAGCTTTATTGTCAATTCCACCACATGTACAGCACATACATACAGAGAATTGAAATTTTAAAATTATTTTTTTTAAATAAAAACAATCAAAATAAAAAAGAAATAAATGAAATTGAAAATATGAAATTTTATTTGTTTACCTGCATGTCATGCAAATGTGCTGTTAAGTGATTAAAATAAAATACAATAAATCATCAGGAGGTACATCAAGTAAATAAATGTTTGATTATATCATAAAATAGTTCTGCCACATCTGATGGCTTTATAATTGTTTCACCTCCTTGTTAGGTGGTATATAATATTAATAATTAATAGAAATGTTGCTGGTGCGTATTCCATTATTTGTTTAGTTGCTCTAAAAAGTCCAGCCAGTGCATCTACACACTGGTCAGAGTGATATCTGTTTTAATAATGATTGTCTTTATTTTAAAATCTATCTATAAATGTAAGAGAAATGCTTGCGTAAATATGTCAGTTTATGAAATGATGTGTGAATCTTGTGTGTGCACATTTGTCCCTAATGGATGTTTCTGTTCAGATTTAAGAGAAAGATGTTGATAGGTCCCCTAAGGATCCAGTGATCCAAACTCTGTCTCATGGTATCACTCACTCCATCCCAACTGACACAAACATCGCATCGCTCAACCGCTGTTCATGTCATGTTCAAAACTACAACAACAGTAGTGCCTGTCTCCCCTTCTGTCACCCTGCCACCATCATCACATCTCCACAAATCCACAGTGGCACTGCCTTCTCGCTGAGTGCTGCTCTGCCACTCACCGCTTCAGACGGCAGGTTTACTTCAGGTTTCTCTCCATCCATTCATTCAAATTCAACAGAAAGAAGAAAAACATTCTTGTAGCCAAAAAGTCAAAGGTCAAGACTGCTTTTTATAAAAGCTAAATAGGAGTAATTTGAATATTTTTAAACCAAAAACCTCCCTTCACCGACTAAAGCTGTAATTTTGGAAGTGTCCAGTTGGTGGCGATATAGGTCTACGAGTGTGGCATCAGCTCCTGCTCTGTCCAGCCATGACAAGCCTAGATTGGGATTCATTTATCTCCTCTTTGGTCCAAACACAAGAACACTTCTGTATTTAGTTCAGCTTTACTCGCACAATAACACAGTATTTGTGTGCCACGAGAGGTCAAAAGAAGACAAAGCTATATTGTTTTCTCCTTTTTTTTTTTTTTGGTTCTCATTTTCTGTTTTTCTCGTGGTAAATTGATGTGATCCATCTGACCATGTGACTCCTGGAGCACACTCCCCGTGTGACCACTGAGGGCTAGAACTGCACTGTGGGTCTTTAGGCAATAAGGGACAATGTATGTCTTCCATTTTGCCTAGGAGAACAAACAAAACGTCAAACCGTACACCCCCTCCCTTTCTCATTTTTTTTTCTCTCCCATACCTGCACTCTAAAATATGGCCTAGTCAGTTGGGGAAATGTCGGTTTGCGTACTGGTCTTGGTTGAGAAAACATTTTCAGCTCGCCGCTGGTCCCTCTGACTCCATTATTCAGCCTCCCTGTAAGATTTCCTTTTCTACAGCAGCTATAACAAGTGTGTTTGGATTGCTTCTACTTGGCTTTCACGCTCTTTCTCTTGTAGGATATAGAATATGGCTTTGTTAGTTTTGCTTGCATAAAAAAAATTTAAATTCTAAATAAAACAAACATTATTAGAGTATGTTTTATAAGAAAATACTGTTTTAGTTTTTCTACTCCAAAATTTCACATCTTAGTCAATGTGTTACTTGCTGTTTTGTGAAATTTACTAGCAATTTCTGAGTGAAAAAAAAAAATATATACATTCTTTAATTTTCAGTCAAATGACCTCTAAAACAAAGAATGAGAATATTTCTGCACATGGTAAAAAAAGAAAAACACATAAATTCTCTGCTTTGTATGTATTTATTTCCATCCTAAGAGCTTAATTCTCACAGTTACATAGCCATGTTTCAGTTTGATTTGATTGTTCAGGCATAAAACACCATATATTTCTTTAGGTGGTAAAATTAATTACTTATTGATCGGCACTGTGTCGGATGAAATGAAATAAATAAAGGAATGAATGAAGGAATAAATAGCGCTGAGTCTCTGCACAGGTGTCTGGGTTTGCATTCATGGCATTATGCTTAGCACTTTCTATTCCTCAGCAGTCATTAATATGGAGCTTAAGGGAGTGTGTAGCCAATGGGTTTGCTGGCTGACCCATGAAGCCTGAGTTCAACTGAAAGCGTGTTAGTGACAAATTGTAACCATATGCCATACAGCCACAGGGCTCTGGCCACAGTTGGCCTCTAACGACCGATCTTGGACCAGGTTTTGGTATAGGCCTCCTGTAATCTTAATCAATATGGGAGAAAAGCACTTAAACTGGCCAGGGATCTGCTGACATGAACACAAAGTGCTCATTGGTTTTTTTTAGACCCCCAAAGGTCTTGGGCTTTTAGAGGAGGGATATTTAGGCTAAAAACATTTCGAAGCATTCTGTATCCTCCGTACAGTGGAAAGCGTTTTGAACTGACTTGAGTTTACTGCCAGGTGTGACAGATCTGAATGTAAATTAATTCAATTATGTCTCACTTTCACATGCAAATACTCACAAATAAGGACGTTTGTAAAAAGCACAGCTTTTCTTCTGTAATGAATGCAGGTGTGTAATGGGGACTCTGACCGGGACAATGCTGCAGAAAGTTGTGCGCTAATTGAACATTTCTTGTGAATCTCCTTAAATACATATCATTAACACATCAAAACAAGTCAGGCCAGCTAATAAACATTTATTTATAGGAAATTATGGCCTAATGTATCAAGCTAACAACATGCAGCAACTAAGATTTATACACAACATTCCCGATGTTTATTACATTTACTTAAGCTATTCAGCCGAGCACTTTTTTTTGTACAAACCTGATCTTTTTTATAGATTACACTTTATGATAAAATATGTTACATTAACAACATTCTGTGTGTTTTTGTTTTTGTGATTTATGGTCTCTATAAAATGTGTTTATTAGACTGGTGGATATAATTAAATGGTGGAGTTTTAAGTGCAATATTCACCTAATGTAACGAAATAATGTGTGAAGATATGGGCTTGTAAAACGGGAATTATGACACAAGTCAAGGTGTCAGTGTTTTCTCTGTGATAAATCCGTCGGTTAAATAGATGGCTGGACATCCAAAACGACGAACCCTTTGTACTCCATAACAGATAGACAGCCATTAGATGCACTTTTGTTGTTTATTATCAACATCGCTGAGGTTCAATGGTAATGCACATATAGTAGCTTTGGAACAGTGTACATACTATGTTAAGAAAACTGAGGTTGGTAAGAAACTGATTGATTTGAAAGAACAATGTAATAGTAAAGTTGGTTTTTAGCAGCTATTATTCCAGCCTTCAATGTCACATGATGATGATTTGACATGATATGCTGATTTCGTGCTCAAGAAACATTTCTTATTAGTATAATTGTTAATATCAGTTAAGTGCTAGATATTTATTTATTTAGTGGAAATGATGCACTTATTTCAGGATTTGTTGAAAGACATTTGAAATAGAATGTCAATTAATTAAAAGTATTTATTTCCTTAAAATAATAAAAAAAAAAAAAAAAAAAAAAAAAAAAAAATATATATATATATATATATATATATATATATAACTTAAGCCTATCTACAGTAGATGTGTTACAGTCAAACTTAAAATTCTCACTGAGTATAGTATCTGCTTCTCGAATAGATCTTGTAGAGCCCTGCTGCTTTATTCACTTTAAACAGGCTCTGCTGTTTTGGGTAAGGAGCGCAGCGTGTCTCAGGGCCCACACAAACAGATGTTTACTCTGTAAAATCTCAAAGCCAATCCTGCGGGTTGTCAAGGCCAGATATATTTATGGACAAGGGCGGCACACAATCTCGAAGCCTTTGTCCACAAGTGAAGAAAATATGGTTTCAGTTGGTGCTTTCTGGCACCTACCGAAAGTAATGATTGATTATAGGCAGAGAGAGCCCTCTGTACTAATTTCATCATTGCTGACAAAATAAATAAATAAAAGAAAAAAAAAAAGGCCACATAAAATGTTGTTTTCCAGTGTCTATCTTGTTGGGTTATTTTCTCTATTTCTTTATTTTGTGAGAGTGTCAGGGAAAATTAATGTAATTAACTTACCCTGAGGCAGAGTGTTGCACTCGAAGTTTGTCACCCTGAAATTCTGTTATCTTGGAATGAAGGAGAAAAACACAATCCCCCTCTCTGCTGTTATTTTTTCCCTCTCATATTGAATTTTTGCTCATTGCTTGAATGTCTTGAAGAGGCACCGATGTTGCTGTCAGAGCTTCTGCTCTCATTTGGGCTGGAGAAGGCGACGCATGCGTCAGCTCGGCTGAAATCACCGCTAATACGTCTTAATGAGTAACGCTGACTGTCGCTCATGATTTGCAGTAAATATTTTCAGTGCTACTTCGTCCTTTGCTTAACGTCTCTCTGGCGGAAGGAATCAAACAAACCATAAGTATCATCGCCACATGAACCAAAGTTATTTTGGGTGTCCAGCGGAGAAGAGATTCATCTGGAAATGCACTCTTGATGTTTGTCAAATGATCAGGAACTAGTCCTCCGTATCACATCGTAAAGCACAGACCTGTCCTGCAGCAACCTCTGATGTGACAAAACAAAGTGTTGAACATACCAGTGTTGTCTGTAAATATTTAAACTTCACAAAGCATATTTTACTTTGAAGGTCTCAGGTGCACAACTATATGACAAATGATTGCACACTGCATAATGTTGCTGTAGCACATTAGTGCAAATGGAGATGCAGACCTGGAATCAAACTCAGCAGGAAGGTAGATCTTTAGGAACAGGATTGAATACATTATATTCAGGATTTCGTTATAAGTGCTGCCAAACAGTACAAGGAGGAAACTGCAAATTTTCAGGCAGCTGGATCTTACTGTTGTACATGTAGCGGTGACCTTGTTCCTCTGCTTTTTTATGTTCAAGTCCATTAGCCTGAGTCACCGGCACACAACTGCCATTCACTGTAACCCTAAACCTTTAATGCACATGGTAAAGGAGTGCAAAATGATTACATTAAGAGCTGGACTGAACCAACATGACCTCTAGCTGAACCAATGACCTCTCTGTCCAGGCTTTGTC